>CAXIIO010001101.1:0-1200000 GCA_964028335.1 Altica lythri | reverse complement strand
TTCAAAAAAGTAGACAAAACTTCAAAAGAAGTTAACAAAAGTTGACAGCTTCAAAAAAATTAACAAAACTTCAAAAGAATTTAACAAAAGTTGATAGCTTCAAAAAAATTAACATAACTTTAAAAGAAGTTAAGAAAAGTTGACAGCTTCAAAAAAGTTAACAAAAATTGACAGCTTCAATAAAAGTTAACAAAAGTTGACAGTTTCAAAAAAGTAGACAAAACTTCAAAAGAAGTTAACAAAAGTTGACAGCTTCAAAAAAATTAACAAAACTTCAAAAGAATTTAACAAAAGTTGATAGCTTCAAAAAAATTAACATAACTTTAAAAGAAGTTAACAAAAATTGACAGCTTCAATAAAAGTTAACAAAAGTTGACAGTTTCAAAAAAGTAGACAAAACTTCAAAAGAAGTTAACAAAAGTTGACAGCTTTAAAAAAGTTAACACAAGTTTACAGCTTTAAAAAAGTAAACAAAAGTTGACAGCTTTAAAAAAAGTTAACAAAAGTTGACAGCTTCAAAAAAAGTTAACACAAGTTTACAGCTTTAAAAAAGTAAACAAAAGTTGACAGCTTTAAAAAAAGTTAACAAAAGTTGACAGCTTCAAAAAAAGTTAACAAAAGTTGACAGCTTTAAAAAAAGTTAACAAAAGTTGACAGCTTCAAAAAAAGTTAACAAATGTTGACAGCTTCAAAAAAAGTTAACAAAAGTTGACAGCTTTAAAAAAGTTAACACAAGTTGACAGCTTTGAAAAAGTAAACAAAAGTTGACAGCTTTAAAAAAAGTTAACAAAAGTTGACAGCTTCAAAAAAAGTTAACAAATGTTGACAGCTTCAAAAAAAGTTAACAAAAGTTGACAGCTTCAAAAAGTTAACAAAAGTTGACAGCTTCAATAAAAGTTGACAGCTTCAAAAAAGTTAAAAAAATTTCAAAAGAAGTTAACAAAAGTTGACAGCTTCATAAAAAATAACAAAAGTTGACAGATTCAAAAAAAGTTAACAAAAGTTAACAGCTTCAAAACCAGTAAACAAAAGTTGCCAGCTTCAAAAAAAGTTAACAAAAGTTGACAGCTTCAATAAAAGTTAACAAAAGTTGACAGTTGCAAAAAAGTAGACCAAACTTCAAAAGAAGTTAACAAAAGTTGACAGCTTTAAAAAAGTTAACAAAAGTTGAAAGCTTCAAAAAAAGTTAGCAAAAGTTGACAGCTTCAAAAAAGTTGACAAAAGTTTACAGCTTTAAAATAGTTAACAAAACTTCAAAAGAAATTAACAAATGTTGACAGCTTCAAAAAAATTACAAAACTTCAAAAGAATTTAACAAAAGTTGATAGCTTCAAAAAAATTAACATAACTTTAAAAGAAGTTAAGAAAAGTTGACAGCTTCAAAAAAGTTAACAAAAATTGACAGCTTCAATAAAAGTTAACAAAAGTTGACAGTTTCAAAAAAGTAGACAAAACTTCAAAAAAAGTTAACAAAAGTTACCAGCTTCAAAAAAATTAACAAAACTTCAAAAGAATTTAACAAAAGTTGATAGCTTCAAAAAAATTAACATAACTTTAAAAGAAGTTAAGAAAAGTTGACAGCTTCAAAAAAGTTAACAAAAATTGACAGCTTCAATAAAAGTTTACAAAAGTTGACAGTTTCAAAAAAGTAGACAAAACTTCAAAAGAAGTTAACAAAAGTTGACAGCTTCAAAAAAATTAACAAAACTTCAAAAGAATTTAACAAAAGTTGATAGCTTCAAAAAAATTAACATAACTTTAAAAGAAGTTAAGAAAAGTTGACAGCTTCAAAAAAGTTAACAAAAATTGACAGCTTCAATAAAAGTTAACAAAAGTTGACAGTTTCAAAAAAGTAGAGAAAACTTCAAAAGAAGTTAACAAAAGTTGACAGCTTTAAAAAAGTTAACACAAGTTGACAGCTTTAAAAAAGTATACAAAAGTTGACAGCTTTAAAAAAAGTTAACAAAAGTTGACAGCTTTAAAAAAAGTTAACAAAAGTTGACAGATTTAAAAAAAGTTAACAAAGGTTGACAGCTTCAAAAAAAGTTAACAAATGTTGACAGCTTCCACAAAAGTTGACAGTTTCAAAAAAGAAGACAAAACATCAAAAGTAGTTAACAAAAGTTGACAGCTTCAAAAAAGTTAACAAAACTTCAAAAGAAGTTAACAAAAGTTGACAGCTTTAAAAAGTTAACAAAAGTTGACAGCTTTAAAAAAGTTAACAAAAGTTGACAGCTTCAAAAAAAGTTAGCAAAAGTTGACAGCTTTAAAAAAAGTTAACAAAAGTTGACAGCTTCCACAAAAGTTACAAAACTTTAACAAAAACTTAACAGAAGTTGACAGCTTTAGAAAAGTTAACAAAAGTTGACAGCTTTAAAAAAAGTTACAAAACTTCGAAAAAAAAGTTAACAAAAGTTGACGGCTTCAATAAAAGTTAACAAAAGTTGACAGTTTCAAAAAAGTAGACAAAACTTCAAAAGAAGTTAACAAAAGTTGACAGCTTCAAAAAAGTTAACAAAATTTCAAAAGAAGTTAATAAAAGTTGACAGCTTTAAAAAAGTTAACAAAAGTTGACAGCTTTAAAAAAGTTAACAAAAGGTGACAGTTTTGGAAAAAGTTAACAAAACTTGACAGCTTCCACAAAAGTTGACAGTTTCAAAAACGTAGACAAAACTTCAGAAGAAGTTAACAAAAGTTGACAGCTTCAATAAGGTTAACACAATTTGACAGCTTTAAAATAGTAAACAAAAGTTCACAGCTTTAAAAAAAGTTAACAAAAGTTGACCGCTTCAAAAAAAGGTAACAAATGTTGACAGCTTCAAAAAAAGTTAATAACAGTTGACAGCTTCAAAAAAGTTAACAAATGTTGACAGCTTCCAAAAAAGTTAACAAAAGTTGACAGCTTTAATAAAAGTTAACAAAAGTTGATAGCTTTAAAAAAAGTTAACAAAAGTTGACATCTTCAAAAAGTTAACAAAAGTTGACAGCTTTAAAAAAGTTAACAAAAGTTGAAAGCTTCAAAAAAAGTTAGCAAAAGTTGACAGCTTCAAAAAAGTTGACAAAAGTTTACAGCTTTAAAATAGTTAACAAAACTTCAAAAGAAGTTAACAAAAGTTGACAGCTTCAAAAAAATTAACAAAACTTCAAAAGAATTTAACAAAAGTTGATAGCTTCAAAAAAATTAACATAACTTTAAAAGAAGTTAAGAAAAGTTGACAGCTTCAAAAAAGTTAACAAAAATTGACAGCTTCAATAAAAGTTAACAAAAGTTGACAGTTTCAAAAAAGTAGACAAAACTTCAAAAGAAGTTAACAAAAGTTGACAGCTTCAAAAAAATTAACAAAACTTCAAAAGAATTTAACAAAAGTTGATAGCTTCAAAAAAATTAACATAACTTTAAAAGAAGTTAAGAAAAGTTGACAGCTTCAAAAAAGTTAACAAAAATTGACAGCTTCAATAAAAGTTAACAAAAGTTGACAGTTTCAAAAAAGTAGACAAAACTTCAAAAGAAGTTAACAAAAGTTGACAGCTTCAAAAAAATTAACAAAACTTCAAAAGAATTTAACAAAAGTTGATAGCTTCAAAAAAATTAACATAACTTTAAAAGAAGTTAACAAAAATTGACAGCTTCAATAAAAGTTAACAAAAGTTGACAGTTTCAAAAAAGTAGACAAAACTTCAAAAGAAGTTAACAAAAGTTGACAGCTTTAAAAAAGTTAACACAAGTTTACAGCTTTAAAAAAGTAAACAAAAGTTGACAGCTTTAAAAAAAGTTAACAAAAGTTGACAGCTTCAAAAAAAGTTAACACAAGTTTACAGCTTTAAAAAAGTAAACAAAAGTTGACAGCTTTAAAAAAAGTTAACAAAAGTTGACAGCTTCAAAAAAAGTTAACAAAAGTTGACAGCTTTAAAAAAAGTTAACAAAAGTTGACAGCTTCAAAAAAAGTTAACAAATGTTGACAGCTTCAAAAAAAGTTAACAAAAGTTGACAGCTTTAAAAAAGTTAACACAAGTTGACAGCTTTGAAAAAGTAAACAAAAGTTGACAGCTTTAAAAAAAGTTAACAAAAGTTGACAGCTTCAAAAAAAGTTAACAAATGTTGACAGCTTCAAAAAAAGTTAACAAAAGTTGACAGCTTCAAAAAGTTAACAAAAGTTGACAGCTTCAATAAAAGTTGACAGCTTCAAAAAAGTTAAAAAAATTTCAAAAGAAGTTAACAAAAGTTGACAGCTTCATAAAAAATAACAAAAGTTGACAGATTCAAAAAAAGTTAACAAAAGTTAACAGCTTCAAAACCAGTAAACAAAAGTTGCCAGCTTCAAAAAAAGTTAACAAAAGTTGACAGCTTCAATAAAAGTTAACAAAAGTTGACAGTTGCAAAAAAGTAGACCAAACTTCAAAAGAAGTTAACAAAAGTTGACAGCTTTAAAAAAGTTAACAAAAGTTGAAAGCTTCAAAAAAAGTTAGCAAAAGTTGACAGCTTCAAAAAAGTTGACAAAAGTTTACAGCTTTAAAATAGTTAACAAAACTTCAAAAGAAATTAACAAATGTTGACAGCTTCAAAAAAATTACAAAACTTCAAAAGAATTTAACAAAAGTTGATAGCTTCAAAAAAATTAACATAACTTTAAAAGAAGTTAAGAAAAGTTGACAGCTTCAAAAAAGTTAACAAAAATTGACAGCTTCAATAAAAGTTAACAAAAGTTGACAGTTTCAAAAAAGTAGACAAAACTTCAAAAAAAGTTAACAAAAGTTACCAGCTTCAAAAAAATTAACAAAACTTCAAAAGAATTTAACAAAAGTTGATAGCTTCAAAAAAATTAACATAACTTTAAAAGAAGTTAAGAAAAGTTGACAGCTTCAAAAAAGTTAACAAAAATTGACAGCTTCAATATAAGTTAACAAAAGTTGACAGTTTCAAAAAAGTAGAGAAAACTTCAAAAGAAGTTAACAAAAGTTGACAGCTTTAAAAAAGTTAACACAAGTTGACAGCTTTAAAAAAGTAAACAAAAGTTGACAGCTTTAAAAAAAGTTAACAAAAGTTGACAGCTTCAAAAAAAGTTAACAAAAGTTGACAGATTTAAAAAAAGTTAACAAAAGTTGACAGCTTCAAAAAAAGTTAACAAATGATGACAGCTTCAAAAAAAGTTAACAAAAGTTGACAGCTTTAAAAAAGTTAACACAAGTTGACAGCTTTAAAAAAGTAAACAAAAGTTGACAGCTTTAAAAAAAGTTAACAAAAGTTGACAGCTTCAAAAAAAGTTAACAAATGATGACAGCTTCAAAAAAAGTTAACAAAAGTTGACGGCTTCAAAAAAAGTTAACAAATGATGACAGCTTCAAAAAAAGTTAACAAAAGTTGACAGCTTTAAAAAAGTTAACACAAGTTGACAGCTTTTAAAAAGTAAACAAAAGTTGACAGCTTTAAAAAAAGTTAACAAAAGTTGACAGCTTCAAAAAAAGTTAACAAATGTTGACAGCTTCAAAAAAGTTAAAAAAATTTCAAAAGAAGTTAACAAAAGTTGACAGCTTTATAAAAGTTAACAAAAAATGACAGCTTCAAAAAAGTTGACAAAAGTTTACAGCTTTAAAATAGTTAACAAAACTTCAAAAGAAATTAACAAAATTTGACAGCTTCAAAAAAATTAACAAAACTTCAAAAGAATTTAACAAAAGTTGATAGCTTCAAAAAAATTAACATAACTTTAAAAGAAGTTAAGAAAAGTTGACAGCTTCAAAAAATTTAACCAAAATTGACAGCTTCAATAAAAGTTAACAAAAGTTGACAGTTTCAAAAAAGTAGACACAACTTCAAAAGAAGTTAACAAAAGTTGACAGCTTCAAAAAAATTAACAAAACTTTAAAAGAATTTAACAAAAGTTGATAGCTTTTGAAGCTGTCAACTTTTGCTAACTTTTTTTGAAGCTTTCAACTTTTGTTAACTTTTTTAAAGCTGTCAACTTTTGTTAACTTCTTTTGAAGTTTGGTCTACTTTTTTGCAACTGTCAACTTTTGTTAACTTTTATTGAAGCTGTCAACTTTTGTTAACTTTTTTTGAAGCTGGCAATTTTTTTTTACTGGTTTTGAAGCTGTTAACTTTTGTTAACTTTTTTTGAATCTGTCAACTTTTGTTAACTTTTATGAAGCTGTCAACTTTTATTGAAGCTGTCAACTTTTGTTAACTTTTTAAAGCTGTCAACTTTTGTTAACTTTTTTTGAAGCTGTCAACATTTGCTAACTTTTTTTGAAGCTGTCAACTTTTGTTAACTTTTTTTAAAGCTGTCAACTTTTGTTTACTTTTTCAAAGCTGTCAACTTGTGTTAACTTTTTTAAAGCTGTCAACTTTTGTTAACTATTTTTGAAGCTGTCAACATTTGTTAACTTTTTTTGAAGCTGTCAACTTTTGTTAACTTTTTTTAAAGCTGTCAACTTTTGTTTACTTTTTTAAAGCTGTCAACTTTTGTTAACTTTTTTAAAGCTGTCAACTTTTGTTAACTTCTTTTAAAGTTTTGTCTACTTTTTTGAAACTGTCAACTTTTGTTAACTTTTATTGAAGCTGTCAACTTTTGTTAACTTTTTTTGAAGCTGTCAACTTTTGTTAACTGGTTTTGAAGCTGTTAACTTTTGTTAACTTTTTTTGAAGCTGTCAACTTTTGTTATCTTTTTTGAAGCTGTCAACTTTTGTTAACTTTTTTTGAAGCTGTCAACTTTTTTTAATTTTTTTTGAAGCTGTCAACTTTTGTTAACTTTTATTAAAGCTGTCCACTTTTGTTAACTTTTTTTGAAGCTGTCAACTTTTGTTAACTTCTTTTGAAACTGTCAACTTTTGTTAGTTTTTATTGAAGCTGTCAACTTTTGTTAACTTTTATTGAAGCTGTCAATTTTTGTTAACTATTTTGAAGCTGTCAACTTTTGTTAACTTCTTTTGAAGTTTTGTTAACTTTTTTGAAGCTATCAACTTTTGTTATCTTTTTTTGAAGTTTTGTTAATTTTTTTGAAGCTGTCAACATTTGTTAACTTTTTTGAAGCTGTCAACTTTTGTTAACTTTTTTTAAAGCTGTCAACATTTGTTAACTGTTTGTGAAGCTGTCAACTTTTGTTAACTTTTTTTTAAATCTGTCAACTTTTGTTAACTTTTTTTAAAGCTGTCAACTTTTAACTGGTTTTGAAGCTGTTAACTTTTGTTAACTTTTTTTGAAGCTGTCAACTTTTGTTAACTTTTTTGAAGCTGTCAACTTTTGTTAACTTTTTTTGGAGCTGTCCACTTTTGTTAACTTTTTTTGAAGCTGTCAACTTTTGTTAACTTTTATTAAAGCTGTCAACTTTTGTTAATTTTTTTGAAGCTGTCAACTTTTGTTAACTTCTTTTGAAGTTTGGTCTACTTTTTTGCAACTGTCAACTTTTGTTAACTTTTATTGAAGCTGTCAACTTTTGTTAACTTTTTTTGAAGCTGGCAATTTTTGTTAACTGGTTTTGAAGCTGTTTACCTTTGTTAACTTTTTTTGAATCTGTTAACTTTTGTAAACATTTTTGAAGCTGTCAACATTTGTTAACTTCTTTTGAAATGTTGTTAACTTTTTTGAAGCTATCAACTTTTATTGAAGCTGTCAACTTTTATTAACTTTTTGAAGCTGTCAACTTTTGTTAACTTTTTTTGAAGCTATCAACTTTTGTTAACTTTTATTGAAGCTGTCAACTTTTGTTAACTTTTTTTGAAGCTGTTAACATTTGTTAACTTTTTTGAAGCTGTCAACTTTTGTTAACTTTTTTTGAAGCTGTCAATATTTGTTAACTTTTTTTGAAGCTGTCAACTTTTGTTAAATTTTTTTAAAGCTGTCAACTTTTGTTTACGTTTTTAAAGCTGTCAACTTGTGTTAACTTTTTTAAAGCTGTCAACTTTTGTTAACTTTTGTTAACTTCTTTTGAAGTTTTGTTAACTTTTTTGAAGCTGTCAACTTTCGTTAACTTCTTTTGAAGTTTTGTCTACTTTTTTGAACCTGTCAACTTTTGTTAACTTTTATTGAAGCTGTCAACTTTTGTTAACTTTTTTGAAGCTGTCAACTTTTGTTAACTTTTTTTGAAGCTGTCAACTTTTGTTAACTTTTTTGGAAGCTGTCAACATTTGTTAACTTTTTTGAAGCTGTCATCTTTTGTTAATTTTTTTAAAGCTGTCAACATTTGTTAACTTTTTTTGAAGCTGTCAACTTTTGCTAATTTTTTTTGAAGCTGTCAACTTTTGTTAACTTTTTTAAAGCTGTCAACTTTTGTTAACTTTTTTAAAGCTGTCAACTTTTGTTAACTTTTGTTAACTTCTTTTGAAGTTTTGTTAACTTTTTTGAAGCTGTCAACTTTTGTTAACTTCTTTTGATGTTTTGTCTTCTTTTTTGAAACTGTCAACTTTTGTGGAAGCTGTCAAGTTTTGTTAACTTTTTTTAAAATTTTGTTAACTTTTTTGAAGCGGTCAACTTTTGTTAATTTTTTTTGAAGCTGTCAACTTTTGTTAACTTTTTGAAGCTGTCAACTTTTGCTTACTTTTTTTGAAGCTATCAACTTTTGATAACTTTTATTGAAGCTGTCAACTTTTGTTAACTTTTTTGGAAGCTGTCAACATTTGTTAACTTGTTTGAAGCTGTCAACTTTTGTTAACTTTTTTTAAAGCTGTCAACATTTGTTAACTGTTTTTGAAGCTGTCAACTTTTGTTAACTTTTTTTAAAGCTGTCAACATTTGTTTACTTTTTTAAAGCTGTCAACTTTTGTTAACTTTTTTAAAGCTGTCAACTTTTGTTAACTTCTTTTAAAGTTTTGTCTACTTTTTTGAAACTGTCAACTTTTGTTAACTTTTATTGAAGCTGTCAACTTTTGTAAACTTTTTTTGAAGCTGTCAACTTTTGTTAACTGGTTTTGAAGCTGTTAACTTTTGTTAACTTTTTTTGAAGCTGTCAACTTTTGTTATCTTTTTTGAAGCTGTCAACTTTTGTTAACTTTTTTTGAAGCTGTCAACTTTTTATAATTTTTTTTGAAGCTGTCAACTTTTGTTAACTTTAATTAAAGCTGTCCACTTTTGTTAACTTTTTTTGAAGCTGTCAACTTTTGTTAACTTCTTTTGAAACTGTCAACTTTTGTTAGTTTTTATTGAAGCTGTCAACTTTTGTTAACTTTTATTGAAGCTGTCAATTTTTGTTAACTATTTTGAAGCTGTCAACTTTTGTTAACTTCTTTTGAAGTTTTGTTAACTTTTTTGAAGCGATCAACTTTTGTTACCTTTTTTTGAAGTTTTGTTAATTTTTTTGAAGCTGTCAACATTTGTTAACTTTTTTGAAGCTGTCAACTTTTGTTAACTTTTTTTAAAGCTGTCAACATTTGTTAACTGTTTGTGAAGCTGTCAACTTTTGTTAACTTTTTTTTAAATCTGTCAACTTTTGTTAACTTTTTTTAAAGCTGTCAACTTTTAACTGGTTTTGAAGCTGTTAACTTTTGTTAACTTTTTTTGAAGCTGTCAACTTTTGTTAACTTTTTTGAAGCTGTCAATTTTTGTTAACTTTTTTTGGAGCTGTCCACTTTTGTTAACTTTTTTTGAAGCTGTCAACTTTTGTTAACTTTTATTAAAGCTGTCAACTTTTGTTAATTTTTTTGAAGCTGTCAACTTTTGTTAACTTCTTTTGAAGTTTGGTCTACTTTTTTGCAACTGTCAACTTTTGTTAACTTTTATTGAAGCTGTCAACTTTTGTTAACTTTTTTTGAAGCTGGCAACTTTTGTTAACTGGTTTTGAAGCTGTTAACCTTTGTTAACTTTTTTTGAATCTGTTAACTTTTGTAAACATTTTTGAAGCTGTCAACTTTTGTTAACTTCTTTTGAAATGTTGTTAACTTTTTTGAAGCTATCAACTGTTATTGAAGCTGTCAACTTTTGTTAACTTTTTGAAGCTGTCAACTTTTGTTAACTTTTTTTGAAGCTATCAACTTTTGTTAACTTTTATTGAAGCTGTCAACTTTTGTTAACTTTTTTTGAAGCTGTTAACATTTGTTAACTTTTTTGAAGCTGTCAACTTTTGTTAACTTTTTTTGAAGCTGTCAATATTTGTTAACTTTTTTTGAAGCTGTCAACTTTTGTTAACTTTTTTTAAAGCTGTCAACTTTTGTTTACGTTTTTAAAGCTGTCAACTTGTGTTAACTTTTTTAAAGCTGTCAACTTTTGTTAACTTTTGTTAACTTCTTTTGAAGTTTTGTTAACTTTTTTGAAGCTGTCAACTTTCGTTAACTTCTTTTGAAGTTTTGTCTACTTTTTTGAAACTGTCAACTTTTGTTAACTTTTATTGAAGCTGTCAATTTTTGTTAACTTTTTTGAAGCTGTCAACTTTTCTTAACTTCTTTTAAAGTTATGTTAATTTTTTTGAAGCTATCAACTTTTGTTAAATTCTTTTGAAGTTTTGTTAACTATTTTAAAGCTGTCAACTTTTGTCAACTTTTTTGAAGCTGTCAACTTTTGTTAACTTTTTTAAAGCTGTCAACTTTTGTTAACTTTTGTTAACTTCTTTTGAAGTTTTGTTAACTTTTTTGAAGCTGTCAACTATTGTTAACTTCTTTTGATGTTTTGTCTTCTTTTTTGAAACTGTCAACTTTTGTGGAATCTGTCAAGTTTTGTTAACTTTTTTTAAAACTGTCAACTTTTGTTAACTTTTTTAATGCTGTCAACTTTTGTTACCTTCTTTTGAAATTTTGTTAACTTTTTTGAAGCTGTCAACTTTTGTTAATTTTTTTTGAAGCTGTCAACTTTTGTTAACTTTTTGAAGCTGTCAACTTTTGTTAACTTTTTTTAAAGCTATCAACTTTTGTTAACTTTAATTGAAAATGTCAACTTTTGTTAACTTTTTAGGAAGCTGTCAACATTTGTTAACTTTTTTGAAGCTGTCAACTTTTGTTAATTTTTTCTAAACTATCAACATTTGTTAACTGTTTTTGAAGCTGTCAACTTTTGTTAACTTTTTTTTAAAGCTGTTAACTTTTGTTTACTTTTTTAAAGCTGTCAACTTTTGTTAACTTTTTTGAAGCTGTCAACTTTTGTTAATTTTTTTTAAGCAATCAACATTTGTTAACTGTTTCTGAAGCTGTCAACTTTTGTTAACTTTTTTTAAAGCTGTCAACTTTTATTAACTTTTATTAAAGCTGTCCACTTTTGTTAACTTTTTTTGAAGCTGTCAACTTTGGTTAACTTCTTTTAAAACTGTCAAGATTTGTTAACTTTTATTGAAGCTGTCAACTTTTGTTAACTTTTATTGAAGCTGTTAATTTTTGTTAACTATTTTGAGGCTGTCAACTTTTGTTAACTTTTTTGAAGTTTTGTTAACTTTTTTGAAGCTGTCAACTTTTGTTAACTTCTTTTGAAACTGTCAACTTTTGTTAACTTTTATTGAAGCTGTCAACTTTTGTTAACTTTTATTTAAGCTGTCAATTTTTGTTAACTATTTTGAAGCTGTCAAATTTTGTTAACTTCTTTTAAAGTTTTGTTGACTTTTTTGAAGCTATCAACTTTTGTTATCTTCTTTTGAAATTTTGTAAAATTTTTTAAAGCTGTCAACTTTTGTTAACTTGTTTTGAAGTTTTGTTAACTTTTTTAAAGCTGTCAACCTTTGTCAACTTTTTTGAAGCTGTCAACTTTTGTTAACTTTTTTGAAGCTGTCAACTTTTATAACTTTTTTAAAGCTGTCAAATTTTGTTAACTTTTTTAAAGCTGTCAACTTTTGTTAACTTTCGTTAACTTCTTTTGAATTTTTGTTAACTTTTTTGAATCTGGTAACTTTTGCTAACTTCTTTTAAAGTTTTGTCTACTTTTTTGAAACTGTCAACTTTTGTTAACTTTTATTGAAGCTGTCAACTTTTGTTAACTTTTATTGAAGCTATCAACTTTTGTTATCTTCTTTTGAAGTTTTGTTAATTTTATTAAAGCTGTCAACTTTTGTAACTTCTTTTGAAGTTCTGTTAATTTTTTTGAAGCTATCAACTTTTGTTAAATTCTTTTGAAGTTTTATTAATTTTTTTGAAGCTGTCAACTTTTCTTAACTTCTTTTAAAGTTTTGTTAACTATTTTAAAGCTGTCAACTTTTGTCAACTTTTTTGAAGCTGTCAACTTTTGCTAACTTTTTTTGAAGCTGTCAACTTTTGTTAACTTTTTAAAGCTGTCAACTTTTGTTCACTTTTTTAAAGCTGTCAACTTTTGTTAACTTTTGTTAACTTCTTTTAAAGTTTTGTTAACTTTTTTGAAGCTGTCAACTTTTGTTAACTTCTTCTGAAGTTTTGTCTACTTCTTTGAAACTGTCAACTTTTGTGGAAGCTGTCAAGTTTTGTTAACTTTTTTCAAAACTGTCACCTTTTGTCAACTTTTTTGAAGCTGTCAACTTTTGTTAACTTCTTTTGAAGTTTTGTCAATTTTTTTGAAACTGTCAACTTTTGTTAACTTTTATTGAAGCTGTCAACTTTTGTTAACTTTTTTTTCGAAGTTTTGTAACTTTTTTTAACGCTGTCAACTTTTGTTAACTTTTCTAAAGCTGTCAACTTCTGTTAAGTTTTTGTTAAAGTTTTGTAACTTTTGTGGAAGCTGTCAACTTTTGTTAACTTTTTTTGAAGCTCTCAACTTTTGTTAACTTTTTTAAAGCTGTCAACTTTTGTTAACTTTTTAAAGCTGTCAACTTTTGTTAACTTCCTTTGAAGTTTTGTTAACTTTTTTGAAGCTGTCAACTTTTGTTAACTACTTTTGATGTTTTGTCTTCTTTTTTGAAACTGTCAACTTTTGTGGAAGCTGTCAAATTTTGTTAACTTTTTTTAAAACTGTCAACTTTTGTTAACTTTTTTGAAGCTGTCCACTTTTGTTAACTTTTATTAAAGCTGTCAACTTTTGTTAACTTTTTTTGAAGCTGTCAACTTGTGTTAACTTTTTTTAAAGCTATCAACTTTTGTTAACTTTAATTGAAAATGTCAACTTTTGTTAACTTTTTAGGAAGCTGTCAACATTTGTTAACTTTTTTGAAGCTGTCAACTTTTGTTAATTTTTTCTAAACTATCAACATTTGTTAACTGTTTTTGAAGCTGTCAACTTTTGTTAACTTTTTTTTAAAGCTGTTAACTTTTGTTTACTTTTTTAAAGCTGTCAACTTTTGTTAACTTTTTTGAAGCTGTCAACTTTTGTTAATTTTTTTTAAGCAATCAACATTTGTTAACTGTTTCTGAAGCTGTCAACTTTTGTTAACTTTTTTTAAAGCTGTCAACTTTTATTAACTTTTATTAAAGCTGTCCACTTTTGTTAACTTTTTTTGAAGCTGTCAACTTTGGTTAACTTCTTTTAAAACTGTCAAGATTTGTTAACTTTTATTGAAGCTGTCAACTTTTGTTAACTTTTATTGAAGCTGTTAATTTTTGTTAACTATTTTGAGGCTGTCAACTTTTGTTAACTTTTTTGAAGTTTTGTTAACTTTTTTGAAGCTGTCAACTTTTGTTAACTTCTTTTGAAACTGTCAACTTTTGTTAACTTTTATTGAAGCTGTCAACTTTTGTTAACTTTTATTTAAGCTGTCAATTTTTGTTAACTATTTTGAAGCTGTCAAATTTTGTTAACTTCTTTTAAAGTTTTGTTGACTTTTTTGAAGCTATCAACTTTTGTTATCTTCTTTTGAAATTTTGTAAAATTTTTTAAAGCTGTCAACTTTTGTTAACTTGTTTTGAAGTTTTGTTAACTTTTTTAAAGCTGTCAACCTTTGTCAACTTTTTTGAAGCTGTCAACTTTTGTTAACTTTTTTGAAGCTGTCAACTTTTATAACTTTTTTAAAGCTGTCAAATTTTGTTAACTTTTTTAAAGCTGTCAACTTTTGTTAACTTTCGTTAACTTCTTTTGAATTTTTGTTAACTTTTTTGAATCTGGTAACTTTTGCTAACTTCTTTTAAAGTTTTGTCTACTTTTTTGAAACTGTCAACTTTTGTTAACTTTTATTGAAGCTGTCAACTTTTGTTAACTTTTATTGAAGCTATCAACTTTTGTTATCTTCTTTTGAAGTTTTGTTAATTTTATTAAAGCTGTCAACTTTTGTAACTTCTTTTGAAGTTCTGTTAATTTTTTTGAAGCTATCAACTTTTGTTAAATTCTTTTGAAGTTTTATTAATTTTTTTGAAGCTGTCAACTTTTCTTAACTTCTTTTAAAGTTTTGTTAACTATTTTAAAGCTGTCAACTTTTGTCAACTTTTTTGAAGCTGTCAACTTTTGCTAACTTTTTTTGAAGCTGTCAACTTTTGTTAACTTTTTAAAGCTGTCAACTTTTGTTCACTTTTTTAAAGCTGTCAACTTTTGTTAACTTTTGTTAACTTCTTTTAAAGTTTTGTTAACTTTTTTGAAGCTGTCAACTTTTGTTAACTTCTTCTGAAGTTTTGTCTACTTCTTTGAAACTGTCAACTTTTGTGGAAGCTGTCAAGTTTTGTTAACTTTTTTCAAAACTGTCACCTTTTGTCAACTTTTTTGAAGCTGTCAACTTTTGTTAACTTCTTTTGAAGTTTTGTCAATTTTTTTGAAACTGTCAACTTTTGTTAACTTTTATTGAAGCTGTCAACTTTTGTTAACTTTTTTTTCGAAGTTTTGTAACTTTTTTTAACGCTGTCAACTTTTGTTAACTTTTCTAAAGCTGTCAACTTCTGTTAAGTTTTTGTTAAAGTTTTGTAACTTTTGTGGAAGCTGTCAACTTTTGTTAACTTTTTTTGAAGCTCTCAACTTTTGTTAACTTTTTTAAAGCTGTCAACTTTTGTTAACTTTTTAAAGCTGTCAACTTTTGTTAACTTCCTTTGAAGTTTTGTTAACTTTTTTGAAGCTGTCAACTTTTGTTAACTACTTTTGATGTTTTGTCTTCTTTTTTGAAACTGTCAACTTTTGTGGAAGCTGTCAAATTTTGTTAACTTTTTTTAAAACTGTCAACTTTTGTTAACTTTTTTGAAGCTGTCAACTTTTGTTAACTTTTATTAAAGCTGTCAACTTTTGTTAACTTTTTTTGAAGCTGTCAACTTGTGTTAACTTCTTTTGAAGTTTGGTCTACTTTTTTGCAACTGTCAACTTTTGTTAACTTTTATTGAAGCTGTCAACTTTTGTTAAATTTTTTTGAAGCTGGCAACTTTTGTTAACTGGTTTTGAAGCTGTTAACTTTTGTTAACTTTTTTTGAATCTGTCAACTTTTGTTAACTTTTTTGAAGCTGTCAACTTTTGTTAACTTCTTTTGAAATTTTGTTAACTTTTTTGAAGCTGTCAAATTTTATTTAAGCTGTCAACTTTTGTTAACTTTTTGAAGCTGTCAACTTTTGTTAACTATTTTGAAGCTATCAACTGTTGTTAACTTTTTTTGAAGCCGTTAACATTTGTTAACTTTTTTTGAAGTTGTCAACTTTGTTAACTTTTTTTAAAGCTGTCAACTTTTGTTTACTTTTTTAAAGCTGTCAATTTGTGTTAACTTTTTTAAAGCTGTCAACTTTTGTTAACTTTTGTTAAGTTCTTTTGAAGTTTTGTTAACTTTTTTAAAGCTGTCAACTTTTCTTAACTTCTTTTGAAGTTTTGTCTACTTTTTTAAAACTGTCAACTTTTGTTAACTTTTGTGGAAGCTGTCAAGTTTTGTTAACTTTTTTAAAGCTGTCAAATTTTGTTAACTTTTTTAAAGCTATCAACTTTTGTTAACTTTTGTTAACTTCTTTTAAAGTTTTGTTAACTTTTATTGAAGCTGTCAATTTTTGTTAACTTTTTTGAAGCTGTCAACTTTTGTTAACTTCTTTTGAAGTTTTGTTAATTTTTTGAAGCTGTAAACTTTTGTTAACTTCATTTGAAGTTTTGTTAACTATTTTAAAGCTGTCAACTTTTGTCAACTTTTTTGATGCTGTTAACTTTTGCTAACTTTTTTTGAAGCTGTCATTTTTTGTTAACTTTTTTAAAGCTGTCAACTTTTGTTAACTTTTTTAAAGCTGTCAACTTTTGTTAACTTTTGTTAACTTCTTTTGAAGTTTTGTTAACTTTTTTGAAGCTGTCAACTTTTGTTAACTTCTTTTGATGTTTTGTTTTCTTTTTTGAAACTGTCAACTTTTGTTAACTTTTTTAAAGCTGTCAACTTTTGTTAACTTCATTTGAAATTTTGTTAACTTTTTTGAAGCTTTCAACTTTTGTTAATTTTTTTTAAGCTGTCAACTTTTGTTAACTTTTTGAAGCTGTCATTTTTTCTTAACTTTTTTTGAAGCTGTCAACTTTTGTTAACTTTTTTTAAAGCTGTCAACTTTTGTTAACTTTTTTAAAGCTGTCAACTTTTGTTAACTTTTGTTAACTTTTTTTGAAGTTTTGTTAACTTTTTTGAAGCTGTCAACTTTCGTTAACTTCTTTTGAAGTTTTGTCTACTTTTTTGAAACTGTCATCTTTTGTTAACTTTTATTGAAGCTGTCAATTTTTGTTAACTTTTTTGAAGCTGTCAACTTTTCTTAACTTCTTTTAAAGTTATGTTAATTTTTTTGAAGCTATCAACTTTTGTTAAATTCTTTTGAAGTTTTGTTAATTTTTTTAAAGCTATCAACTTTTTTTAAATTCTTTTGAAGTTTTGTTAATTTTTTTGAAGCTGTCAACTTTTGTTAACTTCTTTTGTAGTTTTGTTAACTATTTTAAAGCTGTCAACTTTTGTCAACTTTTTTGAAGCTGTCAACTTTTGTTAACTTTTTTAAAGCTGTCAACTTTTGTTAACTTTTGTTAATTTCTTTTGAAGTTTTGTTAACTTTTTTGAAGCTGTCAACTATTGTTAACTTCTTTTGATGTTTTGTCTTCTTTTTTGAAACTGTCAACTTTTGTGGAATCTGTCAAGTTTTGTTACCTTTTTTTAAAACTGTCAACTTTTGTTAACTTTTTTAAAGCTCTCAACTTTTGTTAACTTCTTTTGAAATTTTGTTAACTTTTTTGAAGCTGTCAACTTTTGTTAAATTTTTTTGAAGCTGTCAACTTTTGTTAACTTTTTGAAGCTGTCAACTTTTGTTAACTTTTTTTAAAGCTATCAACTTTTGTTAACTTTAATTGAAGCTGTCAACTTTTGTTAACTTTTTTGGAAGCTGTCAACTTTTGTTTACTTTTTTAACCCTCCTATTGTGTGCAATGTTTAGGTACACTTATAGTGTTCGGGTCAATATGACCCGAAGTAAAAAATAATTGTTAATAATTATTTTTATAGTGTTTTATAATGAAACAGCATCAAGTAAAACTACTTTAACTAAATAAAAAAGTTTATTTGTTTATTTTACGAACAAAAAATTAATTATTAATGCAGTTAGGTACACTTATAGTGTTCGGGTCAATATGACCCGAAGTAAAAAATAATTGTTAATAATTATTTTTATAGTGTTTGATAATGAAACAGCATCAAGTAAAACTACTTTAACTAAATAAAAAGGTTTATTTGTTTATTTTACGAACAAAAAATTAATTATTAATGCAGTTTTCACAATAATATTTAACGTGAGATTTACACACATATTTTTTGCAATTGCAGCATACAATGTTTGTTTTATTGTCGTTTTTGGATGGGCAGAAATAACATCTTGCTCGTTTTTTGGGTTGCAGAAATGATTCAGCTATTTCTCCGCTGCTTGTAGAAGGTTTTGGATCAAGTTTGCTTCTAGCTTGTTGAATAATTTGTGCGGCTTGAACATTTCTAGGCAAATGTGTACGAGTTTGTTGCAAAGATAAAATTAATTGATGTCCTAAATTTTCCAAGAATAGACGCCTTCTGGTTAATTTTTCTTCATTCCAATTGGGATTAATTGCAGACCACAACACAAACGCATTATATGCAGATACATCCAGCAGGTTGTAAAAAACAGTCATAGGCCATCTTTTTGTTTGACGTCGACAAGTATAAGTCATTACCAATTAATCTAAAGTATCGACAGATCCTTTTGTTTTGTTGTAATCTAAAATTATTTGTGGTTTTTTGTCAATAGATTCACTTACACTTGCGTCATGATGTAACGTACTCATTAGGGTTACATTTTTGTTACGTCTTGCCATGTAAGACACAATGTTTGTTTCACGGGCAAAGCAGAATTTTGACGAATATACTTCTTTTCTGTTAGCTATGATCTGTGGAGGTAACTCAGGTTTATTTTTTCTAATCGTCCCTAGCATAATAATATTTCGTTTTAACAGCATTTGTCCTAAATTATAGGATTTGAAAAAATTGTCACATGTAACATTATGTCCTTTCAAACCGCTAGTGAGATCTAATACTACCCTCAATCTTTGATTTTTTTCTGGATTTTGACCAGGCTGCTTTCCTGTATAAATTTGCATGTTATATGCATATGAATTAGATGCATCACACAAGACCCAAATTTTAATTCCATATCGAGCAGGTTTACTTGGGTTGTATTGTCGAAATGGACACCTACCCCTAAATGGCACTAATTGTTCATCAACTGTAAGGTTTTCAGTTGGATTATATAAATTTGGAAGAATTGAAACCCATTCATCCCATATTTCTCTAATTGGTGCCAACTTGTCCATTCTCCGACGGTCTGCTCTTGTGTCTTTATCATCAAAGCGAAGAACTCTTGAAATGATGTGGAAACGTTGTAATGACATTGTAGATCTAAATATATGACGGCCTACAGTACAATCCCAAAGACTTGACGTAGCTTCGCCATGAGATTTGTAAACTCCAGCAAGAAGTAGTAAATCTAGTTCAGTTTCCAAAAGAGGCTGAAATTTATCATTATAAATACGAATTCCTTCTTTATTTGACATTTGTAAAATAATAGATTTTATTTTCGGAGACAAAAATAAATTGAAGCTAGATTTTATATCAGAAATCCTTGCAGCTGAGTAACGTGTTATACCGGGTGTCTGAGTGATGACGTTTGCAGATGAAAATCTTCCTTGAGGATTCGGAGGCACAGTTGTCCATTCAATGTTCTTATTTTTTGATTTCCAGACATCACTAGACTGTAAAATAACTTCACTTGTACTTGGTTGTGTTTCTTCATCTGAACTCTCACTTTCAAGTATTGCATCAGAAACATGATCTTGTGTTTCGGAATCACTAACATTATCACTTATATCTGAACAATATAGAGCGGCTTCTAATTCAGCCTCGTTTAGAGCTCTTTTTGAATACATAATAATTATTCTCTGTCAACGTTTGTGGCAATACTACTGAAAAACAGCTTATCTAGGCGGTCTTACATTCAAAATAAACGTGCAATATAAAACTTCAAGATTGGTATGAATAAGAACATTTGGTGAAATTAGAATTTTATGACAACATCCCTTACAAAACCTTTTGAATTTATAATAGACAGCTGTAAAATTACAATGCTTTACCTACTAGTCAATAAAATAATTCATTTGGGTCGATATGACCCGAACACCACAAGCGTAACAAATTTATTTTTATAGCGAAAGAGAACGAAATTATTGAAACAAAAAATGAGTGCATATAGGACACTTTAAATGAATAAATGTCAAAAAATTTTAAACAAATTCCTGAACGGGCTAAAAAATTACAGGACTTTGAATTTCATTTTGGGTCAAATAGACCCGAACACAATAGGAGGGTTAAAGCTGTCAACTTTTGTTAACTTTTTTTAAAGCTGTCAACTTTTATTAACTTTTATTAAAGCTGTCCACTTTTGTTAACTTTTTTTGAAGCTGTCAACTTTTGTTAACTTCTTTTGAAACTGTCAAGATTTGTTAACTTTTATTGAAGCTGTCAACTTTTGTTAACTTTTATTGAAGCTGTCAATTTTTGTTAACTATTTTGAAGCTGTCAACTTTTGTTAACTTCTTTTGAAGTTTTGTTACCTTTTTTGAAGCTGTCAACTTTTGTTAACTTCTTTTGAAACTGTCAACTTTTGTTAACTTTTATTGAAGCTGTCAACTTTTGTTAACTTTTGTTAACTTTTTTTGAAGTTTTGTTAACTTTTTTGAAGTTGTCAACTTTCGTTAACTTCTTTTGAAGTTTTGTCTACTTTTTTGAAACTGTCAACTTTTGTTAACTTTTATTGAAGCTGTCAATTTTTGTTAACTTTTTTGAAGCTGTCAACTTTTCTTAACTTCTTTTAAAGTTATGTTAATTTTTTTGAAGCTATCAACTTTTGTTAAATTCTTTTGAAGTTTTGTTAATTTTGTTAAAGCTATCAACTTTTTTTAAATTCTTTTAAAGTTTTGTTAATTTTTTTGAAGCTGTCAACTTTTGTTAACTTCTTTTGAAGTTTTGTTAACTATTTTAAAGCTGTCAACTTTTGTCAACTTTTTTGAAGCGGTCAACTTTTGTTAATTTTTTTTGAAGCTGTCAACTTTTGTTAACTTTTTGAAGCTGTCAACTTTTGTTAACTTTTTTTGAAGCTATCAACTTTTGTTAACTTTTATTGAAGCTGTCAACTTTTGTTAACTTTTTTGGAAGCTGTCAACATTTGTTAACTTTTTTGAAGCTGTCAACTTTTGTTAACTTTTTTTAAAGCTGTCAACATTTGTTAACTGTTTTTGAAGCTGTCAACTTTTGTTAACTTTTTTTAAAGCTGTCAACTTTTGTTTACTTTTTTAAAGCTGTCAACTTTTGTTAACTTTTTTAAAGCTGTCAACTTTTGTTATCTTCTTTTAAAGTTTTGTCTACTTTTTTTGAAACTGTCAACTTTTGTTAACTTTTATTGAAGCTGTCAACTTTTGTTAACTTTTTTTGAAGCTGTCAACTTTTGTTAACTGGTTTTTAAGCTGTTAACTTTTGTTAACTTTTTTTGAAGCTGTCAACTTTTGTTATCTTTTTTGAAGCTGTCAACTTTTGTTAACTTTTTTTAAAGCTGTCAACTTTTTTTAACTTTTTTTGAAGCTGTCAACTTTTGTTAACTTTTATTAAAGCTGTCCACTTTTGTTAACTTTTTTTGAAGCTGTCAACTTTTGTTAACTTCTTTTGAAACTGTCAACTTTTGTTAACTTTTATTGAAGCTGTCAACTTTTGTTAACTTTTATTGAAGCTGTCAATTTTTGTTAACTATTTTGAAGCTGTCAACTTTTGTTAACTTCTTTTGAAGTTTTGTTAACTTTTTTGAAGCTATCAACTTTTGTTATCTTTTTTTGAAGTTTTGTTAATTTTTTTGAAGCTGTCAACATTTGTTAACTTTTTTGAAGCTGTCAACTTTTGTTAACTTTTTTTAAAGCTGTCAACATTTGTTAACTGTTTGTGAAGCTGTCAACTTTTGTTAACTTTTTTTTAAAGCTGTCAACTTTTGTTAACTTTTTTTAAAGCTGTCAACTTTTGTTAACTGGTTTTGAAGCTGTTAACTTTTGTTAACTTTTTTTGAAGCTGTCAACTTTTGTTAACTTTTTTGAAGCTGTCAACTTTTGTTAACTTTTTTTGGAGCTGTCAACTTTTGTTAACTTTTTTTGAAGCTGTCAAATTTTGTTAACTTTTATTAAAGCTGTCAACTTTTGTTATTTTTTTTTGAAGCTGTAAACTTTTGTTAACTTCTTTTGAAGTTTGGTCTACTTTTTTGCAACTGTCAACTTTTGTAAACTTTTATTGAAGCTGTCAACTTTTGTTAACTTTTTTTGAAGCTGGCAACTTTTGTTAACTGGTTTTGAAGCTGTTAACTTTTGTTAACTTTTTTTGAAGCTGTCAACTTTTGTTAACTTCTTTTCTTTTGAAATGTTGTTAACTTTTTTAAAGCTGTCAACTTTTATTGAAGCTGTCAACTTTTGTTAACTTTTTGAAGCTGTCAACTTTTGTTAACTTTTTTTGAAGCTATCAACTTTTGTTAACTTTTATTGAAGCTGTCAACTTTTGTTAACTTTTTTTGAAGCTGTTAACATTTGTTAACTTTTTTGAAGCTGTCAACTTTTGTTAACTTGTTTTGAAGCTGTCAATATTTGTTAACTTTTTTTGAAGCTGTCAACTTTTGTTAACTTTTTTTAAAGCTGTCAACTTTTGTTTACGTTTTTAAAGCTGTCAACTTGTGTTAACTTTTTTAAAGCTGTCAACTTTTGTTAACTTTTGTTAACTTCTTTTGAAGTTTTGTTAACTTTTTTGAAGCTGTCAACTTTCGTTAACTTCTTTTGAAGTTTTGTCTACTTTTTTGAAACTGTCAACTTTTGTTAACTTTTATTGAAGCTGTCAATTTTTGTTAACTTTTTTGAAGCTGTCAACTTTTCTTAACTTCTTTTAAAGTTATGTTAATTTTTTTGAAGCTATCAACTTTTGTTAAATTCTTTTAAAGTTTTGTTAATTTTTTTAAAGCTATCAACTTTTTTTAAATTCTTTTGAAGTTTTGTTAATTTTTTTGAAGCTGTCAACTTTTGTTAACTTCTTTTGAAGTTTTGTTAACTACTTTAAAGCTGTCAACTTTTGTCAACTTTTTTGAAGCTGTCAACTTTTGTTAACTTTTTTAAAGCTGTCAACTTTTGTTAACTTTTGTTAACTTCTTTTGAAGTTTTGTTAACTTTTTTGAAGCTGTCAACTATTGTTATTTTCTTTTGATGTTTTGTCTTCTTTTTTGAAACTGTCAACTTTTGTGGAATCTGTCAAGTTTTGTTAACTTTTTTTAAAACTGTCAACTTTTGTTAACTTTTTTAAAGCTGTCAACTTTTGTTAACTTCTTTTGAAATTTTGTTAACTTTTTTGAAGCTGTCAACTTTTGTTAATTTTTTTTGAAGCTGTCAACTTTTGTTAACTTTTTGAAGCTGTCAACTTTTGTTAACTTTTTTTAAAGCTATCAACTTTTGTTAACTTTAATTGAAGATGTCAACTTTTGTTAACTTTTTTGGAAGCTGTCAACATTTGTTAACTTTTTTGAAGCTAGCAACTTTTGTTAATTTTTTCTAAGCTATCAACATTTGTTAACTGTTTTTGAAGCTGTCAACTTTTGTTAACTTTTTTTTAAAGCTGTCAACTTTTGTTTACTTTTTTAAAGCTGTCAACTTTTGTTAACTTTTTTGAAGCTGTCAACTTTTGTTAATTTTTTTTAAGCTATCAACATTTGTTAACTGTTTCTGAAGCTGTCAACTTTTGTTAAATTTTTTTAAAGCTGTTAACTTTTGTTAACTTTTATTAAAGCTGTCCACTTTTGTTAACTTTTTTTGAAGCTGTCAACTTTTGTTAACTTCTTTTGAAACTGTCAAGATTTGTTAACTTTTATTGAAGCTGTCAACTTTTGTTAACTTTTATTGAAGCTGTTAATTTTTGTTAACTATTTTGAAGCTGTCAACTTTTGTTAACTTCTTTTGAAGTTTTGTTAACTTTTTTGAAGCTGTCAACTTTTGTTAACTTCTTTTGAAACTGTCAACTTTTGTTAACTTTTATTGAAGCTGTCAACTTTTGTTAACTTTTATTTAAGCTGTCAATTTTTGTTAACTATTTTGAAGCTGTCAACTTTTGTTAACTTCTTTTAAAGTTTTGTTGACTTTTTTGAAGCTATCAACTTTTGTTATCTTCTTTGGAAGTTTTGTAAATTTTTTTAAAGCGTTCAACTTTTGTTAACTTATTTTGAAGTTTTGTTAACTTTTTTAAAGCTGTCAACTTTTGTTATCTTCTTTTGAAGTTTTGTTAATTTTTTTGAAGCTGTCAACTTTTGTTAACTTCTTTTAAAGTTTTGTTAACTATTTTAAAGCTGTCAACTTTTGTCAACTTTTTTGAAGCTGTCAACTTTTGCTAACTTTTTTTGAAGCTGTCAACTTTTGTTAACTTTTTTAAAGCTGTCAACTTTTGTTAACTTTTTTAAAGCTGTCAACTTTTGTTAACTTTTGTTAACATCTTTTAAAGTTTTGTTAACTTTTTTGAAGCTGTCAACTTTTGTTAACTTCTTCTGAAGTATTGTCTACTTTTTTGAAACTGTCAACTTTTGTGGAAGCTGTCAAGTTTTGTTAACTTTTTTCAAAACTGTCACCTTTTGTTCACTTTTTTAAAGCTGTCAACTTTTGTTAACTTTTTTAAAGCTGTCAACTTTTATTAACTTCTTTTGAAATTTTGTTAACTTTTTTGAAGCTGTCAACTTTTGTTAACTTCTTTTGAAGTTTTGTCAATTTTTTTGAAACTGTCAACTTTTGTTAACTTTTTATAAAGCTGTCAACTTTTGTTAACTTTTCTAAAGCTGTCAACTTCTGTTAAGTTTTTGTTAAAGTTTTGTAACTTTTGTGGAAGCTGTCAACTTTTGTTAACTTTTTTTTAAGCTGTCAACTTTTGTTAACTTTTTTAAAGCTGTCAACTTTTGTTAACTTTTTAAAGCTGTCAACTTTTGTTAACTTCTTTTGAAGTTTTGTTAACTTTTTTGAAGCTGGCAACTTTTGTTAACTTCTTTTAAAGTTTTGTTAACTTTTTTGAAGCTGTCAACTTTTGTTAACTTCTTCTGAAGTATTGTCTACTTTTTTGAAACTGTCAACTTTTGTGGAAGCTGTCAAGTTTTGTTAACTTTTTTAAAGCTGTCAAATTTTGTTAACTTTTTTAAAGCTATCAACTTTTGTTAACTTCTTTTAAAGTTTTGTTAACTTTTTTGAAGCTGTCAATTTTTGCTAACTTCTTTTGAAGTTTTGTCTACTTTTTTGAAACTGTCAACTTTTGTTAACTTCTATTGAAGCTGTCAACTTTTGTTAACTTTTATTAAAGCTATCAATTTTTGTTAACTTTTTTAAAGCTGTCAACTTTTATTAACTTCTTTTGAAATTTTGTTATCTTCTTTTGAAGTTTTGTTAATTTTTTTGAAGCTGTCAACTTTTGTTAACTTCTTTTAAAGTTTTGTTAACTATTTTAAAGCTGTCAACTTTTGTCAACTTTTTTGAAGCTGTCAACTTTTGTTAACTTTTTTGAAGCTGTCAACTTTTGTTAACTTCTTTTGAAGTTTTGTCAATTTTTTTGAAACTGTCAACTTTTGTTAACTTTTATTGAAGCTGTCAACTTTTGTTAACTTTTTTTTCGAAGTTTTGTAACTTTTTATAAAGCTGTCAACTTTTGTTAACTTTTCTAAAGCTGTCAACTTCTGTTAAGTTTTTGTTAAAGTTTTGTAACTTTTGTGGAAGCTGTCAACTTTTGTTAACTTTTTTTGAAGCTGTCAACTTTTGTTAACTTTTTTAAAGCTGTCAACTTTTGTTAACTTTTTAAAGCTGTCAACTTTTGTTAACTTCTTTTGAAGTTTTGTTAACTTTTTTGAAGCTGTCAACTTTTGTTAACTACTTTTGATGTTTTGTCTTCTTTTTTGAAACTGTCAACTTTTGTGGAAGCTGTCAACTTTTGTTAACTTTTTTTTAAAACTGTCAACTTTTGTTAACTTTTTTGAAGCTGTCAACTTTTGTTAACTTTTATTAAAGCTGTTAACTTTTGTTAACTTTTTTTGAAGCTGTCAACTTTTGTTAACTTCTTTTGAAGTTTGGTCTACTTTTTTGCAACTGTCAACTTTTGTTAACTTTTATTAAAGCTGTCAACTTTTGTTAACTTTTTTTGAAGCTGGCAACTTTTGTTAACTGGTTTTGAAGCTGTTAACTTTTGTTAACTTTTTTTGAAGCTGTCAACTTTTGTTAACTTCTTTTCTTTTGAAATGTTGTTAACTTTTTTGAAGCTGTCAACTTTTATTTAAGCTGTCAACTTTTGTTAACTTTTTGAAGCTGTCAACTTTTGTTAACTTTTTTTGAAGCTATCAACTTTTGTTAACTTTGTTTGAAGCTGTTAACATTTGTTAACTTTTTTTGAAGTTGTCAACTTTGTTAACTTTTTTTAAAGCTGTCAACTTTTGTTTACTTTTTTAAAGCTGTCAATTTGTGTTAACTTTTTTAAAGCTGTCAACTTTTGTTAAGTTCTTTTGAAGTTTTGTTAACTTTTTTAAAGCTGTCAACTTTTCTTAACTTCTTTTGAAGTTTTGTCTACTTTTTTAAAACTGTCAACTTTTGTTAACTTTTGTGGAAGCTGTCAAGTTTTGTTAACTTTTTTAAAGCTGTCAAATTTTGTTAACTTTTTTAAAGCTATCAACTTTTGTTAACTTCTTTTAAAGTTTTGTTATCTTTTTTGAAGCTGTCAATTTTTGCTAACTTCTTTTGAAGTTTTGTCTACTTTTTTGAAACTGTCAACTTTTGTTAACTTCTATTGAAGCTGTCAACTTTTGTTAACTTTTATTGAAGCTGTCAATTTTTGTTAACTTTTTTAAAGCTGTCAACTTTTATTAACTTCTTTTGAAATTTTGTTAACTTTTTTGAAGCTGTCAACTTTTGTTAACTTCTTTTGAAGTTTTGTCAATTTTTTTGAAACTGTCAACTTTTGTTAACTTTTATTGAAGCTGTCAACTTTTGTTAACTTTTTTTTTGAAGTTTTGTAACTTTTTTAAAGCTGTCAACTTTTGTTAACTTTTCTAAAGCTGTCAACTTCTGTTAAGTTTTTGTTAAAATTTTGTAACTTTTGTGGAAGCTGTCAACTTTTGTTAACTTTTTTTGAAGCTGTCAACTTTTGTTAACTTTTTTAAAGCTGTCAACTTTTGTTAACTTTTTAAAGCTGTCAACTTTTGTTAACTTCTTTTGAAGTTTTGTTAACTTTTTTGAAGCTGTCAACTTTTGTTAACTACTTTTGATGTTTTGTCTTCTTTTTTAAAACTGTCAACTTTTGTGGAAGCTGTCAAGTTGTGTTAACTTTTTTTAAAACTGTCAACTTTTGTTAACTTTTTTGAAACTGTCAACTTTTGTTAACTTTTATTAAAGCTGTTAACTTTTGTTAACTTTTTTTGAAGCTGTCAACTTTTGTTAACTTCTTTTGAAGTTTGGTCTACTTTTTTGCAACTGTCAACTTTTGTTAACTTTTATTGAAGCTGTCAACTTTTGTTAACTTTTTTTGAAGCTGGCAACTTTTGTTACTTTTTTGAAACTGTCAACTTTTGTTAACTTTTTTTGAAGCTGTCAACTTTTGTTAACTGGTTTTGAAGCTGTTAACTTTTGTTAACTTTTTTTGAAGCTGTCAACTTTTGTTAACTTTTTTGAAGCTGTCAACTTTTGTTAACTTTTTTTGGAGCTGTCAACTTTTGTTAACTTTTATTGAAGCTGTCAACTTTTGTTAACTTTTTTGGAAGCTGTCAACATTTGTTAACTTTTTTGAAGCTGTCAACTTTTGTTAACTTTTTTTAAAGCTGTCAACATTTGTTAACTGTTTTTGAAGCTGTCAAATGTTAACTTTTTTTTAAAGCTGTCAACTTTTGTTTACTTTATTAAAGCTGTCAACTTTTGTTAACTTTTTTAAATCTGTCAACTTTTCTTAACTTCTTTTGAAGTTTTGTTAACTTTTTTGAAGCTGTCAACTTTTGTTAACATCTTTTAAAGTTTTGTCTACTTTTCTGAAACTGTCAACTTTTGTTAACTTTTATTGAAGCTGTCAATTTTTGTTAACTTTTTTGAAGCTGTCAACTTTTCTTAACTTTTTTTAAAGTTATGTTAATTTTTTTGAAGCTATCAACTTTTGTTAAAATCTTTTGAAGTTTTGTTAATTTTTTTGAAGCTGTTAACTTTTGTTAATTTCTTTTAAAGTTTTGTTAACTATTTTAAATCTGTAAACTTTTGTCAACTTTTTTAAAGCTGTCAACTTTTGCTAACTTTTTTTGAAGCTGTCAACTTTTGTTAACTTTTTTAAAGCAGTCAACTTTTGTTAACTTTTTTAAAGCTGTCAACTTTTGTTAACTTTTTTTGAAGTTTTGTTAACTTTTTTGAAGCTGTCAACTTTTGTTAACTTCTTTTGAAGTTTTGTCTACTTTTTTAAAACTGTCAACTTTTGATAACTTTTGTGGAAGCTGTCAAGTTTTGTTAACTTTTTTAAAGCTGTCAAATTTTGTTAACTTTTTTAAAGCTATCAACTTTTGTTAACTTTTGTTATTTTCTTTTAAAGTTTTGTTAACTTTTTTGAAGCTGTAAACTTTTGTTAACTTCTTTTGAAGTTTTGGTTACTATTTTAAAGCTGTCAACTTTTGTCAACTTTTTTGATGCTGTCAACTTTTGCTAAGTTTTTTTGAAGCTGTCAACTTTTGTTAACTTTTTTAAAGCTGTCAACTTTTGTTAACTTTTTTAAAGCTGTCAACTTTTGTTAACTTTTGTTAACTTCTTTTGAAGTTTTGTTAACTTTTTTGAAGCTGTCAACTTTTGTTAACTTCTATTGATGTTTGTCTTCTTTTTTGAAACTGTCAACTTTTGTGGAAGCTGTCAAGTTTTGTTAACTTTTTTTTAAAACTGTCAACTTTTGTTAACTTTTTTAAAGCTGTCAACTTTTGTTAACTTCTTTTGAAATTTTGTTAACTTTTTTGAAGCTGTCAACTTTTGTTATTTTTTTTTGAAACTGTCAACTTTTGTTAACTTTTATTGAAGCTGTCAACTTTTTTTAACTTTTATTGAAGCTGTTAATTTTTGTTAACTTTTTTGAAGCTGTCAACTTTTGTTAACTTTTTTTGAAGCTGTCAACTTTTGTTAACTTTTTTAAAGCTGTCAACTTTTGTTAACTTTTTAAAGCTGTCAACTTTTGTTAACTTCTTTTGAAGTTTTGTTAACTTTTTTGAAGCTGTCAACTTTTGTTAACTACTTTTGATGTTTTGTCTTCTTTTTTGAAACTGTCAACTTTTGTGGAAGCTGTCAAGTTTTGTTAACTTTTTTTAAAACTGTCAACTTTTTTTAACTTTTTTGAAGCTGTCAACTTTTGTTAACTTTTATTAAAGCTGTCAACTTTTGTTAACTTTTTTTGAAGCTGTCAACTTTTGTTAACTTCTTTTGAAGTTTGGTCTACTTTTTTGCAACTGTTAACTTTTGTTAACTTTTATTGAAGCTGTCAACTTTTGTTAACTTTTTTTGAAGCTGGCAACTTTTGTTAACTGGTTTTGAACCTGTTAACTTTTGTTAACTTTTTTTGAATCTGTCAACTTTTGTTAACTTTTTTGAAGCTGTCAACTTTTATTTAAGCTGTCAACTTTTGTTAACTTTTTGAAGCTGTCAACTTTTGTTAACTTTTTTTGAAGCTATCAACTTTTGTTAACTTCTTTTGATGTTTTGTCTTCTTTTTTGAAACTGTCAACTTTTGTGGAAGCTGTCAAGTTTTGTTAACTTTTTTTAAAACTGTCAACTTTTGTTAACTTTTATATATCTGTCAACTTTTGTTAACTTCTTTTGAAATTTTGTTAACTTTTTTGAAGCTGTCAACTTTTGTTATTTTTTTTTTTAGCTGTCAACTTTTGTTAACTTTTTGAAGCTGTTAACTTTTGTTAACTTTTTTTGAAGCTATCATTTTTTGTTAACTTTTATTGAAGCTGTCAACTTTTTTTAACTTTCTTGGAAGCTGTCAACATTTGTTAACTTTTTTGAAGCTGTCAACTTTTGTTAACTTTTTTTAAAGCTGTCAACATTTGTTAACTGTTTTTGAAGCTGTCAACTTTTGTTAACATTTTTTTAAAGCTCTCAATTTTTGTTTACTTTTTTAAAGCTGTCAACTTTTGTTAACTTTTTTAAAGCTGTCAACTTTTGTTAACTTTTTTTAACTTCTTTTAAAGTTTTGTCTACTTTTTTGAAACTGTCAACTTTTGTTAATTTTTATTGAAGCTGTCAACTTTTGTTAACTTCTTTTGAAGCTGTCAACTTTTGTTAACTTTTTTGGAAGCTGTCAACAATTGTTAACTTTTTTGAAGCTGTCATCTTTTGTTAACTTTTTTTAAAGCTGTCAATATTTGTTTAATTTCTTTGAAGCTGTCAACTTTTGCTAATTTTTTTGAAGCTGTCAACTTTTGTTAACTTTTTTAAAGCTGTCAACTTTTGTTAACTTTTGTTAACTTCTTTTGAAGTTTTGTTAACTTTTTTTGAAGCTATTACCTTTTGTTAACTTTTATTGAAGCTGTCAACTTTTCTTAACTTTTTTTGAAGCTGTCAACATTTGTTAACTTTTTTGAAGCTGTCAACTTTTGTTTACTTTTTTTGAAGCTGTCAACATTTGTTAACTTTTTTTGAAGTTGTCAACTTTGTTAACTTTTTTTAAAGCTGTCAACTTTTGTTTACTTTTTTAAAGCTGTCAATTTGTGTTAACTTTTTTAAAGCTGTCAACTTTTGTGAACTTTTGTTAAGTTCTTTTGAAGTTTTGTTATCTTTTTTGAAGCTGTCAACTTTTCTTAACTTCTTTTGAAGTTTTGTCTACTTTTTTAAAACTGTCAACTTTTGTTAACTTTTTTTGAAGCTGTCAACTATTGTTAACTTTTTTTGAAGCTGTCAACTTTTGTTAACTTTTTTTGAAGTTTGGTCTACTTTTTTGCAACTGTCAACTTTTGTTAACTTTTATTGAAGCTCTCAACTTTTGTTAACTTTTTTTGAAGCTGGCAATTTTTGTTAATTGGTTTTGAAGCTGTTAACTTTTGTTAACTTTTTTTGAAGCTGTCAACTTTTGTTAACTTCTTTTGAAATTTTGTTAACTTTTTTGAAGCTGTCAACTTTTATTTAAGCTCTCAACTTTTGTTAACTTTTTGAAGCTGTCAACTTTTGTTAACTTTTTTGGAAGCTATCAACTTTTGTTAACTTTTATTAAAGCTGTCAACTTTTGTTAACTTTTTTTGAAGCTCTCAACATTTGTTAACTTTTTTGAAGCTGTCAACTTTTGTTAACTTTTTTTGAAGCTGTCAACATTTGTTAACTTTTTTTGAAGTTGTCAACTTTTGTTAACTTTTATTAAAGCTGTCAACTTTTGTTAACTTTTTTTGAAGCTGTCAACTTTTGTTAACTTTTTTTAAAGCTGTGAACTTTTGTTTACTATTTTAAAGCTGTCAACTTGTGTTAACTTTATTGAAGCTGTCAACTTTTGTTAACTTCTTCTAAGTTTTGTCTACGTTTTTGAAACTGTCAACTTTTGTGGAAGCTGTCAAGTTTTGTTAACTTTTTCCAAAACTGTCTCCTTTTGTTAACTTTTTTAAAGCTGTCAACTTTTGTTAACTTTTTTAAAGCTGTCAACTTTTATTAACTTCTTTTGAAATTTTGTTAACTTTTTTGAAGCTGTCAACTTTTGTTAACTTCTTTTGAAGTTTTGTCTACTTTTTTGAAACTGTCAACTTTTGTTAACTTTTATTGAAGCCGTCAACTTTTGTTAACTTTTTTTTCGAAGTTTTGTAACTTTTTTTAAAGCTGTCAACTTTTGTTAACTTTTCTATGACAGTCAACTTCGGTTAAGTTTTTGTTAAAGTTTTGTAACTTTTGTGGAAGCTGTCAACTTTTGTTAACTTTTTTTAAAGCTGTCAACTTTTGCCAACTTTTTTTGAAGCTGTCAACTTTAGTTAATTTTTTTAAAGCTGTCAACTTTTGTTAACTTTTTTTGAAGCTGTCAACTTTTGTTAACTACTTTTGATGTTTTGTCTTCTTTTTTGAAACTGTCAACTTTTGTGGAAGCTGTCAAGTTTTGTTAACTTTTTTTAAAACTGTCAACTTTTTTTAACTTTTTTGAAGCTGTCAACTTTTGTTAACTTTTATTAAAGCTGTCAACTTTTGTTAACTTTTTTTGAAGCTGTCAACTTTTGTTAACTTCTTTTCAAGTTTGGTCTACTTTTTTGCAACTGTCAACTTTTGTTAACTTTTATTGAAGCTGTCAACTTTTGTTAACTTTTTTTGAAGCTGGCAACTTTTGTTAACTGGTTTTGAACCTGTTAACTTTTGTTAACTTTTTTTGAATCTGTCAACTTTTGTTAACTTTTTTGAAGCTGTCAACTTTTATTTAAGCTGTCAACTTTTGTTAACTTTTTGAAGCTGTCAACTTTTGTTAACTTTTTTTGAAGCTATCACTTTTTGTTAACTTCTTTTGATGTTTTGTCTTCTTTTTTGAAACTGTCAACTTCTGTGGAAGCTGTCAAGTTTTGTTAACTTTTTTTAAAACTGTCAACTTTTGTTAACTTTTTTATATCTGTCAACTTTTGTTAACTTCTTTTAAAATTTTGTTAACTTTTTTGAAGCTGTCAACTTTTGTTTTTTTTTTTTGAAGCTGTCAACTTTTGTTAACTTTTTGAAGCTGTTAACTTTTGTTAACTTTTTTTGAAGCTATCATTTTTTGTTAACTTTTATTGAAGCTGTCAACTTTTGTTAACTTTCTTGGAAGCTGTCAACATTTGTTAACTTTTTTGAAGCTGTCAACTTTTGTTAACTTTTTTTAAAGCTGTCAACATTTGTTAACTGTTTTTGAAGCTGTCAACTTTTGTTAACATTTTTTTAAAGCTCTCAATTTTTGTTTACTTTTTTAAAGCTGTCAACTTTTGTTAACTTTTTTGGAAGCTGTCAACAATTGTTAACTTTTTTGAAGCTGTCATCTTTTGTTAACATTTTTAAAGCTGTCAACATTTGTTAACTTTTTTTGAAGCTGTCAACTTTTGTTAACTTTTTTTAAAGCTGTCAAATTTTGTTTACTTTTTTAAAGCTGTAAACTTGTGTTAACTTTTTTAAAGCTGTCAACTTTTGTTAACTTCTTTTGAAGTTTTTTCTACTTTTTTGAAACTGTCAACTTTTGTTAACTTTTATTGAAGCTGTCAATTTTTGTTAACTTTTTTGAAGCTGTCAACTTTTCTTAACTTCTTTTAAAGTTATGTTAATTTTTTTGAAGCTATCAACTTTTGTTAAATTCTTTTGAAGTTTTGTTAATTTTTTTGAAGCTGTCAACTATTGTTAACTTCTTTTGAAGTTTTGTCTACTTTTTTGAAACTGTCAACTTTTGTTAACTTTTATTGAATCTGTCAATTTTTGTTAACTTTTTTGAAGCTGTCAACTTTTCTTAACTTCTTTTAAAGTTATGTTAATTTTTTTGAAGCTATCAACTTTTGTTAAATTCTTTTGAAGTTTTGTTAATTTTTTTGAAGCTGTCAACTTTTGTTAACTTCTTTTGAAGTTTTGTTAACTATTTTAAAGCTGTAAACTTTTGTCAACTTTTTTGAAGCTGTCAACTTTTGTTAACTTTTTTTAAAGCTGTCAACTTTTGCCAACTTTTATTTAAGCTCTCAACTTTTGTTAACTTTTTGAAGCTGTCAACTTTTGTTAACTTTTTTGGAAGCTATCAACTTTTGTTAACTTTTATTAAAGCTGTCAACTTTTGTTAACTTTTTTTGAAGCTCTCAACATTTGTTAACTTTTTTGAAGCTGTCAACTTTTGTTAACTTTTTTTGAAGCTGTCAACATTTGTTAACTTTTTTTGAAGTTGTCAACTTTTGTTAACTTTTATTAAAGCTGTCAACTTTTGTTAACTTTTTTTGAAGCTGTCAACTTTTGTTAACTTTTTTTAAAGCTGTGAACTTTTGTTTACTATTTTAAAGCTGTCAACTTGTGTTAACTTTATTGAAGCTGTCAACTTTTGTTAACTTCTTCTAAGTTTTGTCTACGTTTTTGAAACTGTCAACTTTTGTGGAAGCTGTCAAGTTTTGTTAACTTTTTCCAAAACTGTCTCCTTTTGTTAACTTTTTTAAAGCTGTCAACTTTTGTTAACTTTTTTAAAGCTGTCAACTTTTATTAACTTCTTTTGAAATTTTGTTAACTTTTTTGAAGCTGTCAACTTTTGTTAACTTCTTTTGAAGTTTTGTCTACTTTTTTGAAACTGTCAACTTTTGTTAACTTTTATTGAAGCCGTCAACTTTTGTTAACTTTTTTTTCGAAGTTTTGTAACTTTTTTTAAAGCTGTCAACTATTGTTAACTTTTCTATGACAGTCAACTTCGGTTAAGTTTTTGTTAAAGTTTTGTAACTTTTGTGGAAGCTGTCAACTTTTGTTAACTTTTTTTAAAGCTGTCAACTTTTGCCAACTTTTTTTGAAGCTGTCAACTTTAGTTAATTTTTTTAAAGCTGTCAACTTTTGTTAACTTTTTTTGAAGCTGTCAACTTTTGTTAACTACTTTTGATGTTTTGTCTTCTTTTTTGAAACTGTCAACTTTTGTGGAAGCTGTCAAGTTTTGTTAACTTTTTTTAAAACTGTCAACTTTTTTTAACTTTTTTGAAGCTGTCAACTTTTGTTAACTTTTATTAAAGCTGTCAACTTTTGTTAACTTTTTTTGAAGCTGTCAACTTTTGTTAACTTCTTTTCAAGTTTGGTCTACTTTTTTGCAACTGTCAACTTTTGTTAACTTTTATTGAAGCTGTCAACTTTTGTTAACTTTTTTTGAAGCTGGCAACTTTTGTTAACTGGTTTTGAACCTGTTAACTTTTGTTAACTTTTTTTGAATCTGTCAACTTTTGTTAACTTTTTTGAAGCTGTCAACTTTTATTTAAGCTGTCAACTTTTGTTAACTTTTTGAAGCTGTCAACTTTTGTTAACTTTTTTTGAAGCTATCACTTTTTGTTAACTTCTTTTGATGTTTTGTCTTCTTTTTTGAAACTGTCAACTTCTGTGGAAGCTGTCAAGTTTTGTTAACTTTTTTTAAAACTGTCAACTTTTGTTAACTTTTTTATATCTGTCAACTTTTGTTAACTTCTTTTAAAATTTTGTTAACTTTTTTGAAGCTGTCAACTTTTGTTATTTTTTTTTGAAGCTGTCAACTTTTGTTAACTTTTTGAAGCTGTTAACTTTTGTTAACTTTTTTTGAAGCTATCATTTTTTGTTAACTTTTATTGAAGCTGTCAACTTTTGTTAACTTTCTTGGAAGCTGTCAACATTTGTTAACTTTTTTGAAGCTGTCAACTTTTGTTAACTTTTTTTAAAGCTGTCAACATTTGTTAACTGTTTTTGAAGCTGTCAACTTTTGTTAACATTTTTTTAAAGCTCTCAATTTTTGTTTACTTTTTTAAAGCTGTCAACTTTTGTTAACTTTTTTAAAGCTGTCAACTTTTGTTAACTTTTTTGGAAGCTGTCAACAATTGTTAACTTTTTTGAAGCTGTCATCTTTTGTTAACTTTTTTTAAAGCTGTCAACATTTGTTAACTTTTTTTGAAGCTGTCAACTTTTGTTAACTTTTTTTAAAGCTGTCAAATTTTGTTTACTTTTTTAAAGCTGTAAACTTGTGTTAACTTTTTTAAAGCTGTCAACTTTTGTTAACTTCTTTTGAAGTTTTTTCTACTTTTTTGAAACTGTCAACTTTTGTTAACTTTTATTGAAGCTGTCAATTTTTGTTAACTTTTTTGAAGCTGTCAACTTTTCTTAACTTCTTTTAAAGTTATGTTAATTTTTTTGAAGCTATCAACTTTTGTTAAATTCTTTTGAAGTTTTGTTAATTTTTTTGAAGCTGTCAACTATTGTTAACTTCTTTTGAAGTTTTGTCTACTTTTTTGAAACTGTCAACTTTTGTTAACTTTTATTGAATCTGTCAATTTTTGTTAACTTTTTTGAAGCTGTCAACTTTTCTTAACTTCTTTTAAAGTTATGTTAATTTTTTTGAAGCTATCAACTTTTGTTAAATTCTTTTGAAGTTTTGTTAATTTTTTTGAAGCTGTCAACTTTTGTTAACTTCTTTTGAAGTTTTGTTAACTATTTTAAAGCTGTAAACTTTTGTCAACTTTTTTGAAGCTGTCAACTTTTGTTAACTTTTTTTAAAGCTGTCAACTTTTGCCAACTTTTTTTGAAGCTGTCAACTTTTGTTAACTTTTTTAAAGCTGTCAACTTTTGTTAACTTTTTAAAGCTGTCAACTTTTGTTAACTTCTTTTGAAGTTTTGTTAACTTTTTTGAAGCTGTCAACTTTTGTTAACTACTTTTGATGTTTTGTCTTCTTTTTTGAAACTGTCAACTTTTGTGGAAGCTGTCAAGTTTTGTTAACTTTTTTTAAAACTGTCAACTTTTTTTAACTTTTTTGAAGCTGTCAACTTTTGTTAACTTTTATTAAAGCTGTCAACTTTTGTTAACTTTTTTTGAGGCTGTCAACTTTTGTTAACTTCTTTTGAAGTTTGGTCTACTTTTTTGCAACTGTCAACTTTTGTTAACTTTTATTGAAGCTGTCAACTTTTGTTAACTTTTTTTGAAGCTGGCAACTTTTGTTAACTGGTTTTGAACCTGTTAACTTTTGTTAACTTTTTTTGAATCTGTCAACTTTTGTTAACTTTTTTGAAGCTGTCAACTTTTATTTAAGCTGTCAACTTTTGTTAACTTTTTGAAGCTGTCAACTTTTGTTAACTTTTTTTGAAGCTATCAACTTTTGTTAACTTCTTTTGATGTTTTGTCTTCTTTTTTGAAACTGTCAACTTTTGTGGAAGCTGTCAAGTTTTGTTAACTTTTTTTAAAACTGTCAACTTTTGTTAACTTTTTTATATCTGTCAACTTTTGTTAACTTCTTTTGAAATTTTGTTAACTTTTTTGAAGCTGTCAACTTTTGTTATTTTTTTTTTTTAGCTGTCAACTTTTGTTAACTTTTTGAAGCTGTTAACTTTTGTTAACTTTTTTTGAAGCTATCATTTTTTGTTAACTTTTATTGAAGCTGTCAACTTTTTTTAACTTTCTTGGAAGCTGTCAACATTTGTTAACTTTTTTGAAGCTGTCAACTTTTGTTAACTTTTTTTAAAGCTGTCAACATTTGTTAACTGTTTTTGAAGCTGTCAACTTTTGTTAACATTTTTTTAAAGCTCTCAATTTTTGTTTACTTTTTAAAGCTGTCAACTTTTGTTAACTTTTTTAAAGCTGTCAACTTTTGTTAACTTTTTTTAACTTCTTTTAAAGTTTTGTCTACTTTTTTGAAACTGTCAACTTTTGTTAATTTTTATTGAAGCTGTCAACTTTTGTTAACTTCTTTTGAAGCTGTCAACTTTTGTTAACTTTTTTGGAAGCTGTCAACAATTGTTAACTTTTTTGAAGCTGTCATCTTTTGTTAACTTTTTTTAAAGCTGTCAATATTTGTTTAATTTTTTTGAAGCTGTCAACTTTTGCTAATTTTTTTAAAGCTGTCAACTTTTGTTAACTTTTTTAAAGCTGTCAACTTTTGTTAACTTTTGTTAACTTCTTTTGAAGTTTTGTTAACTTTTTTTGAAGCTATTACCTTTTGTTAACTTTTATTGAAGCTGTCAACTTTTCTTAACTTTTTTTGAAGCTGTCAACATTTGTTAACTTTTTTGAAGCTGTCAACTTTTGTTTACTTTTTTTGAAGCTGTCAACATTTGTTAACTTTTTTTGAAGTTGTCAACTTTGTTAACTTTTTTTAAAGCTGTCAACTTTTGTTTACTTTTTTAAAGCTGTCAATTTGTGTTAACTTTTTTAAAGCTGTCAACTTTTGTGAACTTTTGTTAAGTTCTTTTGAAGTTTTGTTAACTTTTTTGAAGCTGTCAACTTTTCTTAACTTCTTTTGAAGTTTTGTCTACTTTTTTAAAACTGTCAACTTTTGTTAACTTTTTTTGAAGCTGTCAACTATTGTTAACTTTTTTTGAAGCTGTCAACTTTTGTTAACTTCTTTTGAAGTTTGGTCTACTTTTTTGCAACTGTCAACTTTTGTTAACTTTTATTGAAGCTCTCAACTTTTGTTAACTTTTTTTGAAGCTGGCAATTTTTGTTAATTGGTTTTGAAGCTGTTAACTTTTGTTAACTTTTTTTGAAGCTGTCAACTTTTGTTAACTTCTTTTGAAATTTTGTTAACTTTTTTGAAGCTGTCAACTTTTATTTAAGCTGTCAACTTTTGTTAACTTTTTGAAGCTGTCAACTTTTGTTAACTTTTTTTGAAGCTATCAACTTTTGTTAACTTTTATTAAAGCTGTCAACTTTTGTTAACTTTTTTTGAAGCTGTCAACATTTGTTAACTTTTTTGAAGCTGTCAACTTTTGTTAACTTTTTTTGAAGCTGTCAACATTTGTTAACTTTTTTTGAAGTTGTCAACTTTTGTTAACTTTTATTAAAGCTGTCAACTTTTGTTAACTTTTTTTGAAGCTGTCAACTTTTGTTAACTTTTTTTAAAGCTGTGAACTTTTGTTTACTATTTTAAAGCTGTCAACTTGTGTTAACTTTATTGAAGCTGTCAACTTTTGTTAACTTCTTCTAAGTTTTGTCTACGTTTTTGAAACTGTCAACTTTTGTGGAAGCTGTCAAGTTTTGTTAACTTTTTCCAAAACTGTCTCCTTTTGTTAACTTTTTTAAAGCTGTCAACTTTTGTTAACTTTTTTAAAGCTGTCAACTTTTATTAACTTCTTTTGAAATTTTGTTAACTTTTTTGAAGCTGTCAACTTTTGTTAACTTCTTTTGAAGTTTTGTCTACTTTTTTGAAACTGTCAACTTTTGTTAACTTTTATTGAAGCCGTCAACTTTTGTTAACTTTTTTTTCGAAGTTTTGTAACTTTTTTTAAAGCTGTCAACTTTTGTTAACTTTTCTAAAGCTGTCAACTTCGGTTAAGTTTTTGTTAAAGTTTTGTAACTTTTGTGGAAGCTGTCAACTTTTGTTAACTTTTTTTAAAGCTGTCAACTTTTGCCAACTTTTTTTGAAGCTGTCAACTTTAGTTAATTTTTTTAAAGCTGTCAACTTTTGTTAACTTTTTAAAGCTGTCAACTTTTGTTAACTTCTTTTGAAGTTTTGTTAACTTTTTTGAAGCTGTCAACTTTTGTTAACTACTTTTGATGTTTTGTCTTCTTTTTTGAAACTGTCAACTTTTGTGGAAGCTGTCAAGTTTTGTTAACTTTTTTTAAAACTGTCAACTTTTTTTAACTTTTTTGAAGCTGTCAACTTTTGTTAACTTTTATTAAAGCTGTCAACTTTTGTTAACTTTTTTTGAAGCTGTCAACTTTTGTTAACTTCTTTTGAAGTTTGGTCTACTTTTTTGCAACTGTCAACTTTTGTTAACTTTTATTGAAGCTGTCAACTTTTGTTAACTTTTTTTGAAGCTGGCAACTTTTGTTAACTGGTTTTGAACCTGTTAACTTTTGTTAACTTTTTTTGAATCTGTCAACTTTTGTTAACTTTTTTGAAGCTGTCAACTTTTATTTAAGCTGTCAACTTTTGTTTACTTTTTGAAGCTGTCAACTTTTGTTAACTTTTTTTGAAGCTATCACTTTTTGTTAACTTCTTTTGATGTTTTGTCTTCTTTTTTGAAACTGTCAACTTCTGTGGAAGCTGTCAAGTTTTGTTAACTTTTTTTAAAACTGTCAACTTTTGTTAACTTTTTTATATCTGTCAACTTTTGTTAACTTCTTTTAAAATTTTGTTAACTTTTTTGAAGCTGTCAACTTTTGTTATTTTTTTTTGAAGCTGTCAACTTTTGTTAACTTTTTGAAGCTGTTAACTTTTGTTAACTTTTTTTGAAGCTATCATTTTTTGTTAACTTTTATTGAAGCTGTCAACTTTTGTTAACTTTCTTGGAAGCTGTCAACATTTGTTAACTTTTTTGAAGCTGTCAACTTTTGTTAACTTTTTTTAAAGCTGTCAACATTTGTTAACTGTTTTTGAAGCTGTCAACTTTTGTTAACATTTTTTTAAAGCTCTCAATTTTTGTTTACTTTTTTAAAGTTGTCAACTTTTGTTAACTTTTTTAAAGCTGTCAACTTTTGTTAACTTTTTTGGAAGCTGTCAACAATTGTTAACTTTTTTGAAGCTGTCATCTTTTGTTAACTTTTTTTAAAGCTGTCAACATTTGTTTAATTTTTTTGAAGCTGTCAACTTTTGCTAATTTTTTTTGAAGCTGTCAACTTTTGTTAACTTTTTTAAAGCTGTCAACTTTTGTTAACTTTTGTTAACTTCTTTTGAAGTTTTGTTAACTTTTTTTGAATCTATTACCTTTTGTTAACTTTTATTGAAGCTGTCAACTTTTCTTAACTTTTTTTGAAGCTGTCAACATTTGTTAACTTTTTTGAAGCTGTCAACTTTTGTTTACTTTTTTTGAAGCTGTCAACATTTGTTAACTTTTTTTGAAGTTGTCAACTTTGTTAACTTTTTTTAAAGCTGTCAACTTTTGTTTACTTTTTTAAAGCTGTCAATTTGTGTTAACTTTTTTAAAGCTGTCAACTTTTGTGAACTTTTGTTAAGTTCTTTTGAAGTTTTGTTAACTTTTTTGAAGCTGTCAACTTTTCTTAACTTCTTTTGAAGTTTTGTCTACTTTTTTAAAACTGTCAACTTTTGTTAACTTTTTTTGAAGCTGTCAACTTATGTTAACTTTTTTGAAGCTGTCAACTTTTGTTAACTTCTTTTGAAGTTTGGTCTACTTTTTTGTAACTGTCAACTTTTGTTAACTTTTATTGAAGCTCTCAACTTTTGTTAACTTTTTTTGAAGCTGGCAATTTTTGTTAATTGGTTTTGAAGCTGTTAACTTTTGTTAACTTTTTTTGAAGCTGTCAACTTTTGTTAACTTCTTTTGAAATTTTGTTAACTTTTTTGAAGCTGTCAACTTTTATTTAAGCTGTCAACTTTTGTTAACTTTTTGAAGCTGTCAACTTTTGTTAACTTTTTTTGAAGCTATCAACTTTTGTTAACTTTTATTAAAGCTGTCAACTTTTGTTAACTTTTTTTGAAGCTGTCAACATTTGTTAACTTTTTTGAAGCTGTCAACTTTTGTTAACTTTTTTTAAAGCTGTCAACATTTGTTATCTTTTTTTGAAGTTGTCAACTTTTGTTAACTTTTATTAAAGCTGTCAACTTTTGTTAACTTTTTTTGAAGCTGTCAACTTTTGTTAACTTCTTTTGAAGTTTGGTCTACTTTTTTGCAACTGTCAACTTTTGTTAACTTTTATTGAAGCTGTCAACTTTTGTTAACTTTTTTTGAAGCTGGCAACTTTTGTTAACTGGTTTTGAAGCTGTTAACTTTTGTTAACTTTTTTTCAATCTGTCAACTTTTGTTAACTTTTTTAAAGCTGTCAACTTTTGTTAACTTTTATTAAAGCTGTCAACTTTTGTTAACTTTTTTTGAAGCTGTCAACTTTTGTTAACTTCTTTTGAAGTTTTGTTAACTATTTTAAAGCTGTCAACTTTTGTCAACTTTTTTGATGCTGTCAACCTTTGCTAACTTTTTTTGAAGCTGTCAACTTTTGTTAACTTTTTTAAAGCTGTCAACTTTTGTTAGCTTTTTTAAAGCTGTCAACTTTTGTCAACTTTTGTTAACTTCTTTTGAAGTTTTGTTAACTTTTTTGAAGCTGTCAACTTTTGTTAACTTCTTTTGATGTTTTGTCTTCTTTTTTGAAACTGTCAACTTTTGTGGAAGCTGTCAAGTTTTGTTAACTTTTTTTAAAACTGTCAACTTTTGTTAACTTTTTTAAAGCTGTCAACTTTTGTTAATTTCTTTTGAAATTTTGTTAACTTTTTTGAAGCTGTCAACTTTTGTTAAGTTTTTTTGAAGCTATCAACTTTTGTTAACTTTTATTGAAGCTGTCAACTTTTGTTAACTTTTTTGGAAGCTGTCAACATTTGTTAACTGTTTTGAAGCTGTCAACTTTTGTTAACTTTTTTTAAAGCTGTCAACATTTGTTAACTGTTTTTGAAGCTGTCAACTTTTGTTAACTTTTTTTTAAAGCTGTCAACTTTTGTTTACTTTTTTAAAGCTGTCAACTTTTGTTAACTTTTTTAAAGATGTCAACTTTTGTTAACTTTTGTTAACTTCTTTTGAAGTTTTGTCTACTTTTTTGAAACTGTCAACTTTTGTTAACTTTTATTGAAGCTGTCAACTTTTGTTAACTTTTTTTGAAGCTGTCAACTTTTGTTAACTGGTTTTGAAGCAGTTAACTTTGGTTAACTTTTTTTGAAGCTGTCAACTTTTGTTAACTTTTTTAAAACTGTCAACTTTTGTTAACTTCTTTTGAAGCTGTCAACTTTTGTTAACTTTTTTTGAAGCTGTCCACTTTTGTTAACTTTTATTAAAGCTGTCCACTTTTGTTAACTTTTTTTGAAGCTGTCAACTTTAGTTAACTTCTTTTGAAACTGTCAACTTTAGTTAACTTCTTTTGAAACTGTCAACTTTTGTTAACATTTATTGAAGCTGTCAACTTTTGTTAACTTTTATTAAAGCTGTCAATTTTTGTTAACTATTTTGAAGCTGTCAACTTTTGTTAACTTCTTTTGAAGTTTTGTTAATTTTTTTGAAGCTGTCAACATTTGTTAACTTTTTTGAAGCTGTCAACTTTTGCTAACTTTTTTTAAAGCTGTCAACATTTGATAACTGTTTGTGAAGCTGTCAACTTTTGTTAACTTTTTTTAAAGCTGTTAACTTTTGTTACCTGGTTTTGAAGCTGTTAACTTTTGTTAACTTTTTTTGAAGCTGTCAACTTTTCTTAACTTTTTTGAAGCTGTCAACTTTTGTTAACTTTTTTTGGAGCTGTCAACTTTTGTTAATTTTTTTTGAAGCTGTCATTTTTTGTTAACTTTTATTAAAGCTGTCAACTTTTGTTAACTTTTTTGGAAGCTGTCAACATTTGTTAACTGTTTTGAAGCTGTCAACTTTTGTTAACTTTTTTTAAAGCTGTCAACATTTGTTAACTGTTTTTGAAGCTGTCAACTTTTGTTAACTTTTTTTTAAAGCTGTCCACTTTTGTTAACTTTTTTTGAAGTTGTCAACTTTTGTTAACTTTTATTAAAGCTGTCAACTTTTGTTAACTTTTTTTGAATCTGTCAACTTTTGTTAACTTTTTTAAAACTGTCAACTTTTGTTAACTTTTTTTGAAGCTGTCAACTTTTGTTAACTTTTTTTGAAGCTGTCCACTTTTGTTAACTTTTATTAAAGCTGTCCACTTTTGTTAACTTTTTTTGAAGCTGTCAACTTTTGTTAACTTCTTTTGAAACTGTCAACTTTTGTTAACATTTATTGAAGCTGTCAACTTTTGTTAACTTTTATTAAAGCTGTCAATTTTTGTTAACTATTTTGAAGCTGTCATCTTTTGTTAACTTCTTTTGAAGTTTTGTTAATTTTTTTGAAGCTGTCAACATTTGTTAACTTTTTTGAAGCTGTCAACTTTTGCAAACTTTTTTTAAAGCTGTCAACATTTGTTAACTGTTTGTGAAGCTGTCAACTTTTGTTAACTTTTTTTAAAGCTGTCAACTGTTGTTACCTGGTCTTGAAGCTGTTAACTTTTGTTAACTTTTTTTGAAGCTGTCAACTTTTCTTAACTTTTTTGAAGCTGTCAACTTTTGTGAACTTCTTTTGAAATTTTGTTAACTTTTTTGAAGCTGTCAACTTTTATTGAAGCTGTCAACTTTTGTTAACTTTTTGAAGCTGTCAACTTTTGTTAACTTTTTTTGAAGCTATCAACTTTTGTTAACTTTTATTGAAGCTGTCAACTTTTGTTAACTTTTTTTGAAGCTGTCAACATTTGTTAACTTTTTTGAAGCTGTCATCTTTTGTTAACTTTTTTTAAAGCTGTCAACATTTGTTAAATTTTTTTGAAGCTGTCAACTTTTGCTAATTTTTTTTGAAGCTGTCAACTTTTGTTAACTTTTTTAAAGCTGTCAACTTTTGTTAACTTTTTTAAAGCTGTCAACTTTTGTTAACTTTTGTTAACTTCTTTTGAAGTTTTGTTAACTTTTTTGAAGCTGTCAACTTTTGTTAACTTCTTTTGATGTTTTGTCTTCTTTTTTGAAACTGTCAACTTTTGTGGAAGCTGTCAAGTTTTGTTAACTTTTTTTAAAACTGTCAACTTTTGTTAACTTTTTTAAAGCTGTCAACTTTTGTTAACTTCTTTTGAAATTTTGTTAACTTTTTTAAGCTGTCAACTTTTGTTAATTTTTTTTAAAGCTGTCAACTTTTGTTTACTTTTTGAAGCTGTCAACTTTTGTTAACTTTTTTTGAAGCTATTACCTTTTGTTAACTTTTATTGAAGCTGTCAACTTTTGTTAACTTTTTTTGAAGCTGTCAACATTTGTTAACTTTTTTGAAGCTGTCAACGTTTGTTTACTTTTTTTGAAGCTGTCAACATTTGTTAACTTTTTTTGAAGTTGTCAACTTTGTTAACTTTTTTTAAAGCTGTCAACTTTTGTTTACTTTTTTAAAGCTGTCAATTTGTGTTAACTTTTTTAAAGCTGTCAACTTTTGTTAACTTTTGTTAAGTTCTTTTGAAGTTTTGTTAACTTTTTTGAAGCTGTCAACTTTTCTTAACTTTTTTTGAAGTTTTGTCTACTTTTTTAAAACTGTCAACTTTTGTTAACTTTTTTTGAAGCTGTCAACTTTTGTTAACTTCTTTTGAAGTTTGGTCTACTTTTTTGCAACTGTCAACTTTTGTTAACTTTTATTGAAGCTCTCAACTTTTGTTAACTTTTTTTGAAGCTGGCAATTTTTGTTAACTGGTTTTGAAGCTGTTAACTTTTGTTAACTTTTTTTGAAGCTGTCAACATTTGTTAACTTCTTTTGAAATTTTGTTAACTTTTTTGAGGCTGTCAACTTTTATTTAAGCTGTCAACTTTTGTTAACTTTTTGAAGCTGTCAACTTTTGTTAACTTTTTTTGAAGCTATCAACTTTTGTTAACTTTTATTGAAGCTGTCAACTTTTGTTAACTTTTTTTGAAGCTGTCAACATTTGTTAACTTTTTTGGAGCTGTCAACTTTTGTTAACTTTTTTTGAAGCTGTCAACATTTGTTAACTTTTTTTAAAGTTGTCAACTTTTGTTAACTTTTGTTAAAGCTGTCAACTTTTGTTAACTTTTTTTAAAACTGTCAACTTTTGTTATTTTTTTTAAAGCTGTCAACTTTTGTTAACTTCTTTTGAAATTTTGTTAACTTTTTTGAAGCTGTCAACTTTTGTTAAGTTTTTTTGAAGCTATCAACTTTTGTTAACTTTTATTGAAGCTGTCAACTTTTGTTAACTTTTTTGGAAGCTGTCAACATTTGTTAACTGTTTTGAAGCTGTCAACTTTTGTTAACTTTTTTTAAAGCTGTCAACATTTGTTAACTGTTTTTGAAGCTGTCAACTTTTCTTAACTTTTTTTTAAAGCTGTCAACTTTTGTTTACTTTTTTAAAGCTGTCAACTTTTGTTAACTTTTTTAAAGCTGTCAACTTTTGTTAACTTTTGTTAACTTCTTTTGAAGTTTTTTCTACTTTTTTGAAACTGTCAACTTTTGTTAACTTTTATTGAAGCTGTCAACTTTTGTTAACTTTTTTTGAAGCTGTCAACTTTTGTTAACTGGTTTTGAAGCAGTTAACTTTGGTTAACTTTTTTTGAAGCTGTCAACTTTTGTTAACTTCTTTTGAAATTTTGTTAACTTTTTTGAAGCTGTCAACTTTTATTTAAGCTGTCAACTTTTGTTAACTTTTTGAAGCTGTCAACTTTTGTTAACTTTTTTTGAAGCTATCAACTTTTGTTAACTTTTATTAAAGCTGTCAACTTTTGTTAACTTTTTTTGAAGCTGTCAACATTTGTTAACTTTTTTGAAGCTGTCAACTTTTGTTAACTTTTTTTGAAGCTGTCAACATTTGTTAACTTTTTTTGAAGTTGTCAACTTTTGTTAACTTTTATTAAAGCTGTCAACTTTTGTTAACTTTTTTTGAAGCTGTCAACTTTTGTTAACTTTTTTTAAAGCTGTGAACTTTTGTTTACTATTTTAAAGCTGTCAACTTGTGTTAACTTTATTGAAGCTGTCAACTTTTGTTAACTTCTTCTAAGTTTTGTCTACGTTTTTGAAACTGTCAACTTTTGTGGAAGCTGTCAAGTTTTGTTAACTTTTTCCAAAACTGTCTCCTTTTGTTAACTTTTTTAAAGCTGTCAACTTTTGTTAACTTTTTTAAAGCTGTCAACTTTTATTAACTTCTTTTGAAATTTTGTTAACTTTTTTGAAGCTGTCAACTTTTGTAAACTTCTTTTGAAGTTTTGTCTACTTTTTTGAAACTGTCAACTTTTGTTAACTTTTATTGAAGCCGTCAACTTTTGTTAACTTTTTTTTCGAAGTTTTGTAACTTTTTTTAAAGCTGTCAACTTTTGTTAACTTTTCTAAAGCTGTCAACTTCGGTTAAGTTTTTGTTAAAGTTTTGTAACTTTTGTGGAAGCTGTCAACTTTTGTTAACTTTTTTTAAAGCTGTCAACTTTTGCCAACTTTTTTTGAAGCTGTCAACTTTTGTTAACTTTTTTAAAGCTGTCAACTTTTGTTAACTTTTTAAAGCTGTCAACTTTTGTTAACTTCTTTTGAAGTTTTGTTAACTTTTTTGAAGCTGTCAACTTTTGTTAACTACTTTTGATGTTTTGTCTTCTTTTTTGAAACTGTCAACTTTTGTGGAAGCTGTCAAGTTTTGTTAACTTTTTTTAAAACTGTCAACTTTTTTTAACTTTTTTGAAGCTGTCAACTTTTGTTAACTTTTATTAAAGCTGTCAACTCTTGTTAACTTTTTTTGAAGCTGTCAACTTTTGTTAACTTCTTTTGAAGTTTGGTCTACTTTTTTGCAACTGTCAACTTTTGTTAACTTTTATTGAAGCTGTCAACTTTTGTTAACTTTTTTTGAAGCTGGCAACTTTTGTTAACTGGTTTTGAACCTGTTAACTTTTGTTAACTTTTTTGAATCTGTCAACTTTTGTTAACTTTTTTGAAGCTGTCAACTTTTGTTAACTTTTTGAAGCTGTCAACTTTTGTTAACTTTTTTTGAAGCTATCAACTTTTGTTAACTTCTTTTGATGTTTTGTCTTCTTTTTTGAAACTGCCAACTTTTGTGGAAGCTGTCAAGTTTTGTTAACTTTTTTTAAAACTGTCAACTTTTGTTAACTTTTTTATATCTGTCAACTTTTGTTAACTTCTTTTAAAATTTTGTTAACTATTTTGAAGCTGTCAACTTTTGTTATTTTTTTTTGAAGCTGTCAACTTTTGTTAACTTTTTGAAGCTGTTAACTTTTGTTAACTTTTTTTGAAGCTATCATTTTTTGTTAACTTTTATTGAAGCTGTCAACTTTTGTTAACTTTCTTGGAAGCTGTCAACATTTGTTAACTTTTTTGAAGCTGTCAACTTTTGTAAACTTCTTTTGAAGTTTTGTCTACTTTTTTGAAACTGTCAACTTTTGTTAACTTTTATTGAAGCCGTCAACTTTTGTTAACTTTTTTTTCGAAGTTTTGTAACTTTTTTTAAAGCTGTCAACTTTTGTTAACTTTTCTAAAGCTGTCAACTTCGGTTAAGTTTTTGTTAAAGTTTTGTAACTTTTGTGGAAGCTGTCAACTTTTGTTAACTTTTTTTAAAGCTGTCAACTTTTGCCAACTTTTTTTGAAGCTGTCAACTTTTGTTAACTTTTTTAAAGCTGTCAACTTTTGTTAACTTTTTAAAGCTGTCAACTTTTGTTAACTTCTTTTGAAGTTTTGTTAACTTTTTTGAAGCTGTCAACTTTTGTTAACTACTTTTGATGTTTTGTCTTCTTTTTTGAAACTGTCAACTTTTGTGGAAGCTGTCAAGTTTTGTTAACTTTTTTTAAAACTGTCAACTTTTTTTAACTTTTTTGAAGCTGTCAACTTTTGTTAACTTTTATTAAAGCTGTCAACTTTTGTTAACTTTTTTTGAAGCTGTCAACTTTTGTTAACTTCTTTTGAAGTTTGGTCTACTTTTTTGCAACTGTCAACTTTTGTTAACTTTTATTGAAGCTGTCAACTTTTGTTAACTTTTTTTGAAGCTGGCAACTTTTGTTAACTGGTTTTGAACCTGTTAACTTTTGTTAACTTTTTTTGAATCTGTCAACTTTTGTTAACTTTTTTGAAGCTGTCAACTTTTGTTAACTTTTTGAAGCTGTCAACTTTTGTTAACTTTTTTTGAAGCTATCAACTTTTGTTAACTTCTTTTGATGTTTTGTCTTCTTTTTTGAAACTGTCAACTTTTGTGGAAGCTGTCAAGTTTTGTTAACTTTTTTTAAAACTGTCAACTTTTGTTAACTTTTTTATATCTGTCAACTTTTGTTAACTTCTTTTAAAATTTTGTTAACTATTTTGAAGCTGTCAACTTTTGTTATTTTTTTTTGAAGCTGTCAACTTTTGTTAACTTTTTGAAGCTGTTAACTGTTGTTAACTTTTTTTGAAGCTATCATTTTTTGTTAACTTTTATTGAAGCTGTCAACTTTTGTTAACTTTCTTGGAAGCTGTCAACATTTGTTAACTTTTTTGAAGCTGTCAACTTTTGTAAACTTTTTTTAAAGCTGTCAACATTTGTTAACTGTTTTTGAAGCTGTCAACTTTTGTTAACATTTTTTTAAAGCTCTCAATTTTTGTTTACTTTTTTAAAGCTGTCAACTTTTGTTAACTTTTTTAAAGCTGTCAACTTTTGTTAACTTTTTTAAAGCTGTCAACAATTGTTAACTTTTTTGAAGCTGTCAACTTTTATTAACTTCTTTTGAAATTTTGTTAACTTTTTTGAAGCTGTCAACTTTTGTAAACTTCTTTTGAAGTTTTGTCTACTTTTTTGAAACTGTCAACTTTTGTTAACTTTTATTGAAGCCGTCAACTTTTGTTAACTTTTTTTTCGAAGTTTTGTAACTTTTTTTAAAGCTGTCAACTTTTGTTAACTTTTCTAAAGCTGTCAACTTCGGTTAAGTTTTTGTTAAAGTTTTGTAACTTTTGTGGAAGCTGTCAACTTTTGTTAACTTTTTTTAAAGCTGTCAACTTTTGCCAACTTTTTTTGAAGCTGTCAACTTTTGTTAACTTTTTTAAAGCTGTCAACTTTTGTTAACTTTTTAAAGCTGTCAACTTTTGTTAACTTCTTTTGAAGTTTTGTTAACTTTTTTGAAGCTGTCAACTTTTGTTAACTACTTTTGATGTTTTGTCTTCTTTTTTGAAACTGTCAACTTTTGTGGAAGCTGTCAAGTTTTGTTAACTTTTTTTAAAACTGTCAACTTTTTTTAACTTTTTTGAAGCTGTCAACTTTTGTTAACTTTTATTAAAGCTGTCAACTCTTGTTAACTTTTTTTGAAGCTGTCAACTTTTGTTAACTTCTTTTGAAGTTTGGTCTACTTTTTTGCAACTGTCAACTTTTGTTAACTTTTATTGAAGCTGTCAACTTTTGTTAACTTTTTTTGAAGCTGGCAACTTTTGTTAACTGGTTTTGAACCTGTTAACTTTTGTTAACTTTTTTGAATCTGTCAACTTTTGTTAACTTTTTTGAAGCTGTCAACTTTTGTTAACTTTTTGAAGCTGTCAACTTTTGTTAACTTTTTTTGAAGCTATCAACTTTTGTTAACTTCTTTTGATGTTTTGTCTTCTTTTTTGAAACTGCCAACTTTTGTGGAAGCTGTCAAGTTTTGTTAACTTTTTTTAAAACTGTCAACTTTTGTTAACTTTTTTATATCTGTCAACTTTTGTTAACTTCTTTTAAAATTTTGTTAACTATTTTGAAGCTGTCAACTTTTGTTATTTTTTTTTGAAGCTGTCAACTTTTGTTAACTTTTTGAAGCTGTTAACTTTTGTTAACTTTTTTTGAAGCTATCATTTTTTGTTAACTTTTATTGAAGCTGTCAACTTTTGTTAACTTTCTTGGAAGCTGTCAACATTTGTTAACTTTTTTGAAGCTGTCAACTTTTGTAAACTTCTTTTGAAGTTTTGTCTACTTTTTTGAAACTGTCAACTTTTGTTAACTTTTATTGAAGCCGTCAACTTTTGTTAACTTTTTTTTCGAAGTTTTGTAACTTTTTTTAAAGCTGTCAACTTTTGTTAACTTTTCTAAAGCTGTCAACTTCGGTTAAGTTTTTGTTAAAGTTTTGTAACTTTTGTGGAAGCTGTCAACTTTTGTTAACTTTTTTTAAAGCTGTCAACTTTTGCCAACTTTTTTTGAAGCTGTCAACTTTTGTTAACTTTTTTAAAGCTGTCAACTTTTGTTAACTTTTTAAAGCTGTCAACTTTTGTTAACTTCTTTTGAAGTTTTGTTAACTTTTTTGAAGCTGTCAACTTTTGTTAACTACTTTTGATGTTTTGTCTTCTTTTTTGAAACTGTCAACTTTTGTGGAAGCTGTCAAGTTTTGTTAACTTTTTTTAAAACTGTCAACTTTTTTTAACTTTTTTGAAGCTGTCAACTTTTGTTAACTTTTATTAAAGCTGTCAACTTTTGTTAACTTTTTTTGAAGCTGTCAACTTTTGTTAACTTCTTTTGAAGTTTGGTCTACTTTTTTGCAACTGTCAACTTTTGTTAACTTTTATTGAAGCTGTCAACTTTTGTTAACTTTTTTTGAAGCTGGCAACTTTTGTTAACTGGTTTTGAACCTGTTAACTTTTGTTAACTTTTTTTGAATCTGTCAACTTTTGTTAACTTTTTTGAAGCTGTCAACTTTTGTTAACTTTTTGAAGCTGTCAACTTTTGTTAACTTTTTTTGAAGCTATCAACTTTTGTTAACTTCTTTTGATGTTTTGTCTTCTTTTTTGAAACTGTCAACTTTTGTGGAAGCTGTCAAGTTTTGTTAACTTTTTTTAAAACTGTCAACTTTTGTTAACTTTTTTATATCTGTCAACTTTTGTTAACTTCTTTTAAAATTTTGTTAACTATTTTGAAGCTGTCAACTTTTGTTATTTTTTTTTGAAGCTGTCAACTTTTGTTAACTTTTTGAAGCTGTTAACTTTTGTTAACTTTTTTTGAAGCTATCATTTTTTGTTAACTTTTATTGAAGCTGTCAACTTTTGTTAACTTTCTTGGAAGCTGTCAACATTTGTTAACTTTTTTGAAGCTGTCAACTTTTGTAAACTTTTTTTAAAGCTGTCAACATTTGTTAACTGTTTTTGAAGCTGTCAACTTTTGTTAACATTTTTTTAAAGCTCTCAATTTTTGTTTACTTTTTTAAAGCTGTCAACTTTTGTTAACTTTTTTAAAGCTGTCAACTTTTGTTAACTTTTTTGGAAGCTGTCAACAATTGTTAACTTTTTTGAAGCTGTCATCTTTTGTTAACTTTTTTTAAAGCTGTCAACATTTGTTTAATTTTTTTGAAGCTGTCAACTTTTGCTAATTTTTTTTGAAGCTGTCAACTTTTGTTAACTTTTTTAAAGCTGTCAACTTTTGTTAACTTTTGTTAACTTCTTTTGAAGTTTTGTTAACTTTTTTTGAAGCTATTACCTTTTGTTAACTTTTATTGAAGCTGTCAACTTTTCTTAACTTTTTTTGAAGCTGTCAACATTTGTTAACTTTTTTGAAGCTGTCAACTTTTGTTTACTTTTTTTGAAGCTGTCAACATTTGTTAACTTTTTTTGAAGTTGTCAACTTTGTTAACTTTTTTTAAAGCTGTCAACTTTTGTTTACTTTTTTAAAGCTGTCAATTTGTGTTAACTTTTTTAAAGCTGTCAACTTTTGTGAACTTTTGTTAAGTTCTTTTGAAGTTTTGTTAACTTTTTTGAAGCTGTCAACTTTTCTTAACTTCTTTTGAAGTTTTGTCTACTTTTTTAAAACTGTCAACTTTTGTTAACTTTTTTTGAAGCTGTCAACTTTTGTTAACTTTTTTTGAAGCTGTCAACTTTTGTTAACTTCTTTTGAAGTTTGGTCTACTTTTTTGCAACTGTCAACTTTTGTTAACTTTTATTGAAGCTCTCAACTTTTGTTAACTTTTTTTGAAGCTGGCAATTTTTGTTAATTGGTTTTGAAGCTGTTAACTTTTGTTAACTTTTTTTGAAGTTGTCAACTTTTGTTAACTTTTATTAAAGCTGTCAACTTTTGTTAACTTTTTTTGAAGCTGTCAACTTTTGTTAACTTTTTTTAAAGCTGTGAACTTTTGTTTACTATTTTAAAGCTGTCAACTTGTGTTAACTTTATTGAAGCTGTCAACTTTTGTTAACTTCTTCTAAGTTTTGTCTACGTTTTTGAAACTGTCAACTTTTGTGGAAGCTGTCAAGTTTTGTTAACTTTTTCCAAAACTGTCTCCTTTTGTTAACTTTTTTAAAGCTGTCAACTTTTGTTAACTTTTTTAAAGCTGTCAACTTTTATTAACTTCTTTTGAAATTTTGTTAACTTTTTTGAAGCTGTCAACTTTTGTTAACTTCTTTTGAAGTTTTGTCTACTTTTTTGAAACTGTCAACTTTTGTTAACTTTTATTGAAGCCGTCAACTTTTGTTAACTTTTTTTTCGAAGTTTTGTAACTTTTTTTAAAGCTGTCAACTTTTGTTAACTTTTCTAAAGCTGTCAACTTCGGTTAAGTTTTTGTTAAAGTTTTGTAACTTTTGTGGAAGCTGTCAACTTTTGTTAACTTTTTTTAAAGCTGTCAACTTTTGCCAACTTTTTTTGAAGCTGTCAACTTTAGTTAATTTTTTTAAAGCTGTCAACTTTTGTTAACTTTTTAAAGCTGTCAACTTTTGTTAACTTCTTTTGAAGTTTTGTTAACTTTTTTGAAGCTGTCAACTTTTGTTAACTACTTTTGATGTTTTGTCTTCTTTTTTGAAACTGTCAACTTTTGTGGAAGCTGTCAAGTTTTGTTAACTTTTTTTAAAACTGTCAACTTTTTTTAACTTTTTTGAAGCTGTCAACTTTTGTTAACTTTTATTAAAGCTGTCAACTTTTGTTAACTTTTTTTGAAGCTGTCAACTTTTGTTAACTTCTTTTGAAGTTTGGTCTACTTTTTTGCAACTGTCAACTTTTGTTAACTTTTATTGAAGCTGTCAACTTTTGTTAACTTTTTTTGAAGCTGGCAACTTTTGTTAACTGGTTTTGAACCTGTTAACTTTTGTTAACTTTTTTTGAATCTGTCAACTTTTGTTAACTTTTTTGAAGCTGTCAACTTTTATTTAAGCTGTCAACTTTTGTTAACTTTTTGAAGCTGTCAACTTTTGTTAACTTTTTTTGAAGCTATCACTTTTTGTTAACTTCTTTTGATGTTTTGTCTTCTTTTTTGAAACTGTCAACTTCTGTGGAAGCTGTCAAGTTTTGTTAACTTTTTTTAAAACTGTCAACTTTTGTTAACTTTTTTATATCTGTCAACTTTTGTTAACTTCTTTTAAAATTTTGTTAACTTTTTTGAAGCTGTCAACTTTTGTTATTTTTTTTTGAAGCTGTCAACTTTTGTTAACTTTTTGAAGCTGTTAACTTTTGTTAACTTTTTTTGAAGCTATCATTTTTTGTTAACTTTTATTGAAGCTGTCAACTTTTGTTAACTTTCTTGGAAGCTGTCAACATTTGTTAACTTTTTTGAAGCTGTCAACTTTTGTTAACTTTTTTTAAAGCTGTCAACATTTGTTAACTGTTTTTGAAGCTGTCAACTTTTGTTAACATTTTTTTAAAGCTCTCAATTTTTGTTTACTTTTTTAAAGCTGTCAACTTTTGTTAACTTTTTTAAAGCTGTCAACTTTTGTTAACTTTTTTGGAAGCTGTCAACAATTGTTAACTTTTTTGAAGCTGTCATCTTTTGTTAACTTTTTTTAAAGCTGTCAACATTTGTTTAATTTTTTTGAAGCTGTCAACTTTTGCTAATTTTTTTTGAAGCTGTCAACTTTTGTTAACTTTTTTAAAGCTGTCAACTTTTGTTAACTTTTGTTAACTTCTTTTGAAGTTTTGTTACCTTTTTTCGAATCTATTACCTTTTGTTAACTTTTATTGAAGCTGTCAACTTTTCTTAACTTTTTTTGAAGCTGTCAACATTTGTTAACTTTTTTGAAGCTGTCAACTTTTGTTTACTTTTTTTGAAGCTGTCAACATTTGTTAACTTTTTTTGAAGTTGTCAACTTTGTTAACTTTTTTTAAAGCTGTCAACTTTTGTTTACTTTTTTAAAGCTGTCAATTTGTGTTAACTTTTTTAAAGCTGTCAACTTTTGTGAACTTTTGTTAAGTTCTTTTGAAGTTTTGTTAACTTTTTTGAAGCTGTCAACTTTTCTTAACTTCTTTTGAAGTTTTGTCTACTTTTTTAAAACTGTCAACTTTTGTTAACTTTTTTTGAAGCTGTCAACTTATGTTAACTTTTTTGAAGCTGTCAACTTTTGTTAACTTCTTTTGAAGTTTGGTCTACTTTTTTGCAACTGTCAACTTTTGTTAACTTTTATTGAAGCTCTCAACTTTTGTTAACTTTTTTTGAAGCTGGCAATTTTTGTTAATTGGTTTTGAAGCTGTTAACTTTTGTTAACTTTTTTTGAAGCTGTCAACTTTTGTTAACTTATTTTGAAATTTTGTTAACTTTTTTGAAGCTGTCAACTTTTATTTAAGCTGTCAACTTTTGTTAACTTTTTGAAGCTGTCAACTTTTGTTAACTTTTTTTGAAGCTATCAACTTTTGTTAACTTTTATTAAAGCTGTCAACTTTTGTTAACTTTTTTTGAAGCTGTCAACATTTGTTAACTTTTTTGAAGCTGTCAACTTTTGTTAACTTTTTTTAAAGCTGTCAACATTTGTTATCTTTTTTTAAAGTTGTCAACTTTTGTTAACTTTTATTAAAGCTGTCAACTTTTGTTAACTTTTTTTGAAGCTGTCAACTTTTGTTAACTTCTTTTGAAGTTTGGTCTACTTTTTTGCAACTGTCAACTTTTGTTAACTTTTATTGAAGCTGTCAACTTTTGTTAACTTTTTTTGAAGCTGGCAACTTTTGTTAACTGGTTTTGAAGCTGTTAACTTTTGTTAACTTTTTTTAAATCTGTCAACTTTTGTTAACTTTTTTAAAGCTGTCAACTTTTGTTAACTTTTATTAAAGCTGTCAACTTTTGTTAACTTTTTTTGAAGCTGTCAACTTTTGTTAACTTCTTTTGAAGTTTTGTTAACTATTTTAAAGCTGTCAACTTTTGTCAACTTTTTTGATGCTGTCAACCTTTGCTAACTTTTTTTGAAGCTGTCAACTTTTGTTAACTTTTTTAAAGCTGTCAACTTTTGTTAGCTTTTTTAAAGCTGTCAACTTTTGTCAACTTTTGTTAACTTCTTTTGAAGTTTTGTTAACTTTTTTGAAGCTGTCAACTTTTGTTAACTTCTTTTGATGTTTTGTCTTCTTTTTTGAAACTGTCAACTTTTGTGGAAGCTGTCAAGTTTTGTTAACTTTTTTTAAAACTGTCAACTTTTGTTAACTTTTTTAAAGCTGTCAACTTTTGTTAACTTCTTTTGAAATTTTGTTAACTTTTTTGAAGCTGTCAACTTTTGTTAAGTTTTTTTGAAGCTATCAACTTTTGTTAACTTTTATTGAAGCTGTCAACTTTTGTTAACTTTTTTGGAAGCGGTCAACATTTGTTAACTGTTTTGAAGCTGTCAACTTTTGTTAACTTTTTTTAAAGCTGTCAACATTTGTTAACTGTTTTTGAAGCTGTCAACTTTTGTTAACTTTTTTTTAAAGCTGTCAACTTTTGTTTACTTTTTTAAAGCTGTCAACTTTTGTTAACTTTTTTAAAGATGTCAACTTTTGTTAACTTTTGTTAACTTCTTTTGAAGTTTTGTCTACTTTTTTGAAACTGTCAACTTTTGTTAACTTTTATTGAAGCTGTCAACTTTTGTTAACTTTTTTTGAAGCTGTCAACTTTTGTTAACTGGTTTTGAAGCAGTTAACTTTGGTTAACTTTTTTTGAAGCTGTCAACTTTTGTTAACTTTTTTAAAACTGTCAACTTTTGTTAACTTCTTTTGAAGCTGTCAACTTTTGTTAACTTTTTTTGAAGCTGTCCACTTTTGTTAACTTTTATTAAAGCTGTCCACTTTTGTTAACTTTTTTTGAAGCTGTCAACTTTAGTTAACTTCTTTTGAAACTGTCAACTTTAGTTAACTTCTTTTGAAACTGTCAACTTTTGTTAACATTTATTGAAGCTGTCAACTTTTGTTAACTTTTATTGAAGCTGTCAATTTTTGTTAACTATTTTGAAGCTGTCAACTTTTGTTAACTTCTTTTGAAGTTTTGTTAATTTTTTTGAAGCTGTCAACATTTGTTAACTTTTTTGAAGCTGTCAACTTTTGCTAACTTTTTTTAAAGCTGTCAACATTTGATAACTGTTTGTGAAGCTGTCAACTTTTGTTAACTTTTTTTAAAGCTGTTAACTTTTGTTACCTGGTTTTGAAGCTGTTAACTTTTGTTAACTTTTTTTGAAGCTGTCAACTTTTCTTAACTTTTTTGAAGCTGTCAACTTTTGTTAACTTTTTTTGGAGCTGTCAACTTTTGTTAATTTTTTTTGAAGCTGTCATTTTTTGTTAACTTTTATTAAAGCTGTCAACTTTTGTTAACTTTTTTGGAAGCTGTCAACATGTGTTAACTGTTTTGAAGCTGTCAACTTTTGTTAACTTTTTTTAAAGCTGTCAACATTTGTTAACTGTTTTTGAAGCTGTCAACTTTTGTTAACTTTTTTTTAAAGCTGTCAACTTTTGTTAACTTTTTTTGAAGTTGTCAACTTTTGTTAACTTTTATTAAAGCTGTCAACTTTTGTTAACTTTTTTTGAAGCTGTCAACTTTTGTTAACTTTTTTAAAACTGTCAACTTTTGTTAACTTTTTTTGAAGCTGTCAACTTTTGTTAACTTTTTTTGAAGCTGTCCACTTTTGTTAACTTTTATTAAAGCTGTCCACTTTTGTTAACTTTTTTTGAAGCTGTCAACTTTTGTTAACTTCTTTTGAAACTGTCAACTTTTGTTAACATTTATTGAAGCTGTCAACTTTTGTTAACTTTTATTAAAGCTGTCAATTTTTGTTAACTATTTTGAAGCTGTCATCTTTTGTTAACTTCTTTTGAAGTTTTGTTAATTTTTTTGAAGCTGTCAACATTTGTTAACTTTTTTGAAGCTGTCAACTTTTGCAAACTTTTTTTAAAGCTGTCAACATTTGTTAACTGTTTGTGAAGCTGTCAACTTTTGTTAACTTTTTTTAAAGCTGTCAACTGTTGTTACCTGGTCTTGAAGCTGTTAACTTTTGTTAACTTTTTTTGAAGCTGTCAACTTTTCTTAACTTTTTTGAAGCTGTCAACTTTTGTGAACTTCTTTTGAAATTTTGTTAACTTTTTTGAAGCTGTCAACTTTTATTGAAGCTGTCAACTTTTGTTAACTTTTTGAAGCTTTCAACTTTTGTTAACTTTTTTTGAAGCTATCAACTTTTGTTAACTTTTATTGAAGCTGTCAACTTTTGTTAACTTTTTTTGAAGCTGTCAACATTTGTTAACTTTTTTGAAGCTGTCATCTTTTGTTAACTTTTTTTAAAGCTGTCAACATTTGTTAAATTTTTTTGAAGCTGTCAACTTTTGCTAATTTTTTTTGAAGCTGTCAACTTTTGTTAACTTTTTTAAAGCTGTCAACTTTTGTTAACTTTTTTAAAGCTGTCAACTTTTGTTAACTTTTGTTAACTTCTTTTGAAGTTTTGTTAACTTTTTTGAAGCTGTCAACTTTTGTTAACTTCTTTTGATGTTTTGTCTTCTTTTTTGAAACTGTCAACTTTTGTGGAAGCTGTCAAGTTTTGTTAACTTTTTTTAAAACTGTCAACTTTTGTTAACTTTTTTAAAGCTGTCAACTTTTGTTAACTTCTTTTGAAATTTTGTTAACTTTTTTAAGCTGTCAACTTTTGTTAATTTTTTTTAAAGCTGTCAACTTTTGTTTACTTTTTGAAGCTGTCAACTTTTGTTAACTTTTTTTGAAGCTATTACCTTTTGTTAACTTTTATTGAAGCTGTCAACTTTTGTTAACTTTTTTTGAAGCTGTCAACATTTGTTAACTTTTTTGAAGCTGTCAACGTTTGTTTACTTTTTTTGAAGCTGTCAACATTTGTTAACTTTTTTTGAAGTTGTCAACTTTGTTAACTTTTTTTAAAGCTGTCAACTTTTGTTTACTTTTTTAAAGCTGTCAATTTGTGTTAACTTTTTTAAAGCTGTCAACTTTTGTTAACTTTTGTTAAGTTCTTTTGAAGTTTTGTTAACTTTTTTGAAGCTGTCAACTTTTCTTAACTTCTTTTGAAGTTTTGTCTACTTTTTTAAAACTGTCAACTTTTGTTAACTTTTTTTGAAGCTGTCAACTTTTGTTAACTTCTTTTGAAGTTTGGTCTACTTTTTTGCAACTGTCAACTTTTGTTAACTTTTATTGAAGCTGTCAACTTTTGTTAACTTTTTTTGAAGCTGGCAACTTTTGTTAACTGGTTTTGAACCTGTTAACTTTTGTTAACTTTTTTTGAATCTGTCAACTTTTGTTAACTTTTTTGAAGCTGTCAACTTTTGTTAACTTTTTGAAGCTGTCAACTTTTGTTAACTTTTTTTGAAGCTATCAACTTTTGTTAACTTCTTTTGATGTTTTGTCTTCTTTTTTGAAACTGTCAACTTTTGTGGAAGCTGTCAAGTTTTGTTAACTTTTTTTAAAACTGTCAACTTTTGTTAACTTTTTTATATCTGTCAACTTTTGTTAACTTCTTTTAAAATTTTGTTAACTATTTTGAAGCTGTCAACTTTTGTTATTTTTTTTTGAAGCTGTCAACTTTTGTTAACTTTTTGAAGCTGTTAACTTTTGTTAACTTTTTTTGAAGCTATCATTTTTTGTTAACTTTTATTGAAGCTGTCAACTTTTGTTAACTTTCTTGGAAGCTGTCATCATTTGTTAACTTTTTTGAAGCTGTCAACTTTTGTAAACTTTTTTTAAAGCTGTCAACATTTGTTAACTGTTTTTGAAGCTGTCAACTTTTGTTAACATTTTTTTAAAGCTCTCAATTTTTGTTTACTTTTTTAAAGCTGTCAACTTTTGTTAACTTTTTTAAAGCTGTCAACTTTTGTTAACTTTTTTGGAAGCTGTCAACAATTGTTAACTTTTTTGAAGCTGTCATCTTTTGTTAACTTTTTTTAAAGCTGTCAACATTTGTTTAATTTTTTTGAAGCTGTCAACTTTTGCTAATTTTTTTTGAAGCTGTCAACTTTTGTTAACTTTTTTAAAGCTGTCAACTTTTGTTAACTTTTGTTAACTTCTTATGAAGTTTTGTTAACTTTTTTTGAAGCTATTACCTTTTGTTAACTTTTATTGAAGCTGTCAACTTTTCTTAACTTTTTTTGAAGCTGTCAACATTTGTTAACTTTTTTGAAGCTGTCAACTTTTGTTTACTTTTTTTGAAGCTGTCAACATTTGTTAACTTTTTTTGAAGTTGTCAACTTTGTTAACTTTTTTTAAAGCTGTCAACTTTTGTTTACTTTTTTAAAGCTGTCAATTTGTGTTAACTTTTTTAAAGCTGTCAACTTTTGTGAACTTTTGTTAAGTTCTTTTGAAGTTTTGTTAACTTTTTTGAAGCTGTCAACTTTTCTTAACTTCTTTTGAAGTTTTGTCTACTTTTTTATTAACTTTTTTTGAAGCTGTCAACTTTTGTTAACTTTTTTTGAAGCTGTCAACTTTTGTTAACTTCTTTTGAAGTTTGGTCTACTTTTTTGCAACTGTCAACTTTTGTTAACTTTTATTGAAGCTCTTAACTTTTGTTAACTTTTTTTGAAGCTGGCAATTTTTGTTAATTGGTTTTGAAGCTGTTAACTTTTGTTAACTTTTTTTGAAGCTGTCAACTTTTGTTAACTTCTTTTGAAATTTTGTTAACTTTTTTAAAGCTGTCAACTTTTATTTAAGCTGTCAACTTTTGTTAACTTTTTGAAGCTGTCAACTTTTGTTAACTTTTTTTGAAGCTATCAACTTTTGTTAACTTTTATTAAAGCTGTCAACTTTTGTTAACTTTTTTTGAAGCTGTCAACATTTGTTAACTTTTTTGAAGCTGTCAACTTTTGTTAACTTTTTTTAAAGCTGTCAACATTTGTTAACTTTTTTTGAAGTTGTCAACTTTTCTTAACTTTTTTTTAAAGCTGTCAACTTTTGTTTACTTTTTTAAAGCTGTCAACTTTTGTTAACTTTTTTAAAGCTGTCAACTTTTGTTAACTTTTGTTAACTTCTTTTAAAGTTTTTTCTACTTTTTTGAAACTGTCAACTTTTGTTAACTTTTATTGAAGCTGTCAACTTTTGTTAACTTTTTTTGAAGCTGTCAACTTTTGTTAACTGGTTTTGAAGCAGTTAACTTTGGTTAACTTTTTTTGAAGCTGTCAACTTTTGTTAACTTCTTTTGAAATTTTGTTAACTTTTTTGAAGCTGTCAACTTTTATTTAAGCTGTCAACTTTTGTTAACTTTTTGAAGCTGTCAACTTTTGTTAACTTTTTTTGAAGCTATCAACTTTTGTTAACTTTTATTAAAGCTGTCAACTTTTGTTAACTTTTTTTGAAGCTGTCAACATTTGTTAACTTTTTTGAAGCTGTCAACTTTTGTTAACTTTTTTTGAAGCTGTCAACATTTGTTAACTTTTTTTGAAGTTGTCAACTTTTGTTAACTTTTATTAAAGCTGTCAACTTTTGTTAACTTTTTTTGAAGCTGTCAACTTTTGTTAACTTTTTTTAAAGCTGTGAACTTTTGTTTACTATTTTAAAGCTGTCAACTTGTGTTAACTTTATTGAAGCTGTCAACTTTTGTTAACTTCTTCTAAGTTTTGTCTACGTTTTTGAAACTGTCAACTTTTGTGGAAGCTGTTAAGTTTTGTTAACTTTTTCCAAAACTGTCTCCTTTTGTTAACTTTTTTAAAGCTGTCAACTTTTATTAACTTCTTTTGAAATTTTGTTAACTTTTTTGAAGCTGTCAACTTTTGTAAACTTCTTTTGAAGTTTTGTCTACTTTTTTGAAACTGTCAACTTTTGTTAACTTTTATTGAAGCCGTCAACTTTTGTTAACTTTTTTTTCGAAGTTTTGTAACTTTTTTTAAAGCTGTCAACTTTTGTTAACTTTTCTAAAGCTGTCAACTTCGGTTAAGTTTTTGTTAAAGTTTTGTAACTTTTGTGGAAGCTGTCAACTTTTGTTAACTTTTTTTAAAGCTGTCAACTTTTGCCAACTTTTTTTGAAGCTGTCAACTTTTGTTAACTTTTTTTAAAACTGTCAACTTTTTTTAACTTTTTTGAAGCTGTCAACTTTTGTTAACTTTTATTAAAGCTGTCAACTTTTGTTAACTTTTTTTGAAGCTGTCAACTTTTGTTAACTTCTTTTGAAGTTTGGTCTACTTTTTTGCAACTGTCAACTTTTGTTAACTTTTATTGAAGCTGTCAACTTTTGTTAACTTTTTTTGAAGCTGGCAACTTTTGTTAACTGGTTTTGAACCTGTTAACTTTTGTTAACTTTTTTTGAATCTGTCAACTTTTGTTAACTTTTTTGAAGCTGTCAACTTTTGTTAACTTTTTGAAGCTGTCAACTTTTGTTAACTTTTTTTGAAGCTATCAACTTTTGTTAACTTTTTTTGATGTTTTGTCTTCTTTTTTGAAACTGTCAACTTTTGTGGAAGCTGTCAAGTTTTGTTAACTTTTTTTAAAACTGTCAACTTTTGTTAACTTTTTTATATCTGTCAACTTTTGTTAACTTCTTTTAAAATTTTGTTAACTTTTTTGAAGCTGTCAACTTTTGTTATTTTTTTTTGAAGCTGTCAACTTTTGTTAACTTTTTGAAGCTGTTAACTTTTGTTAACTTTTTTTGAAGCTATCATTTTTTGTTAACTTTTATTGAAGCTGTCAACTTTTGTTAACTTTCTTGGAAGCTGTCAACATTTGTTAACTTTTTTGAAGCTGTCAACTTTTGTAAACTTTTTTTAAAGCTGTCAACATTTGTTAACTGTTTTTGAAGCTGTCAACTTTTGTTAACATTTTTTTAAAGCTCTCAATTTTTGTTTACTTTTTTAAAGCTGTCAACTTTTGTTAACTTTTTTAAAGCTGTCAACTTTTGTTAACTTTTTTGGAAGCTGTCAACAATTGTTAACTTTTTTGAAGCTGTCATCTTTTGTTAACTTTTTTTAAAGCTGTCAACATTTGTTTAATTTTTTTGAAGCTGTCAACTTTTGCTAATTTTTTTTGAAGCTGTCAACTTTTGTTAACTTTTTTAAAGCTGTCAACTTTTGTTAACTTTTGTTAACTTCTTTTGAAGTTTTGTTAACTTTTTTTGAAGCTATTACCTTTTGTTAACTTTTATTGAAGCTGTCAACTTTTCTTAACTTTTTTTGAAGCTGTCAACATTTGTTAACTTTTTTGAAGCTGTCAACTTTTGTTTACTTTTTTTGAAGCTGTCAACATTTGTTAACTTTTTTTGAAGTTGTCAACTTTGTTAACTTTTTTTAAAGCTGTCAACTTTTGTTTACTTTTTTAAAGCTGTCAATTTGTGTTAACTTTTTTAAAGCTGTCAACTTTTGTGAACTTTTGTTAAGTTCTTTTGAAGTTTTGTTAACTTTTTTGAAGCTGTCAACTTTTCTTAACTTCTTTTGAAGTTTTGTCTACTTTTTTAAAACTGTCAACTTTTGTTAACTTTTTTTGAAGCTGTCAACTTTTGTTAACTTTTTTTGAAGCTGTCAACTTTTGTTAACTTCTTTTGAAGTTTGGTCTACTTTTTTGCAACTGTCAACTTTTGTTAACTTTTATTGAAGCTCTCAACTTTTGTTAACTTTTTTTGAAGCTGGCAATTTTTGTTAATTGGTTTTGAAGCTGTTAACTTTTGTTAACTTTTTTTGAAGCTGTCAACTTTTGTTAACTTCTTTTGAAATTTTGTTAACTTTTTTGAAGCTGTCAACTTTTATTTAAGCTGTCAACTTTTGTTAACTTTTTGAAGCTGTCAACTTTTGTTAACTTTTTTTGAAGCTATCAACTTTTGTTAACTTTTATTAAAGCTGTCAACTTTTGTTAACTTTTTTTGAAGCTGTCAACATTTGTTAACTTTTTTGAAGCTGTCAACTTTTGTTAACTTTTTTTAAAGCTGTCAACATTTGTTAACTTTTTTTGAAGTTGTCAACTTTTGTTAACTTTTATTAAAGCTGTCAACTTTTGTTAACTTTTTTTGAAGCTGTCAACTTTTGTTAACTTCTTTTGAAGTTTGGTCTACTTTTTTGCAACTGTCAACTTTTGTTAACTTTTATTGAAGCTGTCAACTTTTGTTAACTTTTTTTGAAGCTGGCAACTTTTGTTAACTGGTTTTGAAGCTGTTAACTTTTGTTAAATTTTTTTTAAATCTGTCAACTTTTGTTAACTTTTTTAAAGCTGTCAACTTTTGTTAACTTTTATTAAAGCTGTCAACTTTTGTTAACTTTTTTTGAAGCTGTCAACTTTTGTTAACTTCTTTTGAAGTTTTGTTAACTATTTTAAAGCTGTCAACTTTTGTCAACTTTTTTGATGCTGTCAACCTTTGCTAACTTTTTTTGAAGCTGTCAACTTTTGTTAACTTTTTTAAAGCTGTCAACTTTTGTTAGCTTTTTTAAAGCTGTCAACTTTTGTCAACTTTTGTTAACTTCTTTTGAAGTTTTGTTAACTTTTTTGAAGCTGTCAACTTTTGTTAACTTCTTTTGATGTTTTGTCTTCTTTTTTGAAACTGTCAACTTTTGTGGAAGCTGTCAAGTTTTGTTAACTTTTTTTAAAACTGTCAACTTTTGTTAACTTTTTTAAAGCTGTCAACTTTTGTTAACTTTTGTTAACTTCTTTTGAAGTTTTGTTAACTTTTTTTGAAGCTATTACCTTTTGTTAACTTTTATTGAAGCTGTCAACTTTTCTTAACTTTTTTTGAAGCTGTCAACATTTGTTAACTTTTTTGAAGCTGTCAACTTTTGTTTACTTTTTTTGAAGCTGTCAACATTTGTTAACTTTTTTTGAAGTTGTCAACTTTGTTAACTTTTTTTAAAGCTGTCAACTTTTGTTTACTTTTTTAAAGCTGTCAATTTGTGTTAACTTTTTTAAAGCTGTCAACTTTTGTGAACTTTTGTTAAGTTCTTTTGAAGTTTTGTTAACTTTTTTGAAGCTGTCAACTTTTCTTAACTTCTTTTGAAGTTTTGTCTACTTTTTTAAAACTGTCAACTTTTGTTAACTTTTTTTGAAGCTGTCAACTTTTGTTAACTTTTTTTGAAGCTGTCAACTTTTGTTAACTTCTTTTGAAGTTTGGTCTACTTTTTTGCAACTGTCAACTTTTGTTAACTTTTATTGAAGCTCTCAACTTTTGTTAACTTTTTTTGAAGCTGGCAATTTTTGTTAATTGGTTTTGAAGCTGTTAACTTTTGTTAACTTTTTTTGAAGCTGTCAACTTTTGTTAACTTCTTTTGAAATTTTGTTAACTTTTTTGAAGCTGTCAACTTTTATTTAAGCTGTCAACTTTTGTTAACTTTTTGAAGCTGTCAACTTTTGTTAACTTTTTTTGAAGCTATCAACTTTTGTTAACTTTTATTAAAGCTGTCAACTTTTGTTAACTTTTTTTGAAGCTGTCAACATTTGTTAACTTTTTTGAAGCTGTCAACTTTTGTTAACTTTTTTTAAAGCTGTCAACATTTGTTAACTTTTTTTGAAGTTGTCAACTTTTGTTAACTTTTATTAAAGCTGTCAACTTTTGTTAACTTTTTTTGAAGCTGTCAACTTTTGTTAACTTCTTTTGAAGTTTGGTCTACTTTTTTGCAACTGTCAACTTTTGTTAACTTTTATTGAAGCTGTCAACTTTTGTTAACTTTTTTTGAAGCTGGCAACTTTTGTTAACTGGTTTTGAAGCTGTTAACTTTTGTTAACTTTTTTTAAATCTGTCAACTTTTGTTAACTTTTTTAAAGCTGTCAACTTTTGTTAACTTTTATTAAAGCTGTCAACTTTTGTTAACTTTTTTTGAAGCTGTCAACTTTTGTTAACTTCTTTTGAAGTTTTGTTAACTATTTTAAAGCTGTCAACTTTTGTCAACTTTTTTGATGCTGTCAACCTTTGCTAACTTTTTTTGAAGCTGTCAACTTTTGTTAACTTTTTTAAAGCTGTCAACTTTTGTTAGCTTTTTTAAAGCTGTCAACTTTTGTCAACTTTTGTTAACTTCTTTTGAAGTTTTGTTAACTTTTTTGAAGCTGTCAACTTTTGTTAACTTCTTTTGATGTTTTGTCTTCTTTTTTGAAACTGTCAACTTTTGTGGAAGCTGTCAAGTTTTGTTAACTTTTTTTAAAACTGTCAACTTTTGTTAACTTTTTTAAAGCTGTCAACTTTTGTTAACTTCTTTTGAAATTTTGTTAACTTTTTTGAAGCTGTCAACTTTTGTTAAGTTTTTTTGAAGCTATCAACTTTTGTTAACTTTTATTGAAGCTGTCAACTTTTGTTAACTTTTTTGGAAGCTGTCAACATTTGTTAACTGTTTTGAAGCTGTCAACTTTTGTTAACTTTTTTTAAAGCTGTCAACATTTGTTAACTGTTTTTGAAGCTGTCAACTTTTGTTAACTTTTTTTTAAAGCTGTCAACTTTTGTTTACTTTTTTAAAGCTGTCAACTTTTGTTAACTTTTTTAAAGATGTCAACTTTTGTTAACTTTTGTTAACTTCTTATGAAGTTTTGTCTACTTTTTTGAAACTGTCAACTTTTGTTAACTTTTATTGAAGCTGTCAACTTTTGTTAACTTTTTTTGAAGCTGTCAACTTTTGTTAACTGGTTTTGAAGCAGTTAACTTTGGTTAACTTTTTTTGAAGCTGTCAACTTTTGTTAACTTTTTTAAAACTGTCAACTTTTGTTAACTTCTTTTGAAGCTGTCAACTTTTGTTAACTTTTTTTGAAGCTGTCCACTTTTGTTAACTTTTATTAAAGCTGTCCACTTTTGTTAACTTTTTTTGAAGCTGTCAACTTTTGTTAACTTCTTTTGAAACTGTCAACTTTTGTTAACATTTATTGAAGCTGTCAACTTTTGTTAACTTTTATTGAAGCTGTCAATTTTTGTTAATTATTTTGAAGCTGTCAACTTTTGTTAACTTCTTTTGAAGTTTTGTTAATTTTTTTGAAGCTGTCAACATTTGTTAACTTTTTTGAAGCTGTCATATTTTGCTAACTTTTTTTAAAGCTGTCAACATTTGATAACTGTTTGTGAAGCTGTCAACTTTTGTTAACTTTTTTTAAAGCTGTTAACTTTTGTTACCTGGTTTTGAAGCTGTTAACTTTTGTTAACTTTTTTTGAAGCTGTCAACTTTTCTTAACTTTTTTGAAGCTGTCAACTTTTGTTAACTTTTTTTGGAGCTATCAACTTTTGCTAACTTCTTTTAAAGTTTTGTCTACTTTTTTGAAACTGTCAACTTTTGTTAACTTTTATTGAAGCTATCAACTTTTGTTAAATTCTTTTGAAGTTTTGTTAATTTTTTTAAAGCTGTCAACTTTTGTTAATTTCTTTTGAAGTTTTGTTAACTTTTTTAAAGCTGTCAAATTTTGTTAACTTTTTTAAAGCTGTCAACTTTTGTTAACTTTTGTTAACTTCTTTTAAATTTTTGTTAACTTTTTTGAATCTGTCAACTTTTGCTAACTTCTTTTAAAGTTTTGTCTACTTTTTTGAAACTGTCAACTTTTGTTAACTTTTATTGAAGCTATCAACTTTTGTTAAATTCTTTTGAAGTTTTGTTAATTTTTTTAAAGCTGTCAACTTTTGTTAATTTCTTTTGAAGTTTTGTTAACTATTTTAAAGCTGTCAACTTTTGTCAACTTTTTTGAAGCTGTCAACTTTTGCTAACTTTTTTTGAAGCTGTAAACTTTTATTAACTTTTTTGAAGCTGTCAACTTTTGTTAACTTCTTCTGAAGTTTTGTCTACTTTTTTGAAACTGTCAACTTTTGTGGAAGCTGTCAAGTTTTGTTAACTTTTTTCAAAACTGTCACCTTTTGTTAACTTTTTAAAGCTGTCGACTTTTGTTAACTTTTTTAAAGCTGTCAACTTTTGTTAACTTCTTTTGAAATTTTGTTAACTTTTTTGAAGCTGTCAACTTTTGTTAACTTCTTTTAAAGTTTGGTCTACTTTTTTGAAACTGTCAACTTTTGTTAACTTTTATTGGAGCTGTCAACTTTTGTTAACTTTTTTTTTGAAGTTTTGTAACTTTTTTTAAAGCTGTCAACTTTTGTTTACTTTTCTAAAGCTGTCAACTCCTGTTACGTTTTTGTTGAAGTTTTGTAACTTTTGTGGAAGCTGTCAACTTTTGTTAACTTTTTTTAAAGCTGTCATCTTTTGCTAACTTTTTTTGAAGCTGTCAACTTTTGTTAACTTTTCTAAAGCTGTCAACTTTTGTTAACTTTTTAAAACTGTCAACTTTTGTTAACTTTTTTTGAAGTTTTGTTAACTTTTTGAAGCTGTCAACTTTTGTTAACTTCTTTTGATGTTTTGTCTTCTTTTTTGAAACTGTCAACTTTTGTGGAAGCTGTCAAGTTTTGTTAACTTTTTTTAAAACTGTCAACTTTTGTTAACTTTTTTAAAGCTGCCAACTTTTGTTAACTTCTTTTGAAATTTTGTTAACTTTTTTGAAACTGTCAACTTTTGTTAACTTTTTTTGAAGCTGTCAACTTTTGTTAACTTTTTAAAGCTGTCAACTTTTGTTAACTTTTTTTGAAGCTATCAACTTTTGTTAACTTTTATTGAAGCTGTCAACTTTTGTTAACTTTTTTTAATGCTGTCAACATTTGTTAACTTTTTTGAAGCTGTCAACTTTTGTTAACTTTTTTTAAAGCTGTCAACTTTTGTTAACTGGTTTGAAAGCTGTTAACTTTTGTTAACTTTTTTTAAAGCTGTCAACTTTTGTTAACTTTTTTGAAGCTGTCAACTTTTGTTAACTTTTTTTGGAGCTGTCAACTTTTGTAAACTTTTATTGAAGCTTTCAACTTTTGTTAACTTTTTTGGAAGCTGTCAACATTTGTTAACTTTTTTGAAGCTGTCAACTTTTGTTAACTTTTTTTAAAGCTGTCAACTTTTGTTAACTGGTTTTGAAGCTGTTAACTTTTGTTAACTTTTTGTGAAGCTGTCAAGTTTTGTTAACTTTTTTAAAACTGTCAACTTCTGTTAATTTTTTTAAAGCTGTCAACTTTTGTTAACTTCTTTTGAAATTTTGTTAACTTTTTTGAAGCTGTCAACTTTTGTTAATTTTTTTTGAAGCTGTCAAATTTTGTTAACTTTTTGAAGCTCTCAACTTTTGTTAACTTTTTTTGAAGCTATCAACTTTTGTTACCTTTTATTGAAGCTGTCAACTTTTGTTAACTTTTTTGGAAGCTGTCAACATTTGTTAACTTTTTTGAAGCTGTCAACTTTTGTTAACTTTTTTTAAAGCTGTCAACATTTGTTAACTGTTTTTAAAGCTGTCAACTTTTGTTAACTTTTTTTTAAAGCTGTCAACCTTTATTTACTTTTTAAAGCTGTCAACTTTTGTTAACTTTTTTAAAGCTGTCAACTTTTGTAAACTTTTTTAAAGCTGACAACTTTTGTTAACTTTTGTTAACTTCTTTTAAAGTTTTATTAACTTTTTTGAAGCTGTCAACTTTTGTTAACTTCTTTTAAAGTTTTGTCTACTTTTTTAAAACTGTCAACTTTTGTGAAACCTGTCAAGTTTTGTTAACTTTTTTTAAAACTGTCAACTTTTGTTAAGTTTTTTAAAGCTGTCAACTTTTGTTAACTTTTTTAAAGCTGTGAACTTTTGTTAACTTCTTTTGAAATTTTGTTAACTTTTTTGAAGCTGTCAACTTTTGTTAACTTCTTTTGAATTTTGTCTACTTTTTTGAAACTGTCAACTTTTAGTAACTTTTATTGAAGCTGTCAACTTTTGTTAACTTTTTTTGAAGCTGGCAACTTTTGTTAACTGGTTTTGAAGCTGTTAACTTTTGTTAACTTTTTTGAAGCTGTCAACTTTTGTTAACTTTTTTTTAAGCTGTCAACTTTTGTTAACGTTTATTGAAGCTGTCAACTTTTGTTACCTTTTTTTGAAGCTGTCAACATTTGTTAACTTTTTTGAATCTGTCAACTTTTGTTAACTTTTTTTGAAGCTGTCAACATTTGTTAACTTTTCTAAAACTGTAAACTTTTGTTAACTTTTTGAAGCTGTCAACTTTTGTTAACTTTTTTTGAAGCTGTCAGCTTTTGTTAACTTTTATTGAAGCTGTCAACTTTTGTTACCTTTTTTTAAAGCTGTCAACATTTGTTAACTTTTTAAAGCTGTCAACATTTGTTAACTTTTTTTGAAGCTGTAAACTTTTGTTAACTTTTTGAAGCTGTCAACTTTTGTTAACTTTTTTTGAAGCTGTCAACTTTTGTTAACTTTTATTGAAGCTGTCAACTTTTGTTAACTTTTTTTGAAGCTGTCAACTTTTGCTAACTTTTTTAAAGCTGTCAACTGTTGTTATTTTTTGTTAACTTCTTTTGAAGTTTTGTTAACTTTTTTAAAGCTGTCAAATTTTGTTAACTTTTTTAAAGCTGTCAACTTTTGTTAACTTCTTTTGAATTTTTGTTAACTTTTTTGAATCTGTCAACTTTTGCTAACTTCTTTTAAAGTTTTGTCTACTTTTTTGAAACTGTCAACTTTTGTTAACTTTTATTGAAGTTGTCAACTTTTGTTAACTTTTATTGAAGCTATCAACTTTTGTTATCTTCTTTTAAAGTTTTGTTAATTTTTTTAATGCTGTCAACTTTTTTTAACTTCTTTTGAAGTTTTGTTAATTTTTTTGAAGCTATCAACTTTTGTTAAATTCTTTAGAAGTTTTGTTAATTTTTTTGAAGCTGTCAACTTTTGTTAACTTTTTTTGAAGTTTTGTTAACTATTTTAAAGCTGTCAACTTTTGTCAACTTTTTTGAAGCTGTCAACTTTTGCTAACTTTTTTTGAAGCTGTCAACTTTTGTTAACTTTTTTAAAGCTGTCAACGTTTGTTAACTTTTTTAAAGCTGTCAACATTTGTTAACTTCTTTTAAAGTTTTGTTAACTTTTTTGAAGCTGTCAACTTTTGTTAACTTCTTCTGAAGTTTTGTCTACTTTTTTGAAACTGTCAACTTTTGTGAAAGCTGTCAAGTTTTGTTAACTTTTTTCAAAACTGTCACCTTTTGTTAACTTTTTAAAGCTGTCAACTTTTGTTAACTTTTTTAAAGCTGTCAACTTTTGTTAACTTCTTTTGAAATTTTGTTAACTTTTTTGAAGCTGTCAACTTTTGTTAACTTTTATTGGATCTGTCAACTTTTGTTAACTTTTTTTTTGAAGTTTTGTAACTTTTTTTAAAGCTGTCAACTTTTGTTAACTTTTCTAAAGCTGTCAACTTCTGTTAAATTTTTTTGTTGAAGTTTTGTAACTTTTGTGGAAGCTGTCAACTTTTGTTAACTTTTTTTAAAGCTGTTATCTTTTGCTAACTTTTTTTGAAGCTATCAACTTTTGTTAACTTTTATTGAAGCTGTCAACTTTTGTTAACTTTTTTGGAAGCTGTCAACATTTGTTAATTTTTGTGAAGCTGTCAACTTTTGTTAACTTTTATTGAAGCTGTCAACTTTTGTTAACTTTTTTTGAAGCTGTCAACGTTTGTTAACTTTTTTGAAGCTGTCAACTTTTGTTAACTTTTTTTTAAGCTGTCAACTTTTGTTAACTTTTTTTGAAGCTGTCAACTTTTGTTAACTTTTATTAAAGCTGTCCACTTTTGTTAACTTTTTTTGAAGCTGTCAACTTTTGTTAACTTCTTTTAAAACTGTCAACTTTTTTTAACTTTTATTGAAGCTGTCAAGTTTTGTTAACTTTTATTGAAGCTGTCAACTTTTGTTATCTTCTTTTGAAGTTTTGTTAATTTTTTTAAAGCTGTCAACTTTTTTTAACTTCTTTTGAAGTTTTGTTAATTTTTTTGAAGCTGTCAACTTTTGTTAATTTTTTTTGAAGCTGTCAACTTTTGTTAACTTTTTGAAGCTGTCAACTTTTGTTAACTTTTTTTGAAGCTATCAACTTTTGTTAACTTTTATTGAAGCTGTCAACTTTTGTTAACTTTTTTGGAAGCTGTCAACATTTGTTAACTTTTTTGAAGCTGTTAACTTTTTTTAAAACTGTCAACATTTTTTAACTTTTTTTGAAGCTATCAACTTTTGTTAACTTTTATCGAAGCTGTCAACTTTTGTTAACTTTTTTGGAAGCTGTCAACATTTGTTAACTTTTTTGAAGCTGTCAACTTTTGTTAACTTTTTTTGAAGCTGTCAACTTTTGTTAACTGGTTTTGAAGGTGTCAACATTTGTTAACTTTTTTAAAACTGTCTTTTGTTAACTTTTTTAAAGCTGTCAACTTTTGCTAACTTTTTTTGAAGCTGTCAACTTTTGTTAACTTTTTTAAAGCTGTCAACTGTTGTTATTTTTTGTTAACTTCTTTTGAAGTTTTGTTAACATTTTTAAAGCTGTCAAATTTTGTTAACTTTTTTGAATCTGTCAACTTTTGCTAGCTTCTTTTAAAGTTTTGTCTACTTTTTTGAAACTGTCAACTTTTGTTAACTTTTATTGAAGCTGTCAACTTTTGTTAACTTTTATTGAAGCTATCAACTTTTGTTATCTTCTTTTGAAGTTTTGTTAATTTTTTTAAAGCTGTCAACTTTTTTTAACTTCTTTTGAAGTTTTGTTAATTTTTTTGAAGCTGTCAACTTTTGTTAACTTTTTTTGAAGCTGTCAACTTTTGTTAACTTTTTGAAGCTGTCAACTTTTGTTAACTTTTTTTGAAGCTATCAACTTTTGTTAACTTTTATTGAAGCTGTCAACTTTTGTTAACTTTTTTGGAAGCTGTCAACATTTGTTAACTTTTTTGAAGCTGTTAACTTTTTTTAAAGCTGTCAACATTTTTTAACTTTTTTTGAAGCTATCAACTTTTGTTAACTTTTATTGAAGCTGTCAACTTTTGTTAACTTTTTTGGAAGCTGTCAACATTTGTTAACTTTTTTGAAGCTGTCAACTTTTGTTAACTTTTTTTGAAGCTGTCAACTTTTGTTAACTGGTTTTGAAGGTGTCAACATTTGTTAACTTTTTTGAAGCTGTCTTTTGTTAACTTTTTTAAAGCTTTCAACTTTTGCTAACTTTTTTTGAAGCTGTCAACTTTTGTTAACTTTTTTAAAGCTGTCAACTTTTGTTAACTTTTTTAAAGCTGTCAACTTTTGTTAACTTTTGTTAACTTCTTTTAAAGTTTTGTTAACTTTTTTAAAGCTGTCAATTTTTGTTAACTTTTGTTAACTTCTTTTGAAGTTTTGTTAATTTTTTTGAAGCTGTCAACTTTTGTTAACTTTTTTTGAAGTTTTGTTAACTATTTTAAAGCTGTCAACTTTTGTCAACTTTTTTGAAGCTGTCAACTTTTGCTAACTTTTTTTGAAGCTGTCAACTTTTGTTAACTTTTTTAAAGCTGTCAACTTTTGTTAACTTTTTTAAAGCTGTCAACTTTTGTTAACTTCTTTTAAAGTTTTGTTAACTTTTTTGAAGCTGTCAACTTTTGTTAACTTCTTCTGAAGTTTTGTCTACTTTTTTGAAACTGTCAACTTTTGTGAAAGCTGTCAAGTTTTGTTAACTTTTTTCAAAACTGTCACCTTTTGTTAACTTTTTAAAGCTGTCAACTTTTGTTAACTTTTTTAAAGCTGTCAACTTTTGTTAACTTCTTTTGAAATTTTGTTAACTTTTTTGAAACTGTCAACTTTTGTTAACTTCTTTTGAAGTTTTGTTCACTTTTTTGAAACTGTTAACTTTTGTTAACTTTTATTGGATCTGTCAACTTTTGTTAACTTTTTTTTTTGAAGTTTTGTAACTTTTTTTAAAGCTGTCAACTTTTGTTAACTTTTCTAAATCTGTCAACTTCTGTTAAATTTTTTTGTTGAAGTTTTGTCACTTTTGTGGAAGCTGTCAACTTTTGTTAACTTTTTTTAAAGCTGTCATCTTTTGCTAACTTTTTTTGAAGCTATCAACTTTTGTTAACTTTTATTGAAGCTGTCAACTTTTGTTAACTGTTTTGGAAGCTGTCAACATTTGTTAATTTTTTTGAAGCTGTCAACTTTTGTTAACTTTTATTGAAGCTGTCAACTTTTGTTAACTTTTTTTGAAGCTGTCAACGTTTGTTAACTTTTTTGAAGCTGTCAACTTTTGTTAACTTTTTTTGAAGCTGTCAACTTTTGTTAACTTTTTTTGAAGCTGTCAACTTTTGTTAACTTTTATTAAAGCTGTCCACTTTTGTTAACTTTTTTTGAAGCTGTCAACTTTTGTTAACTTCTTTTGAAACTGTCAACTTTTTTTAACTTTTATTGAAGCTGTCAACTTTTGTTAACTTTTATTGAAGCTGTCAACTTTTGTTATCTTCTTTTGAAGTTTTGTTAATTTTTTTAAAGCTGTCAACTTTTTTTAACTTCTTTTGAAGTTTTGTTAATTTTTTTGAAGCTGTCAACTTTTGTTAATTTTTTTTGAAGCTGTCAACTTTTGTTAACTTTTTGAAGCTGTCAACTTTTGATAACTTTTTTTGAAGCTATCAACTTTTGTTAACTTTTATTGAAGCTGTCAACTTTTGTTAACTTTTTTGGAAGCTGTCAACATTTGTTAACTTTTTTGAAGCTGTTAACTTTTTTTAAAACTGTCAACATTTTTTAACTTTTTTTGAAGCTATCAACTTTTGTTAACTTTTATCGAAGCTGTCAACTTTTGTTAACTTTTTTGGAAGCTGTCAACATTTGTTAACTTTTTTGAAGCTGTCAACTTTTGTTAACTTTTTTTGAAGCTGTCAACTTTTGTTAACTGGTTTTGAAGGTGTCAACATTTGTTAACTTTTTTAAAGCTGTCTTTTGTTAACTTTTTTAAAGCTGTCAACTTTTGCTAACTTTTTTTGAAGCTGTCAACTTTTGTTAACTTTTTTAAAGCTGTCAACTGTTGTTATTTTTTGTTAACTTCTTTTGAAGTTTTGTTAACATTTTTAAAGCTGTCAAATTTTGTTAACTTTTTTGAATCTGTCAACTTTTGCTAGCTTCTTTTAAAGTTTTGTCTACTTTTTTGAAACTGTCAACTTTTGTTAACTTTTATTGAAGCTGTCAACTTTTGTTAACTTTTATTGAAGCTATCAACTTTTGTTATCTTCTTTTGAAGTTTTGTTAATTTTTTTAAAGCTGTCAACTTTTTTTAACTTCTTTTGAAGTTTTGTTAATTTTTTTGAAGCTGTCAACTTTTGTTAACTTTTTTTGAAGCTGTCAACTTTTGTTAACTTTTTGAAGCTGTCAACTTTTGTTAACTTTTTTTGAAGCTATCAACTTTTGTTAACTTTTATTGAAGCTGTCAACTTTTGTTAACTTTTTTGGAAGCTGTCAACATTTGTTAACTTTTTTGAAGCTGTTAACTTTTTTTAAAGCTGTCAACATTTTTTAACTTTTTTTGAAGCTATCAACTTTTGTTAACTCTTATTGAAGCTGTCAACTTTTGTTAACTTTTTTGGAAGCTGTCAACATTTGTTAACTTTTTTGAAGCTGTCAACTTTTGTTAACTTTTTTTGAAGCTGTCAACTTTTGTTAACTGGTTTTGAAGGTGTCAACATTTGTTAACTTTTTTGAAGCTGTCTTTTGTTAACTTTTTTAAAGCTGTCAACTTTTGCTAACTTTTTTTGAAGCTGTCAACTTTTGTTAACTTTTTTAAAGCTGTCAACTTTTGTTAACTTTTTTAAAGCTGTCAACTTTTGTTAACTTTTGTTAACTTCTTTTAAAGTTTTGTTAACTTTTTTAAAGCTGTCAATTTTTGTTAACTTTTGTTAACTTCTTTTGAAGTTTTGTTAATTTTTTTGAAGCTGTCAACTTTTGTTAACTTTTTTTGAAGTTTTGTTAACTATTTTAAAGCTGTCAACTTTTGTCAACTTTTTTGAAGCTGTCAACTTTTGCTAACTTTTTTTGAAGCTGTCAACTTTTGTTAACTTTTTTAAAGCTGTCAACTTTTGTTAACTTTTTTAAAGCTGTCAACTTTTGTTAACTTCTTTTAAAGTTTTGTTAACTTTTTTGAAGCTGTCAACTTTTGTTAACTTCTTCTGAAGTTTTGTCTACTTTTTTGAAACTGTCAACTTTTGTGAAAGCTGTCAAGTTTTGTTAACTTTTTTCAAAACTGTCACCTTTTGTTAACTTTTTAAAGCTGTCAACTTTTGTTAACTTTTTTAAAGCTGTCAACTTTTGTTAACTTCTTTTGAAATTTTGTTAACTTTTTTGAAGCTGTCAACTTTTGTTAACTTCTTTTGAAGTTTTGTCCACTTTTTTGAAACTGTTAACTTTTGTTAACTTTTATTGGATCTGTCAACTTTTGTTAACTTTTTTTTTTGAAGTTTTGTAACTTTTTTTAAAGCTGTCAACTTTTGTTAACTTTTCTAAAGCTGTCAACTTCTGTTAAATTTTTTTGTTGAAGTTTTGTCACTTTTGTGGAAGCTGTCAACTTTTGTTAACTTTTTTTAAAGCTGTCATCTTTTGCTAACTTTTTTTGAAGCTATCAACTTTTGTTAACTTTTATTGAAGCTGTCAACTTTTGTTAACTGTTTTGGAAGCTGTCAACATTTGTTAATTTTTTTGAAGCTGTCAACTTTTGTTAACTTTTATTGAAGCTGTCAACTTTTGTTAACTTTTTTTGAAGCTGTCAACGTTTGTTAACTTTTTTGAAGCTGTCAACTTTTGTTAACTTTTTTTGAAGCTGTCAACTTTTGTTAACTTTTTTTGAAGCTGTCAACTTTTGTTAACTTCTTTTGAAACTGTCAACTTTTTTTAACTTTTATTGAAGCTGTCAACTTTTGTTAACTTTTATTGAAGCTGTCAACTTTTGTTATCTTCTTTTGAAGTTTTGTTAATTTTTTTAAAGCTGTCAACTTTTTTTAACTTCTTTTGAAGTTTTGTTAATTTTTTTGAAGCTGTCAACTTTTGTTAATTTTTTTTGAAGCTGTCAACTTTTGTTAACTTTTTGAAGCTGTCAACTTTTGTTAACTTTTTTTGAAGCTATCAACTTTTGTTAACTTTTATTGAAGCTGTCAACTTTTGTTAACTTTTTTGGAAGCTGTCAACATTTGTTAACTTTTTTGAAGCTGTTAACTTTTTTTAAAGCTGTCAACATTTTTTAACTTTTTTTGAAGCTATCAACTTTTGTTAACTTTTATTGAAGCTGTCAACTTTTGTTAACTTTTTTGGAAGCTGTCAACATTTGTTAACTTTTTTGAAGCTGTCAACTTTTGTTAACTTTTTTTGAAGCTGTCATCTTTTGTTAACTGGTTTTGAAGGTGTCAACATTTGTTAACTTTTTTAAAGCTGTCTTTTGTTAACTTTTTTAAAGCTGTCAACTTTTGCTAACTTTTTTTGAAGCTGTCAACTTTTGTTAACTTTTTTAAAGCTGTCAACTGTTGTTATTTTTTGTTAACTTCTTTTGAAGTTTTGTTAACATTTTTAAAGCTGTCAAATTTTGTTAACTTTTTTGAATCTGTCAAATTTTGCTAACTTCTTTTAAAGTTTTGTCTACTTTTTTGAAACTGTCAACTTTTGTTAACTTTTATTGAAGCTGTCAACTTTTGTTAACTTTTATTGAAGCTATCAACTTTTGTTATCTTCTTTTGAAGTTTTGTTAATTTTTTTGAAGCTGTCAACTTTTGTTAACTTTTATTGAAGCTGTCAACTTTTGTTAACTTTTTTTGAAGCTGTCAACGTTTGTTAACTTTTTTGAAGCTGTCAACTTTTGTTAACTTTTTTTGAAGCTGTCAACTTTTGTTAACTTTTTTTGAAGCTGTCAACTTTTGTTAACTTCTTTTGAAACTGTCAACTTTTTTTAACTTTTATTGAAGCTGTCAACTTTTGTTAACTTTTATTGAAGCTGTCAACTTTTGTTATCTTCTTTTGAAGTTTTGTTAATTTTTTTAAAGCTGTCAACTTTTTTTAACTTCTTTTGAAGTTTTGTTAATTTTTTTGAAGCTGTCAACTTTTGTTAATTTTTTTTGAAGCTGTCAACTTTTGTTAACTTTTTGAAGCTGTCAACTTTTGTTAACTTTTTTTGAAGCTATCAACTTTTGTTAACTTTTATTGAAGCTGTCAACTTTTGTTAACTTTTTTGGAAGCTGTCAACATTTGTTAACTTTTTTGAAGCTGTTAACTTTTTTTAAAGCTGTCAACATTTTTTAACTTTTTTTGAAGCTATCAACTTTTGTTAACTTTTATTGAAGCTGTCAACTTTTGTTAACTTTTTTGGAAGCTGTCAACATTTGTTAACTTTTTTGAAGCTGTCAACTTTTGTTAACTTTTTTTGAAGCTGTCATCTTTTGTTAACTGGTTTTGAAGGTGTCAACATTTGTTAACTTTTTTAAAGCTGTCTTTTGTTAACTTTTTTAAAGCTGTCAACTTTTGCTAACTTTTTTTGAAGCTGTCAACTTTTGTTAACTTTTTTAAAGCTGTCAACTGTTGTTATTTTTTGTTAACTTCTTTTGAAGTTTTGTTAACATTTTTAAAGCTGTCAAATTTTGTTAACTTTTTTGAATCTGTCAAATTTTGCTAACTTCTTTTAAAGTTTTGTCTACTTTTTTGAAACTGTCAACTTTTGTTAACTTTTATTGAAGCTGTCAACTTTTGTTAACTTTTATTGAAGCTATCAACTTTTGTTATCTTCTTTTGAAGTTTTGTTAATTTTTTTAAAGCTGTCAACTTTTTTTAACTTCTTTTGAAGTTTTGTTAATTTTTTTGAAGCTGTCAACTTTTGTTAATTTTTTTTGAAGCTGTCAACTTTTGTTAACTTTTTGAAGCTGTCAACTTTTGTTAACTTTTTTTGAAGCTATCAACTTTTGTTAACTTTTATTGAAGCTGTCAACTTTTGTTAACTTTTTTGGAAGCTGTCAACATTTGTTAACTTTTTTGAAGCTGTTAACTTTTTTTAAAGCTGTCAACATTTTTTAACTTTTTTTGAAGCTATCAACTTTTGTTAACTTTTATTGAAGCTGTCAACTTTTGTTAACTTTTTTGGAAGCTGTCAACATTTGTTAACTTTTTTGAAGCTGTCAACTTTTGTTAACTTTTTTTGAAGCTGTCAACTTTTGTTAACTGGTTTTGAAGGAGTCAACATTTGTTAACTTTTTTGAAGCTGTCTTTTGTTAACTTTTTTAAAGCTGTCAACTTTTGCTAACTTTTTTTGAAGCTGTCAACTTTTGTTAACTTTTTTAAAGCTGTCAACTTTTGTTAACTTTTTTAAAGCTGTCAACTTTTGTTAACTTTTGTTAACTTCTTTTGAAGTTTTGTTAACTTTTTTGAAGCTGTCAACTTTTGTTAACTTCTTTTGATGTTTTGTCTTCTTTTTTGAAACTGTCAACTTTTGTGGAAGCTGTCAAGATTTGTTAACTTTTTTTAAAACTGTCAACTTTTGTTAACTTTTTTAAAGCTGTCAACTTTTGTTAACTTCTTTAGAAACTTTGTTAACTTTTTTGAAGCTGCCAACTTTTGTTAATTTTTTTTGAAGCTGTCAACTTTTGTTAACTTTTTAGAGCTGTCAACTTTTGTTAACTTTTTTTTTAAAGCTGTCAACTTTTGTTTACTTTTTTAAAGCTGTCAACTTTTGTTAACTTTTTTAAAGCTGTCAACTTTTGTTAACTTTTGTTAACTTCTTTTGAAGTTTTGTCTACTTTTTTGAAACTGTCAACTTTTGTTAACTTTTATTGAAGCTGTCAACTTTTGTTAATTTTTTTTGAAGCTGTCAACTTTTGTTAACTGGTTTTGAAGCTGTTAACTTTTGTTAACTTTTTTTGAAGCTGTCAACGTTTGTTAACTTTTTTGAAGCTGTCAACTTTTGTTAACTTTTTTTGAAGCTGTCAACTTTTGTTAACTTTTTTTGAAGCTGTCAACTTTTGTTAACTTTTATTAAAGCTGTCCACTTTTGTTAACTTTTTTTGAAGCTGTCAACTTTTGTTAACTTCTTTTGAAACTGTCAACTTTTTTTAACTTTTATTGAAGCTTTCAACTTTTGTTAACTTTTATTGAAGCTGTCAATTTTTGTTAACTATATTGAAGCTGTCAACTTTTGTTAACTTCTTTTGAAGTTTTGTTAACTTTTTTGAAGCTATCAACTTTTGTTATCTTCTTTTGAAGTTTTGTTAATTTTTTTGAAGCTGTCAACATTTGTTAACTTTTTCGAAGCTGTCAACTTTTGTTAACTTTTTTTAAAGCTGTCAACATTTGTTAACTGTTGGTGAAGCTGTCAACTTTTGTTAACTTTTTTTTAAAGCTGTCAACTTTTGTTAACTTTTTTAAAGCTGTCAACTTTGGTTAACTGGTTTTGAAGCTGTTAACTTTTGTTAATTTTTTTTGAAGCTGTCAAATTTTGTTAACTTTTATTGAAGCTGTCAACTTTTGTTAACTTTTATTAAAGCTGTCAATTTTTGTTAACTATATTGAAGCTGTCAACTTTTGTTAACTTCTTTTGAAGTTTTGTTAACTTTTTTGAAGCTATCAACTTTTGTTATCTTCTTTTTAAGTTTTGTTAATTTTTTTGAAGCTGTCAACATTTGTTAACTTTTTCGAAGCTGTCAACTTTTGTTAACTTTTTTTAAAGCTGTCAACATTTGTTAACTGTTTGTGAAGCTGTCAACTTTTGTTAACTTTTTTTTAAAGCTGTCAACTTTTGTTAACTTTTTTAAAGCTGTCAACTTTTGTTAACTGGTTTTGAAGCTGTTAACTTTTGTTAATTTTTTTTGAAGCTGTCAAATTTTGTTAACTTTTATTGAAGCTGTCAACTTTTGTTAACTTTTTTGGAAGCTGTCAACATTTGTTAACTTTTTTAAAGCTGTCAACTTTTGTTAACTTTTTTTGAAGCTGTCAACTTTTGTTAACTTTTATAGAAGCTGTCAACTTTTGTTAACTTTTTTTGAAGCTGTCAACTTTTGTTAAGTTTTTTGAATCTGTCAACTTTTGTTAACTTTTTTTGAAGCTGTCAACTTTTGTTAACTTTTTTTGAAGCTGTCAACTTTTGTTAACTTTTATTAAAGCTGTCCACTTTTGTTAACTTTTTTTGAAGCTGTCAACTTTTGTTAACTTCTTTTGAAACTGTTAACTTTTGTTCTTTTTTATTAAAGCTGTTAACTTTTGTTAACTTTTATTGAAGCTGTCAATTTTTGTTAACAATTTTGAAGCTGTCAACTTTTGTTAACTTCTTTTGATGTTTTGTTAACTTTTTTGAAGCTGTCAACTTTTGTTAATTTTTTTTGAAGCTGTCAACTTTTGTTAACTTTTTGAAGCTGTCAACTTTTGTTAACTTTTTTTGAAGCTATCAACTTTTGTTAACTTTTATTGAAGCTGCCAACTTTTGTTAACTTTTTTGGAAGCTGTCAACATTTGTTAACTTTTTTGAAGCTGTCAACTTTTGTTAACTTTTTTTAAAGCTGTCAACATTTGTTAACTGTTTTTGAAGCTGTCAACTTTTGTTAATTTTTTTTTAAAGCTGTCAACTTTTGTTTACTTTTTTAAAGCTGTCAACTTTTGTTAACTTTTTTAAAGCTGTCAACTTTTGTTAACTTTTGTTAACTTCTTTTGAAGTTTTGTCTACTTTTTTGAAACTGTCAACTTTTGTTAACTTCTTTTGATGTTTTGTCTTCTTTTTTGAAACTGTCAACTTTTGTGGAAGCTGTCAAGTTTTGTTAACTTTTTTTAAAACTGTCAACTTTTGTTAACTTTTTTAAAGCTGTCAACTTTTGTTAACTTCTTTAGAAACTTTGTTAACTTTTTTGAAGCTGCCAACTTTTGTTAATTTTTTTTGAAGCTGTCAACTTTTGTTAACTTTTTGGAGCTGTCAACTTTTGTTAACTTTTTTTGAAGCTATCAAGTTTTGTTAACTTTTATTGAAGCTGTCAACTTTTGTTAACTTTTTTGGAAGCTGTCAACATTTGTTAACTTTTTTGAAGCTGTCAACTTTTGTTAACTTTTTTTAAAGCTGTCAACATTTGTTAACTGTGTTTGAAGCTGTCAACTTTTGTTAACTTTTTTTTTAAAGCTGTCAACTTTTGTTTACTTTTTTAAAGCTGTCAACTTTTGTTAACTTTTTTAAAGCTGTCAACTTTTGTTAACTTTTGTTAACTTCTTTTGAAGTTTTGTCTACTTTTTTGAAACTGTCAACTTTTGTTAACTTTTATTGAAGCTGTCAACTTTTGTTAATTTTTTTTGAAGCTGTCAACTTTTGTTAACTGGTTTTGAAGCTGTTAACTTTTGTTAACTTTTTTTGAAGCTGTCAACGTTTGTTAACTTTTTTGAAGCTGTCAACTTTTGTTAACTTTTTTTGAAGCTGTCAACTTTTGTTAACTTTTTTTGAAGCTGTCAACTTTTGTTAACTTTTATTAAAGCTGTCCACTTTTGTTAACTTTTTTTGAAGCTGTCAACTTTTGTTAACTTCTTTTGAAACTGTCAACTTTTTTTAACTTTTATTGAAGCTGTCAACTTTTGTTAACTTTTATTGAAGCTGTCAATTTTTGTTAACTATATTGAAGCTGTCAACTTTTGTTAACTTCTTTTGAAGTTTTGTTAACTTTTTTGAAGCTATCAACTTTTGTTATCTTCTTTTGAAGTTTTGTTAATTTTTTTGAAGCTGTCAACATTTGTTAACTTTTTCGAAGCTGTCAACTTTTGTTAACTTTTTTTAAAGCTGTCAACATTTGTTAACTGTTTGTGAAGCTGTCAACTTTTGTTAACTTTTTTTTAAAGCTGTCAACTTTTGTTAATTTTTTTAAAGCTGTCAACTTTGGTTAACTGGTTTTGAAGCTGTTAACTTTTGTTAATTTTTTTTGAAGCTGTCAAATTTTGTTAACTTTTATTGAAGCTGTCAACTTTTGTTAACTTTTATTGAAGCTGTCAATTTTTGTTAACTATATTGAAGCTGTCAACTTTTGTTAACTTCTTTTGAAGTTTTGTTAACTTTTTTGAAGCTATCAACTTTTGTTATCTTCTTTTTAAGTTTTGTTAATTTTTTTGAAGCTGTCAACATTTGTTAACTTTTTCGAAGCTGTCAACTTTTGTTAACTTTTTTTAAAGCTGTCAACATTTGTTAACTGTTTGTGAAGCTGTCAACTTTTGTTAACTTTTTTTTAAAGCTGTCAACTTTTGTTAACTTTTTTAAAGCTGTCAACTTTTGTTAACGGGTTTTGAAGCTGTTAACTTTTGTTAATTTTTTTTGAAGCTGTCAAATTTTGTTAACTTTTATTGAAGCTGTCAACTTTTGTTAACTTTTTTGGAAGCTGTCAACATTTGTTAACTTTTTTAAAGCTGTCAACTTTTGTTAACTTTTTTTAAAGCTGTCAACTTTTGTTAACTTTTATAGAAGCTGTCAACTTTTGTTAACTTTTTTTGAAGCTGTCAACTTTTGTTAAGTTTTTTGAATCTGTCAACTTTTGTTAACTTTTTTTGAAGCTGTCAACTTTTGTTAACTTTTTTTGAAGCTGTCAACTTTTGTTAACTTTTATTAAAGCTGTCCACTTTTGTTAACTTTTTTTGAAGCTGTCAACTTTTGTTAACTTCTTTTGAAACTGTTAACTTTTGTTCACTTTTATTAAAGCTGTTAACTTTTGTTAACTTTTATTGAAGCTGTCAATTTTTGTTAACAATTTTGAAGCTGTCAACTTTTGTTAACTTCTTTTGATGTTTTGTTAACTTTTTTGAAGCTGTCAACTTTTGTTAATTTTTTTTGAAGCTGTCAACTTTTGTTAACTTTTTGAAGCTGTCAACTTTTGTTAACTTTTTTTGAAGCTATCAACTTTTGTTAACTTTTATTGAAGCTGCCAACTTTTGTTAACTTTTTTGGAAGCTGTCAACATTTGTTAACTTTTTTGAAGCTGTCAACTTTTGTTAACTTTTTTTAAAGCTGTCAACATTTGTTAACTGTTTTTGAAGCTGTCAACTTTTGTTAACTTTTTTTTAAAGCTGTCAACTTTTGTTTACTTTTTTAAAGCTGTCAACTTTTGTTAACTTTTTTAAAGCTGTCAACTTTTGTTAACTTTTGTTAACTTCTTTTGAAGTTTTGTCTACTTTTTTGAAACTGTCAACTTTTGTTAACTTTTATTGAAGCTGTCAACTTTTGTTAACTTTTTTTGAAGCTGTCAACTTTTGTTAACTGGTTTTGAAGCTGTAAACTTTTGTTAACTTTTTTTGAAGCTGTCAACTTTTGTTAACTTTTTTGAAGCTGTCAACTTTTGTTAACTTTTTTTAAAACTGTCAACTTTTGTTAACTTTTTTTGAAGCTGTCAACTTTTGTTAACTTTTATTAAAGCTGTCCACTTTTGTTAACTTTTTTTGAAGCTGTCAACTTTTGTTAACTTCTTTTGAAACTGTCAACTTTTGTTAACTTTTATTGAAGCTGTCAACTTTTGTTAACTTTTATTGAAGCTGTCAACTTTTGTTAACTTGTTTGAAGCTGTCAACTTTTGTTAACTTTTTTTGGAGCTGTCAACTTTTGTTAACTTTTATTGAAGCGTCAACTTTTGTTAACTTTTTGGGAAGCTCTCAAAATTTGTTAACTTTTTTAAGGCTGTCAACTTTTGTTAACTTTTTTTAAAGCTGTCAACATTTGTTAACTGTTTGTGAAGCTGTCAACTTTTGTTAATTTTTTTTTAAAGCTGTCAACTTTTGTTAACTTTTTTAAAGCTGTCAACTTTTGTTAACTTTTGTTAACTTCTATTGAAGTTTTGTCTACTTTTTTGAAACTGTCAACTTCTGTTAACTTTTATTGAAGCTGTCAACTTTTGTTAACTTTTTTTGAAGCTGTCAACTTTTGTTAACTGGTTTTGAAGCTGTTAACTTTTATTAACTTTTTTTGAAGCTGTCAACTTTTGTTAACTTTTTTGAAGCTGTCAACTTTTGCTAACTTTTTTTGAAGCTGTCAACTTTTTTTAACTTTTTTTGAAGCTGTCAACTTTTGTTAACTTCTTTTGATGTTTTGTCTTATTTTTTGAAACTGGCAACTTATGTGGAAGCTGTCAAGTTTTGTTAACTTTTTTTAAAACTGTCTTTTGTTAACTTTTTTAAAGCTGTCAACTTTTGTTAACTTCTTTTGATATTTTGTCTTCTTTTTTGAAACTGTCAACTTTTGTGGAAGCTGTCAAGTTTTGTTAACTTTTTTTAAAACTGTCAACTTTTGTTAACTTTTTTAAAGCTGTCAACTTTTGTTAACTTCTTTTGAAATTTTGTTAACTTTTTTAAAGCTGTCAACTTTTGCTAACTTTTTTTGAAGCTGTCAACTTTTGTTAACTTTTTTAAAGCTGTCAACTTTTGTTAACTTTTTTAAAGCTGTCAACTTTTGTTAACTTTTGTTAACTTCTTTTAAAGTTTTGTTAACTTTTTTAAAGCTGTCAACTTTTGTTAACTTTTGTTAACTTCTTTTGAAGTTTTGTTAACTTTTTTGAAGCTGTCAACTTTTGTTAACTTCTTTTGATGTTCTGTCTTCTTTTTTGAAACTGTCAACTTTTGTGGAAGCTGTCAAGTTTTGTTAACTTTTTTTAAAACTGTCAACTTTTGTTAACTTTTTTAAAGCTGTCAACTTTTGTTAACTTCTTTTGAAACTGTCAACTTTTTTTAACTTTTATTGAAGCTGTCAACTTTTGTTAACTATATTGAAGCTGTCAACTTTTGTTAACTTCTTTTGAAGTTTTGTTAACTTTTTTGAAGCTATCAACTTTTGTTATCTTCTTTTGAAGTTTTGTTAATTTTTTTGAAGCTGTCAACATTTGTTAACTTTTTTGAAGCTGTCAACTTTTGTTAACTTTTTTTAAAGCTGTCAACATTTGTTAACTGTTTGTGAAGCTGTCAACTTTTGTTAACTTTTTTTTAAAGCTGTCAACTTTTGTTAACTTTTTTAAAGCTGTCAACTTTTGTTAACTGGTTTTGAAGCTGTTAACTTTTGTTAATTTTTTTTGAAGCTGTCAAATTTTGTTAACTTTTATTGAAGCTGTCAACTTTTGTTAACTTTTTTGGAAGCTGTCAACATTTGTTAACTTTTTTGAAGCTGTCAACTTTTGTTAACTTTTTTTGAAGCTGTCAACTTTTGTTAACTTTTATAGAAGCTGTCAACTTTTGTTAACTTTTTTTGAAGCTGTCAACTTTTGTTAACTTTTTTGAAGCTGTCAACTTTTGTTAACTTTTTTTGAAGCTGTCAACTTTTGTTAACTTTTTTTGAAGCTGTCAACTTTTGTTAACTTTTATTAAAGCTGTCCACTTTTGTTAACTTTTTTTGAAGCTGTCAACTTTTGTTAACTTCTTTTGAAACTGTCAACTTTTGTTCACTTTTATTAAAGCTGTTAACTTTTGTTAACTTTTATTGAAGCTGTCAATTTTTGTTAACAATTTTGAAGCTGTCAACTTTTGTTAACTTCTTTTGATGTTTTGTCTTCTTTTTTGAAACGGTCAACTTTTGTGGAAGCTGTCAAGTTTTGTTAACTTTTTTTAAAACTGTCAACTTTTGTTAACTTTTTTAAAGCTGTCAACTTTTGTTAACTTCTTTTGAAATTTTGTTAACTTTTTTGAAGCTGTCAACTTTTGTTAATTTTTTTTGAAGCTGTCAACTTTTGTTAACTTTTTGAAGCTGTCAACTTTTGTTAACTTTTTTTGAAGCTATCAACTTTTGTTAACTTTTATTGAAGCTGTCAACTTTTGTTAACTTTTTTGGAAGCTGTCAACATTTGTTAACTTTTTTGAAGCTGTCAACTTTTGTTAACTTTTTTTAAAGCTGTCAACATTTGTTAACTGTTTTTGAAGCTGTCAACTTTTGTTAACTTTTTTTTAAAGCTGTCAACTTTTGTTTACTTTTTTAAAGCTGTCAACTTTTGTTAACTTTTTTAAAGCTGTCAACTTTTGTTAACTTTTGTTAACTTCTTTTGAAGTTTTGTCTACTTTTTTGAAACTGTCAACTTTTGTTAACTTTTATTGAAGCTGTCAACTTTTGTTAACTTTTTTTGAAGCTGTCAACTTTTGTTAACTGGTTTTGAAGCTGTTAACTTTTGTTAACTTTTTTTGAAGCTGTCAACTTTTGTTAACTTTTTTGAAGCTGTCAACTTTTGTTAACTTTTTTTAAAACTGTCAACTTTTGTTAACTTTTTTTGAAGCTGTCAACTTTTGTTAACTTTTATTAAAGCTGTCCACTTTTGTTAACTTTTTTTGAAGCTGTCAACTTTTGTTAACTTCTTTTGAAACTGTCAACTTTTGTTAACTTTTATTGAAGCTGTCAACTTTTGTTAACTTTTATTGAAGCTGTCAACTTTTGTTAACTTGTTTGAAGCTTTCAACTTTTGTTAACTTTTTTTGGAGCTGTCAACTTTTGTTAACTTTTATTGAAGCGTCAACTTTTGTTAACTTTTTGGGAAGCTCTCAAAATTTGTTAACTTTTTTAAGGCTGTCAACTTTTGTTAACTTTTTTTAAAGCTGTCAACATTTGTTAACTGTTTGTGAAGCTGTCAACTTTTGTTAACTTTTTTTTAAAGCTGTCAACTTTTGTTAACTTTTTTAAAGCTGTCAACTTTTGTTAACTTTTGTTAACTTCTTTTGAAGTTTTGTCTACTTTTTTGAAACTGTCAACTTTTGTTAACTTTTATTGAAGCTGTCAACTTTTGTTAACTTTTTTTGAAGCTGTCAACTTTTGTTAACTGGTTTTGAAGCTGTTAACTTTTATTAACCTTTTTTGAAGCTGTCAACTTTTGTTAACTTTTTTGAAGCTGTCAACTTTTGTTAACTTTTTTTGAAGCTGTCAACTTTTTTTAAATTTTTTTGAAGCTGTCAACTTTTGTTAACTTTTTTTGATGTTTTGTCTTATTTTTTGAAACTGTCAACTTATGTGAAAGCTGTCAAGTTTTGTTAACTTTTTTTAAAACTGTCAACTTTTGTTAACTTTTTTAAAGCTGTCAACTTTTGTTAACTTCTTTTAATGTTTTGTCTTCTTTTTTGAAACTGTCAACTTTTGTGGAAGCTGTCAAGTTTTGTTAACTTTTTTTAAAACTGTCAACTTTTGTTAACTTTTTTAAAACTGTCAACTTTTGCTAACTTTTTTTGAAGCTGTCAACTTTTGTTAATTTTTATTGAAGCTGTCAACTTTTGTTAACTATATTGAAGCTGTCAACTTTTGTTAACTTCTTTTGAAGTTTTATTAACTTTTTTGAAGCTATCAACTTTTGTTATCTTCTTTTGAAGTTTTGTTAATTTTTTTGAAGCTGTCAACATTTGTTAACTTTTTTGAAGCTGTCAACTTTTGTTAACTTTTTTTAAAGCTGTCAACATTTGTTAACTGTTTGTGAAGCTGTCAACTTTTGTTAACTTTTTTTTAAAGCTGTCAACTTTTGTTAACTTTTTTAAAGCTGTCAACTTTTGTTAACTGGTTTTGAAGCTGTTAACTTTTGTTAATTTTTTTTGAAGCTGTCAAATTTTGTTAACTTTTATTAAAGCTGTCAACTTTTGTTAACTTTTTTGGAAGCTGTCAACATTTGTTAACTTTTTTGAAGCTGTCAACTTTTGTTAACTTTTTTTGAAGCTGTCAACTTTTGTTAACTTTTATAGAAGCTGTCAACTTTTGTTAACTTTTTTTGAAGCTGTCAACTTTTGTTAACTTTTTTAAAGCTGTCAACATTTGTTAACTGTTTGTGAAGCTGTCAACTTTTGTTAATTTTTTTTTAAAGCTGTCAACTTTTGTTAACTTTTTTAAAGCTGTCAACTTTTGTTAACTTTTGTTAACTTCTTTTGAAGTTTTGTCTACTTTTTTGAAACTGTCAACTTCTGTTAACTTTTATTGAAGCTGTCAACTTTTGTTAACTTTTTTTGAAGCTGTCAACTTTTGTTAACTGGTTTTGAAGCTGTTAACTTTTATTAACTTTTTTTGAAGCTGTCAACTTTTGTTAACTTTTTTGAAGCTGTCAACTTTTGCCAACTTTTTTTGAAGCTGTCAACTTTTTTTAACTTTTTTTGAAGCTGTCAACTTTTGTTAACTTCTTTTGATGTTTTGTCTTATTTTTTGAAACTGTCAACTTATGTGGAAGCTGTCAAGTTTTGTTAACTTTTTTTAAAACTGTCTTTTGTTAACTTTTTTAAAGCTGTCAACTTTTGTTAACTTCTTTTGATATTTTGTCTTCTTTTTTGAAACTGTCAACTTTTGTGGAAGCTGTCAAGTTTTGTTAACTTTTTTTAAAACTGTCAACTTTTGTTAACTTTTTTAAAGCTGTCAACTTTTGTTAACTTCTTTTGAAATTTTGTTAACTTTTTTAAAGCTGTCAACTTTTGCTAACTTTTTTTGAAGCTGTCAACTTTTGTTAACTTTTTTAAAGCTGTCAACTTTTGTTAACTTTTTTAAAGCTGTCAACTTTTGTTAACTTTTGTTAACTTCTTTTAAAGTTTTGTTAACTTTTTTAAAGCTGTCAACTTTTGTTAACTTTTGTTAACTTCTTTTGAAGTTTTGTTAACTTTTTTGAAGCTGTCAACTTTTGTTAACTTCTTTTGATGTTCTGTCTTCTTTTTTGAAACTGTCAACTTTTGTGGAAGCTGTCAAGTTTTGTTAACTTTTTTTAAAACTGTCAACTTTTGTTAACTTTTTTAAAGCTGTCAACTTTTGTTAACTTCTTTTGAAACTGTCAACTTTTTTTAACTTTTATTGAAGCTGTCAACTTTTGTTAACTATATTGAAGCTGTCAACTTTTGTTAACTTCTTTTGAAGTTTTGTTAACTTTTTTGAAGCTATCAACTTTTGTTATCTTCTTTTGAAGTTTTGTTAATTTTTTTGAAGCTGTCAACATTTGTTAACTTTTTTGAAGCTGTCAACTTTTGTTAACTTTTTTTAAAGCTGTCAACATTTGTTAACTGTTTGTGAAGCTGTCAACTTTTGTTAACTTTTTTTTAAAGCTGTCAACTTTTGTTAACTTTTTTAAAGCTGTCAACTTTTGTTAACTGGTTTTGAAGCTGTTAACTTTTGTTAATTTTTTTTGAAGCTGTCAAATTTTGTTAACTTTTATTGAAGCTGTCAACTTTTGTTAACTTTTTTGGAAGCTGTCAACATTTGTTAACTTTTTTGAAGCTGTCAACTTTTGTTAACTTTTTTTGAAGCTGTCAACTTTTGTTAACTTTTATAGAAGCTGTCAACTTTTGTTAACTTTTTTTGAAGCTGTCAACTTTTGTTAACTTTTTTGAAGCTGTCAACTTTTGTTAACTTTTTTTGAAGCTGTCAACTTTTGTTAACTTTTTTTGAAGCTGTCAACTTTTGTTAACTTTTATTAAAGCTGTCCACTTTTGTTAACTTTTTTTGAAGCTGTCAACTTTTGTTAACTTCTTTTGAAACTGTCAACTTTTGTTCACTTTTATTAAAGCTGTTAACTTTTGTTAACTTTTAATGAAGCTGTCAATTTTTGTTAACAATTTTGAAGCTGTCAACTTTTGTTAACTTCTTTTGATGTTTTGTCTTCTTTTTTGAAACGGTCAACTTTTGTGGAAGCTGTCAAGTTTTGTTAACTTTTTTTAAAACTGTCAACTTTTGTTAACTTTTTTAAAGCTGTCAACTTTTGTTAACTTCTTTTGAAATTTTGTTAACTTTTTTGAAGCTGTCAACTTTTGTTAATTTTTTTTGAAGCTGTCAACTTTTGTTAACTTTTTGAAGCTGTCAACTTTTGTTAACTTTTTTTGAAGCTATTAACTTTTGTTAACTTTTATTGAAGCTGTCAACTTTTGTTAACTTTTTTGGAAGCTGTCAACATTTGTTAACTTTTTTGAAGCTGTCAACTTTTGTTAACTTTTTTTAAAGCTGTCAACATTTGTTAACTGTTTTTGAAGCTGTCAACTTTTGTTAACTTTTTTTTAAAGCTGTCAACTTTTGTTTACTTTTTTAAAGCTGTCAACTTTTGTTAACTTTTTTAAAGCTGTCAACTTTTGTTAACTTTTGTTAACTTCTTTTGAAGTTTTGTCTACTTTTTTGAAACTGTCAACTTTTGTTAACTTTTATTGAAGCTGTCAACTTTTGTTAACTTTTTTTGAAGCTGTCAACTTTTGTTAACTGGTTTTGAAGCTGTTAACTTTTGTTAACTTTTTTTGAAGCTGTCAACTTTTGTTAACCTTTTTTAAAACGGTCAACTTTTGTTAACTTTTTTTGAAGCTGTCAACTTTTGTTAACTTTTATTAAAGCTGTCCACTTTTGTTAACTTTTTTTGAAGCTGTCAACTTTTGTTAACTTCTTTTGAAACTGTCAACTTTTGTTAACTTTTATTGAAGCTGTCAACTTTTGTTAACTTTTATTGAAGCTGTCAACTTTTGTTAACTTGTTTGAAGCTTTCAACTTTTGTTAACTTTTTTTGGAGCTGTCAACTTTTGTTAACTTTTATTGAAGCGTCAACTTTTGTTAACTTTTTGGGAAGCTCTCAAAATTTGTTAACTTTTTTAAGGCTGTCAACTTTTGTTAACTTTTTTTAAAGCTGTCAACATTTGTTAACTGTTTGTGAAGCTGTCAACTTTTGTTAACTTTTTTTTAAAGCTGTCAACTTTTGTTAACTTTTTTAAAGCTGTCAACTTTTGTTAACTTTTGTTAACTTCTTTTGAAGTTTTGTCTACTTTTTTGAAACTGTCAACTTTTGTTAACTTTTATTGAAGCTGTCAACTTTTGTTAACTTTTTTTGAAGCTGTCAACTTTTGTTAACTGGTTTTGAAGCTGTTAACTTTTATTAACCTTTTTTGAAGCTGTCAACTTTTGTTAACTTTTTTGAAGCTGTCAACTTTTGTTAACTTTTTTTGAAGCTGTCAACTTTTTTTAAATTTTTTTGAAGCTGTCAACTTTTGTTAACTTTTTTTGATGTTTTGTCTTATTTTTTGAAACTGTCAACTTATGTGAAAGCTGTCAAGTTTTGTTAACTTTTTTTAAAACTGTCAACTTTTGTTAACTTTTTTAAAGCTGTCAACTTTTGTTAACTTCTTTTAATGTTTTGTCTTCTTTTTTGAAACTGTCAACTTTTGTGGAAGCTGTCAAGTTTTGTTAACTTTTTTTAAAACTGTCAACTTTTGTTAACTTTTTTAAAACTGTCAACCTTTGCTAACTTTTTTTGAAGCTGTCAACTTTTGTTAACTTTTATTGAAGCTGTCAACTTTTGTTAACTATATTGAAGCTGTCAACTTTTGTTAACTTCTTTTGAAGTTTTATTAACTTTTTTGAAGCTATCAACTTTTGTTATCTTCTTTTGAAGTTTTGTTAATTTTTTTGAAGCTGTCAACATTTGTTAACTTTTTTGAAGCTGTCAACTTTTGTTAACTTTTTTTAAAGCTGTCAACATTTGTTAACTGTTTGTGAAGCTGTCAACTTTTGTTAACTTTTTTTTAAAGCTGTCAACTTTTGTTAACTTTTTTAAAGCTGTCAACTTTTGTTAACTGGTTTTGAAGCTGTTAACTTTTGTTAATTTTTTTTGAAGCTGTCAAATTTTGTTAACTTTTATTAAAGCTGTCAACTTTTGTTAACTTTTTTGGAAGCTGTCAACATTTGTTAACTTTTTTGAAGCTGTCAACTTTTGTTAACTTTTTTTGAAGCTGTCAACTTTTGTTAACTTTTATAGAAGCTGTCAACTTTTGTTAACTTTTTTTGAAGCTGTCAACTTTTGTTAACTTTTTTGAAGCTGTCAACTTTTGTTAACTTTTTTTGAAGCTGTCAACTTTTGTTAACTTTTTTTGAAGCTGTCAACTTTTGTTAACTTTTATTAAAGCTGTCCACTTTTGTTAACTTTTTTTGAAGCTGTCAACTTTTGTTAACTTCTTTTGAAACTGTCAACTTTTGTTCACTTTTATTAAAGCTGTTAACTTTTGTTAACTTTTATTGAAGCTGTCAATTTTTGTTAACAATTTTGAAGCTGTCAACTTTTGTTAACTTCTTTTAATGTTTTGTCTTCTTTTTTGAAACGGTCAACTTTTGTGGAAGCTGTCAAGTTTTGTTAACTTTTTTTAAAACTGTCAACTTTTGTTAACTTTTTTAAAGCTGTCAACTTTTGTTAACTTCTTTTGAAATTTTGTTAACTTTTTCGAAGCTGTCAAATTTTGTTAATTTTTTTTGAAGCTGTCAACTTTTGTTAACTTTTTTGAAGCTGTCAACTTTTGCTAACTTTTTTTGAAGCTGTCAACTTTTTTTAACTTTTTTTGAAGCTGTCAACTTTTGTTAACTTCTTTTGATGTTTTGTCTTATTTTTTGAAACTGTCAACTTATGTGGAAGCTATCAACTTTTGTTATCTTCTTTTGAAGTTTTGTTAATTTTTTTGAAGCTGTCAACATTTGTTAACTTTTTTGAAGCTGTCAACTTTTGTTAACTTTTTTTAAAGCTGTCAACATTTGTTAACTGTTTGTGAAGCTGTCAACTTTTGTTAACTTTTTTTTAAAGCTGTCAACTTTTGTTAACTTTTTTAAAGCTGTCAACTTTTGTTAACTGGTTTTGAAGCTGTTAACTTTTGTTAATTTTTTTTGAAGCTGTCAAATTTTGTTAACTTTTATTAAAGCTGTCAACTTTTGTTAACTTTTTTGGAAGCTGTCAACATTTGTTAACTTTTTTGAAGCTGTCAACTTTTGTTAACTTTTTTTGAAGCTGTCAACTTTTGTTAACTTTTATAGAAGCTGTCAACTTTTGTTAACTTTTTTTGAAGCTGTCAACTTTTGTTAACTTTTTTGAAGCTGTCAACTTTTGTTAACTTTTTTTGAAGCTGTCAACTTTTGTTAACTTTTTTTGAAGCTGTCAACTTTTGTTAACTTTTATTAAAGCTGTCCACTTTTGTTAACTTTTTTTGAAGCTGTCAACTTTTGTTAACTTCTTTTGAAACTGTCAACTTTTGTTCACTTTTATTAAAGCTGTTAACTTTTGTTAACTTTTATTGAAGCTGTCAATTTTTGTTAACAATTTTGAAGCTGTCAACTTTTGTTAACTTTTTTTAATGTTTTGTCTTCTTTTTTGAAACGGTCAACTTTTGTGGAAGCTGTCAAGTTTTGTTAACTTTTTTTAAAACTGTCAACTTTTGTTAACTTTTTTAAAGCTGTCAACTTTTGTTAACTTCTTTTGAAATTTTGTTAACTTTTTCGAAGCTGTCAAATTTTGTTAATTTTTTTTGAAGCTGTCAACTTTTGTTAACTTTTTTGAAGCTGTCAACTTTTGCTAACTTTTTTTGAAGCTGTCAACTTTTTTTAACTTTTTTTGAAGCTGTCAACTTTTGTTAACTTTTTTTGATGTTTTGTCTTATTTTTTGAAACTGTCAACTTATGTGGAAGCTGTCAAGTTTTGTTAACTTTTTTTAAAACTGTCAACTTTTGTTAACTTTTTTAAAGCTGTCAACTTTTGTTAACTTCTTTTGATGTTTTGTCTTCTTTTTTGAAACTGTCAACTTTTGTGGAAGCTGTCAAGTTTTGTTAACTTTATTTAAAACTGTCAACTTTTGTTAACTTTTTTAAAGCTGTCAACTTTTGTTAACTTCTTTTGAAATTTTGTTAACTTTTTTAAAGCTGTCAACTTTTGCTAACTTTTTTTGAAGCTGTCAACTTTTGTTAACTTTTTTAAAGCTGTCAACTTTTGTTAACTTTTTTAAAGCTGTCAACTTTTGTTAACTTTTGTTAACTTCTTTTAAAGTTTTGTTAACTTTTTTAAAGCTGTCAACTTTTGTTAACTTTTGTTAACTTCTTTTGAAGTTTTGTTAACTTTTTTGAAGCTGTCAACTTTTGTTAACTTCTTTTGATGTTCTGTCTTCTTTTTTGAAACTGTCAACTTTTGTGGAAGCTGTCAAGTTTTGTTAACTTTTTTTAAAACTGTCAACTTTTGTTAACTTTTTTAAAGCTGTCAACTTTTGTTAACTTCTTTTGAAACTGTCAACTTTTTTTAACTTTTATTGAAGCTGTCAACTTTTGTTAACTATATTGAAGCTGTCAACTTTTGTTAACTTCTTTTGAAGTTTTGTTAACTTTTTTGAAGCTATCAATTTTTGTTATCTTCTTTTGAAGTTTTGTTAATTTTTTTGAAGCTGTCAACATTTGTTAACTTTTTTGAAGCTGTCAACTTTTGTTAACTTTTTTTAAAGCTGTCAACATTTGTTAACTGTTCGTGAAGCTGTCAACTTTTGTTAACTTTTTTTTAAAGCTGTCAACTTTTGTTAACTTTTTTAAAGCTGTCAACTTTTGTTAACTGGTTTTGAAGCTGTTAACTTTTGTTAATTTTTTTTGAAGCTGTCAAATTTTGTTAACTTTTATTGAAGCTGTCAACTTTTGTTAACTTTTTTGGAAGCTGTCAACATTTGTTAACTTTTTTGAAGCTGTCAACTTTTGTTAACTTTTTTTGAAGCTGTCAACTTTTGTTAACTTTTATAGAAGCTGTCAACTTTTGTTAACTTTTTTTGAAGCTGTCAACTTTTGTTAACTTTTTTGAAGCTGTCAACTTTTGTTAACTTTTTTTGAAGCTGTCAACTTTTGTTAACTTTTATTAAAGCTGTCCACTTTTGTTAACTTTTTTTGAAGCTGTCAACTTTTGTTAACTTCTTTTGAAACTGTCAACTTTTGTTAACTTTTATTGAAGCTGTCAACTTTTGTTAACTTTTATTGAAGCTGTCAACTTTTGTTAACTTGTTTGAAGCTTTCAACTTTTGTTAACTTTTTTTGGAGCTGTCAACTTTTGTTAACTTTTATTGAAGCGTCAACTTTTGTTAACTTTTTGGGAAGCTCTCAAAATTTGTTAACTTTTTTAAGGCTGTCAACTTTTGTTAACTTTTTTTAAAGCTGTCAACATTTGTTAACTGTTTGTGAAGCTGTCAACTTTTGTTAACTTTTTTTTAAAGCTGTCAACTTTTGTTAACTTTTTTAAAGCTGTCAACTTTTGTTAACTTTTGTTAACTTTTTTTGAAGTTTTGTCTACTTTTTTGAAACTGTCAACTTTTGTTAACTTTTATTGAAGCTGTCAACTTTTGTTAACTTTTTTTGAAGCTGTCAACTTTTGTTAACTGGTTTTGAAGCTGTTAACTTTTATTAACCTTTTTTGAAGCTGTCAACTTTTGTTAACTTTTTTGAAGCTGTCAACTTTTGTTAACTTTTTTTAAAGCTGTCAACTTTTTTTAACTTTTTTTGAAGCTGTCAACTTTTGTTAACTTTTTTTGATGTTTTGTCTTATTTTTTGAAACTGTCAACTTATGTGAAAGCTGTCAAGTTTTGTTAACTTTTTTTAAAACTGTCAACTTTTGTTAACTTTTTTAAAGCTGTCAACTTTTGTTAACTTCTTTTGATGTTTTGTCTTCTTTTTTGAAACTGTCAACTTTTGTGGAAGCTGTCAAGTTTTGTTAACTTTTTTTAAATCTGTCAACTTTTGTTAACTTTTTTAAAACTGTCAACTTTTGCTAACTTTTTTTGAAGCTGTCAACTTTTGTTAACTTTTATTGAAGCTGTCAACTTTTGTTAACTATATTGAAGCTGTCAACTTTTGTTAACTTCTTTTGAAGTTTTGTTAACTTTTTTGAAGCTATCAACTTTTGTTATCTTCTTTTGAAGTTTTGTTAATTTTTTTGAAGCTGTCAACATTTGTTAACTTTTTTGAAGCTGTCAACTTTTGTTAACTTTTTTTAAAGCTGTCAACATTTGTTAACTGTTTGTGAAGCTGTCAACTTTTGTTAACTTTTTTTTAAAGCTGTCAACTTTTGTTAACTTTTTTAAAGCTGTCAACTTTTGTTAACTGGTTTTGAAGCTGTTAACTTTTGTTAATTTTTTTTGAAGCTGTCAAATTTTGTTAACTTTTATTGAAGCTGTCAACTTTTGTTAACTTTTTTGGAAGCTGTCAACATTTGTTAACTTTTTTGAAGCTGTCAACTTTTGTTAACTTTTTTTGAAGCTGTCAACTTTTGTTAACTTTTATAGAAGCTGTCAACTTTTGTTAACTTTTTTTGAAGCTGTCAACTTTTGTTAACTTTTTTGAAGCTGTCAACTTTTGTTAACTTTTTTTGAAGCTGTCAACTTTTGTTAACTTTTTTTGAAGCTGTCAACTTTTGTTAACTTTTATTAAAGCTGTCCACTTTTGTTAACTTTTTTTGAAGCTGTCAACTTTTGTTAACTTCTTTTGAAACTGTCAACTTTTGTTCACTTTTATTAAAGCTGTTAACTTTTGTTAACTTTTATTGAAGCTGTCAATTTTTGTTAACAATTTTGAAGCTGTCAACTTTTGTTAACTTCTTTTAATGTTTTGTCTTCTTTTTTGAAACGGTCAAATTTTGTGGAAGCTGTCAAGTTTTGTTAACTTTTTTTAAAACTGTCAACTTTTGTTAACTTTTTTAAAGCTGTCAACTTTTGTTAACTTCTTTTGAAATTTTGTTAACTTTTTCGAAGCTGTCAAATTTTGTTAATTTTTTGTGAAGCTGTCAACTTTTGTTAACTTTTTTGAAGCTGTCAACTTTTGCTAACTTTTTTTGAAGCTGTCAACTTTTTTTAACTTTTTTTGAAGCTGTCAACTTTTGTTAACTTCTTTTGATGTTTTGTCTTATTTTTTGAAACTGTCAACTTATGTGGAAGCTGTCAAGTTTTGTTAACTTTTTTTAAAACTGTCAATTTTTGTTAACTTTTTTAAAGCTGTCAACTTTTGTTAACTTCTTTTGATGTTTTGTCTTCTTTTTTGAAACTGTCAACTTTTGTGGAAGCTGTCAAGTTTTGTTAACTTTTTTTAAAACTGTCAACTTTTGTTAACTTTTTTAAAGCTGTCAACTTTTGTTAACTTCTTTTGAAATTTTGTTAACTTTTTTAAAGCTGTCAACTTTTGCTAACTTTTTTTGAAGCTGTCAACTTTTGTTAACTTTTTTAAAGCTGTCAACTTTTGTTAACTTTTTTAAAGCTGTCAACTTTTGTTAACTTTTTTGAAGCTGTCAACTTTTGTTAACTTTTTTTGAAGCTGTCAACTTTTGTTAACTTTTTTTGAAGCTGTCAACTTTTGTTAACTTTTATTAAAGCTGTCCACTTTTGTTAACTTTTTTTGAAGCTGTCAACTTTTGTTAACTTCTTTTGAAACTGTCAACTTTTGTTCACTTTTATTAAAGCTGTTAACTTTTGTTAACTTTTATTGAAGCTGTCAATTTTTGTTAACTTTTTTGGAAGCTGTCAACATTTGTTAACTTTTTTGAAGCTGTCAACTTTTGTTAACTTTTTTTGAAGCTGTCAACTTTTGTTAACTTTTATAGAAGCTGTCAACTTTTGTTAACTTTTTTTGAAGCTGTCAACTTTTGTTAACTTTTTTGAAGCTGTCAACTTTTGTTAACTTTTTTTGAAGCTGTCAACTTTTGTTAATTTTTTTTGAAGCTGTCAACTTTTGTTAACTTTTATTGAAGCTGTCAACTTTTGTTAACTTTTTTGGAAGCTGTCAACATTTGTTAACTTTTTTGAAGCTGTCAACTTTTGTTAACTTTTTTTGAAGCTGTCAACTTTTGTTAACTTTTATAGAAGCTGTCAACTTTTGTTAACTTTTTTTGAAGCTGTCAACTTTTGTTAACTTTTTTGAAGCTGTCAACTTTTGTTAACTTTTTTTGAAGCTGTCAACTTTTGTTAACTTTTTTTGAAGCTGTCAACTTTTGTTAACTTTTATTAAAGCTGTCCACTTTTGTTAACTTTTTTTGAAGCTGTCAACTTTTGTTAACTTCTTTTGAAACTGTCAACTTTTGTTCACTTTTATTAAAGCTGTTAACTTTTGTTAACTTTTATTGAAGCTGTCAATTTTTGTTAACAATTTTGAAGCTGTCAACTTTTGTTAACTTCTTTTGATGTTTTGTCTTCTTTTTTGAAACGGTCAACTTTTGTGGAAGCTGTCAAGTTTTGTTAACTTTTTTTAAAACTGTCAACTTTTGTTAACTTTTTTAAAGCTGTCAACTTTTGTTAACTTCTTTTGAAATTTTGTTAACTTTTTTGAAGCTGTCAACTTTTGTTAATTTTTTTTGAAGCTGTCAACTTTTGTTAACTTTTTGAAGCTGTCAACTTTTGTTAACTTTTTTTGAAGCTATCAACTTTTGTTAACTTTTATTGAAGCTGTCAACTTTTGTTAACTTTTTTGGAAGCTGTCAACATTTGTTAACTTTTTTGAAGCTGTCAACTTTTGTTAACTTTTTTTAAAGCTGTCAACATTTGTTAACTGTTTTTGAAGCTGTCAACTTTTGTTAACGTTTTTTTTAAGCTGTCAACTTTTGTTTACTTTTTTAAAGCTGTCAACTTTTGTTAACTTTTTTAAAGCTGTCAACTTTTGTTAACTTTTGTTAACTTCTTTTGAAGTTTTGTCTATTTTTTTGAAACTGTCAACTTTTGTTAACTTTTATTGAAGCTGTCAACTTTTGTTAACTTTTTTTGAAGCTGTCAACTTTTGTTAACTGGTTTTGAAGCTGTTAACTTTTGTTAACTTTTTTTGAAGCTGTCAACTTTTGTTAACTTTTTTGAAGCTGTCAACTTTTGTTAACTTTTTTTAAAACTGTCAACTTTTGTTAACTTTTTTTGAAGCTGTCAACTTTTGTTAACTTTTATTAAAGCTGTCCACTTTTGTTAACTTTTTTTGAAGCTGTCAACTTTTGTTAACTTCTTTTGAAACTGTCAACTTTTGTTAACTTTTATTGAAGCTGTCAACTTTTGTTAACTTTTATTGAAGCTGTCAACTTTTGTTAACTTGTTTGAAGCTTTCAACTTTTGTTAACTTTTTTTGGAGCTGTCAACTTTTGTTAACTTTTATTGAAGCGTCAACTTTTGTTAACTTGTTTGAAGCTTTCAACTTTTGTTAACTTTTTTAAGGCTGTCAACTTTTGTTAACTTTTTTTAAAGCTGTCAACATTTGTTAACTGTTTGTGAAGCTGTCAACTTTTGTTAACTTTTTTTTAAAGCTGTCAACTTTTGTTAACTTTTTTAAAGCTGTCAACTTTTGTTAACTTTTGTTAACTTCTTTTGAAGTTTTGTCTACTTTTTTGAAACTGTCAACTTTTGTTAACTTTTATTGAAGCTGTGAACTTTTGTTAACTTTTTTTGAAGCTGTCAACTTTTGTTAACTGGTTTTAAAGCTGTTAACTTTTATTAACCTTTTTTGAAGCTGTCAACTTTTGTTAACTTTTTTGAAGCTGTCAACTTTTGTTAACTTTTTTTGAAGCTGTCAACTTTTTTTAACTTTTTTTGAAGCTGTCAACTTTTGTTAACTTTTTTTGATGTTTTGTCTTATTTTTTGAAACTGTCAACTTATGTGGAAGCTGTCAAGTTTTGTTAACTTTTTTTAAAACTGTCAACTTTTGTTAACTTTTTTAAAGCTGTCAACTTTTGTTAACTTCTTTTAATGTTTTGTCTTCTTTTTTGAAACTGTCAACTTTTGTGGAAGCTGTCAAGTTTTGTTAACTTTTTTTAAAACTGTCAACTTTTGTTAACTTTTTTAAAACTGTCAACTTTTGCTAACTTTTTTTGAAGCTGTCAACTTTTGTTAACTTTTATTGAAGCTGTCAACTTTTGTTAACTATATTGAAGCTGTCAACTTTTGTTAACTTCTTTTGAAGTTTTGTTAACTTTTTTGAAGCTATCAACTTTTGTTATCTTCTTTTGAAGTTTTGTTAATTTTTTTGAAGCTGTCAACATTTGTTAACTTTTTTGAAGCTGTCAACTTTTGTTAACTTTTTTTAAAGCTGTCAACATTTGTTAACTGTTTGTGAAGCTGTCAACTTTTGTTAACTTTTTTTTAAAGCTGTCAACTTTTGTTAACTTTTTTAAAGCTGTCAACTTTTGTTAACTGGTTTTGAAGCTGTTCACTTTTGTTAATTTTTTTTGAAGCTGTCAAATTTTGTTAACTTTTATTGAAGCTGTCAACTTTTGTTAACTTTTTTGGAAGCTGTCAACATTTGTTAACTTTTTTGAAGCTGTCAACTTTTGTTAACTTTTTTTGAAGCTGTCAACTTTTGTTAACTTTTATAGAAGCTGTCAACTTTTGTTAACTTTTTTTGAAGCTGTCAACTTTTGTTAACTTTTTTGAAGCTGTCAACTTTTGTTAACTTTTTTTGAAGCTGTCAAGTTTTGTTAACTTTTTTTGAAGCTGTCAACTTTTGTTAACTTTTATTAAAGCTGTCCACTTTTGTTAACTTTTTTTGAAGCTGTCAACTTTTGTTAACTTTTTTTGATGTTTTGTCTTCTTTTTTGAAACGGTCAACTTTTGTGGAAGCTGTCAAGTTTTGTTAACTTTTTTTAAAACTGTCAACTTTTGTTAACTTTTTTAAAGCTGTCAACTTTTGTTAACTTCTTTTGAAGCTGTCAACTTTTGTTAACTTTTATTAAAGCTGTCCACTTTTGTTAACTTTTTTTGAAGCTGTCAACTTTTGTTAACTTCTTGTGAAACTGTCAACGTTTGTTAACTTTTATTGAAGCTGTCAACTTTTGTTAACTTGTTTGAAGCTGTCAACTTTTGTTAACTTTTTTTGAAGCTATCAACTTTTGTTAACTTTTTTTGAAGCTATCAACTTTTGTTAACTTTTATTGAAGCTGTCAACTTTTGTTAACTTTTTTGGAAGCTGTCAACATTTGTTAACTTTTTCGAAGCTGTCAAATTTTGTTAATTTTTTTTGAAGCTGTCAACTTTTGTTAACTTTTTGAAGCTGTCAACTTTTGTTAACTTTTTTTGAAGCTATCAACTTTTGTTAACTTTTATTGAAGCTGTCAACTTTTGTTAACTTTTTTGGAAGCTGTCAACATTTGTTAACTTTTTTGAAGCTGTCAACTTTTGTTAACTTTTTTTAAAGCTGTCAACATTTGTTAACTGTTTTTGAAGCTGTCAACTTTTGTTAACTTTTTTTTAAAGCTGTCAACTTTTGTTTACTTTTTTAAAGCTGTCAACTTTTGTTAACTTTTTTAAAGCTGTCAACTTTTGTTAACTTTTGTTAACTTCTTTTGAAGTTTTGTCTACTTTTTTGAAACTGTCAACTTTTGTTAACTTTTATTGAAGCTGTCAACTTTTGTTAACTTTTTTTGAAGCTGTCAACTTTTGTTAACTGGTTTTGAAGCTGTTAACTTTTGTTAACTTTTTTTGAAGCTGTCAACTTTTGTTAACTTTTTTGAAGCTGTCAACTTTTGTTAACTTTTTTTAAAACTGTCAACTTTTGTTAACTTTTTTTGAAGCTGTCAACTTTTGTTAACTTTTATTAAAGCTGTCCACTTTTGTTAACTTTTTTTGAAGCTGTCAACTTTTGTTAACTTCTTGTGAAACTGTCAACGTTTGTTAACTTTTATTGAAGCTGTCAACTTTTGTTAACTTGTTTGAAGCTGTCAACTTTTGTTAACTTTTTTTGGAGCTGTCAACTTTTGTTAACTTTTATTGAAGCGTCAACTTTTGTTAACTTTTTGGGAAGCTCTCAAAATTTGTTAACTTTTTTAAGGCTGTCAACTTTTGTTAACTTTTTTTAAAGCTGTCAACATTTGTTAACTGTTTGTGAAGCTGTCAACTTTTGTTAACTTTTTTTTAAAGCTGTCAACTTTTGTTAACTTTTTTAAAGCTGTCAACTTTTGTTAACTTTTGTTAACTTCTTTTGAAGTTTTGTCTACTTTTTTGAAACTGTCAACTTTTGTTAACTTTTATTGAAGCTGTCAACTTTTGTTAACTTTTTTTGAAGCTGTCAACTTTTGTTAACTGGTTTTGAAGCTGTTAACTTTTATTAACTTTTTTTGAAGCTGTCAACTTTTGTTAACTTTTTTGAAGCTGTCAACTTTTGCTAACTTTTTTTGAAGCTGTCAACTTTTTTTAACTTTTTTTGAAGCTGTCAACTTTTGTTAACTTCTTTTGATGTTTTGTCTTATTTTTTGAAACTGTCAACTTATGTGGAAGCTGTCCAGTTTTGTTAACTTTTTTTAAAACTGTCAACTTTTGTTAACTTTTTTAAAGCTGTCAACTTTTGTTAACTTCTTTTGATGTTTTGTCTTCTTTTTTGAAACGGTCAACTTTTGTGGAAGCTGTCAAGTTTTGTTAACTTTTTTTAAAACTGTCAACTTTTGTTAACTTTTTTAAAGCTGTCAACTTTTGTTAACTTCTTTTGAAATTTTGTTAACTTTTTCGAAGCTGTCAAATTTTGTTAATTTTTTTTGAAGCTGTCAACTTTTGTTAACTTTTTTTTAAAGCTGTCAACTTTTGTTTACTTTTTAAAAGCTGTCAACTTTTGTTAACTTTTTTAAAGCTGTCAACTTTTGTTAACTTTTGTTAACTTCTTTTGAAGTTTTGTCTACTTTTTTGAAACTGTCAACTTTTGTTAACTTTTATTGAAGCTGTCAACTTTTGTTAACTTTTTTTGAAGCTGTCAACTTTTGTTAACTGGTTTTGAAGCTGTTAACTTTTGTTAACTTTTTTTGAGGCTGTCAACTTTTGTTAACTTTTTTGAAGCTGTCAACTTTTGTTAACTTTTTTTAAAACTGTCAACTTTTGTTAACTTTTTTTGAAGCTGTCAACTTTTGTTAACTTTTATTAAAGCTGTCCACTTTTGTTAACTTTTTTTGAAGCTGTCAACTTTTGTTAACTTCTTTTGAAACTGTCAACTTTTGTTAACTTTTATTGAAGCTGTCAACTTTTGTTAACTTTTATTGAAGCTGTCAACTTTTGTTAACTTGTTTGAAGCTTTCAACTTTTGTTAACTTTTTTTGGAGCTGTCAACTTTTGTTAACTTTTTGGGAAGCTCTCAAAATTTGTTAACTTTTTTAAGGCTGTCAACTTTTGTTAACTTTTTTTAAAGCTGTCAACATTTGTTAACTGTTTGTGAAGCTGTCAACTTTTGTTAACTTTTTTTTAAAGCTGTCAACTTTTGTTAACTTTTTTAAAGCTGTCAACTTTTGTTAACTTTTGTTAACTTCTTTTGAAGTTTTGTCTACTTTTTTGAAACTGTCAACTTTTGTTAACTTTTATTGAAGCTGTCAACTTTTGTTAACTTTTTTTGAAGCTGTCAACTTTTGTTAACTGGTTTTGAAGCTGTTAACTTTTATTAACTTTTTTTGAAGCTGTCAACTTTTGTTAACTTTTTTGAAGCTGTCAACTTTTGCTAACTTTTTTTGAAGCTGTCAACTTTTTTTAACTTTTTTTGAAGCTGTCAACTTTTGTTAACTTCTTTTGATGTTTTGTCTTATTTTTTGAAACTGTCAACTTATGTGGAAGCTGTCAAGTTTTGTTAACTTTTTTTAAAACTGTCAACTTTTGTTAACTTTTTTAAAGCTGTCAACTTTTGTTAACTTCTTTTGATGTTTTGTCTTCTTTTTTGAAACTGTCAACTTTTGTGGAAGCTGTCAAGTTTTGTTAACTTTTTTTAAAACTGTTCTTTTGTTAACTTTTTTAAAGCTGTCAACTTTTGTTAACTTCTTTTGAAATTTTGTTAACTTTTTTAAAGCTGTCAACTTTTGCTAACTTTTTTTGAAGCTGTCAACTTTTGTTAACTTTTTTAAAGCTGTCAACTTTTGTTAACTTTTTTAAAGCTGTCAACTTTTGTTAACTTTTGTTAACTTCTTTTAAAGTTTTGTTAACTTTTTTAAAGCTGTCAACTTTTGTTAACTTTTGTTAACTTCTTTTAAAGTTTTGTTAACTTTTTTGAAGCTGTCAACTTTTGTTAACTTCTTTTGATGTTCTGTCTTCTTTTTTGAAACTGTCAACTTTTGTGGAAGCTGTCAAGTTTTGTTAACTTTTTTTAAAACTGTCAACTTTTGTTAACTTTTTTAAAGCTGTCAACTTTTGTTAACTTCTTTTGAAACTGTCAACTTTTTTTAACTTTTATCGAAGCTGTCAACTTTTGTTAACTATATTGAAGCTGTCAACTTTTGTTAACTTCTTTTAAAGTTTTGTTAACTTTTTTGAAGCTATCAACTTTTGTTATCTTCTTTTGAAGTTTTGTTAATTTTTTTGAAGCTGTCAACATTTGTTAACTTTTTTGAAGCTGTCAACTTTTGTTAACTTTTTTTAAAGCTGTCAACATTTGTTAACTGTTTGTGAAGCTGTCAACTTTTGTTAACTTTTTTTTAAAGCTGTCAACTTTTGTTAACTTTTTTAAAGCTGTCAACTTTTGTTAACTGGTTTTGAAGCTGTTAACTTTTGTTAATTTTTTTTGAAGCTGTCAAATTTTGTTAACTTTTATTGAAGCTGTCAACTTTTGTTAACTTTTTTGGAAGCTGACAACATTTGTTAACTTTTTTGAAGCTGTCAACTTTTGTTAACTTTTTTTGAAGCTGTCAACTTTTGTTAACTTTTATAGAAGCTGTCAACTTTTGTTAACTTTTTTTGAAGCTGTCAACTTTTGTTAACTTTTTTGAAGCTGTCAACTTTTGTTAACTTTTTTTGAAGCTGTCAACTTTTGTTAACTTTTTTTGAAGCTGTCAACTTTTGTTAACTTTTATTTAAGCTGTCCACTTTTGTTAACTTTTTTTGAAGCTGTCAACTTTTGTTAACTTCTTTTGAAACTGTCAACTTTTGTTCACTTTTATTAAAGCTGTTAACTTTTGTTAACTTTTATTGAAGCTGTCAATTTTTGTTAACAATTTTGAAGCTGTCAACTTTTGTTAACTTCTTTTGATGTTTTGTCTTCTTTTTTGAAACGGTCAACTTTTGTGGAAGCTGTCAAGTTTTGTTAACTTTTTTTAAAACTGTCAACTTTTGTTAACTTTTTTAAAGCTGTCAACTTTTGTTAACTTCTTTTGAAATTTTGTTAACTTTTTTGAAGCTGTCAACTTTTGTTAATTTTTTTTGAAGCTGTCAACTTTTGTTAACTTTTTGAAGCTGTCAACTTTTGTTAACTTTTTTTGAAGCTATCAACTTTTGTTAACTTTTATTGAAGCTGTCAACTTTTGTTAACTTTTTTGGAAGCTGTCAACATTTGTTAACTTTTTTGAAGCTGTCAACTTTTGTTAACTTTTTTTAAAGCTGTCAACATTTGTTAACTGTTTTTGAAGCTGTCAACTTTTGTTAACTTTTTTTTAAAGCTGTCAACTTTTGTTTACTTTTTTAAAGCTGTCAACTTTTGTTAACTTTTTTAAAGCTGTCAACTTTTGTTAACTTCTTTTGAAGTTTTGTCTACTTTTTTGAAACTGTCAACTTTTGTTAACTTTTATTGAAGCTGTCAACTTTTGTTAACTTTTTTTGAAGCTGTCAACTTTTGTTAACTGGTTTTGAAGCTGTTAACTTTTGTTAACTTTTTTTGAAGCTGTCAACTTTTGTTAACTTTTTTGAAGCTGTCAACTTTTGTTAACTTTTTTTAAAACTGTCAACTTTTGTTAACTTTTTTTGAAGCTGTCAACTTTTGTTAACTTTTATTAAAGCTGTCCACTTTTGTTAACTTTTTTTGAAGCTGTCAACTTTTGTTAACTTCTTTTGAAACTGTCAACTTTTGTTAACTTTTATTGAAGCTGTCAACTTTTGTTAACTTTTATTGAAGCTGTCAACTTTTGTTAACTTGTTTGAAGCTGTCAACTTTTGTTAACTTTTTTTGGAGCTGTCAACTTTTGTTAACTTTTATTGAAGCGTCAACTTTTGTTAACTTTTTGGGAAGCTCTCAAAATTTGTTAACTTTTTTTAGGCTGTCAACTTTTGTTAACTTTTTTTAAAGCTGTCAACATTTGTTAACTGTTTGTGAAGCTGTCAACTTTTGTTAACTTTTTTTTTAAAGCTGTCAACTTTTGTTAACTTTTTTAAAGCTGTCAACTTTTGTTAACTTTTGTTAACTTCTTTTGAAGTTTTGTCTACTTTTTTGAAACTGTCAACTTTTGTTAACTTTTATTGAAGCTGTCAACTTTTGTTAACTTTTTTTGAAGCTGTCAACTTTTGTTAACTGGTTTTGAAGCTGTTAACTTTTATTAACTTTTTTTGAAGCTGTCAACTTTTGTTAACTTTTTTGAAGCTGTCAACTTTTGTTAACTTGTTTTGAAGCTGTCAACTTTTTTTAACTTTTTTTGAAGCTGTCAACTTTTGTTAACTTTTTTTGATGTTTTGTCTTATTTTTTGAAACTGTCAACTTATGTGGAAGCTGTCAAGTTTTGTTAACTTTTTTTAAAACTGTCAACTTTTGTTAACTTTTTTAAAGCTGTCAACTTTTGTTAACTTCTTTTGATGTTTTGTCTTCTTTTTTGAAACTGTCAACTTTTGTGGAAGCTGTCAAGTTTTGTTAACTTTTTTTAAAACTGTCAACTTTTGTTAACTTTTTTAAAGCTGTCAACTTTTGTTAACTTCTTTTGAAATTTTGTTTACTTTTTTAAAGCTGTCAACTTTTGCTAACTTTTTTTAAAGCTGTCAACTTTTGTTAACTTTTTTAAAGCTGTCAACTTTTGTTAACTTTTTTAAAGCTGTCAACTTTTGTTAACTTTTGTTAACTTCTTTTAAAGTTTTGTTAACTTTTTTAAAGCTGTCAACTTTTGTTAACTTTTGTTAACTTCTTTCGAAGTTTTGTTAACTTTTTTGAAGCTGTCAACTTTTGTTAACTTCTTTTGATGTTTTGTCTTCTTTTTTGAAACTGTCAACTTTTGTGGAAGCTGTCAAGTTTTGTTAACTTTTTTTAAAACTGTCAACTTTGTTAACTTTTTTAAAGCTGTCAACTTTTGTTAACTTCTTTTGAAACTGTCAACTTTTTTTAACTTTTATTGAAGCTGTCAACTTTTGTTAACTATATTGAAGCTGTCAACTTTTGTTAACTTCTTTTGAAGTTTTGTTAACTTTTTTGAAGCTATCAACTTTTGTTATCTTCTTTTAAAGTTTTGTTAATTTTTTTAAAGCTGTCAACATTTGTTAACTTTTTTGAAGCTGTCAACTTTTGTTAACTTTTTTTAAAGCTGTCAACATTTGTTAACTGTTTGTGAAGCTGTCAACTTTTGTTAACTTTTTTTAAAGCTGTCAACTTTTGTTAACTGGTTTTGAAGCTGTTAACTTTTGTTAATTTTTTTTGAAGCTGTCAAATTTTGTTAACTTTTATTAAAGCTGTCAACTTTTGTTAACTTTTTTGGAAGCTGTCAACATTTGTTAACTTTTTTTGAAGCTGTCAACTTTTGTTAACTGGTTTTGAAGCTGTTAACTTTTATTAACCTTTTTTGAAGCTGTCAACTTTTGTTAACTTTTTTGAAGCTGTCAACTTTTGTTAACTTTTTTTGAAGCTGTCAACTTTTTTTAACTTTTTTTGAAGCTGTCAACTTTTGTTAACTTTTTTTGATGTTTTGTCTTATTTTTTGAAACTGTCAACTTATGTGGAAGCTGTCAAGTTTTGTTAACTTTTTTTAAAACTGTCAACTTTTGTTAACTTTTTTAAAGCTGTCAACTTTTGTTAACTTCTTTTGATGTTTTGTCTTCTTTTTTGAAACTGTCAACTTTTGTGGAAGCTGTCAAGTTTTGTTAACTTTTTTTAAAACTGTCAACTTTTGTTAACTTTTTTAAAACTGTCAACTTTTGCTAACTTTTTTTGAAGCTGTCAACTTTTGTTAACTTTTATTGAAGCTGTCAACTTTTGTTAACTATATTGAAGCTGTCAACTTTTGTTAACTTCTTTTGAAGTTTTGCTTACTTTTTTGAAGCTATCAACTTTTGTTATCTTCTTTTGAAGTTTTGTTAATTTTTTTGAAGCAGTCAACATTTGTTAACTTTTTTGAAGCTGTCAACTTTTGTAACCCTTTTTTTAAAGCTGTCAACATTTGTTAACTGTTTGTGAAGCTGTCAACTTTTGTTAACTTTTTTTTAAAGCTGTCAACTTTTGTTAACTTTTTTAAAGCTGTCAACTTTTGTTAACTGGTTTTGAAGCTGTTAACTTTTGTTAATTTTTTTTGAAGCTGTCAAATTTTGTTAACTTTTATTGAAGCTGTCAACTTTTGTTAACTTTTTTGGAAGCTGTCAACATTTGTTAACTTTTTTGAAGCTGTCAACTTTTGTTAACTTTTTTTGAAGCTGTCAACTTTTGTTAACTTTTATAGAAGCTGTCAACTTTTGTTAACTTTTTTTGAAGCTGTCAACTTTTGTTAACTTTTTTGAAGCTGTCAACTTTTGTTAACTTTTTTTGAAGCTGTCAACTTTTGTTAACTTTTTTTGAAGCTGTCAACTTTTGTTAACTTTTATTAAAGCTGTCCACTTTTGTTAACTTTTTTTGAAGCTGTCAACTTTTGTTAACTTCTTTTGAAACTGTTAACTTTTGTTCACTTTTATTAAAGCTGTTAACTTTTGTTAACTTTTATTGAAGCTGTCAATTTTTGTTAACAATTTTGAAGCTGTCAACTTTTGTTAACTTCTTTTGATGTTTTGTCTTCTTTTTTGAAACGGTCAACTTTTGTGGAAGCTGTCAAGTTTTGTTAACTTTTTTTAAAACTGTCAACTTTTGTTAACTTTTTTAAAGCTGTCAACTTTTGTTAACTTCTTTTGAAATTTTGTTAACTTTTTCGAAGCTGTCAAATTTTGTTAATTTTTTTTGAAGCTGTCAACTTTTGTTAACTTTTTGAAGCTGTCAACTTTTGTTAACTTTTTTTGAAGCTATCAACTTTTGTTAACTTTTATTGAAGCTGTCAACTTTTGTTAACTTTTTTGGAAGCTGTCAACATTTGTTAACTTTTTTGAAGCTGTCAACTTTTGTTAACTTTTTTTAAAGCTGTCAACATTTGTTAACTGTTTTTGAAGCTGTCAACTTTTGTTAACTTTTTTTTAAAGCTGTCAACTTTTGTTTACTTTTTTAAAGCTGTCAACTTTTGTTAACTTTTTTAAAGCTGTCAACTTTTGTTAACTTTTGTTAACTTCTTTTGAAGTTTTGTCTACTTTTTTGAAACTGTCAACTTTTGTTAACTTTTATTGAAGCTGTCAACTTTTGTTAACTTTTTTTGAAGCTGTCAACTTTTGTTAACTGGTTTTGAAGCTGTTAACTTTTGTTAACTTTTTTTGAAGCTGTCAACTTTTGTTAACTTTTTTGAAGCTGTCAACTTTTGTTAACTTTTTTTAAAACTGTCAACTTTTGTTAACTTTTTTTGAAGCTGTCAACTTTTGTTAACTTTTATTAAAGCTGTCCACTTTTGTTAACTTTTTTTGAAGCTGTCAACTTTTGTTAACTTCTTGTGAAACTGTCAACGTTTGTTAACTTTTATTGAAGCTGTCAACTTTTGTTAACTTGTTTGAAGCTGTCAACTTTTGTTAACTTTTTTTGGAGCTGTCAACTTTTGTTAACTTTTATTGAAGCGTCAACTTTTGTTAACTTTTTGGGAAGCTCTCAAAATTTGTTAACTTTTTTAAGGCTGTCAACTTTTGTTAACTTTTTTTAAAGCTGTCAACATTTGTTAACTGTTTGTGAAGCTGTCAACTTTTGTTAACTTTTTTTTAAAGCTGTCAACTTTTGTTAACTTTTTTAAAGCTGTCAACTTTTGTTAACTTTTGTTAACTTCTTTTAAAGTTTTGTCTACTTTTTTGAAACTGTCAACTTTTGTTAACTTTTATTGAAGCTGTCAACTTTTGTTACCTTTTTTTGAAGCTGTCAACTTTTGTTAACTGGTTTTGAAGCTGTTAACTTTTATTAACTTTTTTTGAAGCTGTCAACTTTTGTTAACTTTTTTGAAGCTGTCAACTTTTGCTAACTTTTTTTGAAGCTGTCAACTTTTTTTAACTTTTTTTGAAGCTGTCAACTTTTGTTAACTTCTTTTGATGTTTTGTCTTATTTTTTGAAACTGTCAACTTATGTGGAAGCTGTCAAGTTTTGTTAACTTTTTTTAAAACTGTCAACTTTTGTTAACTTTTTTAAAGCTGTCAACTTTTGTTAACTTCTTTTGATGTTTTGTCTTCTTTTTTGAAACTGTCAACTTTTGTGGAAGCTGTCAAGTTTTGTTAACTTTTTTTAAAACTGTCAACTTTTGTTAACTTTTTTAAAGCTGTCAACTTTTGTTAACTTCTTTTGAAATTTTGTTAACTTTTTTAAAGCTGTCAACTTTTGCTAACTTTTTTTGAAGCTGTCAACTTTTGTTAACTTTTTTAAAGCTGTCAACTTTTGTTAACTTTTTTAAAGCTGTCAACTTTTGTTAACTTTTGTTAACTTCTTTTAAAGTTTTGTTAACTTTTTTAAAGCTGTCAACTTTTGTTAACTTTTGTTAACTTCTTTTAAAGTTTTGTTGACTTTTTTGAAGCTGTCAACTTTTGTTAACTTCTTTTGATGTTCCGTCTTCTTTTTTGAAACTGTCAACTTTTGTGGAAGCTGTCAAGTTTTGTTAACTTTTTTTAAAACTGTCAACTTTTGTTAACTTTTTTAAAGCTGTCAACTTTTGTTAACTTCTTTTGAAACTGTCAACTTTTTTTAACTTTTATCGAAGCTGTCAACTTTTGTTAACTATATTGAAGCTGTCAACTTTTGTTAACTTCTTTTAAAGTTTTGTTAACTTTTTTGAAGCTATCAACTTTTGTTATCTTCTTTTGAAGTTTTGTTAATTTTTTTGAAGCTGTCAACATTTGTTAACTTTTTTGAAGCTGTCAACTTTTGTTAACTTTTTTTAAAGCTGTCAACATTTGTTAACTGTTTGTGAAGCTGTCAACTTTTGTTAACTTTTTTTTAAAGCTGTCAACTTTTGTTAACTTTTTTAAAGCTGTCAACTTTTGTTAACTTTTATTGAAGCTGTCAACTTTTGTTAACTTTTTTGGAAGCTGACAACATTTGTTAACTTTTTTGAAGCTGTCAACTTTTGTTAACTTTTTTTGAAGCTGTCAACTTTTGTTAACTTTTATAGAAGCTGTCAACTTTTGTTAACTTTTTTTGAAGCTGTCAACTTTTGTTAACTTTTTTGAAGCTGTCAACTTTTGTTAACTTTTTTTGAAGCTGTCAACTTTTGTTAACTTTTTTTGAAGCTGTCAACTTTTGTTAACTTTTATTTAAGCTGTCCACTTTTGTTAACTTTTTTTGAAGCTGTCAACTTTTGTTAACTTCTTTTGAAACTGTCAACTTTTGTTCACTTTTATTAAAGCTGTTAACTTTTGTTAACTTTTATTGAAGCTGTCAATTTTTGTTAACAATTTTGAAGCTGTCAACTTTTGTTAACTTCTTTTGATGTTTTGTCTTCTTTTTTGAAACGGTCAACTTTTGTGGAAGCTGTCAAGTTTTGTTAACTTTTTTTAAAACTGTCAACTTTTGTTAACTTTTTTAAAGCTGTCAACTTTTGTTAACTTCTTTTGAAATTTTGTTAACTTTTTTGAAGCTGTCAACTTTTGTTAATTTTTTTTGAAGCTGTCAACTTTTGTTAACTTTTTGAAGCTGTCAACTTTTGTTAACTTTTTTTGAAGCTATCAACTTTTGTTAACTTTTATTGAAGCTGTCAACTTTTGTTAACTTTTTTGGAAGCTGTCAACATTTGTTAACTTTTTTGAAGCTGTCAACTTTTGTTAACTTTTTTTAAAGCTGTCAACATTTGTTAACTGTTTTTGAAGCTGTCAACTTTTGTTAACTTTTTTTTAAAGCTGTCAACTTTTGTTTACTTTTTTAAAGCTGTCAACTTTTGTTAACTTTTTTAAAGCTGTCAACTTTTGTTAACTTCTTTTGAAGTTTTGTCTACTTTTTTGAAACTGTCAACTTTTGTTAACTTTTATTGAAGCTGTCAACTTTTGTTAACTTTTTTTGAAGCTGTCAACTTTTGTTAACTGGTTTTGAAGCTGTTAACTTTTGTTAACTTTTTTTGAAGCTGTCAACTTTTGTTAACTTTTTTGAAGCTGTTAACTTTTGTTAACTTTTTTTAAAACTGTCAACTTTTGTTAACTTTTTTTGAAGCTGTCAACTTTTGTTAACTTTTATTAAAGCTGTCCACTTTTGTTAACTTTTTTTGAAGCTGTCAACTTTTGTTAACTTCTTTTGAAACTGTCAACTTTTGTTAACTTTTATTGAAGCTGTCAACTTTTGTTAACTTTTATTGAAGCTGTCAACTTTTGTTAACTTGTTTGAAGCTGTCAACTTTTGTTAACTTTTTTTGGAGCTGTCAACTTTTGTTAACTTTTATTGAAGCGTCAACTTTTGTTAACTTTTTGGGAAGCTCTCAAAATTTGTTAACTTTTTTTAGGCTGTCAACTTTTGTTAACTTTTTTTAAAGTTGTCAACATTTGTTAACTGTTTGTAAAGCTGTCAACTTTTGTTAACTTTTTTTTTAAAGCTGTCAACTTTTGTTAACTTTTTTAAAGCTGTCAACTTTTGTTAACTTTTGTTAACTTCTTTTGAAGTTTTGTCTACTTTTTTAAAACTGTCAACCTTTGTTAACTTTTATTGAAGCTGTCAACTTTTGTTAACTTTTTTTGAAGCTGTCAACTTTTGTTAACTGGTTTTGAAGCTGTTAACTTTTATTAACTTTTTTTGAAGCTGTCAACTTTTGTTAACTTTTTTGAAGCTGTCAACTTTTGTTAACTTGTTTTGAAGCTGTCAACTTTTTTTAACTTTTTTTGAAGCTGTCAACTTTTTTTAACTTTTTTTGATGTTTTGTCTTATTTTTTGAAACTGTCAACTTATGTGGAAGCTGTCAAGTTTTGTTAACTTTTTTTAAAACTGTCAACTTTTGTTAACTTTTTTAAAGCTGTCAACTTTTGTTAACTTCTTTTGATGTTTTGTCTTCTTTTTTGAAACTGTCAACTTTTGTGGAAGCTGTCAAGTTTTGTTAACTTTTTTTAAAACTGTCAACTTTTGGTAACTTTTTTAAAGCTGTCAACTTTTGTTAACTTCTTTTGAAATTTTGTTAACTTTTTTAAAGCTGTCAACTTTTGCTAACTTTTTTTAAAGCTGTCAACTTTTGTTAACTTTTTTAAAGCTGTCAACTTTTGTTAACTTTTTTAAAGCTGTCAACTTTTGTTAACTTTTGTTAACTTCTTTTAAAGTTTTGTTAACTTTTTTAAAGCTGTCAACTTTTGTTAACTTTTGTTAACTTCTTTTGAAGTTTTGTTAACTTTTTTGAAGCTGTCAACTTTTGTTAACTTCTTTTGATGTTTTGTCTTCTTTTTTGAAACTGTCAACTTTTGTGGAAGCTGTCAAGTTTTGTTAACTTTTTTTAAAACTGTCAACTTTGTTAACTTTTTTAAAGCTGTCAACTTTTGTTAACTTCTTTTGAAACTGTCAACTTTTTTTAACTTTTATTGAAGCTGTCAACTTTTGTTAACTATATTGAAGCTGTCAACTTTTGTTAACTTCTTTTGAAGTTTTGTTAACTTTTTTGAAGCTATCAACTTTTGTTATCTTCTTTTGAAGTTTTGTTAATTTTTTTGAAGCTGTCAACATTTGTTAAATTTTTTGAAGCTGTCAACTTTTGTTAACTTTTTTTAAAGCTGTCAACATTTGTTAACTGTTTGTGAAGCTGTCAACTTTTGTTAACTTTTTTTTAAAGCTGTCAACTTTTGTTAACTGGTTTTGAAGCTGTTAACTTTTGTTAATTTTTTTTGAAGCTGTCAAATTTTGTTAACTTTTATTAAAGCTGTCAACTTTTGTTAACTTTTTTGGAAGCTGTCAACATTTGTTAACTTTTTTGAAGCTGTCAACTTTTGTTAACTTTTTTTGAAGCTGTCAACTTTTGTTAACTTTTATAGAAGCTGTCAACTTTTGTTAACTTTTTTTGAAGCTGTCAACTTTTGTTAACTTTTTTGAAGCTGTCAACTTTTGTTAACTTTTTTTGAAGCTGTCAACTTTTGTTAACTTTTTTTGAAGCTGTCAACTTTTGTTAACTTTTATTAAAGCTGTCCACTTTTGTTAACTTTTTTTGAAGCTGTCAACTTTTGTTAACTTCTTTTGAAACTGTCAACTTTTGTTCACTTTTATTAAAGCTGTTAACTTTTGTTAACTTTTATTGAAGCTGTCAATTTTTGTTAACAATTTTGAAGCTGTCAACTTTTGTTAACTTCTTTTGATGTTTTGTCTTCTTTTTTGAAACGGTCAATTTTTGTGGAAGCTGTCAAGTTTTGTTAACTTTTTTTAAAACTGTCAACTTTTGTTAACTTTTTTAAAGCTGTCAACTTTTGTTAACTTCTTTTGAAATTTTGTTAACTTTTTTGAAGCTGTCAACTTTTGTTAATTTTTTTTGAAGCTGTCAACTTTTGTTAACTTTTTTAAGCTGTCAACTTTTGTTAACTTTTTTTGAAGCTATCAACTTTTGTTAACTTTTATTGAAGCTGTCAACTTTTGTTAACTTTTTTGAAAGCTGTCAACATTTGTTAACTTTTTTAAAGCTGTCAACTTTTGTTAACTTTTTTTAAAGCTGTCAACATTTGTTAACTGTTTCTGAAGCTGTCACCTTTTGTTAACTTTTTTTAAAGCTGTCAACTTTTGTTTACTTTTTTAAAGCTGTCAACTTTTGTTAACTTTTTTAAAGCTGTCAACTTTTGTTAACTTTTGTTAACTTCTTTTGAAGTTTTGTCTACTTTTTTGAAACTGTCAACTTTTGTTAACTTTTATTGAAGCTGTCAACTTTTGTTAACTTTTTTGATGTTTTGTCTTCTTTTTTGAAACTGTCAACTTTTGTGGAAGCTGTCAAGTTTTGTTAACTTTTTTTAAAACTGTCAACTTTTGTTAACTTTTTTAAAGCTGTCAACTTTTGTTAACTTCTTTTGAAATTATGTTAACTTTTTTGAAGCTGTCAACTTTTGTTAATTTTTTTTAAGCTGTCAACTTTTGTTAACTTTCTGAAGCTGTCAAATTTTGTTATTTTTTTTTGAAGCTATCAACTTTTGTTAACTTTTATTGAAGCTGTCAACTTTTGTTAACTTTTTTGGAAGCTGTCAACATTTGTTAACTTTTTTGAAGCTGTCAACTTTTGTTAACTTTTTTTTAAAGCTGTCAACTTTTGTTTATTTTTTTAAAGCTGTCAACTTTTGTTAACTTTTTTAAAGCTGTCAACTTTTGTTAACTTTTGTTAACTTCTTTTGAAGTTTTGTCTACTTTTTTGAAACTGTCAACTTTTGTTAACTTTTATTGAAGCGGTCAACTTTTGTTAACTTTTTTTGAAGCTGTCAACTTTTGTTAACTGGTTTTGAAGCTGTTAACTTTTGTTAACTTTTTTTGAAGCTGTCAACTTTTGTTAACTTTTTTGAAGCTGTCAACTTTTGTTAACTTTTTTTAAAACTGTCAACTTTTGTTAACTTTTTTTGAAGCTGTCAACTTTTGTTAACTTTTATTAAAGCTGTCCACTTTTGTTAACTTTTTTTGAAGCTGTCAACTTTTGTTAACTTCTTTTAAAACTGTCAACTTTTGTTAACTTTTATTGAAGCTGTCAACTTTTGTTAACTTTTATTGAAGCTGTCAACTTTTGTTAACTTGTTTGAAGCTGTCAACTTTTGTTAACTTTTTTTGGAGCTGTCAACTTTTGTTAACTTTTATTGAAGCGTCAACTTTTGTTAACTTTTTGGGAAGCTCTCAAAATTTGTTAACTTTTTTAAGGCTGTCAACTTTTGTTAACTTTTTTTAAAGCTGTCAACATTTGTTAACTGTTTGTGAAGCTGTCAACTTTTGTTAACTTTTTTTTAAAGCTGTCAACTTTTGTTAACTTTTTTAAAGCTGTCAACTTTTGTTAACTTTTGTTAACTTCTTTTAAAGTTTTGTCTACTTTTTTGAAACTGTCAACTTTTGTTAACTTTTATTGAAGCTGTCAACTTTTGTTACCTTTTTTTGAAGCTGTCAACTTTTGTTAACTGGTTTTGAAGCTGTTAACTTTTATTAACTTTTTTTGAAGCTGTCAACTTTTGTTAACTTTTTTGAAGCTGTCAACTTTTGCTAACTTTTTTTGAAGCTGTCAACTTTTTTTAACTTTTTTTGAAGCTGTCAACTTTTGTTAACTTCTTTTGATGTTTTGTCTTATTTTTTGAAACTGTCAACTTATGTGGAAGCTGTCAAGTTTTGTTAACTTTTTTTAAAACTGTCAACTTTTGTTAACTTTTTTAAAGCTGTCAACTTTTGTTAACTTCTTTTGATGTTTTGTCTTCTTTTTTGAAACTGTCAACTTTTGTGGAAGCTGTCAAGTTTTGTTAACTTTTTTTAAAACTGTCAACTTTTGTTAACTTTTTTAAAGCTGTCAACTTTTGTTAACTTCTTTTGAAATTTTGTTAACTTTTTTAAAGCTGTCAACTTTTGCTAACTTTTTTTGAAGCTGTCAACTTTTGTTAACTTTTTTAAAGCTGTCAACTTTTGTTAACTTTTTTAAAGCTGTCAACTTTTGTTAACTTTTGTTAACTTCTTTTAAAGTTTTGTTAACTTTTTTAAAGCTGTCAACTTTTGTTAACTTTTGTTAACTTCTTTTAAAGTTTTGTTGACTTTTTTGAAGCTGTCAACTTTTGTTAACTTCTTTTGATGTTCTGTCTTCTTTTTTGAAACTGTCAACTTTTGTGGAAGCTGTCAAGTTTTGTTAACTTTTTTTAAAACTGTCAACTTTTGTTAACTTTTTTAAAGCTGTCAACTTTTGTTAACTTCTTTTGAAACTGTCAACTTTTTTTAACTTTTATCGAAGCTGTCAACTTTTGTTAACTATATTGAAGCTGTCAACTTTTGTTAACTTCTTTTAAAGTTTTGTTAACTTTTTTGAAGCTATCAACTTTTGTTATCTTCTTTTGAAGTTTTGTTAATTTTTTTGAAGCTGTCAACATTTGTTAACTTTTTTGAAGCTGTCAACTTTTGTTAACTTTTTTTAAAGCTGTCAACATTTGTTAACTGTTTGTGAAGCTGTCAACTTTTGTTAACTTTTTTTTAAAGCTGTCAACTTTTGTTAACTTTTTTAAAGCTGTCAACTTTTGTTAACTTTTATTGAAGCTGTCAACTTTTGTTAACTTTTTTGGAAGCTGACAACATTTGTTAACTTTTTTGAAGCTGTCAACTTTTGTTAACTTTTTTTGAAGCTGTCAACTTTTGTTAACTTTTATAGAAGCTGTCAACTTTTGTTAACTTTTTTTGAAGCTGTCAACTTTTGTTAACTTCTTTTAAAACTGTCAACTTTTGTTAACTTCTTGTGAAACTGTCAACGTTTGTTAACTTTTATTGAAGCTGTCAACTTTTGTTAACTTGTTTGAAGCTGTCAACTTTTGTTAACTTTTTTTGGAGCTGTCAACTTTTGTTAACTTTTATTGAAGCGTCAACTTTTGTTAACTTTTTGGGAAGCTCTCAAAATTTGTTAACTTTTTTAAGGCTGTCAACTTTTGTTAACTTTTTTTAAAGCTGTCAACATTTGTTAACTGTTTGTGAAGCTGTCAACTTTTGTTAACTTTTTTTTAAAGCTGTCAACTTTTGTTAACTTTTTTAAAGCTGTCAACTTTTGTTAACTTTTGTTAACTTCTTTTAAAGTTTTGTCTACTTTTTTGAAACTGTCAACTTTTGTTAACTTTTATTGAAGCTGTCAACTTTTGTTACCTTTTTTTGAAGCTGTCAACTTTTGTTAACTGGTTTTGAAGCTGTTAACTTTTATTAACTTTTTTTGAAGCTGTCAACTTTTGTTAACTTTTTTGAAGCTGTCAACTTTTGCTAACTTTTTTTGAAGCTGTCAACTTTTTTTAACTTTTTTTGAAGCTGTCAACTTTTGTTAACTTCTTTTGATGTTTTGTCTTATTTTTTGAAACTGTCAACTTATGTGGAAGCTGTCAAGTTTTGTTAACTTTTTTTAAAACTGTCAACTTTTGTTAACTTTTTTAAAGCTGTCAACTTTTGTTAACTTCTTTTGATGTTTTGTCTTCTTTTTTGAAACTGTCAACTTTTGTGGAAGCTGTCAAGTTTTGTTAACTTTTTTTAAAACTGTCAACTTTTGTTAACTTTTTTAAAGCTGTCAACTTTTGTTAACTTCTTTTGAAATTTTGTTAACTTTTTTAAAGCTGTCAACTTTTGCTAACTTTTTTTGAAGCTGTCAACTTTTGTTAACTTTTTTAAAGCTGTCAACTTTTGTTAACTTTTTTAAAGCTGTCAACTTTTGTTAACTTTTGTTAACTTCTTTTAAAGTTTTGTTAACTTTTTTAAAGCTGTCAACTTTTGTTAACTTTTGTTAACTTCTTTTAAAGTTTTGTTGACTTTTTTGAAGCTGTCAACTTTTGTTAACTTCTTTTGATGTTCTGTCTTCTTTTTTGAAACTGTCAACTTTTGTGGAAGCTGTCAAGTTTTGTTAACTTTTTTTAAAACTGTCAACTTTTGTTAACTTTTTTAAAGCTGTCAACTTTTGTTAACTTCTTTTGAAACTGTCAACTTTTTTTAACTTTTATCGAAGCTGTCAACTTTTGTTAACTATATTGAAGCTGTCAACTTTTGTTAACTTCTTTTAAAGTTTTGTTAACTTTTTTGAAGCTATCAACTTTTGTTATCTTCTTTTGAAGTTTTGTTAATTTTTTTGAAGCTGTCAACATTTGTTAACTTTTTTGAAGCTGTCAACTTTTGTTAACTTTTTTTAAAGCTGTCAACATTTGTTAACTGTTTGTGAAGCTGTCAACTTTTGTTAACTTTTTTTTAAATCTGTCAACTTTTGTTAACTTTTTTAAAGCTGTCAACTTTTGTTAACTTTTATTGAAGCTGTCAACTTTTGTTAACTTTTTTGGAAGCTGACAACATTTGTTAACTTTTTTGAAGCTGTCAACTTTTGTTAACTTTTTTTGAAGCTGTCAACTTTTGTTAACTTTTATAGAAGCTGTCAACTTTTGTTAACTTTTTTTGAAGCTGTCAACTTTTGTTAACTTTTTTGAAGCTGTCAACTTTTGTTAACTTTTTTTGAAGCTGTCAACTTTTGTTAACTTTTTTTGAAGCTGTCAACTTTTGTTAACTTTTATTTAAGCTGTCCACTTTTGTTAACTTTTTTTGAAGCTGTCAACTTTTGTTAACTTCTTTTGAAACTGTCAACTTTTGTTCACTTTTATTAAAGCTGTTAACTTTTGTTAACTTTTATTGAAGCTGTCAATTTTTGTTAACAATTTTGAAGCTGTCAACTTTTGTTAACTTCTTTTGATGTTTTGTCTTCTTTTTTGAAACGGTCAACTTTTGTGGAAGCTGTCAAGTTTTGTTAACTTTTTTTAAAACTGTCAACTTTTGTTAACTTTTTTAAAGCTGTCAACTTTTGTTAACTTCTTTTGAAATGTTGTTAACTTTTTTGAAGCTGTCAACTTTTGTTAATTTTTTTTGAAGCTGTCAACTTTTGTTAACTTTTTGAAGCTGTCAACTTTTGTTAACTTTTTTTGAAGCTATCAACTTTTGTTAACTTTTATTGAAGCTGTCAACTTTTGTTAACTTTTTTGGAAGCTGTCAACATTTGTTAACTTTTTTGAAGCTGTCAACTTTTGTTAACTTTTTTTAAAGCTGTCAACATTTGTTAACTGTTTTTGAAGCTGTCAACTTTTGTTAACTTTTTTTTAAAGCTGTCAACTTTTGTTTACTTTTTTAAAGCTGTCAACTTTTGTTAACTTTTTTAAAGCTGTCAACTTTTGTTAACTTCTTTTGAAGTTTTGTCTACTTTTTTGAAACTGTCAACTTTTGTTAACTTTTATTGAAGCTGTCAACTTTTGTTAACTTTTTTTGAAGCTGTCAACTTTTGTTAACTGGTTTTGAAGCTGTTAACTTTTGTTAACTTTTTTTGAAGCTGTCAACTTTTGTTAACTTTTTTGAAGCTGTTAACTTTTGTTAACTTTTTTTAAAACTGTCAACTTTTGTTAACTTTTTTTGAAGCTGTCAACTTTTGTTAACTTGTATTAAAGCTGTCCACTTTTGTTAACTTTTTTTGAAGCTGTCAACTTTTGTTAACTTCTTTTGAAACTGTCAACTTTTGTTAACTTTTATTGAAGCTGTCAACTTTTGTTAACTTTTATTGAAGCTGTCAACTTTTGTTAACTTGTTTGAAGCTGTCAACTTTTGTTAACTTTTTTTGGAGCTGTCAACTTTTGTTAACTTTTATTGAAGCGTCAACTTTTGTTAACTTTTTGGGAAGCTCTCAAAATTTGTTAACTTTTTTTAGGCTGTCAACTTTTGTTAACTTTTTTTAAAGTTGTCAACATTTGTTAACTGTTTGTAAAGCTGTCAACTTTTGTTAACTTTTTTTTTAAAGCTGTCAACTTTTGTTAACTTTTTTAAAGCTGTCAACTTTTGTTAACTTTTGTTAACTTCTTTTGAAGTTTTGTCTACTTTTTTAAAACTGTCAACCTTTGTTAACTTTTATTGAAGCTGTCAACTTTTGTTAACTTTTTTTGAAGCTGTCAACTTTTGTTAACTGGTTTTGAAGCTGTTAACTTTTATTAACTTTTTTTGAAGCTGTCAACTTTTGTTAACTTTTTTGAAGCTGTCAACTTTTGTTAACTTGTTTTGAAGCTGTCAACTTTTTTTAACTTTTTTTGAAGCTGTCAACTTTTGTTAACTTTTTTTGATGTTTTGTCTTATTTTTTGAAACTGTCAACTTATGTGGAAGCTGTCAAGTTTTGTTAACTTTTTTTAAAACTGTCAACTTTTGTTAACTTTTTTAAAGCTGTCAACTTTTGTTAACTTCTTTTGATGTTTTGTCTTCTTTTTTGAAACTGTCAACTTTTGTGGAAGCTGTCAAGTTTTGTTAACTTTTTTTAAAACTGTCAACTTTTGGTAACTTTTTTAAAGCTGTCAACTTTTGTTAACTTCTTTTGAAATTTTGTTAACTTTTTTAAAGCTGTCAACTTTTGCTAACTTTTTTTAAAGCTGTCAACTTTCGTTAACTTTTTTAAAGCTGTCAACTTTTGTTAACTTTTTTAAAGCTGTCAACTTTTGTTAACTTTTGTTAACTTCTTTTAAAGTTTTGTTAACTTTTTTAAAGCTGTCAACTTTTGTTAACTTTTGTTAACTTCTTTTGAAGTTTTGTTAACTTTTTTGAAGCTGTCAACTTTTGTTAACTTCTTTTGATGTTTTGTCTTCTTTTTTGAAACTGTCAACTTTTGTGGAAGCTGTCAAGTTTTGTTAACTTTTTTTAAAACTGTCAACTTTGTTAACTTTTTTAAAGCTGTCAACTTTTGTTAACTTCTTTTGAAACTGTCAACTTTTTTTAACTTTTATTGAAGCTGTCAACTTTTGTTAACTATATTGAAGCTGTCAACTTTTGTTAACTTCTTTTGAAGTTTTGTTAACTTTTTTGAAGCTATCAACTTTTGTTATCTTCTTTTGAAGTTTTGTTAATTTTTTTGAAGCTGTCAACATTTGTTAACTTTTTTGAAGCTGTCAACTTTTGTTAACTTTTTTTAAAGCTGTCAACATTTGTTAACTGTTTGTGAAGCTGTCAACTTTTGTTAACTTTTTTTTAAAGCTGTCAACTTTTGTTAACTGGTTTTGAAGCTGTTAACTTTTGTTAATTTTTTTTGAAGCTGTCAAATTTTGTTAACTTTTATTAAAGCTGTCAACTTTTGTTAACTTTTTTGGAAGCTGTCAACATTTGTTAACTTTTTTGAAGCTGTCAACTTTTGTTAACTTTTTTTGAAGCTGTCAACTTTTGTTAACTTTTATAGAAGCTGTCAACTTTTGTTAACTTTTTTTGAAGCTGTCAACTTTTGTTAACTTTTTTGAAGCTGTCAACTTTTGTTAACTTTTTTTGAAGCTGTCAACTTTTGTTAACTTTTTTTGAAGCTGTCAACTTTTGTTAACTTTTATTAAAGCTGTCCACTTTTGTTAACTTTTTTTGAAGCTGTCAACTTTTGTTAACTTCTTTTGAAACTGTCAACTTTTGTTCACTTTTATTAAAGCTGTTAACTTTTGTTAACTTTTATTGAAGCTGTCAATTTTTGTTAACAATTTTGAAGCTGTCAACTTTTGTTAACTTCTTTTGATGTTTTGTCTTCTTTTTTGAAACGGTCAATTTTTGTGGAAGCTGTCAAGTTTTGTTAACTTTTTTTAAAACTGTCAACTTTTGTTAACTTTTTTAAAGCTGTCAACTTTTGTTAACTTCTTTTGAAATTTTGTTAACTTTTTTGAAGCTGTCAACTTTTGTTAATTTTTTTTGAAGCTGTCAACTTTTGTTAACTTTTTTAAGCTGTCAACTTTTGTTAACTTTTTTTGAAGCTATCAACTTTTGTTAACTTTTATTGAAGCTGTCAACTTTTGTTAACTTTTTTGAAAGCTGTCAACATTTGTTAACTTTTTTAAAGCTGTCAACTTTTGTTAACTTTTTTTAAAGCTGTCAACATTTGTTAACTGTTTCTGAAGCTGTCACCTTTTGTTAACTTTTTTTAAAGCTGTCAACTTTTGTTTACTTTTTTAAAGCTGTCAACTTTTGTTAACTTTTTTAAAGCTGTCAACTTTTGTTAACTTTTGTTAACTTCTTTTGAAGTTTTGTCTACTTTTTTGAAACTGTCAACTTTTGTTAACTTTTATTGAAGCTGTCAACTTTTGTTAACTTTTTTGATGTTTTGTCTTCTTTTTTGAAACTGTCAACTTTTGTGGAAGCTGTCAAGTTTTGTTAACTTTTTTTAAAACTGTCAACTTTTGTTAACTTTTTTAAAGCTGTCAACTTTTGTTAACTTCTTTTGAAATTATGTTAACTTTTTTGAAGCTGTCAACTTTTGTTAATTTTTTTTTAAGCTGTCAACTTTTGTTAACTTTCTGAAGCTGTCAAATTTTGTTATTTTTTTTTGAAGCTATCAACTTTTGTTAACTTTTATTGAAGCTGTCAACTTTTGTTAACTTTTTTGGAAGCTGTCAACATTTGTTAACTTTTTTGAAGCTGTCAACTTTTGTTAACTTTTTTTTAAAGCTGTCAACTTTTGTTTATTTTTTTAAAGCTGTCAACTTTTGTTAACTTTTTTAAAGCTGTCAACTTTTGTTAACTTTTGTTAACTTCTTTTGAAGTTTTGTCTACTTTTTTGAAACTGTCAACTTTTGTTAACTTTTATTGAAGCGGTCAACTTTTGTTAACTTTTTTTGAAGCTGTCAACTTTTGTTAACTGGTTTTGAAGCTGTTAACTTTTGTTAACTTTTTTTGAAGCTGTCAACTTTTGTTAACTTTTTTGAAGCTGTCAACTTTTGTTAACTTTTTTTAAAACTGTCAACTTTTGTTAACTTTTTTTGAAGCTGTCAACTTTTGTTAACTTTTATTAAAGCTGTCCACTTTTGTTAACTTTTTTTGAAGCTGTCAACTTTTGTTAACTTCTTTTAAAACTGTCAACTTTTGTTAACTTTTATTGAAGCTGTCAACTTTTGTTAACTTTTATTGAAGCTGTCAACTTTTGTTAACTTGTTTGAAGCTGTCAACTTTTGTTAACTTTTATTGGAGCTGTCAACTTTTGTTAACTTTTATTGAAGCGTCAACTTTTGTTAACTTTTTGGGAAGCACTCAAAATTTGTTAACTTTTTTAAGGCTGTCAACTTTTGTTAACTTTTTTTAAAGCTGTCAACATTTGTTAACTGTTTGTGAAGATGTCAACTTTTGTTAACTTTTTTTTAAAGCTGTCAACTTTTGTTACCTTTTTTAAAGCTGTCAACTTTTGTTAACTTTTGTTAACTTCTTTTGACGTTTTGTCTACTTTTTTGAAACTGTCAACTTTTGTTAACTTTTATTGAAGCTGTCAACTTTTGTTAACTTTTTTTGAAGCTGTCAACTTTTGTTAACTGGTTTTGAAGCTGTTAACTTTTATTAACTTTTTTTGAAGCTGTCAACTTTTGTTAACTTTTTTGAAGCTGTCAACTTTTGTTAACTTTTTTTGAAGCTGTCAAATTTTTTTAACTTTTTTTGAAGCTGTCAACTTTTGTTAACTTCTTTTGATGTTTTGTCTTATTTTTTGAAACTGTCAACTTTTGTGGAAGCTGTCAAGTTTTGTTAACTTTTTTTAAAACTGTCAACTTTTGTTAACTTTTTAAAGCTGTCAACTTTTGTTAACTTCTTTTGATGTTTTGTCTTCTTTTTTGAAACTGTCAACTTTTGTGGAAGCTGTCAAGTTTTGTTAACTTTTTTTAAAACTGTCAACTTTTGTTAACTTTTTTAAAGCTGTCAACTTTTGTTAACTTCTTTTGAAATTTTGTTAACTTTTTTGAAGCTGTCAACTTTTGTTAACTTTTTTGGAAGCTGTCAACATTTGTTAACTTTTTTGAAGCTGTCAACTTGTGTTAACTTTTTTTGAAGCTGTCAACTTTTGTTAACTGGTTTTGAAGCTGTCAAGTTTTGTTAACTTTTTTGAAGCTGTCAACTTTTGTTAACTTTTTTAAAGTTGTCAACTTTTGCTAATTTTTTTTAAAGCTGTCAACTTTTGTTAACTTTTTTAAAGCTGTTAACTTTTGTTAACTTTTTTAAAGCTGTCAACTTTTGTTAACTTCTTTTAAAGTTTTGTTAACTTTTTTAAAGCTGTCAACTTTTGTTAACTTTTGTTAACTTCTTTTGAAGTTTTGTTAACTTTTTTGAAGCTGTCAACTTTTGTTAACTTCTTTTGATGTTTTGTCTTCTTTTTTGAAACTGTCAACTTTTGTGGAAGCTGTCAAGTTTTGTTAACTTTTTTTAAAACTGTCAACTTTTGTTAACTTTTTTGAAGCTGTTAACTTTTGTTAATTTTTTTTGAAGCTGTCAACTTTTGTTAACTTTTTGGAGCTGTCAACTTTTGTTAACTTTTTTTGAAGCTATCAAGTTTTGTTAACTTTTATTGAAGCTGTCAACTTTTGTTAACTTTTTTGGAAGCTGTCAACATTTGTTAACTTTTTTGAAGCTGTCAACTTTTGTTAACTTTTTTTAAAGCTGTCAACATTTGTTAACTGTGTTTGAAGCTGTCAACTTTTGTTTACTTTTTTAAAGCTGTCAACTTTTGTTAACTTTTTTAAAGCTGTCAACTTTTGTTAACTTTTGTTAACTTCTTTTGAAGTTTTGTCTACTTTTTTGAAACTGTCAACTTTTGTTAACTTTTATTGAACCTGTCAACTTTTGTTAACTTTTTTGAAGCTGTCAACTTTTGTTAACTTTTTTTGAAGCTGTCAACTTTTGTTAACTTTTTTTGAAGCTGTCAACTTTTGTTAACTTTTATTAAAGCTGTCCACTTTTGTTAACTTTTTTTGAAGCTGTCAACTTTTGTTAACTTCTTTTGAAACTGTCAACTTTTTTTAACTTTTATTGAAGCTGTCAACGTTTGTTAACTTTTATTGAAGCTGTCAATTTTTGTTATCTATTTTGAAGCTGTCAACTTTTGTTAACTTCTTTTGAAGTTTTGTTAACTTTTTTGAAGCTATCAACTTTTGTTATCTTCTTTTGAAGTTTTGTTAATTTTTTTGAAGCTGTCAACATTTGTTAACTTTTTTGAAGCTGTCAACTTTTGTTAACTTTTTTTAAAGCTGTCAACATTTGTTAACTGTTTGTGAAGCTGTCAACTTTTGTTAACTTTTTTTTAAAGCTGTCAACTTTTGTTAATTTTTTTAAAGCTGTCAACTTTTGTTAACTGGTTTTGAAGCTGTTAACTTTTGTTAAATTTTTTTGAAGCTGTCAACTTTTGTTAACTTTTATTGAAGCTGTCAACTTTTGTTAACTTTTTTGGAAGCCGTCAACATTTGTTAAATTTTTTGAAGCTGTCAACTTTTGTTAACTTTTTTTGAAGCTGTCAACTTTTGTTAACTTTTATTGAAGCTGTCAACTTTTGTTAACATTTTTTGAAGCTGTCAACTTTAGTTAACTTTTTTGAAGCTGTCAACTTTTGTTAACTTTTTTTGAAGCTGTCAACTTTTGTTAACTTTTTTAGAAGCTGTCAACTTTTGTTAACTTTTATTAAAGCTGTCCACTTTTGTTAACTTTTTTTGAAGCTGTCAACTTTTGTTAACTTCTTTTGAAACTGTCAACTTTGGTTCACTTTTATTAAAGCTGTTAACTTTTGTTAACTTTTATTGAAGCTGTCAATTTTTGTTAACTATTTTGAAGCTATCAACTTTTGTTAACTTTTATTGAAGCTGTCATCTTTTGTTAACTTTTTTGGAAGCTGTCAACATTTGTTAACTTTTTTAAAGCTGTCAACTTTTGTTAACTTTTTTTAAAGCTGTCAACATTTGTTAACTGTTTTTGTAGCTGTCAACTTTTGTTAACCTTTTTTTAAAGCTGTCAACTTTTGTTAACTTTTTTAAAGCTGTCAACTTTTGTTAACTTTTTTAAAGCTGTCAACTTTTGTTAACTTTTGGTAACTTTTTTTGAAGTTTTGTCTACTTTTTTGAAACTGTCAACTTTTGTTAACTTTTATTGAAGCTGTCATTTTTTGTTAACTTCCCTTGATGTTTTGTCTTCTTTTTTGAAACTGTCAACTTTTGTGGAAGCTGTCAAGTTTTGTTAACTTTTTTTAAAACTGTTAACTTTTGTTAACTTTTTTAAAGCTGTCAACTTTTGTTAACTTCTTTTGAAATTTTGTTAACTTTTTTGAAGCTGTCAACTTTTGTTAACTTTTTTGGAAGCTGTCAACATTTGTTAACTTTTTTGAAGCTGTCAACTTTTGTTAACTTTTTTTGAAGCTGTCACCTTTTGTTAACTTTTATAGAAGCTGTCAACTTTTGTTAACTTTTTTTGAAGCTGTCAACTTTTGTTAACTTTTTTGAAGCTGTCAACTTTTGTTAACTTTTTTTGAAGCTGTCAACTTTTGTTAACTTTTTTTGAAGCTGTCAACTTTTGTTAACTTTTATTAAAGCTGTCCACTTTTGTTAACTTTTTTTGAAGCTGTCAACTTTTGTTAACTTCTTTTGAAACTGTCAACGTTTGGTCACTTTTATTAAAGCTGTTAACTTTTGTTAACTTTTATTGAAGCTGTCAATTTTTGTTAACAATTTTGAAGCTGTCAACTTTTGTTAACTTCTTTTGATGTTTTGTCTTCTTTTTTGAAACGGTCAACTTTTGTGGAAGCTGTCAAGTTTTGTTAACTTTTTTTAAAACTGTCAACTTTTGTTAACTTTTTTAAAGCTGTCAACTTTTGTTAACTTCTTTTGAAATTTTGTTAACTTTTTTGAAGCTGTCAACTTTTGTTAATTTTTTTTGAAGCTGTCAACTTTTGTTAACTTTTTGAAGCTGTCAACTTTTGTTAACTTCTTTTGAAGCTATCAACTTTTGTTAACTTTTATTGAAGCTGTCAACTTTTGTTAACTTTTTTGGAAGCTGTCAACATTTGTTAACTTTTTTGAAGCTGTCAACTTTTGTTAAATTTTTTTAAAGCTGTCAACATTTGTTAACTGGTTTTGAAGCTGTCAACTTTTGTTAACTTTTTTTTAAAGCTGTCAACTTTTGTTTACTTTTTTAAAGCTGTCAACTTTTGTTAACTTTTTTAAAGCTGTTAACTTTTGTTAACTTTTGTTAACTTCTTTTGAAGTTTTGTCTACTTTTTTGAAACTGTCAACTTTTGTTAACTTTTTTGATGTTTTGTCTTCTTTTTTGAAACTGTCAACTTTTGTGGAAGCTGTCAATTTTGTTAACTTTTTTTAAAACTGTCAACTTTTGTTAACTTTTTTAAAGCTGTCAACTTTTGTTAACTTCTTTTGAAATTTTGTTAACTTTTTTGAAGCTGTCAACTTTTGTTAATTTTTTTTAAGCTGTCAACTTTTGTTAACTTTTTGAAGCTGTCAAATTTTGTTAACTTTTTTTGAAGCTATCAACTTTTGTTAACTTTTATTGAAGCTGTCAACTTTTGTTAACGTTTTTGGAAGCTGTCAACATTTGTTAACTTTTTTGAAGCTGTCAACTTTTGTTAACTTTTTTTTAAAGCTGTCAACTTTTGTTTATTTTTTTAAAGCTGTCAACTTTTGTTAACTTTTTTAAAGCTGTCAACTTTTGTTAACTTTTGTTAACTTCTTTTGAAGTTTTGTCTACTTTTTTGAAACTGTCAACTTTTGTTAACTTTTATTGAAGCGGTCAACTTTTGTTAACTTTTTTTGAAGCTGTTAACTTTTGTTAACTGGTTTTGAAGCTGTTAACTTTTGTTAACTTTTTTTAAAGCTGTCAACTCTGGTTAACTTTTTCGAAGCTGTCAACTTTTGTTAACTTTTTTTAAAACTGTCAACTTTTGTTAACTTTTTTTGAAGCTGTCAACTTTTGTTAACTTTTATTAAAGCTGTCCACTTTTGTTAACTTTTTTTAAATCTGTCAACTTTTGTTAACTTCTTTTGAAGCTGTCAACTTTTGTTAACTTTTATTGAAGCTGTCAACTTTTGTTAACTTTTATTGAAGCTGTCAACTTTTGTTAACTTGTTTGAAGCTGTCAACTTTTGTTAACTTTTTTTGGAGCTGTCAACTTTTGTTAACTTTTATTGAAGCGTCAACTTTTGTTAACTTTTTGGGAAGCTCTCAAAATTTGTTAACTTTTTTAAGGCTGTCAACTTTTGTTAACTTTTTTTAAAGCTGTCAACATTTGTTAACTGTTTGTGAAGCTGTCAACTTTTGTTAACTTTTTTTTAAAGCTGTCAACTTTTGTTAACTTTTTTAAAGCTGTCAACTTTTGTTAACTTTTGTTAACTTCTTTTGAAGTTTTGTCTACTTTTTTGAAACTGTCAACTTTTTTTAACTTTTATTGAAGCTGTCAACTTTTGTTAACTTTTTTTGAAGCTGTCAACTTTTGTTAACTGGTTTTGAAGCTGTTAACTTTTATTAACTTTTTTTGAAGCTGTCAACTTTTGTTAACTTTTTTGAAGCTGTCAATTTTTGTTAACTTTTTTTGAAGCTGTCAACTTTTTTTAACTTTTTTTGAAGCTGTCAACTTTTGTTAACTTCTTTTGATGTTTTGTCTTCTTTTTTGAAACTGTCAACTTTTGTGGAAGCTGTCAAGTTTTGTTAACTTTTTTTAAAACTGTCAACTTTTGTTCACTTTTTTAAAGCTGTCAACTTTTGTTAACTTCTTTTGATGTTTTGTCTTCTTTTTTGAAACTGTCAACTTTTGTGGAAGCTGTCAAGTTTTGTTAACTTTTTTTAAAACTGTCAACTTTTTTAACTTTTTTAAAGCTGTCAAATTTGTTAACTTCTTTTGAAATTTTGTTAACTTTTTTGAAGCTGTCAACTTTTGTTAATTTTTTTTGAAGCTGTCAACTTTTGTTATCTTTTTGAAGCTGTCAACTTTTGTTAACTTTTTTGGAAGCTGTCAACATTTGTTAACTTTTTTTAAAACTGTCAACTTTTGTTAACTTTTTTAAAGCTGTCACCTATTGTTAACTTCTTTTGAAATTTTTTTAACTTTTTTGAAGCTGTCAACTTTTGTTAACTTCTTTTGATGTTTTGTCTTCTTTTTTGAAACTGTCAACTTTTGTGGAAGCTGTCAAGTTTTGTTAACTTTTTTTAAAACTGTCAACTTTTTTAACTTTTTTAAAGCTGTCAAATTTGTTAACTTCTTTTGAAATTTTGTTAACTTTTTTGAAGCTGTCAACTTTTGTTAATTTTTTTTTGAAGCTGTCAACTTTTGTTATCTTTTTGAAGCTGTCAACTTTTGTTAACTTTTTTGGAAGCTGTCAACATTTGTTAACTTTTTTTAAGCTGTCAACTTTTGTTAACTTTTTTTGAAGCTGTCAACTTTTGTTAACTGGTTTTGAAGCTGTCAACTTTTGTTAACTTTTTTGAAACTGTCAACTTTTGTTAAATTTTTTAAAGTTGCCAACTTTTGCTAACTTTTTTTAAAGCTGTCAACTTTTGTTAACTTTTTTAAAGCTGTTAACTTTTGTTAACTTTTTTAAAGCTGTCAACTTTTGTTAACTTTTGTTAACTTCTTTTAAAGTTTTGTTAACTTTTTAAAAGCTGTCAACTTTTGTTAAGTTTTGTTAACTTCTTTTGAAGTTTTGTTAACTTTTTTGAAGCTGTCAACTTTTATTAACTTCTTTTGATGTTTTGTCTTCTTTTTTGAAACTGTCAACTTTTGTGGAAGCTGTCAAGTTTTGTTAACTTTTTTTAAAACTGTCAACTTTTGTTAACTTTTTTGAAGCTGTCAACTTTTGTTAATTTTTTTTGAAGCTGTCAACTTTTGTTAACTTTTTGGAGCTGTCAACTTTTGTTAACTTTTTTTGAAGCTATTAAGTTTTGTTAACTTTTATTGAAGCTGTCAACTTTTGTTAACTTTTTTGGAAGCTGTCAACATTTGTTAACTTTTTTGAAGCTGTCAACTTTTGTTAACTTTTTTTAAAGCTGTCAACATTTGTTAACTGTGTTTAAAGCTGTCAACTTTTGTTAACTTTTTTTTTTACTTTTTTAAAGCTGTCAACTTTTGTTAACTTTTTTAAAGCTGTCAACTTTTGTTAACTTTTGTTAACTTCTTTTGAAGTTTTGTCTACTTTTTTGAAACTGTCAACTTTTGTTAACTTTTATTGAAGCTGTTAACTTTTGTTAACTTTTTTGAAGCTGTCAACTTTTGTTAACTTTTTTTGAAGCTGTCAACTTTTGTTAACTTTTTTTGAAGCTGTCAACTTTTGTTAACTTTTATTAAAGCTGTCCACTTTTGTTAAATTTTTTTGAAGCTGTCAACTTTTGTTAACTTCTTTTGAAACTGTCAACTTTTTTTAACTTTTATTGAAGCTGTCAACTTTTGTTAACTTTTATTGAAGCTGTCAATTTTTGTTAACTATTTTGAAGCTGTCAACTTTTGTTAACTTCTTTTGAAGTTTTGTTAACTTTTTTGAAGCTATCAACTTTTGTTATCTTCTTTTGAAGTTTTGTTAATTTTTTTGAAGCTGTCAACAATTGTTAACTTTTTTGAAGCTGTCAACTTTTGTTAACTTTTTTTAAAGCTGTCAACATTTGTTAACTGTTTGTGAAGCTGTCAACTTTTGTTAACTTTTTTTTAAAGCTGTCAACTTTTGTTAAGTTTTTTTAAAGCTGTCAACTTTTGTTAACTGGTTTTGAAGCTGTTAATTTTTGTTAAATTTTTTTGAAGCTGTCAACTTTTGTTAACTTTTATTGAAGCTGTCAACTTTTGTTAACTTTTTTGGAAGCTGTCAACATTTGTTAACTTTTTTGAAGCTGTCAACTTTTGTTAACTTTTTTTGAAACTGTCAACTTTTGTTAACTTTTATTGAAGATGTCAACTTTTGTTAACTTTTTTTGATGTTTTGTCTTCTTTTTTGAAACTGTCAACTTTTGTGGAAGCTGTCAAGTTTTGTTAACTTTTTTTAAAACTGTCAACTTTTGTTCACTTTTTTAAAGCTGTCAACTTTTGTTAACTTCTTTTGATGTTTTGTCTTCTTTTTTGAAACTGTCAACTTTTGTGGAAGCTGTCAAGTTTTGTTAACTTTTTTTAAAACTGTCAACTTTTTTTAACTTTTTTAAAGCTGTCACCTATTGTTAACTTCTTTTGAAATTTTTTTAACTTTTTTGAAGCTGTCAACTTTTGTTAACTTCTTTTGATGTTTTGTCTTCTTTTTTGAAACTGTCAACTTTTGTGGAAGCTGTCAAGTTTTGTTAATTTTTTTTAAAACTGTCAACTTTTTTAACTTTTTTAAAGCTGTCAAATTTGTTAACTTCTTTTGAAATTTTGTTAACTTTTTTAAAGCTGTCAACTTTTGTTAATTTTTTTTGAAGCTGTCAACTTTTGTTAACTTTTTGAAGCTGTCAACTTTTGTTAACTTTTTAGGAAGCTGTCAACATTTGTTAACTTTTTTGAAGCTGTCAACTTTTGTTAACTTTTTTTGAAGCTGTCAACTTTTGTTAACTGGTTTTGAAGCTTGAACTTTTTTTGATGTTTTGTCTTCTTTTGTGGAAGCTGTCAAGTTTTGTTAACTTTTTTTAAAACTGTCAACTTTTTTAACTTTTTTAAGGCTGTCAAATTTGTTAACTTCTTTTGAAATTTTGTTAACTTTTTTGAAGCTGTCAACTTTTGTTAATTTTTTTTGAAGCTGTCAACTTTTGTTAACTTTTTGAAGCTGTCAACTTTTGTTAACTTTTTTGGAAGCTGTCAACATTTGTTAACTTTTTTGAAGCTGTCAACTTTTGTTAACTTTTTTTGAAGCTGTCAACTTTTGTTAACTGGTTTTGAAGCTGTCAACTTTTGTTAACTTTTTTGAAACTGTCAACTTTTGTTAAATTTTTTAAAGTTGCCAACTTTTGCTAACTTTTTTTAAAGCTGTCAACTTTTGTTAACTTTTTTAAAGCTGTTAACTTTTGTTAACTTTTTTAAAGCTGTCAACTTTTGTTAACTTTTGTTAACTTCTTTTAAAGTTTTGTTAACTTTTTTAAAGCTGTCAACTTTTGTTAAGTTTTGTTAACTTCTTTTGAAGTTTTGTTAACTTTTTTGAAGCTGTCAACTTTTGTTAACTTCTTTTGATGTTTTGTCTTCTTTTTTGAAACTGTCAACTTTTGTGGAAGCTGTCAAGTTTTGTTAACTTTTTTTAAAACTGTCAACTTTTGTTAACTTTTTTGAAGCTGTCAACTTTTGTTAATTTTTTTTGAAGCTGTCAACTTTTGTTAACTTTTTGGAGCTGTCAACTTTTGTTAACTTTTTTTGAAGCTATCAAGTTTTGTTAACTTTTATTGAAGCTGTCAATTTTTGTTAACTATTTTGAAGCTGTCAACTTTTGTTAACTTCTTTTGAAGTTTTGTTAACTTTTTTGAAGCTATCAACTTTTGTTATCTTCTTTTGAAGTTTTGTTAATTTTTTTGAAGCTGTCAACAATTGTTAACTTTTTTAAAGCTGTCAACTTTTGTTAACTTTTTTTAAAGCTGTCAACATTTGTTAACTGTTTGTGAAGCTGTCAACTTTTGTTAACTTTTTTTTAAAGCTGTCAACTTTTGTTAACTTTTTTTAAAGCTGTCAACTTTTGTTAACTGGTTTTGAAGCTGTTAACTTTTGTTAAATTTTTTTGAAGCTGTTAACTTTTGTTAACTTTTATTGAAGCTGTCAACTTTTGTTAACTTTTTTGGAAGCTGTCAACATTTGTTAACTTTTTTGAAGCTGTCAACTTTTGTTAACTTTTTTTGAAACTGTCAACTTTTGTTAACTTTTATTGAAGCTGTCAACTTTTGTTAACTTTTTTTGATGTTTTGTCTTCTTTTTTGAAACTGTCAACTTTTGTGGAAGCTGTCAAGTTTTGTTAACTTTTTTTAAAACTGTCAACTTTTGTTCACTTTTTTAAAGCTGTCAACTTTTGTTAACTTCTTTTGATGTTTTGTCTTCTTTTTTGAAACTGTCAACTTTTGTGGAAGCTGTCAAGTTTTGTTAACTTTTTTTAAAACTGTCAACTTTTTTTAACTTTTTTGAAGCTGTCAACTTTTGTTAATTTTTTTTGAAGCTGTCAACTTTTGTTAACTTTTTGGAGCTGTCAACTTTTGTTAACTTTTTTTGAAGCTATCAAGTTTTGTTAACTTTTATTGAAGCTGTCAACTTATGTTAACTTTTTTGGAAGCTGTCAACATTTGTTAACTTTTTTGAAGCTGTCAACTTTTGTTAACTTTTTTTAAAGCTGTCAACATTTGTTAACTGTGTTTAAAGCTGTCAACTTTTGTTAACTTTTTTTTAAAGCTGTCAACTTTTGTTTACTTTTTTAAAGCTGTCAACTTTTGTTAACTTTTTTAAAGCTGTCAACTTTTGTTAACTTTTGTTAACTTCTTTTGAAGTTTTGTCTACTTTTTTGAAACTGTCAACTTTTGTTAACTTTTATTGAAGCTGTTAACTTTTGTTAACTTTTTTGAAGCTGTCAACTTTTGTTAACTTTTTTTGAAGCTGTCAACTTTTGTTAACTTTTTTTGAAGCTGTCAACTTTTGTTAAATTTTATTAAAGCTGTCCACTTTTGTTAAATTTTTTTGAAGCTGTCAACTTTTGTTAACTTCTTTTGAAACTGTCAACTTTTTTTAACTTTTATTGAAGCTGTCAACTTTTGTTAACTTTTATTGAAGCTGTCAATTTTTGTTAACTATTTTGAAGCTGTCAACTTTTGTTAACTTCTTTTGAAGTTTTGTTAACTTTTTTGAAGCTATCAACTTTTGTTATCTTCTTTGAAGTTTTGTTAATTTTTTTGAAGCTGTCAACATTTGTTAACTTTTTTGAAGCTGTCAACTTTTGTTAACTTTTTTTAAAGCTGTCAACATTTGTTAACTGTTTGTGAAGCTGTCAACTTTTGTTAACTTTTTTTTAAAGCTGTCAACTTTTGTTAACTTTTTTTAAAGCTGTCAACTTTTGTTAACTGGTTTTGAAGCTGTTAACTTTTGTTAAATTTTTTTGAAGCTGTCAACTTTTGTTAACTTTTATTGAAGCTGTCAACTTTTGTTAACTTTTTTGGAAGCTGTCAACATTTGTTAACTTTTTTGAAGCTGTCAACTTTTGTTAACTTTTTTTGAAACTGTCAACTTTTGTTAACTTTTTTAGAAGCTGTCAACTTTTGTTAACTTTTATTAAAGCTTTCCACTTTTGTTAACTTTTTTTGAAGCTGTCAACTTTTGTTAACTTCTTTTGAAACTGTCAACTTTTGTTCACTTTTATTAAAGCTGTTAACTTTTATTGAAGCTGTCAATTTTTGTTAACTATTTTGAAGCTGTCAACTTTTGTTAACTTTTTTTGAAGCTATCAACTTTTGTTAACTTTTATTGAAGCTGTCATCTTTTGTTAACTTTTTTGGAAGCTGTCAACATTTGTTAACTTTTTTGAAGCTGTCAACTTTTGTTAACTTTTTTTAAAGCTGTCAACATTTGTTAACTGTTTTTGAAGCTGTCAACTTTTGTTAACTTTTTTTTAAAGCTGTCAACATTTGTTAACTTTTTTAAAGCTGTCAACTTTTGTTAACTTTTTTAAAGATGTCAACTTTTGTTAACTTCTTTTGAAATTTTGTTAACTTTTTTGAAGCTGTCAACTTTTGTTAACTTCTTTTGAAATTTTGTTAACTTTTTTGAAGCTGTCAACTTTTGTTAACTTTTTGAAGCTGTCAACTTTTGTTAACTTTTTTTGAAGCTATCAACTTTTGTTAACTTTTATTGAAGATGTCAACTTTTGTTAACTTTTTTGGAAGCTGTCAACATTTGTTAAATTTTTTTAAAGCTGTCAACATTTGTTAACTGTTTTTAAAGCTGTCAACTTTTGTTAACTTTTTTTTAAAGCTGTCAACTTTTGTTTATTTTTTTAAAGCTGTCAACATTTGTTAACTTTTTTAAAGCTGTCAAGTTATGTTAACTTTTATTGATGCTGTCAACTTTTGTTAACTTTTTTGGAAGCTGTTAACATTTGTTAACTTTTTTGAAGCTGTCAACTTTTGTTAACTTTTTTTAAAGCTGTCAACATTTGTTAACTGTGTTTGAAGCTGTCAACTTTTGTTACCTTTTTTTTAAAGCTGTCAACTTTTGTTTACTTTTTTAAAGCTGTCAACTTTTGTTAACTTTTTTAAATCTGTCAACTTTTGTTAACTTTTGTTAACTTCTTTTGAAGTTTTGTCTACTTTTTTGAAACTGTCAACTTTTGTTAACTTTTATTGAAGCTGTCAACTTTTGTTAACTTTTTTGAAGCTGTCAACTTTTGTTAACTTTTTTTGAAGCTGTCAACTTTTGTTAACTTTTTTTGAAGCTGTCAACTTTTGTTAACTTTTATTAAAGCTGTCCACTTTTGTTAACTTTTTTTGAAGCTGTCAACTTTTGTTAACTTCTTTTGAAACTGTCAACTTTTTTTAACTTTTATTGAAGCTGTCAACTTTTGTTAACTTTTATTGAAGCTGTCAATTTTTGTTAACTATTTTGAAGCTGTCAACTTTTGTTAACTTCTTTTGAAGTTTTGTTAACTTTTTTGAAGCTATCAACTTTTGTTATCTTCTTTTGAAGTTTTGTTAATTTTTTTGAAGCTGTCAACATTTGTTAACTTTTTTGAAGCTGTCAACTTTTGTTAACTTTTTTTAAAGCTGTCAACATTTGTTAACTGTTTGTGAAGCTGTCAACTTTTGTTAACTTTTTTTTAAAACTGTCAACTTTTGTTAATTTTTTTTAAAACTGTCAACTTTTGTTAACTGGTTTTGAAGCTGTTAACTTTTGTTAAATTTTTTTGAAGCTGTCAACTTTTGTTAACTTCTTTTGAAACTGTCAACTTTTGTTAACTTTTTTTGAAGCTATCAACTTTTGTTAACTTTTATTGAAGCTGTCATCTTTTGTTAACTTTTTTGGAAGCTGTCAACATTTGTTAATTTTTTTGAAGCTGTCAACTTTTGTTAACTTTTTTTAAAGCTGTCAACATTTGTTAACTGTTTTTGAAGCTGTCAACTTTTGTTAACTTTTTTTTAAAGCTGTCAAGTTTTGTTAACTTTTTTAAAGCTGTCAACTTTTGTTAACTTTTTTAAAGCTGTCAACTTTTGTTAACTTTTGCTAACTTTTTTTGAAGTTTTGTCTACTTTTTTGAAACTGTCAACTTTTGTTAACTTTTATTGAAGCTGTCATTTTTTGTTAACTTCTCTTTATGTTTTGTCTTCTTTTTTGAAACTGTCAACTTTTGTGGAAGCTGTCAAGTTTTGTTAACTTTTTTTAAAACTGTTAACTTTTGTTAACTTTTTTAAAGCTGTCAACTTTTGTTAACTTCTTTTGAAATTTTGTGTACTTTTTTGAAGCTGTCAACTTTTGTTAATTTTTTTAAGCTGCCAACTTTTGTTAACTTTTTGAAGCTGTCAACTTTTGTTAACTTTTTTTGAAGCTATCCACTTTTGTTAACTTTTATTGAAGCTGTCAACTTTTGTTAACTTTTTTGGAAGCTGTCAACATTTGTTAACTTTTTTGAAGCTGTCAACTTTTGTTAACTTTTTTTAAAGCTGTCAACATTTGTTAATTCTTTTTGAAGCTGTCAACTTTTGTTAACTTTTTTTTAAAGCTGTCAACTTTTGTTTATTTTTTTAAAGCTGTCAACTTTTGTTAACTTTTTTAAAGCTGTCAAATTTTGTTAACTTTTATTGAAGCTGTCAACTTTTGTTAACTTTTTTGGAAGCTGTCAACATTTGTTAACTTTTTTGAAGCTGTCAACTTTTGTTAACTTTTTTGGAAGCTGTCAACATTTGTTAACTTTTTTGAAACTGTCAACTTTTGTTAACTTTTATTGAAGCCGTCAACTTTTGTGAACTTTTTTGAAGCTGTCAACATTTGTTAACTTTTTTGAAGCTGTCAACTTTTGTTAACTTTTTTGGAAGCTGTCAACTTTTGTTTACTTTTTTAAAGCTGTCAACTTTTGTTAACTTTTTTAAAGCTGTCAACTTTTGTTAACTTTTGTTAACTTCTTTTGAAGTTTTGTCTACTTTTTTGAAACTGTCAACTTTTGTTAACTTTTATTGAAGCTGTCAACTTTTGTTAACTTTTTTGAAGCTGTTAACATTTGTTAACTTTTTTGAAGCTGTCAACTTTTGTTAACTTTTTTGGAAGCTGTCAACATTTGTTAACTTTTTTGAAACTGTCAACTTTTGTTAACTTTTATTGAAGCTGTCAACTTTTGTTAACTTTTTTGAAGCTGTCAACATTTGTTAACTTTTTTGAAGCTGTCAACTTTTGTTAACTTTTTTGGAAGCTGTCAACATTTGTTAACTTTTTTGAAGCTGTCAACTTTTGTTAACTTTTTTTGAAGCAATCAACTTTTGTTAACTTTTATTAAAGCTGTCAACTTTTGTTAACTTTTTTGGAAGCTGTCAACATTTGTTAACTTTTTTGAAGCTGTCAACTTTTGTTAACTTTTTTTAAAGCTGTCAACATTTGTTAACTGTTTTTGAAGCTGTCAACTTTTGTTAACTTTTTTTTAAAGCTGTCAACTTTTGTTTATTTTTTTAAAGCTGTCAACTTTTGTTAACTATTTTAAAGCTGTCAAGTTTTGTTAACTTTTATTGAAGCTGTAAACTTTTGTTAACTTTTTTGGAAGCTGTCAACATTTGTTAACTTTTTTGAAGCTGTCACCTTGTGTTAACTTTTTTTAAAGCTGTCAACATTTGTTAACTGTGTTTGAAGCTGTCAACTTTTGTTAACTTTTTTTTAAAGCTGTCAACTTTTGTTTACTTTTTTAAAGCTGTCAACTTTTGTTAGCTTTTTTAAAGCTGTCAACTTTTGTTAACTTTTGTTAACTTCTTTTGAAGTTTTGTCTACTTTTTTGAAACTGTCAACTTTTGTTAACTTTTATTGAAGCTGTCAACTTTTGTTAACTTTTTTGAAGCTGTCAACTTTTGTTAACTTTTTTTGAAGCTGTCAACTTTTGTTAACTTTTTTTGAAGCTGTCAACTTTTGTTAACTTTTATTAAAGCTGTCCACTTTTGTTAACTTTTTTTGAAGCTGTCAACTTTTGTTAACTTCTTTTGAAACTGTCAACTTTTGTTAACTTTTATTGAAGCTGTCAATTTTTGTTAACTATTTTGAAGCTGTCAACTTTTGTTAACTTCTTTTGAAGTTTTGTTAACTTTTTTGAAGCTATCAACTTTTGTTATCTTCTTTTGAAGTTTTGTTAATTTTTTTGAAGCTGTCAACATTTGTTAACTTTTTTGAAGCTGTCAACTTTTGTTAACTTTTTTTAAAGCGTCAACATTTGTTAACTGTTTGTGAAGCTGTCAACTTTTGTTCACTTTTTTTTAAAGCTGTCAACTTATGTTAACTTTTTTTAAAGCTGTCAACTTTTGTTAACTGGTTTTGAAGCTGTTAACTTTTGTTAAATTTTTTTGAAGCTGTCAACTTTTGTTAACTTCTTTTGAAACTGTCAACTTTTGTTCACTTTTATTAAAGCTGTTAACTTTTATTGAAGCTGTCAATTTTTGTTAACTATTTTGAAGCTGTCAACTTTTGTTAACTTTTTTTGAAGCTATCAACTTTTGTTAACTTTTATTGAAGCTGTCATCTTTTGTTAACTTTTTTGGAAGCTGTCAACATTTGTTAACTTTTTTGAAGCTGTCAAGTTTTGTTAACTTTTTTTAAAACTGTTAACTTTTGTTAACTTTTTTAAAGCTGTCAACTTTTGTTAACTTCTTTTGAAATTTTGTTAACTTTTTTGAAGCTGTCAACTTTTGTTAATTTTTTTAAGCTGTCAACTTTTGTTAACTTTTTGAAGCTGTCAACTTTTGTTAACTTTTTTTGAAGCTATCAACTTTTGTTAACTTTTATTGAAGCTGTCAACTTTTGTTAACTTTTTTGGAAGCTGTCAACATTTGTTAACTTTTTTGAAGCTGTCAACTTTTGTTAACTTTTTTTAAAGCTGTCAACATTTGTTAACTGTTTTTGAAGCTGTCAACTTTTGTTAACTTTTTTTTAAAGCTGTCAACTTTTGTTTATTTTTTTAAAGCTGTCAACTTTTGTTAACTTTTTTAAAGCTGTCAAGTTTTGTTAACTTTTATTGAAGCTGTCAACTTTTGTTAACTTTTTTGGAAGCTGTCAACATTTGTTAACTTTTTTGAAGCTGTCAACTTTTGTTAACTTTTTTTAAAGCTGTCAACATTTGTTAACTGTGTTTGGAACTGTCAACTTTTGTTAACTTTTTTTTAAAGCTGTCAACTTTTGTTTACTTTTTTAAAGCTGTCAACTTTTGTTAACTTTTTTAAAGCTGTCAACTTTTGTTAACTTTTGTTAACTTCTTTTGAAGTTTTGTCTACTTTTTTGAAACTGTCAACTTTTGTTAACTTTTATTGAAGCTGTCAACTTTTGTTAACTTTTTTGAAGCTGTCAACTTTTGTTAACTTTTTTTGAAGCTGTCAACTTTTGTTAACTTTTATTAAAGCTGTCCACTTTTGTTAACTTTTGTTAACTTCTTTTGAAGTTTTGTCTACTTTTTTGAAACTGTCAACTTTTGTTAACTTTTATTGAAGCTGTCAACTTTTGTTAACTTTTTTGAAGCTGTCAACTTTTGTTAACTTTTTTTGAAGCTGTCAACTTTTGTTAACTTTTTTTGAAGCTGTCAACTTTTGTTAACTTTTATTAAAGCTGTCCACTTTTGTTAACTTTTTTTGAAGCTGTCAACTTTTGTTAACTTCTTTTGAAACTGTCAACTTTTTTTAACTTTTATTGAAGCTGTCAACTTTTGTTAACTTTTATTGAAGCTGTCAACTTTTGTTAACTTTTTTTTAAAGCTGTCAACTTTTGTTAACTTTTTTTAAAGCTGTCAACTTTTATTAACTGGTTTTGAAGCTGTTAACTTTTGTTAAATTTTTTTGAAGCTGTCAACTTTTGTTAACTTCTTTTGAAACTGTCAACTTTAGTTCACTTTTATTAAAGCTGTTAACTTTTGTTAACTTTTATTGAAGCTGTCAATTTTTGTTAACTATTTTGAAGCTGTCAACTTTTGTTAACTTTTTTTGAAGCTATCAACTTTTGTTAACTTTTATTGAAGCTGTCATCTTTTGTTAACTTTTTTGGAAGCTGTCAACATTTATTAACTTTTTTGAAGCTGTCAACTTTTGTTAACTTTTTTTAAAGCTGTCAACATTTGTTAACTGTTTTTGTAGCTGTCAACTTTTGTTAACTTTTTTTTAAAGCTGTCAACTTTTGTTAACTTTTTTAAAGCTGTCAACTTTTGTTAACTTTTTTAAAGCTGTCAACTTTTGTTAACTTTTGTTAACTTTTTTTGAAGTTTTGTCTACTTTTTTGAAACTGTCAACTTTTGTTAACTTTTATTAAAGCTGTCATTTTTTGTTAACTTCCCTTGATGTTTTGTCTTCTTTTTTGAAACTGTCAACTTTTGTGTAAGCTGTCAAGTTTTGTTAACTTTTTTTAAAACTGTTAACTTTTGTTAACTTTTTTAAAGCTGTCAACTTTTGTTAACTTCTTTTGAAATTTTGTTAACTTTTTTGAAGCTGTCAACTTTTGTTAACTTTTTTGAAGCTGTCAACTTTTGTTAACTTTTTTTGAAGCTGTCAACTTTTGTTAACTTTTATAGAAGCTGTCAACTTTTGTTAACTTTTTTTGAAGCTGTCAACTTTTGTTAACTTTTTTGAAGCTGTCAACTTTTGTTAACTTTTTTTGAAGTTGTCAACTTTTGTTAACTTTTTTTGAAGCTGTAAACTTTTGATAACTTTTATTAAAGCTGTCCACTTTTGTTAACTTTTTTTAAAGCTTTCAACTTTTGTTAACTTCTTTTCAAAATGTCAACTTTTGGTCACTTTTATTAAAGCTGTTAACTTTTGTTAACTTTTATTGAAGCTGTCAATTTTTGTTAACAATTTTGAAGCTGTCAACTTTTGTTAACTTCTTTTGATGTTTTGTCTTCTTTTTTAAAACGGTCAACTTTTGTGGAAGCTGTCAAGTTTTGTTAACTTTTTTTAAAACTGTCAACTTTTGTTAACTTTTTTAAAGCTGTCAACTTTTGTTAACTTTTTTTGAATCTGTCAACTTTTGTTAACTTCTTTTGAAACTGTCAACTTTTGTTAACTTTTATTGAAGCTGTCAACTTTTGTTAACTTTTATTGAAGCTGTCAACTTTTGTTAACTTGTTTGAAGCTGTCAACTTTTGTTAACTTTTTTTGGAGCTGTCAACTTTTGTTAACTTTTATTGAAGCGTCAACTTTTGTTAACTTTTTGGGAAGCTCTCAAAATTTGTTAACTTTTTTAAGGCTGTCAACTTTTGTTAACTTTTTTTAAAGCTGTCAACATTTGTTAACTGTTTGTGAAGCTGTCAACTTTTGTTAACTTTTTTTTAAAGCTGTCAACTTTTGTTAACTTTTTTAAAGCTGTCAACTTTTGTTAACTGGTTTTGAAGCTGTTAACTTTTGTTAATTTTTTTTGAAGCTGTCAAATTTTGTTAACTTTTATTGAAGCTGTCAACTTTTGTTAACTTTTTTGGAAGCTGTCAACATTTGTTAACTTTTTTGAAGCTGTCAACTTTTGTTAACTTTTTTTGAAGCTGTCAACTTTTGTTAACTTTTATAGAAGCTGTCAACTTTTGTTAACTTTTTTTGAAGCTGTCAACTTTTGTTAACTTTTTTGAAGCTGTCAACTTTTGTTAACTTTTTTTGAAGCTGTCAACTTTTGTTAACTTTTTTTGAAGCTGTCAACTTTTGTTAACTTTTATTAAAGCTGTCCACTTTTGTTAACTTTTTTTGAAGCTGTCAACTTTTGTTAACTTCTTTTGAAACTGTCAACTTTTGTTCACTTTTATTAAAGCTGTTAACTTTTGTTAACTTTTATTGAAGCTGTCAATTTTTGTTAACAATTTTGAAGCTGTCAACTTTTGTTAACTTCTTTTGATGTTTTGTCTTCTTTTTTGAAACGGTCAACTTTTGTGGAAGCTGTCAAGTTTTGTTAACTTTTTTTAAAACTGTCAACTTTTGTTAACTTTTTTAAAGCTGTCAACTTTTGTTAACTTCTTTTGAAATTTTGTTAACTTTTTCGAAGCTGTCAAATTTTGTTAATTTTTTTTGAAGCTGTCAACTTTTGTTAACTTTTTGAAGCTGTCAACTTTTGTTAACTTTTTTTGAAGCTATCAACTTTTGTTAACTTTTATTGAAGCTGTCAACTTTTGTTAACTTTTTTGGAAGCTGTCAACATTTGTTAACTTTTTTGAAGCTGTCAACTTTTGTTAACTTTTTTTAAAGCTGTCAACATTTGTTAACTGTTTTTAAAGCTGTCAACTTTTGTTAACTTTTTTTTAAAGCTGTCAACTTTTGTTTACTTTTTTAAAGCTGTCAACTTTTGTTAACTTTTTTAAAGCTGTCAACTTTTGTTAACTTTTGTTAACTTCTTTTGAAGTTTTGTCTACTTTTTTGAAACTGTCAACTTTTGTTAACTTTTATTGAAGCTGTCAACTTTTGTTAACTTTTTTTGAAGCTGTCAACTTTTGTTAACTGGTTTTGAAGCTGTTAACTTTTGTTAACTTTTTTTGAAGCTGTCAACTTTTGTTAACTTTTTTGAAGCTGTCAACTTTTGTTAACTTTTTTTAAAACTGTCAACTTTTGTTAACTTTTTTTGAAGCTGTCAACTTTTGTTAACTTTTATTAAAGCTGTCAACTTTTGTTAACTTCTTGTGAAACTGTCAACGTTTGTTAACTTTTATTGAAGCTGTCAACTTTTGTTAACTTGTTTGAAGCTGTCAACTTTTGTTAACTTTTTTTGGAGCTGTCAACTTTTGTTAACTTTTATTGAAGCGTCAACTTTTGTTAACTTTTTGGGAAGCTCTCAAAATTTGTTAACTTTTTTAAGGCTGTCAACTTTTGTTAACTTTTTTTAAAGCTGTCAACATTTGTTAACTGTTTGTGAAGCTGTCAACTTTTGTTAACTTTTTTTTAAAGCTGTTAACTTTTGTTAACTTTTTTAAAGCTGTCAACTTTTGTTAACTTTTGTTAACTTCTTTTGAAGTTTTGTCTACTTTTTTGAAACTGTCAACTTTTGTTAACTTTTATTGAAGCTGTCAACTTTTGTTAACTTTTTTTGAAGCTGTCAACTTTTGTTAACTGGTTTTGAAGCTGTTAACTTTTATTAACTTTTTTTGAAGCTGTCAACTTTTGTTAACTTTTTTGAAGCTGTCAACTTTTGCTAACTTTTTTTGAAGCTGTCAACTTTTTTTAACTTTTTTTGAAGCTGTCAACTTTTGTTAACTTCTTTTGATGTTTTGTCTTATTTTTTGAAACTGTCAACTTATGTGGAAGCTGTCAAGTTTTGTTAACTTTTTTTAAAACTGTCAACTTTTGTTAACTTTTTTAAAGCTGTCAACTTTTGTTAACTTCTTTTGATGTTTTGTCTTCTTTTTTGAAACTGTCAACTTTTGTGGAAGCTGTCAAGTTTTGTTAACTTTTTTTAAAACTGTCAACTTTTGTTAACTTTTTTAAAGCTGTCAACTTTTGTTAACTTCTTTTGAAATTTTGTTAACTTTTTTAATGCTGTCAACTTTTGCTAACTTTTTTTGAAGCTGTCAACTTTTGTTAACTTTTTTTTAAAGCTGTCAACTTTTGTTAACTTTTTTAAAGCTGTCAACTTTTGTTAACTGGTTTTGAAGCTGTTAACTTTTGTTAATTTTTTTTTGAAGCTGTCAAATTTTGTTAACTTTTATTGAAGCTGTCAACTTTTGTTAACTTTTTTGGAAGCTGTCAACATTTGTTAACTTTTTTGAAGCTGTCAACTTTTGTTAACTTTTTTTGAAGCTGTCAACTTTTGTTAACTTTTATAGAAGCTGTCAACTTTTGTTAACTTTTTTTGAAGCTGTCAACTTTTGTTAACTTTTTTGAAGCTGTCAACTTTTGTTAACTTTTTTTGAAGCTGTCAACTTTTGTTAACTTTTTTTGAAGCTGTCAACTTTTGTTAACTTTTATTAAAGCTGTCCACTTTTGTTAACTTTTTTTGAAGCTGTCAACTTTTGTTAACTTCTTTTGAAACTGTCAACTTTTGTTCACTTTTATTAAAGCTGTTAACTTTTGTTAACTTTTACTGAAGCTGTCAATTTTTGTTAACAATTTTGAAGCTGTCAACTTTTGTTAACTTCTTTTGATGTTTTGTCTTCTTTTTTGAAACGGTCAACTTTTGTGGAAGCTGTCAAGTTTTGTTAACTTTTTTTAAAACTGTCAACTTTTGTTAACTTTTTTAAAGCTGTCAACTTTTGTTAACTTCTTTTGAAATTTTGTTAACTTTTTCAAAGCTGTCAAATTTTGTTAATTTTTTTTGAAGCTGTCAACTTTTGTTAACTTTTTGAAGCTGTCAACTTTTGTTAACTTTTTTTGAAGCTATCAACTTTTGTTAACTTTTATTGAAGCTGTCAACTTTTGTTAACTTTTTTGGAAGCTGTCAACATTTGTTAACTTTTTTGAAGCTGTCAACTTTTGTTAACTTTTTTTAAAGCTGTCAACATTTGTTAACTGTTTTTGAAGCTGTCAACTTTTGTTAACTTTTTTTTAAAGCTGTCAACTTTTGTTTACTTTTTTAAAGCTGTCAACTTTTGTTAACTTTTTTAAAGCTGTCAACTTTTGTTAACTTTTGTTAACTTCTTTTGAAGTTTTGTCTACTTTTTTGAAACTGTCAACTTTTGTTAACTTTTATTGAAGCTGTCAACTTTTGTTAACTTTTTTTGAAGCTGTCAGTTTTTGTTAACTGGTTTTGAAGCTGTTAACTTTTGTTAACTTTTTTTGAAGCTGTCAACTTTTGTTAACTTTTTTGAAGCTGTCAACTTTTGTTAACTTTTTTTAAAACTGTCAACTTTTGTTAACTTTTTTTGAAGCTGTCAACTTTTGTTAACTTTTATTAAAGCTGTCCACTTTTGTTAACTTTTTTTGAAGCTGTCAACTTTTGTTAACTTCTTGTGAAACTGTCAACGTTTGTTAACTTTTATTGAAGCTGTCAACTTTTGTTAACTTGTTTGAAGCTGTCAACTTTTGTTAACTTTTTTTGGAGCTGTCAACTTTTGTTAACTTTTATTGAAGCGTCAACTTTTGTTAACTTTTTGGGAAGCTCTCAAAATTTGTTAACTTTTTTAAGGCTGTCAACTTTTGTTAACTTTTTTTAAAGCTGTCAACATTTGTTAACTGTTTGTGAAGCTGTCAACTTTTGTTAACTTTTTTTTAAAGCTGTCAACTTTTGTTAACTTTTTTAAAGCTGTCAACTTTTGTTAACTTTTGTTAACTTCTTTTGAAGTTTTGTCTACTTTTTTGAAACTGTCAACTTTTGTTAACTTTTATTGAAGCTGTCAACTTTTGTTAACTTTTTTTGAAGCTGTCAACTTTTGTTAACTGGTTTTGAAGCTGTTAACTTTTATTAACTTTTTTTGAAGCTGTCAACTTTTGTTAACTTTTTTGAAGCTGTCAACTTTTGCTAACTTTTTTTGAAGCTGTCAACTTTTTTTAACTTTTTTTGAAGCTGTCAACTTTTGTTAACTTCTTTTGATGTTTTGTCTTATTTTTTGAAACTGTCAACTTATGTGGAAGCTGTCAAGTTTTGTTAACTTTTTTTAAAACTGTCAACTTTTGTTAACTTTTTTAAAGCTGTCAACTTTTGTTAACTTCTTTTGATGTTTTGTCTTCTTTCTTGAAACTGTCAACTTTTGTGGAAGCTGTCAAGTTTTGTTAACTTTTTTTAAAACTGTCAACTTTTGTTAACTTTTTTAAAGCTGTCAACTTTTGTTAACTTCTTTTGAAATTTTGTTAACTTTTTTAATGCTGTCAACTTTTGCTAACTTTTTTTGAAGCTGTCAACTTTTGTTAACTTTTTTAAAGCTGTCAACTTTTGTTAACTTTTTTAAAGCTGTCAACTTTTGTTAACTTTTGTTAACTTCTTTTAAAGTTTTGTTAACTTTTTTAAAGCTGTCAACTTTTGTTAACTTTTGTTAACTTCTTTTAAAGTTTTGTTAACTTTTTTGAAGCTGTCAACTTTTGTTAACTTCTTTTGATGTTCTGTCTTCTTTTTTGAAACTGTCAACTTTTGTGGAAGCTGTCAAGTTTTGTTAACTTTTTTTAAAACTGTCAACTTTTGTTAACTTTTTTAAAGCTGTCAACTTTTGTTAACTTCTTTTGAAACTGTCAACTTTTTTTAACTTTTATCGAAGCTGTCAACTTTTGTTAACTATATTGAAGCTGTCAACTTTTGTTAACTTCTTTTAAAGTTTTGTTAACTTTTTTGAAGCTATCAACTTTTGTTATCTTCTTTTAAAGTTTTGTTAATTTTTTTGAAGCTGTCAACATTTGTTAACTTTTTTGAAGCTGTCAACTTTTGTTAACTTTTTTTAAAGCTGTCAACATTTGTTAACTGTTTGTGAAGCTGTCAACTTTTGTTAACTTTTTTTTAAAGCTGTCAACTTTTGTTAACTTTTTTAAAGCTGTCAACTTTTGTTAACTGGTTTTGAAGCTGTTAACTTTTGTTAATTTTTTTTGAAGCTGTCAAATTTTGTTAACTTTTATTGAAGCTGTCAACTTTTGTTAACTTTTTTGGAAGCTGACAACATTTGTTAACTTTTTTGAAGCTGTCAACTTTTGTTAACTTTTTTTGAAGCTGTCAACTTTTGTTAACTTTTATAGAAGCTGTCAACTTTTGTTAACTTTTTTTGAAGCTGTCAACTTTTGTTAACTTTTTTGAAGCTGTCAACTTTTGTTAACTTTTTTTGAAGCTGTCAACTTTTGTTAACTTTTTTTGAAGCTGTCAACTTTTGTTAACTTCTTTTGAAACTGTCAACTTTTGTTCACTTTTATTAAAGCTGTTAACTTTTGTTAACTTTTATTGAAGCTGTCAATTTTTGTTAACAATTTTGAAGCTGTCAACTTTTGTTAACTTCTTTTGATGTTTTGTCTTCTTTTTTGAAACGGTCAACTTTTGTGGAAGCTGTCAAGTTTTGTTAACTTTTTTTAAAACTGTCAACTTTTGTTAACTTTTTTAAAGCTGTCAACTTTTGTTAACTTCTTTTGAAATTTTGTTAACTTTTTCGAAGCTGTCAAATTTTGTTAATTTTTTTTGAAGCTGTCAACTTTTGTTAACTTTTTGAAGCTGTCAACTTTTGTTAACTTTTTTTGAAGCTATCAACTTTTGTTAACTTTTATTGAAGCTGTCAACTTTTGTTAACTTTTTTGGAAGCTGTCAACATTTGTTAACTTTTTTGAAGCTGTCAACTTTTGTTAACTTTTTTTAAAGCTGTCAACATTTGTTAACTGTTTTTAAAGCTGTCAACTTTTGTTAACTTTTTTTTAAAGCTGTCAACTTTTGTTTACTTTTTTAAAGCTGTCAACTTTTGTTAACTTTTTTAAAGCTGTCAACTTTTGTTAACTTTTGTTAACTTCTTTTGAAGTTTTGTCTACTTTTTTGAAACTGTCAACTTTTGTTAACTTTTATTGAAGCTGTCAACTTTTGTTAACTTTTTTTGAAGCTGTCAACTTTTGTTAACTGGTTTTGAAGCTGTTAACTTTTGTTAACTTTTTTTGAAGCTGTCAACTTTTGTTAACTTTTTTGAAGCTGTCAACTTTTGTTAACTTTTTTTAAAACTGTCAACTTTTGTTAACTTTTTTTGAAGCTGTCAACTTTTGTTAACTTTTATTAAAGCTGTCAACTTTTGTTAACTTCTTGTGAAACTGTCAACGTTTGTTAACTTTTATTGAAGCTGTCAACTTTTGTTAACTTGTTTGAAGCTGTCAACTTTTGTTAACTTTTTTTGGAGCTGTCAACTTTTGTTAACTTTTATTGAAGCGTCAACTTTTGTTAACTTTTTGGGAAGCTCTCAAAATTTGTTAACTTTTTTAAGGCTGTCAACTTTTGTTAACTTTTTTTAAAGCTGTCAACATTTGTTAACTGTTTGTGAAGCTGTCAACTTTTGTTAACTTTTTTTTAAAGCTGTTAACTTTTGTTAACTTTTTTAAAGCTGTCAACTTTTGTTAACTTTTGTTAACTTCTTTTGAAGTTTTGTCTACTTTTTTGAAACTGTCAACTTTTGTTAACTTTTATTGAAGCTGTCAACTTTTGTTAACTTTTTTTGAAGCTGTCAACTTTTGTTAACTGGTTTTGAAGCTGTTAACTTTTATTAACTTTTTTTGAAGCTGTCAACTTTTGTTAACTTTTTTGAAGCTGTCAACTTTTGCTAACTTTTTTTGAAGCTGTCAACTTTTTTTAACTTTTTTTGAAGCTGTCAACTTTTGTTAACTTCTTTTGATGTTTTGTCTTATTTTTTGAAACTGTCAACTTATGTGGAAGCTGTCAAGTTTTGTTAACTTTTTTTAAAACTGTCAACTTTTGTTAACTTTTTTAAAGCTGTCAACTTTTGTTAACTTCTTTTGATGTTTTGTCTTCTTTTTTGAAACTGTCAACTTTTGTGGAAGCTGTCAAGTTTTGTTAACTTTTTTTAAAACTGTCAACTTTTGTTAACTTTTTTAAAGCTGTCAACTTTTGTTAACTTCTTTTGAAATTTTGTTAACTTTTTTAATGCTGTCAACTTTTGCTAACTTTTTTTGAAGCTGTCAACTTTTGTTAACTTTTTTTTAAAGCTGTCAACTTTTGTTAACTTTTTTAAAGCTGTCAACTTTTGTTAACTGGTTTTGAAGCTGTTAACTTTTGTTAATTTTTTTTTGAAGCTGTCAAATTTTGTTAACTTTTATTGAAGCTGTCAACTTTTGTTAACTTTTTTGGAAGCTGTCAACATTTGTTAACTTTTTTGAAGCTGTCAACTTTTGTTAACTTTTTTTGAAGCTGTCAACTTTTGTTAACTTTTATAGAAGCTGTCAACTTTTGTTAACTTTTTTTGAAGCTGTCAACTTTTGTTAACTTTTTTGAAGCTGTCAACTTTTGTTAACTTTTTTTGAAGCTGTCAACTTTTGTTAACTTTTTTTGAAGCTGTCAACTTTTGTTAACTTTTATTAAAGCTGTCCACTTTTGTTAACTTTTTTTGAAGCTGTCAACTTTTGTTAACTTCTTTTGAAACTGTCAACTTTTGTTCACTTTTATTAAAGCTGTTAACTTTTGTTAACTTTTACTGAAGCTGTCAATTTTTGTTAACAATTTTGAAGCTGTCAACTTTTGTTAACTTCTTTTGATGTTTTGTCTTCTTTTTTGAAACGGTCAACTTTTGTGGAAGCTGTCAAGTTTTGTTAACTTTTTTTAAAACTGTCAACTTTTGTTAACTTTTTTAAAGCTGTCAACTTTTGTTAACTTCTTTTGAAATTTTGTTAACTTTTTCAAAGCTGTCAAATTTTGTTAATTTTTTTTGAAGCTGTCAACTTTTGTTAACTTTTTGAAGCTGTCAACTTTTGTTAACTTTTTTTGAAGCTATCAACTTTTGTTAACTTTTATTGAAGCTGTCAACTTTTGTTAACTTTTTTGGAAGCTGTCAACATTTGTTAACTTTTTTGAAGCTGTCAACTTTTGTTAACTTTTTTTAAAGCTGTCAACATTTGTTAACTGTTTTTGAAGCTGTCAACTTTTGTTAACTTTTTTTTAAAGCTGTCAACTTTTGTTTACTTTTTTAAAGCTGTCAACTTTTGTTAACTTTTTTAAAGCTGTCAACTTTTGTTAACTTTTGTTAACTTCTTTTGAAGTTTTGTCTACTTTTTTGAAACTGTCAACTTTTGTTAACTTTTATTGAAGCTGTCAACTTTTGTTAACTTTTTTTGAAGCTGTCAGTTTTTGTTAACTGGTTTTGAAGCTGTTAACTTTTGTTAACTTTTTTTGAAGCTGTCAACTTTTGTTAACTTTTTTGAAGCTGTCAACTTTTGTTAACTTTTTTTAAAACTGTCAACTTTTGTTAACTTTTTTTGAAGCTGTCAACTTTTGTTAACTTTTATTAAAGCTGTCCACTTTTGTTAACTTTTTTTGAAGCTGTCAACTTTTGTTAACTTCTTGTGAAACTGTCAACGTTTGTTAACTTTTATTGAAGCTGTCAACTTTTGTTAACTTGTTTGAAGCTGTCAACTTTTGTTAACTTTTTTTGGAGCTGTCAACTTTTGTTAACTTTTATTGAAGCGTCAACTTTTGTTAACTTTTTGGGAAGCTCTCAAAATTTGTTAACTTTTTTAAGGCTGTCAACTTTTGTTAACTTTTTTTAAAGCTGTCAACATTTGTTAACTGTTTGTGAAGCTGTCAACTTTTGTTAACTTTTTTTTAAAGCTGTCAACTTTTGTTAACTTTTTTAAAGCTGTCAACTTTTGTTAACTTTTGTTAACTTCTTTTGAAGTTTTGTCTACTTTTTTGAAACTGTCAACTTTTGTTAACTTTTATTGAAGCTGTCAACTTTTGTTAACTTTTTTTGAAGCTGTCAACTTTTGTTAACTGGTTTTGAAGCTGTTAACTTTTATTAACTTTTTTTGAAGCTGTCAACTTTTGTTAACTTTTTTGAAGCTGTCAACTTTTGCTAACTTTTTTTGAAGCTGTCAACTTTTTTTAACTTTTTTTGAAGCTGTCAACTTTTGTTAACTTCTTTTGATGTTTTGTCTTATTTTTTGAAACTGTCAACTTATGTGGAAGCTGTCAAGTTTTGTTAACTTTTTTTAAAACTGTCAACTTTTGTTAACTTTTTTAAAGCTGTCAACTTTTGTTAACTTCTTTTGATGTTTTGTCTTCTTTTTTGAAACTGTCAACTTTTGTGGAAGCTGTCAAGTTTTGTTAACTTTTTTTAAAACTGTCAACTTTTGTTAACTTTTTTAAAGCTGTCAACTTTTGTTAACTTCTTTTGAAATTTTGTTAACTTTTTTAATGCTGTCAACTTTTGCTAACTTTTTTTGAAGCTGTCAACTTTTGTTAACTTTTTTAAAGCTGTCAACTTTTGTTAACTTTTTTAAAGCTGTCAACTTTTGTTAACTTTTGTTAACTTCTTTTAAAGTTTTGTTAACTTTTTTAAAGCTGTCAACTTTTGTTAACTTTTGTTAACTTCTTTTAAAGTTTTGTTAACTTTTTTGAAGCTGTCAACTTTTGTTAACTTCTTTTGATGTTCTGTCTTCTTTTTTGAAACTGTCAACTTTTGTGGAAGCTGTCAAGTTTTGTTAACTTTTTTTAAAACTGTCAACTTTTGTTAACTTTTTTAAAGCTGTCAACTTTTGTTAACTTCTTTTGAAACTGTCAACTTTTTTTAACTTTTATCGAAGCTGTCAACTTTTGTTAACTATATTGAAGCTGTCAACTTTTGTTAACTTCTTTTAAAGTTTTGTTAACTTTTTTGAAGCTATCAACTTTTGTTATCTTCTTTTAAAGTTTTGTTAATTTTTTTGAAGCTGTCAACATTTGTTAACTTTTTTGAAGCTGTCAACTTTTGTTAACTTTTTTTAAAGCTGTCAACATTTGTTAACTGTTTGTGAAGCTGTCAACTTTTGTTAACTTTTTTTTAAAGCTGTCAACTTTTGTTAACTTTTTTAAAGCTGTCAACTTTTGTTAACTGGTTTTGAAGCTGTTAACTTTTGTTAATTTTTTTTGAAGCTGTCAAATTTTGTTAACTTTTATTGAAGCTGTCAACTTTTGTTAACTTTTTTGGAAGCTGACAACATTTGTTAACTTTTTTGAAGCTGTCAACTTTTGTTAACTTTTTTTGAAGCTGTCAACTTTTGTTAACTTTTATAGAAGCTGTCAACTTTTGTTAACTTTTTTTGAAGCTGTCAACTTTTGTTAACTTTTTTGAAGCTGTCAACTTTTGTTAACTTTTTTTGAAGCTGTCAACTTTTGTTAACTTTTTTTGAAGCTGTCAACTTTTGTTAACTTTTATTTAAGCTGTCCACTTTTGTTTACTTTTTTTGAAGCTGTCAACTTTTGTTAACTTCTTTTGAAACTGTCAACTTTTGTTCACTTTTATTAAAGCTGTTAACTTTTGTTAACTTTTATTGAAGCTGTCAATTTTTGTTAACAATTTTGAAGCTGTCAACTTTTGTTAACTTCTTTTGATGTTTTGTCTTCTTTTTTGAAACGGTCAACTTTTGTGGAAGCTGTCAAGTTTTGTTAACTTTTTTTAAAACTGTCAACTTTTGTTAACTTTTTTAAAGCTGTCAACTTTTGTTAACTTCTTTTGAAATTTTGTTAACTTTTTTGAAGCTGTCAACTTTTGTTAATTTTTTTTGAAGCTGTCAACTTTTGTTAACTTTTTGAAGCTGTCAACTTTTGTTAACTTTTTTTGAAGCTATCAACTTTTGTTAACTTTTATTGAAGCTGTCAACTTTTGTTAACTTTTTTGGAAGCTGTCAACATTTGTTAACTTTTTTGAAGCTGTCAACTTTTGTTAACTTTTTTTAAAGCTGTCAACATTTGTTAACTGTTTTTGAAGCTGTCAACTTTTGTTAACTTTTTTTTAAAGCTGTCAACTTTTGTTTACTTTTTTAAAGCTGTCAACTTTTGTTAACTTTTTTAAAGCTGTCAACTTTTGTTAACTTCTTTTGAAGTTTTGTCTACTTTTTTGAAACTGTCAACTTTTGTTAACTTTTATTGAAGCTGTCAACTTTTGTTAACTTTTTTTGAAGCTGTCAACTTTTGTTAACTGGTTTTGAAGCTGTTAACTTTTGTTAACTTTTTTTGAAGCTGTCAACTTTTGTTAACTTTTTTGAAGCTGTCAACTTTTGTTAACTTTTTTTAAAACTGTCAACTTTTGTTAACTTTTTTTGAAGCTGTCAACTTTTGTTAACTTTTATTAAAGCTGTCCACTTTTGTTAACTTTTTTTGAAGCTGTCAACTTTTGTTAACTTCTTTTGAAACTGTCAACTTTTGTTAACTTTTATTGAAGCTGTCAACTTTTGTTAACTTTTATTGAAGCTGTCAACTTTTGTTAACTTGTTTGAAGCTGTCAACTTTTGTTAACTTTTTTTGGAGCTGTCAACTTTTGTTAACTTTTATTGAAGCGTCAACTTTTGTTAACTTTTTGGGAAGCTCTCAAAATTTGTTAACTTTTTTTAGGCTGTCAACTATTGTTAACTTTTTTTAAAGCTGTCAACATTTGTTAACTGTTTGTGAAGCTGTCAACTTTTGTTAACTTTTTTTTTAAAGCTGTCAACTTTTGTTAACTTTTTTAAAGCTGTCAACTTTTGTTAACTTTTGTTAACTTCTTTTGAAGTTTTGTCTACTTTTTTGAAACTGTCAACTTTTGTTAACTTTTATTGAAGCTGTCAACTTTTGTTAACTTTTTTTGAAGCTGTCAACTTTTGTTAACTGGTTTTGAAGCTGTTAACTTTTATTAACTTTTTTTGAAGCTGTCAACTTTTGTTAACTTTTTTGAAGCTGTCAACTTTTGTTAACTTGTTTTGAAGCTGTCAACTTTTTTTAACTTTTTTTGAAGCTGTCAACTTTTGTTAACTTTTTTTGATGTTTTGTCTTATTTTTTGAAACTGTCAACTTATGTGGAAGCTGTCAAGTTTTGTTAACTTTTTTTAAAACTGTCAACTTTTGTTAACTTTTTTAAAGCTGTCAACTTTTGTTAACTTCTTTTGATGTTTTGTCTTCTTTTTTGAAACTGTCAACTTTTGTGGAAGCTGTCAAGTTTTGTTAACTTTTTTTAAAACTGTCAACTTTTGTTAACTTTTTTAAAGCTGTCAACTTTTGTTAACTTCTTTTGAAATTTTGTTAACTTTTTTAAAGCTGTCAACTTTTGCTAACTTTTTTTAAAGCTGTCAACTTTTGTTAACTTTTTTAAAGCTGTCAACTTTTGTTAACTTTTTTAAAGCTGTCAACTTTTGTTAACTTTTGTTAACTTCTTTTAAAGTTTTGTTAACTTTTTTAAAGCTGTCAACTTTTGTTAACTTTTGTTAACTTCTTTTGAAGTTTTGTTAACTTTTTTGAAGCTGTCAACTTTTGTTAACTTCTTTTGATGTTTTGTCTTCTTTTTTGAAACTGTCAACTTTTGTGGAAGCTGTCAAGTTTTGTTAACTTTTTTTAAAACTGTCAACTTTGTTAACTTTTTTAAAGCTGTCAACTTTTGTTAACTTCTTTTGAAACTGTCAACTTTTTTTAACTTTTATTGAAGCTGTCAACTTTTGTTAACTATATTGAAGCTGTCAACTTTTGTTAACTTCTTTTGAAGTTTTGTTAACTTTTTTGAAGCTATCAACTTTTGTTATCTTCTTTTGAAGTTTTGTTAATTTTTTTGAAGCTGTCAACATTTGTTAACTTTTTTGAAGCTGTCAACTTTTGTTAACTTTTTTTAAAGCTGTCAACATTTGTTAACTGTTTGTGAAGCTGTCAACTTTTGTTAACTTTTTTTTAAAGCTGTCAACTTTTGTTAACTGGTTTTGAAGCTGTTAACTTTTGTTAATTTTTTTTGAAGCTGTCAAATTTTGTTAACTTTTATTAAAGCTGTCAACTTTTGTTAACTTTTTTGGAAGCTGTCAACATTTGTTAACTTTTTTGAAGCTGTCAACTTTTGTTAACTTTTTTTGAAGCTGTCAACTTTTGTTAACTTTTATTGAAGCTGTCAACTTTTGTTAACTTTTTTTGAAGCTGTCAACTTTTGTTAACTTTTTTGAAGCTGTCAACTTTTGTTAACTTTTTTTGAAGCTGTCAACTTTTGTTAACTTTTTTTGAAGCTGTCAACTTTTGTTAACTTTTATTAAAGCTGTCCACTTTTGTTAACTTTTTTTGAAGCTGTCAACTTTTGTTAACTTCTTTTGAAACTGTCAACTTTTGTTCACTTTTATTAAAGCTGTTAACTTTTGTTAACTTTTATTAAAGCTGTCAATTTTTGTTAACAATTTTGAAGCTGTCAACTTTTGTTAACTTCTTTTGATGTTTTGTCTTCTTTTTTGAAACGGTCAATTTTTGTGGAAGCTGTCAAGTTTTGTTAACTTTTTTTAAAACTGTCAACTTTTGTTAACTTTTTTAAAGCTGTCAACTTTTGTTAACTTCTTTTGAAATTTTGTTAACTTTTTTGAAGCTGTCAACTTTTGTTAATTTTTTTTGAAGCTGTCAACTTTTGTTAACTTTTTTAAGCTGTCAACTTTTGTTAACTTTTTTTGAAGCAATCAACTTTTGTTAACTTTTATTAAAGCTGTCAACTTTTGTTAACTTTTTTGGAAGCTGTCAACATTTGTTAACTTTTTTGAAGCTGTCAACTTTTGTTAACTTTTTTTAAAGCTGTCAACATTTGTTAACTGTTTTTGAAGCTGTCACCTTTTGTTAACTTTTTTTAAAGCTGTCAACTTTTGTTAACTTTTATTAAAGCTGTCCACTTTTGTTAACTTTTTTTGAAGCTGTCAACTTTTGTTAACTTCTTTTGAAACTGTCAACTTTTGTTAACTTTTATTGAAGCTGTCAACTTTTGTTAACTTTTATTGAAGCTGTCAACTTTTGTTAACTTGTTTGAAGCTGTCAACTTTTGTTAACTTTTTTTGGAGCTGTCAACTTTTGTTAACTTTTATTGAAGCGTCAACTTTTGTTAACTTTTTGGGAAGCTCTCAAAATTTGTTAACTTTTTTTAGGCTGTCAACTATTGTTAACTTTTTTTAAAGCTGTCAACATTTGTTAACTGTTTGTGAAGCTGTCAACTTTTGTTAACTTTTTTTTTAAAGCTGTCAACTTTTGTTAACTTTTTTAAAGCTGTCAACTTTTGTTAACTTTTGTTAACTTCTTTTGAAGTTTTGTCTACTTTTTTGAAACTGTCAACTTTTGTTAACTTTTATTGAAGCTGTCAACTTTTGTTAACTTTTTTTGAAGCTGTCAACTTTTGTTAACTGGTTTTGAAGCTGTTAACTTTTATTAACTTTTTTTGAAGCTGTCAACTTTTGTTAACTTTTTTGAAGCTGTCAACTTTTGTTAACTTGTTTTGAAGCTGTCAACTTTTTTTAACTTTTTTTGAAGCTGTCAACTTTTGTTAACTTTTTTTGATGTTTTGTCTTATTTTTTGAAACTGTCAACTTATGTGGAAGCTGTCAAGTTTTGTTAACTTTTTTTAAAACTGTCAACTTTTGTTAACTTTTTTAAAGCTGTCAACTTTTGTTAACTTCTTTTGATGTTTTGTCTTCTTTTTTGAAACTGTCAACTTTTGTGGAAGCTGTCAAGTTTTGTTAACTTTTTTTAAAACTGTCAACTTTTGTTAACTTTTTTAAAGCTGTCAACTTTTGTTAACTTCTTTTGAAATTTTGTTAACTTTTTTAAAGCTGTCAACTTTTGCTAACTTTTTTTAAAGCTGTCAACTTTTGTTAACTTTTTTAAAGCTGTCAACTTTTGTTAACTTTTTTAAAGCTGTCAACTTTTGTTAACTTTTGTTAACTTCTTTTAAAGTTTTGTTAACTTTTTTAAAGCTGTCAACTTTTGTTAACTTTTGTTAACTTCTTTTGAAGTTTTGTTAACTTTTTTGAAGCTGTCAACTTTTGTTAACTTCTTTTGATGTTTTGTCTTCTTTTTTGAAACTGTCAACTTTTGTGGAAGCTGTCAAGTTTTGTTAACTTTTTTTAAAACTGTCAACTTTGTTAACTTTTTTAAAGCTGTCAACTTTTGTTAACTTCTTTTGAAACTGTCAACTTTTTTTAACTTTTATTGAAGCTGTCAACTTTTGTTAACTATATTGAAGCTGTCAACTTTTGTTAACTTCTTTTGAAGTTTTGTTAACTTTTTTGAAGCTATCAACTTTTGTTATCTTCTTTTGAAGTTTTGTTAATTTTTTTGAAGCTGTCAACATTTGTTAACTTTTTTGAAGCTGTCAACTTTTGTTAACTTTTTTTAAAGCTGTCAACATTTGTTAACTGTTTGTGAAGCTGTCAACTTTTGTTAACTTTTTTTTAAAGCTGTCAACTTTTGTTAACTGGTTTTGAAGCTGTTAACTTTTGTTAATTTTTTTTGAAGCTGTCAAATTTTGTTAACTTTTATTAAAGCTGTCAACTTTTGTTAACTTTTTTGGAAGCTGTCAACATTTGTTAACTTTTTTGAAGCTGTCAACTTTTGTTAACTTTTTTTGAAGCTGTCAACTTTTGTTAACTTTTATAGAAGCTGTCAACTTTTGTTAACTTTTTTTGAAGCTGTCAACTTTTGTTAACTTTTTTGAAGCTGTCAACTTTTGTTAACTTTTTTTGAAGCTGTCAACTTTTGTTAACTTTTTTTGAAGCTGTCAACTTTTGTTAACTTTTATTAAAGCTGTCCACTTTTGTTAACTTTTTTTGAAGCTGTCAACTTTTGTTAACTTCTTTTGAAACTGTCAACTTTTGTTCACTTTTATTAAAGCTGTTAACTTTTGTTAACTTTTATTAAAGCTGTTAACTTTTGTTAACTTTTATTAAAGCTGTCAATTTTTGTTAACAATTTTGAAGCTGTCAACTTTTGTTAACTTCTTTTGATGTTTTGTCTTCTTTTTTGAAACGGTCAATTTTTGTGGAAGCTGTCAAGTTTTGTTAACTTTTTTTAAAACTGTCAACTTTTGTTAACTTTTTTAAAGCTGTCAACTTTTGTTAACTTCTTTTGAAATTTTGTTAACTTTTTTGAAGCTGTCAACTTTTGTTAATTTTTTTTGAAGCTGTCAACTTTTGTTAACTTTTTTAAGCTGTCAACTTTTGTTAACTTTTTTTGAAGCAATCAACTTTTGTTAACTTTTATTAAAGCTGTCAACTTTTGTTAACTTTTTTGGAAGCTGTCAACATTTGTTAACTTTTTTGAAGCTGTCAACTTTTGTTAACTTTTTTTAAAGCTGTCAACATTTGTTAACTGTTTTTGAAGCTGTCACCTTTTGTTAACTTTTTTTAAAGCTGTCAACTTTTGTTTACTTTTTTAAAGCTGTCAACTTTTGTTAACTTTTTTAAAGCTGTCAACTTTTGTTAACTTTTGTTAACTTCTTTTGAAGTTTTGTCTACTTTTTTGAAACTGTCAACTTTTGTTAACTTTTATTGAAGCTGTCAACTTTTGTTAACTTTTTTGATGTTTTGTCTTCTTTTTTGAAACTGTCAACTTTTGTGGAAGCTGTCAAGTTTTGTTAACTTTTTTTAAAACTGTCAACTTTTGTTAACTTTTTTAAAGCTGTCAACTTTTGTTAACTTCTTTTGAAATTATGTTAACTTTTTTGAAGCTGTCAACTTTTGTTAATTTTTTTTTAAGCTGTCAACTTTTGTTAACTTTCTGAAGCTGTCAAATTTTGTTATTTTTTTTTGAAGCTATCAACTTTTGTTAACTTTTATTGAAGCTGTCAACTTTTGTTAACTTTTTTGGAAGCTGTCAACATTTGTTAACTTTTTTGAAGCTGTCAACTTTTGTTAACTTTTTTTTAAAGCTGTCAACTTTTGTTTATTTTTTTAAAGCTGTCAACTTTTGTTAACTTTTTTAAAGCTGTCAACTTTTGTTAACTTTTGTTAACTTCTTTTGAAGTTTTGTCTACTTTTTTGAAACTGTCAACTTTTGTTAACTTTTATTGAAGCGGTCAACTTTTGTTAACTTTTTTTGAAGCTGTCAACTTTTGTTAACTGGTTTTGAAGCTGTTAACTTTTGTTAACTTTTTTTGAAGCTGTCAACTTTTGTTAACTTTTTTGAAGCTGTCAACTTTTGTTAACTTTTTTTAAAACTGTCAACTTTTGTTAACTTTTTTTGAAGCTGTCAAGTTTTGTTAACTTTTATTAAAGCTGTCCACTTTTGTTAACTTTTTTTGAAGCTGTCAACTTTTGTTAACTTCTTTTAAAACTGTCAACTTTTGTTAACTTTTATTGAAGCTGTCAACTTTTGTTAACTTTTATTGAAGCTGTCAACTTTTGTTAACTTGTTTGAAGCTGTCAACTTTTGTTAACTTTTATTGGAGCTGTCAACTTTTGTTAACTTTTATTGAAGCGTCAACTTTTGTTAACTTTTTGGGAAGCACTCAAAATTTGTTAACTTTTTTAAGGCTGTCAACTTTTGTTAACTTTTTTTAAAGCTGTCAACATTTGTTAACTGTTTGTGAAGATGTCAACTTTTGTTAACTTTTTTTTAAAGCTGTCAACTTTTGTTACCTTTTTTAAAGCTGTCAACTTTTGTTAACTTTTGTTAACTTCTTTTGACGTTTTGTCTACTTTTTTGAAACTGTCAACTTTTGTTAACTTTTATTGAAGCTGTCAACTTTTGTTAACTTTTTTTGAAGCTGTCAACTTTTGTTAACTGGTTTTGAAGCTGTTAACTTTTATTAACTTTTTTTGAAGCTGTCAACTTTTGTTAACTTTTTTGAAGCTGTCAACTTTTGTTAACTTTTTTTGAAGCTGTCAAATTTTTTTAACTTTTTTTGAAGCTGTCAACTTTTGTTAACTTCTTTTGATGTTTTGTCTTATTTTTTGAAACTGTCAACTTTTGTGGAAGCTGTCAAGTTTTGTTAACTTTTTTTAAAACTGTCAACTTTTGTTAACTTTTTAAAGCTGTCAACTTTTGTTAACTTCTTTTGATGTTTTGTCTTCTTTTTTGAAACTGTCAACTTTTGTGGAAGCTGTCAAGTTTTGTTAACTTTTTTTAAAACTGTCAACTTTTGTTAACTTTTTTAAAGCTGTCAACTTTTGTTAACTTCTTTTGAAATTTTGTTAACTTTTTTGAAGCTGTCAACTTTTGTTAACTTTTTTGGAAGCTGTCAACATTTGTTAACTTTTTTGAAGCTGTCAACTTGTGTTAACTTTTTTTGAAGCTGTCAACTTTTGTTAACTGGTTTTGAAGCTGTCAAGTTTTGTTAACTTTTTTGAAGCTGTCAACTTTTGTTAACTTTTTTAAAGTTGTCAACTTTTGCTAATTTTTTTTAAAGCTGTCAACTTTTGTTAACTTTTTTAAAGCTGTTAACTTTTGTTAACTTTTTTAAAGCTGTCAACTTTTGTTAACTTCTTTTAAAGTTTTGTTAACTTTTTTAAAGCTGTCAACTTTTGTTAACTTTTGTTAACTTCTTTTGAAGTTTTGTTAACTTTTTTGAAGCTGTCAACTTTTGTTAACTTCTTTTGATGTTTTGTCTTCTTTTTTGAAACTGTCAACTTTTGTGGAAGCTGTCAAGTTTTGTTAACTTTTTTTAAAACTGTCAACTTTTGTTAACTTTTTTGAAGCTGTTAACTTTTGTTAATTTTTTTTGAAGCTGTCAACTTTTGTTAACTTTTTGGAGCTGTCAACTTTTGTTAACTTTTTTTGAAGCTATCAAGTTTTGTTAACTTTTATTGAAGCTGTCAACTTTTGTTAACTTTTTTGGAAGCTGTCAACATTTGTTAACTTTTTTGAAGCTGTCAACTTTTGTTAACTTTTTTTAAAGCTGTCAACATTTGTTAACTGTGTTTGAAGCTGTCAACTTTTGTTTACTTTTTTAAAGCTGTCAACTTTTGTTAACTTTTTTAAAGCTGTCAACTTTTGTTAACTTTTGTTAACTTCTTTTGAAGTTTTGTCTACTTTTTTGAAACTGTCAACTTTTGTTAACTTTTATTGAACCTGTCAACTTTTGTTAACTTTTTTGAAGCTGTCAACTTTTGTTAACTTTTTTTGAAGCTGTCAACTTTTGTTAACTTTTTTTGAAGCTGTCAACTTTTGTTAACTTTTATTAAAGCTGTCCACTTTTGTTAACTTTTTTTGAAGCTGTCAACTTTTGTTAACTTCTTTTGAAACTGTCAACTTTTTTTAACTTTTATTGAAGCTGTCAACGTTTGTTAACTTTTATTGAAGCTGTCAATTTTTGTTATCTATTTTGAAGCTGTCAACTTTTGTTAACTTCTTTTGAAGTTTTGTTAACTTTTTTGAAGCTGTCAACATTTGTTAACTTTTTTGAAGCTGTCAACTTTTGTTAACTTTTTTTAAAGCTGTCAACATTTGTTAACTGTTTGTGAAGCTGTCAACTTTTGTTAACTTTTTTTTAAAGCTGTCAACTTTTGTTAATTTTTTTAAAGCTGTCAACTTTTGTTAACTGGTTTTGAAGCTGTTAACTTTTGTTAAATTTTTTTGAAGCTGTCAACTTTTGTTAACTTTTATTGAAGCTGTCAACTTTTGTTAACTTTTTTGGAAGCCGTCAACATTTGTTAAATTTTTTGAAGCTGTCAACTTTTGTTAACTTTTTTTGAAGCTGTCAACTTTTGTTAACTTTTATTGAAGCTGTCAACTTTTGTTAACATTTTTTGAAGCTGTCAACTTTAGTTAACTTTTTTGAAGCTGTCAACTTTTGTTAACTTTTTTTGAAGCTGTCAACTTTTGTTAACTTTTTTAGAAGCTGTCAACTTTTGTTAACTTTTATTAAAGCTGTCCACTTTTGTTAACTTTTTTTGAAGCTGTCAACTTTTGTTAACTTCTTTTGAAACTGTCAACTTTGGTTCACTTTTATTAAAGCTGTTAACTTTTGTTAACTTTTATTGAAGCTGTCAATTTTTGTTAACTATTTTGAAGCTATCAACTTTTGTTAACTTTTATTGAAGCTGTCATCTTTTGTTAACTTTTTTGGAAGCTGTCAACATTTGTTAACTTTTTTAAAGCTGTCAACTTTTGTTAACTTTTTTTAAAGCTGTCAACATTTGTTAACTGTTTTTGTAGCTGTCAACTTTTGTTAACCTTTTTTTAAAGCTGTCAACTTTTGTTAACTTTTTTAAAGCTGTCAACTTTTGTTAACTTTTTTAAAGCTGTCAACTTTTGTTAACTTTTGGTAACTTTTTTTGAAGTTTTGTCTACTTTTTTGAAACTGTCAACTTTTGTTAACTTTTATTGAAGCTGTCATTTTTTGTTAACTTCCCTTGATGTTTTGTCTCCTTTTTTGAAACTGTCAACTTTTGTGGAAGCTGTCAAGTTTTGTTAACTTTTTTTAAAACTGTTAACTTTTGTTAACTTTTTTAAAGCTGTCAACTTTTGTTAACTTCTTTTGAAATTTTGTTAACTTTTTTGAAGCTGTCAACTTTTGTTAACTTTTTTGGAAGCTGTCAACATTTGTTAACTTTTTTGAAGCTGTCAACTTTTGTTAACTTTTTTTGAAGCTGTCACCTTTTGTTAACTTTTATAGAAGCTGTCAACTTTTGTTAACTTTTTTTGAAGCTGTCAACTTTTGTTAACTTTTTTGAAGCTGTCAACTTTTGTTAACTTTTTTTGAAGCTGTCAACTTTTGTTAACTTTTTTTGAAGCTGTCAACTTTTGTTAACTTTTATTAAAGCTGTCCACTTTTGTTAACTTTTTTTGAAGCTGTCAACTTTTGTTAACTTCTTTTGAAACTGTCAACGTTTGGTCACTTTTATTAAAGCTGTTAACTTTTGTTAACTTTTATTGAAGCTGTCAATTTTTGTTAACAATTTTGAAGCTGTCAACTTTTGTTAACTTCTTTTGATGTTTTGTCTTCTTTTTTGAAACGGTCAACTTTTGTGGAAGCTGTCAAGTTTTGTTAACTTTTTTTAAAACTGTCAACTTTTGTTAACTTTTTTAAAGCTGTCAACTTTTGTTAACTTCTTTTGAAATTTTGTTAACTTTTTTGAAGCTGTCAACTTTTGTTAATTTTTTTTGAAGCTGTCAACTTTTGTTAACTTTTTGAAGCTGTCAACTTTTGTTAACTTCTTTTGAAGCTATCAACTTTTGTTAACTTTTATTGAAGCTGTCAACTTTTGTTAACTTTTTTGGAAGCTGTCAACATTTGTTAACTTTTTTGAAGCTGTCAACTTTTGTTAAATTTTTTTAAAGCTGTCAACATTTGTTAACTGGTTTTGAAGCTGTCAACTTTTGTTAACTTTTTTTTAAAGCTGTCAACTTTTGTTTACTTTTTTAAAGCTGTCAACTTTTGTTACCTTTTTTAAAGCTGTCAACTTTTGTTAACTTTTGTTAACTTCTTTTGAAGTTTTGTCTACTTTTTTGAAACTGTCAACTTTTGTTAACTTTTTTGATGTTTTGTCTTCTTTTTTGAAACTGTCAACTTTTGTGGAAGCTGTCAATTTTGTTAACTTTTTTTAAAACTGTCAACTTTTGTTAACTTTTTTAAAGCTGTCAACTTTTGTTAACTTCTTTTGAAATTTTGTTAACTTTTTTGAAGCTGTCAACTTTTGTTAATTTTTTTTTAAGCTGTCAACTTTTGTTAACTTTTTGAAGCTGTCAAATTTTGTTAACTTTTTTTGAAGCTATCAACTTTTGTTAACTTTTATTGAAGCTGTCAACTTTTGTTAACGTTTTTGGAAGCTGTCAACATTTGTTAACTTTTTTGAAGCTGTCAACTTTTGTTAACTTTTTTTTAAAGCTGTCAACTTTTGTTTATTTTTTTAAAGCTGTCAACTTTTGTTAACTTTTTTAAAGCTGTCAACTTTTGTTAACTTTTGTTAACTTCTTTTGAAGTTTTGTCTACTTTTTTGAAACTGTCAACTTTTGTTAACTTTTATTGAAGCGGTCAACTTTTGTTAACTTTTTTTGAAGCTGTTAACTTTTGTTAACTGGTTTTGAAGCTGTTAACTTTTGTTAACTTTTTTTAAAGCTGTCAACTCTGGTTAACTTTTTCGAAGCTGTCAACTTTTGTTAACTTTTTTTAAAACTGTCAACTTTTGTTAACTTTTTTTGAAGCTGTCAACTTTTGTTAACTTTTATTAAAGCTGTCCACTTTTGTTAACTTTTTTTAAATCTGTCAACTTTTGTTAACTTCTTTTGAAGCTGTCAACTTTTGTTAACTTTTATTGAAGCTGTCAACTTTTGTTAACTTTTATTGAAGCTGTCAACTTTTGTTAACTTGTTTGAAGCTGTCAACTTTTGTTAACTTTTTTTGGAGCTGTCAACTTTTGTTAACTTTTATTGAAGCGTCAACTTTTGTTAACTTTTTGGGAAGCTCTCAAAATTTGTTAACTTTTTTAAGGCTGTCAACTTTTGTTAACTTTTTTTAAAGCTGTCAACATTTGTTAACTGTTTGTGAAGCTGTCAACTTTTGTTAACTTTTTTTTAAAGCTGTCAACTTTTGTTAACTTTTTTAAAGCTGTCAACTTTTGTTAACTTTTGTTAACTTCTTTTGAAGTTTTGTCTACTTTTTTGAAACTGTCAACTTTTTTTAACTTTTATTGAAGCTGTCAACTTTTGTTAACTTTTTTTGAAGCTGTCAACTTTTGTTAACTGGTTTTGAAGCTGTTAACTTTTATTAACTTTTTTTGAAGCTGTCAACTTTTGTTAACTTTTTTGAAGCTGTCAATTTTTGTTAACTTTTTTTGAAGCTGTCAACTTTTTTTAACTTTTTTTGAAGCTGTCAACTTTTGTTAACTTCTTTTGATGTTTTGTCTTCTTTTTTGAAACTGTCAACTTTTGTGGAAGCTGTCAAGTTTTGTTAACTTTTTTTAAAACTGTCAACTTTTGTTCACTTTTTTAAAGCTGTCAACTTTTGTTAACTTCTTTTGATGTTTTGTCTTCTTTTTTGAAACTGTCAACTTTTGTGGAAGCTGTCAAGTTTTGTTAACTTTTTTTAAAACTGTCAACTTTTTTAACTTTTTTAAAGCTGTCAAATTTGTTAACTTCTTTTGAAATTTTGTTAACTTTTTTGAAGCTGTCAACTTTTGTTAATTTTTTTTGAAGCTGTCAACTTTTGTTATCTTTTTGAAGCTGTCAACTTTTGTTAACTTTTTTGGAAGCTGTCAACATTTGTTAACTTTTTTTAAAACTGTCAACTTTTGTTAACTTTTTTAAAGCTGTCACCTATTGTTAACTTCTTTTGAAATTTTTTTAACTTTTTTGAAGCTGTCAACTTTTGTTAACTTCTTTTGATGTTTTGTCTTCTTTTTTGAAACTGTCAACTTTTGTGGAAGCTGTCAAGTTTTGTTAACTTTTTTTAAAACTGTCAACTTTTTTAACTTTTTTAAAGCTGTCAAATTTGTTAACTTCTTTTGAAATTTTGTTAACTTTTTTGAAGCTGTCAACTTTTGTTAATTTTTTTTGAAGCTGTCAACTTTTGTTATCTTTTTGAAGCTGTCAACTTTTGTTAACTTTTTTGGAAGCTGTCAACATTTGTTAACTTTTTTTAAGCTGTCAACTTTTGTTAACTTTTTTTGAAGCTGTCAACTTTTGTTAACTGGTTTTGAAGCTGTCAACTTTTGTTAACTTTTTTGAAACTGTCAACTTTTGTTAAATTTTTTAAAGTTGCCAACTTTTGCTAACTTTTTTTAAAGCTGTCAACTTTTGTTAACTTTTTTAAAGCTGTTAACTTTTGTTAACTTTTTTAAAGCTGTCAACTTTTGTTAACTTTTGTTAACTTCTTTTAAAGTTTTGTTAACTTTTTAAAAGCTGTCAACTTTTGTTAAGTTTTGTTAACTTCTTTTGAAGTTTTGTTAACTTTTTTGAAGCTGTCAACTTTTATTAACTTCTTTTGATGTTTTGTCTTCTTTTTTGAAACTGTCAACTTTTGTGGAAGCTGTCAAGTTTTGTTAACTTTTTTTAAAACTGTCAACTTTTGTTAACTTTTTTGAAGCTGTCAACTTTTGTTAATTTTTTTTGAAGCTGTCAACTTTTGTTAACTTTTTGGAGCTGTCAACTTTTGTTAACTTTTTTTGAAGCTATTAAGTTTTGTTAACTTTTATTGAAGCTGTCAACTTTTGTTAACTTTTTTGGAAGCTGTCAACATTTGTTAACTTTTTTGAAGCTGTCAACTTTTGTTAACTTTTTTTAAAGCTGTCAACATTTGTTAACTGTGTTTAAAGCTGTCAACTTTTGTTAACTTTTTTTTAAAGCTGTCAACTTTTGTTTACTTTTTTAAAGCTGTCAACTTTTGTTAACTTTTTTAAAGCTGTCAACTTTTGTTAACTTTTGTTAACTTCTTTTGAAGTTTTGTCTACTTTTTTGAAACTGTCAACTTTTGTTAACTTTTATTGAAGCTGTTAACTTTTGTTAACTTTTTTGAAGCTGTCAACTTTTGTTAACTTTTTTTGAAGCTGTCAACTTTTGTTAACTTTTTTTGAAGCTGTCAACTTTTGTTAACTTTTATTAAAGCTGTCCACTTTTGTTAAATTTTTTTGAAGCTGTCAACTTTTGTTAACTTCTTTTGAAACTGTCAACTTTTTTTAACTTTTATTGAAGCTGTCAACTTTTGTTAACTTTTATTGAAGCTGTCAATTTTTGTTAACTATTTTGAAGCTGTCAACTTTTGTTAACTTCTTTTGAAGTTTTGTTAACTTTTTTGAAGCTATCAACTTTTGTTATCTTCTTTTGAAGTTTTGTTAATTTTTTTGAAGCTGTCAACAATTGTTAACTTTTTTGAAGCTGTCAACTTTTGTTAACTTTTTTTAAAGCTGTCAACATTTGTTAACTGTTTGTGAAGCTGTCAACTTTTGTTAACTTTTTTTTAAAGCTGTCAACTTTTGTTAAGTTTTTTTAAAGCTGTCAACTTTTGTTAACTGGTTTTGAAGCTGTTAACTTTTGTTAAATTTTTTTGAAGCTGTCAACTTTTGTTAACTTTTATTGAAGCTGTCAACTTTTGTTAACTTTTTTGGAAGCTGTCAACATTTGTTAACTTTTTTGAAGCTGTCAACTTTTGTTAACTTTTTTTGAAACTGTCAACTTTTGTTAACTTTTATTGAAGATGTCAACTTTTGTTAACTTTTTTTGATGTTTTGTCTTCTTTTTTGAAACTGTCAACTTTTGTGGAAGCTGTCAAGTTTTGTTAACTTTTTTTAAAACTGTCAACTTTTGTTCACTTTTTTAAAGCTGTCAACTTTTGTTAACTTCTTTTGATGTTTTGTCTTCTTTTTTGAAACTGTCAACTTTTGTGGAAGCTGTCAAGTTTTGTTAACTTTTTTTAAAACTGTCAACTTTTTTTAACTTTTTTAAAGCTGTCACCTATTGTTAACTTCTTTTGAAATTTTTTTAACTTTTTTGAAGCTGTCAACTTTTGTTAACTTCTTTTGATGTTTTGTCTTCTTTTTTGAAACTGTCAACTTTTGTGGAAGCTGTCAAGTTTTGTTAATTTTTTTTAAAACTGTCAACTTTTTTAACTTTTTTAAAGCTGTCAAATTTGTTAACTTCTTTTGAAATTTTGTTAACTTTTTTAAAGCTGTCAACTTTTGTTAATTTTTTTTGAAGCTGTCAACTTTTGTTAACTTTTTGAAGCTGTCAACTTTTGTTAACTTTTTAGGAAGCTGTCAACATTTGTTAACTTTTTTGAAGCTGTCAACTTTTGTTAACTTTTTTTGAAGCTGTCAACTTTTGTTAACTGGTTTTGAAGCTTGAACTTTTTTTGATGTTTTGTCTTCTTTTGTGGAAGCTGTCAAGTTTTGTTAACTTTTTTTAAAACTGTCAACTTTTTTAACTTTTTTAAGGCTGTCAAATTTGTTAACTTCTTTTGAAATTTTGTTAACTTTTTTGAAGCTGTCAACTTTTGTTAATTTTTTTTGAAGCTGTCAACTTTTGTTAACTTTTTGAAGCTGTCAACTTTTGTTAACTTTTTTGGAAGCTGTCAACATTTGTTAACTTTTTTGAAGCTGTCAACTTTTGTTAACTTTTTTTGAAGCTGTCAACTTTTGTTAACTGGTTTTGAAGCTGTCAACTTTTGTTAACTTTTTTGAAACTGTCAACTTTTGTTAAATTTTTTAAAGTTGCCAACTTTTGCTAACTTTTTTTAAAGCTGTCAACTTTTGTTAACTTTTTTAAAGCTGTTAACTTTTGTTAACTTTTTTAAAGCTGTCAACTTTTGTTAACTTTTGTTAACTTCTTTTAAAGTTTTGTTAACTTTTTTTAAAACTGTCAACTTTTGTTAACTTTTTTGAAGCTGTCAACTTTTGTTAATTTTTTTTGAAGCTGTCAACTTTTGTTAACTTTTTGGAGCTGTCAACTTTTGTTAACTTTTTTTGAAGCTATCAAGTTTTGTTAACTTTTATTGAAGCTGTCAATTTTTGTTAACTATTTTGAAGCTGTCAACTTTTGTTAACTTCTTTTGAAGTTTTGTTAACTTTTTTGAAGCTATCAACTTTTGTTATCTTCTTTTGAAGTTTTGTTAATTTTTTTGAAGCTGTCAACAATTGTTAACTTTTTTGAAGCTGTCAACTTTTGTTAACTTTTTTTAAAGCTGTCAACATTTGTTAACTGTTTGTGAAGCTGTCAACTTTTGTTAACTTTTTTTTAAAGCTGTCAACTTTTGTTAACTTTTTTTAAAGCTGTCAACTTTTGTTAACTGGTTTTGAAGCTGTTAACTTTTGTTAAATTTTTTTGAAGCTGTTAACTTTTGTTAACTTTTATTGAAGCTGTCAACTTTTGTTAACTTTTTTGGAAGCTGTCAACATTTGTTAACTTTTTTGAAGCTGTCAACTTTTGTTAACTTTTTTTGAAACTGTCAACTTTTGTTAACTTTTATTGAAGCTGTCAACTTTTGTTAACTTTTTTTGATGTTTTGTCTTCTTTTTTGAAACTGTCAACTTTTGTGGAAGCTGTCAAGTTTTGTTAACTTTTTTTAAAACTGTCAACTTTTGTTCACTTTTTTAAAGCTGTCAACTTTTGTTAACTTCTTTTGATGTTTTGTCTTCTTTTTTGAAACTGTCAACTTTTGTGGAAGCTGTCAAGTTTTGTTAACTTTTTTTAAAACTGTCAACTTTTTTTAACTTTTTTAAAGCTGTCACCTATTGTTAACTTCTTTTAAAATTTTTTTAACTTTTTTGAAGCTGTCAACTTTTGTTAACTTCTTTTGATGTTTTGTCTTCTTTTTTGAAACTGTCAACTTTTGTGGAAGCTGTCAAGTTTTATTAACTTTTTTTAAAACTGTCAACTTTTTTAACTTTTTTAAAGCTGTCAAATTTGTTAACTTCTTTTGAAATTTTGTTAACTTTTTTGAAGCTGTCAACTTTTGTTAATTTTTTTTGAAGCTGTCAACTTTTGTTAACTTTTTGAAGCTGTCAACTTTTGTTAACTTTTTTGGAAGCTGTCAACATTTGTTAACTTTTTTGAAGCTGTCAACTTTTGTTAACTTTTTTTGAAGCTGTCAACTTTTGTTAACTGGTTTTGAAGCTTGAACTTCTTTTGATGTTTTGTCTTCTTTTTTGAAACTGTTAACTTTTGTGGAAGCTGTCAAGTTTTGTTAACTTTTTTTAAAACTGTCAACTTTTTTAACTTTTTTAAAGCTGTCAAATTTGTTAACTTCTTTTGAAATTTTGTTAACTTTTTTGAAGCTGTCAACTTTTGTTAATTTTTTTTGAAGCTGTCAACTTTTGTTAACTTTTTGAAGCTGTCAACTTTTGTTAACTTTTTTGGAAGCTGTCAACATTTGTTAACTTTTTTGAAGCTGTCAACTTTTGTTAACTTTTTTTGAAGCTGTCAACTTTTGTTAACTGGTTTTGAAGCTGTCAACTTTTGTTAACTTTTTTGAAACTGTCAACTTTTGTTAAATTTTTTAAAGTTGCCAACTTTTGCTAACTTTTTTTAAAGCTGTCAACTTTTGTTAACTTTTTTAAAGCTGTTAACTTTTGTTAACTTTTTTAAAGCTGTCAACTTTTGTTAACTTTTGTTAACTTCTTTTAAAGTTTTGTTAACTTTTTTAAAGCTGTCAACTTTTGTTAAGTTTTGTTAACTTCTTTTGAAGTTTTGTTAACTTTTTTGAAGCTGTCAACTTTTGTTAACTTCTTTTGATGTTTTGTCTTCTTTTTTGAAACTGTCAACTTTTGTGGAAGCTGTCAAGTTTTGTTAACTTTTTTTAAAACTGTCAACTTTTGTTAACTTTTTTGAAGCTGTCAACTTTTGTTAATTTTTTTTGAAGCTGTCAACTTTTGTTAACTTTTTGGAGCTGTCAACTTTTGTTAACTTTTTTTGAAGCTATCAAGTTTTGTTAACTTTTATTGAAGCTGTCAACTTATGTTAACTTTTTTGGAAGCTGTCAACATTTGTTAACTTTTTTGAAGCTGTCAACTTTTGTTAACTTTTTTTAAAGCTGTCAACATTTGTTAACTGTGTTTAAAGCTGTCAACTTTTGTTAACTTTTTTTTAAAGCTGTCAACTTTTGTTTACTTTTTTAAAGCTGTCAACTTTTGTTAACTTTTTTAAAGCTGTCAACTTTTGTTAACTTTTGTTAACTTCTTTTGAAGTTTTGTCTACTTTTTTGAAACTGTCAACTTTTGTTAACTTTTATTGAAGCTGTTAACTTCTGTTAACTTTTTTGAAGCTGTCAACTTTTGTTAACTTTTTTTGAAGCTGTCAACTTTTGTTAACTTTTTTTGAAGCTGTCAACTTTTGTTAAATTTTATTAAAGCTGTCCACTTTTGTTAAATTTTTTTGAAGCTGTCAACTTTTGTTAACTTCTTTTGAAACTGTCAACTTTTTTTAACTTTTATTGAAGCTGTCAACTTTTGTTAACTTTTATTGAAGCTGTCAATTTTTGTTAACTATTTTGAAGCTGTCAACTTTTGTTAACTTCTTTTGAAGTTTTGTTAACTTTTTTGAAGCTATCAACTTTTGTTATCTTCTTTGAAGTTTTGTTAATTTTTTTGAAGCTGTCAACATTTGTTAACTTTTTTGAAGCTGTCAACTTTTGTTAACTTTTTTTAAAGCTGTCAACATTTGTTAACTGTTTGTGAAGCTGTCAACTTTTGTTAACTTTTTTTTAAAGCTGTCAACTTTTGTTAACTTTTTTTAAAGCTGTCAACTTTTGTTAACTGGTTTTGAAGCTGTTAACTTTTGTTAAATTTTTTTGAAGCTGTCAACTTTTGTTAACTTTTATTGAAGCTGTCAACTTTTGTTAACTTTTTTGGAAGCTGTCAACATTTGTTAACTTTTTTGAAGCTGTCAACTTTTGTTAACTTTTTTTGAAACTGTCAACTTTTGTTAACTTTTTTAGAAGCTGTCAACTTTTGTTAACTTTTATTAAAGCTTTCCACTTTTGTTAACTTTTTTTGAAGCTGTCAACTTTTGTTAACTTCTTTTGAAACTGTCAACTTTTGTTCACTTTTATTAAAGCTGTTAACTTTTATTGAAGCTGTCAATTTTTGTTAACTATTTTGAAGCTGTCAACTTTTGTTAACTTTTTTTGAAGCTATCAACTTTTGTTAACTTTTATTGAAGCTGTCATCTTTTGTTAACTTTTTTGGAAGCTGTCAACATTTGTTAACTTTTTTGAAGCTGTCAACTTTTGTTAACTTTTTTTAAAGCTGTCAACATTTGTTAACTGTTTTTGAAGCTGTCAACTTTTGTTAACTTTTTTTTAAAGCTGTCAACATTTGTTAACTTTTTTAAAGCTGTCAACTTTTGTTAACTTTTTTAAAGATGTCAACTTTTGTTAACTTCTTTTGAAATTTTGTTAACTTTTTTGAAGCTGTCAACTTTTGTTAACTTCTTTTGAAATTTTGTTAACTTTTTTGAAGCTGTCAACTTTTGTTAACTTTTTTAAGCTGTTAACTTTTGTTAACTTTTTTTGAAGCTATCAACTTTTGTTAACTTTTATTGAAGATGTCAACTTTTGTTAACTTTTTTGGAAGCTGTCAACATTTGTTAAATTTTTTTAAAGCTGTCAACATTTGTTAACTGTTTTTAAAGCTGTCAACTTTTGTTAACTTTTTTTTAAAGCTGTCAACTTTTGTTTATTTTTTTAAAGCTGTCAACATTTGTTAACTTTTTTAAAGCTGTCAAGTTATGTTAACTTTTATTGATGCTGTCAACTTTTGTTAACTTTTTTGGAAGCTGTTAACATTTGTTAACTTTTTTGAAGCTGTCAACTTTTGTTAACTTTTTTTAAAGCTGTCAACATTTGTTAACTGTGTTTGAAGCTGTCAACTTTTGTTAACTTTTTTTTAAAGCTGTCAACTTTTGTTTACTTTTTTAAAGCTGTCAACTTTTGTTAACTTTTTTAAATCTGTCAACTTTTGTTAACTTTTGTTAACTTCTTTTGAAGTTTTGTCTACTTTTTTGAAACTGTCAACTTTTGTTAACTTTTATTGAAGCTGTCAACTTTTGTTAACTTTTTTGAAGCTGTCAACTTTTGTTAACTTTTTTTGAAGCTGTCAACTTTTGTTAACTTTTTTTGAAGCTGTCAACTTTTGTTAACTTTTATTAAAGCTGTCCACTTTTGTTAACTTTTTTTGAAGCTGTCAACTTTTGTTAACTTCTTTTGAAACTGTCAACTTTTTTTAACTTTTATTGAAGCTGTCAACTTTTGTTAACTTTTATTGAAGCTGTCAATTTTTGTTAACTATTTTGAAGCTGTCAACTTTTGTTAACTTCTTTTGAAGTTTTGTTAACTTTTTTGAAGCTATCAACTTTTGTTATCTTCTTTTGAAGTTTTGTTAATTTTTTTGAAGCTGTCAACATTTGTTAACTTTTTTGAAGCTGTCAACTTTTGTTAACTTTTTTTAAAGCTGTCAACATTTGTTAACTGTTTGTGAAGCTGTCAACTTTTGTTAACTTTTTTTTAAAACTGTCAACTTTTGTTAATTTTTTTTAAAACTGTCAACTTTTGTTAACTGGTTTTGAAGCTGTTAACTTTTGTTAAATTTTTTTGAAGCTGTCAACTTTTGTTAACTTCTTTTGAAACTGTCAACTTTTGTTAACTTTTTTTGAAGCTATCAACTTTTGTTAACTTTTATTGAAGCTGTCATCTTTTGTTAACTTTTTTGGAAGCTGTCAACATTTGTTAATTTTTTTGAAGCTGTCAACTTTTGTTAACTTTTTTTAAAGCTGTCAACATTTGTTAACTGTTTTTGAAGCTGTCAACTTTTGTTAACTTTTTTTTAAAGCTGTCAAGTTTTGTTAACTTTTTTAAAGCTGTCAACTTTTGTTAACTTTTTTAAAGCTGTCAACTTTTGTTAACTTTTGCTAACTTTTTTTGAAGTTTTGTCTACTTTTTTGAAACTGTCAACTTTTGTTAACTTTTATTGAAGCTGTCATTTTTTGTTAACTTCTCTTTATGTTTTGTCTTCTTTTTTGAAACTGTCAACTTTTGTGGAAGCTGTCAAGTTTTGTTAACTTTTTTTAAAACTGTTAACTTTTGTTAACTTTTTTAAAGCTGTCAACTTTTGTTAACTTCTTTTGAAATTTTGTGTACTTTTTTGAAGCTGTCAACTTTTGTTAATTTTTTTAAGCTGCCAACTTTTGTTAACTTTTTGAAGCTGTCAACTTTTGTTAACTTTTTTTGAAGCTATCCACTTTTGTTAACTTTTATTGAAGCTGTCAACTTTTGTTAACTTTTTTGGAAGCTGTCAACATTTGTTAACTTTTTTGAAGCTGTCAACTTTTGTTAACTTTTTTTAAAGCTGTCAACATTTGTTAACTCTTTTTGAAGCTGTCAACTTTTGTTAACTTTTTTTTAAAGCTGTCAACTTTTGTTTATTTTTTTAAAGCTGTCAACTTTTGTTAACTTTTTTAAAGCTGTCAAATTTTGTTAACTTTTATTGAAGCTGTCAACTTTTGTTAACTTTTTTGGAAGCTGTCAACATTTGTTAACTTTTTTGAAGCTGTCAACTTTTGTTAACTTTTTTGGAAGCTGTCAACATTTGTTAACTTTTTTGAAACTGTCAACTTTTGTTAACTTTTATTGAAGCCGTCAACTTTTGTGAACTTTTTTGAAGCTGTCAACATTTGTTAACTTTTTTGAAGCTGTCAACTTTTGTTAACTTTTTTGGAAGCTGTCAACTTTTGTTTACTTTTTTAAAGCTGTCAACTTTTGTTAACTTTTTTAAAGCTGTCAACTTTTGTTAACTTTTGTTAACTTCTTTTGAAGTTTTGTCTACTTTTTTGAAACTGTCAACTTTTGTTAACTTTTATTGAAGCTGTCAACTTTTGTTAACTTTTTTGAAGCTGTTAACTTTTGTTAACTTCTTTTGATGTTTTGTCTTCTTTTTTGAAACTGTCAACTTTTGTGGAAGCTGTCAAGTTTTGTTAACTTTTTTTAAAACTGTCAACTTTTGTTAACTTTTTTGAAGCTGTCAACTTTTGTTAATTTTTTTTGAAGCTGTCAACTTTTGTTAACTTTTTGGAGCTGTCAACTTTTGTTAACTTTTTTTGAAGCTATCAAGTTTTGTTAACTTTTATTGAAGCTGTCAACTTATGTTAACTTTTTTGGAAGCTGTCAACATTTGTTAACTTTTTTGAAGCTGTCAACTTTTGTTAACTTTTTTTAAAGCTGTCAACATTTGTTAACTGTGTTTAAAGCTGTCAACTTTTGTTAACTTTTTTTTAAAGCTGTCAACTTTTGTTTACTTTTTTAAAGCTGTCAACTTTTGTTAACTTTTTTAAAGCTGTCAACTTTTGTTAACTTTTGTTAACTTCTTTTGAAGTTTTGTCTACTTTTTTGAAACTGTCAACTTTTGTTAACTTTTATTGAAGCTGTTAACTTTTGTTAACTTTTTTGAAGCTGTCAACTTTTGTTAACTTTTTTTGAAGCTGTCAACTTTTGTTAACTTTTTTTGAAGCTGTCAACTTTTGTTAAATTTTATTAAAGCTGTCCACTTTTGTTAAATTTTTTTGAAGCTGTCAACTTTTGTTAACTTCTTTTGAAACTGTCAACTTTTTTTAACTTTTATTGAAGCTGTCAACTTTTGTTAACTTTTATTGAAGCTGTCAATTTTTGTTAACTATTTTGAAGCTGTCAACTTTTGTTAACTTCTTTTGAAGTTTTGTTAACTTTTTTGAAGCTATCAACTTTTGTTATCTTCTTTGAAGTTTTGTTAATTTTTTTGAAGCTGTCAACATTTGTTAACTTTTTTGAAGCTGTCAACTTTTGTTAACTTTTTTTAAAGCTGTCAACATTTGTTAACTGTTTGTGAAGCTGTCAACTTTTGTTAACTTTTTTTTAAAGCTGTCAACTTTTGTTAACTTTTTTTAAAGCTGTCAACTTTTGTTAACTGGTTTTGAAGCTGTTAACTTTTGTTAAATTTTTTTGAAGCTGTCAACTTTTGTTAACTTTTATTGAAGCTGTCAACTTTTGTTAACTTTTTTGGAAGCTGTCAACATTTGTTAACTTTTTTGAAGCTGTCAACTTTTGTTAACTTTTTTTGAAACTGTCAACTTTTGTTAACTTTTTTAGAAGCTGTCAACTTTTGTTAACTTTTATTAAAGCTTTCCACTTTTGTTAACTTTTTTTGAAGCTGTCAACTTTTGTTAACTTCTTTTGAAACTGTCAACTTTTGTTCACTTTTATTAAAGCTGTTAACTTTTATTGAAGCTGTCAATTTTTGTTAACTATTTTGAAGCTGTCAACTTTTGTTAACTTTTTTTGAAGCTATCAACTTTTGTTAACTTTTATTGAAGCTGTCATCTTTTGTTAACTTTTTTGGAAGCTGTCAACATTTGTTAACTTTTTTGAAGCTGTCAACTTTTGTTAACTTTTTTTAAAGCTGTCAACATTTGTTAACTGTTTTTGAAGCTGTCAACTTTTGTTAACTTTTTTTTAAAGCTGTCAACATTTGTTAACTTTTTTAAAGCTGTCAACTTTTGTTAACTTTTTTAAAGATGTCAACTTTTGTTAACTTCTTTTGAAATTTTGTTAACTTTTTTGAAGCTGTCAACTTTTGTTAACTTCTTTTGAAATTTTGTTAACTTTTTTGAAGCTGTCAACTTTTGTTAACTTTTTGAAGCTGTTAACTTTTGTTAACTTTTTTTGAAGCTATCAACTTTTGTTAACTTTTATTGAAGATGTCAACTTTTGTTAACTTTTTTGGAAGCTGTCAACATTTGTTAAATTTTTTTAAAGCTGTCAACATTTGTTAACTGTTTTTAAAGCTGTCAACTTTTGTTAACTTTTTTTTAAAGCTGTCAACTTTTGTTTATTTTTTTAAAGCTGTCAACATTTGTTAACTTTTTTAAAGCTGTCAAGTTATGTTAACTTTTATTGATGCTGTCAACTTTTGTTAACTTTTTTGGAAGCTGTTAACATTTCTTAACTTTTTTGAAGCTGTCAACTTTTGTTAACTTTTTTTAAAGCTGTCAACATTTGTTAACTGTGTTTGAAGCTGTCAACTTTTGTTAACTTTTTTTTAAAGCTGTCAACTTTTGTTTACTTTTTTAAAGCTGTCAACTTTTGTTAACTTTTTTAAATCTGTCAACTTTTGTTAACTTTTGTTAACTTCTTTTGAAGTTTTGTCTACTTTTTTGAAACTGTCAACTTTTGTTAACTTTTATTGAAGCTGTCAACTTTTGTTAACTTTTTTGAAGCTGTCAACTTTTGTTAACTTTTTTTGAAGCTGTCAACTTTTGTTAACTTTTTTTGAAGCTGTCAACTTTTGTTAACTTTTATTAAAGCTGTCCACTTTTGTTAACTTTTTTTGAAGCTGTCAACTTTTGTTAACTTCTTTTGAAACTGTCAACTTTTTTTAACTTTTATTGAAGCTGTCAACTTTTGTTAACTTTTATTGAAGCTGTCAATTTTTGTTAACTATTTTGAAGCTGTCAACTTTTGTTAACTTCTTTTGAAGTTTTGTTAACTTTTTTGAAGCTATCAACTTTTGTTATCTTCTTTTGAAGTTTTGTTAATTTTTTTGAAGCTGTCAACATTTGTTAACTTTTTTGAAGCTGTCAACTTTTGTTAACTTTTTTTAAAGCTGTCAACATTTGTTAACTGTTTGTGAAGCTGTCAACTTTTGTTAACTTTTTTTTAAAACTGTCAACTTTTGTTAATTTTTTTTAAAACTGTCAACTTTTGTTAACTGGTTTTGAAGCTGTTAACTTTTGTTAAATTTTTTTGAAGCTGTCAACTTTTGTTAACTTCTTTTGAAACTGTCAACTTTTGTTAACTTTTTTTGAAGCTATCAACTTTTGTTAACTTTTATTGAAGCTGTCATCTTTTGTTAACTTTTTTGGAAGCTGTCAACATTTGTTAATTTTTTTGAAGCTGTCAACTTTTGTTAACTTTTTTTAAAGCTGTCAACATTTGTTAACTGTTTTTGAAGCTGTCAACTTTTGTTAACTTTTTTTTAAAGCTGTCAAGTTTTGTTAACTTTTTTAAAGCTGTCAACTTTTGTTAACTTTTTTAAAGCTGTCAACTTTTGTTAACTTTTGCTAACTTTTTTTGAAGTTTTGTCTACTTTTTTGAAACTGTCAACTTTTGTTAACTTTTATTGAAGCTGTCATTTTTTGTTAACTTCTCTTTATGTTTTGTCTTCTTTTTTGAAACTGTCAACTTTTGTGGAAGCTGTCAAGTTTTGTTAACTTTTTTTAAAACTGTTAACTTTTGTTAACTTTTTTAAAGCTGTCAACTTTTGTTAACTTCTTTTGAAATTTTGTGTACTTTTTTGAAGCTGTCAACTTTTGTTAATTTTTTTAAGCTGCCAACTTTTGTTAACTTTTTGAAGCTGTCAACTTTTGTTAACTTTTTTTGAAGCTATCCACTTTTGTTAACTTTTATTGAAGCTGTCAACTTTTGTTAACTTTTTTGGAAGCTGTCAACATTTGTTAACTTTTTTGAAGCTGTCAACTTTTGTTAACTTTTTTTAAAGCTGTCAACATTTGTTAACTCTTTTTGAAGCTGTCAACTTTTGTTAACTTTTTTTTAAAGCTGTCAACTTTTGTTTATTTTTTTAAAGCTGTCAACTTTTGTTAACTTTTTTAAAGCTGTCAAATTTTGTTAACTTTTATTGAAGCTGTCAACTTTTGTTAACTTTTTTGGAAGCTGTCAACATTTGTTAACTTTTTTGAAGCTGTCAACTTTTGTTAACTTTTTTGGAAGCTGTCAACATTTGTTAACTTTTTTGAAACTGTCAACTTTTGTTAACTTTTATTGAAGCCGTCAACTTTTGTGAACTTTTTTGAAGCTGTCAACATTTGTTAACTTTTTTGAAGCTGTCAACTTTTGTTAACTTTTTTGGAAGCTGTCAACTTTTGTTTACTTTTTTAAAGCTGTCAACTTTTGTTAACTTTTTTAAAGCTGTCAACTTTTGTTAACTTTTGTTAACTTCTTTTGAAGTTTTGTCTACTTTTTTGAAACTGTCAACTTTTGTTAACTTTTATTGAAGCTGTCAACTTTTGTTAACTTTTTTGAAGCTGTTAACATTTGTTAACTTTTTTGAAGCTGTCAACTTTTGTTAACTTTTTTGGAAGCTGTCAACATTTGTTAACTTTTTTGAAACTGTCAACTTTTGTTAACTTTTATTGAAGCTGTCAACTTTTGTTAACTTTTTTGAAGCTGTCAACATTTGTTAACTTTTTTGAAGCTGTCAACTTTTGTTAACTTTTTTGGAAGCTGTCAACATTTGTTAACTTTTTTGAAGCTGTCAACTTTTGTTAACTTTTTTTGAAGCAATCAACTTTTGTTAACTTTTATTAAAGCTGTCAACTTTTGTTAACTTTTTTGGAAGCTGTCAACATTTGTTAACTTTTTTGAAGCTGTCAACTTTTGTTAACTTTTTTTAAAGCTGTCAACATTTGTTAACTGTTTTTGAAGCTGTCAACTTTTGTTAACTTTTTTTTAAAGCTGTCAACTTTTGTTTATTTTTTTAAAGCTGTCAACTTTTGTTAACTATTTTAAAGCTGTCAAGTTTTGTTAACTTTTATTGAAGCTGTAAACTTTTGTTAACTTTTTTGGAAGCTGTCAACATTTGTTAACTTTTTTGAAGCTGTCACCTTGTGTTAACTTTTTTTAAAGCTGTCAACATTTGTTAACTGTGTTTGAAGCTGTCAACTTTTGTTAACTTTTTTTTAAAGCTGTCAACTTTTGTTTACTTTTTTAAAGCTGTCAACTTTTGTTAGCTTTTTTAAAGCTGTCAACTTTTGTTAACTTTTGTTAACTTCTTTTGAAGTTTTGTCTACTTTTTTGAAACTGTCAACTTTTGTTAACTTTTATTGAAGCTGTCAACTTTTGTTAACTTTTTTGAAGCTGTCAACTTTTGTTAACTTTTTTTGAAGCTGTCAACTTTTGTTAACTTTTTTTGAAGCTGTCAACTTTTGTTAACTTTTATTAAAGCTGTCCACTTTTGTTAACTTTTTTTGAAGCTGTCAACTTTTGTTAACTTCTTTTGAAACTGTCAACTTTTGTTAACTTTTATTGAAGCTGTCAATTTTTGTTAACTATTTTGAAGCTGTCAACTTTTGTTAACTTCTTTTGAAGTTTTGTTAACTTTTTTGAAGCTATCAACTTTTGTTATCTTCTTTTGAAGTTTTGTTAATTTTTTTGAAGCTGTCAACATTTGTTAACTTTTTTGAAGCTGTCAACTTTTGTTAACTTTTTTTAAAGCGTCAACATTTGTTAACTGTTTGTGAAGCTGTCAACTTTTGTTCACTTTTTTTTAAAGCTGTCAACTTATGTTAACTTTTTTTAAAGCTGTCAACTTTTGTTAACTGGTTTTGAAGCTGTTAACTTTTGTTAAATTTTTTTGAAGCTGTCAACTTTTGTTAACTTCTTTTGAAACTGTCAACTTTTGTTCACTTTTATTAAAGCTGTTAACTTTTATTGAAGCTGTCAATTTTTGTTAACTATTTTGAAGCTGTCAACTTTTGTTAACTTTTTTTGAAGCTATCAACTTTTGTTAACTTTTATTGAAGCTGTCATCTTTTGTTAACTTTTTTGGAAGCTGTCAACATTTGTTAACTTTTTTGAAGCTGTCAAGTTTTGTTAACTTTTTTTAAAACTGTTAACTTTTGTTAACTTTTTTAAAGCTGTCAACTTTTGTTAACTTCTTTTGAAATTTTGTTAACTTTTTTGAAGCTGTCAACTTTTGTTAATTTTTTTAAGCTGTCAACTTTTGTTAACTTTTTGAAGCTGTCAACTTTTGTTAACTTTTTTTGAAGCTATCAACTTTTGTTAACTTTTATTGAAGCTGTCAACTTTTGTTAACTTTTTTGGAAGCTGTCAACATTTGTTAACTTTTTTGAAGCTGTCAACTTTTGTTAACTTTTTTTAAAGCTGTCAACATTTGTTAACTGTTTTTGAAGCTGTCAACTTTTGTTAACTTTTTTTTAAAGCTGTCAACTTTTGTTTATTTTTTTAAAGCTGTCAACTTTTGTTAACTTTTTTAAAGCTGTCAAGTTTTGTTAACTTTTATTGAAGCTGTCAACTTTTGTTAACTTTTTTGGAAGCTGTCAACATTTGTTAACTTTTTTGAAGCTGTCAACTTTTGTTAACTTTTTTTAAAGCTGTCAACATTTGTTAACTGTGTTTGGAACTGTCAACTTTTGTTAACTTTTTTTTAAAGCTGTCAACTTTTGTTTACTTTTTTAAAGCTGTCAACTTTTGTTAACTTTTTTAAAGCTGTCAACTTTTGTTAACTTTTGTTAACTTCTTTTGAAGTTTTGTCTACTTTTTTGAAACTGTCAACTTTTGTTAACTTTTATTGAAGCTGTCAACTTTTGTTAACTTTTTTGAAGCTGTCAACTTTTGTTAACTTTTTTTGAAGCTGTCAACTTTTGTTAACTTTTATTAAAGCTGTCCACTTTTGTTAACTTTTGTTAACTTCTTTTGAAGTTTTGTCTACTTTTTTGAAACTGTCAACTTTTGTTAACTTTTATTGAAGCTGTCAACTTTTGTTAACTTTTTTGAAGCTGTCAACTTTTGTTAACTTTTTTTGAAGCTGTCAACTTTTGTTAACTTTTTTTGAAGCTGTCAACTTTTGTTAACTTTTATTAAAGCTGTCCACTTTTGTTAACTTTTTTTGAAGCTGTCAACTTTTGTTAACTTCTTTTGAAACTGTCAACTTTTTTTAACTTTTATTGAAGCTGTCAACTTTTGTTAACTTTTATTGAAGCTGTCAACTTTTGTTAACTTTTTTTTAAAGCTGTCAACTTTTGTTAACTTTTTTTAAAGCTGTCAACTTTTATTAACTGGTTTTGAAGCTGTTAACTTTTGTTAAATTTTTTTGAAGCTGTCAACTTTTGTTAACTTCTTTTGAAACTGTCAACTTTAGTTCACTTTTATTAAAGCTGTTAACTTTTGTTAACTTTTATTGAAGCTGTCAATTTTTGTTAACTATTTTGAAGCTGTCAACTTTTGTTAACTTTTTTTAAAGCTGTCAACATTTGTTAACTGTTTTTGTAGCTTTCAACTTTTGTTAACTTTTTTTTAAAGCTGTCAACTTTTGTTAACTTTTTTAAAGCTGTCAACTTTTGTTAACTTTTTTAAAGCTGTCAACTTTTGTTAACTTTTGTTAACTTTTTTTGAAGTTTTGTCTACTTTTTTGAAACTGTCAACTTTTGTTAACTTTTATTAAAGCTGTCATTTTTTGTTAACTTCCCTTGATGTTTTGTCTTCTTTTTTGAAACTGTCAACTTTTGTGTAAGCTGTCAAGTTTTGTTAACTTTTTTTAAAACTGTTAACTTTTGTTAACTTTTTTAAAGCTGTCAACTTTTGTTAACTTCTTTTGAAATTTTGTTAACTTTTTTGAAGCTGTCAACTTTTGTTAACTTTTTTGAAGCTGTCAACTTTTGTTAACTTTTTTTGAAGCTGTCAACTTTTGTTAACTTTTATAGAAGCTGTCAACTTTTGTTAACTTTTTTTGAAGCTGTCAACTTTTGTTAACTTTTTTGAAGCTGTCAACTTTTGTTAACTTTTTTTGAAGTTGTCAACTTTTGTTAACTTTTTTTGAAGCTGTAAACTTTTGATAACTTTTATTAAAGCTGTCCACTTTTGTTAACTTTTTTTAAAGCTTTCAACTTTTGTTAACTTCTTTTCAAAATGTCAACTTTTGGTCACTTTTATTAAAGCTGTTAACTTTTGTTAACTTTTATTGAAGCTGTCAATTTTTGTTAACAATTTTGAAGCTGTCAACTTTTGTTAACTTCTTTTGATGTTTTGTCTTCTTTTTTAAAACGGTCAACTTTTGTGGAAGCTGTCAAGTTTTGTTAACTTTTTTTAAAACTGTCAACTTTTGTTAACTTTTTTAAAGCTGTCAACTTTTGTTAACTTTTTTTGAATCTGTCAACTTTTGTTAACTTCTTTTGAAACTGTCAACTTTTGTTAACTTTTATTGAAGCTGTCAACTTTTGTTAACTTTTATTGAAGCTGTCAACTTTTGTTAACTTGTTTGAAGCTGTCAACTTTTGTTAACTTTTTTTGGAGCTGTCAACTTTTGTTAACTTTTATTGAAGCGTCAACTTTTGTTAACTTTTTGGGAAGCTCTCAAAATTTGTTAACTTTTTTAAGGCTGTCAACTTTTGTTAACTTTTTTTAAAGCTGTCAACATTTGTTAACTGTTTGTGAAGCTGTCAACTTTTGTTAACTTTTTTTTAAAGCTGTCAACTTTTGTTAACTTTTTTAAAGCTGTCAACTTTTGTTAACTGGTTTTGAAGCTGTTAACTTTTGTTAATTTTTTTTGAAGCTGTCAAATTTTGTTAACTTTTATTGAAGCTGTCAACTTTTGTTAACTTTTTTGGAAGCTGTCAACATTTGTTAACTTTTTTGAAGCTGTCAACTTTTGTTAACTTTTTTTGAAGCTGTCAACTTTTGTTAACTTTTATAGAAGCTGTCAACTTTTGTTAACTTTTTTTGAAGCTGTCAACTTTTGTTAACTTTTTTGAAGCTGTCAACTTTTGTTAACTTTTTTTGAAGCTGTCAACTTTTGTTAACTTTTTTTGAAGCTGTCAACTTTTGTTAACTTCTTTTGAAACTGTCAACTTTTGTTCACTTTTATTAAAGCTGTTAACTTTTGTTAACTTTTATTGAAGCTGTCAATTTTTGTTAACAATTTTGAAGCTGTCAACTTTTGTTAACTTCTTTTGATGTTTTGTCTTCTTTTTTGAAACGGTCAACTTTTGTGGAAGCTGTCAAGTTTTGTTAACTTTTTTTAAAACTGTCAACTTTTGTTAACTTTTTTAAAGCTGTCAACTTTTGTTAACTTCTTTTGAAATTTCGTTAACTTTTTCGAAGCTGTCAAATTTTGTTAATTTTTTTTGAAGCTGTCAACTTTTGTTAACTTTTTGAAGCTGTCAACTTTTGTTAACTTTTTTTGAAGCTATCAACTTTTGTTAACTTTTATTGAAGCTGTCAACTTTTGTTAACTTTTTTGGAAGCTGTCAACATTTGTTAACTTTTTTGAAGCTGTCAACTTTTGTTAACTTTTTTTAAAGCTGTCAACATTTGTTAACTGTTTTTAAAGCTGTCAACTTTTGTTAACTTTTTTTTAAAGCTGTCAACTTTTGTTTACTTTTTTAAAGCTGTCAACTTTTGTTAACTTTTTTAAAGCTGTCAACTTTTGTTAACTTTTGTTAACTTCTTTTGAAGTTTTGTCTACTTTTTTGAAACTGTCAACTTTTGTTAACTTTTATTGAAGCTGTCAACTTTTGTTAACTTTTTTTGAAGCTGTCAACTTTTGTTAACTGGTTTTGAAGCTGTTAACTTTTGTTAACTTTTTTTGAAGCTGTCAACTTTTGTTAACTTTTTTGAAGCTGTCAACTTTTGTTAACTTTTTTTAAAACTGTCAACTTTTGTTAACTTTTTTTGAAGCTGTCAACTTTTGTTAACTTTTATTAAAGCTGTCCACTTTTGTTAACTTTTTTTGAAGCTGTCAACTTTTGTTAACTTCTTGTGAAACTGTCAACGTTTGTTAACTTTTATTGAAGCTGTCAACTTTTGTTAACTTGTTTGAAGCTGTCAACTTTTGTTAACTTTTTTTGGAGCTGTCAACTTTTGTTAACTTTTATTGAAGCGTCAACTTTTGTTAACTTTTTGGGAAGCTCTCAAAATTTGTTAACTTTTTTAAGGCTGTCAACTTTTGTTAACTTTTTTTAAAGCTGTCAACATTTGTTAACTGTTTGTGAAGCTGTCAACTTTTGTTAACTTTTTTTTAAAGCTGTTAACTTTTGTTAACTTTTTTAAAGCTGTCAACTTTTGTTAACTTTTGTTAACTTCTTTTGAAGTTTTGTCTACTTTTTTGAAACTGTCAACTTTTGTTAACTTTTATTGAAGCTGTCAACTTTTGTTAACTTTTTTTGAAGCTGTCAACTTTTGTTAACTGGTTTTGAAGCTGTTAACTTTTATTAACTTTTTTTGAAGCTGTCAACTTTTGTTAACTTTTTTGAAGCTGTCAACTTTTGCTAACTTTTTTTGAAGCTGTCAACTTTTTTTAACTTTTTTTGAAGCTGTCAACTTTTGTTAACTTCTTTTGATGTTTTGTCTTATTTTTTGAAACTGTCAACTTATGTGGAAGCTGTCAAGTTTTGTTAACTTTTTTTAAAACTGTCAACTTTTGTTAACTTTTTTAAAGCTGTCAACTTTTGTTAACTTCTTTTGATGTTTTGTCTTCTTTTTTGAAACTGTCAACTTTTGTGGAAGCTGTCAAGTTTTGTTAACTTTTTTTAAAACTGTCAACTTTTGTTAACTTTTTTAAAGCTGTCAACTTTTGTTAACTTCTTTTGAAATTTTGTTAACTTTTTTAATGCTGTCAACTTTTGCTAACTTTTTTTGAAGCTGTCAACTTTTGTTAACTTTTTTTTAAAGCTGTCAACTTTTGTTAACTTTTTTAAAGCTGTCAACTTTTGTTAACTGGTTTTGAAGCTGTTAACTTTTGTTAATTTTTTTTGAAGCTGTCAAATTTTGTTAACTTTTATTGAAGCTGTCAACTTTTGTTAACTTTTTTGGAAGCTGTCAACATTTGTTAACTTTTTTGAAGCTGTCAACTTTTGTTAACTTTTTTTGAAGCTGTCAACTTTTGTTAACTTTTATAGAAGCTGTCAACTTTTGTTAACTTTTTTTGAAGCTGTCAACTTTTGTTAACTTTTTTGAAGCTGTCAACTTTTGTTAACTTTTTTTGAAGCTGTCAACTTTTTTTAACTTTTTTTGAAGCTGTCAACTTTTGTTAACTTTTATTAAAGCTGTCCACTTTTGTTAACTTTTTTTGAAGCTGTCAACTTTTGTTAACTTCTTTTGAAACTGTCAACTTTTGTTCACTTTTATTAAAGCTGTTAACTTTTGTTAACTTTTACTGAAGCTGTCAATTTTTGTTAACAATTTTGAAGCTGTCAACTTTTGTTAACTTCTTTTGATGTTTTGTCTTCTTTTTTGAAACGGTCAACTTTTGTGGAAGCTGTCAAGTTTTGTTAACTTTTTTTAAAACTGTCAACTTTTGTTAACTTTTTTAAAGCTGTCAACTTTTGTTAACTTCTTTTGAAATTTTGTTAACTTTTTCAAAGCTGTCAAATTTTGTTAATTTTTTTTGAAGCTGTCAACTTTTGTTAACTTTTTGAAGCTGTCAACTTTTGTTAACTTTTTTTGAAGCTATCAACTTTTGTTAACTTTTATTGAAGCTGTCAACTTTTGTTAACTTTTTTGGAAGCTGTCAACATTTGTTAACTTTTTTGAAGCTGTCAACTTTTGTTAACTTTTTTTAAAGCTGTCAACATTTGTTAACTGTTTTTGAAGCTGTCAACTTTTGTTAACTTTTTTTTAAAGCTGTCAACTTTTGTTTACTTTTTTAAAGCTGTCAACTTTTGTTAACTTTTTTAAAGCTGTCAACTTTTGTTAACTTTTGTTAACTTCTTTTGAAGTTTTGTCTACTTTTTTGAAACTGTCAACTTTTGTTAACTTTTATTGAAGCTGTCAACTTTTGTTAACTTTTTTTGAAGCTGTCAGTTTTTGTTAACTGGTTTTGAAGCTGTTAACTTTTGTTAACTTTTTTTGAAGCTGTCAACTTTTGTTAACTTTTTTGAAGCTGTCAACTTTTGTTAACTTTTTTTAAAACTGTCAACTTTTGTTAACTTTTTTTGAAGCTGTCAACTTTTGTTAACTTTTATTAAAGCTGTCCACTTTTGTTAACTTTTTTTGAAGCTGTCAACTTTTGTTAACTTCTTGTGAAACTGTCAACGTTTGTTAACTTTTATTGAAGCTGTCAACTTTTGTTAACTTGTTTGAAGCTGTCAACTTTTGTTAACTTTTTTTGGAGCTGTCAACTTTTGTTAACTTTTATTGAAGCGTCAACTTTTGTTAACTTTTTGGGAAGCTCTCAAAATTTGTTAACTTTTTTAAGGCTGTCAACTTTTGTTAACTTTTTTTAAAGCTGTCAACATTTGTTAACTGTTTGTGAAGCTGTCAACTTTTGTTAACTTTTTTTTAAAGCTGTCAACTTTTGTTAACTTTTTTAAAGCTGTCAACTTTTGTTAACTTTTGTTAACTTCTTTTGAAGTTTTGTCTACTTTTTTGAAACTGTCAACTTTTGTTAATTTTTATTGAAGCTGTCAACTTTTGTTAACTTTTTTTGAAGCTGTCAACTTTTGTTAACTGGTTTTGAAGCTGTTAACTTTTATTAACTTTTTTTGAAGCTGTCAACTTTTGTTAACTTTTTTGAAGCTGTCAACTTTTGCTAACTTTTTTTGAAGCTGTCAACTTTTTTTAACTTTTTTTGAAGCTGTCAACTTTTGTTAACTTCTTTTGATGTTTTGTCTTATTTTTTGAAACTGTCAACTTATGTGGAAGCTGTCAAGTTTTGTTAACTTTTTTTAAAACTGTCAACTTTTGTTAACTTTTTTAAAGCTGTCAACTTTTGTTAACTTCTTTTGATGTTTTGTCTTCTTTTTTGAAACTGTCAACTTTTGTGGAAGCTGTCAAGTTTTGTTAACTTTTTTTAAAACTGTCAACTTTTGTTAACTTTTTTAAAGCTGTCAACTTTTGTTAACTTCTTTTGAAATTTTGTTAACTTTTTTAATGCTGTCAACTTTTGCTAACTTTTTTTGAAGCTGTCAACTTTTGTTAACTTTTTTAAAGCTGTCAACTTTTGTTAACTTTTTTAAAGCTGTCAACTTTTGTTAACTTTTGTTAACTTCTTTTAAAGTTTTGTTAACTTTTTTAAAGCTGTCAACTTTTGTTAACTTTTGTTAACTTCTTTTAAAGTTTTGTTAACTTTTTTGAAGCTGTCAACTTTTGTTAACTTCTTTTGATGTTCTGTCTTCTTTTTTGAAACTGTCAACTTTTGTGGAAGCTGTCAAGTTTTGTTAACTTTTTTTAAAACTGTCAACTTTTGTTAACTTTTTTAAAGCTGTCAACTTTTGTTAACTTCTTTTGAAACTGTCAACTTTTTTTAACTTTTATCGAAGCTGTCAACTTTTGTTAACTATATTGAAGCTGTCAACTTTTGTTAACTTCTTTTAAAGTTTTGTTAACTTTTTTGAAGCTATCAACTTTTGTTATCTTCTTTTAAAGTTTTGTTAATTTTTTTGAAGCTGTCAACATTTGTTAACTTTTTTGAAGCTGTCAACTTTTGTTAACTTTTTTTAAAGCTGTCAACATTTGTTAACTGTTTGTGAAGCTGTCAACTTTTGTTAACTTTTTTTTAAAGCTGTCAACTTTTGTTAACTTTTTTAAAGCTGTCAACTTTTGTTAACTGGTTTTGAAGCTGTTAACTTTTGTTAATTTTTTTTGAAGCTGTCAAATTTTGTTAACTTTTATTGAAGCTGTCAACTTTTGTTAACTTTTTTGGAAGCTGACAACATTTGTTAACTTTTTTGAAGCTGTCAACTTTTGTTAACTTTTTTTGAAGCTGTCAACTTTTGTTAACTTTTATAGAAGCTGTCACCTTTTGTTAACTTTTTTTGAAGCTGTCAACTTTTGTTAACTTTTTTGAAGCTGTCAACTTTTGTTAACTTTTTTTGAAGCTGTCAACTTTTGTTAACTTTTTTTGAAGCTGTCAACTTTTGTTAACTTTTATTTAAGCTGTCCACTTTTGTTTACTTTTTTTGAAGCTGTCAACTTTTGTTAACTTCTTTTGAAACTGTCAACTTTTGTTCACTTTTATTAAAGCTGTTAACTTTTGTTAACTTTTATTGAAGCTGTCAATTTTTGTTAACAATTTTGAAGCTGTCAACTTTTGTTAACTTCTTTTGATGTTTTGTCTTCTTTTTTGAAACGGTCAACTTTTGTGGAAGCTGTCAAGTTTTGTTAACTTTTTTTAAAACTGTCAACTTTTGTTAACTTTTTTAAAGCTGTCAACTTTTGTTAACTTCTTTTGAAATTTTGTTAACTTTTTTGAAGCTGTCAACTTTTGTTAATTTTTTTTGAAGCTGTCAACTTTTGTTAACTTTTTGAAGCTGTCAACTTTTGTTAACTTTTTTTGAAGCTATCAACTTTTGTTAACTTTTATTGAAGCTGTCAACTTTTGTTAACTTTTTTGGAAGCTGTCAACATTTGTTAACTTTTTTGAAGCTGTCAACTTTTGTTAACTTTTTTTAAAGCTGTCAACATTTGTTAACTGTTTTTGAAGCTGTCAACTTTTGTTAACTTTTTTTTAAAGCTGTCAACTTTTGTTTACTTTTTTAAAGCTGTCAACTTTTGTTAACTTTTTTAAAGCTGTCAACTTTTGTTAACTTCTTTTGAAGTTTTGTCTACTTTTTTGAAACTGTCAACTTTTGTTAACTTTTATTGAAGCTGTCAACTTTTGTTAACTTTTTTTGAAGCTGTCAACTTTTGTTAACTGGTTTTGAAGCTGTTAACTTTTGTTAACTTTTTTTGAAGCTGTCAACTTTTGTTAACTTTTTTGAAGCTGTCAACTTTTGTTAACTTTTTTTAAAACTGTCAACTTTTGTTAACTTTTTTTGAAGCTGTCAACTTTTGTTAACTTTTATTAAAGCTGTCCACTTTTGTTAACTTTTTTTGAAGCTGTCAACTTTTGTTAACTTCTTTTGAAACTGTCAACTTTTGTTAACTTTTATTGAAGCTGTCAACTTTTGTTAACTTTTATTGAAGCTGTCAACTTTTGTTAACTTGTTTGAAGCTGTCAACTTTTGTTAACTTTTTTTGGAGCTGTCAACTTTTGTTAACTTTTATTGAAGCGTCAACTTTTGTTAACTTTTTGGGAAGCTCTCAAAATTTGTTAACTTTTTTTAGGCTGTCAACTATTGTTAACTTTTTTTAAAGCTGTCAACATTTGTTAACTGTTTGTGAAGCTGTCAACTTTTGTTAACTTTTTTTTTAAAGCTGTCAACTTTTGTTAACTTTTTTAAAGCTGTCAACTTTTGTTAACTTTTGTTAACTTCTTTTGAAGTTTTGTCTACTTTTTTGAAACTGTCAACTTTTGTTAACTTTTATTGAAGCTGTCAACTTTTGTTAACTTTTTTTGAAGCTGTCAACTTTTGTTAACTGGTTTTGAAGCTGTTAACTTTTATTAACTTTTTTTGAAGCTGTCAACTTTTGTTAACTTTTTTGAAGCTGTCAACTTTTGTTAACTTGTTTTGAAGCTGTCAACTTTTTTTAACTTTTTTTGAAGCTGTCAACTTTTGTTAACTTTTTTTGATGTTTTGTCTTATTTTTTGAAACTGTCAACTTATGTGGAAGCTGTCAAGTTTTGTTAACTTTTTTTAAAACTGTCAACTTTTGTTAACTTTTTTAAAGCTGTCAACTTTTGTTAACTTCTTTTGATGTTTTGTCTTCTTTTTTGAAACTGTCAACTTTTGTGGAAGCTGTCAAGTTTTGTTAACTTTTTTTAAAACTGTCAACTTTTGTTAACTTTTTTAAAGCTGTCAACTTTTGTTAACTTCTTTTGAAATTTTGTTAACTTTTTTAAAGCTGTCAACTTTTGCTAACTTTTTTTAAAGCTGTCAACTTTTGTTAACTTTTTTAAAGCTGTCAACTTTTGTTAACTTTTTTAAAGCTGTCAACTTTTGTTAACTTTTGTTAACTTCTTTTAAAGTTTTGTTAACTTTTTTAAAGCTGTCAACTTTTGTTAACTTTTGTTAACTTCTTTTGAAGTTTTGTTAACTTTTTTGAAGCTGTCAACTTTTGTTAACTTCTTTTGATGTTTTGTCTTCTTTTTTGAAACTGTCAACTTTTGTGGAAGCTGTCAAGTTTTGTTAACTTTTTTTAAAACTGTCAACTTTGTTAACTTTTTTAAAGCTGTCAACTTTTGTTAACTTCTTTTGAAACTGTCAACTTTTTTTAACTTTTATTGAAGCTGTCAACTTTTGTTAACTATATTGAAGCTGTCAACTTTTGTTAACTTCTTTTGAAGTTTTGTTAACTTTTTTGAAGCTATCAACTTTTGTTATCTTCTTTTGAAGTTTTGTTAATTTTTTTGAAGCTGTCAACATTTGTTAACTTTTTTGAAGCTGTCAACTTTTGTTAACTTTTTTTAAAGCTGTCAACATTTGTTAACTGTTTGTGAAGCTGTCAACTTTTGTTAACTTTTTTTTAAAGCTGTCAACTTTTGTTAACTGGTTTTGAAGCTGTTAACTTTTGTTAATTTTTTTTGAAGCTGTCAAATTTTGTTAACTTTTATTAAAGCTGTCAACTTTTGTTAACTTTTTTGGAAGCTGTCAACATTTGTTAACTTTTTTGAAGCTGTCAACTTTTGTTAACTTTTTTTGAAGCTGTCAACTTTTGTTAACTTTTATAGAAGCTGTCAACTTTTGTTAACTTTTTTTGAAGCTGTCAACTTTTGTTAACTTTTTTGAAGCTGTCAACTTTTGTTAACTTTTTTTGAAGCTGTCAACTTTTGGTAACTTTTTTTGAAGCTGTCAACTTTTGTTAACTTTTATTAAAGCTGTCCACTTTTGTTAACTTTTTTTGAAGCTGTCAACTTTTGTTAACTTCTTTTGAAACTGTCAACTTTTGTTCACTTTTATTAAAGCTGTTAACTTTTGTTAACTTTTATTAAAGCTGTCAATTTTTGTTAACAATTTTGAAGCTGTCAACTTTTGTTAACTTCTTTTGATGTTTTGTCTTCTTTTTTGAAACGGTCAATTTTTGTGGAAGCTGTCAAGTTTTGTTAACTTTTTTTAAAACTGTCAACTTTTGTTAACTTTTTTAAAGCTGTCAACTTTTGTTAACTTCTTTTGAAATTTTGTTAACTTTTTTGAAGCTGTCAACTTTTGTTAATTTTTTTTGAAGCTGTCAACTTTTGTTAACTTTTTTAAGCTGTCAACTTTTGTTAACTTTTTTTGAAGCAATCAACTTTTGTTAACTTTTATTAAAGCTGTCAACTTTTGTTAACTTTTTTGGAAGCTGTCAACATTTGTTAACTTTTTTGAAGCTGTCAACTTTTGTTAACTTTTTTTAAAGCTGTCAACATTTGTTAACTGTTTTTGAAGCTGTCACCTTTTGTTAACTTTTTTTAAAGCTGTCAACTTTTGTTTACTTTTTTAAAGCTGTCAACTTTTGTTAACTTTTTTAAAGCTGTCAACTTTTGTTAACTTTTGTTAACTTCTTTTAAAGTTTTGTTAACTTTTTTAAAGCTGTCAACTTTTGTTAACTTTTGTTAACTTCTTTTAAAGTTTTGTTAACTTTTTTGAAGCTGTCAACTTTTGTTAACTTCTTTTGATGTTCTGTCTTCTTTTTTGAAACTGTCAACTTTTGTGGAAGCTGTCAAGTTTTGTTAACTTTTTTTAAAACTGTCAACTTTTGTTAACTTTTTTAAAGCTGTCAACTTTTGTTAACTTCTTTTGAAACTGTCAACTTTTTTTAACTTTTATCGAAGCTGTCAACTTTTGTTAACTATATTGAAGCTGTCAACTTTTGTTAACTTCTTTTAAAGTTTTGTTAACTTTTTTGAAGCTATCAACTTTTGTTATCTTCTTTTAAAGTTTTGTTAATTTTTTTGAAGCTGTCAACATTTGTTAACTTTTTTGAAGCTGTCAACTTTTGTTAACTTTTTTTAAAGCTGTCAACATTTGTTAACTGTTTGTGAAGCTGTCAACTTTTGTTAACTTTTTTTTAAAGCTGTCAACTTTTGTTAACTTTTTTAAAGCTGTCAACTTTTGTTAACTGGTTTTGAAGCTGTTAACTTTTGTTAATTTTTTTTGAAGCTGTCAAATTTTGTTAACTTTTATTGAAGCTGTCAACTTTTGTTAACTTTTTTGGAAGCTGACAACATTTGTTAACTTTTTTGAAGCTGTCAACTTTTGTTAACTTTTTTTGAAGCTGTCAACTTTTGTTAACTTTTATAGAAGCTGTCACCTTTTGTTAACTTTTTTTGAAGCTGTCAACTTTTGTTAACTTTTTTGAAGCTGTCAACTTTTGTTAACTTTTTTTGAAGCTGTCAACTTTTGTTAACTTTTTTTGAAGCTGTCAACTTTTGTTAACTTTTATTTAAGCTGTCCACTTTTGTTTACTTTTTTTGAAGCTGTCAACTTTTGTTAACTTCTTTTGAAACTGTCAACTTTTGTTCACTTTTATTAAAGCTGTTAACTTTTGTTAACTTTTATTGAAGCTGTCAATTTTTGTTAACAATTTTGAAGCTGTCAACTTTTGTTAACTTCTTTTGATGTTTTGTTTTCTTTTTTGAAACGGTCAACTTTTGTGGAAGCTGTCAAGTTTTGTTAACTTTTTTTAAAACTGTCAACTTTTGTTAACTTTTTTAAAGCTGTCAACTTTTGTTAACTTCTTTTGAAATTTTGTTAACTTTTTTGAAGCTGTCAACTTTTGTTAATTTTTTTTGAAGCTGTCAACTTTTGTTAACTTTTTGAAGCTGTCAACTTTTGTTAACTTTTTTTGAAGCTATCAACTTTTGTTAACTTTTATTGAAGCTGTCAACTTTTGTTAACTTTTTTGGAAGCTGTCAACATTTGTTAACTTTTTTGAAGCTGTCAACTTTTGTTAACTTTTTTTAAAGCTGTCAACATTTGTTAACTGTTTTTGAAGCTGTCAACTTTTGTTAACTTTTTTTTAAAGCTGTCAACTTTTGTTTACTTTTTTAAAGCTGTCAACTTTTGTTAACTTTTTTAAAGCTGTCAACTTTTGTTAACTTCTTTTGAAGTTTTGTCTACTTTTTTGAAACTGTCAACTTTTGTTAACTTTTATTGAAGCTGTCAACTTTTGTTAACTTTTTTTGAAGCTGTCAACTTTTGTTAACTGGTTTTGAAGCTGTTAACTTTTGTTAACTTTTTTTGAAGCTGTCAACTTTTGTTAACTTTTTTGAAGCTGTCAACTTTTGTTAACTTTTTTTAAAACTGTCAACTTTTGTTAACTTTTTTTGAAGCTGTCAACTTTTGTTAACTTTTATTAAAGCTGTCCACTTTTGTTAACTTTTTTTGAAGCTGTCAACTTTTGTTAACTTCTTTTGAAACTGTCAACTTTTGTTAACTTTTATTGAAGCTGTCAACTTTTGTTAACTTTTATTGAAGCTGTCAACTTTTGTTAACTTGTTTGAAGCTGTCAACTTTTGTTAACTTTTTTTGGAGCTGTCAACTTTTGTTAACTTTTATTGAAGCGTCAACTTTTGTTAACTTTTTGGGAAGCTCTCAAAATTTGTTAACTTTTTTTAGGCTGTCAACTATTGTTAACTTTTTTTAAAGCTGTCAACATTTGTTAACTGTTTGTGAAGCTGTCAACTTTTGTTAACTTTTTTTTTAAAGCTGTCAACTTTTGTTAACTTTTTTAAAGCTGTCAACTTTTGTTAACTTTTGTTAACTTCTTTTGAAGTTTTGTCTACTTTTTTGAAACTGTCAACTTTTGTTAACTTTTATTGAAGCTGTCAACTTTTGTTAACTTTTTTTGAAGCTGTCAACTTTTGTTAACTGGTTTTGAAGCTGTTAACTTTTATTAACTTTTTTTGAAGCTGTCAACTTTTGTTAACTTTTTTGAAGCTGTCAACTTTTGTTAACTTGTTTTGAAGCTGTCAACTTTTTTTAACTTTTTTTGAAGCTGTCAACTTTTGTTAACTTTTTTTGATGTTTTGTCTTATTTTTTGAAACTGTCAACTTATGTGGAAGCTGTCAAGTTTTGTTAACTTTTTTTAAAACTGTCAACTTTTGTTAACTTTTTTAAAGCTGTCAACTTTTGTTAACTTCTTTTGATGTTTTGTCTTCTTTTTTGAAACTGTCAACTTTTGTGGAAGCTGTCAAGTTTTGTTAACTTTTTTTAAAACTGTCAACTTTTGTTAACTTTTTTAAAGCTGTCAACTTTTGTTAACTTCTTTTGAAATTTTGTTAACTTTTTTAAAGCTGTCAACTTTTGCTAACTTTTTTTAAAGCTGTCAACTTTTGTTAACTTTTTTAAAGCTGTCAACTTTTGTTAACTTTTTTAAAGCTGTCAACTTTTGTTAACTTTTGTTAACTTCTTTTAAAGTTTTGTTAACTTTTTTAAAGCTGTCAACTTTTGTTAACTTTTGTTAACTTCTTTTGAAGTTTTGTTAACTTTTTTGAAGCTGTCAACTTTTGTTAACTTCTTTTGATGTTTTGTCTTCTTTTTTGAAACTGTCAACTTTTGTGGAAGCTGTCAAGTTTTGTTAACTTTTTTTAAAACTGTCAACTTTGTTAACTTTTTTAAAGCTGTCAACTTTTGTTAACTTCTTTTGAAACTGTCAACTTTTTTTAACTTTTATTGAAGCTGTCAACTTTTGTTAACTATATTGAAGCTGTCAACTTTTGTTAACTTCTTTTGAAGTTTTGTTAACTTTTTTGAAGCTATCAACTTTTGTTATCTTCTTTTGAAGTTTTGTTAATTTTTTTGAAGCTGTCAACATTTGTTAACTTTTTTGAAGCTGTCAACTTTTGTTAACTTTTTTTAAAGCTGTCAACATTTGTTAACTGTTTGTGAAGCTGTCAACTTTTGTTAACTTTTTTTTAAAGCTGTCAACTTTTGTTAACTGGTTTTGAAGCTGTTAACTTTTGTTAATTTTTTTTGAAGCTGTCAAATTTTGTTAACTTTTATTAAAGCTGTCAACTTTTGTTAACTTTTTTGGAAGCTGTCAACATTTGTTAACTTTTTTGAAGCTGTCAACTTTTGTTAACTTTTTTTGAAGCTGTCAACTTTTGTTAACTTTTATAGAAGCTGTCAACTTTTGTTAACTTTTTTTGAAGCTGTCAACTTTTGTTAACTTTTTTGAAGCTGTCAACTTTTGTTAACTTTTTTTGAAGCTGTCAACTTTTGTTAACTTTTTTTGAAGCTGTCAACTTTTGTTAACTTTTATTAAAGCTGTCCACTTTTGTTAACTTTTTTTGAAGCTGTCAACTTTTGTTAACTTCTTTTGAAACTGTCAACTTTTGTTCACTTTTATTAAAGCTGTTAACTTTTGTTAACTTTTATTAAAGCTGTCAATTTTTGTTAACAATTTTGAAGCTGTCAACTTTTGTTAACTTCTTTTGATGTTTTGTCTTCTTTTTTGAAACGGTCAATTTTTGTGGAAGCTGTCAAGTTTTGTTAACTTTTTTTAAAACTGTCAACTTTTGTTAACTTTTTTAAAGCTGTCAACTTTTGTTAACTTCTTTTGAAATTTTGTTAACTTTTTTGAAGCTGTCAACTTTTGTTAATTTTTTTTGAAGCTGTCAACTTTTGTTAACTTTTTTAAGCTGTCAACTTTTGTTAACTTTTTTTGAAGCAATCAACTTTTGTTAACTTTTATTAAAGCTGTCAACTTTTGTTAACTTTTTTGGAAGCTGTCAACATTTGTTAACTTTTTTGAAGCTGTCAACTTTTGTTAACTTTTTTTAAAGCTGTCAACATTTGTTAACTGTTTTTGAAGCTGTCACCTTTTGTTAACTTTTTTTAAAGCTGTCAACTTTTGTTTACTTTTTTAAAGCTGTCAACTTTTGTTAACTTTTTTAAAGCTGTCAACTTTTGTTAACTTTTGTTAACTTCTTTTGAAGTTTTGTCTACTTTTTTGAAACTGTCAACTTTTGTTAACTTTTATTGAAGCTGTCAACTTTTGTTAACTTTTTTGATGTTTTGTCTTCTTTTTTGAAACTGTCAACTTTTGTGGAAGCTGTCAAGTTTTGTTAACTTTTTTTAAAACTGTCAACTTTTGTTAACTTTTTTAAAGCTGTCAACTTTTGTTAACTTCTTTTGAAATTATGTTAACTTTTTTGAAGCTGTCAACTTTTGTTAATTTTTTTTTAAGCTGTCAACTTTTGTTAACTTTCTGAAGCTGTCAAATTTTGTTATTTTTTTTTGAAGCTATCAACTTTTGTTAACTTTTATTGAAGCTGTCAACTTTTGTTAACTTTTTTGGAAGCTGTCAACATTTGTTAACTTTTTTGAAGCTGTCAACTTTTGTTAACTTTTTTTTAAAGCTGTCAACTTTTGTTTATTTTTTTAAAGCTGTCAACTTTTGTTAACTTTTTTAAAGCTGTCAACTTTTGTTAACTTTTGTTAACTTCTTTTGAAGTTTTGTCTACTTTTTTGAAACTGTCAACTTTTGTTAACTTTTATTGAAGCGGTCAACTTTTGTTAACTTTTTTTGAAGCTGTCAACTTTTGTTAACTGGTTTTGAAGCTGTTAACTTTTGTTAACTTTTTTTGAAGCTGTCAACTTTTGTTAACTTTTTTGAAGCTGTCAACTTTTGTTAACTTTTTTTAAAACTGTCAACTTTTGTTAACTTTTTTTGAAGCTGTCAAGTTTTGTTAACTTTTATTAAAGCTGTCCACTTTTGTTAACTTTTTTTGAAGCTGTCAACTTTTGTTAACTTCTTTTAAAACTGTCAACTTTTGTTAACTTTTATTGAAGCTGTCAACTTTTGTTAACTTTTATTGAAGCTGTCAACTTTTGTTAACTTGTTTGAAGCTGTCAACTTTTGTTAACTTTTATTGGAGCTGTCAACTTTTGTTAACTTTTATTGAAGCGTCAACTTTTGTTAACTTTTTGGGAAGCACTCAAAATTTGTTAACTTTTTTAAGGCTGTCAACTTTTGTTAACTTTTTTTAAAGCTGTCAACATTTGTTAACTGTTTGTGAAGATGTCAACTTTTGTTAACTTTTTTTTAAAGCTGTCAACTTTTGTTACCTTTTTTAAAGCTGTCAACTTTTGTTAACTTTTGTTAACTTCTTTTGACGTTTTGTCTACTTTTTTGAAACTGTCAACTTTTGTTAACTTTTATTGAAGCTGTCAACTTTTGTTAACTTTTTTTGAAGCTGTCAACTTTTGTTAACTGGTTTTGAAGCTGTTAACTTTTATTAACGTTTTTTGAAGCTGTCAACTTTTGTTAACTTTTTTGAAGCTGTCAACTTTTGTTAACTTTTTTTGAAGCTGTCAACTTTTTTTAACTTTTTTTGAAGCTGTCAACTTTTGTTAACTTCTTTTGATGTTTTGTCTTATTTTTTGAAACTGTCAACTTTTGTGGAAGCTGTCAAGTTTTGTTAACTTTTTTTAAAACTGTCAACTTTTGTTAACTTTTTAAAGCTGTCAACTTTTGTTAACTTCTTTTGATGTTTTGTCTTCTTTTTTGAAACTGTCAACTTTTGTGGAAGCTGTCAAGTTTTGTTAACTTTTTTTAAAACTGTCAACTTTTGTTACCTTTTTTAAAGCTGTCAACTTTTGTTAACTTCTTTTGAAATTTTGTTAACTTTTTTGAAGCTGTCAACTTTTGTTAACTTTTTTGGAAGCTGTCAACATTTGTTAACTTTTTTGAAGCTGTCAACTTGTGTTAACTTTTTTTGAAGCTGTCAACTTTTGTTAACTGGTTTTGAAGCTGTCAAGTTTTGTTAACTTTTTTGAAGCTGTCAACTTTTGTTAACTTTTTTAAAGTTGTCAACTTTTGCTAATTTTTTTTAAAGCTGTCAACTTTTGTTAACTTTTTTAAAGCTGTTAACTTTTGTTAACTTTTTTAAAGCTGTCAACTTTTGTTAACTTCTTTTAAAGTTTTGTTAACTTTTTTAAAGCTGTCAACTTTTGTTAACTTTTGTTAACTTCTTTTGAAGTTTTGTTAACTTTTTTGAAGCTGTCAACTTTTGTTAACTTCTTTTGATGTTTTGTCTTCTTTTTTGAAACTGTCAACTTTTGTGGAAGCTGTCAAGTTTTGTTAACTTTTTTTAAAACTGTCAACTTTTGTTAACTTTTTTGAAGCTGTCAACTTTTGTTAATTTTTTTTGAAGCTGTCAACTTTTGTTAACTTTTTGGAGCTGTCAACTTTTGTTAACTTTTTTTGAAGCTATCAAGTTTTGTTAACTTTTATTGAAGCTGTCAACTTTTGTTAACTTTTTTGGAAGCTGTCAACATTTGTTAACTTTTTTGAAGCTGTCAACTTTTGTTAACTTTTTTTAAAGCTGTCAACATTTGTTAACTGTGTTTGAAGCTGTCAACTTTTGTTTACTTTTTTAAAGCTGTCAACTTTTGTTAACTTTTTTAAAGCTGTCAACTTTTGTTAACTTTTGTTAACTTCTTTTGAAGTTTTGTCTACTTTTTTGAAACTGTCAACTTTTGTTAACTTTTATTGAACCTGTCAACTTTTGTTAACTTTTTTGAAGCTGTCAACTTTTGTTAACTTTTTTTGAAGCTGTCAACTTTTGTTAACTTTTTTTGAAGCTGTCAACTTTTGTTAACTTTTATTAAAGCTGTCCACTTTTGTTAACTTTTTTTGAAGCTGTCAACTTTTGTTAACTTCTTTTGAAACTGTCAACTTTTTTTAACTTTTATTGAAGCTGTCAACTTTTGTTAACTTTTATTGAAGCTGTCAATTTTTGTTATCTATTTTGAAGCTGTCAAATTTTGTTAACTTCTTTTGAAGTTTTGTTAACTTTTTTGAAGCTATCAACTTTTGTTATCTTCTTTTGAAGTTTTGTTAATTTTTTTGAAGCTGTCAACATTTGTTAACTTTTTTGAAGCTGTCAACTTTTGTTAACTTTTTTTAAAGCTGTCAACATTTGTTAACTGTTTGTGAAGCTGTCAACTTTTGTTAACTTTTTTTTAAAGCTGTCAACTTTTGTTAACTTTTTTTAAAGCTGTCAACTTTTGTTAACTGGTTTTGAAGCTGTTAACTTTTGTTAAATTTTTTTGAAGCTGTCAACTTTTGTTAACTTTTATTGAATCTGTCAACTTTTGTTAACTTTTTTTGAAGCTGTCAACTTTTGTTAACTTCTTTTGAAACTGTCAACGTTTGGTCACTTTTATTAAAGCTGTTAACTTTTGTTAACTTTTATTGAAGCTGTCAATTTTTGTTAACAATTTTGAAGCTGTCAACTTTTGTTAACTTCTTTTGATGTTTTGTCTTCTTTTTTGAAACGGTCAACTTTTGTGGAAGCTGTCAAGTTTTGTTAACTTTTTTTAAAACTGTCAACTTTTGTTAACTTTTTTAAAGCTGTCAACTTTTGTTAACTTCTTTTGAAATTTTGTTAACTTTTTTGAAGCTGTCAACTTTTGTTAATTTTTTTTGAAGCTGTCAACTTTTGTTAACTTTTTTTGAAGCTGTCAACTTTTGTTAACTGGTTTTGAAGCTGTTAACTTTTGTTAACTTTTTTTGAAGCTGTCAACTTTTGTTAACTTTTTTGAAGCTGTCAACTTTTGTTAACTTTTTTTAAAACTGTCAACTTTTGTTAACTTTTTTTGAAGCTGTCAAGTTTTGTTAACTTTTATTAAAGCTGTCCACTTTTGTTAACTTTTTTTGAAGCTGTCAACTTTTGTTAACTTCTTTTAAAACTGTCAACTTTTGTTAACTTTTATTGAAGCTGTCAACTTTTGTTAACTTTTATTGAAGCTGTCAACTTTTGTTAACTTGTTTGAAGCTGTCAACTTGTGTTAACTTTTTTTGAAGCTGTCAACTTTTGTTAACTGGTTTTGAAGCTGTCAAGTTTTGTTAACTTTTTTGAAGCTGTCAACTTTTGTTAACTTTTTTAAAGTTGTCAACTTTTGCTAATTTTTTTTAAAGCTGTCAACTTTTGTTAACTTTTTTAAAGCTGTTAACTTTTGTTAACTTTTTTAAAGCTGTCAACTTTTGTTAACTTCTTTTAAAGTTTTGTTAACTTTTTTAAAGCTGTCAACTTTTGTTAACTTTTGTTAACTTCTTTTGAAGTTTTGTTAACTTTTTTGAAGCTGTCAACTTTTGTTAACTTCTTTTGATGTTTTGTCTTCTTTTTTGAAACTGTCAACTTTTGTGGAAGCTGTCAAGTTTTGTTAACTTTTTTTAAAACTGTCAACTTTTGTTAACTTTTTTGAAGCTGTCAACTTTTGTTAATTTTTTTTGAAGCTGTCAACTTTTGTTAACTTTTTGGAGCTGTCAACTTTTGTTAACTTTTTTTGAAGCTATCAAGTTTTGTTAACTTTTATTGAAGCTGTCAACTTTTGTTAACTTTTTTGGAAGCTGTTAACATTTGTTAACTTTTTTGAAGCTGTCAACTTTTGTTAACTTTTTTTAAAGCTGTCAACATTTGTTAACTGTGTTTGAAGCTGTCAACTTTTGTTTACTTTTTTAAAGCTGTCAACTTTTGTTAACTTTTTTAAAGCTGTCAACTTTTGTTAACTTTTGTTAACTTCTTTTGAAGTTTTGTCTACTTTTTTGAAACTGTCAACTTTTTTTAACTTTTATTGAAGCTGTCAACTTTTGTTAACTTTTTTTGAAGCTGTCAACTTTTGTTAACTGGTTTTGAAGCTGTTAACTTTTATTAACTTTTTTTGAAGCTGTCAACTTTTGTTAACTTTTTTGAAGCTGTCAATTTTTGTTAACTTTTTTTGAAGCTGTCAACTTTTTTTAACTTTTTTTGAAGCTGTCAACTTTTGTTAACTTCTTTTGATGTTTTGTCTTCTTTTTTGAAACTGTCAACTTTTGTGGAAGCTGTCAAGTTTTGTTAACTTTTTTTAAAACTGTCAACTTTTGTTCACTTTTTTAAAGCTGTCAACTTTTGTTAACTTCTTTTGATGTTTTGTCTTCTTTTTTGAAACTGTCAACTTTTGTGGAAGCTGTCAAGTTTTGTTAACTTTTTTTTAAAGCTGTCAACTTTTGTTTACTTTTTGAAAACTGTCAACTTTTGTTAACTTTTTTAAAGCTGTCAACTTTTGTTAACTTTTGTTAACTTCTTTTGAAGTTTTGTCTACTTTTTTGAAACTGTCAACTTTTGTTAACTTTTTTGATGTTTTGTCTTCTTTTTTGAAACTGTCAACTTTTGTGGAAGCTGTCAATTTTGTTAACTTTTTTTAAAACTGTCAACTTTTGTTAACTTTTTTTTAAAGCTGTCAACTTTTGTTTATTTTTTTAAAGCTGTCAACTTTTGTTAACTTTTTTAAAGCTGTCAACTTTTGTTAACTTTTGTTAACTTCTTTTGAAGTTTTGTCTACTTTTTTGAAACTGTCAACTTTTGTTAACTTTTATTGAAGCGGTCAACTTTTGTTAACTTTTTTTGAAGCTGTTAACTTTTGTTAACTGGTTTTGAAGCTGTTAACTTTTGTTAACTTTTTTTAAAGCTGTCAACTCTGGTTAACTTTTTCGAAGCTGTCAACTTTTGTTAACTTTTTTTAAAACTGTCAACTTTTGTTAACTTTTTTTGAAGCTGTCAACTTTTGTTAACTTTTATTAAAGCTGTCCACTTTTGTTAACTTTTTTTGAATCTGTCAACTTTTGTTAACTTCTTTTGAAACTGTCATCTTTTGTTAACTTTTATTGAAGCTGTCAACTTTTGTTAACTTTTATTGAAGCTGTCAACTTTTGTTAACTTGTTTGAAGCTGTCAACTTTTGTTAACTTTTTTTGGAGCTGTCAACTTTTGTTAACTTTTATTGAAGCGTCAACTTTTGTTAACTTTTTGGGAAGCTCTCAAAATTTGTTAACTTTTTTAAGGCTGTCAACTTTTGTTAACTTTTTTTAAGGCTGTCAACATTTGTTAACTTTTGTTAACTTCTTTTGAAGTTTTGTCTACTTTTTTGAAACTGTCAACTTTTTTTAACTTTTATTGAAGCTGTCAACTTTTGTTAACTTTTTTTGAAGCTGTCAACTTTTGTTAACTGGTTTTGAAGCTGTTAACTTTTATTAACTTTTTTTGAAGCTGTCAACTTTTGTTAACTTTTTTGAAGCTGTCAATTTTTGTTAACTTTTTTTGAAGCTGTCAACTTTTTTTAACTTTTTTTGAAGCTGTCAACTTTTGTTAACTTCTTTTGATGTTTTGTCTTCTTTTTTGAAACTGTCAACTTTTGTGGAAGCTGTCAAGTTTTGTTAACTTTTTTTAAAACTGTCAACTTTTGTTCACTTTTTTAAAGCTGTCAACTTTTGTTAACTTCTTTTGATGTTTTGTCTTCTTTTTTGAAACTGTCAACTTTTGTGGAAGCTGTAAAGTTTTGTTAACTTTTTTTAAAACTGTCAACTTTTGTTAACTTTTTTAAAGCTGTCAACTTTTGTTAACTTCTTTTGAAATTTTGTTAACTTTTTTGAAGCTGTCAACTTTTGTTAATTTTTTTTGAAGCTGTCAACTTTTGTTAACTTTTTGAAGCTGTCAACTTTTGTTAACTTCTTTTGAAGCTATCAACTTTTGTTAACTTTTATTGAAGCTGTCAACTTTTGTTAACTTTTTTGGAAGCTGTCAACATTTGTTAACTTTTTTGAAGCTGTCAACTTTTGTTAACTTTTTTTTAAAGCTGTCAACTTTTGTTTACTTTTTTAAAGCTGTCAACTTTTGTTAACTTTTTTAAAGCTGTCAACTTTTGTTAACTTTTGTTAACTTCTTTTGAAGTTTTGTCTACTTTTTTGAAACTGTCAACTTTTGTTAACTTTTTTGATGTTTTGTCTTCTTTTTTGAAACTGTCAACTTTTGTGGAAGCTGTCAATTTTGTTAACTTTTTTTAAAACTGTCAACTTTTGTTAACTTTTTTAAAGCTGTCAACTTTTGTTAACTTCTTTTGAAATTTTGTTAACTTTTTTGAAGCTGTCAACTTTTGTTAATTTTTTTTTAAGCTGTCAACTTTTGTTAACTTTCTGAAGCTGTCAAATTTTGTTAACTTTTTTTGAAGCTATCAACTTTTGTTAACTTTTATTGAAGCTGTCAACTTTTGTTAACTTTTTTGGAAGCTGTCAACATTTGTTAACTTTTTTGAAGCTGTCAACTTTTGTTAACTTTTTTTTAAAGCTGTCAACTTTTGTTTATTTTTTTAAAGCTGTCAACTTTTGTTAACTTTTTTAAAGCTGTCAACTTTTGTTAACTTTTGTTAACTTCTTTTGAAGTTTTGTCTACTTTTTTGAAACTGTCAACTTTTGTTAACTTTTATTGAAGCGGTCAACTTTTGTTAACTTTTTTTGAAGCTGTTAACTTTTGTTAACTGGTTTTGAAGCTGTTAACTTTTGTTAACTTTTTTTAAAGCTGTCAACTCTGGTTAACTTTTTCGAAGCTCTCAACTTTTGTTAACTTTTTTTAAAACTGTCAACTTTTGTTAACTTTTTTTGAAGCTGTCAACTTTTGTTAACTTTTATTAAAGCTGTCCACTTTTGTTAACTTTTTTTGAATCTGTCAACTTTTGTTAACTTCTTTTGAAACTGTCAACTTTTTTTAACTTTTATTGAAGCTGTCAACTTTTGTTAACTTTTATTGAAGCTGTCAATTTTTGTTATCTATTTTGAAGCTGTCAACTTTTGTTAACTTCTTTTGAAGTTTTGTTAACTTTTTTGAAGCTATCAACTTTTGTTATCTTCTTTTGAAGTTTTGTTAATTTTTTTGAAGCTGTCAACATTTGTTAACTTTTTTGAAGCTGTCAACTTTTGTTAACTTTTTTTAAAGCTGTCAACATTTGTTAACTGTTTGTGAAGCTGTCAACTTTTGTTAACTTTTTTTTAAAGCTGTCAACTTTTGTTAACTTTTTTTAAAGCTGTCAACTTTTGTTAACTGGTTTTGAAGCTGTTAACTTTTGTTAAATTTTTTTGAAGCTGTCAACTTTTGTTAACTTTTATTGAAGCTGTCAACTTTTGTTAACTTTTTTTGAAGCTGTCAACTTTTGTTAACTTCTTTTGAAACTGTCAACGTTTGGTCACTTTTATTAAAGCTGTTAACTTTTGTTAACTTTTATTGAAGCTGTCAATTTTTGTTAACAATTTTGAAGCTGTCAACTTTTGTTAACTTCTTTTGATGTTTTGTCTTCTTTTTTGAAACGGTCAACTTTTGTGGAAGCTGTCAAGTTTTGTTAACTTTTTTTAAAACTGTCAACTTTTGTTAACTTTTTTAAAGCTGTCAACTTTTGTTAACTTCTTTTGAAATTTTGTTAACTTTTTTGAAGCTGTCAACTTTTGTTAATTTTTTTTGAAGCTGTCAACTTTTGTTAACTTTTTTTGAAGCTGTCAACTTTTGTTAACTGGTTTTGAAGCTGTTAACTTTTGTTAACTTTTTTTGAAGCTGTCAACTTTTGTTAACTTTTTTGAAGCTGTCAACTTTTGTTAACTTTTTTTAAAACTGTCAACTTTTGTTAACTTTTTTTGAAGCTGTCAAGTTTTGTTAACTTTTATTAAAGCTGTCCACTTTTGTTAACTTTTTTTGAAGCTGTCAACTTTTGTTAACTTCTTTTAAAACTGTCAACTTTTGTTAACGTTTATTGAAGCTGTCAACTTTTGTTAACTTTTATTGAAGCTGTCAACTTTTGTTAACTTGTTTGAAGCTGTCAACTTGTGTTAACTTTTTTTGAAGCTGTCAACTTTTGTTAACTGGTTTTGAAGCTGTCAAGTTTTGTTAACTTTTTTGAAGCTGTCAACTTTTGTTAACTTTTTTAAAGTTGTCAACTTTTGCTAATTTTTTTTAAAGCTGTCAACTTTTGTTAACTTTTTTAAAGCTGTTAACTTTTGTTAACTTTTTTAAAGCTGTCAACTTTTGTTAACTTCTTTTAAAGTTTTGTTAACTTTTTTAAAGCTGTCAACTTTTGTTAACTTTTGTTAACTTCTTTTGAAGTTTTGTTAACTTTTTTGAAGCTGTCAACTTTTGTTAACTTCTTTTGATGTTTTGTCTTCTTTTTTGAAACTGTCAACTTTTGTGGAAGCTGTCAAGTTTTGTTAACTTTTTTTAAAACTGTCAACTTTTGTTAACTTTTTTGAAGCTGTCAACTTTTGTTAACTTTTTTTGAAGCTGTCAACTTTTGTTAACTTTTTGGAGCTGTCAACTTTTGTTAACTTTTTTTGAAGCTATCAAGTTTTGTTAACTTTTATTGAAGCTGTCAACATTTGTTAACTTTTTTGGAAGCTGTCAACATTTGTTAACTTTTTTGAAGCTGTCAACTTTTGTTAACTTTTTTTAAAGCTGTCAACATTTGTTAACTGTGTTTGAAGCTGTCAACTTTTGTTTACTTTTTTAAAGCTGTCAACTTTTGTTAACTTTTTTAAAGCTGTCAACTTTTGTTAACTTTTGTTAACTTCTTTTGAAGTTTTGTCTACTTTTTTGAAACTGTCAACTTTTGTTAACTTTTATTGAACCTGTCAACTTTTGTTAACTTTTTTGAAGCTGTCAACTTTTGTTAACTTTTTTTGAAGCTGTCAACTTTTGTTAACTTTTTTTGAAGCTGTCAACTTTTGTTAACTTTTATTAAAGCTGTCCACTTTTGTTAACTTTTTTTGAAGCTGTCAACTTTTGTTAACTTCTTTTGAAACTGTCAACTTTTTTTAACTTTTATTGAAGCTGTCAACTTTTGTTAACTTTTATTGAAGCTGTCAATTTTTGTTATCTATTTTGAAGCTGTCAACTTTTGTTAACTTCTTTTGAAGTTTTGTTAACTTTTTTGAAGCTATCAACTTTTGTTATCTTCTTTTGAAGTTTTGTTAATTTTTTTGAAGCTGTCAACATTTGTTAACTTTTTTGAAGCTGTCAACTTTTGTTAACTTTTTTTAAAGCTGTCAACATTTGTTAACTGTTTGTGAAGCTGTCAACTTTTGTTAACTTTTTTTTAAAGCTGTCAACTTTTGTTAACTTTTTTTAAAGCTGTCAACTTTTGTTAACTGGTTTTGAAGCTGTTAACTTTTGTTAAATTTTTTTGAAGCTGTCAACTTTTGTTAACTTTTATTGAAGCTGTCAACTTTTGTTAACTTTTTTTGAAGCTGTCAACTTTTGTTAACTTCTTTTGAAACTGTCAACGTTTGGTCACTTTTATTAAAGCTGTTAACTTTTGTTAACTTTTATTGAAGCTGTCAATTTTTGTTAACAATTTTGAAGCTGTCAACTTTTGTTAACTTCTTTTGATGTTTTGTCTTCTTTTTTGAAACGGTCAACTTTTGTGGAAGCTGTCAAGTTTTGTTAACTTTTTTTAAAACTGTCAACTTTTGTTAACTTTTTTAAAGCTGTCAACTTTTGTTAACTTCTTTTGAAATTTTGTTAACTTTTTTGAAGCTGTCAACTTTTGTTAATTTTTTTTGAAGCTGTCAACTTTTGTTAACTTTTTGAAGCTGTCAACTTTTGTTAACTTCTTTTGAAGCTATCAACTTTTGTTAACTTTTATTGAAGCTGTCAACTTTTGTTAACTTTTTTGGAAGCTGTCAACATTTGTTAACTTTTTTGAAGCTGTCAACTTTTGTTAACTTTTTTTTAAAGCTGTCAACTTTTGTTTACTTTTTTAAAGCTGTCAACTTTTGTTAACTTTTTTAAAGCTGTCAACTTTTGTTAACTTTTGTTAACTTCTTTTGAAGTTTTGTCTACTTTTTTGAAACTGTCAACTTTTGTTAACTTTTTTGATGTTTTGTCTTCTTTTTTGAAACTGTCAACTTTTGTGGAAGCTGTCAATTTTGTTAACTTTTTTTAAAACTGTCAACTTTTGTTAACTTTTTTAAAGCTGTCAACTTTTGTTAACTTCTTTTGAAATTTTGTTAACTTTTTTGAAGCTGTCAACTTTTGTTAATTTTTTTTTAAGCTGTCAACTTTTGTTAACTTTCTGAAGCTGTCAAATTTTGTTAACTTTTTTTGAAGCTATCAACTTTTGTTAACTTTTATTGAAGCTGTCAACTTTTGTTAACTTTTTTGGAAGCTGTCAACATTTGTTAACTTTTTTGAAGCTGTCAACTTTTGTTAACTTTTTTTTAAAGCTGTCAACTTTTGTTTATTTTTTTAAAGCTGTCAACTTTTGTTAACTTTTTTAAAGCTGTCAACTTTTGTTAACTTTTGTTAACTTCTTTTGAAGTTTTGTCTACTTTTTTGAAACTGTCAACTTTTGTTAACTTTTATTGAAGCGGTCAACTTTTGTTAACTTTTTTTGAAGCTGTTAACTTTTGTTAACTGGTTTTGAAGCTGTTAACTTTTGTTAACTTTTTTTAAAGCTGTCAACTCTGGTTAACTTTTTCGAAGCTGTCAACTTTTGTTAACTTTTTTTAAAACTGTCAACTTTTGTTAACTTTTTTTGAAGCTGTCAACTTTTGTTAACTTTTATTAAAGCTGTCCACTTTTGTTAACTTTTTTTGAATCTGTCAACTTTTGTTAACTTCTTTTGAAACTGTCAACTTTTGTTAACTTTTATTGAAGCTGTCAACTTTTGTTAACTTTTATTAAAGCTGTCAACTTTTGTTAACTTGTTTGAAGCTGTCAACTTTTGTTAACTTTTTTTGGAGCTGTCAACTTTTGTTAACTTTTATTGAAGCGTCAACTTTTGTTAACTTTTTGGGAAGCTCTCAAAATTTGTTAACTTTTTTAAGGCTGTCAACTTTTGTTAACTTTTTTTAAAGCTGTCAACATTTGTTAACTGTTTGTGAAGCTGTCAACTTTTGTTAACTTTTTTTTAAAGCTGTCAACTTTTGTTAACTTTTTTAAAGCTGTCAACTTTTGTTAACTTTTGTTAACTTCTTTTGAAGTTTTGTCTACTTTTTTGAAACTGTCAACTTTTTTTAACTTTTATTGAAGCTGTCAACTTTTGTTAACTTTTTTTGAAGCTGTCAACTTTTGTTAACTGGTTTTGAAGCTGTTAACTTTTATTAACTTTTTTTGAAGCTGTCAACTTTTGTTAACTTTTTTGAAGCTGTCAATTTTTGTTAACTTTTTTTGAAGCTGTCAACTTTTTTTAACTTTTTTTGAAGCTGTCAACTTTTGTTAACTTCTTTTGATGTTTTGTCTTCTTTTTTGAAACTGTCAACTTTTGTGGAAGCTGTCAAGTTTTGTTAACTTTTTTTAAAACTGTCAACTTTTGTTCACTTTTTTAAAGCTGTCAACTTTTGTTAACTTCTTTTGATGTTTTGTCTTCTTTTTTGAAACTGTCAACTTTTGTGGAAGCTGTCAAGTTTTGTTAACTTTTTTTTAAAGCTGTCAACTTTTGTTTACTTTTTGAAAACTGTCAACTTTTGTTAACTTTTTTAAAGCTGTCAACTTTTGTTAACTTTTGTTAACTTCTTTTGAAGTTTTGTCTACTTTTTTGAAACTGTCAACTTTTGTTAACTTTTTTGATGTTTTGTCTTCTTTTTTGAAACTGTCAACTTTTGTGGAAGCTGTCAATTTTGTTAACTTTTTTTAAAACTGTCAACTTTTGTTAACTTTTTTAAAGCTGTCAACTTTTGTTAACTTCTTTTGAAATTTTGTTAACTTTTTTGAAGCTGTCAACTTTTGTTAATTTTTTTTTAAGCTGTCAACTTTTGTTAACTTTCTGAAGCTGTCAAATTTTGTTAACTTTTTTTGAAGCTATCAACTTTTGTTAACTTTTATTGAAGCTGTCAACTTTTGTTAACTTTTTTGGAAGCTGTCAACATTTGTTAACTTTTTTGAAGCTGTCAACTTTTGTTAACTTTTTTTTAAAGCTGTCAACTTTTGTTTATTTTTTTAAAGCTGTCAACTTTTGTTAACTTTTTTAAAGCTGTCAACTTTTGTTAACTTTTGTTAACTTCTTTTGAAGTTTTGTCTACTTTTTTGAAACTGTCAACTTTTGTTAACTTTTATTGAAGCGGTCAACTTTTGTTAACTTTTTTTGAAGCTGTTAACTTTTGTTAACTGGTTTTGAAGCTGTTAACTTTTGTTAACTTTTTTTAAAGCTGTCAACTCTGGTTAACTTTTTCGAAGCTGTCAACTTTTGTTAACTTTTTTTAAAACTGTCAACTTTTGTTAACTTTTTTTGAAGCTGTCAACTTTTGTTAACTTTTATTAAAGCTGTCCACTTTTGTTAACTTTTTTTGAATCTGTCAACTTTTGTTAACTTCTTTTGAAACTGTCATCTTTTGTTAACTTTTATTGAAGCTGTCAACTTTTGTTAACTTTTATTGAAGCTGTCAACTTTTGTTAACTTGTTTGAAGCTGTCAACTTTTGTTAACTTTTTTTGGAGCTGTCAACTTTTGTTAACTTTTATTGAAGCGTCAACTTTTGTTAACTTTTTGGGAAGCTCTCAAAATTTGTTAACTTTTTTAAGGCTGTCAACTTTTGTTAACTTTTTTTAAGGCTGTCAACATTTGTTAACTTTTGTTAACTTCTTTTGAAGTTTTGTCTACTTTTTTGAAACTGTCAACTTTTTTTAACTTTTATTGAAGCTGTCAACTTTTGTTAACTTTTTTTGAAGCTGTCAACTTTTGTTAACTGGTTTTGAAGCTGTTAACTTTTATTAACTTTTTTTGAAGCTGTCAACTTTTGTTAACTTTTTTGAAGCTGTCAATTTTTGTTAACTTTTTTTGAAGCTGTCAACTTTTTTTAACTTTTTTTGAAGCTGTCAACTTTTGTTAACTTCTTTTGATGTTTTGTCTTCTTTTTTGAAACTGTCAACTTTTGTGGAAGCTGTCAAGTTTTGTTAACTTTTTTTAAAACTGTCAACTTTTGTTCACTTTTTTAAAGCTGTCAACTTTTGTTAACTTCTTTTGATGTTTTGTCTTCTTTTTTGAAACTGTCAACTTTTGTGGAAGCTGTCAAGTTTTGTTAACTTTTTTTAAAACTGTCAACTTTTGTTAACTTTTTTAAAGCTGTCAACTTTTGTTAACTTCTTTTGAAATTTTGTTAACTTTTTTGAAGCTGTCAACTTTTGTTAATTTTTTTTGAAGCTGTCAACTTTTGTTAACTTTTTGAAGCTGTCAACTTTTGTTAACTTCTTTTGAAGCTATCAACTTTTGTTAACTTTTATTGAAGCTGTCAACTTTTGTTAACTTTTTTGGAAGCTGTCAACATTTGTTAACTTTTTTGAAGCTGTCAACTTTTGTTAACTTTTTTTTAAAGCTGTCAACTTTTGTTTACTTTTTTAAAGCTGTCAACTTTTGTTAACTTTTTTAAAGCTGTCAACTTTTGTTAACTTTTGTTAACTTCTTTTGAAGTTTTGTCTACTTTTTTGAAACTGTCAACTTTTGTTAACTTTTTTGATGTTTTGTCTTCTTTTTTGAAACTGTCAACTTTTGTGGAAGCTGTCAATTTTGTTAACTTTTTTTAAAACTGTCAACTTTTGTTAACTTTTTTAAAGCTGTCAACTTTTGTTAACTTCTTTTGAAATTTTGTTAACTTTTTTGAAGCTGTCAACTTTTGTTAATTTTTTTTTAAGCTGTCAACTTTTGTTAACTTTCTGAAGCTGTCAAATTTTGTTAACTTTTTTTGAAGCTATCAACTTTTGTTAACTTTTATTGAAGCTGTCAACTTTTGTTAACTTTTTTGGAAGCTGTCAACATTTGTTAACTTTTTTGAAGCTGTCAACTTTTGTTAACTTTTTTTTAAAGCTGTCAACTTTTGTTTATTTTTTTAAAGCTGTCAACTTTTGTTAACTTTTTTAAAGCTGTCAACTTTTGTTAACTTTTGTTAACTTCTTTTGAAGTTTTGTCTACTTTTTTGAAACTGTCAACTTTTGTTAACTTTTATTGAAGCGGTCAACTTTTGTTAACTTTTTTTGAAGCTGTTAACTTTTGTTAACTGGTTTTGAAGCTGTTAACTTTTGTTAACTTTTTTTAAAGCTGTCAACTCTGGTTAACTTTTTCGAAGCTCTCAACTTTTGTTAACTTTTTTTAAAACTGTCAACTTTTGTTAACTTTTTTTGAAGCTGTCAACTTTTGTTAACTTTTATTAAAGCTGTCCACTTTTGTTAACTTTTTTTGAATCTGTCAACTTTTGTTAACTTCTTTTGAAACTGTCAACTTTTGTTAACTTTTATTGAAGCTGTCAACTTTTGTTAACTTTTATTAAAGCTGTCAACTTTTGTTAACTTGTTTGAAGCTGTCAACTTTTGTTAACTTTTTTTGGAGCTGTCAACTTTTGTTAACTTTTATTGAAGCGTCAACTTTTGTTAACTTTTTGGGAAGCTCTCAAAATTTGTTAACTTTTTTAAGGCTGTCAACTTTTGTTAACTTTTTTTAAAGCTGTCAACATTTGTTAACTGTTTGTGAAGCTGTCAACTTTTGTTAACTTTTTTTTAAAGCTGTCAACTTTTGTTAACTTTTTTAAAGCTGTCAACTTTTGTTAACTTTTGTTAACTTCTTTTGAAGTTTTGTCTACTTTTTTGAAACTGTCAACTTTTTTTAACTTTTATTGAAGCTATCAACTTTTGTTAACTTTTTTTGAAGCTGTCAACTTTTGTTAACTGGTTTTGAAGCTGTTAACTTTTATTAACTTTTTTTGAAGCTGTCAACTTTTGTTAACTTTTTTGAAGCTGTCAATTTTTGTTAACTTTTTTTGAAGCTGTCAACTTTTTTTAACTTTTTTTGAAGCTGTCAACTTTTGTTAACTTCTTTTGATGTTTTGTCTTCTTTTTTGAAACTGTCAACTTTTGTGGAAGCTGTCAAGTTTTGTTAACTTTTTTTAAAACTGTCAACTTTTGTTCACTTTTTTAAAGCTGTCAACTTTTGTTAACTTCTTTTGATGTTTTGTCTTCTTTTTTGAAACTGTCAACTTTTGTGGAAGCTGTCAAGTTTTGTTAACTTTTTTTTAAAGCTGTCAACTTTTGTTTACTTTTTTAAAACTGTCAACTTTTGTTAACTTTTTTAAAGCTGTCAACTTTTGTTAACTTTTGTTAACTTCTTTTGAAGTTTTGTCTACTTTTTTGAAACTGTCAACTTTTGTTAACTTTTTGATGTTTTGTCTTCTTTTTTGAAACTGTCAACTTTTGTGGAAGCTGTCAATTTTGTTAACTTTTTTTAAAACTGTCAACTTTTGTTAACTTTTTTAAAGCTGTCAACTTTTGTTAACTTCTTTTGAAATTTTGTTAACTTTTTTGAAGCTGTCAACTTTTGTTAATTTTTTTTTAAGCTGTCAACTTTTGTTAACTTTCTGAAGCTGTCAAATTTTGTTAACTTTTTTTGAAGCTATCAACTTTTGTTAACTTTTATTGAAGCTGTCAACTTTTGTTAACTTTTTTGGAAGCTGTCAACATTTGTTAACTTTTTTGAAGCTGTCAACTTTTGTTAACTTTTTTTTAAAGCTGTCAACTTTTGTTTATTTTTTTAAAGCTGTCAACTTTTGTTAACTTTTTTAAAGCTGTCAACTTTTGTTAACTTTTGTTAACTTCTTTTGAAGTTTTGTCTACTTTTTTGAAACTGTCAACTTTTGTTAACTTTTATTGAAGCGGTCAACTTTTGTTAACTTTTTTTGAAGCTGTTAACCTTTGTTAACTGGTTTTGAAGCTGTTAACTTTTGTTAACTTTTTTTAAAGCTGTCAACTCTGGTTAACTTTTTCGAAGCTGTCAACTTTTGTTAACTTTTTTTAAAACTGTCAACTTTTGTTAACTTTTTTTGAAGCTGTCAACTTTTGTTAACTTTTATTAAAGCTGTCCACTTTTGTTAACTTTTTTTGAATCTGTCAACTTTTGTTAACTTCTTTTGAAACTGTCATCTTTTGTTAACTTTTATTGAAGCTGTCAACTTTTGTTAACTTTTATTGAAGCTGTCAACTTTTGTTAACTTGTTTGAAGCTGTCAACTTTTGTTAACTTTTTTTGGAGCTGTCAACTTTTGTTAACTTTTATTGAAGCGTCAACTTTTGTTAACTTTTTGGGAAGCTCTCAAAATTTGTTAACTTTTTTAAGGCTGTCAACTTTTGTTAACTTTTTTTAAGGCTGTCAACATTTGTTAACTTTTGTTAACTTCTTTTGAAGTTTTGTCTACTTTTTTGAAACTGTCAACTTTTTTTAACTTTTATTGAAGCTGTCAACTTTTGTTAACTTTTTTTGAAGCTGTCAACTTTTGTTAACTGGTTTTGAAGCTGTTAACTTTTATTAACTTTTTTTGAAGCTGTCAACTTTTGTTAACTTTTTTGAAGCTGTCAATTTTTGTTAACTTTTTTTGAAGCTGTCAACTTTTTTTAACTTTTTTTGAAGCTGTCAACTTTTGTTAACTTCTTTTGATGTTTTGTCTTCTTTTTTGAAACTGTCAACTTTTGTGGAAGCTGTCAAGTTTTGTTAACTTTTTTTAAAACTGTCAACTTTTGTTCACTTTTTTAAAGCTGTCAACTTTTGTTAACTTCTTTTGATGTTTTGTCTTCTTTTTTGAAACTGTCAACTTTTGTGGAAGCTGTCAAGTTTTGTTAACTTTTTTTAAAACTGTCAACTTTTGTTAACTTTTTTAAAGCTGTCACCTATTGTTAACTTCTTTTGAAATTTTTTTAACTTTTTTGAAGCTGTCAACTTTTGTTAACTTCTTTTGATGTTTTGTCTTCTTTTTTGAAACTGTCAACTTTTGTGAAAGCTGTCAAGTTTTGTTAACTTTTTTTAAAACTGTCAACTTTTTTAACTTTTTTAAAGCTGTCAAATTTGTTAACTTCTTTTGAAATTTTGTTAACTTTTTTGAAGCTGTCAACTTTTGTTAATTTTTTTTGAAGCTGTCAACTTTTGTTATCTTTTTGAAGCTGTCAACTTTTGTTAACTTTTTTGGAAGCTGTCAACATTTGTTAACTTTTTTGAAGCTGTCAACTTTTGTTAACTTTTTTTGAAGCTGTCAACTTTTGTTAACTGGTTTTGAAGCTGTCAACTTTTGTTAACTTTTTTGAAACTGTCAACTTTTGTTAAATTTTTTAAAGTTGCCAACTTTTGCTAACTTTTTTTAAAGCTGTCAACTTTTGTTAACTTTTTTAAAGCTGTTAACTTTTGTTAACTTTTTTAAAGCTGTCAACTTTTGTTAACTTTTGTTAACTTCTTTTAAAGTTTTGTTAACTTTTTAAAAGCTGTCAACTTTTGTTAAGTTTTGTTAACTTCTTTTGAAGTTTTGTTAACTTTTTTGAAGCTGTCAACTTTTGTTAACTTCTTTTGATGTTTTGTCTTCTTTTTTAAAACTGTCAACTTTTGTGGAAGCTGTCAAGTTTTGTTAACTTTTTTTAAAACTGTCAACTTTTGTTAACTTTTTTGAAGCTGTCAACTTTTGTTAATTTTTTTTGAAGCTGTCAACTTTTGTTAACTTTTTGGAGCTGTCAACTTTTGTTAACTTTTTTTGAAGCTATCAAGTTTTGTTAACTTTTATTGAAGCTGTCAACTTTTGTTAACTTTTTTGGAAGCTGTCAACATTTGTTAACTTTTTTGAAGCTGTCAACTTTTGTTAACTTTTTTTAAAGCTGTCAACATTTGTTAACTGTGTTTAAAGCTGTCAACTTTTGTTAACTTTTTTTTAAAGCTGTCAACTTTTGTTTACTTTTTTAAAGCTGTCAACTTTTGTTAACTTTTTTAAAGCTGTCAACTTTTGTTAACTTTTGTTAACTTCTTTTGAAGTTTTGTCTACTTTTTTGAAACTGTCAACTTTTGTTAACTTTTATTGAAGCTGTTAACTTTTGTTAACTTTTTTGAAGCTGTCAACTTTTGTTAACTTTTTTTGAAGCTGTCAACTTTTGTTAACTTTTTTTGAAGCTGTCAACTTTTGTTAACTTTTATTAAAGCTGTCCACTTTTGTTAAATTTTTTTGAAGCTGTCAACTTTTGTTAACTTCTTTTGAAACTGTCAACTTTTTTTAACTTTTATTGAAGCTGTCAACTTTTGTTAACTTTTATTGAAGCTGTCAATTTTTGTTAACTATTTTGAAGCTGTCAACTTTTGTTAACTTCTTTTGAAGTTTTGTTAACTTTTTTGAAGCTATCAACTTTTGTTATCTACTTTTGAAGTTTTGTTAATTTTTTTGAAGCTGTCAACATTTGTTAACTTTTTTGAAGCTGTCAACTTTTGTTAACTTTTTTTAAAGCTGTCAACATTTGTTAACTGTTTGTGAAGCTGTCAACTTTTGTTAACTTTTTTTTAAAGCTGTCAACTTTTGTTAACTTTTTTTAAAGCTGTCAACTTTTGTTAACTGGTTTTGAAGCTGTTAACTTTTGTTAAATTTTTTTGAAGCTGTCAACTTTTGTTAACTTTTATTGAAGCTGTCAACTTTTGTTAACTTTTTTGGAAGCTGTCAACATTTGTTAACTTTTTTGAAGCTGTCAACTTTTGTTAACTTTTTTTGAAACTGTCAACTTTTGTTAACTTTTATTGAAGCTGTCAACTTTTGTTAACTTTTTTTGATGTTTTGTCTTCTTTTTTGAAACTGTCAACTTTTGTGGAAGCTGTCAAGTTTTGTTAACTTTTTTTAAAACTGTCAACTTTTGTTCACTTTTTTAAAGCTGTCAACTTTTGTTAACTTCTTTTGATGTTTTGTCTTCTTTTTTAAAACTGTCAACTTTTGTGGAAGCTGTCAAGTTTTGTTAACTTTTTTTAAAACTGTCAACTTTTTTTAACTTTTTTAAAGCTGTCACCTATTGTTAACTTCTTTTGAAATTTTTTTAACTTTTTTGAAGCTGTCAACTTTTGTTAACTTCTTTTGATGTTTTGTCTTCTTTTTTGAAACTGTCAACTTTTGTGGAAGCTGTCAACATTTGTTAACTTTTTTTAAAGCTGTCAACATTTGTTAACTGTTTTTAAAGCTGTCAACTTTTGTTAACTTTTTTTTAAAGCTGTCAACTTTTGTTTATTTTTTTAAAGCTGTCAACATTTGTTAACTTTTTTAAAGCTGTCAAGTTATGTTAACTTTTATTGATGCTGTCAACTTTTGTTAACTTTTTTGGAAGCTGTTAACATTTGTTAACTTTTTTGAAGCTGTCAACTTTTGTTAACTTTTTTTAAAGCTGTCAACATTTGTTAACTGTGTTTGAAGCTGTCAACTTTTGTTAACTTTTTTTGAAACTGTCAACTTTTGTTAACTTTTATTGAAGCTGTCAACTTTTGTTAACTTTTTTTGATGTTTTGTCTTCTTTTTTGAAACTGTCAACTTTTGTGGAAGCTGTCAAGTTTTGTTAACTTTTTTTAAAACTGTCAACTTTTGTTCACTTTTTTAAAGCTGTCAACTTTTGTTAACTTCTTTTGATGTTTTGTCTTCTTTTTTAAAACTGTCAACTTTTGTGGAAGCTGTCAAGTTTTGTTAACTTTTTTTAAAACTGTCAACTTTTTTTAACTTTTTTAAAGCTGTCACCTATTGTTAACTTCTTTTGAAATTTTTTTAACTTTTTTGAAGCTGTCAACTTTTGTTAACTTCTTTTGATGTTTTGTCTTCTTTTTTGAAACTGTCAACTTTTGTGGAAGCTGTCAAGTTTTGTTAACTTTTTTTAAAACTGTCAACTTTTTTAAAGCTGTCAAATTTGTTAACTTCTTTTGAAATTTTGTTAACTTTTTTGAAGCTGTCAACTTTTGTTAATTTTTTTTGAAGCTGTCAACTTTTGTTAACTTTTTGAAGCTGTCAACTTTTGTTAACTTTTTTGGAAGCTGTCAACATTTGTTAACTTTTTTGAAGCTGTCAACTTTTGTTAACTTTTTTTGAAGCTGTCAACTTTTGTTAACTGGTTTTGAAGCTTGAACTTCTTTTGATGTTTTGTCTTCTTTTTTGAAACTGTCAACTTTTGTGGAAGCTGTCAAGTTTTGTTAACTTTTTTTAAAACTGTCAACTTTCTTAACTTTTTTAAAGCTGTCAAATTTGTTAACTTCTTTTGAAATTTTGTTAACTTTTTTGAAGCTGTCAACTTTTGTTAATTTTTTTTGAAGCTGTCAACTTTTGTTAACTTTTTGAAGCTGTCAACTTTTGTTAACTTTTTTGGAAGCTGTCAACATTTGTTAACTTTTTTGAAGCTGTCAACTTTTGTTAACTTTTTTTGAAGCTGTCAACTTTTGTTAACTGGTTTTGAAGCTGTCAACTTTTGTTAACTTTTTTGAAACTGTCAACTTTTGTTAAATTTTTTAAAGTTGCCAACTTTTGCTAACTTTTTTTAAAGCTGTCAACTTTTGTTAACTTTTTTAAAGCTGTTAACTTTTGTTAACTTTTTTAAAGCTGTCAACTTTTGTTAACTTTTGTTAACTTCTTTTAAAGTTTTGTTAACTTTTTTAAAGCTGTCAACTTTTGTTAAGTTTTGTTAACTTCTTTTAAAGTTTTGTTAACTTTTTTGAAGCTGTCAACTTTTGTTAACTTCTTTTGATGTTTTGTCTTCTTTTTTGAAACTGTCAACTTTTGTGGAAGCTGTCAAGTTTTGTTAACTTTTTTTAAAACTGTCAACTTTTGTTAACTTTTTTGAAGCTGTCAACTTTTGTTAATTTTTTTTGAAGCTGTCAACTTTTGTTAACTTTTTGGAGCTGTCAACTTTTGTTAACTTTTTTTGAAGCTATCAAGTTTTGTTAACTTTTATTGAAGCTGTCAACTTATGTTAACTTTTTTGGAAGCTGTCAACATTTGTTAACTTTTTTGAAGCTGTCAACTTTTGTTAACTTTTTTTAAAGCTGTCAACATTTGTTAACTGTGTTTAAAGCTGTCAACTTTTGTTAACTTTTTTTTAAAGCTGTCAACTTTTGTTTACTTTTTTAAAGCTGTCAACTTTTGTTAACTTTTTTAAAGCTGTCAACTTTTGTTAACTTTTGTTAACTTCTTTTGAAGTTTTGTCTACTTTTTTGAAACTGTCAACTTTTGTTAACTTTTATTGAAGCTGTTAACTTTTGTTAACTTTTTTGAAGCTGTCAACTTTTGTTAACTTTTTTTGAAGCTGTCAACTTTTGTTAACTTTTTTTGAAGCTGTCAACTTTTGTTAACTTTTATTAAAGCTGTCCACTTTTGTTAAATTTTTTTGAAGCTGTCAACTTTTGTTAACTTCTTTTGAAACTGTCAACTTTTTTTAACTTTTATTGAAGCTGTCAACTTTTGTTAACTTTTATTGAAGCTGTCAATTTTTGTTAACTATTTTGAAGCTGTCAACTTTTGTTAACTTCTTTTGAAGTTTTGTTAACTTTTTTGAAGCTATCAACTTTTGTTATCTTCTTTTGAAGTTTTGTTAATTTTTTTGAAGCTGTCAACATTTGTTAACTTTTTTGAAGCTGTCAACTTTTGTTAACTTTTTTTAAAGCTGTCAACATTTGTTAACTGTTTGTGAAGCTGTCAACTTTTGTTAACTTTTTTTTAAAGCTGTCAACTTTTGTTAACTTTTTTTAAAGCTGTCAACTTTTGTTAACTGGTTTTGAAGCTGTTAACTTTTGTTAAATTTTTTTGAAGCTGTCAACTTTTGTTAACTTTTATTGAAGCTGTCAACTTTTGTTAACTTTTTTGGAAGCTGTCAACATTTGTTAACTTTTTTGAAGCTGTCAACTTTTGTTAACTTTTTTTGAAACTGTCAACTTTTGTTAACTTTTATTGAAGCTGTCAACTTTTGTTAACTTTTTTTGAAGCTGTCAACTTTAGTTAACTTTTTTGAAGCTGTCAACTTTTGTTAACTTTTTTTGAAGCTGTCAACTTTTGTTAACTTTTTTAGAAGCTGTCAACTTTTGTTAACTTTTATTAAAGCTTTCCACTTTTGTTAACTTTTTTTGAAGCTGTCAACTTTTGTTAACTTCTTTTGAAACTGTTAACTTTTGTTCACTTTTATTAAATCTGTTAACTTTTATTGAAGCTGTCAATTTTTGTTAACTATTTTGAAGCTGTCAACTTTTGTTAACTTTTTTTGAAGCTATCAACTTTTGTTAACTTTTATTAAAGCTGTCATCTTTTGTTAACTTTTTTGGAAGCTGTCAACATTTGTTAACTTTTTTGAAGCTGTCAACTTTTGTTAACTTTTTTTAAAGCTGTCAACATTTGTTAACTGTTTTTGAAGCTGTCAACTTTTGTTAACTTTTTTTTAAAGCTGTCAACATTTGTTAACTTTTTTAAAGCTGTCAACTTTTGTTAACTTTTTTAAAGATGTCAACTTTTGTTAACTTCTTTTAAAATTTTGTTAACTTTTTTGAAGCTGTCAACTTTTGTTAACTTCTTTTGAAATTTTGTTAACTTTTTTGAAGCTGTCAACTTTTGTTAACTTTTTGAAGCTGTCAACTTTTGTTAACTTTTTTTGAAGCTATCAACTTTTGTTAACTTTTATTGAAGCTGTCAACTTTTGTTAACTTTTTTGGAAGCTGTCAACATTTGTTAACTTTTTTTAAAGCTGTCAACATTTGTTAACTGTTTTTAAAGCTGTCAACTTTTGTTAACTTTTTTTTAAAGCTGTCAACTTTTGTTTATTTTTTTAAAGCTGTCAACATTTGTTAACTTTTTTAAAGCTGTCAAGTTATGTTAACTTTTATTGATGCTGTCAACTTTTGTTAACTTTTTTGGAAGCTGTTAACATTTGTTAACTTTTTTGAAGCTGTCAACTTTTGTTAACTTTTTTTAAAGCTGTCAACATTTGTTAACTGTGTTTGAAGCTGTCAACTTTTGTTAACTTTTTTTTAAAGCTGTCAACTTTTGTTTACTTTTTTAAAGCTGTCAACTTTTGTTAACTTTTTTAAAGCTGTCAACTTTTGTTAACTTTTGTTAACTTCTTTTGAAGTTTTGTCTACTTTTTTGAAACTGTCAACTTTTGTTAACTTTTATTGAAGCTGTTAACTTTTGTTAACTTTTTTGAAGCTGTCAACTTTTGTTAACTTTTTTTGAAGCTGTCAACTTTTGTTAACTTTTTTTGAAGCTGTCAACTTTTGTTAACTTTTATTAAAGCTGTCCACTTTTGTTAAATTTTTTTGAAGCTGTCAACTTTTGTTAACTTCTTTTGAAACTGTCAACTTTTTTTAACTTTTATTGAAGCTGTCAACTTTTGTTAACTTTTATTGAAGCTGTCAATTTTTGTTAACTATTTTGAAGCTGTCAACTTTTGTTAACTTCTTTTGAAGTTTTGTTAACTTTTTTGAAGCTATCAACTTTTGTTATCTTCTTTTGAAGTTTTGTTAATTTTTTTGAAGCTGTCAACATTTGTTAACTTTTTTGAAGCTGTCAACTTTTGTTAACTTTTTTTAAAGCTGTCAACATTTGTTAACTGTTTGTGAAGCTGTCAACTTTTGTTAACTTTTTTTTAAAGCTGTCAACTTTTGTTAACTTTTTTTAAAGCTGTCAACTTTTGTTAACTGGTTTTGAAGCTGTTAACTTTTGTTAAATTTTTTTGAAGCTGTCAACTTTTGTTAACTTTTATTGAAGCTGTCAACTTTTGTTAACTTTTTTGGAAGCTGTCAACATTTGTTAACTTTTTTGAAGCTGTCAACTTTTGTTAACTTTTTTTGAAACTGTCAACTTTTGTTAACTTTTATTGAAGCTGTCAACTTTTGTTAACTTTTTTTGAAGCTGTCAACTTTAGTTAACTTTTTTGAAGCTGTCAACTTTTGTTAACTTTTTTTGAAGCTGTCAACTTTTGTTAACTTTTTTAGAAGCTGTCAACTTTTGTTAACTTTTATTAAAGCTTTCCACTTTTGTTAACTTTTTTTGAAGCTGTCAACTTTTGTTAACTTCTTTTGAAACTGTTAACTTTTGTTCACTTTTATTAAATCTGTTAACTTTTATTGAAGCTGTCAATTTTTGTTAACTATTTTGAAGCTGTCAACTTTTGTTAACTTTTTTTGAAGCTATCAACTTTTGTTAACTTTTATTAAAGCTGTCATCTTTTGTTAACTTTTTTGGAAGCTGTCAACATTTGTTAACTTTTTTGAAGCTGTCAACTTTTGTTAACTTTTTTTAAAGCTGTCAACATTTGTTAACTGTTTTTGAAGCTGTCAACTTTTGTTAACTTTTTTTTAAAGCTGTCAACATTTGTTAACTTTTTTAAAGCTGTCAACTTTTGTTAACTTTTTTAAAGATGTCAACTTTTGTTAACTTCTTTTAAAATTTTGTTAACTTTTTTGAAGCTGTCAACTTTTGTTAACTTCTTTTGAAATTTTGTTAACTTTTTTGAAGCTGTCAACTTTTGTTAACTTTTTGAAGCTGTCAACTTTTGTTAACTTTTTTTGAAGCTATCAACTTTTGTTAACTTTTATTGAAGCTGTCAACTTTTGTTAACTTTTTTGGAAGCTGTCAACATTTGTTAACTTTTTTTAAAGCTGTCAACATTTGTTAACTGTTTTTAAAGCTGTCAACTTTTGTTAACTTTTTTTTAAAGCTGTCAACTTTTGTTTATTTTTTTAAAGCTGTCAACATTTGTTAACTTTTTTAAAGCTGTCAAGTTATGTTAACTTTTATTGATGCTGTCAACTTTTGTTAACTTTTTTGGAAGCTGTTAACATTTGTTAACTTTTTTGAAGCTGTCAACTTTTGTTAACTTTTTTTAAAGCTGTCAACATTTGTTAACTGTGTTTGAAGCTGTCAACTTTTGTTAACTTTTTTTTAAAGCTGTCAACTTTTGTTTACTTTTTTAAAGCTGTCAACTTTTGTTAACTTTTTTAAATCTGTCAACTTTTGTTAACTTTTGTTAACTTCTTTTGAAGTTTTGTCTACTTTTTTGAAACTGTCAACTTTTGTTAACTTTTATTGAAGCTGTCAACTTTTGTTAACTTTTTTGAAGCTGTCAACTTTTGTTAACTTTTTTTGAAGCTGTCAACTTTTGTTAACTTTTTTTGAAGCTGTCAACTTTTGTTAACTTTTATTAAAGCTGTCCACTTTTGTTAACTTTTTTTGAAGCTGTCAATTTTTGTTAACTTCTTTTGAAACTGTCAACTTTTTTTAACTTTTATTGAAGCTGTCAACTTTTGTTAACTTTTATTGAAGCTGTCAACTTTTGTTAACTTTTTTTAAAGCTGTCAACATTTGTTAACTGTTTGTGAAGCTGTCAACTTTTGTTAACTTTTTTTTAAAACTGTCAACTTTTGTTAACTTTTTTTAAAACTGTCAACTTTTGTTAACTGGTTTTGAAGCTGTTAACTTTTGTTAAATTTTTTTGAAGCTGTCAACTTTTGTTAACTTCTTTTGAAACTGTCAACTTTTGTTAACTTTTTTTGAAGCTATCAACTTTTGTTAACTTTTATTGAAGCTGTCATCTTTTGTTAACTTTTTTGGAAGCTGTCAACATTTGTTAACTTTTTTGAAGCTGTCAACTTTTGTTAACTTTTTTTAAAGCTGTCAACATTTGTTAACTGTTTTTGAAGCTGTCAACTTTTGTTAACTTTTTTTTAAAGCTGTCAAGTTTTGTTAACTTTTTTAAAGCTGTCAACTTTTGTTAACTTTTTTAAATCTGTCAACTTTTGTTAACTTTTGTTAACTTTTTTTGAAGTTTTGTCTACTTTTTTGAAACTGTCAACTTTTGTTAACTTTTATTGAAGCTGTCATTTTTTGTTAACTTCTCTTTATGTTTTGTCTTCTTTTTTGAAACTGTCAACTTTTGTGGAAGCTGTCAAGTTTTGTTAACTTTTTTTAAAACTGTTAACTTTTGTTAACTTTTTTAAAGCTGTCAACTTTTGTTAACTTCTTTTGAAATTTTGTGTACTTTTTTGAAGCTGTCAACTTTTGTTAATTTTTTTAGCTGTCAACTTTTGTTAACTTTTTGAAGCTGTCAACTTTTGTTAACTTTTTTTGAAGCTATCCACTTTTGTTAACTTTTATTGAAGCTGTCAACTTTTGTTAACTTTTTTGGAAGCTGTCAACATTTGTTAACTTTTTTGAAGCTGTCAACTTTTGTTAACTTTTTTTAAAGCTGTCAACATTTGTTAACTCTTTTTGAAGCTGTCAACTTTTGTTAACTTTTTTTTAAAGCTGTCAACTTTTGTTTATTTTTTTAAAGCTGTCAACTTTTGTTAACTTTTTTAAAGCTGTCAAATTGTGTTAACTTTTATTGAAGCTGTCAACTTTTGTTAACTTTTTTGGAAGCTGTCAACATTTGTTAACTTTTTTGAAGCTGTCAACTTTTGTTAACTTTTTTGGAAGCTGTCAACATTTGTTAACTTTTTTAAAACTGTCAACTTTTGTTAACTTTTATTGAAGCCGTCAACTTTTGTTAACTTTTTTGAAGCTGTCAACATTTGTTAACTTTTTTGAAGCTGTCAACTTTTGTTAACTTTTTTGGAAGCTGTCAACTTTTGTTTACTTTTTTAAAGCTGTCAACTTTTGTTAACTTTTTTAAAGCTGTCAACTTTTGTTAACTTTTGTTAACTTCTTTTGAAGTTTTGTCTACTTTTTTGAAACTGTCAACTTTTGTTAACTTTTATTGAAGCTTTCAACTTTTGTTAACTTTTTTGAAGCTGTTAACATTTGTTAACTTTTTTGAAGCTGTCAACTTTTGTTAACTTTTTTGGAAGCTGTCAACATTTGTTAACTTTTTTGAAACTGTCAACGTTTGTTAACTTTTATTGAAGCTGTCAACTTTTGTTAACTTTTTTGAAGCTGTCAACATTTGTTAACTTTTTTGAAGCTGTCAACTTTTGTTAACTTTTTTGGAAGCTGTCAACATTTGTTAACTTTTTTGAAGCTGTCAACTTTTGTTAACTTTTTTTGAAGCAATCAACTTTTGTTAACTTTTATTAAAGCTGTCAACTTTTGTTAACTTTTTTGGAAGCTGTCAACATTTGTTAACTTTTTTGAAGCTGTCAACTTTTGTTAACTTTTTTTAAAGCTGTCAACATTTGTTAACTGTTTTTGAAGCTGTCAACTTTTGTTAACTTTTTTTTAAAGCTGTCAACTTTTGTTTATTTTTTTAAAGCTGTCAACTTTTGTTAACTATTTTAAAGCTGTCAAGTTTTGTTAACTTTTATTGAAGCTGTAAACTTTTGTTAACTTTTTTGGAAGCTGTCAACATTTGTTAACTTTTTTGAAGCTGTCAACTTGTGTTAACTTTTTTTAAAGCTGTCAACATTTGTTAACTGTGTTTGAAGCTGTCAACTTTTGTTAACTTTTTTTTAAAGCTGTCAACTTTTGTTTACTTTTTTAAAGCTGTCAACTTTTGTTAACTTTTTTAAAGCTGTCAACTTTTGTTAACTTTTGTTAACTTCTTTTGAAGTTTTGTCTACTTTTTTGAAACTGTCAACTTTTGTTAACTTTTATTGAAGCTGTTAACTTTTGTTAACTTTTTTGAAGCTGTCAACTTTTGTTAACTTTTTTTGAAGCTGTCAACTTTTGTTAACTTTTTTTGAAGCTGTCAACTTTTGTTAACTTTTATTAAAGCTGTCCACTTTTGTTAACTTTTTTTGAAGCTGTCAACTTTTGTTAACTTCTTTTGAAACTGTCAACTTTTGTTAACTTTTATTGAAGCTGTCAATTTTTGTTAACTATTTTGAAGCTGTCAACTTTTGTTAACTTCTTTTGAAGTTTTGTTAACTTTTTTGAAGCTATCAACTTTTGTTATCTTCTTTTGAAGTTTTGTTAATTTTTTTGAAGCTGTCAACATTTGTTAACTTTTTTGAAGCTGTCAACTTTTGTTAACTTTTTTTAAAGCGTCAACATTTGTTAACTGTTTGTGAAGCTGTCAACTTTTGTTCACTTTTTTTTAAAGCTGTCAACTTATGTTAACTTTTTTTAAAGCTGTCAACTTTTGTTAACTGGTTTTGAAGCTGTTAACTTTTGTTAAATTTTTTTGAAGCTGTCAACTTTTGTTAACTTCTTTTGAAACTGTCAACTTTTGTTCACTTTTATTAAAGCTGTTAACTTTTGTTAACTTTTATTGAAGCTGTCAATTTTTGTTAACTATTTTGAAGCTGTCAACTTTTGTTAACTTTTTTTGAAGCTATCAACTTTTGTTAACTTTTATTGAAGCTGTCATCTTTTGTTAACTTTTTTGGAAGCTGTCAACATTTGTTAACTTTTTTGAAGCTGTCAAGTTTTGTTAACTTTTTTTAAAACTGTTAACTTTTGTTAACTTTTTTAAAGCTGTCAACTTTTGTTAACTTCTTTTGAAATTTTGTTAACTTTTTTGAAGCTGTCAACTTTTGTTAATTTTTTTAAGCTGTCAACTTTTGTTAACTTTTTGAAGCTGTCAACTTTTGTTAACTTTTTTTGAAGCTATCAACTTTTGTTAACTTTTATTGAAGCTGTCAACTTTTGTTAACTTTTTTGGAAGCTGTCAACATTTGTTAACTTTTTTGAAGCTGTCAACTTTTGTTAACTTTTTTTAAAGCTGTCAACATTTGTTAACTGTTTTTGAAGCTGTCAACTTTTGTTAACTTTTTTTTAAAGCTGTCAACTTTTGTTTATTTTTTTAAAGCTGTCAACTTTTGTTAACTTTTTTAAAGCTGTCAAGTTTTGTTAACTTTTATTGAAGCTGTCAACTTTTGTTAATTTTTTTGGAAGCTGTCAACATTTGTTAACTTTTTTGAAGCTGTCAACTTTTGTTAACTTTTTTTAAAGCTGTCAACATTTGTTAACTGTGTTTGGAACTGTCAACTTTTGTTAACTTTTTTTTAAAGCTGTCAACTTTTGTTTACTTTTTTAAAGCTGTCAACTTTTGTTAACTTTTTTAAAGCTGTCAACTTTTGTTAACTTTTGTTAACTTCTTTTGAAGTTTTGTCTACTTTTTTGAAACTGTCAACTTTTGTTAACTTTTATTGAAGCTGTCAACTTTTGTTAACTTTTTTGAAGCTGTCAACTTTTGTTAACTTTTTTTGAAGCTGTCAACTTTTGTTAACTTTTTTTGAAGCTGTCAACTTTTGTTAACTTTTATTAAAGCTGTCCACTTTTGTTAACTTTTTTTGAAGCTGTCAACTTTTGTTAACTTCTTTTGAAACTGTCAACTTTTTTTAACTTTTATTGAAGCTGTCAACTTTTGTTAACTTTTATTGAAGTTGTCAACTTTTGTTAACTTTTTTTTAAAGCTGTCAACTTTTGTTAACTTTTTTTAAAGCTGTCAACTTTTATTAACTGGTTTTGAAGCTGTTAACTTTTGTTAAATTTTTTTGAAGCTGTCAACTTTTGTTAACTTCTTTTGAAACTGTCAACTTTAGTTCACTTTTATTAAAGCTGTTAACTTTTGTTAACTTTTATTGAAGCTGTCAATTTTTGTTAACTATTTTGAAGCTGTCAACTTTTGTTAACTTTTTTTGAAGCTATCAACTTTTGTTAACTTTTATTGAAGCTGTCATCTTTTCTTAACTTTTTTGGAAGCTGTCAACATTTGTTAACTTTTTTGAAGCTGTCAACTTTTGTTAACTTTTTTTAAAGCTGTCAACATTTGTTAACTGTTTTTGTAGCTGTCAACTTTTGTTAACTTTTTTTTAAAGCTGTCAACTTTTGTTAACTTTTTTAAAGCTGTCATCTTTTGTTAACTTTTTTAAAGCTGTCAACTTTTGTTAACTTTTGTTAACTTTTTTTGAAGTTTTGTCTACTTTTTTGAAACTGTCAACTTTTGTTAACTTTTATTGAAGCTGTCATTTTTTGTTAACTTCCCTTGATGTTTTGTCTTCTTTTTTGAAACTGTCAACTTTTGTGGAAGCTGTCAAGTTTTGTTAACTTTTTTTAAAACTGTTAACTTTTGTTAACTTTTTTAAAGCTGTCAACTTTTGTTAACTTCTTTTGAAATTTTGTTAACTTTTTTGAAGCTGTCAACTTTTGTTAACTTTTTTGAAGCTGTCAACTTTTGTTAACTTTTTTTGAAGCTGTCAACTTTTCTTAACTTTTATAGAAGCTGTCAACTTTTGTTAACTTTTTTTGAAGCTGTCAACTTTTGTTAACTTTTTTGAAGCTGTCAACTTTTGTTAACTTTTTTTGAAGTTGTCAACTTTTGTTAACTTTTTTTGAAGCTGTAAACTTTTGATAACTTTTATTAAAGCTGTCCACTTTTGTTAACTTTTTTTAAAGCTGTCAACTTTTGTTAACTTCTTTTCAAAATGTCAACTTTTGGTCACTTTTATTAAAGCTGTTAACTTTTGTTAACTTTTATTGAAGCTGTCAATTTTTGTTAACAATTTTGAAGCTGTCAACTTTTGTTAACTTCTTTTGATGTTTTGTCTTCTTTTTTAAAACGGTCAACTTTTGTGGAAGCTGTCAAGTTTTGTTAACTTTTTTTAAAACTGTCAACTTTTGTTAACTTTTTTAAAGCTGTCAACTTTTGTTAACTTTTTTTGAATCTGTCAACTTTTGTTAACTTCTTTTGAAACTGTCAACTTTTGTTAACTTTTATTGAAGCTGTCAACTTTTGTTAACTTTTATTGAAGCTGTCAACTTTTGTTAACTTGTTTGAAGCTGTCAACTTTTGTTAACTTTTTTTGGAGCTGTCAACTTTTGTTAACTTTTATTGAAGCGTCAACTTTTGTTAACTTTTTGGGAAGCTCTCAAAATTTGTTAACTTTTTTAAGGCTGTCAACTTTTGTTAACTTTTTTTAAAGCTGTCAACATTTGTTAACTGTTTGTAAAGCTGTCAACTTTTGTTAACTTTTTTTTAAAGCTGTCAACTTTTCTTAACTTTTTTAAAGCTGTAATTTTTTGTTAACTTTTGTTAACTTCTTTTGAAGTTTTGTCTACTTTTTTGAAACTGTCATCTTTTTTTAACTTTTATTGAAGCTGTCAACTTTTGTTAACTTTTTTTGAAGCTGTCAACTTTTGTTAACTGGTTTTGAAGCTGTTAACTTTTATTAACTTTTTTTGAAGCTGTCAACTTTTGTTAACTTTTTTGAAGCTGTCAACTTTTGTTAACTTTTTTTGAAGCTGTCAACTTTTTTTAACTTTTTTTGAAGCTGTCAACTTTTGTTAACTTCTTTTGATGTTTTGTCTTCTTTTTTGAAACTGTCAACTTTTGTGGAAGCTGTCAAGTTTTGTTAACTTTTGTTAAAACTGTCAACTTTTGTTAACATTTTTAAAGCTGTCAACTTTTGTTAACTTCTTTTGATGTTTTGTCTTCTTTTTTGAAACTGTCAACTTTTGTGGAAGCTGTCAAGTTTTGTTAACTTTTTTTAAAACTGTCAACTTTTGTTAACTTTTTTAAAGCTGTCACCTATTGTTAACTTCTTTTGAAATTTTGTTAACTTTTTTGACGCTGTCAACTTTTGTTAACTTCTTTTGATGTTTTGTCTTCTTTTTTGAAACTGTCAACTTTTGTGGAAGCTGTCAAGTTTTGTTAACTTTTTTTAAAACTGTCAACTTTTTTAACTTTTTTAAAGCTGTCAACTTTTGTTAACTTCTTTTGAAGTTTTGTTAACTTTTTTGAAGCTGTCAACTTTTGTTAATTTTTTTTGAAGCTGTCAACTTTTGTTAACTTTTTGAAGCTGTCAACTTTTGTTAACTTTTTTGGAAGCTGTCAACATTTGTTAACTTTTTTAAAGCTGTCAACTTTTGTTAACTTTTTTTGAAGCTGTCAACTTTTGTTAACTGGTTTTAAAGCTGTCAACTTTTGTTAACTTTTTTGAAACTGTTAACTTTTTTAAAGTTGCCAACTTTTGCTAACTTTTTTTAAAGCTGTCAACTTTTGTTAACTTTTTTAAAGCTGTTAACTTTTGTTAACTTTTTTAAAGCTGTCAACTTTTGTTAACTTTTGTTAACTTCTTTTAAAGTTTTGTTAACTTTTTTAAAGCTGTCAACTTTTGTTAAGTTTTGTTAACTTCTTTTGAAGTTTTGTTAACTTTTTTGAAGCTGTCAACTTTTGTTAACTTCTTTTGATGTTTTGTCTTCTTTTTTGAAACTGTCAACTTTTGTGGAAGCTGTCAAGTTTTGTTAAAACTGTCAACTTTTGTTAACTTTTTTGAAGCTGTCAACTTTTGTTAATTTTTTTTGAAGCTGTCAACTTTTGTTAACTTTTTGGAGCTGTCAACTTTTGTTAACTTTTTTTGAAGCTATCAAGTTTTGTTAACTTTTATTGAAGCTGTCAACTTTTGTTAACTTTTTTGGAAGCTGTCAACATCTGTTAACTTTTTTGAAGCTGTCAACTTTTGTTAACTTTTTTTAAAGCTGTCAACATTTGTTAACTGTGTTTGAAGCTGTCAACTTTTGTTAACTTTTTTTTAAAGCTGTCAACTTTTGTTTACTTTTTTAAAGCTGTCAACTTTTGTTAACTTTTTTAAAGCTGTCAACTTTTGTTAACTTTTGTTAACTTCTTTTGAAGTTTTGTCTACTTTTTTAAAACTGTCAACTTTTGTTAACTTTTATTGAAGCTGTTAACTTTTGTTAACTTTTTTGAAGCTGTCAACTTTTGTTAACTTTTTTTGAAGCTGTCAACTTTTGTTAACTTTTTTTGAAGCTGTCAACTTTTGTTAACTTTTATTAAAGCTGTCCACTTTTGTTAAATTTTTTTGAAGCTGTCAACTTTTATTAACTTCTTTTGAAAGTGTCAACTTTTTTTAACTTTTATTGAAGCTGTCAACTTTTGTTAACTTTTATTGAAGCTGTCAATTTTTGTTAACTATTTTGAAGCTGTCAACTTTTGTTAACTTCTTTTGAAGTTTTGTTAACTTTTTTGAAGCTATCAACTTTTGTTATCTTCTTTTGAAGTTTTGTTAATTTTTTTGAAGCTGTCAACATTTGTTAACTTTTTTGAAGCTGTCAACTTTTGTTAACTTTTTTTAAAGCTGTCAACATTTGTTAACTGTTTGTGAAGCTGTCAACTTTTGTTAACTTTTTTTTAAAGCTGTCAACTTTTGTTAACTTTTTTTAAAGCTGTCAACTTTTGTTAACTGGTTTTGAAGCTGTTAACTTTTGTTAAATTTTTTTGAAGCTGTCAACTTTTGTTAACTTTTATTGAAGCTGTCAACTTTTGTTAACTTTTTTGGAAGCTGTCAACATTTGTTAACTTTTTTGAAGCTGTCAACTTTTGTTAACTTTTTTTGAAACTGTCAACATTTGTTAACTTTTTTAGAAGCTGTCAATTTTTGTTAACTTTTATTAAAGCTGTCCACTTTTGTTAACTTTTTTTGAAGCTGTCAACTTTTGTTAACTTCTTTTGAAACTGTCAACTTTTGTTCACTTTTATTAAAGCTGTTAACTTTTGTTAACTTTTATTGAAGCTGTCAATTTTTGTTAACTATTTTGAAGCTGTCAACTTTTGTTAACTTTTTTTGAAGCTATCAACCTTTGTTAACTTTTATTGAAGCTGTCATCTTTTGTTAACTTTTTTGGAAGCTGTCAACATTTGTTAACTTTTTTGAAGCTGTCAACTTTTATTAACTTTTTTTAAAGCTGTCAACATTTGTTAACTGTTTTTGAAGCTGTCAACTTTTGTTAACTTTTTTTTAAAGCTGTCAACATTTGTTAACTTTTTTAAAGCTGTCAACTTTTGTTAACTTTTTTAAAGCTGTCAACTTTTGTTCACTTTTGTTAACTTTTTTTGAAGTTTTGTCTACTTTTTTGAAACTGTCAACTTTTGTTAACTTTTATTGAAGCTGACATTTTTTGTTAACTTCTTTTGATGTTTTGTCTTCTTTTTTGAAACTGTCAACTTTTGTGGAAGCTGTCAAGTTTTGTTAACTTTTTTTAAAACTGTTAACTTTTGTTAACTTTTTTAAAGCTGTCAACTTTTGTTAACTTCTTTTGAAATTTTGTTAACTTTTTTGAAGCTGTCAACTTTTGTTAATTTTTTTAAGCTGTCAACTTTTGTTAACTTTTTGAAGCTGTCAACTTTTGTTAACTTTTTTTGAAGCTATCAACTTTTGTTAACTTTTATTGAAGCTGTCAACTTTTGTTAACTTTTTTGGAAGCTGTCAACATTTGTTAACTTTTTTGAAGCTGTCAACTTTTGTTAACTTTTTTTAAAGCTGTCAACATTTGTTAACTGTTTTTAAAGCTGTCAACTTTTGTTAACTTTTTTTTAAAGCTGTCAACTTTTGTTTATTTTTTTAAAGCTGTCAACATTTGTTAACTTTTTTAAAGCTGTCAAGTTTTGTTAACTTTTATTGAAGCTGTCAACTTTTGTTAACTTTTTTGGAAGCTGTTAACATTTGTTAACTTTTTTGAAGCTGTCAACTTTTGTTAACTTTTTTTAAAGCTGTCAACATTTGTTAACTGTGTTTGAAGCTGTCAACTTTTGTTAACTTTTTTTTAAAGCTGTCAACTTTTGTTTACTTTTTTAAAGCTGTCAACTTTTGTTAACTTTTTTCAAGCTGTCAACTTTTGTTAACTTTTGTTAACTTCTTTTGAAGTTTTGTCTACTTTTTTGAAACTGTCAACTTTTGTTAACTTTTATTGAAGCTGTCAACTTTTGTTAACTTTTTTGAAGCTGTCAACTTTTGTTAACTTTTTTTGAAGCTGTCAACTTTTGTTAACTTTTTTTGAAGCTGTCAACTTTTGTTAACTTTTTTTGAAGCTGTCAACTTTTGTTAACTTTTATTAAAGCTGTCCACTTTTGTTAACTTTTTTTGAAGCTGTCAACTTTTGTTAACTTCTTTTGAAACTGTCAACTTTTTTTAACTTTTATTGAAGCTGTCAACTTTTGTTAACTTTTATTGAAGCTGTCAATTTTTGTTAACTATTTTGAAGCTGTCAACTTTTGTTAACTTCTTTTGAAGTTTTGTTAACTTTTTTGAAGCTATCAACTTTTGTTATCTTCTTTTGAAGTTTTGTTAATTTTTTTGAAGCTGTCAACATTTGTTAACTTTTTTGAAGCTGTCAACTTTTGTTAACTTTTTTTAAAGCTGTCAACATTTGTTAACTGTTTGTGAAGCTGTCAACTTTTGTTAACTTTTTTTTAAAACTGTCAACTTTTGTTAACTTTTTTTAAAACTGTCAACTTTTGTTAACTGGTTTTGAAGCTGTTAACTTTTGTTAAATTTTTTTGAAGCTGTCAACTTTTGTTAACTTCTTTTGAAACTGTCAACTTTTGTTAACTTTTTTTGAAGCTATCAACTTTTGTTAACTTTTATTGAAGCTGTCATCTTTTGTTAACTTTTTTGGAAGCTGTCAACATTTGTTAACTTTTTTGAAACTGTCAACTTTTGTTAACTTTTTTTAAAGCTGTCAACATTTGTTCACTGTTTTTGAAGCTGTCAACTTTTGTTAACTTTTTTTTAAAGCTGTCAAGTTTTGTTAACTTTTTTAAAGCTGTCAACTTTTGTTAACTTTTTTAAAGCTGTCAACTTTTGTTAACTTTTGTTAACTTTTTTTGAAGTTTTGTCTACTTTTTTGAAACTGTCAACTTTTGTTAACTTTTATTGAAGCTGTCATTTTTTGTTAACTTCTTTTGATGTTTTGTCTTCTTTTTTGAAACTGTCAACTTTTGTGGAAGCTGTCAAGTTTTGTTAACTTTTTTTAAAACTGTTAACTTTTGTTAACTTTTTTAAAGCTGTCAACTTTTGTTAACTTCTTTTGAAATTTTGTGTACTTTTTTGAAGCTGTCAACTTTTGTTAATTTTTTTAAGCTGTCAACTTTTGTTAACTTTTTGAAGCTGTCAACTTTTGTTAACTTTTTTTGAAGCTATCCACTTTTGTTAACTTTTATTGAAGCTGTCAACTTTTGTTAACTTTTTTGGAAGCTGTCAACATTTGTTAACTTTTTTGAAGCTGTCAACTTTTGTTAACTTTTTTTAAAGCTGTCAACATTTGTTAACTCTAACTTTTTTTTAAAGCTGTCAACTTTTGTTTATTTTTTTAAAGCTGTCAACTTTTGTTAACTTTTTTAAAGCTGTCAAGTTTTGTTAACTTTTATTGAAGCTGTCAACTTTTGTTAACTTTTTTGGAAGCTGTCAACATTTGTTAACTTTTTTGAAGCTGTCAACTTTTGTTAACTTTTTTGGAAGCTGTCAACATTTGTTAACTTTTTTGAAACTGTCAACCTTTGTTAACTTTTATTGAAGCTGTCAACTTTTGTTAACTTTTTTAAAGCTGTCAACATTTGTTAACTTTTTTGAAGCTGTCAACTTTTGTTAACTTTTTTGGAAGCTGTCAACTTTTGTTTACTTTTTTAAAGCTGTCAACTTTTGTTAACTTTTTTAAAGCTGTCAACTTTTGTTAACTTCTTTTGAAGTTTTGTCTACTTTTTTGAAACTGTCAACTTTTGTTAACTTTTATTGAAGCTGTCAACTTTTGTTAACTTTTTTGAAGCTGTCAACATTTGTTAACTTTTTTGAAGCTGTCAACTTTTGTTAACTTTTTTGGAAGCTGTCAACATTTGTTAACTTTTTTGAAACTGTCAACTTTTGTTAACTTTTATTGAAGCTGTCAACTTTTGTTAACTTTTTTGAAGCTGTCAACATTTGTTAACTTTTTTGAAGCTGTCAACTTTTGTTAACTTTTTTGGAAGCTGTCAACATTTGTTAACTTTTTTGAAGCTGTCAACTTTTGTTAACTTTTTTTGAAGCTATCAACTTTTGTTAACTTTTATTGAAGCTGTCAACTTTTGTTAACTTTTTTGGAAGCTGTCAACATTTGTTAACTTTTTTGAAGCTGTCAACTTTTGTTAACTTTTTTTAAAGCTGTCAACATTTGTTAACTGTTTTTGAAGCTGTCAACTTTTGTTAACTTTTTTTTAAAGCTGTCAACTTTTGTTTATTTTTTTAAAGCTGTCAACTTTTGTTAACTTTTTTAAAGCTGTCAAGTTTTGTTAACTTTTATTGAAGCTGTCAACTTTTGTTAACTTTTTTGGAAGCTGTCAACATTTGTTAACTTTTTTGAAGCTGTCAACTTTTGTTAACTTTTTTTAAAGCTGTCAACATTTGTTAACTGTGTTTGAAGCTGTCAACTTTTGTTAACTTTTTTTTAAAGCTGTCAACTTTTGTTTACTTTTTTAAAGCTGTCAACTTTTGTTAACTTTTTTAAAGCTGTCAACTTTTGTTAACTTTTGTTAACTTCTTTTGAAGTTTTGTCTACTTTTTTGAAACTGTCAACTTTTGTTAACTTTTATTGAAGCTGTCAACTTTTGTTAACTTTTTTGAAGCTGTCAACTTTTGTTAACTTTTTTTGAAGCTGTCAACTTTTGTTAACTTTTTTTGAAGCTGTCAACTTTTGTTAACTTTTATTAAAGCTGTCCACTTTTGTTAACTTTTTTTGAAGCTGTCAACTTTTGTTAACTTCTTTTGAAACTGTCAACTTTTGTTAACTTTTATTGAAGCTGTCAATTTTTGTTAACTATTTTGAAGCTGTCAACTTTTGTTAACTTCTTTTGAAGTTTTGTTAACTTTTTTGAAGCTATCAACTTTTGTTATCTTCTTTTGAAGTTTTGTTAATTTTTTTGAAGCTGTCAACATTTGTTAACTTTTGTGAAGCTGTCAACTTTTGTTAACTTTTTTTAAAGCTGTAAACATTTGTTAACTGTTTGTGAAGCTGTCAACTTTTGTTAACTTTTTTTTAAAGCTGTCAACTTTTGTTAACTTTTTTTAAAGCTGTCAACTTTTGTTAACTGGTTTTGAAGCTGTTAACTTTTGTTAAATTTTTTTGAAGCTGTCAACTTTTGTTAACTTCTTTTGAAACTGTCAACTTTTGTTCACTTTTATTAAAGCTGTTAACTTTTGTTAACTTTTATTGAAGCTGTCAATTTTTGTTAACTATTTTGAAGCTGTCAACTTTTGTTAACTTTTTTTGAAGCTATCAACTTTTGTTAACTTTTATTGAAGCTGTCATCTTTTGTTAACTTTTTTGGAAGCTGTCAACATTTGTTAACTTTTATTAAAGCTGTCCACTTTTGTTAACTTTTTTTGAAGCTGTCAACTTTTGTTAACTTCTTTTGAAACTGTCAACTTTTTTTAACTTTTATTGAAGCTGTCAACTTTTGTTAACTTTTATTGAAGCTGTCAATTTTTGTTAACTATTTTGAAGCTGTCAACTTTTGTTAACTTCTTTTGAAGTTTTGTTAACTTTTTTGAAGCTATCAACTTTTGTTATCTTCTTTTGAAGTTTTGTTAATTTTTTTGAAGCTGTCAACATTTGTTAACTTTTTTGAAGCTGTCAACTTTTGTTAACTTTTTTTAAAGCTGTCAACATTTGTTAACTGTTTGTGAAGCTGTCAACTTTTGTTAACTTTTTTTTAAAACTGTCAACTTTTGTTAACTTTTTTTAAAACTCAACTTTTGTTAACTGGTTTTGAAGCTGTTAACTTTTGTTAAATTTTTTTGAAGCTGTCAACTTTTGTTAACTTCTTTTGAAACTGTCAACTTTTGTTAACTTTTTTTGAAGCTATCAACTTTTGTTAACTTTTATTGAAGCTGTCATCTTTTGTTAACTTTTTTGGAAGCTGTCAACATTTGTTAACTTTTTTGAAACTGTCAACTTTTGTTAACTTTTTTTAAAGCTGTCAACATTTGTTCACTGTTTTTGAAGCTGTCAACTTTTGTTAACTTTTTTTTAAAGCTGTCAAGTTTTGTTAACTTTTTTAAAGCTGTCAACTTTTGTTAACTTTTTTAAATCTGTCAACTTTTGTTAACTTTTGTTAACTTTTTTTGAAGTTTTGTCTACTTTTTTGAAACTGTCAACTTTTGTTAACTTTTATTGAAGCTGTCATTTTTTGTTAACTTCTTTTGATGTTTTGTCTTCTTTTTTTAAACTGTCAACTTTTGTGGAAGCTGTCAAGTTTTGTTAACTTTTTTTAAAACTGTTAACTTTTGTTAACTTTTTTAAAGCTGTCAACTTTTGTTAACTTCTTTTGAAATTTTGTGTACTTTTTTGAAGCTGTCAACTTTTGTTAATTTTTTTAAGCTGTCAACTTTTGTTAACTTTTTGAAGCTGTCAACTTTTGTTAACTTTTTTTGAAGCTATCCACTTTTGTTAACTTTTATTGAAGCTGTCAACTTTTGTTAACTTTTTTGGAAGCTGTCAACATTTGTTAACTTTTTTGAAGCTGTCAACTTTTGTTAACTTTTTTTAAAGCTGTCAACATTTGTTAACTCTTTTTGAAGCTGTCAACTTTTGTTAACTTTTTTTTAAAGCTGTCAACTTTTGTTTATTTTTTTAAAGCTGTAAACTTTTGTTAACTTTTTTAAAGCTGTCAAGTTTTGTTAACTTTTATTGAAGCTGTCAACTTTTGTTAACTTTTTTGGAAGCTGTCAACATTTGTTAACTTTTTTGAAGCTGTCAACTTTTGTTAACTTTTTTGGAAGCTGTCAACTTTTGTTCACTTTTATTAAAGCTGTTAACTTTTGTTAACTTTTATTGAAGCTGTCAATTTTTGTTAACTATTTTGAAGCTGTCAACTTTTGTTAACTTTTTTTGAAGCTATCAACTTTTGTTAACTTTTATTGAAGCTGTCATCTTTTGTTAACTTTTTTGGAAGCTGTCAACATTTGTTAACTTTTATTAAAGCTGTCCACTTTTGTTAACTTTTTTTGAAGCTGTCAACTTTTGTTAACTTCTTTTGAAACTGTCAACTTTTTTTAACTTTTATTGAAGCTGTCAACTTTTGTTAACTTTTATTGAAGCTGTCAATTTTTGTTAACTATTTTGAAGCTGTCAACTTTTGTTAACTTCTTTTGAAGTTTTGTTAACTTTTTTGAAGCTATCAACTTTTGTTATCTTCTTTTGAAGTTTTGTTAATTTTTTTGAAGCTGTCAACATTTGTTAACTTTTTTGAAGCTGTCAACTTTTGTTAACTTTTTTTAAAGCTGTCAACATTTGTTAACTGTTTGTGAAGCTGTCAACTTTTGTTAACTTTTTTTTAAAACTGTCAACTTTTGTTAACTTTTTTTAAAACTCAACTTTTGTTAACTGGTTTTGAAGCTGTTAACTTTTGTTAAATTTTTTTGAAGCTGTCAACTTTTGTTAACTTCTTTTGAAACTGTCAACTTTTGTTAACTTTTTTTGAAGCTATCAACTTTTGTTAACTTTTATTGAAGCTGTCATCTTTTGTTAACTTTTTTGGAAGCTGTCAACATTTGTTAACTTTTTTGAAACTGTCAACTTTTGTTAACTTTTTTTAAAGCTGTCAACATTTGTTCACTGTTTTTGAAGCTGTCAACTTTTGTTAACTTTTTTTTAAAGCTGTCAAGTTTTGTTAACTTTTTTAAAGCTGTCAACTTTTGTTAACTTTTTTAAATCTGTCAACTTTTGTTAACTTTTGTTAACTTTTTTTGAAGTTTTGTCTACTTTTTTGAAACTGTCAACTTTTGTTAACTTTTATTGAAGCTGTCATTTTTTGTTAACTTCTTTTGATGTTTTGTCTTCTTTTTTTAAACTGTCAACTTTTGTGGAAGCTGTCAAGTTTTGTTAACTTTTTTTAAAACTGTTAACTTTTGTTAACTTTTTTAAAGCTGTCAACTTTTGTTAACTTCTTTTGAAATTTTGTGTACTTTTTTGAAGCTGTCAACTTTTGTTAATTTTTTTAAGCTGTCAACTTTTGTTAACTTTTTGAAGCTGTCAACTTTTGTTAACTTTTTTTGAAGCTATCCACTTTTGTTAACTTTTATTGAAGCTGTCAACTTTTGTTAACTTTTTTGGAAGCTGTCAACATTTGTTAACTTTTTTGAAGCTGTCAACTTTTGTTAACTTTTTTTAAAGCTGTCAACATTTGTTAACTCTTTTTGAAGCTGTCAACTTTTGTTAACTTTTTTTTAAAGCTGTCAACTTTTGTTTATTTTTTTAAAGCTGTAAACTTTTGTTAACTTTTTTAAAGCTGTCAAGTTTTGTTAACTTTTATTGAAGCTGTCAACTTTTGTTAACTTTTTTGGAAGCTGTCAACATTTGTTAACTTTTTTGAAGCTGTCAACTTTTGTTAACTTTTTTGGAAGCTGTCAACATTTGTTAACTTTTTTGAAACTGTCAACTTTTGTTAACTTTTATTGAAGCTGTCAACTTTTGTTAACTTTTTTGAAGCTGTCAACATTTGTTAACTTTTTTGAAGCTGTCAACTTTTGTTAACTTTTTTGGAAGCTGTCAACATTTGTTAACTTTTTTGAAGCTGTCAACTTTTGTTAACGTTTTTTGAAGCTATCAACTTTTGTTAACTTTTATTGAAGCTGTCAACTTTTGTTAACTTTTTTGGAAGCTGTCAACATTTGTTAACTTTTTTGAAGCTGTCAACTTTTGTTAACTTTTTTTAAAGCTGTCAACATTTGTTAACTGTTTTTGAAGCTGTCAACTTTTGTTAACTTTTTTTTAAAGCTGTCAACTTTTGTTTATTTTTTTAAAGCTGTCAACTTTTGTTAACTTTTTTAAAGCTGTCAAGTTTTGTTAACTTTTATTGAAGCTGTCAACTTTTGTTAACTTTTTTGGAAGCTGTCAACATTTGTTAACTTTTTTGAAGCTGTCAACTTTTGTTAACTTTTTTTAAAGCTTTCAACATTTGTTAACTGTGTTTGAAGCTGTCAACTTTTGTTAACTTTTTTTTAAAGCTGTCAACTTTTGTTTACTTTTTTAAAGCTGTCAACTTTTGTTAACTTTTTTAAAGCTGTCAACTTTTGTTAACTTTTGTTAACTTCTTTTGAAGTTTTGTCTACTTTTTTGAAACTGTCAACTTTTGTTAACTTTTATTGAAGCTGTCAACTTTTGTTAACTTTTTTGAAGCTGTCAACTTTTGTTAACTTTTTTTGAAGCTGTCAACTTTTGTTAACTTTTTTTGAAGCTGTCAACTTTTGTTAACTTTTATTAAAGCTGTCCACTTTTGTTAACTTTTTTTGAAGCTGTCAACTTTTGTTAACTTCTTTTGAAGTTTTGTTAACTTTTTTGAAGCTATCAACTTTTGTTATCTTCTTTTGAAGTTTTGTTAATTTTTTTGAAGCTGTCAACATTTGTTAACTTTTGTGAAGCTGTCAACTTTTAACTTTTTTTAAAGCTGTCAACATTTGTTAACTGTTTGTGAAGCTGTCAACTTTTGTTAACTTTTTTTTAAAGCTGTCAACTTTTGTTAACTTTTTTTAAAGCTGTCAATTTTTGTTAACTGGTTTTGAAGCTGTTAACTTTTGTTAATTTTTTTTGAAGCTGTCAACTTTTGTTAACTTTTTTTGAAACTGTCAACTTTTGTTCACTTTTATTAAAGCTGTTAACTTTTGTTAACTTTTATTGAAGCTGTCAATTTTTGTTAACTATTTTGAAGCTGTCAACTTTTGTTAACTTTTTTTGAAGCTATCAACTTTTGTTAACTTTTATTGAAGCTGTCATCTTTTGTTAACTTTTTTGGAAGCTGTCAACATTTGTTAACTTTTTTGAAGCTGTCAACTTTTGTTAACTTTTTTTGAAGCTGTCAACTTTTGTTAACTTTAATTAAAGCTGTCCACTTTTGTTAACTTTTTTTAAAGCTGTCAACTTTTGTTAACTTCTTTTGAAACTGTCAACTTTTTTTTAACTTTTATTGAAGCTGTCAACTTTTGTTAACTTTTATTGAAGCTGTCAATTTTTGTTAACTATTTTGAAGCTGTCAACTTTTGTTAACTTCTTTTGAAGTTTTGTTAACTTTTTTGAAGCTATCAACTTTTGTTATCTTCTTTTGAAGTTTTGTTAATTTTTTTGAAGCTGTCAACATTTGTTAACTTTTTTGAAGCTGTCAACTTTTGTTAACTTTTTTTAAAGCTGTCAACATTTGTTAACTGTTTGTGAAGCTGTCAACTTTTGTTAACTTTTTTTTAAAACTGTCAACTTTTGTTAACTTTTTTTAAAACTCAACTTTTGTTAACTGGTTTTGAAGCTGTTAACTTTTGTTAAATTTTTTTGAAGCTGTCAACTTTTGTTAACTTCTTTTGAAACTGTCAACTTTTGTTAACTTTTTTTGAAGCTATCAACTTTTGTTAACTTTTATTGAAGCAGTCATCTTTTGTTAACTTTTTTGGAAGCTGTCAACATTTGTTAACTTTTTTGAAACTGTCAAATTTTGTTAACTTTTTTTAAAGCTGTCAACATTTGTTCACTGTTTTTGAAGCTGTCAACTTTTGTTAACTTTTTTTTAAAGCTGTCAAGTTTTGTTAACTTTTTTAAAGCTGTCAACTTTTGTTAACTTTTTTAAAGCTGTCAACTTTTGTTAACTTTTTTTGAAGTTTTGTCTACTTTTTTGAAACTGTCAACTTTTGTTAACTTTTATTGAAGCTGTCATTTTTTGTTAACTTCTTTTGATGTTTTGTCTTCTTTTTTGAAACTGTCAACTTTTGTGGAAGCTGTCAAGTTTTGTTAACTTTTTTTAAAACTGTTAACTTTTGTTAACTTTTTTAAAGCTGTCAACTTTTGTTAACTTCTTTTGAAATTTTGTGTACTTTTTTGAAGCTGTCAACTTTTGTTAATTTTTTTAAGCTGTCAACTTTTGTTAACTTTTTGAAGCTGTCAACTTTTGTTAACTTTTTTTGAAGCTATCCACTTTTGTTAACTTTTATTGAAGCTGTCAACTTTTGTTAACTTTTTTGGAAGCTGTCAACATTTGTTAACTTTTTTGAAGCTGTCAACTTTTGTTAACTTTTTTTAAAGCTGTCAACATTTGTTAACTCTTTTTGAAGCTGTCAACTTTTGTTAACTTTTTTTTAAAGCTGTCAACTTTTGTTTATTTTTTTAAAGCTGTCAACTTTTGTTAACTTTTTTAAAGCTGTCAAGTTTTGTTAACTTTTATTGAAGCTGTCAACTTTTGTTAACTTTTTTGGAAGCTGTCAACATTTGTTAACTTTTTTGAAGCTGTCAACTTTTGTTAACTTTTTTGGAAGCTGTCAACATTTGTTAACTTTTTTGAAACTGTCAACTTTTGTTAACTTTTATTGAAGCTGTCAACTTTTGTTAACTTTTTTGAAGCTGTCAACATTTGTTAACTTTTTTGAAGCTGTCAACTTTTGTTAACTTTTTTGGAAGCTGTCAACTTTTGTTTACTTTTTTAAAGCTGTCAACTTTTGTTAACTTTTTAAAGCTGTCAACTTTTGTTAACTTTTGTTAACTTCTTTTGAAGTTTTGTCTACTTTTTTGAAACTGTCAACTTTTGTTAACTTTTATTGAAGCTGTCAACTTTTGTTAACTTTTTTGAAGCTGTCAACATTTGTTAACTTTTTTGAAGCTGTCAACTTTTGTTAACTTTTTTGGAAGCTGTCAACATTTGTTAACTTTTTTGAAACTGTCAACTTTTGTTAACTTTTATTGAAGCTGTCAACTTTTGTTAACTTTTTTGAAGCTGTCAACATTTGTTAACTTTTTTGAAGCTGTCAACTTTTGTTAACTTTTTTGGAAGCTGTCAACTTTTGTTTACTTTTTTAAAGCTGTCAACTTTTGTTAACTTTTTAAAGCTGTCAACTTTTGTTAACTTTTGTTAACTTCTTTTGAAGTTTTGTCTACTTTTTTGAAACTGTCAACTTTTGTTAACTTTTATTGAAGCTGTCAACTTTTGTTAACTTTTTTGAAGCTGTCAACATTTGTTAACTTTTTTGAAGCTGTCAACTTTTGTTAACTTTTTTGGAAGCTGTCAACATTTGTTAACTTTTTTGAAACTGTCAACTTTTGTTAACTTTTATTGAAGCTGTCAACTTTTGTTAACTTTTTTGAAGCTGTCAACATTTGTTAACTTTTTTGAAGCTGTCAACTGTTGTTAACTTTTTTTGAAGCTGTCAGCTTTTGTTAACTTTTATTGAAGCTGTCAACTTTTGTTAACTTTTTTGGAAGCTGTCAACATTTGTTAACTTTTTTGAAACTGTCAACTTTTGTTAACTTTTATTGAAGCTGTCAACTTTTGTTAACTTTTTTGAAGCTGTCAACATTTGTTAACTTTTTTGAAGCTGTCAACTGTTGTTAACTTTTTTTGAAGCTGTCAACTTTTGTTAACTTTTTTGGAAGCTGTCAACATTTGTTAACTTTTTTGAAACTGTCAACTTTTGTTAACTTTTATTGAAGCTGTCAACTTTTGTTAACTTTTTTGAAGCTGTCAACATTTGTTAACTTTTTTGAAACTGTCAACTTTTGTTAACTTTTATTGAAGCTGTCAACTTTTGTTAACTTTTTTGAAGCTGTCAACATTTGTTAACTTTTTTGAAGCTGTCAACTGTTGTTAACTTTTTTTGAAGCTGTCAGCTTTTGTTAACTTTTATTGAAGCTGTCAACTTTTGTTAACTTTTTTTGAAGCTGTCAACATTTGTTAACTTTTTGAAGCTGTCAACTTTTGTTAACTTTTATTGAAGCTGTCAACTTTTGTTAACTTTTTTTGAAGCTGTCAACTTTTGTTAACTTTTTTAAAGCTGTCAACTGTTGTTATTTTTTGTTAACTTCTTTTGAAGTTTTGTTAACTTTTTTAAAGCTGTCAAATTTTGTTAACTTTTTTAAAGCTGTCAACTTTTGCTAACTTCTTTTAAAGTTTTGTCTACTTTTTTGAAACTGTCAACTTTTGTTAACTTTTATTGAAGTTGTCAACTTTTGTTAACTTTTATTGAAGCTATCAACTTTTGTTATCTTTTTTTGAAGTTTTGTTAATTTTTTTAAAGCTGTCAACTTTTTTTAACTTCTTTTGAAGTTTTGTTAATTTTTTTGAAGCTATCAACTTTTGTTAAATTCTTTAGAAGTTTTGTTAATTTTTTTGAAGCTGTCAACTTTTGTTAACTTTTTTTGAAGTTTTGTTAACTATTTTAAAGCTGTCAACTTTTGTCAACTTTTTTGAAGCTGTCAACTTTTGCTAACTTTTTTTGAAGCTGTCAACTTTTGTTAACTTTTTTAAAGCTGTCAACTTTTGTTAACTTTTTTAAAGCTGTCAACTTTTGTTAACTTCTTTTAAAGTTTTGTTAACTTTTTTGAAGCTGTCAACTTTTGTTAACTTCTTCTGAAGTTTTGTCTACTTTTTTGAAACTGTCAACTTTTGTGAAAGCTGTCAAGTTTTGTTAACTTTTTTCAAAACTGTCACCTTTTGTTAACTTTTTAAAGCTGTCAACTTTTGTTAACTTTTTTAAAGCTGTCAACTTTTGTTAACTTCTTTTGTAATTTTGTTAACTTTTTTGAAGCTGTCAACTTTTGTTAACTTCTTTTGAAGTTTTGTCTACTTTTTTGAAACTGTTAACTTTTGTTAACTTTTAGTGGATCTGTCAACTTTTGTTAACTTTTTTTTTGAAATTTTGTAACTTTTTTTAAAGCTGTCAACTTTTGTTAACTTTTCTAAAGCTGTCAACTTCTGTTAAATTTTTTTGTTGAAGTTTTGTAACTTTTGTGGAAGCTGTCAACTTTTGTTAACTTTTTTTAAAGCTGTCATCTTTTGCTAACTTTTTTTAAAGCTATCAACTTTTGTTAACTTTTATTGAAGCTGTCAACTTTTGTTAACTTTTTTGGAAGCTGTCAACATTTGTTAATTTTTTTGAAGCTGTCAACTTTTGTTAACTTTTATTGAAGCTGTCAACTTTTGTTAACTTTTTTTTAAGCTGTCAACTTTTGTTAACTTTTTTAAAGCTGTCAACTGTTGTTATTTTTTGTTAACTTCTTTTGAAGTTTTGTTAACATTTTTAAAGCTGTCAAATTTTGTTAACTTTTATGAATCTGTCAACTTTTGCTAACTTCTTTTAAAGTTTTGTCTACTTTTTTGAAACTGTCAACTTTTGTTAACTTTTATTGAAGCTGTCAACTTTTGTTAACTTTTATTGAAGCTATCAACTTTTGTTATCTTCTTTTGAAGTTTTGTTAATTTTTTTAAAGCTGTCAACTTTTCTTAACTTCTTTTGAAGTTTTGTTAATTTTTTTGAAGCTGTCAACTTTTGTTAATTTTTTTTGAAGCTGTCAACTTTTGTTAACTTTTTGAAGCTGTCAACTTTTGTTAACTTTTTTTGAAGCTATCAACTTTTGTTAACTTTTATTGATGCTGTCAACTTTTGTTAACTTTTTTGGAAGCGGTCAACATTTGTTAACTTTTTTGAAGCTGTTAACTTTTTTTAAAGCTGTCAACATTTTTTAACTTTTTTTGAAGCTATCAACTTTTGTTAACTTTTATTGAAGCTGTCAACTTTTGTTAACTTTTTTGGAAGCTGTCAACATTTGTTAACTTTTTTGAAGCTGTCAACTTTTGTTAACTTTTTTTGAAGCTGTCAAATTTTGTTAACTGGTTTTGAAGGTGTCAACATTTGTTAACTTTTTTGAAGCTGTCTTTTGTTAACTTTTTTAAAGCTGTCAACTTTTGCTAACTTTTTTTGAAGCTGTCAACTTTTGTTAACTTTTTTAAAGCTGTCAACTTTTTTTAACTTTTTTAAAGCTGTCAACTTTTGTTAACTTTTGTTAACTTCTTTTAAAGTTTTGTTAACTTTTTTAAAGCTGTCAACTTTTGTTAACTTTTGTTAACTTCTTTTGAAGTTTTGTTAACTTTTTTGAAGCTGTCAACTTTTGTTAACTTCTTTTGATGTTTTGTCTTCTTTTTTGAAACTGTCAACTTTTGTGGAAGCTGTCAAGTTTTGTTAACTTTTTTTAAAACTGTCAACTTTTGTTAACTTTTTTAAAGCTGTCAACTTTTGTTAACTTCTTTAGAAACTTTGTTAACTTTTTTGAAGCTGTCAACTTTTGTTAATTTTTTTTGAAGCTGTCAACTTTTGTTAACTTTTTGGAGCTGTCAACTTTTGTTAACTTTTTTTGAAGCTATCAAGTTTTGTTAACTTTTATTGAAGCTGTCAACTTTTGTTAACTTTTTTGGAAGCTGTCAACATTTGTTAACTTTTTTGAAGCTGTCAACTTTTGTTATTTTTTTTTAAAGCTGTCAACATTTGTTAACTGTGTTTGAAGCTGTCTACTTTTGTTAACTTTTTTTTAAAGCTGTCAACTTTTGTTTACTTTTTTATAGCTGTCAACTTTTGTTAACTTTTTTAAAGCTGTTAACTGTTGTTAACTTTTTTAAAGCTGTCAACTTTTGTTAACTTCTTTTAAATTTTGTTAACTTTTTCAAAACTGTCACCTTTTGTTAATTTTTAAAGCTGTCAACTTTTGTTAACTTTTTTAAAGCTGTCAACTTTTGTTAACTTCTTTTGAAATTTTGTTAACTTTTTTGAAGCTGTCAACTTTTGTTAACTTAGTTTGAAGTTTTGTCTACTTTTTTGAAACTGTCAACTTTTGTTAACTTTTATTGGAGCTGTCAACTTTTGTTAACTTTTTTTTTGAAGTTTTGTAACTTTTTTTAAAGCTGTCAACTTTTGTTAAATTCTTTTGAAGTTTTGTTAATTTTTTTGAAGCTGTCAACTTTTGTTAACTTCTTTTGAAGTTTTGTTAACTATTTTAAAGCTGTCAACTTTTGTCAACTTTTTTGAAGCTGTCAACTTTTGCTAACTTTTTTTGAAGCTGTCAACTTTTGTTAACTTTTTTAAGGCTGTCAACTTTTGTTAACTTTTTTAAAGCTGTCAACTTTTGTTAACTTCTTTTAAAGTATTGTTAACTTTTTCAAAACTGTCACCTTTTGTTAAATTTTAAAGCTGTTAACTTTTGTTAACTTTTTTAAAGCTGTCAACTTTTGTTAACTTCTTTTGAAATTTTGTTAACTTTTTTGAAGCTGTCAACTTTTGTTAACTTAGTTTGAAGTTTTGTCTACTTTTTTGAAACTGTCAACTTTTGTTAACTTTTATTGGAGCTGTCAACTTTTGTTAACTTTTTTTTTTGTAACTTTTTTTAAAGCTGTCAACTTTTGTTAACTTTTCTAAAGCTGTCAACTTCTGTTAAGTTTTTGTTGAAGTTTTGTAACTTTTGTGGAAGCTGTCAACTTTTGTTAACTTTTTTTAAAGCTGTCATCTTTTGCTAACTTTTTTTAAAGCTGTCAACCTTTGTTAACTTCTTTAAAGCTGTCAACTTTTGTTAACTTTTTAAAGCTGTCAACTTTTGTTAACTTCTTTTGATGTTTTGTCTTCTTTTTTGAAACTGTCAACTTTTGTGGAAGCTGTCAACTTTTGTTAACTTTTTTTAATGCTGTCAACATTTGTTAACTTTTTTGAAGCTGTCAACTTTTGTTAACTTTTTTTAAAGCTGTCAACATTTGTTAACTGTTTGTGAAGCTGTCAACTTTTGTTAACTTTTTTTTTAAGCTGTCAACTTTTGTTAACTTTTTTTAAAGCTGTCAACTTTTGTTAACTGGTTTTGAAGCTGTTAACTTTTGTTAACTTTTTTTGAAGCTGTCAACTTTTGTTAACTTTTTTGAAGCTGTCAACTTTTGTTAACTTTTTTTGGAGCTGTCAACTTTTGTTAACTTCTTTTGATGTTTTGTCTTTTTTTTTGAAACTGTCAACTTTTGTGGAAGCTGTCAACTTTTGTTAACTTTTTTTAATGCTGTCAACATTTGTTAACTTTTTTGAAGCTGTCAACTTTTGTTAACTTTTTTTAAAGCTGTCAACATTTGTTAACTGTTTGTGAAGCTGTCAACTTTTGTTAACTTTTTTTTAAGCTGTCAACTTTTGTTAACTTTTTTTAAAGCTGTCAACTTTTGTTAACTGGTTTTGAAGCTGTTAACTTTTGTTAACTTTTTTTGAAGCTGTCAACTTTTGTTAACTTTTTTGGAAGCTGTCAACATTTGTTAACTTTTTTGAAGCTGTCAACTTTTGTTAACTTTTTTAAAGCTGTCAACATTTGTTAACTGTTTTTGAAGCTGTCAACTTTTGTAAACTTTTTTTTAAAGCTGTCAACTTTTGTTTACTTTTTTAAAGCTGTCAACTTTTGTTAACTTTTTTAAAGCTGTCAACTTTTGTTAACTTTTGTTAACTTCTTTTGAAGTTTTGTCTACTTTTTTAAAACTGTCAACTTTTGTTAACTTTTATTGAAGCTGTCAACTTTTGTTAACTTTTTTTGAAGCTGTCAACTTTTGTTAACTGGTTTTAAAGTTGTTAACTTTTGTTAACTTTTTTTGAAGCTGTCAACTTTTGTTAACTTTTTTGAAGCTGTCAACTTTTGTTAACTTTTTTTGAAGCTGTCAACTTTTGTTAACTTTTTTTGAAGCTGTCAACTTTTGTTAACTTTTATTAAAGCTGTCAACTTTTGTTAACTTTTTTTAAAGCTGTCAACTTTTGTTGACTTTTTTAAAGCTGTCAACTTTTGTTAACTTTTTTAAAGCTGACAACTTTTTTTAACTTTTGTTAACTTCTTTTGAAGTTTTGTTAACTTTTTTGAAGCTGTCAACTTTTGTTAACTTCTTTTGAAGTTTTGTCTACTTTTTTGAAACTGTCAACTTTTGTGAAAGCTGTCAAGTTTTGTTAACTTTTTTTAAAACTGTCAGCTTTTGTTAACTTTTTTAAAGCTGTCAACTTTTGTTAACTTTTTTAAAGCTGTCAACTTTTCTTAACTTCTTTTGAAATTTTGTTAACTTTTTTGAAGCTGTCAACTTTTGTCAACTTTTTTTGAAGTTTTGTCTACTTTTTTGAAACTGTCAACTTTTGTTAACTTTTATTGAAGCTGTCAACTTTTGTTAAATTTTTTTGAAGCTGGCAACTTTTGTTAACTGGTTTTGAAGCTGTTAACTTTTGTTAACTTTTTTTTTGTTAACTTTTTTGAAGCTGTCAACTTTTGTTAACTTTTTTTGAAGCTGTCAACTTTTGTTAACTTTTTGAAGCTGTCAATTTTTGTTAACTTTTTTTAAAAATATCACCTTTTGTTAACGTTTATTGAAGCTGTCAACTTTTGTTAACTTTTTTGAAGCTGTCAACATTTGTTAACTTTTTTGAATCTGTCAACTTTTGTTAACTTTTTTTGAAGCTGTCAACATTTGTTAACTTTTTTTGAAGTTGTAAACTTTTGTTAACTTTTTGAAGCTGTCAACTTTTGTTAACTTTTTTTGATGCTGTCAGCTTTTGTTAACTTTTATTGAAGCTGTTAACTTTTGTTAACTTTTTTTGAAGCTGTCAACATTTGTTAACTTTTTAAATCTGTCAACATTTGTTAACTTCTTTTGAAGCTGTAAACTTTTGTTAACTTTTTGAAGCTGTCAACTTTTGTTAACTTTTTTTGAAGCTGTCAACTTTTGTTAACTTTTATTGAAGCTGTCAACTTTTGTTAACTTTTTTTGAAGCTGTCAACTTTTGTTAACTTTTTTAAAGCTGTCAACTTTTGTTAACTTTTGTTAACTTCTTTTGAAGTTTTGTTAACTTTTTTAAAGCTGTCAAATTTTGTTAACTTTTTTCAAGCTGTCAACTTTTGTTAACTTTTGTTAACTTCTTTTGAATTTTTGTTAACTTTTTTGAATCTGTCAACTTTTGCTAACTTCTTTTAAAGTTTTGTCTACTTTTTTGAAACTGTCAACTTTTGTTAACTTTTATTGAAGCTGTCAACTTTTGTTAACTTTTATTGAAGCTATCAACTTTTGTTATCTCCTTTTGAAGTTTTGTTAATTTTTTTAAAGCTGTCAACTTTTTTTAACTTCTTTTGAAGTTTTGTTAATTTTTTTGAAGCTGTCATTTTTTGTTAACTTCTTTTGAAGTTTTGTTAACTATTTTAAAGCTGTCAACTTTTGTCAACTTTTTTGAAGCTGTCAACTTTTGCTAACTTTTTTTGAAGCTGTCAACTTTTGTTAACTTTTTTAAAGCTGTCAACTTTTGTTAACTTTTTTAAAGCTGTCAACTTTTGTTAACTTCTTTTAAAGTTTTGTTAACTTTTTCAAAACTGTCACCTTTTGTTAACTTTTTAAAACTGTCAACTTTTGTTAACTTTTTTAAAGCTGTCAACTTTTGTTAACTTCTTTTAAAATTTTGTTAACTTTTTTGAAGCTGTCAACTTTTGTTAACTTAGTTTGAAGTTTTGTCTACTTTTTTGAAACTGTCAACTTTTGTTAACTTTTATTGGAGCTGTCAACTTTTGTTAACTTTTTTTAAAGCTGTCATCTTTTGCTAACTTTTTTTGAAGCTGTCAACTTTTGTTAACTTTTTTAAAGCTGTCAACTTTTGTTAACTTTTTAAAGCTGTCAACTTTTAATAACTTCTTTTGAAGTTTTGTTAACTTTTTTGAAGCTGTCAACTTTTGTTAACTTCTTTTGATGTTTTGTCTTCTTTTTTGAAACGGTCAACTTTTGTTGTTAACTTTTTTTAATGCTGTCAACATTTGTTAACTTTTTTGAAGCTGTCAACTTTTGTTAACTTTTTTTAAAGCTGTCAACATTTGTTAACTGTTTGTGAAGCTGTCAACTTTTGTTAACTTTTTTTTTAAGCTGTCAACTATTGTTAACTTTTTTTAAAGCTGTCAACTTTTGTTAACTGGTTTTGAAGCTGTTAACCTTTGTTAACTTTTTTTGAAGCTGTCAACTTTTGTTAACTTTTTTGAAGCTGTCAACTTTTGTTAACTTTTTTTGGAGCTGTCAACTTTTGTTAACTTTTATTGAAGCTTTTAACTTTTGTTAACTTTTTTGGAAGCTGTCAACATTTGTTAACTTTTTTGAAGCTGTCAACTTTTGTTAACTTTTTTTAAAGCTGTCAACATTTGTTAACTGTTTTTGAAGCTGTCAACTTTTGTTAACTTTTTTTTAAAGCTGTCAACTTTTGTTTACTTTTTTAAAGCTGTCAACTTTTGTTAACTTTTTTAAAGCTGTCAACTTTTGTTAACTTCTTTTGAAGTTTTGTCTACTTTTTTGAAACTGTCAACTTTTGTTAACTTTTATTAAATCTGTCAACTTTTGTTAACTTTTTTTGAAGCTGTCAACTTTTGTCAACTGGTTTTGAAGCTGTTAACTTTTGTTAACTTTTTTTGAAGCTGTCAACTTTTGTTAACTTTTTTGAAGCTGTCAACTTTTGTTAACTTTTTTTGAAGCTGTCAACTTTTGTTAACTTTTTTTGAAGCTGTCAACTTTTGTTAACTTTTATTAAAGCTGTCAACTTTTGTTAACTTTTTTTAAAGCTGTCAACTTTTGTTAACTTTTTTAAAGCTGTCAACTTTTGTTAACTTTTTTAAAGCTGACAACTTTTGTTAACTTTTGTTAACTTCTTTTGAAGTTTTGTTAACTTTTTTGAAGCTGTCAACTTTTGTTAACTTCTTTTAAAGTTTTGTATACTTTTTTGAAACTGTCAACTTTTGTGAAAGCTGTCAAGTTTTGTTAACTTTTTTTAAAACTGTCAACTTTTGTTAACTTTTTTAAAGCTGTCAACTTTTGCTAACTTTTTTAAAGCTGTCAACTTTTCTTAACTTCTTTTGAAATTTTGTTAACTTTTTTGAAGCTGTCAACTTTTGTTAACTTTTTTTGAAGTTTTGTCTACTTTTTTGAAACTGTCAACTTTTGTTAACTTTTATTGAAGCTGTCAACTTTTGTTAACTTTTTTTGAAGCTGGCAACTTTTGTTAACTGGTTTTGAAGCTGTTAACTTTTGTTAACTTTTTTTTTTGTTAACTTTTTTGAAGCTGTCAACTTTTGTTAACTTTTTTTGAAGCTGTCAACTTTTGTTAACTTTTTGAAGCTGTCAATTTTTGTTAACTTTTTTTGAAGCTATCACCTTTTGTTAACGTTTATTGAAGCTGTCAACTTTTGTTAACTTTTTTTGAAGCTGTCAACATTTGTTAACTTTTTTGAATCTGTCAACTTTTGTTAACTTTTTTTGAAGCTGTCAACATTTGTTAACTTTTTATGAAGTTGTAAACTTTTGTTAACTTTTTGAAGCTGTCAACTTTTGTTAACTTTTTTTGATGCTGTCAGCTTTTGTTAACTTTCATTGAAGCTGTTAACTTTTGTTAACCTTTTTTGAAGCTGTCAACATTTGTTAACTTTTTAAAGCTGTCAACATTTGTTAACTTTTTTTAAAGCTGTAAACTTTTGTTAACTTTTTGAAGCTGTCAACTTTTGTTAACTTTTTTTGAAGCTGTCAACTTTTGTTAACTTTTATTGAAGCTGTCAACTTTTGTTAACTTTTTTTGAAGCTGTCAACTTTTGTTAACTTTTTTAAAGCTGTCAACTTTTGTTAACTTTTGTTAACTTCTTTTGAAGTTTTGTTAACTTTTTTAAAGCTGTCAAATTTTGTTAACTTTTTTAAAGCTGTCAACTTTTGTTAACTTTTGTTAACTTCTTTTGAATTTTTGTTAACTTTTTTGAATCTGTCAACTTTTGCTAACTTCTTTTAAAGTTTTGTCTACTTTTTTGAAACTGTCAACTTTTGTTAACTTTTATTGAAGCTATCAACTTTTGTTAAATTCTTTTGAAGTTTTGTTAATTTTTTTAAAGCTGTCAACTTTTGTTAACTTCTTCTGAAGTTTTGTCTACTTTTTTGAAACTGTCAACTTTTGTGGAAGCTGTCAAGTTTTGTTAACTTTTTTCAAAACTGTCACCTTTTGTTAACTTTTTAAAGCTGTCGACTTTTGTTAACTTTTTTAAAGCTGTCAACTTTTGTTAACTTCTTTTGAAATTTTGTTAACTTTTTTGAAGCTGTCAACTTTTGTTAACTTCTTTTAAAGTTTGGTCTACTTTTTTGAAACTGTCAACTTCTGTTAACTTTTATTGGAGCTGTCAACTTTTGTTAACTTTTTTTTTGAAGTTTTGTAACTTTTTTTAAAGCTGTCAACTTTTGTTTACTTTTCTAAAGCTGTCAACTCCTGTTACGTTTTTGTTGAAGTTTTGTAACTTTTGTGGAAGCTGTCAACTTTTGTTAACTTTTTTTAAAGCTGTCATCTTTTGCTAACTTTTTTTGAAGCTGTCAACTTTTGTTAACTTTTCTAAAGCTGTCAACTTTTGTTAACTTTTTAAAGCTGTCAACTTTTGTTAACTTTTTTTGAAGTTTTGTTAACTTTTTGAAGCTGTCAACTTTTGTTAACTTCTTTTGATGTTTTGTCTTCTTTTTTGAAACTGTCAACTTTTGTGGAAGCTGTCAAGTTTTGTTAACTTTTTTTAAAACTGTCAACTTTTGTTAACTTTTTTAAAGCTGCCAACTTTTGTTAACTTCTTTTGAAATTTTGTTAACTTTTTTGAAGCTGTCAACTTTTGTTAACTTTTTTTAAAGCTGTCAACTTTTGTTAACTGGTTTTGAAGCTGTTAACTTTTGTTAACTTTTTGTGAAGCTGTCAACTTTTGTTAACATTTTTGAAGCTGTCAACTTTTGTTAACTTCTTTTAATGTTTTGTCTTCTTTTTTGAAACTGTCAACTTTTGTGGAAGCTGTCAAGTTTTGTTAACTTTTTTAAAACTGTCAACTTTTGTTAATTTTTTTAAAGCTGTCAACTTTTGTTAACTTCTTTTGAAATTTTGTTAACTTTTTTGAAGCTGTCAACTTTTGTTAATTTTTTTTGAAGCTGTCAAATTTTGTTAACTTTTTGAAGCTTTCAACTTTTGTTAACTTTTTTTGAAGCTATCAACTTTTGTTACCTTTTATTGAAGCTGTCAACTTTTGTTAACTTTTTTGGAAGCTGTCAACATTTGTTAACTTTTTTGAAGCTGTCAACTTTTGTTAACTTTTTTTAAAGCTGTCAACATTTGTTAACTGTTTTTGAAGCTGTCAACTTTTGTTAACTTTTTTTCAAAGCTGTCAACCTTTATTTACTTTTTAAAGCTGTCAACTTTTGTTAACTTTTTTAAAGCTGTCAACTTTTGTAAACTTTTTTAAAGCTGACAACTTTTGTTAACTTTTGTTAACTTCTTTTAAAGTTTTATTAACTTTTTTGAAGCTGTCAACTTTTGTTAACTTCTTTTAAAGTTTTGTCTACTTTTTTAAAACTGTCAACTTTTGTGAAACCTGTCAAGTTTTGTTAACTTTTTTTAAAACTGTCAACTTTTGTTAAGTTTTTTAAAGCTGTCAACTTTTGTTAACTTCTTTTGAATTTTGTCTACTTTTTTGAAACTGTCAACTTTTGTTAACTTTTATTGAAGCTGTCAACTTTTGTTAACTTTTTTTGAAGCTGGCAACTTTTGTTAACTGGTTTTGAAGCTGTTAACTTTTGTTAACTTTTTTTTTGTTAACTTTTTTGAAGCTGTCAACTTTTGTTAACTTTTTTTTAAGCTGTCAACTTTTGTTAACGTTTATTGAAGCTGTCAACTTTTGTTACCTTTTTTTGAAGCTGTCAACATTTGTTAACTTTTTTGAATCTGTCAACTTTTGTTAACTTTTTTTGAAGCTGTCAACATTTGTTAACTTTTCTAAAACTGTAAACTTTTGTTAACTTTTTGAAGCTGTCAACTTTTGTTAACTTTTTTTGAAGCTGTCAGCTTTTGTTAACTTTTATTGAAGCTGTCAACTTTTGTTAACTTTTTTTAAAGCTGTCAACATTTGTTAACTTTTTAAAGCTGTCAACATTTGTTAACTTTTTTTGAAGCTGTAAACTTTTGTTAACTTTTTGAAGCTGTCAACTTTTGTTAACTTTTTTTGAAGCTGTCAACTTTTGTTAACTTTTATTGAAGCTGTCAACTTTTGTTAACTTTTTTTGAAGCTGTCAACTTTTGCTAACTTTTTTAAAGCTGTCAACTGTTGTTATTTTTTGTTAACTTTTTTGAAGTTTTGTTAACTTTTTTAAAGCTGTCAAATTTTGTTAACTTTTTTAAAGCTGTCAACTTTTGTTAACTTCTTTTGAATTTTTGTTAACTTTTTTGAATCTGTCAACTTTTGCTAACTTCTTTTAAAGTTTTGTCTACTTTTTTGAAACTGTCAACTTTTGTTAACTTTTATTGAAGTTGTCAACTTTTGTTAACTTTTATTTTGAAGCTGTTAACTTTTGTTAACTTTTTTTTTGTTAACTTTTTTGAAGCTGTCAACTTTTGTTAACTTTTTTTTAAGCTGTCAACTTTTGTTAACGTTTATTGAAGCTGTCAACTTTTGTTACCTTTTTTTGAAGCTGTCAACATTTGTTAACTTTTTTGAATCTGTCAACTTTTGTTAACTTTTTTTGAAGCTGTCAACATTTGTTAACTTTTCTAAAACTGTAAACTTTTGTTAACTTTTTGAAGCTGTCAACTTTTGTTAACTTTTTTTGAAGCTGTCAGCTTTTGTTAACTTTTATTGAAGCTGTCAACTTTTGTTAACTTTTTTTAAAGCTGTCAACATTTGTTAACTTTTTAAAGCTGTCAACATTTGTTAACTTTTTTTGAAGCTGTAAACTTTTGTTAACTTTTTGAAGCTGTCAACTTTTGTTAACTTTTTTTGAAGCTGTCAACTTTTGTTAACTTTTATTGAAGCTGTCAACTTTTGTTAACTTTTTTTGAAGCTGTCAACTTTTGCTAACTTTTTTAAAGCTGTCAACTGTTGTTATTTTTTGTTAACTTCTTTTGAAGTTTTGTTAACTTTTTTAAAGCTGTCAAATTTTGTTAACTTTTTTAAAGCTGTCAACTTTTGTTAACTTCTTTTAAATTTTTGTTAACTTTTTTGAATCTGTCAACTTTTGCTAACTTCTTTTAAAGTTTTGTCTACTTTTTTGAAACTGTCAACTTTTGTTAACTTTTATTGAAGTTGTCAACTTTTGTTAACTTTTATTGAAGCTATCAACTTTTGTTATCTTCTTTTAAAGTTTTGTTAATTTTTTTAATGCTGTCAACTTTTTTTAACTTCTTTTGAAGTTTTGTTAATTTTTTTGAAGCTATCAACTTTTGTTAAATTCTTTAGAAGTTTTGTTAATTTTTTTGAAGCTGTCAACTTTTGTTAACTTTTTTTGAAGTTTTGTTAACTATTTTAAAGCTGTCAACTTTTGTCAACTTTTTTGAAGCTGTCAACTTTTGCTAACTTTTTTTGAAGCTGTCAACTTTTGTTAACTTTTTTAAAGCTGTCAACTTTTGTTAACTTTTTTAAAGCTGTCAACATTTGTTAACTTCTTTTAAAGTTTTGTTAACTTTTTTGAAGCTGTCAACTTTTGTTAACTTCTTCTGAAGTTTTGTCTACTTTTTTGAAACTGTCAACTTTTGTGAAAGCTGTCAAGTTTTGTTAACTTTTTTCAAAACTGTCACCTTTTGTTAACTTTTTAAAGCTGTCAACTTTTGTTAACTTTTTTAAAGCTGTCAACTTTTGTTAACTTCTTTTGAAATTTTGTTAACTTTTTTGAAGCTGTCAACTTTTGTTAACTTCTTTTGAAGTTTTGTCTACTTTTTTGAAACTGTTAACTTTTGTTAACTTTTATTGGATCTGTCAACTTTTGTTAACTTTTTTTTTGAAGTTTTGTAACTTTTTTTAAAGCTGTCAACTTTTGTTAACTTTTCTAAAGCTGTCAACTTCTGTTAAATTTTTTTGTTGAAGTTTTGTAACTTTTGTGGAAGCTGTCAACTTTTGTTAACTTTTTTTAAAGCTGTTATCTTTTGCTAACTTTTTTTGAAGCTATCAACTTTTGTTAACTTTTTTTGAAGCTGTCAACGTTTGTTAACTTTTTTGAAGCTGTCAACTTTTGTTAACTTTTTTTGAAGCTGTCAACTTTTGTTAACTTTTTTTGAAGCTGTCAACTTTTGTTAACTTTTATTAAAGCTGTCCACTTTTGTTAACTTTTTTTGAAGCTGTCAACTTTTGTTAACTTCTTTTGAAACTGTCAACTTTTTTTAACTTTTATTGAAGCTGTCAACTTTTGTTAACTTTTATTGAAGCTGTCAACTTTTGTTATCTTCTTTTGAAGTTTTGTTAATTTTTTTAAAGCTGTCAACCTTTTTTAACTTCTTTTGAAGTTTTGTTAATTTTTTTGAAGCTGTCAACTTTTGTTAATTTTTTTTGAAGCTGTCAACTTTTGTTAACTTTTTGAAGCTGTCAACTTTTGTTAACTTTTTTTGAAGCTATCAACTTTTGTTAACTTTTATTGAAGCTGTCAACTTTTGTTAACTTTTTTGGAAGCTGTCAACATTTGTTAACTTTTTTGAAGCTGTTAACTTTTTTTAAAGCTGTCAACATTTTTTAACTTTTTTTGAAGCTATCAACTTTTGTTAACTTTTATTGAAGCTGTCAACTTTTGTTAACTTTTTTGGAAGCTGTCAACATTTGTTAACTTTTTTGAAGCTGTCAACTTTTGTTAACTTTTTTTGAAGCTGTCATCTTTTGTTAACTGGTTTTGAAGGTGTCAACATTTGTTAACTTTTTTAAAGCTGTCTTTTGTTAACTTTTTTAAAGCTGTCAACTTTTGCTAACTTTTTTTGAAGCTGTCAACTTTTGTTAACTTTTTTAAAGCTGTCAACTGTTGTTATTTTTTGTTAACTTCTTTTGAAGTTTTGTTAACATTTTTAAAGCTGTCAAATTTTGTTAACTTTTTTGAATCTGTCAACTTTTGCTAACCTCTTTTAAAGTTTTGTCTACTTTTTTGAAACTGTCAACTTTTGTTAACTTTTATTGAAGCTGTCAACTTTTGTTAACTTTTATTGAAGCTATCAACTTTTGTTATCTTCTTTTGAAGTTTTGTTAATTTTTTTAAAGCTGTCAATTTTTTTTAACTTCTTTTGAAGTTTTGTTAATTTTTTTGAAGCTGTCAACTTTTGTTAATTTTTTTTGAAGCTGTCAACTTTTGTTAACTTTTTGAAGCTGTCAACTTTTGTTAACTTTTTTTGAAGCTATCAACTTTTGTTAACTTTTATTGAAGCTGTCAACTTTTGTTAACTTTTTTGGAAGCTGTCAACATTTGTTAACTTCTTTTGAAATTTTGTTAACTTTTTTGAAGCTGTCAACTTTTGTTAACTTCTTTTGAAGTTTTGTCTACTTTTTTAAAACTGTTAACTTTTGTTAACTTTTATTGGATCTGTCAACTTTTGTTAACTTTTTTTTTGAAGTTTTGTAACTTTTTTTAAAGCTGTCAACTTTTGTTAACTTTTCTAAAGCTGTCAACTTCTGTTAAATTTTTTTGTTGAAGTTTTGTAACTTTTGTGGAAGCTGTCAACTTTTGTTAACTTTTTTTAAAGCTGTTATCTTTTGCTAACTTTTTTTGAAGCTATCAACTTTTGTTAACTTTTTTTGAAGCTGTCAACGTTTGTTAACTTTTTTGAAGCTGTCAACTTTTGTTAACTTTTTTTGAAGCTGTCAACTTTTGTTAACTTTTTTTGAAGCTGTCAACTTTTGTTAACTTTTATTAAAGCTGTCCACTTTTGTTAACTTTTTTTGAAGCTGTCAACTTTTGTTAACTTCTTTTGAAACTGTCAACTTTTTTTAACTTTTATTGAAGCTGTCAACTTTTGTTAACTTTTATTGAAGCTGTCAACTTTTGTTATCTTCTTTTGAAGTTTTGTTAATTTTTTTAAAGCTGTCAACTTTTTTTAACTTCTTTTGAAGTTTTGTTAATTTTTTTGAAGCTGTCAACTTTTGTTAATTTTTTTTGAAGCTGTCAACTTTTGTTAACTTTTTGAAGCTGTCAACTTTTGTTAACTTTTTTTGAAGCTATCAACTTTTGTTAACTTTTATTGAAGCTGTCAACTTTTGTTAACTTTTTTGGAAGCTGTCAACATTTGTTAACTTTTTTGAAGCTGTTAACTTTTTTTAAAGCTGTCAACATTTTTTAACTTTTTTTGAAGCTATCAACTTTTGTTAACTTTTATTGAAGCTGTCAACTTTTGTTAACTTTTTTGGAAGCTGTCAACATTTGTTAACTTTTTTGAAGCTGTCAACTTTTGTTAACTTTTTTTGAAGCTGTCATCTTTTGTTAACTGGTTTTGAAGGTGTCAACATTTGTTAACTTTTTTAAAGCTGTCTTTTGTTAACTTTTTTAAAGCTGTCAACTTTTGCTAACTTTTTTTGAAGCTGTCAACTTTTGTTAACTTTTTTAAAGCTGTCAACTGTTGTTATTTTTTGTTAACTTCTTTTGAAGTTTTGTTAACATTTTTAAAGCTGTCAAATTTTGTTAACTTTTTTGAATCTGTCAACTTTTGCTAACTTCTTTTAAAGTTTTGTCTACTTTTTTGAAACTGTCAACTTTTGTTAACTTTTATTGAAGCTGTCAACTTTTGTTAACTTTTATTGAAGCTATCAACTTTTGTTATCTTCTTTTGAAGTTTTGTTAATTTTTTTAAAGCTGTCAACTTTTTTTAACTTCTTTTGAAGTTTTGTTAATTTTTTTGAAGCTGTCAACTTTTGTTAATTTTTTTTGAAGCTGTCAACTTTTGTTAACTTTTTGAAGCTGTCAACTTTTGTTAACTTTTTTTGAAGCTATCAACTTTTGTTAACTTTTATTGAAGCTGTCAACTTTTGTTAACTTTTTTGGAAGCTGTCAACATTTGTTAACTTTTTTGAAGCTGTTAACTTTTTTTAAAGCTGTCAACATTTTTTAACTTTTTTTGAAGCTATCAACTTTTGTTAACTTTTATTGAAGCTGTCAACTTTTGTTAACTTTTTTGGAAGCTGTCAACATTTGTTAACTTTTTTGAAGCTGTCAACTTTTGTTAACTTTTTTTGAAGCTGTCAACTTTTGTAAACTGGTTTTGAAGGAGTCAACATTTGTTAACTTTTTTGAAGCTGTCTTTTGTTAACTTTTTTAAAGCTGTCAACTTTTGCTAACTTTTTTTGAAGCTGTCAACTTTTGTTAACTTTTTTAAAGCTGTCAACTTTTGTTAACTTTTTTAAAGCTGTCAACTTTTGTTAACTTTTGTTAACTTCTTTTGAAGTTTTGTTAACTTTTTTGAAGCTGTCAACTTTTGTTAACTTCTTTTGATGTTTTGTCTTCTTTTTTGAAACTGTCAACTTTTGTGGAAGCTGTCAAGTTTTGTTAACTTTTTTTAAAACTGTCAACTTTTGTTAACTTTTTTAAAGCTGTCAACTTTTGTTAACTTCTTTAGAAACTTTGTTAACTTTTTTGAAGCTGCCAACTTTTGTTAGTTTTTTTTGAAGCTGTCAACTTTTGTTAACTTTTTGGAGCTGTCAACTTTTTTTAACTTTTTTTGAAGCTATCAAGTTTTGTTAACTTTTATTGAAGCTGTCAACTTTTGTTAACTTTTTTGGAAGCTGTCAACATTTGTTAACTTTTTTGAAGCTGTCAACTTTTGTTAACTTTTTTTAAAGCTGTCAACATTTGTTAACTGTGTTTGAAGCTGTCAACTTTTGTTAACTTTTTTTTTAAAGCTGTCAACTTTTGTTTACTTTTTTAAAGCTGTCAACTTTTGTTAACTTTTTTAAAGCTGTCAACTTTTGTTAACTTTTGTTAACTTCTTTTGAAGTTTTGTCTACTTTTTTGAAACTGTCAACTTTTGTTAACTTCTATTGAAGCTGTCAACTTTTGTTAATTTTTTTTGAAGCTGTCAACTTTTGTCAACTGGTTTTGAAGCTGTTAACTTTTGTTAACTTTTTTTGAAGCTGTCAACGTTTGTTAACTTTTTTGAAGCTGTCAACTTTTGTTAACTTTTTTTGAAGCTGTCAACTTTTGTTAACTTTTTTTGAAGCTGTCAACTTTTGTTAACTTTTATTAAAGCTGTCCACTTTTGTTAACTTTTTTTGAAGCTGTCAACTTTTGTTAACTTCTTTTGAAACTGTCAACTTTTTTTAACTTTTATTGAAGCTGTCAACTTTTGTTAACTTTTATTGAAGCTGTCAATTTTTGTTAACTATATTGAAGCTGTCAACTTTTGTTAACTTCTTTTGAAGTTTTGTTAACTTTTTTGAAGCTATCAACTTTTGTTATCTTCTTTTGAAGTTTTGTTAATTTTTTTGAAGCTGTCAACATTTGTTAACTTTTTCGAAGCTGTCAACTTTTGTTAACTTTTTTTAAAGCTGTCAACATTTGTTAACTGTTTGTGAAGCTGTCAACTTTTGTTAACTTTTTTTTAAAGCTGTCAACTTTTGTTAACTTTTTTAAAGCTGTCAACTTTGGTTAACTGGTTTTGAAGCTGTTAACTTTTGTTAATTTTTTTTGAAGCTGTCAAATTTTGTTAACTTTTATTGAAGCTGTCAACTTTTGTTAACTTTTATTGAAGCTGTCAATTTTTGTTAACTATATTGAAGCTGTCAACTTTTGTTAACTTCTTTTGAAGTTTTGTTAACTTTTTTGAAGCTATCAACTTTTGTTATCTTCTTTTTAAGTTTTGTTAATTTTTTTGAAGCTGTCAACATTTGTTAACTTTTTCGAAGCTGTCAAAATTTGTTAACTTTTTTTAAAGCTGTCAACATTTGTTAACTGTTTGTGAAGCTGTCAACTTTTGTTAACTTTTTTTTAAAGCTGTCAACTTTTGTTAACTTTTTTAAAGCTGTCAACTTTTGTTAACTGGTTTTGAAGCTGTTAACTTTTGTTAATTTTTTTTGAAGCTGTCAAATTTTGTTAACTTTTATTGAAGCTGTCAACTTTTGTTAACTTTTTTGGAAGCTGTCAACATTTGTTAACTTTTTTAAAGCTGTCAACTTTTGTTAACTTTTTTTGAAGCTGTCAACTTTTGTTAACTTTTATAGAAGCTGTCAACTTTTGTTAACTTTTTTTGAAGCTGTCAACTTTTGTTAAGTTTTTTAAATCTGTCAACTTTTGTTAACTTTTTTTGAAGCTGTCAACTTTTGTTAACTTTTTTTGAAGCTGTCAACTTTTGTTAACTTTTATTAAAGCTGTCCACTTTTGTTAACTTTTTTTGAAGCTGTCAACTTTTGTTAACTTCTTTTGAAACTGTTAACTTTTGTTCACTTTTATTAAAGCTGTTAACTTTTGTTAACTTTTATTGAAGCTGTCAATTTTTGTTAACAATTTTGAAGCTGTCAACTTTTGTTAACTTCTTTTGATGTTTTGTTAACTTTTTTGAAGCTGTCAACTTTTGTTAATTTTTTTTGAAGCTGTCAACTTTTGTTAACTTTTTGAAGCTGTCAACTTTTGTTAACTTTTTTTGAAGCTATCAACTTTTGTTAACTTTTATTGAAGCTGCCAACTTTTGTTAACTTTTTTGGAAGCTGTCAACATTTGTTAACTTTTTTGAAGCTGTCAACTTTTGTTAACTTTTTTTAAAGCTGTCAACATTTGTTAACTGTTTTTGAAGCTGTCAACTTTTGTTAACTTTTTTTTAAAGCTGTCAACTTTTGTTTACTTTTTTAAAGCTGTCAACTTTTGTTAACTTTTTTAAAGCTGTCAACTTTTGTTAACTTTTGTTAACTTCTTTTGAAGTTTTGTCTACTTTTTTGAAACTGTCAACTTTTGTTAACTTCTTTTGATGTTTTGTCTTCTTTTTTGAAACTGTCAACTTTTGTGGAAGCTGTCAAGTTTTGTTAACTTTTTTTAAAACTGTCAACTTTTGTTAACTTTTTTAAAGCTGTCAACTTTTGTTAACTTCTTTAGAAACTTTGTTAACTTTTTTGAAGCTGCCAACTTTTGTTAATTTTTTTTGAAGCTGTCAACTTTTGTTAACTTTTTGGAGCTGTCAACTTTTGTTAACTTTTTTTGAAGCTATCAAGTTTTGTTAACTTTTATTGAAGCTGTCAACTTTTGTTAACTTTTTTGGAAGCTGTCAACATTTGTTAACTTTTTTGAAGCTGTCAACTTTTGTTAACTTTTTTTTTAAAGCTGTCAACTTTTGTTTACTTTTTTAAAGCTGTCAACTTTTGTTAACTTTTTTAAAGCTGTCAACTTTTGTTAACTTTTGTTAACTTCTTTTGAAGTTTTGTCTACTTTTTTGAAACTGTCAACTTTTGTTAACTTTTATTGAAGCTGTCAACTTTTGTTAATTTTTTTTGAAGCTGTCAACTTTTGTTAACTGGTTTTGAAGCTGTTAACTTTTGTTAACTTTTTTTAAAGCTGTCAACGTTTGTTAACTTTTTTGAAGCTGTCAACTTTTGTTAACTTTTTTTGAAGCTGTCAACTTTTGTTAACTTTTTTTGAAGCTGTCAACTTTTGTTAACTTTTATTAAAGCTGTCCACTTTTGTTAACTTTTTTTGAAGCTGTCAACTTTTGTTAACTTCTTTTGAAACTGTCAACTTTTTTTAACTTTTATTGAAGCTGTCAACTTTTGTTAACTTTTATTGAAGCTGTCAATTTTTGTTAACTATATTGAAGCTGTCAACTTTTGTTAACTTCTTTTGAAGTTTTGTTAACTTTTTTGAAGCTATCAACTTTTGTTATCTTCTTTTGAAGTTTTGTTAATTTTTTTGAAGCTGTCAACATTTGTTAACTTTTTCGAAGCTGTCAACTTTTGTTAACTTTTTTTAAAGCTGTCAACATTTGTTAACTGTTTGTGAAGCTGTCAACTTTTGTAAACTTTTTTTTAAAGCTGTCAACTTTTGTTAACTTTTTTAAAGCTGTCAACTTTGGTTAACTGGTTTTGAAGCTGTTAACTTTTGTTAATTTTTTTTGAAGCTGTCAAATTTTGTTAACTTTTATTGAAGCTGTCAACTTTTGTTAACTTTTATTGAAGCTGTCAATTTTTGTTAACTTTATTGAAGCTGTCAACTTTTGTTAACTTCTTTTGAAGTTTTGTTAACTTTTTTGAAGCTATCAACTTTTGTTATCTTCTTTTTAAGTTTTGTTAATTTTTTTGAAGCTGTCAACATTTGTTAACTTTTTCGAAGCTGTCAACTTTTGTTAACTTTTTTTAAAGCTGTCAACATTTGTTAACTGTTTGTGAAGCTGTCAACTTTTGTTAACTTTTTTTTAAAGCTGTTAACTTTTGTTAACTTTTTTAAAGCTGTCAACTTTTGTTAACTGGTTTTGAAGCTGTTAACTTTTGTTAATTTTTTTTGAAGCTGTCAAATTTTGTTAACTTTTATTGAAGCTGTCAACTTTTGTTAACTTTTTTGGAAGCTGTCAACATTTGTTAACTTTTTTAAAGCTGTCAACTTTTGTTAACTTTTTTTGAAGCTGTCAACTTTTGTTAACTGTTATAGAAGCTGTCAACTTTTGTTAACTTTTTTTGAAGCTGTCAACTTTTGTTAAGTTTTTTGAATCTGTCAACTTTTGTTAACTTTTTTTGAAGCTGTCAACTTTTGTTAACTTTTTTTGAAGCTGTCAACTTTTGTTAACTTTTATTAAAGCTGTCCACTTTTGTCAACTTTTTTTGAAGCTGTCAACTTTTGTTAACTTCTTTTGAAACTGTTAACTTTTGTTCACTTTTATTAAAGCTGTTAACTTTTGTTAACTTTTATTGAAGCTGTCAATTTTTGTTAACAATTTTAAAGCTGTCAACTTTTGTTAACTTCTTTTGATGTTTTGTTAACTTTTTTGAAGCTGTCAAATTTTGTTAATTTTTTTTGAAGCTGTCAACTTTTGTTAACTTTTTGAAGCTGTCAACTTTTGTTAACTTTTTTTGAAGCTATCAACTTTTGTTAACTTTTATTGAAGCTGCCAACTTTTGTTAACTTTTTTGGAAGCTGTCAACATTTGTTAACTTTTTTGAAGCTGTCAACTTTTGTTAACTTTTTTTAAAGCTGTCAACATTTGTTAACTGTTTTTGAAGCTGTTAACTTTTGTTAACTTTTTTTTAAAGCTGTCAACTTTTGTTTACTTTTTTAAAGCTGTCAACTTTTGTTAACTTTTTTAAAGCTGTCAACTTTTGTTAACTTTTGTTAACTTCTTTTGAAGTTTTGTCGACTTTTTTGAAACTGTCAACTTTTGTTAACTTTTATTGAAGCTGTCAACTTTTGTTAACTTTTTTTGATGCTGTCAACTTTTGTTAACTGGTTTTGAAGCTGTTAACTTTTGTTAACTTTTTTTGAAGCTGTCAACTTTTGTTAACTTGTTTGAAGCTGTCAAATTTTGTTAACTTTTTTTAAAACTGTCAACTTTTGTTAACTTTTTTTGAAGCTGTCAACTTTTGTTAACTTTTATTAAAGCTGTCCACTTTTGTTAACTTTTTTTGAAGCTGTCAACTTTTGTTAACTTCTTTTGAAACTGTCAACTTTTGTTAACTTTTATTGAAGCTGTCAACTTTTGTTAACTTTTATTAAAGCTGTCAACTTTTGTTAACTTGTTTGAAGCTGTCAACTTTTGTTAACTTTTTTTGGAGCTGTCAACTTTTGTTAACTTTTATTGAAGCGTCAACTTTTGTTAACTTTTTGGGAAGCTCTCAAAATTTGTTAACTTTTTTAAGGCTGTCAACTTTTGTTAACTTTTTTTAAAGCTGTCAACATTTGTTAACTGTTTGTGAAGCTGTCAACTTTTGTTAATTTTTTTTTAAAGCTGTCAACTTTTGTTAACTTTTTTAAAGCTGTCAACTTTTGTTAACTTTTGTTAACTTCTTTTGAAGTTTTGTCTACTTTTTTGAAACTGTCAACTTCTGTTAACTTTTACTGAAGCTGTCAACTTTTGTTAACTTTTTTTGAAGCTGTCAACTTTTGTTAACTGGTTTTGAAGCTGTTAACTTTCATTAACTTTTTTTGAAGCGTCAACTTTTGTTAACTTTTTTGAAGCTGTCAACTTTTGCTAACTTTTTTTGAAGCTGTCAACTTTTGTTAACTTCTTTTGATGTTTTGTCTTATTTTTTGAAACTGTCAACTTATGTGGAAGCTGTCAAGTTTTGTTAACTTTCTTTAAAACTGTCTTTTGTTAACTTTCTTAAAGCTGTCAACTTTTGTTAACTTCTTTTGATGTTTTGTCTTCTTTTTTGAAACTGTCAACTTTTGTGGAAGCTGTCAAGTTTTGTTAACTTTTTTTAAAACTGTCAACTTTTGTTAACTTTTTTAAAGCTGTCAACTTTTGTTAACTTCTTTTGAAATTTTGTTAACTTTTTTAAAGCTGTCAACTTTTGCTAACTTTTTTTGAAGCTGTCAACTTTTGTTAACTTTTTTAAAGCTGTCAACTTTTGTTAACTTTTTTAAAGCTGTCAACTTTTGTTAACTTTTGTTAACTTCTTTTAAAGTTTTGTTAACTTTTTTAAAGCTGTCAACTTTTGTTAACTTTTGTTAACTTCTTTTGAAGTTTTGTTAACTTTTTTGAAGCTGTCAACTTTTGTTAACTTCTTTTGATGTTCTGTCTTCTTTTTTGAAACTGTCAACTTTTGTGGAAGCTGTCAAGTTTTGTTAACTTTTTTTAAAACTGTCAATTTTTGTTAACTTTTTTAAAGCTGTCAACTTTTGTTAACTTCTTTTGAAACTGTTAACTTTTTTTAACTTTTATTGAAGCTGTCAACTTTTGTTAACTATATTGAAGCTGTCAACTTTTGTTAACTTCTTTTGAAGTTATGTTAACTTTTTTGAAGCTATTAACTTTTGTTATCTTCTTTTGAAGTTTTGTTAATTTTTTTGAAGCTGTCAACATTTGTTAACTTTTTTGAAGCTGTCAACTTTTGTTAACTTTTTTTAAAGCTGTCAACATTTGTTAACTGTTTGTGAAGCTGTCAACTTTTGTTAACTTTTTTTTAAAGCTGTCAACTTTTGTTAACTTTTTTAAAGCTGTCAACTTTTGTTAACTGGTTTTGAAGCTGTTAACTTTTGTTAATTTTTTTTGAAGCTGTCAAATTTTGTTAACTTTTATTGAAGCTGTCAACTTTTGTTAACTTTTTTGGAAGCTGTCAACATTTGTTAACTTTTTTGAAGCTGTCAACTTTTGTTAACTTTTTTTGAAGCTGTCAACTTTTGTTAACTTTTATAGAAGCTGTCAACTTTTGTTAACTTTTTTTGAAGCTGTCAACTTTTGTTAACTTTTTTGAAGCTGTCAACTTTTGTTAACTTTTTTTGAAGCTGTCAACTTTTGTTAACTTTTTTTGAAGCTGTCAACTTTTGTTAACTTTTATTAAAGCTGTCCACTTTTGTTAACTTTTTTTGAAGCTGTCAACTTTTGTTAACTTCTTTTGAAACTGTCAACTTTTGTTCACTTTTATTAAAGCTGTTAACTTTTGTTAACTTTTATTGAAGCTGTCAATTTTTGTTAACAATTTTGAAGCTGTCAACTTTTGTTAACTTCTTTTGATGTTTTGTCTTCTTTTTTGAAACGGTCAACTTTTGTGGAAGCTGTCAAGTTTTGTTAACTTTTTTTAAAACTGTCAACTTTTGTTAACTTTTTTAAAGCTGTCAACTTTTGTTAACTTCTTTTGAAATTTTGTTAACTTTTTTGAAGCTGTCAACTTTTGTTAATTTTTTTTGAAGCTGTCAACTTTTGTTAACTTTTTGAAGCTGTCAACTTTTGTTAACTTTTTTTGAAGCTATCAACTTTTGTTAACTTTTATTGAAGCTGTCAACTTTTGTTAACTTTTTTGGAAGCTGTCAACATTTGTTAACTTTTTTGAAGCTGTCAACTTTTGTTAACTTTTTTTAAAGCTGTCAACATTTGTTAACTGTTTTTGAAGCTGTCAACTTTTGTTAACTTTTTTTTAAAGCTGTCAACTTTTGTTTACTTTTTTAAAGCTGTCAACTTTTGTTAACTTTTTTAAAGCTGTCAACTTTTGTTAACTTTTGTTAACTTCTTTTGAAGTTTTGTCTACTTTTTTGAAACTGTCAACTTTTGTTAACTTTTATTGAAGCTGTCAACTTTTGTTAACTTTTTTTGAAGCTGTCAACTTTTGTTAACTGGTTTTGAAGCTGTTAACTTTTGTTAACTTTTTTTGAAGCTTTCAACTTTTGTTAACTTTTTTGAAGCTGTCAACTTTTGTTAACTTTTTTTAAAACTGTCAACTTTTGTTAACTTTTTTTGAAGCTGTCAACTTTTGTTAACTTTTATTAAAGCTGTCCACTTTTGTTAACTTTTTTTGAAGCTGTCAACTTTTGTTAACTTCTTTTGAAACTGTCAACTTTTGTTAACTTTTATTGAAGCTGTCAACTTTTGTTAACTTATATTGAAGCTGTCAACTTTTGTTAACTTGTTTGAAGCTTTCAACTTTTGTTAACTTTTTTTGGAGCTGTCAACTTTTGTTAACTTTTATTGAAGCGTCAACTTTTGTTAACTTTTTGGGAAGCTCTCAAAATTTGTTAACTTTTTTAAGGCTGTCAACTTTTGTTAACTTTTTTTAAAGCTGTCAACATTTGTTAACTGTTTGTGAAGCTGTCAACTTTTGTTAACTTTTTTTTAAAGCTGTCAACTTTTGTTAACTTTTTTAAAGCTGTCAACTTTTGTTAACTTTTGTTAACTTCTTTTGAAGTTTTGTCTACTTTTTTGAAACTGTCAACTTTTGTTAACTTTTATTGAAGCTGTCAACTTTTGTTAACTTTTTTTGAAGCTGTCAACTTTTGTTAACTGGTTTTGAAGCTGTCAACTTTTGTTAACTTTTTTGAAGCTGTCAACTTTTGTTAACTTTTTTTGAAGCTGTCAACTTTTTTTAACTTTTTTTGAAGCTGTCAACTTTTGTTAACTTTTTTTGATGTTTTGTCTTATTTTTTGAAACTGTCAACTTATGTGAAAGCTGTCAAGTTTTGTTAACTTTTTTTAAAACTGTCAACTTTTGTTAACTTTTTTAAAGCTGTCAACTTTTGTTAACTTCTTTTAATGTTTTGTCTTCTTTTTTGAAACTGTCAACTTTTGTGGAAGCTGTCAAGTTTTGTTAACTTTTTTTAAAACTGTCAACTTTTGTTAACTTTTTTAAAACTGTCAACTTTTGCTAACTTTTTTTGAAGCTGTCAACTTTTGTTAACTTTTATTGAAGCTGTCAACTTTTGTTAACTATATTGAAGCTGTCAACTTTTGTTAACTTCTTTTGAAGTTTTGTTAACTTTTTTGAAGCTATCAACTTTTGTTATCTTCTTTTGAAGTTTTGTTAATTTTTTTGAAGCTGTCAACATTTGTTAACTTTTTTGAAGCTGTCAACTTTTGTTAACTTTTTTTAAAGCTGTCAACATTTGTTAACTGTTTGTGAAGCTGTCAACTTTTGTTAACTTTTTTTTAAAGCTGTCAACTTTTGTTAACTTTTTTAAAGCTGTCAACTTTTGTTAACTGGTTTTGAAGCTGTTAACTTTTGTAAATTTTTTTTGAAGCTGTCAAATTTTGTTAACTTTTATTGAAGCTGTCAACTTTTGTTAACTTTTTTGGAAGCTGTCAACTTTTTTTAACTTTTTTTGAAGCTGTCAACTTTTGTTAACTTCTTTTGATGTTTTGTCTTATTTTTTGAAACTGTCAACTTATGTGGAAGCTGTCAAGTTTTGTTAACTTTTTTTAAAACTGTCAACTTTTGTTAACTTTTTTAAAGCTGTCAACTTTTGTTAACTTCTTTTGATGTTTTGTCTTCTTTTTTGAAACTGTCAACTTTTGTGGAAGCTGTCAAGTTTTGTTAACTTTTTTTAAAACTGTCAACTTTTGTTAACTTTTTTAAAGCTGTCAACTTTTGTTAACTTCTTTTGAAATTTTGTTAACTTTTTTAAAGCTGTCAACTTTTGCTAACTTTTTTTGAAGCTGTCAACTTTTGTTAACTTTTTTAAAGCTGTCAACTTTTGTTAACTTTTTTAAAGCTGTCAACTTTTGTTAACTTTTGTTAACTTCTTTTAAAGTTTTGTTAACTTTTTTAAAGCTGTCAACTTTTGTTAACTTTTGTTAACTTCTTTTGAAGTTTTGTTAACTTTTTTGAAGCTGTCAACTTTTGTTAACTTCTTTTGATGTTCTGTCTTCTTTTTTGAAACTGTCAACTTTTGTGGAAGCTGTCAAGTTTTGTTAACTTTTTTTAAAACTGTCAACTTTTGTTAACTTTTTTAAAGCTGTCAACTTTTGTTAACTTCTTTTGAAACTGTCAACTTTTTTTAACTTTTATTGAAGCTGTCAACTTTTGTTAACTATATTGAAGCTGTCAACTTTTGTTAACTTCTTTTGAAGTTTTGTTAACTTTTTTGAAGCTATCAACTTTTGTTATCTTCTTTTGAAGTTTTGTTAATTTTTTTGAAGCTGTCAACATTTGTTAACTTTTTTGAAGCTGTCAACTTTTGTTAACTTTTTTTAAAGCTGTCAACATTTGTTAACTGTTCGTGAAGCTGTCAACTTTTGTTAACTTTTTTTTAAAGCTGTCAACTTTTGTTAACTTTTTTAAAGCTGTCAACTTTTGTTAACTGGTTTTGAAGCTGTTAACTTTTGTTAATTTTTTTTGAAGCTGTCAAATTTTGTTAACTTTTATTGAAGCTGTCAACTTTTGTTAACTTTTTTGGAAGCTGTCAACATTTGTTAACTTTTTTGAAGCTGTCAACTTTTGTTAACTTTTTTTGAAGCTGTCAACTTTTGTTAACTTTTATAGAAGCTGTCAACTTTTGTTAACTTTTTTTGAAGCTGTCAACTTTTGTTAACTTTTTTGAAGCTGTCAACTTTTGTTAACTTTTTTTGAAGCTGTCAACTTTTGTTAACTTTTATTAAAGCTGTCCACTTTTGTTAACTTTTTTTGAAGCTGTCAACTTTTGTTAACTTCTTTTGAAACTGTCAACTTTTGTTAACTTTTATTGAAGCTGTCAACTTTTGCTAACTTTTATTGAAGCTGTCAACTTTTGTTAACTTGTTTGAAGCTTTCAACTTTTGTTAACTTTTTTTGGAGCTGTCAACTTTTGTTAACTTTTATTGAAGCGTCAACTTTTGTTAACTTTTTGGGAAGCTCTCAAAATTTGTTAACTTTTTTAAGGCTGTCAACTTTTGTTAACTTTTTTTAAAGCTGTCAACATTTGTTAACTGTTTGTGAAGCTGTCAACTTTTGTTAACTTTTTTTTAAAGCTGTCAACTTTTGTTAACTTTTTTAAAGCTGTCAACTTTTGTTAACTTTTGTTAACTTCTTTTGAAGTTTTGTCTACTTTTTTGAAACTGTCAACTTTTGTTAACTTTTATTAAAGCTGTCAACTTTTGTTAACTTTTTTTGAAGCTGTCAACTTTTGTTAACTGGTTTTGAAGCTGTTAACTTTTATTAACCTTTTTTGAAGCTGTCAACTTTTGTTAACTTTTTTGAAGCTGTCAACTTTTGTTAACTTTTTTTGAAGCTGTCAACTTTTTTTAACTTTTTTTGAAGCTGTCAACTTTTGTTAACTTTTTTTGATGTTTTGTCTTATTTTTTGAAACTGTCAACTTATGTGAAAGCTGTCAAGTTTTGTTAACTTTTTTTAAAACTGTCAACTTTTGTTAACTTTTTTAAAGCTGTCAACTTTTGTTAACTTCTTTTGATGTTTTGTCTTCTTTTTTGAAACTGTCAACTTTTGTGGAAGCTGTCAAGTTTTGTTAACTTTTTTTAAATCTGTCAACTTTTGTTAACTTTTTTAAAACTGTCAACTTTTGCTAACTTTTTTTGAAGCTGTCAACTTTTGTTAACTTTTATTGAAGCTGTCAACTTTTGTTAACTATATTGAAGCTGTCAACTTTTGTTAACTTCTTTTGAAGTTTTGTTAACTTTTTTGAAGCTATCAACTTTTGTTATCTTCTTTTGAAGTTTTGTTAATTTTTTTGAAGCTGTCAACATTTGTTAACTTTTTTGAAGCTGTCAACTTTTGTTAACTTTTTTTAAAGCTGTCAACATTTGTTAACTGTTTGTGAAGCTGTCAACTTTTGTTAACTTTTTTTTAAAGCTGTCAACTTTTGTTTACTTTTTTAAAGCTGTCAACTTTTGTTAACTTTTTTAAAGCTGTCAACTTTTGTTAACTTTTGTTAACTTCTTTTGAAGTTTTGTCTACTTTTTTGAAACTGTCAACTTTTGTTAACTTCTATTGAAGCTGTCAACTTTTGTTAATTTTTTTTGAAGCTGTCAACTTTTGTCAACTGGTTTTGAAGCTGTTAACTTTTGTTAACTTTTTTTGAAGCTGTCAACGTTTGTTAACTTTTTTGAAGCTGTCAACTTTTGTTAACTTTTTTTGAAGCTGTCAACTTTTGTTAACTTTTTTTGAAGCTGTCAACTTTTGTTAACTTTTATTAAAGCTGTCCACTTTTGTTAACTTTTTTTGAAGCTGTCAACTTTTGTTAACTTCTTTTGAAACTGTCAACTTTTTTTAACTTTTATTGAAGCTGTCAACTTTTGTTAACTTTTATTGAAGCTGTCAATTTTTGTTAACTATATTGAAGCTGTCAACTTTTGTTAACTTCTTTTGAAGTTTTGTTAACTTTTTTGAAGCTATCAACTTTTGTTATCTTCTTTTGAAGTTTTGTTAATTTTTTTGAAGCTGTCAACATTTGTTAACTTTTTCGAAGCTGTCAACTTTTGTTAACTTTTTTTAAAGCTGTCAACATTTGTTAACTGTTTGTGAAGCTGTCAACTTTTGTTAACTTTTTTTTAAAGCTGTCAACTTTTGTTAACTTTTTTAAAGCTGTCAACTTTGGTTAACTGGTTTTGAAGCTGTTAACTTTTGTTAATTTTTTTTGAAGCTGTCAAATTTTGTTAACTTTTATTGAAGCTGTCAACTTTTGTTAACTTTTATTGAAGCTGTCAATTTTTGTTAACTATATTGAAGCTGTCAACTTTTGTTAACTTCTTTTGAAGTTTTGTTAACTTTTTTGAAGCTATCAACTTTTGTTATCTTCTTTTTAAGTTTTGTTAATTTTTTTGAAGCTGTCAACATTTGTTAACTTTTTCGAAGCTGTCAACTTTTGTTAACTTTTTTTAAAGCTGTCAACATTTGTTAACTGTTTGTGAAGCTGTCAACTTTTGTTAACTTTTTTTTAAAGCTGTCAACTTTTGTTAACTTTTTTAAAGCTGTCAACTTTTGTTAACTGGTTTTGAAGCTGTTAACTTTTGTTAATTTTTTTTGAAGCTGTCAAATTTTGTTAACTTTTATTGAAGCTGTCAACTTTTGTTAACTTTTTTGGAAGCTGTCAACATTTGTTAACTTTTTTAAAGCTGTCAACTTTTGTTAACTTTTTTTGAAGCTGTCAACTTTTGTTAACTTTTATAGAAGCTGTCAACTTTTGTTAACTTTTTTTGAAGCTGTCAACTTTTGTTAAGTTTTTTAAATCTGTCAACTTTTGTTAACTTTTTTTGAAGCTGTCAACTTTTGTTAACTTTTTTTGAAGCTGTCAACTTTTGTTAACTTTTATTAAAGCTGTCCACTTTTGTTAACTTTTTTTGAAGCTGTCAACTTTTGTTAACTTCTTTTGAAACTGTTAACTTTTGTTCACTTTTATTAAAGCTGTTAACTTTTGTTAACTTTTATTGAAGCTGTCAATTTTTGTTAACAATTTTGAAGCTGTCAACTTTTGTTAACTTCTTTTGATGTTTTGTTAACTTTTTTGAAGCTGTCAACTTTTGTTAATTTTTTTTGAAGCTGTCAACTTTTGTTAACTTTTTGAAGCTGTCAACTTTTGTTAACTTTTTTTGAAGCTATCAACTTTTGTTAACTTTTATTGAAGCTGCCAACTTTTGTTAACTTTTTTGGAAGCTGTCAACATTTGTTAACTTTTTTGAAGCTGTCAACTTTTGTTAACTTTTTTTAAAGCTGTCAACATTTGTTAACTGTTTTTGAAGCTGTCAACTTTTGTTAACTTTTTTTTAAAGCTGTCAACTTTTGTTTACTTTTTTAAAGCTGTCAACTTTTGTTAACTTTTTTAAAGCTGTCAACTTTTGTTAACTTTTGTTAACTTCTTTTGAAGTTTTGTCTACTTTTTTGAAACTGTCAACTTTTGTTAACTTCTTTTGATGTTTTGTCTTCTTTTTTGAAACTGTCAACTTTTGTGGAAGCTGTCAAGTTTTGTTAACTTTTTTTAAAACTGTCAACTTTTGTTAACTTTTTTAAAGCTGTCAACTTTTGTTAACTTCTTTAGAAACTTTGTTAACTTTTTTGAAGCTGCCAACTTTTGTTAATTTTTTTTGAAGCTGTCAACTTTTGTTAACTTTTTGGAGCTGTCAACTTTTGTTAACTTTTTTTGAAGCTATCAAGTTTTGTTAACTTTTATTAAAGCTGTCAACTTTTGTTAACTTTTTTGGAAGCTGTCAACATTTGTTAACTTTTTTGAAGCTGTCAACTTTTGTTAACTTTTTTTAAAGCTGTCAACATTTGTTAACTGTGTTTGAAGCTGTCAACTTTTGTTAACTTTTTTTTTAAAGCTGTCAACTTTTGTTTACTTTTTTAAAGCTGTCAACTTTTGTTAACTTTTTTAAAGCTGTCAACTTTTGTTAACTTTTGTTAACTTCTTTTGAAGTTTTGTCTACTTTTTTGAAACTGTCAACTTTTGTTAACTTTTATTGAAGCTGTCAACTTTTGTTAATTTTTTTTGAAGCTGTCAACTTTTGTTAACTGGTTTTGAAGCTGTTAACTTTTGTTAACTTTTTTTGAAGCTGTCAACGTTTGTTAACTTTTTTGAAGCTGTCAACTTTTGTTAACTTTTTTTGAAGCTGTCAACTTTTGTTAACTTTTTTTGAAGCTGTCAACTTTTGTTAACTTTTATTAAAGCTGTCCACTTTTGTTAACTTTTTTTGAAGCTGTCAACTTTTGTTAACTTCTTTTGAAACTGTCAACTTTTTTTAACTTTTATTGAAGCTGTCAACTTTTGTTAACTTTTATTGAAGCTGTCAATTTTTGTTAACTATATTGAAGCTGTCAACTTTTGTTAACTTCTTTTGAAGTTTTGTTAACTTTTTTGAAGCTATCAACTTTTGTTATCTTCTTTTGAAGTTTTGTTAATTTTTTTGAAGCTGTCAACTTTTGTTAACTTTTTTTAAAGCTGTCAACATTTGTTAACTGTTTGTGAAGCTGTCAACTTTTGTTAACTTTTTTTTAAAGCTGTCAACTTTTGTTAACTTTTTTAAAGCTGTCAACTTTGGTTAACTGGTTTTGAAGCTGTTAACTTTTGTTAATTTTTTTTGAAGCTGTCAAATTTTGTTAACTTTTATTGAAGCTGTCAACTTTTGTTAACTTTTATTGAAGCTGTCAATTTTTGTTAACTTTATTGAAGCTGTCAACTTTTGTTAACTTCTTTTGAAGTTTTGTTAACTTTTTTGAAGCTATCAACTTTTGTTATCTTCTTTTTAAGTTTTGTTAATTTTTTTGAAGCTGTCAACATTTGTTAACTTTTTCGAAGCTGTCAACTTTTGTTAACTTTTTTTAAAGCTGTCAACATTTGTTAACTGTTTGTGAAGCTGTCAACTTTTGTTAACTTTTTTTTAAAGCTGTTAACTTTTGTTAACTTTTTTAAAGCTGTCAACTTTTGTTAACTGGTTTTGAAGCTGTTAACTTTTGTTAATTTTTTTTGAAGCTGTCAAATTTTGTTAACTTTTATTGAAGCTGTCAACTTTTGTTAACTTTTTTGGAAGCTGTCAACATTTGTTAACTTTTTTAAAGCTGTCAACTTTTGTTAACTTTTTTTGAAGCTGTCAACTTTTGTTAACTGTTATAGAAGCTGTCAACTTTTGTTAACTTTTTTTGAAGCTGTCAACTTTTGTTAAGTTTTTTGAATCTGTCAACTTTTGTTAACTTTTTTTGAAGCTGTCAACTTTTGTTAACTTTTTTTGAAGCTGTCAACTTTTGTTAACTTTTATTAAAGCTGTCCACTTTTGTCAACTTTTTTTGAAGCTGTCAACTTTTGTTAACTTCTTTTGAAACTGTTAACTTTTGTTCACTTTTATTAAAGCTGTTAACTTTTGTTAACTTTTATTGAAGCTGTCAATTTTTGTTAACAATTTTGAAGCTGTCAACTTTTGTTAACTTCTTTTGATGTTTTGTTAACTTTTTTGAAGCTGTCAAATTTTGTTAATTTTTTTTGAAGCTGTCAACTTTTGTTAACTTTTTGAAGCTGTCAACTTTTGTTAACTTTTTTTGAAGCTATCAACTTTTGTTAACTTTTATTGAAGCTGCCAACTTTTGTTAACTTTTTTGGAAGCTGTCAACATTTGTTAACTTTTTTGAAGCTGTCAACTTTTGTTAACTTTTTTTAAAGCTGTCAACATTTGTTAACTGTTTTTGAAGCTGTTAACTTTTGTTAACTTTTTTTTAAAGCTGTCAACTTTTGTTTACTTTTTTAAAGCTGTCAACTTTTGTTAACTTTTTTAAAGCTGTCAACTTTTGTTAACTTTTGTTAACTTCTTTTGAAGTTTTGTCGACTTTTTTGAAACTGTCAACTTTTGTTAACTTTTATTGAAGCTGTCAACTTTTGTTAACTTTTTTTGATGCTGTCAACTTTTGTTAACTGGTTTTGAAGCTGTTAACTTTTGTTAACTTTTTTTGAAGCTGTCAACTTTTGTTAACTTGTTTGAAGCTGTCAAATTTTGTTAACTTTTTTTAAAACTGTCAACTTTTGTTAACTTTTTTTGAAGCTGTCAACTTTTGTTAACTTTTATTAAAGCTGTCCACTTTTGTTAACTTTTTTTGAAGCTGTCAACTTTTGTTAACTTCTTTTGAAACTGTCAACTTTTGTTAACTTTTATTGAAGCTGTCAACTTTTGTTAACTTTTATTAAAGCTGTCAACTTTTGTTAACTTGTTTGAAGCTGTCAACTTTTGTTAACTTTTTTTGGAGCTGTCAACTTTTGTTAACTTTTATTGAAGCGTCAACTTTTGTTAACTTTTTGGGAAGCTCTCAAAATTTGTTAACTTTTTTAAGGCTGTCAACTTTTGTTAACTTTTTTTAAAGCTGTCAACATTTGTTAACTGTTTGTGAAGCTGTCAACTTTTGTTAATTTTTTTTTAAAGCTGTCAACTTTTGTTAACTTTTTTAAAGCTGTCAACTTTTGTTAACTTTTGTTAACTTCTTTTGAAGTTTTGTCTACTTTTTTGAAACTGTCAACTTCTGTTAACTTTTACTGAAGCTGTCAACTTTTGTTAACTTTTTTTGAAGCTGTCAACTTTTGTTAACTGGTTTTGAAGCTGTTAACTTTCATTAACTTTTTTTGAAGCGTCAACTTTTGTTAACTTTTTTGAAGCTGTCAACTTTTGCTAACTTTTTTTGAAGCTGTCAACTTTTGTTAACTTCTTTTGATGTTTTGTCTTATTTTTTGAAACTGTCAACTTATGTGGAAGCTGTCAAGTTTTGTTAACTTTTTTTAAAACTGTCTTTTGTTAACTTTCTTAAAGCTGTCAACTTTTGTTAACTTCTTTTGATGTTTTGTCTTCTTTTTTGAAACTGTCAACTTTTGTGGAAGCTGTCAAGTTTTGTTAACTTTTTTTAAAACTGTCAACTTTTGTTAACTTTTTTAAAGCTGTCAACTTTTGTTAACTTCTTTTGAAATTTTGTTAACTTTTTTAAAGCTGTCAACTTTTGCTAACTTTTTTTGAAGCTGTCAACTTTTGTTAACTTTTTTAAAGCTGTCAACTTTTGTTAACTTTTTTAAAGCTGTCAACTTTTGTTAACTTTTGTTAACTTCTTTTAAAGTTTTGTTAACTTTTTTAAAGCTGTCAACTTTTGTTAACTTTTGTTAACTTCTTTTGAAGTTTTGTTAACTTTTTGAAGCTGTCAACTTTTGTTAACTTCTTTTGATGTTCTGTCTTCTTTTTTGAAACTGTCAACTTTTGTGGAAGCTGTCAAGTTTTGTTAACTTTTTTTAAAACTGTCAATTTTTGTTAACTTTTTTAAAGCTGTCAACTTTTGTTAACTTCTTTTGAAACTGTTAACTTTTTTTAACTTTTATTGAAGCTGTCAACTTTTGTTAACTATATTGAAGCTGTCAACTTTTGTTAACTTCTTTTGAAGTTATGTTAACTTTTTTGAAGCTATTAACTTTTGTTATCTTCTTTTGAAGTTTTGTTAATTTTTTTGAAGCTGTCAACATTTGTTAACTTTTTTGAAGCTGTCAACTTTTGTTAACTTTTTTTAAAGCTGTCAACATTTGTTAACTGTTTGTGAAGCTGTCAACTTTTGTTAACTTTTTTTTAAAGCTGTCAACTTTTGTTAACTTTTTTAAAGCTGTCAACTTTTGTTAACTGGTTTTGAAGCTGTTAACTTTTGTTAATTTTTTTTGAAGCTGTCAAATTTTGTTAACTTTTATTGAAGCTGTCAACTTTTGTTAACTTTTTTGGAAGCTGTCAACATTTGTTAACTTTTTTGAAGCTGTCAACTTTTGTTAACTTTTTTTGAAGCTGTCAACTTTTGTTAACTTTTATAGAAGCTGTCAACTTTTGTTAACTTTTTTTGAAGCTGTCAACTTTTGTTAACTTTTTTGAAGCTGTCAACTTTTGTTAACTTTTTTTGAAGCTGTCAACTTTTGTTAACTTTTTTTGAAGCTGTCAACTTTTGTTAACTTTTATTAAAGCTGTCCACTTTTGTTAACTTTTTTTGAAGCTGTCAACTTTTGTTAACTTCTTTTGAAACTGTCAACTTTTGTTCACTTTTATTAAAGCTGTTAACTTTTGTTAACTTTTATTGAAGCTGTCAATTTTTGTTAACAATTTTGAAGCTGTCAACTTTTGTTAACTTCTTTTGATGTTTTGTCTTCTTTTTTGAAACGGTCAACTTTTGTGGAAGCTGTCAAGTTTTGTTAACTTTTTTTAAAACCGTCAACTTTTGTTAACTTTTTTAAAGCTGTCAACTTTTGTTAACTTCTTTTGAAATTTTGTTAACTTTTTTGAAGCTGTCAACTTTTGTTAATTTTTTTTGAAGCTGTCAACTTTTGTTAACTTTTTGAAGCTGTCAACTTTTGTTAACTTTTTTTGAAGCTATCAACTTTTGTTAACTTTTATTGAAGCTGTCAACTTTTGTTAACTTTTTTGGAAGCTGTCAACATTTGTTAACTTTTTTGAAGCTGTCAACTTTTGTTAACTTTTTTTAAAGCTGTCAACATTTGTTAACTGTTTTTGAAGCTGTCAACTTTTGTTAACTTTTTTTTAAAGCTGTCAACTTTTGTTTACTTTTTTAAAGCTGTCAACTTTTGTTAACTTTTTTAAAGCTGTCAACTTTTGTTAACTTTTGTTAACTTCTTTTGAAGTTTTGTCTACTTTTTTGAAACTGTCAACTTTTGTTAACTTTTATTGAAGCTGTCAACTTTTGTTAACTTTTTTTGAAGCTGTCAACTTTTGTTAACTGGTTTTGAAGCTGTTAACTTTTGTTAACTTTTTTTGAAGCTTTCAACTTTTGTTAACTTTTTTGAAGCTGTCAACTTTTGTTAACTTTTTTTAAAACTGTCAACTTTTGTTAACTTTTTTTGAAGCTGTCAACTTTTGTTAACTTTTATTAAAGCTGTCCACTTTTGTTAACTTTTTTTGAAGCTGTCAACTTTTGTTAACTTCTTTTGAAACTGTCAACTTTTGTTAACTTTTATTGAAGCTGTCAACTTTTGTTAACTTATATTGAAGCTGTCAACTTTTGTTAACTTGTTTGAAGCTTTCAACTTTTGTTAACTTTTTTTGGAGCTGTCAACTTTTGTTAACTTTTATTGAAGCGTCAACTTTTGTTAACTTTTTGGGAAGCTCTCAAAATTTGTTAACTTTTTTAAGGCTGTCAACTTTTGTTAACTTTTTTTAAAGCTGTTAACATTTGTTAACTGTTTGTGAAGCTGTCAACTTTTGTTAACTTTTTTTTAAAGCTGTCAACTTTTGTTAACTTTTTTAAAGCTGTCAACTTTTGTTAACTTTTGTTAACTTCTTTTGAAGTTTTGTCTACTTTTTTGAAACTGTCAACTTTTGTTAACTTTTATTGAAGCTGTCAACTTTTGTTAACTTTTTTTGAAGCTGTCAACTTTTGTTAACTGGTTTTGAAGCTGTCAACTTTTGTTAACTTTTTTGAAGCTGTCAACTTTTGTTAACTTTTTTTGAAGCTGTCAACTTTTTTTAACTTTTTTTGAAGCTGTCAACTTTTGTTAACTTTTTTTGATGTTTTGTCTTATTTTTTGAAACTGTCAACTTATGTGAAAGCTGTCAAGTTTTGTTAACTTTTTTTAAAACTGTCAACTTTTGTTAACTTTTTTAAAGCTGTCAACTTTTGTTAACTTCTTTTAATGTTTTGTCTTCTTTTTTGAAACTGTCAACTTTTGTGGAAGCTGTCAAGTTTTGTTAACTTTTTTTAAAACTGTCAACTTTTGTTAACTTTTTTAAAACTGTCAACTTTTGCTAACTTTTTTTGAAGCTGTCAACTTTTGTTAACTTTTATTGAAGCTGTCAACTTTTGTTAACTATATTGAAGCTGTCAACTTTTGTTAACTTCTTTTGAAGTTTTGTTAACTTTTTTGAAGCTATCAACTTTTGTTATCTTCTTTTGAAGTTTTGTTAATTTTTTTGAAGCTGTCAACATTTGTTAACTTTTTTGAAGCTGTCAACTTTTGTTAACTTTTTTTAAAGCTGTCAACATTTGTTAACTGTTTGTGAAGCTGTCAACTTTTGTTAACTTTTTTTTAAAGCTGTCAACTTTTGTTAACTTTTTTAAAGCTGTCAACTTTTGTTAACTGGTTTTGAAGCTGTTAACTTTTGTAAATTTTTTTTGAAGCTGTCAAATTTTGTTAACTTTTATTGAAGCTGTCAACTTTTGTTAACTTTTTTGGAAGCTGTCAACTTTTTTTAACTTTTTTTGAAGCTGTCAACTTTTGTTAACTTCTTTTGATGTTTTGTCTTATTTTTTGAAACTGTCAACTTATGTGGAAGCTGTCAAGTTTTGTTAACTTTTTTTAAAACTGTCAACTTTTGTTAACTTTTTTAAAGCTGTCAACTTTTGTTAACTTCTTTTGATGTTTTGTCTTCTTTTTTGAAACTGTCAACTTTTGTGGAAGCTGTCAAGTTTTGTTAACTTTTTTTAAAACTGTCAACTTTTGTTAACTTTTTTAAAGCTGTCAACTTTTGTTAACTTCTTTTGAAATTTTGTTAACTTTTTTAAAGCTGTCAACTTTTGCTAACTTTTTTTGAAGCTGTCAACTTTTGTTAACTTTTTTAAAGCTGTCAACTTTTGTTAACTTTTTTAAAGCTGTCAACTTTTGTTAACTTTTGTTAACTTCTTTTAAAGTTTTGTTAACTTTTTTAAAGCTGTCAACTTTTGTTAACTTTTGTTAACTTCTTTTGAAGTTTTGTTAACTTTTTTGAAGCTGTCAACTTTTATTAACTTCTTTTGATGTTCTGTCTTCTTTTTTGAAACTGTCAACTTTTGTGGAAGCTGTCAAGTTTTGTTAACTTTTTTTAAAACTGTCAACTTTTGTTAACTTTTTTAAAGCTGTCAACTTTTGTTAACTTCTTTTGAAACTGTCAACTTTTTTTAACTTTTATTGAAGCTGTCAACTTTTGTTAACTATATTGAAGCTGTCAACTTTTGTTAACTTCTTTTGAAGTTTTGTTAACTTTTTTGAAGCTATCAACTTTTGTTATCTTCTTTTGAAGTTTTGTTAATTTTTTTGAAGCTGTCAACATTTGTTAACTTTTTTGAAGCTGTCAACTTTTGTTAACTTTTTTTAAAGCTGTCAACATTTGTTAACTGTTCGTGAAGCTGTCAACTTTTGTTAACTTTTTTTTAAAGCTGTCAACTTTTGTTAACTTTTTTAAAGCTGTCAACTTTTGTTAACTGGTTTTGAAGCTGTTAACTTTTGTTAATTTTTTTTGAAGCTGTCAAATTTTGTTAACTTTTATTGAAGCTGTCAACTTTTGTTAACTTTTTTGGAAGCTGTCAACATTTGTTAACTTTTTTGAAGCTGTCAACTTTTGTTAACTTTTTTTGAAGCTGTCAACTTTTGTTAACTTTTATAGAAGCTGTCAACTTTTGTTAACTTTTTTTGAAGCTGTCAACTTTTGTTAACTTTTTTGAAGCTGTCAACTTTTGTTAACTTTTTTTGAAGCTGTCAACTTTTGTTAACTTTTATTAAAGCTGTCCACTTTTGTTAACTTTTTTTGAAGCTGTCAACTTTTGTTAACTTCTTTTGAAACTGTCAACTTTTGTTAACTTTTATTGAAGCTGTCAACTTTTGCTAACTTTTATTGAAGCTGTCAACTTTTGTTAACTTGTTTGAAGCTTTCAACTTTTGTTAACTTTTTTTGGAGCTGTCAACTTTTGTTAACTTTTATTGAAGCGTCAACTTTTGTTAACTTTTTGGGAAGCTCTCAAAATTTGTTAACTTTTTTAAGGCTGTCAACTTTTGTTAACTTTTTTTAAAGCTGTCAACATTTGTTAACTGTTTGTGAAGCTGTCAACTTTTGTTAACTTTTTTTTAAAGCTGTCAACTTTTGTTAACTTTTTTAAAGCTGTCAACTTTTGTTAACTTTTGTTAACTTCTTTTGAAGTTTTGTCTACTTTTTTGAAACTGTCAACTTTTGTTAACTTTTATTAAAGCTGTCAACTTTTGTTAACTTTTTTTGAAGCTGTCAACTTTTGTTAACTGGTTTTGAAGCTGTTAACTTTTATTAACCTTTTTTGAAGCTGTCAACTTTTGTTAACTTTTTTGAAGCTGTCAACTTTTGTTAACTTTTTTTGAAGCTGTCAACTTTTTTTAACTTTTTTTGAAGCTGTCAACTTTTGTTAACTTTTTTTGATGTTTTGTCTTATTTTTTGAAACTGTCAACTTATGTGAAAGCTGTCAAGTTTTGTTAACTTTTTTTAAAACTGTCAACTTTTGTTAACTTTTTTAAAGCTGTCAACTTTTGTTAACTTCTTTTGATGTTTTGTCTTCTTTTTTGAAACTGTCAACTTTTGTGGAAGCTGTCAAGTTTTGTTAACTTTTTTTAAATCTGTCAACTTTTGTTAACTTTTATTGAAGCTGTCAACTTTTGTTAACTATATTGAAGCTGTCAACTTTTGTTAACTTCTTTTGAAGTTTTGTTAACTTTTTTGAAGCTATCAACTTTTGTTATCTTCTTTTGAAGTTTTGTTAATTTTTTTGAAGCTGTCAACATTTGTTAACTTTTTTGAAGCTGTCAACTTTTGTTAACTTTTTTTAAAGCTGTCAACATTTGTTAACTGTTTGTGAAGCTGTCAACTTTTGTTAACTTTTTTTTAAAGCTGTCAACTTTTGTTAACTTTTTTAAAGCTGTCAACTTTTGTTAACTGGTTTTGAAGCTGTTAACTTTTGTTAATTTTTTTTGAAGCTGTCAAATTTTGTTAACTTTTATTAAAGCTGTCAACTTTTGTTAACTTTTTTGGAAGCTGTCAACATTTGTTAACTTTTTTGAAGCTGTCAACTTTTGTTAACTTTTTTTGAAGCTGTCAACTTTTGTTAACTTTTATAGAAGCTGTCAACTTTTGTTAACTTTTTTTGAAGCTGTCAACTTTTGTTAACTTTTTTGAAGCTGTCAACTTTTGTTAACTTTTTTTGAAGCTGTCAACTTTTGTTAACTTTTTTTGAAGCTGTCAACTTTTGTTAACTTTTATTAAAGCTGTCCACTTTTGTTAACTTTTTTTGAAGCTGTCAACTTTTGTTAACTTCTTTTGAAACTGTCAACTTTTGTTCACTTTTATTAAAGCTGTTAACTTTTGTTAACTTTTATTGAAGCTGTCAATTTTTGTTAACAATTTTAAAGCTGTCAACTTTTGTTAACTTCTTTTAATGTTTTGTCTTCTTTTTTGAAACGGTCAACTTTTGTGGAAGCTGTCAAGTTTTGTTAACTTTTTTTAAAACTGTCAACTTTTGTTAACTTTTTTAAAGCTGTCAACTTTTGTTAACTTCTTTTGAAATTTTGTTAACTTTTTCGAAGCTGTCAAATTTTGTTAATTTTTTGTGAAGCTGTCAACTTTTGTTAACTTTTTTGAAGCTGTCAACTTTTGCTAACTTTTTTTGAAGCTGTCAACTTTTTTTAACTTTTTTTGAAGCTGTCAACTTTTGTTAACTTCTTTTGATGTTTTGTCTTATTTTTTGAAACTGTCAACTTATGTGGAAGCTGTCAAGTTTTGTTAACTTTTTTTAAAACTGTCAACTTTTGTTAACTTTTTTAAAGCTGTCAACTTTTGTTAACTTCTTTTGATGTTTTGTCTTCTTTTTTGAAACTGTCAACTTTTGTGGAAGCTGTCAAGTTTTGTTAACTTTTTTTAAAACTGTCAACTTTTGTTAACTTTTTTAAAGCTGTCAACTTTTGTTAACTTCTTTTGAAATTTTGTTAACTTTTTTAAAGCTGTCAACTTTTGCTAACTTTTTTTGAAGCTGTCAACTTTTGTTAACTTTTTTAAAGCTGTCAACTTTTGTTAACTTTTTTAAAGCTGTCAACTTTTGTTAACTTTTGTTAACTTCTTTTAAAGTTTTGTTAACTTTTTTAAAGCTGTCAACTTTTGTTAACTTTTGTTAACTTCTTTTGAAGTTTTGTTAACTTTTTTGAAGCTGTCAACTTTTGTTAACTTCTTTTGATGTTCTGTCTTCTTTTTTGAAACTGTCAACTTTTGTGGAAGCTGTCAAGTTTTGTTAACTTTTTTTAAAACTGTCAACTTTTGTTAACTTTTTTAAAGCTGTCAACTTTTGTTAACTTCTTTTGAAACTGTCAACTTTTTTTAACTTTTATTGAAGCTGTCAACTTTTGTTAACTATATTGAAGCTGTCAACTTTTGTTAACTTCTTTTGAAGTTTTGTTAACTTTTTTGAAGCTATCAACTTTTGTTATCTTCTTTTGAAGTTTTGTTAATTTTTTTGAAGCTGTCAACATTTGTTAACTTTTTTGAAGCTGTCAACTTTTGTTAACTTTTTTTAAAGCTGTCAACATTTGTTAACTGTTTGTGAAGCTGTCAACTTTTGTTAACTTTTTTTTAAAGCTGTCAACTTTTGTTAACTTTTTTAAAGCTGTCAACTTTTGTTAACTGGTTTTGAAGCTGTTAACTTTTGTTAATTTTTTTTGAAGCTGTCAAATTTTGTTAACTTTTATTGAAGCTGTCAACTTTTGTTAACTTTTTTGGAAGCTGTCAACATTTGTTAACTTTTTTGAAGCTGTCAACTTTTGTTAACTTTTTTTGAAGCTGTCAACTTTTGTTAACTTTTATAGAAGCTGTCAACTTTTGTTAACTTTTTTTGAAGCTGTCAACTTTTGTTAACTTTTTTGAAGCTGTCAACTTTTGTTAACTTTTTTTGAAGCTGTCAACTTTTGTTAACTTTTTTTGAAGCTGTCAACTTTTGTTAACTTTTATTAAAGCTGTCCACTTTTGTTAACTTTTTTTGAAGCTGTCAACTTTTGTTAACTTCTTTTGAAACTGTCAACTTTTGTTCACTTTTATTAAAGCTGTTAACTTTTGTTAACTTTTATTGAAGCTGTCAATTTTTGTTAACAATTTTGAAGCTGTCAACTTTTGTTAACTTCTTTTGATGTTTTGTCTTCTTTTTTGAAACGGTCAACTTTTGTGGAAGCTGTCAAGTTTTGTTAACTTTTTTTAAAACTGTCAACTTTTGTTAACTTTTTTAAAGCTGTCAACTTTTGTTAACTTCTTTTGAAATTTTGTTAACTTTTTTGAAGCTGTCAACTTTTGTTAATTTTTTTTGAAGCTGTCAACTTTTGTTAACTTTTTGAAGCTGTCAACTTTTGTTAACTTTTTTTGAAGCTATCAACTTTTGTTAACTTTTATTGAAGCTGTCAACTTTTGTTAACTTTTTTGGAAGCTGTCAACATTTGTTAACTTTTTTGAAGCTGTCAACTTTTGTTAACTTTTTTTAAAGCTGTCAACATTTGTTAACTGTTTTTGAAGCTGTCAACTTTTGTTAACTTTTTTTTAAAGCTGTCAACTTTTGTTTACTTTTTTAAAGCTGTCAACTTTTGTTAACTTTTTTAAAGCTGTCAACTTTTGTTAACTTTTGTTAACTTCTTTTGAAGTTTTGTCTATTTTTTTGAAACTGTCAACTTTTGTTAACTTTTATTGAAGCTGTCAACTTTTGTTAACTTTTTTTGAAGCTGTCAACTTTTGTTAACTGGTTTTGAAGCTGTTAACTTTTGTTAACTTTTTTTGAAGCGTTAACTTTTGTTAACTTTTTTGAAGCTGTCAACTTTTGTTAACTTTTTTTAAAACTGTCAACTTTTGTTAACTTTTTTTGAAGCTGTCAACTTTTGTTAACTTTTATTAAAGCTGTCCACTTTTGTTAACTTTTTTTGAAGCTGTCAACTTTTGTTAACTTCTTTTGAAACTGTCAACTTTTGTTAACTTTTATTGAAGCTGTCAACTTTTGTTAACTTTTATTGAAGCTGTCAACTTTTGTTAACTTGTTTGAAGCTTTCAACTTTTGTTAACTTTTTTTGGAGCTGTCAACTTTTGTTAACTTTTATTGAAGCGTCAACTTTTGTTAACTTGTTTGAAGCTTTCAACTTTTGTTAACTTTTTTAAGGCTGTCAACTTTTGTTAACTTTTTTTAAAGCTGTCAACATTTGTTAACTGTTTGTGAAGCTGTCAACTTTTGTTAACTTTTTTTTAAAGCTGTCAACTTTTGTTAACTTTTTTAAAGCTGTCAACTTTTGTTAACTTTTGTTAACTTCTTTTGAAGTTTTGTCTACTTTTTTGAAACTGTCAACTTTTGTTAACTTTTATTGAAGCTGTAAACTTTTGTTAACTTTTTTTGAAGCTGTCAACTTTTGTTAACTGGTTTTGAAGCTGTTAACTTTTATTAACCTTTTTTGAAGCTGTCAACTTTTGTTAACTTTTTTGAAGCTGTCAACTTTTGTTAACTTTTTTTGAAGCTGTCAACTTTTTTTAACTTTTTTTGAAGCTGTCAACTTTTGTTAACTTTTTTTGATGTTTTGTCTTATTTTTTGAAACTGTCAACTTATGTGGAAGCTGTCAAGTTTTGTTAACTTTTTTTAAAACTGTCAACTTTTGTTAACTTTTTTAAAGCTGTCAACTTTTGTTAACTTCTTTTGATGTTTTGTCTTCTTTTTTGAAACTGTCAACTTTTGTGGAAGCTGTCAAGTTTTGTTAACTTTTTTTAAAACTGTCAACTTTTGTTAACTTTTTTAAAACTGTCAACTTTTGCTAACTTTTTTTGAAGCTGTCAACTTTTGTTAACTTTTATTGAAGCTGTCAACTTTTGTTAACTATATTGAAGCTGTCAACTTTTGTTAACTTCTTTTGAAGTTTTGTTAACTTTTTTGAAGCTATCAACTTTTGTTATCTTCTTTTGAAGTTTTGTTAATTTTTTTGAAGCTGTCAACATTTGTTAACTTTTTTGAAGCTGTCAACTTTTGTTAACTTTTTTTAAAGCTGTCAACATTTGTTAACTGTTTGTGAAGCTGTCAACTTTTGTTAACTTTTTTTTAAAGCTGTCAACTTTTGTTAACTTTTTTAAAGCTGTCAACTTTTGTTAACTGGTTTTGAAGCTGTTAACTTTTGTTAATTTTTTTTGAAGCTGTCAAATTTTGTTAACTTTTATTGAAGCTGTCAACTTTTGTTAACTTTTTTGGAAGCTGTCAACATTTGTTAACTTTTTTGAAGCTGTCAACTTTTGTTAACTTTTTTTGAAGCTGTCAACTTTTGTTAACTTTTATAGAAGCTGTCAACTTTTGTTAACTTTTTTTGAAGCTGTCAACTTTTGTTAACTTTTTTGAAGCTGTCAACTTTTGTTAACTTTTTTTGAAGCTGTCAACTTTTGTTAACTTTTTTGAAGCTGTCAACTTTTGTTAACTTTTTTTAAAGCTGTCAACATTTGTTAACTGTTTTTGAAGCTGTCAACTTTTGTTAACTTTTTTTTAAAGCTGTCAACTTTTGTTTACTTTTTTAAAGCGGTCAACTTTTGTTAACTTTTTTAAAGCTGTCAACTTTTGTTAACTTCTTTTGAAGTTTTGTCTATTTTTTTGAAACTGTCAACTTTTGTTAACTTTTATTGAAGCTGTCAACTTTTGTTAACTTTTTTTGAAGCTGTCAACTTTTGTTAACTGGTTTTGAAGCTGTTAACTTTTGTTAACTTTTTTTGAAGCTGTCAACTTTTGTTAACTTTTTTGAAGCTGTCAACTTTTGTTAACTTTTTTTAAAACTGTCAACTTTTGTTAACTTTTTTTGAAGCTGTCAACTTTTGTTAACTTTTATTAAAGCTGTCCACTTTTGTTAACTTTTTTTGAAGCTGTCAACTTTTGTTAACTTCTTTTGAAACTGTCAACTTTTACTAACTTTTATTGAAGCTGTCAACTTTTGTTAACTTTTATTGAAGCTGTCAACTTTTGTTAACTTGTTTGAAGCTTTCAACTTTTGTTAACTTTTTTTGGAGCTGTCAACTTTTGTTAACTTTTATTGAAGCGTCAACTTTTGTTAACTTGTTTGAAGCTTTCATTTTTTGTTAACTTTTTTAAGGCTGTCAACTTTTGTTAACTTTTTTTAAAGCTGTCAACATTTGTTAACTGTTTGTGAAGCTGTCAACTTTTGTTAACTTTTTTTTAAAGCTGTCAACTTTTGTTAACTTTTTTAAAGCTGTCAACTTTTGTTAACTTTTGTTAACTTCTTTTGAAGTTTTGTCTACTTTTTTGAAACTGTCAACTTTTGTTAACTTTTATTGAAGCTGTAAACTTTTGTTAACTTTTTTTGAAGCTGTCAACTTTTGTTAACTGGTTTTGAAGCTGTTAACTTTTATTAACCTTTTTTGAAGCTGTCAACTTTTGTTAACTTTTTTGAAGCTGTCAACTTTTGTTAACTTTTTTTGAAGCTGTCAACTTTTTTTAACTTTTTTTGAAGCTGTCAACTTTTGTTAACTTTTTTTGATGTTTTGTCTTATTTTTTGAAACTGTCAACTTATGTGGAAGCTGTCAAGTTTTGTTAACTTTTTTTAAAACTGTCAACTTTTGTTAACTTTTTTAAAGCTGTCAACTTTTGTTAACTTCTTTTGATGTTTTGTCTTCTTTTTTGAAACTGTCAACTTTTGTGGAAGCTGTCAAGTTTTGTTAACTTTTTTTAAAACTGTCAACTTTTGTTAACTTTTTTAAAACTGTCAACTTTTGCTAACTTTTTTTGAAGCTGTCAACTTTTGTTAACTTTTATTGAAGCTGTCAACTTTTGTTAACTATATTGTAGCTGTCAACTTTTGTTAACTTCTTTTGAAGTTTTGTTAACTTTTTTGAAGCTATCAACTTTTGTTATCTTCTTTTGAAGTTTTGTTAATTTTTTTGAAGCTGTCAACATTTGTTAACTTTTTTAAAGCTGTCAACATTTGTTAACTGTTTGTGAAGCTGTCAACTTTTGTTAACTTTTTTTTAAAGCTGTCAACTTTTGTTAACTTTTTTAAAGCTGTCAACTTTTGTTAACTGGTTTTGAAGCTGTTAACTTTTGTTAATTTTTTTTGAAGCTGTCAAATTTTGTTAACTTTTATTGAAGCTGTCAACTTTTGTTAACTTTTTTGGAAGCTGTCAACATTTGTTAACTTTTTTGAAGCTGTCAACTTTTGTTAACTTTTTTTGAAGCTGTCAACTTTTGTTAACTTTTATAGAAGCTGTCAACTTTTGTTAACTTTTTTTGAAGCTGTCAACTTTTGTTAACTTTTTTGAAGCTGTCAACTTTTGTTAACTTTTTTTGAAGCTGTCAACTTTTGTTAACTTTTTTTGAAGCTGTCAACTTTTGTTAACTTTTATTAAAGCTGTCCACTTTTGTTAACTTTTTTTGAAGCTGTCAACTTTTGTTAACTTCTTTTGAAACTGTCAACTTTTGTTCACTTTTATTAAAGCTGTTAACTTTTGTTAACTTTTATTGAAGCTGTCAATTTTTGTTAACAATTTTGAAGCTGTCAACTTTTGTTAACTTCTTTTGATGTTTTGTCTTCTTTTTTGAAACGGTCAACTTTTGTGGAAGCTGTCAAGTTTTGTTAACTTTTTTTAAAACTGTCAACTTTTGTTAACTTTTTTAAAGCTGTCAACTTTTGTTAACTTCTTTTGAAATTTTGTTAACTTTTTCGAAGCTGTCAAATTTTGTTAATTTTTTTTGAAGCTGTCAACTTTTGTTAACTTTTTGAAGCTGTTAACTTTTGTTAACTTTTATTGAAGCTGTCAATTTTTGTTAACAATTTTGAAGCTGTCAACTTTTGTTAACTTCTTTTGATGTTTTGTCTTCTTTTTTGAAACGGTCAACTTTTGTGGAAGCTGTCAAGTTTTGTTAACTTTTTTTAAAACTGTCAACTTTTGTTAACTTTTTTAAAGCTGTCAACTTTTGTTAACTTCTTTTGAAATTTTGTTAACTTTTTCGAAGCTGTCAAATTTTGTTAACTTTTTTTGAAGCTGTCAACTTTTGTTAACTTTTATTAAAGCTGTCCACTTTTGTTAACTTTTTTTGAAGCTGTCAACTTTTGTTAACTTCTTTTGAAACTGTCAACTTTTGTTCACTTTTATTAAAGCTGTTAACTTTTGTTAACTTTTATTGAAGCTGTCAATTTTTGTTAACAATTTTGAAGCTGTCAACTTTTGTTAACTTCTTTTGATGTTTTGTCTTCTTTTTTGAAACGGTCAACTTTTGTGGAAGCTGTCAAGTTTTGTTAACTTTTTTAAAACTGTCAACTTTTGCTAACTTTTTTTGAAGCTGTCAACTTTTGTTAACTTTTATTGAAGCTGTCAACTTTTGTTAACTATATTGAAGCTGTCAACTTTTGTTAACTTCTTTTGAAGTTTTGTTAACTTTTTTGAAGCTATCAACTTTTGTTATCTTCTTTTGAAATTTTGTTAACTTTTTTAAAGCTGTCAACTTTTGCTAACTTTTTTTAAAGCTGTCAACTTTTGTTAACTTTTTTAAAGCTGTCAACTTTTGTTAACTTTTTTAAAGCTGTCAACTTTTGTTAACTTTTGTTAACTTCTTTTAAAGTTTTGTTAACTTTTTTAAAGCTGTCAACTTTTGTTAACTTTTGTTAACTTCTTTTGAAGTTTTGTTAACTTTTTTGAAGCTGTCAACTTTTGTTAACTTCTTTTGATGTTCTGTCTTCTTTTTTGAAACTGTCAACTTTTGTGGAAGCTGTCAAGTTTTGTTAACTTTTTTTAAAACTGTCAACTTTTGTTAACTTTTTTAAAGCTGTCAACTTTTGTTAACTTCTTTTGAAACTGTCAACTTTTTTTAACTTTTATTGAAGCTGTCAACTTTTGTTAACTATATTGAAGCTGTCAACTTTTGTTAACTTCTTTTGAAGTTTTGTTAACTTTTTTGAAGCTATCAACTTTTGTTATCTTCTTTTGAAGTTTTGTTAATTTTTTTGAAGCTGTCAACATTTGTTAACTTTTTTGAAGCTGTCAACTTTTGTTAACTTTTTTTAAAGCTGTCAACATTTGTTAACTGTTTGTGAAGCTGTCAACTTTTGTTAACTTTTTTTTAAAGCTGTCAACTTTTGTTAACTTTTTTAAAGCTGTCAACTTTTGTTAACTGGTTTTGAAGCTGTTAACTTTTGTTAATTTTTATAGAAGCTGTCAACTTTTGTTAACTTTTTTTGAAGCTGTCAACTTTTGTTAACTTTTTTTAAGCTGTCAACTTTTGTTAACTTTTTTTGAAGCTGTCAACTTTTGTTAACTTTTTTTGAAGCTGTCAACTTTTGTTAACTTTTATTAAAGCTGTCCACTTTTGTTAACTTTTTTTGAAGCTGTCAACTTTTGTTAACTTCTTTTGAAACTGTCAACTTTTGTTCACTTTTATTAAAGCTGTTAACTTTTGTTAACTTTTATTGAAGCTGTCAATTTTTGTTAACAATTTTGAAGCTGTCAACTTTTGTTAACTTTTATTGAAGCTGTCAACTTTTGTTAACTTTTTTGGAAGCTGTCAACATTTGTTAACTTTTTTGAAGCTGTCAACTTTTGTTAACTTTTTTTGAAGCTGTCAACTTTTGTTAACTTTTATAGAAGCTGTCAACTTTTGTTAACTTTTTTTGAAGCTGTCAACTTTTGTTAACTTTTTTTAAGCTGTCAACTTTTGTTAACTTTTTTTGAAGCTGTCAACTTTTGTTAACTTTTTTTGAAGCTGTCAACTTTTGTTAACTTTTATTAAAGCTGTCCACTTTTGTTAACTTTTTTTGAAGCTGTCAACTTTTGTTAACTTCTTTTGAAACTGTCAACTTTTGTTCACTTTTATTAAAGCTGTTAACTTTTGTTAACTTTTATTGAAGCTGTCAATTTTTGTTAACAATTTTGAAGCTGTCAACTTTTGTTAACTTCTTTTGATGTTTTGTCTTCTTTTTTGAAACGGTCAACTTTTGTGGAAGCTGTCAAGTTTTGTTAACTTTTTTTAAAACTGTCAACTTTTGTTAACTTTTTTAAAGCTGTCAACTTTTGTTAACTTCTTTTGAAATTTTGTTAACTTTTTTGAAGCTGTCAACTTTTGTTAATTTTTTTTGAAGCTGTCAACTTTTGTTAACTTTTTGAAGCTGTCAACTTTTGTTAACTTTTTTTGAAGCTATCAACTTTTGTTAACTTTTATTGAAGCTGTCAACTTTTGTTAACTTTTTTGGAAGCTGTCAACAGTTGTTAACTTTTTTGAAGCTGTCAACTTTTGTTAACTTTTTTTAAAGCTGTCAACATTTGTTAACTGTTTTTGAAGCTGTCAACTTTTGTTAACTTTTTTTTAAAGCTGTCAACTTTTGTTTACTTTTTTAAAGCTGTCAACTTTTGTTAACTTTTTTAAAGCTGTCAACTTTTGTTAACTTTTGTTAACTTCTTTTGAAGTTTTGTCTATTTTTTTGAAACTGTCAACTTTTGTTAACTTTTATTGAAGCTGTCAACTTTTGTTAACTTTTTTTGAAGCTGTCAACTTTTGTTAACTGGTTTTGAAGCTGTTAACTTTTGTTAACTTTTTTTGAAGCTGTCAACTTTTGTTAACTTTTTTGAAGCTGTCAACTTTTGTTAACTTTTTTTAAAACTGTCAACTTTTGTTAACTTTTTTTGAAGCTGTCAACTTTTGTTAACTTTTATTAAAGCTGTCCACTTTTGTTAACTTTTTTTGAAGCTGTCAACTTTTGTTAACTTCTTTTGAAACTGTCAACTTTTGTTAACTTTTATTGAAGCTGTCAACTTTTGTTAACTTTTATTGAAGCTGTCAACTTTTGTTAACTTGTTTGAAGCTTTCAACTTTTGTTAACTTTTTTTGGAGCTGTCAACTTTTGTTAACTTTTATTGAAGCGTCAACTTTTGTTAACTTGTTTGAAGCTTTCAACTTTTGTTAACTTTTTTAAGGCTGTCAACTTTTGTTAACTTTTTTTAAAGCTGTCAACATTTGTTAACTGTTTGTGAAGCTGTCAACTTTTGTTAACTTTTTTTTAAAGCTGTCAACTTTTGTTAACTTTTTTAAAGCTGTCAACTTTTGTTAACTTTTGTTAACTTCTTTTGAAGTTTTGTCTACTTTTTTGAAACTGTCAACTTTTGTTAACTTTTATTGAAGCTGTAAACTTTTGTTAACTTTTTTTGAAGCTGTCAACTTTTGTTAACTGGTTTTGAAGCTGTTAACTTTTATAAACCTTTTTTGAAGCTGTCAACTTTTGTTAACTTTTTTGAAGCTGTCAACTTTTGTTAACTTTTTTTGAAGCTGTCAACTTTTTTTAACTTTTTTTGAAGCTGTCAACTTTTGTTAACTTTTTTTGATGTTTTGTCTTATTTTTTGAAACTGTCAACTTATGTGGAAGCTGTCAAGTTTTGTTAACTTTTTTTAAAACTGTCAACTTTTGTTAACTTTTTTAAAGCTGTCAACTTTTGTTAACTTCTTTTGATGTTTTGTCTTCTTTTTTGAAACTGTCAACTTTTGTGGAAGCTGTCAAGTTTTGTTAACTTTTTTTAAAACTGTCAACTTTTGTTAACTTTTTTAAAACTGTCAACTTTTGCTAACTTTTTTTGAAGCTGTCAACTTTTGTTAACTTTTATTGAAGCTGTCAACTTTTGTTAACTATATTGAAGCTGTCAACTTTTGTTAACTTCTTTTGAAGTTTTGTTAACTTTTTTGAAGCTATCAACTTTTGTTATCTTCTTTTGAAGTTTTGTTAATTTTTTTGAAGCTGTCAACATTTGTTAACTTTTTTGAAGCTGTCAACTTTTGTTAACTTTTTTTAAAGCTGTCAACATTCGTTAACTGTTTGTGAAGCTGTCAACTTTTGTTAACTTTTTTTTAAAGCTGTCAACTTTTGTTAACTTTTTTAAAGCTGTCAACTTTTGTTAACTGGTTTTGAAGCTGTTAACTTTTGTTAATTTTTTTTGAAGCTGTCAAATTTTGTTAACTTTTATTGAAGCTGTCAACTTTTGTTAACTTTTTTGGAAGCTGTCAACATTTGTTAACTTTTTTGAAGCTGTCAACTTTTGTTAACTTTTTTTGAAGCTGTCAACTTTTGTTAACTTTTATAGAAGCTGTCAACTTTTGTTAACTTTTTTTGAAGCTGTCAACTTTTGTTAACTTTTTTGAAGCTGTCAACTTTTGTTAACTTTTAGAAGCTGTCAACTTTTGTTAACTTTTTTTGAAGCTGTCAACTTTTGTTAACTTTTATTAAAGCTGTCCACTTTTGTTAACTTTTTTGAAGCTGTCAACTTTTGTTAACTTCTTTTGAAACTGTCAACTTTTGTTCACTTTTATTAAAGCTGTTAACTTTTGTTAACTTTTATTGAAGCTGTCAATTTTTGTTAACAATTGTGAAGCTGTCAACTTTTGTTAACTTCTTTTGATGTTTTGTCTTCTTTTTTGAAACGGTCAACTTTTGTGGAAGCTGTCAAGTTTTGTTAACTTTTTTTAAAACTGTCAACTTTTGTTAACTTTTTTAAAGCTGTCAACTTTTGTTAACTTCTTTTGAAGTTTTGTTAACTTTTTCGAAGCTGTCAAATTTTGTTAATTTTTTTTGAAGCTGTCAACTTTTGTTAACTTTTTGAAGCTGTCAACTTTTGTTAACTTTTTTTGAAGCTATCAACTTTTGTTAACTTTTATTGAAGCTGTCAACTTTTGTTAACTTTTTTGGAAGCTGTCAACATTTGTTAAGTTTTTTGAAGCTGTCAACTTTTGTTAACTTTTTTTAAAGCTGTCAACATTTGTTAACTGTTTTTGAAGCTGTCAACTTTTGTTAACTTTTTTTTAAAGCTGTCAACTTTTGTTTACTTTTTTAAAGCTGTCAACTTTTGTTAACTTTTTTAAAGCTGTCAACTTTTGTTAACTTTTGTTAACTTCTTTTGAAGTTTTGTCTACTTTTTTGAAACTGTCAACTTTTGTTAACTTTTATTGAAGCTGTCAACTTTTGTTAACTTTTTTTGAAGCTGTCAACTTTTGTTAACTGGTTTTGAAGCTGTTAACTTTTGTTAACTTTTTTTGAAGCTGTCAACTTTTGTTAACTTTTTTGAAGCTGTCAACTTTTGTTAACTTTTTTTAAAACTGTCAACTTTTGTTAACTTTTTTTGAAGCTGTCAACTTTTGTTAACTTTTATTAAAGCTGTCCACTTTTGTTAACTTTTTTTGAAGCTGTCAACTTTTGTTAACTTTTTTTGAAACTGTCAACTTTTGTTAACTTTTATTGAAGCTGTCAACTTTTGTTAACTTGTTTGAAGCTGTCAACTTTTGTTAACTTTTTTTGGAGCTGTCAACTTTTGTTATTTTTTATTGAAGCGTCAACTTTTGTTAACTTTTTGGGAAGCTCTCAAAATTTGTTAACTTTTTTAAGGCTGTCAACTTTTGTTAACTTTTTTTAAAGCTGTCAACATTTGTTAACTGTTTGTGAAGCTGTCAACTTTTGTTAACTTTTTTTTAAAGCTGTCAACTTTTGTTAACTTTTTTAAAGCTGTCAACTTTTGTTAACTTTTGTTAACTTCTTTTGAAGTTTTGTCTACTTTTTTGAAACTGTCAACTTTTGTTAACTTTTTTTGAAGCTGTCAACTTTTGTTAACTTTTTTTGAAGCTGTCAACTATTGTTAACTGGTTTTGAAGCTGTTAACTTTTATTAACTTTTTTTGAAGCTGTCAACTTTTGTTAACTTTTTTGAAGCTGTCAACTTTTGCTAACTTTTTTTGAAGCTGTCAACTTTTTTTAACTTTTTTTGAAGCTGTCAATTTTTGTTAACTTCTTTTGATGTTTTGTCTTATTTTTTGAAACTGTCAACTTATGTGGAAGCTGTCAAGTTTTGTTAACTTTTTTTAAAACTGTCAACTTTTGTTAACTTTTTTAAAGCTGTCAACTTTTGTTAACTTCTTTTGATGTTTTGTCTTCTTTTTTGAAACTGTCAACTTTTGTGGAAGCTGTCAAGTTTTGTTAACTTTTTTTAAAACTGTCAACTTTTGTTAACTTTTTTAAAGCTGTCAACTTTTGTTAACTTCTTTTGAAATTTTGTTAACTTTTTTAAAGCTGTCAACTTTTGCTAACTTTTTTTGAAGCTGTCAACTTTTGTTAACTTTTTTAAAGCTGTCAACTTTTGTTAACTTTTTTAAAGCTGTCAACTTTTGTTAACTTTTGTTAACTTCTTTTAAAGTTTTGTTAACTTTTTTAAAGCTGTCAACTTTTGTTAACTTTTGTTAACTTCTTTAAAGTTTTGTTAACTTTTTTAAAGCTGTCAACTTTTGTTAACTTCTTTTGATGTTCTGTCTTCTTTTTTGAAACTGTCAACTTTTGTGGAAGCTGTCAAGTTTTGTTAACTTTTTTTAAAACTGTCAACTTTTGTTAACTTTTTTAAAGCTGTCAACTTTTGTTAACTTCTTTTGAAACTGTCAACTTTTTTTAACTTTTATCGAAGCTGTCAACTTTTGTTAACTATATTGAAGCTGTCAACTTTTGTTAACTTCTTTTAAAGTTTTGTTAACTTTTTTGAAGCTATCAACTTTTGTTATCTTCTTTTGAAATTTTGTTAATTTTTTTGAAGCTGTCAACATTTGTTAACTTTTTTGAAGCTGTCAACTTTTGTTAACTTTTTTTAAAGCTGTCAACATTTGTTAACTGTTTGTGAAGCTGTCAACTTTTGTTAACTTTTTTTTAAAGCTGTCAACTTTTGTTAACTTTTTTAAAGCTGTCAACTTTTGTTAACTGGTTTTGAAGCTGTTAACTTTTGTTAATTTTTTTTGAAGCTGTCAAATTTTGTTAACTTTTATTGAAGCTGTCAACTTTTGTTAACTTTTTTGGAAGCTGACAACATTTGTTAACTTTTTTGAAGCTGTCAACTTTTGTTAACTTTTTTTGAAGCTGTCAACTTTTGTTAACTTTTATAGAAGCTGTCAACTTTTGTTAACTTTTTCTGAAGCTGTCAACTTTTGTTAACTTTTTTGAAGCTGTCAACTTTTGTTAACTTTTTTTGAAGCTGTCAACTTTTGTTAACTTTTTTTGAAGCTGTCAACTTTTGTTAACTTTTATTTAAGCTGTCCACTTTTGTTAACTTTTTTTGAAGCTGTCAACTTTTGTTAACTTCTTTTGAAACTGTCAACTTTTGTTCACTTTTATTAAAGCTGTTAACTTTTGTTAACTTTTATTGAAGCTGTCAATTTTTGTTAACAATTTTGAAGCTGTCAACTTTTGTTAACTTCTTTTGATGTTTTGTCTTCTTTTTTGAAACGGTCAACTTTTGTGGAAGCTGTCAAGTTTTGTTAACTTTTTTTAAAACTGTCAACTTTTGTTAACTTTTTTAAAGCTGTCAACTTTTGTTAACTTCTTTTGAAATTTTGTTAACTTTTTTGAAGCTGTCAACTTTTGTTAATTTTTTTTGAAGCTGTCAACTTTTGTTAACTTTTTGAAGCTGTCAACTTTTGTTAACTTTTTTTGAAGCTATTAACTTTTGTTAACTTTTATTGAAGCTGTCAACTTTTGTTAACTTTTTTGGAAGCTGTCAACATTTGTTAACTTTTTTGAAGCTGTCAACTTTTGTTAACTTTTTTTAAAGCTGTCAACATTTGTTAACTGTTTTTGAAGCTGTCAACTTTTGTTAACTTTTTTTTAAAGCTGTCAACTTTTGTTTACTTTTTTAAAGCTGTCAACTTTTGTTAACTTTTTTAAAGCTGTCAACTTTTGTTAACTTCTTTTGAAGTTTTGTCTACTTTTTTGAAACTGTCAACTTTTGTTAACTTTTATTGAAGCTGTCAACTTTTGTTAACTTTTTTTGAAGCTGTCAACTTTTGTTAACTGGTTTTGAAGCTGTTAACTTTTGTTAACTTTTTTTGAAGCTGTCAACTTTTGTTAACTTTTTTGAAGCTGTCAACTTTTGTTAACTTTTTTTAAAACTGTCAACTTTTGTTAACTTTTTTTGAAGCTGTCAACTTTTGTTAACTTTTATTAAAGCTGTCCACTTTTGTTAACTTTTTTTGAAGCTGTCAACTTTTGTTAACTTCTTTTGAAACTGTCAACTTTTGTTAACTTTTATTGAAGCTGTCAACTTTTGTTAACTTTTATTGAAGCTGTCAACTTTTGTTAACTTGTTTAAAGCTGTCAACTTTTGTTAACTTTTTTTGGAGCTGTCAACTTTTGTTAACTTTTATTGAAGCGTCAACTTTTGTTAACTTTTTGGGAAGCTCTCAAAATTTGTTAACTTTTTTAAGGCTGTCAACTTTTGTTAACTTTTTTTAAAGCTGTCAACATTTGTTAACTGTTTGTGAAGCTGTCAACTTTTGTTAACTTTTTTTTTAAAGCTGTCAACTTTTGTTAACTTTTTTAAAGCTGTCAACTTTTCTTAACTTTTGTTAACTTCTTTTGAAGTTTTGTCTACTTTTTTGAAACTGTCAACTTTTGTTAACTTTTATTGATGCTGTCAACTTTTGTTAACTTTTTTTGAAGCTGTCAACTTTTGTTAACTGGTTTTGAAGCTGTTAACTTTTATTAACTTTTTTTGAAGCTGTCAACTTTTGTTAACTTTTTTGAAGCTGTCAACTTTTGTTAACTTGTTTTGAAGCTGTCAACTTTTTTTAACTTTTTTTGAAGCTGTCAACTTTTGTTAACTTTTTTTGATGTTTTGTCTTATTTTTTGAAACTGTCAACTTATGTGGAAGCTGTCAAGTTTTGTTAACTTTTTTTAAAACTGTCAACTTTTGTTAACTTTTTTAAAGCTGTCAACTTTTGTTAACTTCTTTTGATGTTTTGTCTTCTTTTTTGAAACTGTCAACTTTTGTGGAAGCTGTCAAGTTTTGTTAACTTTTTTTAAAACTGTCAACTTTTGTTAACTTTTTTAAAGCTGTCAACTTTTGTTAACTTCTTTTGAAATTTTGTTAACTTTTTTAAAGCTGTCAACTTTTGCTAACTTTTTTTAAAGCTGTCAACTTTTGTTAACTTTTTTAAAGCTGTCAACTTTTGTTAACTTTTTTAAAGCTGTCAACTTTTGTTAACTTTTGTTAACTTCTTTTAAAGTTTTGTTAACTTTTTTAAAGCTGTCAACTTTTGTTAACTTTTGTTAACTTCTTTTGAAGTTTTGTTAACTTTTTTGAAACTGTCAACTTTTGTGGAAGCTGTCAAGTTTTGTTAACTTTTTTTAAAACTGTCAACTTTGTTAACTTTTTTAAAGCTGTCAACTTTTGTTAACTTCTTTTGAAACTGTCAACTTTTTTTAACTTTTATTGAAGCTGTCAACTTTTGTTAACTATATTGAAGCTGTCAACTTTTGTTAACTTCTTTTGAAGTTTTGTTAACTTTTTTGAAGCTATCAACTTTTGTTATCGTCTTTTGAAGTTTTGTTAATTTTTTTGAAGCTGTCAACATTTGTTAACTTTTTTGAAGCTGTCAACTTTTGTTAACTTTTTTTAAAGCTGTCAACATTTGTTAACTGTTTGTGAAGCTGTCAACTTTTGTTAACTTTTTTTTAAAGCTGTCAACTTTTGTTAACTGGTTTTGAAGCTGTTAACTTTTGTTAATTTTTTTTGAAGCTGTCAAATTTTGTTAACTTTTATTAAAGCTGTCAACTTTTGTTAACTTTTTTGGAAGCTGTCAACATTTGTTAACTTTTTTGAAGCTGTCAACTTTTGTTAACTTTTTTTGAAGCTGTCAACTTTTGTTAACTTTTATAGAAGCTGTCAACTTTTGTTAACTTTTTTTGAAGCTGTCAACTTTTGTTAACTTTTTTGAAGCTGTCAACTTTTGTTAACTTTTTTTGAAGCTGTCAACTTTTGTTAACTTTTTTTGAAGCTGTCAACTTTTGTTAACTTTTATTAAAGCTGTCCACTTTTGTTAACTTTTTTTGAAGCTGTCAACTTTTGTTAACTTCTTTTGAAACTGTCAACTTTTGTTCACTTTTATTAAAGCTGTTAACTTTTGTTAACTTTTATTGAAGCTGTCAATTTTTGTTAACAATTTTAAAGCTGTCAACTTTTGTTAACTTCTTTTAATGTTTTGTCTTCTTTTTTGAAACGGTCAACTTTTGTGGAAGCTGTCAAGTTTTGTTAACTTTTTTTAAAACTGTCAACTTTTGTTAACTTTTTTAAAGCTGTCAACTTTTGTTAACTTCTTTTGAAATTTTGTTAACTTTTTCGAAGCTGTCAAATTTTGTTAATTTTTTGTGAAGCTGTCAACTTTTGTTAACTTTTTTGAAGCTGTCAACTTTTGCTAACTTTTTTTGAAGCTGTCAACTTTTTTTAACTTTTTTTGAAGCTGTCAACTTTTGTTAACTTCTTTTGATGTTTTGTCTTATTTTTTGAAACTGTCAACTTATGTGGAAGCTGTCAAGTTTTGTTAACTTTTTTTAAAACTGTCAACTTTTGTTAACTTTTTTAAAGCTGTCAACTTTTGTTAACTTCTTTTGATGTTTTGTCTTCTTTTTTGAAACTGTCAACTTTTGTGGAAGCTGTCAAGTTTTGTTAACTTTTTTTAAAACTGTCAACTTTTGTTAACTTTTTTAAAGCTGTCAACTTTTGTTAACTTCTTTTGAAATTTTGTTAACTTTTTTAAAGCTGTCAACTTTTGCTAACTTTTTTTGAAGCTGTCAACTTTTGTTAACTTTTTTAAAGCTGTCAACTTTTGTTAACTTTTTTAAAGCTGTCAACTTTTGTTAACTTTTGTTAACTTCTTTTAAAGTTTTGTTAACTTTTTTAAAGCTGTCAACTTTTGTTAACTTTTGTTAACTTCTTTTGAAGTTTTGTTAACTTTTTTGAAGCTGTCAACTTTTGTTAACTTCTTTTGATGTTCTGTCTTCTTTTTTGAAACTGTCAACTTTTGTGGAAGCTGTCAAGTTTTGTTAACTTTTTTTAAAACTGTCAACTTTTGTTAACTTTTTTAAAGCTGTCAACTTTTGTTAACTTCTTTTGAAACTGTCAACTTTTTTTAACTTTTATTGAAGCTGTCAACTTTTGTTAACTATATTGAAGCTGTCAACTTTTGTTAACTTCTCTTGAAGTTTTGTTAACTTTTTTGAAGCTATCAACTTTTGTTATCTTCTTTTGAAGTTTTGTTAATTTTTTTGAAGCTGTCAACATTTGTTAACTTTTTTGAAGCTGTCAACTTTTGTTAACTTTTTTTAAAGCTGTCAACATTTGTTAACTGTTTGTGAAGCTGTCAACTTTTGTTAACTTTTTTTTAAAGCTGTCAACTTTTGTTAACTTTTTTAAAGCTGTCAACTTTTGTTAACTGGTTTTGAAGCTGTTAACTTTTGTTAATTTTTTTTGAAGCTGTCAAATTTTGTTAACTTTTATTGAAGCTGTCAACTTTTGTTAACTTTTTTGGAAGCTGTCAACATTTGTTAACTTTTTTGAAGCTGTCAACTTTTGTTAACTTTTTTTGAAGCTGTCAACTTTTGTTAACTTTTATAGAAGCTGTCAACTTTTGTTAACTTTTTTTGAAGCTGTCAACTTTTGTTAACTTTTTTGAAGCTGTCAATTTTTGTTAACTTTTTTTGAAGCTGTCAACTTTTGTTAACTTTTTTTGAAGCTGTCAACTTTTGTTAACTTTTATTAAAGCTGTCCACTTTTGTTAACTTTTTTTGAAGCTGTCAACTTTTGTTAACTTCTTTTGAAACTGTCAACTTTTGTTCACTTTTATTAAAGCTGTTAACTTTTGTTAACTTTTATTGAAGCTGTCAATTTTTGTTAACAATTTTGAAGCTGTCAACTTTTGTTAACTTCTTTTGATGTTTTGTCTTCTTTTTTGAAACGGTCAACTTTTGTGGAAGCTGTCAAGTTTTGTTAACTTTTTTTAAAACTGTCAACTTTTGTTAACTTTTTTAAAGCTGTCAACTTTTGTTAACTTCTTTTGAAATTTTGTTAACTTTTTTGAAGCTGTCAACTTTTGTTAATTTTTTTTGAAGCTGTCAACTTTTGTTAACTTTTTGAAGCTGTCAACTTTTGTTAACTTTTTTTGAAGCTATCAACTTTTGTTAACTTTTATTGAAGCTGTCAACTTTTGTTAACTTTTTTGGAAGCTGTCAACATTTGTTAACTTTTTTGAAGCTGTCAACTTTTGTTAACTTTTTTTAAAGCTGTCAACATTTGTTAACTGTTTTTGAAGCTGTCAACTTTTGTTAACTTTTTTTTAAAGCTGTCAACTTTTGTTTACTTTTTTAAAGCTGTCAACTTTTGTTAACTTTTTTAAAGCTGTCAACTTTTGTTAACTTTTGTTAACTTCTTTTGAAGTTTTGTCTATTTTTTTGAAACTGTCAACTTTTGTTAACTTTTATTGAAGCTGTCAACTTTTGTTAACTTTTTTTGAAGCTGTCAACTTTTGTTAACTGGTTTTGAAGCTGTTAACTTTTGTTAACTTTTTTTGAAGCTGTTAACTTTTGTTAACTTTTTTGAAGCTGTCAACTTTTGTTAACTTTTTTTAAAACTGTCAACTTTTGTTAACTTTTTTTGAAGCTGTCAACTTTTGTTAACTTTTATTAAAGCTGTCCACTTTTGTTAACTTTTTTTGAAGCTGTCAACTTTTGTTAACTTCTTTTGAAACTGTCAACTTTTGTTAACTTTTATTGAAGCTGTCAACTTTTGTTAACTTTTATTGAAGCTGTCAACTTTTGTTAACTTGTTTGAAGCTTTCAACTTTTGTTAACTTTTTTTGGAGCTGTCAACTTTTGTTAACTTTTATTGAAGCGTCAACTTTTGTTAACTTGTTTGAAGCTTTCAACTTTTGTTAACTTTTTTAAGGCTGTCAACTTTTGTTAACTTTTTTTAAAGCTGTCAACATTTGTTAACTGTTTGTGAAGCTGTCAACTTTTGTTAACTTTTTTTTAAAGCTGTCAACTTTTGTTAACTTTTTTAAAGCTGTCAACTTTTGTTAACTTTTGTTAACTTCTTTTGAAGTTTTGTCTACTTTTTTGAAACTGTTAACTTTTGTTAACTTTTATTGAAGCTGTAAACTTTTGTTAACTTTTTTTGAAGCTGTCAACTTTTGTTAACTGGTTTTGAAGCTGTTAACTTTTATTAACCTTTTTTGAAGCTGTCAACTTTTGTTAACTTTTTTGAAGCTGTCAACTTTTGTTAACTTTTTTTGAAGCTGTCAACTTTTTTTAACTTTTTTTGAAGCTGTCAACTTTTGTTAACTTTTTTTGATGTTTTGTCTTATTTTTTGAAACTGTCAACTTATGTGGAAGCTGTCAAGTTTTGTTAACTTTTTTTAAAACTGTCAACTTTTGTTAACTTTTTTAAAGCTGTCAACTTTTGTTAACTTCTTTTGATGTTTTGTCTTCTTTTTTGAAACTGTCAACTTTTGTGGAAGCTGTCAAGTTTTGTTAACTTTTTTTAAAACTGTCAACTTTTGTTAACTTTTTTAAAACTGTCAACTTTTGCTAACTTTTTTTGAAGCTGTCAACTTTTGTTAACTTTTATTGAAGCTGTCAACTTTTGTTAACTATATTGAAGCTGTCAACTTTTGTTAACTTCTTTTGAAGTTTTGTTAACTTTTTTGAAGCTATCAACTTTTGTTATCTTCTTTTGAAGTTTTGTTAATTTTTTTGAAGCTGTCAACATTTGTTAACTTTTTTGAAGCTGTCAACTTTTGTTAACTTTTTTTAAAGCTGTCAACATTTGTTAACTGTTTGTGAAGCTGTCAACTTTTGTTAACTTTTTTTTAAAGCTGTCAACTTTTGTTAACTTTTTTAAAGCTGTCAACTTTTGTTAACTGGTTTTGAAGCTGTTAACTTTTGTTAATTTTTTTTGAAGCTGTCAAATTTTGTTAACTTTTATTGAAGCTGTCAACTTTTGTTAACTTTTTTGGAAGCTGTCAACATTTGTTAACTTTTTTGAAGCTGTCAACTTTTGTTAACTTTTTTTGAAGCTGTCAACTTTTGTTAACTTTTATAGAAGCTGTCAACTTTTGTTAACTTTTTTTGAAGCTGTCAACTTTTGTTAACTTTTTTGAAGCTGTCAACTTTTGTTAACTTTTTTTGAAGCTGTCAACTTTTGTTAACTTTTTTGAAGCTGTCAACTTTTGTTAACTTTTTTTAAAGCTGTCAACATTTGTTAACTGTTTTTGAAGCTGTCAACTTTTGTTAACTTTTTTTTAAAGCTGTCAACTTTTGTTTACTTTTTTAAAGCTGTCAACTTTTGTTAACTTTTTTAAAGCTGTCAACTTTTGTTAACTTCTTTTGAAGTTTTGTCTATTTTTTTGAAACTGTCAACTTTTGTTAACTTTTATTAAAGCTGTCAACTTTTGTTAACTTTTTTTGAAGCTGTCAACTTTTGTTAACTGGTTTTGAACTGTTAACTTTTGTTAACTTTTTTTGAAGCTGTCAACTTTTGTTAACTTTTTTGAAGCTGTCAACTTTTGTTAACTTTTTTTAAAACTGTCAACTTTTGTTAACTTTTTTTGAAGCTGTCAACTTTTGTTAACTTTTATTAAAGCTGTCCACTTTTGTTAACTTTTTTTGAAGCTGTCAACTTTTGTTAACTTCTTTTGAAACTGTCAACTTTTGTTAACTTTTATTGAAGCTGTCAACTTTTGTTAACTTTTATTGAAGCTGTCAACTTTTGTTAACTTGTTTGAAGCTTTCAACTTTTGTTAACTTTTTTTGGAGCTGTCAACTTTTGTTAACTTTTATTGAAGCGTCAACTTTTGTTAACTTGTTTGAAGCTTTCAACTTTTGTTAACTTTTTTAAGGCTGTCAACTTTTGTTAACTTTTTTTAAAGCTGTCAACATTTGTTAACTGTTTGTGAAGCTGTCAACTTTTGTTAACTTTTTTTTAAAGCTGTCAACTTTTGTTAACTTTTTTAAAGCTGTCAACTTTTGTTAACTTTTGTTAACTTCTTTTGAAGTTTTGTCTACTTTTTTGAAACTGTCAACTTTTGTTAACTTTTATTGAAGCTGTAAACTTTTGTTAACTTTTTTTGAAGCTGCCAACTTTTGTTAACTGGTTTTGAAGCTGTTAACTTTTATTAACCTTTTTTGAAGCTGTCAACTTTTGTTAACTTTTTTGAAGCTGTCAACTTTTGTTAACTTTTTTTGAAGCTGTCAACTTTTTTTAACTTTTTTTGAAGCTGTCAACTTTTGTTAACTTTTTTTGATGTGTTGTCTTATTTTTTGAAACTGTCAACTTATGTGGAAGCTGTCAAGTTTTGTTAACTTTTTTTAAAACTGTCAACTTTTGTTAACTTTTTTAAAGCTGTCAACTTTTGTTAACTTCTTTTGATGTTTTGTCTTCTTTTTTGAAACTGTCAACTTTTGTGGAAGCTGTCAAGTTTTGTTAACTTTTTTTAAAACTGTCAACTTTTGTTAACTTTTTTAAAACTGTCAACTTTTGCTAACTTTTTTTGAAGCTGTCAACTTTTGTTAACTTTTATTGAAGCTGTCAACTTTTGTTAACTATATTGTAGCTGTCAACTTTTGTTAACTTCTTTTGAAGTTTTGTTAACTTTTTTGAAGCTATCAACTTTTGTTATCTTCTTTTGAAGTTTTGTTAATTTTTTTGAAGCTGTCAACATTTGTTAACTTTTTTAAAGCTGTCAACATTTGTTAACTGTTTGTGAAGCTGTCAACTTTTGTTAACTTTTTTTTAAAGCTGTCAACTTTTGTTAACTTTTTTAAAGCTGTCAACTTTTGTTAACTGGTTTTGAAGCTGTTAACTTTTGTTAATTTTTTTTGAAGCTGTCAAATTTTGTTAACTTTTATTGAAGCTGTCAACTTTTGTTAACTTTTTTGGAAGCTGTCAACATTTGTTAACTTTTTTGAAGCTGTCAACTTTTGTTAACTTTTTTTGAAGCTGTCAACTTTTGTTAACTTTTATAGAAGCTGTCAACTTTTGTTAACTTTTTTTGAAGCTGTCAACTTTTGTTAACTTTTTTGAAGCTGTCAACTTTTGTTAACTTTTTTTGAAGCTGTCAACTTTTGTTAACTTTTTTTGAAGCTGTCAACTTTTGTTAACTTTTATTAAAGCTGTCCACTTTTGTTAACTTTTTTTGAAGCTGTCAACTTTTGTTAACTTCTTTTGAAACTGTCAACTTTTGTTCACTTTTATTAAAGCTGTTAACTTTTGTTAACTTTTATTGAAGCTGTCAATTTTTGTTAACAATTTTGAAGCTGTCAACTTTTGTTAACTTCTTTTGATGTTTTGTCTTCTTTTTTGAAACGGTCAACTTTTGTGGAAGCTGTCAAGTTTTGTTAACTTTTTTTAAAACTGTCAACTTTTGTTAACTTTTTTAAAGCTGTCAACTTTTGTTAACTTCTTTTGAAATTTTGTTAACTTTTTCGAAGCTGTCAAATTTTGTTAATTTTTTTTGAAGCTGTCAACTTTTGTTAACTTTTTGAAGCTGTTAACTTTTGTTAACTTTTATTGAAGCTGTCAATTTTTGTTAACAATTTTGAAGCTGTCAACTTTTGTTAACTTCTTTTGATGTTTTGTCTTCTTTTTTGAAACGGTCAACTTTTGTGGAAGCTGTCAAGTTTTGTTAACTTTTTTTAAAACTGTCAACTTTTGTTAACTTTTTTAAAGCTGTCAACTTTTGTTAACTTCTTTTGAAATTTTGTTAACTTTTTCGAAGCTGTCAAATTTTGTTAACTTTTTTTGAAGCTGTCAACTTTTGTTAACTTTTATTAAAGCTGTCCACTTTTGTTAACTTTTTTTGAAGCTGTCAACTTTTGTTAACTTCTTTTGAAACTGTCAACTTTTGTTCACTTTTATTAAAGCTGTTAACTTTTGTTAACTTTTATTGAAGCTGTCAATTTTTGTTAACAATTTTGAAGCTGTCAACTTTTGTTAACTTCTTTTGATGTTTTGTCTTCTTTTTTGAAACGGTCAACTTTTGTGGAAGCTGTCAAGTTTTGTTAACTTTTTTAAAACTGTCAACTTTTGCTAACTTTTTTTGAAGCTGTCAACTTTTGTTAACTTTTATTGAAGCTCTCAACTTTTGTTAACTATATTGAAGCTGTCAACTTTTGTTAACTTCTTTTGAAGTTTTGTTAACTTTTTTGAAGCTATCAACTTTTGTTATCTTCTTTTGAAATTTTGTTAACTTTTTTAAAGCTGTCAACTTTTGCTAACTTTTTTTGAAGCTGTCAACTTTTGTTAACTTTTTTAAAGCTGTCAACTTTTGTTAACTTTTTTAAAGCTGTCAACTTTTGTTAACTTTTGTTAACTTCTTTTAAAGTTTTGTTAACTTTTTTAAAGCTGTCAACTTTTGTTAACTTTTGTTAACTTCTTTTGAAGTTTTGTTAACTTTTTTGAAGCTGTCAACTTTTGTTAACTTCTTTTGATGTTCTGTCTTCTTTTTTGAAACTGTCAACTTTTGTGGAAGCTGTCAAGTTTTGTTAACTTTTTTTAAAACTGTCAACTTTTGTTAACTTTTTTAAAGCTGTCAACTTTTGTTAACTTCTTTCGAAACTGTCAACTTTTTTTAACTTTTATTGAAACTGTCAACTTTTGTTAACTATATTGAAGCTGTCACTTTTTGTTAACTTCTTTTGAAGTTTTGTTAACTTTTTTGAAGCTATCAACTTTTGTTATCTTCTTTTGAAGTTTTGTTAATTTTTTTGAAGCTGTCAACATTTGTTAACTTTTTTGAAGCTGTCAACTTTTGTTAACTTTTTTTAAAGCTGTCAACATTTGTTAACTGTTTGTGAAGCTGTCAACTTTTGTTAACTTTTTTTTAAAGCTGTCAACTTTTGTTAACTTTTTTAAAGCTGTCAACTTTTGTTAACTGGTTTTGAAGCTGTTAACTTTTGTTAATTTTTATAGAAGCTGTCAACTTTTGTTAACTTTTTTTGAAGCTGTCAACTTTTGTTAACTTTTTTTAAGCTGTCAACTTTTGTTAACTTTTTTTGAAGCTGTCAACTTTTGTTAACTTTTTTTGAAGCTGTCAACTTTTGTTAACTTTTATTAAAGCTGTCCACTTTTGTTAACTTTTTTTGAAGCTGTCAACTTTTGTTAACTTCTTTTGAAACTGTCAACTTTTGTTCACTTTTATTAAAGCTGTTAACTTTTGTTAACTTTTATTGAAGCTGTCAATTTTTGTTAACAATTTTGAAGCTGTCAACTTTTGTTAACTTTTATTGAAGCTGTCAACTTTTGTTAACTTTTTTGGAAGCTGTCAACATTTGTTAACTTTTTTGAAGCTGTCAACTTTTGTTAACTTTTTTTGAAGCTGTCAACTTTTGTTAACTTTTATAGAAGCTGTCAACTTTTGTTAACTTTTTTTGAAGCTGTCAACTTTTGTTAACTTTTTTTAAGCTGTCAACTTTTGTTAACTTTTTTTGAAGCTGTCAACTTTTGTTAACTTTTTTTGAAGCTGTCAACTTTTGTTAACTTTTATTAAAGCTGTCCACTTTTGTTAACTTTTTTTGAAGCTGTCAACTTTTGTTAACTTCTTTTGAAACTGTCAACTTTTGTTCACTTTTATTAAAGCTGTTAACTTTTGTTAACTTTTATTGAAGCTGTCAATTTTTGTTAACAATTTTGAAGCTGTCAACTTTTGTTAACTTCTTTTGATGTTTTGTCTTCTTTTTTGAAACGGTCAACTTTTGTGGAAGCTGTCAAGTTTTGTTAACTTTTTTTAAAACTGTCAACTTTTGTTAACTTTTTTAAAGCTGTCAACTTTTGTTAACTTCTTTTGAAATTTTGTTAACTTTTTTGAAGCTGTCAACTTTTGTTAATTTTTTTTGAAGCTGTCAACTTTTGTTAACTTTTTGAAGCTGTCAACTTTTGTTAACTTTTTTTGAAGCTATCAACTTTTGTTAACTTTTATTGAAGCTGTCAACTTTTGTTAACTTTTTTGGAAGCTGTCAACATTTGTTAACTTTTTTGAAGCTGTCAACTTTTGTTAACTTTTTTTAAAGCTGTCAACATTTGTTAACTGTTTTTGAAGCTGTCAACTTTTGTTAACTTTTTTTTAAAGCTGTCAACTTTTGTTTACTTTTTTAAAGCTGTCAACTTTTGTTAACTTTTTTAAAGCTGTCAACTTTTGTTAACTTCTTTTGAAGTTTTGTCTATTTTTTTGAAACTGTCAACTTTTGTTAACTTTTATTGAAGCTGTCAACTTTTGTTAACTTTTTTTGAAGCTGTCAACTTTTGTTAACTGGTTTTGAAGCTGTTAACTTTTGTTAACTTTTTTTGAAGCTGTCAACTTTTGTTAACTTTTTTGAAGCTGTCAACTTTTGTTAACTTTTTTTAAAACTGTCAACTTTTGTTAACTTTTTTTGAAGCTGTCAACTTTTGTTAACTTTTATTAAAGCTGTCCACTTTTGTTAACTTTTTTTGAAGCTGTCAACTTTTGTTAACTTCTTTTGAAACTGTCAACTTTTGTTAACTTTTATTGAAGCTGTCAACTTTTGTTAACTTTTATTGAAGCTGTCAACTTTTGTTAACTTGTTTGAAGCTTTCAACTTTTGTTAACTTTTTTTGGAGCTGTCAACTTTTGTTAACTTTTATTGAAGCGTCAACTTTTGTTAACTTGTTTGAAGCTTTCAACTTTTGTTAACTTTTTTAAGGCTGTCAACTTTTGTTAACTTTTTTTAAAGCTGTCAACATTTGTTAACTGTTTGTGAAGCTGTCAACTTTTGTTAACTTTTTTTTAAAGCTGTCAACTTTTGTTAACTTTTTTAAAGCTGTCAACTTTTGTTAACTTTTGTTAACTTCTTTTGAAGTTTTGTCTACTTTTTTGAAACTGTCAACTTTTGTTAACTTTTATTGAAGCTGTAAACTTTTGTTAACTTTTTTTGAAGCTGTCATTTTTTGTTAACTGGTTTTGAAGCTGTTAACTTTTATTAACCTTTTTTGAAGCTGTCAACTTTTGTTAACTTTTTTGAAGCTGTCAACTTTTGTTAACTTTTTTTGAAGCTGTCAACTTTTTTTAACTTTTTTTGAAGCTGTCAACTTTTGTTAACTTTTTTTGATGTTTTGTCTTATTTTTTGAAACTGTCAACTTATGTGGAAGCTGTCAAGTTTTGTTAACTTTTTTTAAAACTGTCAACTTTTGTTAACTTTTTTAAAGCTGTCAACTTTTGTTAACTTCTTTTGATGTTTTGTCTTCTTTTTTGAAACTGTCAACTTTTGTGGAAGCTGTCAAGTTTTGTTAACTTTTTTTAAAACTGTCAACTTTTGTTAACTTTTTTAAAACTGTCAACTTTTGCTAACTTTTTTTGAAGCTGTCAACTTTTGTTAACTTTTATTGAAGCTGTCAACTTTTGTTAACTATATTGAAGCTGTCAACTTTTGTTAACTTCTTTTGAAGTTTTGTTAACTTTTTTGAAGCTATCAACTTTTGTTATCTTCTTTTGAAGTTTTGTTAATTTTTTTGAAGCTGTCAACATTTGTTAACTTTTTTGAAGCTGTCAACTTTTGTTAACTTTTTTTAAAGCTGTCAACATTTGTTAACTGTTTGTGAAGCTGTCAACTTTTGTTAACTTTTTTTTAAAGCTGTCAACTTTTGTTAACTTTTTTAAAGCTGTCAACTTTTGTTAACTGGTTTTGAAGCTGTTAACTTTTGTTAATTTTTTTTGAAGCTGTCAAATTTTGTTAACTTTTATTGAAGCTGTCAACTTTTGTTAACTTTTTTGGAAGCTGTCAACATTTGTTAACTTTTTTGAAGCTGTCAACTTTTGTTAACTTTTTTTGAAGCTGTCAACTTTTGTTAACTTTTATAGAAGCTGTCAACTTTTGTTAACTTTTTTTGAAGCTGTCAACTTTTGTTAACTTTTTTGAAGCTGTCAACTTTTGTTAACTTTTTTTGAAGCTGTCAACTTTTGTTAACTTTTTTTGAAGCTGTCAACTTTTGTTAACTTTTATTAAAGCTGTCCACTTTTGTTAACTTTTTTGAAGCTGTCAACTTTTGTTAACTTCTTTTGAAACTGTCAACTTTTGTTCACTTTTATTAAAGCTGTTAACTTTTGTTAACTTTTATTGAAGCTGTCAATTTTTGTTAACAATTGTGAAGCTGTCAACTTTTGTTAACTTCTTTTGATGTTTTGTCTTCTTTTTTGAAACGGTCAACTTTTGTGGAAGCTGTCAAGTTTTGTTAACTTTTTTTAAAACTGTCAACTTTTGTTAACTTTTTTAAAGCTGTCAACTTTTGTTAACTTCTTTTGAAATTTTGTTAACTTTTTCGAAGCTGTCAAATTTTGTTAATTTTTTTTGAAGCTGTCAACTTTTGTTAACTTTTTGAAGCTGTCAACTTTTGTTAACTTTTTTTGAAGCTATCAACTTTTGTTAACTTTTATTGAAGCTGTCAACTTTTGTTAACTTTTTTGGAAGCTGTCAACATTTGTTAAGTTTTTTGAAGCTGTCAACTTTTGTTAACTTTTTTTAAAGCTGTCAACATTTGTTAACTGTTTTTGAAGCTGTCAACTTTTGTTAACTTTTTTTTAAAGCTGTCAACTTTTGTTTACTTTTTTAAAGCTGTCAACTTTTGTTAACTTTTTTAAAGCTGTCAACTTTTGTTAACTTTTGTTAACTTCTTTTGAAGTTTTGTCTACTTTTTTGAAACTGTCAACTTTTGTTAACTTTTATTGAAGCTGTCAACTTTTGTTAACTTTTTTTGAAGCTGTCAACTTTTGTTAACTGGTTTTGAAGCTGTTAACTTTTGTTAACTTTTTTTGAAGCTGTCAACTTTTGTTAACTTTTTTGAAGCTGTCAACTTTTGTTAACTTTTTTTAAAACTGTCAACTTTTGTTAACTTTTTTTGAAGCTGTCAACTTTTGTTAACTTTTATTAAAGCTGTCCACTTTTGTTAACTTTTTTTGAAGCTGTCAACTTTTGTTAACTTCTTTTGAAACTGTCAACTTTTGTTAACTTTTATTGAAGCTGTCAACTTTTGTTAACTTGTTTGAAGCTGTCAACTTTTGTTAACTTTTTTTGGAGCTGTCAACTTTTGTTAACTTTTATTGAAGCGTCAACTTTTGTTAACTTTTTGGGAAGCTCTCAAAATTTGTTAACTTTTTTAAGGCTGTCAACTTTTGTTAACTTTTTTTAAAGCTGTCAACATTTGTTAACTGTTTGTGAAGCTGTCAACTTTTGTTAACTTTTTTTTAAAGCTGTCAACTTTTGTTAACTTTTTTAAAGCTGTCAACTTTTGTTAACTTTTGTTAACTTCTTTTGAAGTTTTGTCTACTTTTTTGAAACGGTCAACTTTTGTTAACTTTTATTGAAGCTGTCAACTTTTGTTAACTTTTTTTGAAGCTGTCAACTATTGTTAACTGGTTTTGAAGCTGTTAACTTTTATTAACTTTTTTTGAAGCTGTCAACTTTTGTTAACTTTTTTGAAGCTGTCAACTTTTGCTAACTTTTTTTGAAGCTGTCAACTTTTTTTAACTTTTTTTGAAGCTGTCAATTTTTGTTAACTTCTTTTGATGTTTTGTCTTATTTTTTGAAACTGTCAACTTATGTGGAAGCTGTCAAGTTTTGTTAACTTTTTTTAAAACTGTCAACTTTTGTTAACTTTTTTAAAGCTGTCAACTTTTGTTAACTTCTTTTGATGTTTTGTCTTCTTTTTTGAAACTGTCAACTTTTGTGGAAGCTGTCAAGTTTTGTTAACTTTTTTTAAAACTGTCAACTTTTGTTAACTTTTTTAAAGCTGTCAACTTTTGTTAACTTCTTTTGAAATTTTGTTAACTTTTTTAAAGCTGTCAACTTTTGCTAACTTTTTTTGAAGCTGTCAACTTTTGTTAACTTTTTTAAAGCTGTCAACTTTTGTTAACTTTTTTAAAGCTGTCAACTTTTGTAAACTTTTGTTAACTTCTTTTAAAGTTTTGTTAACTTTTTTAAAGCTGTCAACTTTTGTTAACTTTTGTTAACTTCTTTTAAAGTTTTGTTAACTTTTTTGAAGCTGTCAACTTTTGTTAACTTCTTTTGATGTTCTGTCTTCTTTTTTGAAACTGTCAACTTTTGTGGAAGCTGTCAAGTTTTGTTAACTTTTTTTAAAACTGTCAACTTTTGTTAACTTTTTTAAAGCTGTCAACTTTTGTTAACTTCTTTTGAAACTGTCAACTTTTTTTAACTTTTATCGAAGCTGTCAACTTTTGTTAACTATATTGAAGCTGTCAACTTTTGTTAACTTCTTTTAAAGTTTTGTTAACTTTTTTGAAGCTATCAACTTTTGTTATCTTCTTTTGAAGTTTTGTTAATTTTTTTGAAGCTGTCAACATTTGTTAACTTTTTTGAAGCTGTCAACTTTTGTTAACTTTTTTTAAAGCTGTCAACATTTGTTAACTGTTTGTGAAGCTGTCAACTTTTGTTAACTTTTTTTTAAAGCTGTCAACTTTTGTTAACTTTTTTAAAGCTGTCAACTTTTGTTAACTGGTTTTGAAGCTGTTAACTTTTGTTAATTTTTTTTGAAGCTGTCAAATTTTGTTAACTTTTATTGAAGCTGTCAACTTTTGTTAACTTTTTTGGAAGCTGACAACATTTGTTAACTTTTTTGAAGCTGTCAACTTTTGTTAACTTTTTTTGAAGCTGTCAACTTTTGTTAACTTTTATAGAAGCTGTCAACTTTTGTTAACTTTTTTTGAAGCTGTCAACTTTTGTTAACTTTTTTGAAGCTGTCAACTTTTGTTAACTTTTTTTGAAGCTGTCAACTTTTGTTAACTTTTTTTGAAGCTGTCAACTTTTGTTAACTTTTATTTAAGCTGTCCACTTTTGTTAACTTTTTTTGAAGCTGTCAACTTTTGTTAACTTCTTTTGAAACTGTCAACTTTTGTTCACTTTTATTAAAGCTGTTAACTTTTGTTAACTTTTATTGAAGCTGTCAATTTTTGTTAACAATTTTGAAGCTGTCAACTTTTGTTAACTTCTTTTGATGTTTTGTCTTCTTTTTTGAAACGGTCAACTTTTGTGGAAGCTGTCAAGTTTTGTTAACTTTTTTTAAAACTGTCAACTTTTGTTAACTTTTTTAAAGCTGTCAACTTTTGTTAACTTCTTTTGAAATTTTGTTAACTTTTTTGAAGCTGTCAACTTTTGTTAATTTTTTTTGAAGCTGTCAACTTTTGTTAACTTTTTGAAGCTGTCAACTTTTGTTAACTTTTTTTGAAGCTATCAACTTTTGTTAACTTTTATTGAAGCTGTCAACTTTTGTTAACTTTTTTGGAAGCTGTCAACATTTGTTAACTTTTTTGAAGCTGTCAACTTTTGTTAACTTTTTTTAAAGCTGTCAACATTTGTTAACTGTTTTTGAAGCTGTCAACTTTTGTTAACTTTTTTTTAAAGCTGTCAACTTTTGTTTACTTTTTTAAAGCTGTCAACTTTTGTTAACTTTTTTAAAGCTGTCAACTTTTGTTAACTTCTTTTGAAGTTTTGTCTACTTTTTTGAAACTGTCAACTTTTGTTAACTTTTATTGAAGCTGTCAACTTTTGTTAACTTTTTTTGAAGCTGTCAACTTTTGTTAACTGGTTTTGAAGCTGTTAACTTTTGTTAACTTTTTTTGAAGCTGTCAACTTTTGTTAACTTTTTTGAAGCTGTCAACTTTTGTTAACTTTTTTTAAAACTGTCAACTTTTGTTAACTTTTTTTGAAGCTGTCAACTTTTGTTAACTTTTATTAAAGCTGTCCACTTTTGTTAACTTTTTTTGAAGCTGTCAACTTTTGTTAACTTCTTTTGAAACTGTCAACTTTTGTTAACTTTTATTGAAGCTGTCAACTTTTGTTAACTTTTATTGAAGCTGTCAACTTTTGTTAACTTGTTTGAAGCTGTCAACTTTTGTTAACTTTTTTTGGAGCTGTCAACTTTTGTTAACTTTTATTGAAGCGTCAACTTTTGTTAACTTTTTGGGAAGCTCTCAAAATTTGTTAACTTTTTTAAGGCTGTCAACTTTTGTTAACTTTTTTTAAAGCTGTCAACATTTGTTAACTGTTTGTGAAGCTGTCAACTTTTGTTAACTTTTTTTTTAAAGCTGTCAACTTTTGTTAACTTTTTTAAAGCTGTCAACTTTTGTTAACTTTTGTTAACTTCTTTTAAAGTTTTGTCTACTTTTTTGAAACTGTCAACTTTTGTTAACTTTTATTGATGCTGTCAACTTTTGTTAACTTTTTTTGAAGCTGTCAACTTTTGTTAACTGGTTTTGAAGCTGTTAACTTTTATTAACTTTTTTTGAAGCTGTCAACTTTTGTTAACTTTTTTGAAGCTGTCAACTTTTGTTAACTTGTTTTGAAGCTGTCAACTTTTTTTAACTTTTTTTGAAGCTGTCAACTTTTGTTAACTTTTTTTGATGTTTTGTCTTATTTTTTGAAACTGTCAACTTATGTGGAAGCTGTCAAGTTTTGTTAACTTTTTTTAAAACTGTCAACTTTTGTTAACTTTTTTAAAGCTGTCAACTTTTGTTAACTTCTTTTGATGTTTTGTCTTCTTTTTTGAAACTGTCAACTTTTGTGGAAGCTGTCAAGTTTTGTTAACTTTTTTTAAAACTGTCAACTTTTGTTAACTTTTTTAAAGCTGTCAACTTTTGTTAACTTCTTTTGAAATTTTGTTAACTTTTTTAAAGCTGTCAACTTTTGCTAACTTTTTTTAAAGCTGTCAACTTTTGTTAACTTTTTTAAAGCTGTCAACTTTTGTTAACTTTTTTAAAGCTGTCAACTTTTGTTAACTTTTTTTAAAACTGTCAACTTTTGTTAACTTTTTTTGAAGCTGTCAACTTTTGTTAACTTTTATTAAAGCTGTCCACTTTTGTTAACTTTTTTTGAAGCTGTCAACTTTTGTTAACTTCTTTTGAAACTGTCAACTTTTGTTAACTTTTATTGAAGCTGTCAACTTTTGTTAACTTTTATTGAAGCTGTCAACTTTTGTTAACTTGTTTGAAGCTGTCAACTTTTGTTAACTTTTTTTGGAGCTGTCAACTTTTGTTAACTTTTATTGAAGCGTCAACTTTTGTTAACTTTTTGGGAAGCTCTCAAAATTTGTTAACTTTTTTAAGGCTGTCAACTTTTGTTAACTTTTTTTAAAGCTGTCAACATTTGTTAACTGTTTGTGAAGCTGTCAACTTTTGTTAACTTTTTTTTTAAAGCTGTCAACTTTTGTTAACTTTTTTAAAGCTGTCAACTTTTGTTAACTTTTGTTAACTTCTTTTGAAGTTTTGTCTACTTTTTTGAAACTGTCAACTTTTGTTAACTTTTATTGATGCTGTCAACTTTTGTTAACTTTTTTTGAAGCTGTCAACTTTTGTTAACTGGTTTTGAAGCTGTTAACTTTTATTAACTTTTTTTGAAGCTGTCAACTTTTGTTAACTTTTTTGAAGCTGTCAACTTTTGTTAACTTGTTTTGAAGCTGTCAACTTTTTTTAACTTTTTTTGAAGCTGTCAACTTTTGTTAACTTTTTTTGATGTTTTGTCTTATTTTTTGAAACTGTCAACTTATGTGGAAGCTGTCAAGTTTTGTTAACTTTTTTTAAAACTGTCAACTTTTGTTAACTTTTTTAAAGCTGTCAACTTTTGTTAACTTCTTTTGATGTTTTGTCTTCTTTTTTGAAACTGTCAACTTTTGTGGAAGCTGTCAAGTTTTGTTAACTTTTTTTAAAACTGTCAACTTTTGTTGACTTTTTTAAAGCTGTCAACTTTTGTTAACTTCTTTTGAAATTTTGTTAACTTTTTTAAAGCTGTCAACTTTTGCTAACTTTTTTTAAAGCTGTCAACTTTTGTTAACTTTTTTAAAGCTGTCAACTTTTGTTAACTTTTTTAAAGCTGTCAACTTTTGTTAACTTTTGTTAACTTCTTTTAAAGTTTTGTTAACTTTTTTAAAGCTGTCAACTTTTGTTAACTTTTGTTAACTTCTTTTGAAGTTTTGTTAACTTTTTTGAAGCTGTCAACTTTTGTTAACTTCTTTTGATGTTTTGTCTTCTTTTTTGAAACTGTCAACTTTTGTGGAAGCTGTCAAGTTTTGTTAACTTTTTTTAAAACTGTCAACTTTGTTAACTTTTTTAAAGCTGTCAACTTTTGTTAACTTCTTTTGAAACTGTCAACTTTTTTTAACTTTTATTGAAGCTGTCAACTTTTGTTAACTATATTGAAACTGTCAACTTTTGTTAACTTCTTTTGAAGTTTTGTTAACTTTTTTGAAGCTATCAACTTTTGTTATCTTCTTTTGAAGTTTTGTTAATTTTTTTGAAGCTGTCAACATTTGTTAACTTTTTTGAAGCTGTCAACTTTTGTTAACTTTTTTTAAAGCTGTCAACATTTGTTAACTGTTTGTGAAGCTGTCAACTTTTGTTAACTTTTTTTTAAAGCTGTCAACTTTTGTTAACTGGTTTTGAAGCTGTTAACTTTTGTTAATTTTTTTTGAAGCTGTCAAATTTTGTTAACTTTTATTAAAGCTGTCAACTTTTGTTAACTTTTTTGGAAGCTGTCAACATTTGTTAACTTTTTTGAAGCTGTCAACTTTTGTTAACTTTTTTTGAAGCTGTCAACTTTTGTTAACTTTTATAGAAGCTGTCAACTTTTGTTAACTTTTTTTGAAGCTGTCAACTTTTGTTAACTTTTTTGAAGCTGTCAACTTTTGTTAACTTTTTTTGAAGCTGTCAACTTTTGTTAACTTTTTTTGAAGCTGTCAACTTTTGTTAACTTTTATTAAAGCTGTCCACTTTTGTTAACTTTTTTTGAAGCTGTCAACTTTTGTTAACTTCTTTTGAAACTGTCAACTTTTGTTCACTTTTATTCAAGCTGTTAACTTTTGTTAACTTTTATTGAAGCTGTCAATTTTTGTTAACAATTTTAAAGCTGTCAACTTTTGTTAACTTCTTTTGATGTTTTGTCTTCTTTTTTGAAACGGTCAATTTTTGTGGAAGCTGTCAAGTTTTGTTAACTTTTTTTAAAACTGTCAACTTTTGTTAACTTTTTTAAAGCTGTCAACTTTTGTTAACTTTTTTGAAGCTGTCAACTTTTGTTAATTTTTTTTGAAGCTGTCAACTTTTGTTAACTTTTTTAAGCTGTCAACTTTTGTTAACTTTTTTTGAAGCTATCAACTTTTGTTAACTTTTATTGAAGCTGTCAACTTTTGTTAACTTTTTTGGAAGCTGTCAACATTTGTTAACTTTTTTGAAGCTGTCAACTTTTGTTAACTTTTTTTAAAGCTGTCAACATTTGTTAACTGTTTTTGAAGCTGTCACCTTTTGTTAACTTTTTTTAAAGCTGTCAACTTTTGTTTACTTTTTTAAAGCTGTCAACTTTTGTTAACTTTTTTAAAGCTGTCAACTTTTGTTAACTTTTGTTAACTTTTTTTGAAGTTTTGTCTACTTTTTTGAAACTGTCAACTTTTGTTAACTTTTATTGAAGCTGTCAACTTTTGTTAACTTTTTTGATGTTTTGTCTTCTTTTTTGAAACTGTCAACTTTTGTGGAAGCTGTCAAGTTTTGTTAACTTTTTTTAAAACTGTCAACTTTTGTTAACTTTTTTAAAGCTGTCAACTTTTGTTAACTTCTTTTGAAATTATGTTAACTTTTTTGAAGCTGTCAACTTTTGTTAATTTTTTTTTAAGCTGTCAACTTTTGTTAACTTTCTGAAGCTGTCAAATTTTGTTATTTTTTTTTTGAAGCTATTAACTTTTGTTAACTTTTATTGAAGCTGTCAACTTTTGTTAACTTTTTTGGAAGCTGTCAACATTTGTTAACTTTTTTGAAGCTGTCAACTTTTGTTAACTTTTTTTTAAAGCTGTCAACTTTTGTTTATTTTTTTAAAGCTGTCAACTTTTGTTAACTTTTTTAAAGCTGTCAACTTTTGTTAACTTTTGTTAACTTCTTTTGAAGTTTTGTCTACTTTTTTGAAACTGTCAACTTTTGTTAACTTTTATTGAAGCGGTCAACTTTTGTTAACTTTTTTTGAAGCTGTCAACTTTTGTTAACTGGTTTTGAAGCTGTTAACTTTTGTTAACTTTTTTTGAAGCTGTCAACTTTTGTTAACTTTTTTGAAGCTGTCAACTTTTGTTAACTTTTTTTAAAACTGTCAACTTTTGTTAACTTTTTTTGAAGCTGTCAACTTTTGTTAACTTTTATTAAAGCTGTCCACTTTTGTTAACTTTTTTTGAAGCTGTCAACTTTTGTTAACTTCTTTTAAAACTGTCAACTTTTGTTAACTTTTATTGAAGCTGTCAACTTTTGTTAACTTTTATTGAAGCTGTCAACTTTTGTTAACTTGTTTGAAGCTGTCAACTTTTGTTAACTTTTATTGGAGCTGTCAACTTTTGTTAACTTTTATTGAAGCGTCAACTTTTGTTAACTTTTTGGGAAGCACTCAAAATTTGTTAACTTTTTTAAGGCTGTCAACTTTTGTTAACTTTTTTTAAAGCTGTCAACATTTGTTAACTGTTTGTGAAGATGTCAACTTTTGTTAACTTTTTTTTAAAGCTGTCAACTTTTGTTACCTTTTTTAAAGCTGTCAACTTTTGTTAACTTTTGTTAACTTCTTTTGACGTTTTGTCTACTTTTTTGAAACTGTCAACTTTTGTTAACTTTTATTGAAGCTGTCAACTTTTGTTAACTTTTTTTAAAGCTGTCAACTTTTGTAAACTGGTTTTGAAGCTGTTAACTTTTATTAACTTTTTTTGAAGCTGTCAACTTTTGTTAACTTTTTTGAAGCTGTCAACTTTTGTTAACTTTTTTTGAAGCTGTCAACTTTTTTTAACTTTTTTTGAAGCTGTCAACTTTTGTTAACTTCTTTTGATGTTTTGTCTTATTTTTTAAAACTGTCAACTTTTGTGGAAGCTGTCAAGTTTTGTTAACTTTTTTTAAAACTGTCAACTTTTGTTAACTTTTTAAAGCTGTCAACTTTTGTTAACTTCTTTGATGTTTTGTCTTCTTTTTTGAAACTGTCAACTTTTGTGGAAGCTGTCAAGTTTTGTTAACTTTTTTTAAAACTGTCAACTTTTGTTAACTTTTTTAAAGCTGTCAACTTTTGTTAACTTTTTTGGAAGCTGTCAACATTTGTTAACTTTTTTGAAGCTGTCAACTTGTGTTAACTTTTTTTGAAGCTGTCAACTTTTGTTAACTGGTTTTGAAGCTGTCAAGTTTTGTTAACTTTTTTGAAGCTGTCAACTTTTGTTAACTTTTTTAAAGTTGTCAACTTTTGCTAATTTTTTTTAAAGCTGTCAACTTTTGTTAACTTTTTTAAAGCTGTTAACTTTTGTTAACTTTTTTAAAGCTGTCAACTTTTGTTAACTTATTTTAAAGTTTTGTTAACTTTTTTAAAGCTGTCAACTTTTGTTAACTTTTGTTAACTTCTTTTGAAGTTTTGTTAACTTTTTTGAAGCTGTCAACTTTTGTTAACTTCTTTTGATGTTTTGTCTTCTTTTTTGAAACTGTCAACTTTTGTGGAAGCTGTCAAGTTTTGTTAACTTTTTTTAAAACTGTCAACTTTTGTTAACTTTTTTGAAGCTGTCAACTTTTGTTAATTTTTTTTGAAGCTGTCAACTTTTGCTAACTTTTTGGAGCTGTCAACTTTTGTTAACTTTTTTTGAAGCTATCAAGTTTTGTTAACTTTTATTGAAGCTGTCAACTTTTGTTAACTTTTTTGGAAGCTGTCAACATTTGTTAACTTTTTTGAAGCTGTCAACTTTTGTTAACTTTTTTTAAAGCTGTCAACATTTGTTAACTGTGTTTGAAGCTGTCAACTTTTGTTTACTTTTTTAAAGCTGTCAACTTTTGTTAACTTTTTTAAAGCTGTCAACTTTTGTTAACTTTTGTTAACTTCTTTTGAAGTTTTGTCTACTTTTTTGAAACTGTCAACTTTTGTTAACTTTTATTGAACCTGTCAACTTTTGTTAACTTTTTTGAAGCTGTCAACTTTTGTTAACTTTTTTTGAAGCTGTCAACTTTTGTTAACTTTTTTTGAAGCTGTCAACTTTTGTTAACTTTTATTAAAGCTGTCCACTTTTGTTAACTTTTTTTGAAGCTGTCAACTTTTGTTAACTTCTTTTGAAACTGTCAACTTTTTTTAACTTTTATTGAAGCTGTCAACTTTTGTTAACTTTTATTGAAGCTGTCAATTTTTGTTATCTATTTTGAAGCTGTCAACTTTTGTTAACTTCTTTTGAAGTTTTGTTAACTTTTTTGAAGCTATCAACTTTTGTTATCTTCTTTTGAAGTTTTGTTAATTTTTTTGAAGCTGTCAACATTTGTTAACTTTTTTGAAACTGTCAACTTTTGTTAACTTTTTTTAAAGCTGTCAACATTTGTTAACTGTTTGTGAAGCTGTCAACTTTTGTTAACTTTTTTTTAAAGCTGTCAACTTTTGTTAACTTTTTTTAAAGCTGTCAACTTTTGTTAACTGGTTTTGAAGCTGTTAACTTTTGTTAAATTTTTTTGAAGCTGTCAACTTTTGTTAACTTTTATTGAAGCTGTCAACTTTTGTTAACTTTTTTGGAAGCCGTCAACATTTGTTAAATTTTTTGAAGCTGTCAACTTTTGTTAACTTTTTTTGAAGCTGTCAACTTTTGTTAACTTTTATTAAAGCTGTCAACTTTTGTTAACATTTTTTGAAGCTGTCAACTTTAGTTAACTTTTTTGAAGCTGTCAACTTTTGTTAACTTTTTTTGAAGCTGTCAACTTTTGTTAACTTTTTTAGAAGCTGTCAACTTTTGTTAACTTTTATTAAAGCTGTCCACTTTTGTTAACTTTTTTTGAAGCTGTCAACTTTTGTTAACTTCTTTTGAAACCGTCAACTTTGGTTCACTTTTATTAAAGCTGTTAACTTTTGTTAACTTTTATTGAAGCTGTCAATTTTTGTTAACTATTTTGAAGCTATCAACTTTTGTTAACTTTTATTGAAGCTGTCATCTTTTGTTAACTTTTTTGGAAGCTGTCAACATTTGTTAACTTTTTTGAAGCTGTCAACTTTTGTTAACTTTTTTTAAAGCTGTCAACATTTGTTAACTGTTTTTGTAGCTGTCAACTTTTGTTAACCTTTTTTTAAAGCTGTCAACTTTTGTTAACTTTTTTAAAGCTGTCAACTTTTGTTAACTTTTTTAAAGCTGTCAACTTTTGTTAACTTTTGGTAACTTTTTTTGATGTTTTGTCTACTTTTTTGAAACTGTCAACTTTTGTTAACTTTTATTGAAGCTGTCATTTTTTGTTAACTTCCCTTGATGTTTTGTCTTCTTTTTTGAAACTGTCAACTTTTGTGGAAGCTGTCAAGTTTTGTTAACTTTTTTTAAAACTGTTAACTTTTGTTAACTTTTTTAAAGCTGTCAACTTTTGTTAACTTCTTTTGAAATTTTGTTAACTTTTTTGAAGCTGTCAACTTTTGTTAACTTTTTTGGAAGCTGTCAACATTTGTTAACTTTTTTGAAGCTGTCAACTTTTGTTAACTTTTTTTGAAGCTGTCACCTTTTGTTAACTTTTATAGAAGCTGTCAACTTTTGTTAACTTTTTTTGAAGCTGTCAACTTTTGTTAACTTTTTTGAAGCTGTCAACTTTTGTTAACTTTTTTTGAAGCTGTCAACTTTTGTTAACTTTTTTTGAAGCTGTCAACTTTTGTTAACTTTTATTAAAGCTGTCCACTTCTGTTAACTTTTTTTGAAGCTGTCAACTTTTGTTAACTTCTTTTGAAACTGTCAACGTTTGGTCACTTTTATTAAAGCTGTTAACTTTTGTTAACTTTTATTGAAGCTGTCAATTTTTGTTAACAATTTTGGAGCTGTCAACTTTTGTTAACTTCTTTTGATGTTTTGTCTTCTTTTTTGAAACGGTCAACTTTTGTGGAAGCTGTCAAGTTTTGTTAACTTTTTTTAAAACTGTCAACTTTTGTTAACTTTTTTAATGCTGTCAACTTTTGTTAACTTCTTTTGAAATTTTGTTAACTTTTTTGAAGCTGTCAACTTTTGTTAATTATTTTTGAAGCTGTCAACTTTTGTTAACTTTTTGAAGCTGTCAACTTTTGTTAACTTCTTTTGAAGCTATCAACTTTTGTTAACTTTTATTGAAGCTGTCAACTTTTGTTAACTTTTTTGGAAGCTGTCAACATTTGTTAACTTTTTTGAAGCTGTCAACTTTTGTTAAATTTTTTTAAAGCTGTCAACATTTGTTAACTGTTTTTGAAGCTGTCAACTTTTGTTAACTTTTTTTTAAAGCTGTCAACTTTTGTTTACTTTTTTAAAGCTGTCAACTTTTGTTAACTTTTTTAAAGCTGTCAACTTTTGTTAACTTTTGTTAACTTCTTTTGAAGTTTTGTCTACTTTTTTGAAACTGTCAACTTTTGTTAACTTTTTTGATGTTTTGTCTTCTTTTTTGAAACTGTCAATTTTGTTAACTTTTTTTAAAACTGTCAACTTTTGTTAACTTTTTTAAAGCTGTCAACTTTTGTTAACTTCTTTTAAAATTTTGTTAACTTTTTTGAAGCTGTCAAGTTTTGTTAATTTTTTTTAAGCTGTCAACTTTTGTTAACTTTCTGAAGCTGTCAAATTTTGTTAACTTTTTTTGAAGCTATCAACTTTTGTTAACTTTTATTGAAGCTGTCAACTTTTGTTAACTTTTTTGGAAGCTGTCAACATTTGTTAACTTTTTTGAAGCTGTCAACTTTTGTTAACTTTTTTTTAAAGCTGTCAACTTTTGTTTATTTTTTTAAAGCTGTCAACTTTTGTTAACTTTTTTAAAGCTGTCAACTTTTGTTAACTTTTGTTAACTTCTTTTGAAGTTTTGTCTACTTTTTTGAAACTGTCAACTTTTGTTAACTTTTATTGAAGCGGTCAACTTTTGTTAACTTTTTTTGAAGCTGTTAACTTTTGTTAACTGGTTTTGAAGCTGTTAACTTTTGTTAACTTTTTTTAAAGCTGTCAACTCTGGTTAACTTTTTCGAAGCTGTCAACTTTTGTTAACTTTTTTTAAAACTGTCAACTTTTGTTAACTTTTTTTGAAGCTGTCAACTTTTGTTAACTTTTATTAAAGCTGTCCACTTTTGTTAACTTTTTTTGAATCTGTCAACTTTTGTTAACTTCTTTTGAAACTGTCAACTTTTGTTAACTTTTATTGAAGCTGTCAACTTTTGTTAACTTTTATTGAAGCTGTCAACTTTTGTTAACTTGTTTGAAGCTGTCAACTTTTGTTAACTTTTTTTGGAGCTGTCAACTTTTGTTAACTTTTATTGAAGAGTCAACTTGTGTTAACTTTTTGGGAAGCTCTCAAAATTTGTTAACTTTTTTAAGGCTGTCAACTTTTGTTAACTTTTTTTAAAGCTGTCAACATTTGTTAACTGTTTGTAAAGCTGTCAACTTTTGTTAACTTTTTTAAAGCTGTCAACTTTTGTTAACTTTTGTTAACTTTTTTTGAAGTTTTGTCTACTTTTTTGAAACTGTCAACTTTTGTTAACTTTTATTGAAGCTGTCATTTTTTGTTAACTTCCCTTGATGTTTTGTCTTCTTTTTTGAAACTGTCAACTTTTGTGGAAGCTGTCAAGTTTTGTTAACTTTTTTTAAAACTGTTAACTTTTGTTAACTTTTTTAAAGCTGTCAACTTTTGTTAACTTCTTTTGAAATTTTGTTAACTTTTTTGAAGCTGTCAACTTTTGTTAACTTTTTTGGAAGCTGTCAACATTTGTTAACTTTTTTGAAGCTGTCAACTTTTGTTAACTTTTTTTGAAGCTGTCAACTTTTGTTAACTTTTATAGAAGCTGTCAACTTTTGTTAACTTTTTTTGAAGCTGTCAACTTTTGTTAACTTTTTTGAAGCTGTCAACTTTTGTTAACTTTTTTTGAAGCTGTCAACTTTTGTTAACTTTTTTTGAAGCTGTCAACTTTTGTTAACTTTTATTTAAGCTGTCCACTTTTGTTAACTTTTTTTGAAGCTGTCAACTTTTGTTAACTTCTTTTGAAACTGTCAACTTTTGTTCACTTTTATTAAAGCTGTTAACTTTTGTTAACTTTTATTGAAGCTGTCAATTTTTGTTAACAATTTTGAAGCTGTCAACTTTTGTTAACTTCTTTTGATGTTTTGTCTTCTTTTTTGAAACGGTCAACTTTTGTGGAAGCTGTCAAGTTTTGTTAACTTTTTTTAAAACTGTCAACTGTTGTTAACTTTTTTAAAGCTGTCAACTTTTGTTAACTTCTTTTGAAATTTTGTTAACTTTTTTGAAGCTGTCAACTTTTGTTAATTTTTTTTGAAGCTGTCAACTTTTGTTAACTTTTTGAAGCTGTCAACTTTTGTTAACTTTTTTTGAAGCTATCAACTTTTGTTAACTTTTATTGAAGCTGTCAACTTTTGTTAACTTTTTTGGAAGCTGTCAACATTTGTTAACTTTTTTGAAGCTGTCAACTTTTGTTAACTTTTTTTAAAGCTGTCAACATTTGTTAACTGTTTTTAAAACTGTCAACTTTTGTTAACTTTTTTTTAAAGCTGTCAACTTTTGTTTACTTTTTTAAAGCTGTCAACTTTTGTTAACTTTTTTAAAGCTGTCAACTTTTGTTAACTTCTTTTGAAGTTTTGTCTACTTTTTTGAAACTGTCAACTTTTGTTAACTTTTATTGAAGCTGTCAACTTTTTTTAACTTTTTTTGAAGCTGTCAACTTTTGTTAACTGGTTTTGAAGCTGTTAACTTTTGTTAACTTTTTTTGAAGCTGTCAACTTTTGTTAACTTTTTTGAAGCTGTCAACTTTTGTTAACTTTTTTTAAAACTGTCAACTTTTGTTAACTTTTTTTGAAGCTGTCAACTTTTGTTAACTTTTATTAAAGCTGTCCACTTTTGTTAACTTTTTTTGAAGCTGTCAACTTTTGTTAACTTCTTTTGAAACTGTCAACTTTTGTTAACTTTTATTGAAGCTGTCAACTTTTGTTAACTTTTATTGAAGCTGTCAACTTTTGTTAACTTGTTTGAAGCTGTCAACTTTTGTTAACTTTTTTTGGAGCTGTCAACTTTTGTTAACTTTTATTGAAGCGTCAACTTTTGTTAACTTTTTGGGAAGCTCTCAAAATTTGTTAACTTTTTTAAGGCTGTCAACTTTTGTTAACTTTTTTTAAAGCTGTCAACATTTGTTAACTGTTTGTGAAGCTGTCAACTTTTGTTAACTTTTTTTTTAAAGCTGTCAACTTTTGTTAACTTTTTTAAAGCTGTCAACTTTTGTTAACTTTTGTTAACTTCTTTTGAAGTTTTGTCTACTTTTTTGAAACTGTCAACTTTTGTTAACTTTTATTGATGCTGTCAACTTTTGTGAACTTTTTTTGAAGCTGTCAACTTTTGTTAACTGGTTTTGAAGCTGTTAACTTTTATTAACTTTTTTTGAAGCTGTCAACTTTTGTTAACTTTTTTGAAGCTGTCAACTTTTGTTAACTTGTTTTGAAGCTGTCAACTTTTTTTAACTTTTTTTGAAGCTGTCAACTTTTGTTAACTTTTTTTGATGTTTTGTCTTATTTTTTGAAACTGTCAACTTATGTGGAAGCTGTCAAGTTTTGTTAACTTTTTTTAAAACTGTCAACTTTTGTTAACTTTTTTAAAGCTGTCAACTTTTGTTAACTTCTTTTGATGTTTTGTCTTCTTTTTTGAAACTGTCAACTTTTGTGGAAGCTGTCAAGTTTTGTTAACTTTTTTTAAAACTGTCAACTTTTGTTAACTTTTTTAAAGCTGTCAACTTTTGTTAACTTCTTTTGAAATTTTGTTAACTTTTTTAAAGCTGTCAACTTTTGCTAACTTTTTTTAAAGCTGTCAACTTTTGTTAACTTTTTTAAAGCTGTCAACTTTTGTTAACTTTTTTAAAGCTGTCAACTTTTGTTAACTTTTGTTAACTTCTTTTAAAGTTTTGTTAACTTTTTTAAAGCTGTCAACTTTTGTTAACTTTTGTTAACTTCTTTTGAAGTTTTGTTAACTTTTTTGAAGCTGTCAACTTTTGTTAACTTCTTTTGATGTTTTGTCTTCTTTTTTGAAACTGTCAACTTTTGTGGAAGCTGTCAAGTTTTGTTACCTTTTTTTAAAACTGTCAACTTTGTTAACTTTTTTAAAGCTGTCAACTTTTGTTAACTTCTTTTGAAACTGTCAACTTTTTTTAACTTTTATTGAAGCTGTCAACTTTTGTTAACTATATTGAAGCTGTCAACTTTTGTTAACTTCTTTTGAAGTTTTGTTAACTTTTTTGAAGCTATCAACTTTTGTTATCTTCTTTTGAAGTTTTGTTAATTTTTTTGAAGCTGTCAACATTTGTTAACTTTTTTGAAGCTGTCAACTTTTGTTAACTTTTTTTAAAGCTGTCAACATTTGTTAACTGTTTGTGAAGCTGTCAACTTTTGTTAACTTTTTTTTAAAGCTGTCAACTTTTGTTAACTGGTTTTGAAGCTGTTAACTTTTGTTAATTTTTTTTGAAGCTGTCAAATTTTGTTAACTTTTATTAAAGCTGTCAACTTTTGTTAACTTTTTTGGAAGCTGTCAACATTTGTTAACTTTTTTGAAGCTGTCAACTTTTGTTAACTCTTTTTGAAGCTGTCAACTTTTGTTAACTTTTATAGAAGCTGTCAACTTTTGTTAACTTTTTTTGAAGCTGTCAACTTTTGTTAACTTTTTTGAAGCTGTCAACTTTTGTTAACTTTTTTTGAAGCTGTCAACTTTTGTTAACTTTTTTTGAAGCTGTCAACTTTTGTTAACTTTTATTAAAGCTGTCCACTTTTGTTAACTTTTTTTGAAGCTGTCAACTTTTGTTAACTTCTTTTGAAACTGTCAACTTTTGTTCACTTTTATTCAAGCTGTTAACTTTTGTTAACTTTTATTGAAGCTGTCAATTTTTGTTAACAATTTTAAAGCTGTCAACTTTTGTTAACTTCTTTTGATGTTTTGTCTTCTTTTTTGAAACGGTCAATTTTTGTGGAAGCTGTCAAGTTTTGTTAACTTTTTTTAAAACTGTCAACTTTTGTTAACTTTTTTAAAGCTGTCAACTTTTGTTAACTTTTTTGAAGCTGTCAACTTTTGTTAATTTTTTTTGAAGCTGTCAACTTTTGTTAACTTTTTTAAGCTGTCAACTTTTGTTAACTTTTTTTGAAGCTATCAACTTTTGTTAACTTTTATTGAAGCTGTCAACTTTTGTTAACTTTTTTGGAAGCTGTCAACATTTGTTAACTTTTTTGAAGCTGTCAACTTTTGTTAACTTTTTTTAAAGCTGTCAACATTTGTTAACTGTTTTTAAAGCTGTCACCTTTTGTTAACTTTTTTTAAAGCTGTCAACTTTTGTTTACTTTTTTAAAGCTGTCAACTTTTGTTAACTTTTTTAAAGCTGTCAACTTTTGTTAACTTTTGTTAACTTTTTTTGAAGTTTTGTCTACTTTTTTGAAACTGTCAACTTTTGTTAACTTTTATTGAAGCTGTCAACTTTTGTTAACTTTTTTGATGTTTTGTCTTCTTTTTTGAAACTGTCAACTTTTGTGGAAGCTGTCAAGTTTTGTTAACTTTTTTTAAAACTGTCAACTTTTGTTAACTTTTTTAAAGCTGTCAACTTTTGTTAACTTCTTTTGAAATTATGTTAACTTTTTTGAAGCTGTCAACTTTTGTTAATTTTTTTTTAAGCTGTCAACTTTTGTTAACTTTCTGAAGCTGTCAAATTTTGTTATTTTTTTTTTGAAGCTATCAACTTTTGTTAACTTTTATTGAAGCTGTCAACTTTTGTTAACTTTTTTGGAAGCTGTCAACATTTGTTAACTTTTTTGAAGCTGTCAACTTTTGTTAACTTTTTTTTAAAGCTGTCAACTTTTGTTTATTTTTTTAAAGCTGTCAACTTTTGTTAACTTTTTTAAAGCTGTCAACTTTTGTTAACTTTTGTTAACTTCTTTTGAAGTTTTGTCTACTTTTTTGAAACTGTCAACTTTTGTTAACTTTTATTGAAGCGGTCAACTTTTGTTAACTTTTTTTGAAGCTGTCAACTTTTGTTAACTGGTTTTGAAGCTGTTAACTTTTGTTAACTTTTTTTGAAGCTGTCAACTTTTGTTAACTTTTTTGAAGCTGTCAACTTTTGTTAACTTTTTTTAAAACTGTCAACTTTTGTTAACTTTTTTTGAAGCTGTCAACTTTTGTTAACTTTTATTAAAGCTGTCCACTTTTGTTAACTTTTTTTGAAGCTGTCAACTTTTGTTAACTTCTTTTAAAACTGTCAACTTTTGTTAACTTTTATTGAAGCTGTCAACTTTTGTTAACTTTTATTGAAGCTGTCAACTTTTGTTAACTTGTTTGAAGCTGTCAACTTTTGTTAACTTTTATTGGAGCTGTCAACTTTTGTTAACTTTTATTGAAGCGTCAACTTTTGTTAACTTTTTGGGAAGCACTCAAAATTTGTTAACTTTTTTAAGGCTGTCAACTTTTGTTAACTTTTTTTAAAGCTGTCAACATTTGTTAACTGTTTGTGAAGATGTCAACTTTTGTTAACTTTTTTTTAAAGCTGTCAACTTTTGTTACCTTTTTTAAAGCTGTCAACTTTTGTTAACTTTTGTTAACTTCTTTTGACGTTTTGTCTACTTTTTTGAAACTGTCAACTTTTGTTAACTTTTATTGAAGCTGTCAACTTTTGTTAACTTTTTTTAAAGCTGTCAACTTTTGTAAACTGGTTTTGAAGCTGTTAACTTTTATTAACTTTTTTTGAAGCTGTCAACTTTTGTTAACTTTTTTGAAGCTGTCAACTTTTGTTAACTTTTTTTGAAGCTGTCAACTTTTTTTAACTTTTTTTGAAGCTGTCAACTTTTGTTAACTTCTTTTGATGTTTTGTCTTATTTTTTAAAACTGTCAACTTTTGTGGAAGCTGTCAAGTTTTGTTAACTTTTTTTAAAACTGTCAACTTTTGTTAACTTTTTAAAGCTGTCAACTTTTGTTAACTTCTTTGATGTTTTGTCTTCTTTTTTGAAACTGTCAACTTTTGTGGAAGCTGTCAAGTTTTGTTAACTTTTTTTAAAACTGTCAACTTTTGTTAACTTTTTTAAAGCTGTCAACTTTTGTTAACTTTTTTGGAAGCTGTCAACATTTGTTAACTTTTTTGAAGCTGTCAACTTGTGTTAACTTTTTTTGAAGCTGTCAACTTTTGTTAACTGGTTTTGAAGCTGTCAAGTTTTGTTAACTTTTTTGAAGCTGTCAACTTTTGTTAACTTTTTTAAAGTTGTCAACTTTTGCTAATTTTTTTTAAAGCTGTCAACTTTTGTTAACTTTTTTAAAGCTGTTAACTTTTGTTAACTTTTTTAAAGCTGTCAACTTTTGTTAACTTATTTTAAAGTTTTGTTAACTTTTTTAAAGCTGTCAACTTTTGTTAACTTTTGTTAACTTCTTTTGAAGTTTTGTTAACTTTTTTGAAGCTGTCAACTTTTGTTAACTTCTTTTGATGTTTTGTCTTCTTTTTTGAAACTGTCAACTTTTGTGGAAGCTGTCAAGTTTTGTTAACTTTTTTTAAAACTGTCAACTTTTGTTAACTTTTTTGAAGCTGTCAACTTTTGTTAATTTTTTTTGAAGCTGTCAACTTTTGTTAACTTTTTGGAGCTGTCAACTTTTGTTAACTTTTTTTGAAGCTATCAAGTTTTGTTAACTTTTATTGAAGCTGTCAACTTTTGTTAACTTTTTTGGAAGCTGTCAACATTTGTTAACTTTTTTGAAGCTGTCAACTTTTGTTAACTTTTTTTAAAGCTGTCAACATTTGTTAACTGTGTTTGAAGCTGTCAACTTTTGTTTACTTTTTTAAAGCTGTCAACTTTTGTTAACTTTTTTAAAGCTGTCAACTTTTGTTAACTTTTGTTAACTTCTTTTGAAGTTTTGTCTACTTTTTTGAAACTGTCAACTTTTGTTAACTTTTATTGAACCTGTCAACTTTTGTTAACTTTTTTGAAGCTGTCAACTTTTGTTAACTTTTTTTGAAGCTGTCAACTTTTGTTAACTTTTTTTGAAGCTGTCAACTTTTGTTAACTTTTATTAAAGCTGTCCACTTTTGTTAACTTTTTTTGAAGCTGTCAACTTTTGTTAACTTCTTTTGAAACTGTCAACTTTTTTTAACTTTTATTGAAGCTGTCAACTTTTGTTAACTTTTATTGAAGCTGTCAATTTTTGTTATCTATTTTGAAGCTGTCAACTTTTGTTAACTTCTTTTGAAGTTTTGTTAACTTTTTTGAAGCTATCAACTTTTGTTATCTTCTTTTGAAGTTTTGTTAATTTTTTTGAAGCTGTCAACATTTGTTAACTTTTTTGAAACTGTCAACTTTTGTTAACTTTTTTTAAAGCTGTCAACATTTGTTAACTGTTTGTGAAGCTGTCAACTTTTGTTAACTTTTTTTTAAAGCTGTCAACTTTTGTTAACTTTTTTTAAAGCTGTCAACTTTTGTTAACTGGTTTTGAAGCTGTTAACTTTTGTTAAATTTTTTTGAAGCTGTCAACTTTTGTTAACTTTTATTGAAGCTGTCAACTTTTGTTAACTTTTTTGGAAGCCGTCAACATTTGTTAAATTTTTTGAAGCTGTCAACTTTTGTTAACTTTTTTTGAAGCTGTCAACTTTTGTTAACTTTTATTGAAGCTGTCAACTTTTGTTAACATTTTTTGAAGCTGTCAACTTTAGTTAACTTTTTTGAAGCTGTCAACTTTTGTTAACTTTTTTTGAAGCTGTCAACTTTTGTTAACTTTTTTAGAAGCTGTCAACTTTTGTTAACTTTTATTAAAGCTGTCCACTTTTGTTAACTTTTTTTGAAGCTGTCAACTTTTGTTAACTTCTTTTGAAACTGTCAACTTTGGTTCACTTTTATTAAAGCTGTTAACTTTTGTTAACTTTTATTGAAGCTGTCAATTTTTGTTAACTATTTTGAAGCTATCAACTTTTGTTAACTTTTATTGAAGCTGTCATCTTTTGTTAACTTTTTTGGAAGCTGTCAACATTTGTTAACTTTTTTGAAGCTGTCAACTTTTGTTAACTTTTTTTAAAGCTGTCAACATTTGTTAACTGTTTTTGTAGCTGTCAACTTTTGTTAACCTTTTTTTAAAGCTGTCAACTTTTGTTAACTTTTTTAAAGCTGTCAACTTTTGTTAACTTTTTTAAAGCTGTCAACTTTTGTTAACTTTTGGTAACTTTTTTTGAAGTTTTGTCTACTTTTTTGAAACTGTCAACTTTTGTTAACTTTTATTGAAGCTGTCATTTTTTGTTAACTTCCCTTGATGTTTTGTCTTCTTTTTTGAAACTGTCAACTTTTGTGGAAGCTGTCAAGTTTTGTTAACTTTTTTTAAAACTGTTAACTTTTGTTAACTTTTTTAAAGCTGTCAACTTTTGTTAACTTCTTTTGAAATTTTGTTAACTTTTTTGAAGCTGTCAACTTTTGTTAACTTTTTTGGAAGCTGTCAACATTTGTTAACTTTTTTGAAGCTGTCAACTTTTGTTAACTTTTTTTGAAGCTGTCACCTTTTGTTAACTTTTATAGAAGCTGTCAACTTTTGTTAACTTTTTTTGAAGCTGTCAACTTTTGTTAACTTTTTTGAAGCTGTCAACTTTTGTTAACTTTTTTTGAAGCTGTCAACTTTTGTTAACTTTTTTTGAAGCTGTCAACTTTTGTTAACTTTTATTAAAGCTGTCCACTTCTGTTAACTTTTTTTGAAGCTGTCAACTTTTGTTAACTTCTTTTGAAACTGTCAACGTTTGGTCACTTTTATTAAAGCTGTTAACTTTTGTTAACTTTTATTGAAGCTGTCAATTTTTGTTAACAATTTTGGAGCTGTCAACTTTTGTTAACTTCTTTTGATGTTTTGTCTTCTTTTTTGAAACGGTCAACTTTTGTGGAAGCTGTCAAGTTTTGTTAACTTTTTTTAAAACTGTCAACTTTTGTTAACTTTTTTAATGCTGTCAACTTTTGTTAACTTCTTTTGAAATTTTGTTAACTTTTTTGAAGCTGTCAACTTTTGTTAATTTTTTTTGAAGCTGTCAACTTTTGTTAACTTTTTGAAGCTGTCAACTTTTGTTAACTTCTTTTGAAGCTATCAACTTTTGTTAACTTTTATTGAAGCTGTCAACTTTTGTTAACTTTTTTGGAAGCTGTCAACATTTGTTAACTTTTTTGAAGCTGTCAACTTTTGTTAAATTTTTTTAAAGCTGTCAACATTTGTTAACTGTTTTTGAAGCTGTCAACTTTTGTTAACTTTTTTTTAAAGCTGTCAACTTTTGTTTACTTTTTTAAAGCTGTCAACTTTTGTTAACTTTTTTAAAGCTGTCAACTTTTGTTAACTTTTGTTAACTTCTTTTGAAGTTTTGTCTACTTTTTTGAAACTGTCAACTTTTGTTAACTTTTTTGATGTTTTGTCTTCTTTTTTGAAACTGTCAACTTTTGTGGAAGCTGTCAATTTTGTTAACTTTTTTTAAAACTGTCAACTTTTGTTAACTTTTTTAAAGCTGTCAACTTTTGTTAACTTCTTTTAAAATTTTGTTAACTTTTTTGAAGCTGTCAAGTTTTGTTAATTTTTTTTAAGCTGTCAACTTTTGTTAACTTTCTGAAGCTGTCAAATTTTGTTAACTTTTTTTGAAGCTATCAACTTTTGTTAACTTTTATTGAAGCTGTCAACTTTTGTTAACTTTTTTGGAAGCTGTCAACATTTGTTAACTTTTTTGAAGCTGTCAACTTTTGTTAACTTTTTTTTAAAGCTGTCAACTTTTGTTTATTTTTTTAAAGCTGTCAACTTTTGTTAACTTTTTTAAAGCTGTCAACTTTTGTTAACTTTTGTTAACTTCTTTTGAAGTTTTGTCTACTTTTTTGAAACTGTCAACTTTTGTTAACTTTTATTGAAGCGGTCAACTTTTGTTAACTTTTTTTGAAGCTGTTAACTTTTGTTAACTGGTTTTGAAGCTGTTAACTTTTGTTAACTTTTTTTAAAGCTGTCAACTCTGGTTAACTTTTTCGAAGCTGTCAACTTTTGTTAACTTTTTTTAAAACTGTCAACTTTTGTTAACTTTTTTTGAAGCTGTCAACTTTTGTTAACTTTTATTAAAGCTGTCCACTTTTGTTAACTTTTTTTGAATCTGTCAACTTTTGTTAACTTCTTTTGAAACTGTCAACTTTTGTTAACTTTTATTGAAGCTGTCAACTTTTGTTAACTTTTATTGAAGCTGTCAACTTTTGTTAACTTGTTTGAAGCTGTCAACTTTTGTTAACTTTTTTTGGAGCTGTCAACTTTTGTTAACTTTTATTGAAGCGTCAACTTGTGTTAACTTTTTGGGAAGCTCTCAAAATTTGTTAACTTTTTTAAGGCTGTCAACTTTTGTTAACTTTTTTTAAAGCTGTCAACATTTGTTAACTGTTTGTGAAGCTGTCAACTTTTGTTAACTTTTTTAAAGCTGTCAACTTTTGTTAACTTTTGTTAACTTTTTTTGAAGTTTTGTCTACTTTTTTGAAACTGTCAACTTTTGTTAACTTTTATTGAAGCTGTCATTTTTTGTTAACTTCCCTTGATGTTTTGTCTTCTTTTTTGAAACTGTCAACTTTTGTGGAAGCTGTCAAGTTTTGTTAACTTTTTTTAAAACTGTTAACTTTTGTTAACTTTTTTAAAGCTGTCAACTTTTGTTAACTTCTTTTGAAATTTTGTTAACTTTTTTGAAGCTGTCAACTTTTGTTAACTTTTTTGGAAGCTGTCAACATTTGTTAACTTTTTTGAAGCTGTCAACTTTTGTTAACTTTTTTTGAAGCTGTCACCTTTTGTTAACTTTTATAGAAGCTGTCAACTTTTGTTAACTTTTTTTGAAGCTGTCAACTTTTGTTAACTTTTTTGAAGCTGTCAACTTTTGTTAACTTTTTTTGAAGCTGTCAACTTTTGTTAACTTTTTTTGAAGCTGTCAACTTTTGTTAACTTTTATTAAAGCTGTCCACTTTTGTTAACTTTTTTTGAAGCTGTCAACTTTTGTTAACTTCTTTTGAAACTGTCAACGTTTGGTCACTTTTATTAAAGCTGTTAACCTTTGTTAACTTTTATTGAAGCTGTCAAGTTTTGTTAACAATTTTGAAGCTGTCAACTTTTGTTAACTTCTTTTGATGTTTTGTCTTCTTTTTTGAAACGGTCAACTTTTGTGGAAGCTGTCAAGTTTTGTTAACTTTTTTTAAAACTGTCAACTTTTGTTAACTTTTTTAAAGCTGTCAACTTTTGTTAACTTCTTTTGAAATTTTGTTAACTTTTTTGAAGCTGTCAACTTTTGTTAATTTTTTTTGAAGCTGTCAACTTTTGTTAACTTTTTGAAGCTGTCAACTTTTGTTAACTTCTTTTGAAGCTATCAACTTTTGTTAACTTTTATTGAAGCTGTCAACTTTTGTTAACTTTTTTGGAAGCTGTCAACATTTGTTAACTTTTTTGAAGCTGTCAACTTTTGTTAAATTTTTTTAAAGCTGTCAACATTTGTTAACTGTTTTTGAAGCTGTCAACTTTTGTTAAATTTTTTTTAAAGCTGTCAACTTTTGTTTACTTTTTTAAAGCTGTCAACTTTTGTTAACTTTTTTAAAGCTGTCAACTTTTGTTAACTTTTTTAGAAGCTGTCAACTTTTGTTAACTTTTATTAAAGCTGTCCACTTTTGTTAACTTTTTTTGAATCTGTCAACTTTTGTTAACTTCTTTTGAAACTGTCAACTTTTGTTAACTTTTATTAAAGCTGTCAACTTTTGTTAACTTTTATTGAAGCTGTCAACTTTTGTTAACTTGTTTGAAGCTGTCAACTTTTGTTAACTTTTTTTGGAGCTGTCAACTTTTGTTAACTTTTATTGAAGCGTCAACTTTTGTTAACTTTTTGGGAAGCTCTCAAAATTTGTTAACTTTTTTAAGGCTGTCAACTTTTGTTAACTTTTTTTAAAGCTGTCAACATTTGTTAACTGTTTGTGAAGCTGTCAACTTTTGTTAACTTTTTTAAAGCTGTCAACTTTTGTTAACTTTTGTTAACTTTTTTTGAAGTTTTGTCTACTTTTTTGAAACTGTCAACTTTTGTTAACTTTTATTGAAGCTGTCATTTTTTGTTAACTTCCCTTGATGTTTTGTCTTCTTTTTTGAAACTGTCAACTTTTGTGGAAGCTGTCAAGTTTTGTTAACTTTTTTTAAAACTGTTAACTTTTGTTAACTTTTTTAAAGCTGTCAACTTTTGTTAACTTCTTTTGAAATTTTGTTAACTTTTTTGAAGCTGTCAACTTTTGTTAACTTTTTTGGAAGCTGTCAACATTTGTTAACTTTTTTGAAGCTGTCAACTTTTGTTAACTTTTTTTGAAGCTGTCACCTTTTGTTAACTTTTATAGAAGCTGTCAACTTTTGTTAACTTTTTTTGAAGCTGTCAACTTCTGTTAACTTTTTTGAAGCTGTCAACTTTTGTTAACTTTTTTTGAAGCTGTCAACTTTTGTTAACTTTTTTTGAAGCTGTCAACTTTTGTTAACTTTTATTAAAGCTGTCCACTTTTGTTAACTTTTTTTGAAGCTGTCAACTTTTGTTAACTTCTTTTGAAACTGTCAACGTTTGGTCACTTTTATTAAAGCTGTTAACTTTTGTTAACTTTTATTGAAGCTGTCAATTTTTGTTAACAATTTTGAAGCTGTCAACTTTTGTTAACTTCTTTTGATGTTTTGTCTTCTTTTTTGAAACGGTCAACTTTTGTGGAAGCTGTCAAGTTTTGTTAACTTTTTTTAAAACTGTCAACTTTTGTTAACTTTTTTAAAGCTGTCAACTTTTGTTAACTTCTTTTGAAATTTTGTTAACTTTTTTGAAGCTGTCAACTTTTGTTAATTTTTTTTGAAGCTGTCAACTTTTGTTAACTTTTTGAAGCTGTCAACTTTTGTTAACTTCTTTTGAAGCTATCAACTTTTGTTAACTTTTATTGAAGCTGTCAACTTTTGTTAACTTTTTTGGAAGCTGTCAACATTTGTTAACTTTTTTGAAGCTGTCAACTTTTGTTAAATTTTTTTAAAGCTGTCAACATTTGTTAACTGGTTTTGAAGCTGTCAACTTTTGTTAACTTTTTTTTAAAGCTGTCAACTTTTGTTTACTTTTTTAAAGCTGTCAACTTTTGTTAACTTTTTTAAAGCTGTCAACTTTTGTTAACTTTTGTTAACTTCTTTTGAAGTTTTGTCTACTTTTTTGAAACTGTCAACTTTTGTTAACTTTTTTGATGTTTTGTCTTCTTTTTTGAAACTGTCAACTTTTGTGGAAGCTGTCAATTTTGTTAACTTTTTTTAAAACTGTCAACTTTTGTTAACTTTTTTAAAGCTGTCAACTTTTGTTAACTTCTTTTGAAATTTTGTTAACTTTTTTGAAGCTGTCAACTTTTGTTAACTTTTTTGAAGCTGTCAACTTTTGTTAACTTTTTTTAAAGCTGTCAACATTTGTTAACTGTTTTTGAAGCTGTCACCTTTTGTTAACTTTTTTTAAAGCTGTCAACTTTTGTTTACTTTTTTAAAGCTGTCAACTTTTGTTAACTTTTTTAAAGCTGTCAACTTTTGTTAACTTTTGTTAACTTTTTTTGAAGTTTTGTCTACTTTTTTGAAACTGTCAACTTTTGTTAACTTTTATTGAAGCTGTCAACTTTTGTTAACTTTTTTGATGTTTTGTCTTCTTTTTTGAAACTGTCAACTTTTGTGGAAGCTGTCAAGTTTTGTTAACTTTTTTTAAAACTGTCAACTTTTGTTAACTTTTTTAAAGCTGTCAACTTTTGTTAACTTCTTTTGAAATTATGTTAACTTTTTTGAAGCTGTCAACTTTTGTTAATTTTTTTTTAAGCTGTCAACTTTTGTTAACTTTCTGAAGCTGTCAAATTTTGTTATTTTTTTTTTGAAGCTATTAACTTTTGTTAACTTTTATTGAAGCTGTCAACTTTTGTTAACTTTTTTGGAAGCTGTCAACATTTGTTAACTTTTTTGAAGCTGTCAACTTTTGTTAACTTTTTTTTAAAGCTGTCAACTTTTGTTTATTTTTTTAAAGCTGTCAACTTTTGTTAACTTTTTTAAAGCTGTCAACTTTTGTTAACTTTTGTTAACTTCTTTTGAAGTTTTGTCTACTTTTTTGAAACTGTCAACTTTTGTTAACTTTTATTGAAGCGGTCAACTTTTGTTAACTTTTTTTGAAGCTGTCAACTTTTGTTAACTGGTTTTGAAGCTGTTAACTTTTGTTAACTTTTTTTGAAGCTGTCAACTTTTGTTAACTTTTTTGAAGCTGTCAACTTTTGTTAACTTTTTTTAAAACTGTCAACTTTTGTTAACTTTTTTTGAAGCTGTCAACTTTTGTTAACTTTTATTAAAGCTGTCCACTTTTGTTAACTTTTTTTGAAGCTGTCAACTTTTGTTAACTTCTTTTAAAACTGTCAACTTTTGTTAACTTTTATTGAAGCTGTCAACTTTTGTTAACTTTTATTGAAGCTGTCAACTTTTGTTAACTTGTTTGAAGCTGTCAACTTTTGTTAACTTTTATTGGAGCTGTCAACTTTTGTTAACTTTTATTGAAGCGTCAACTTTTGTTAACTTTTTGGGAAGCACTCAAAATTTGTTAACTTTTTTAAGGCTGTCAACTTTTGTTAACTTTTTTTAAAGCTGTCAACATTTGTTAACTGTTTGTGAAGATGTCAACTTTTGTTAACTTTTTTTTAAAGCTGTCAACTTTTGTTACCTTTTTTAAAGCTGTCAACTTTTGTTAACTTTTGTTAACTTCTTTTGACGTTTTGTCTACTTTTTTGAAACTGTCAACTTTTGTTAACTTTTATTGAAGCTGTCAACTTTTGTTAACTTTTTTTAAAGCTGTCAACTTTTGTAAACTGGTTTTGAAGCTGTTAACTTTTATTAACTTTTTTTGAAGCTGTCAACTTTTGTTAACTTTTTTGAAGCTGTCAACTTTTGTTAACTTTTTTTGAAGCTGTCAACTTTTTTTAACTTTTTTTGAAGCTGTCAACTTTTGTTAACTTCTTTTGATGTTTTGTCTTATTTTTTAAAACTGTCAACTTTTGTGGAAGCTGTCAAGTTTTGTTAACTTTTTTTAAAACTGTCAACTTTTGTTAACTTTTTAAAGCTGTCAACTTTTGTTAACTTCTTTGATGTTTTGTCTTCTTTTTTGAAACTGTCAACTTTTGTGGAAGCTGTCAAGTTTTGTTAACTTTTTTTAAAACTGTCAACTTTTGTTAACTTTTTTAAAGCTGTCAACTTTTGTTAACTTTTTTGGAAGCTGTCAACATTTGTTAACTTTTTTGAAGCTGTCAACTTGTGTTAACTTTTTTTGAAGCTGTCAACTTTTGTTAACTGGTTTTGAAGCTGTCAAGTTTTGTTAACTTTTTTGAAGCTGTCAACTTTTGTTAACTTTTTTAAAGTTGTCAACTTTTGCTAATTTTTTTTAAAGCTGTCAACTTTTGTTAACTTTTTTAAAGCTGTTAACTTTTGTTAACTTTTTTAAAGCTGTCAACTTTTGTTAACTTATTTTAAAGTTTTGTTAACTTTTTTAAAGCTGTCAACTTTTGTTAACTTTTGTTAACTTCTTTTGAAGTTTTGTTAACTTTTTTGAAGCTGTCAACTTTTGTTAACTTCTTTTGATGTTTTGTCTTCTTTTTTGAAACTGTCAACTTTTGTGGAAGCTGTCAAGTTTTGTTAACTTTTTTTAAAACTGTCAACTTTTGTTAACTTTTTTGAAGCTGTCAACTTTTGTTAATTTTTTTTGAAGCTGTCAACTTTTGCTAACTTTTTGGAGCTGTCAACTTTTGTTAACTTTTTTTGAAGCTATCAAGTTTTGTTAACTTTTATTGAAGCTGTCAACTTTTGTTAACTTTTTTGGAAGCTGTCAACATTTGTTAACTTTTTTGAAGCTGTCAACTTTTGTTAACTTTTTTTAAAGCTGTCAACATTTGTTAACTGTGTTTGAAGCTGTCAACTTTTGTTTACTTTTTTAAAGCTGTCAACTTTTGTTAACTTTTTTAAAGCTGTCAACTTTTGTTAACTTTTGTTAACTTCTTTTGAAGTTTTGTCTACTTTTTTGAAACTGTCAACTTTTGTTAACTTTTATTGAACCTGTCAACTTTTGTTAACTTTTTTGAAGCTGTCAACTTTTGTTAACTTTTTTTGAAGCTGTCAACTTTTGTTAACTTTTTTTGAAGCTGTCAACTTTTGTTAACTTTTATTAAAGCTGTCCACTTTTGTTAACTTTTTTTGAAGCTGTCAACTTTTGTTAACTTCTTTTGAAACTGTCAACTTTTTTTAACTTTTATTGAAGCTGTCAACTTTTGTTAACTTTTATTGAAGCTGTCAATTTTTGTTATCTATTTTGAAGCTGTCAACTTTTGTTAACTTCTTTTGAAGTTTTGTTAACTTTTTTGAAGCTATCAACTTTTGTTATCTTCTTTTGAAGTTTTGTTAATTTTTTTGAAGCTGTCAACATTTGTTAACTTTTTTGAAACTGTCAACTTTTGTTAACTTTTTTTAAAGCTGTCAACATTTGTTAACTGTTTGTGAAGCTGTCAACTTTTGTTAACTTTTTTTTAAAGCTGTCAACTTTTGTTAACTTTTTTTAAAGCTGTCAACTTTTGTTAACTGGTTTTGAAGCTGTTAACTTTTGTTAAATTTTTTTGAAGCTGTCAACTTTTGTTAACTTTTATTGAAGCTGTCAACTTTTGTTAACTTTTTTGGAAGCCGTCAACATTTGTTAAATTTTTTGAAGCTGTCAACTTTTGTTAACTTTTTTTGAAGCTGTCAACTTTTGTTAACTTTTATTAAAGCTGTCAACTTTTGTTAACATTTTTTGAAGCTGTCAACTTTAGTTAACTTTTTTGAAGCTGTCAACTTTTGTTAACTTTTTTTGAAGCTGTCAACTTTTGTTAACTTTTTTAGAAGCTGTCAACTTTTGTTAACTTTTATTAAAGCTGTCCACTTTTGTTAACTTTTTTTGAAGCTGTCAACTTTTGTTAACTTCTTTTGAAACCGTCAACTTTGGTTCACTTTTATTAAAGCTGTTAACTTTTGTTAACTTTTATTGAAGCTGTCAATTTTTGTTAACTATTTTGAAGCTATCAACTTTTGTTAACTTTTATTGAAGCTGTCATCTTTTGTTAACTTTTTTGGAAGCTGTCAACATTTGTTAACTTTTTTGAAGCTGTCAACTTTTGTTAACTTTTTTTAAAGCTGTCAACATTTGTTAACTGTTTTTGTAGCTGTCAACTTTTGTTAACCTTTTTTTAAAGCTGTCAACTTTTGTTAACTTTTTTAAAGCTGTCAACTTTTGTTAACTTTTTTAAAGCTGTCAACTTTTGTTAACTTTTGGTAACTTTTTTTGAAGTTTTGTCTACTTTTTTGAAACTGTCAACTTTTGTTAACTTTTATTGAAGCTGTCATTTTTTGTTAACTTCCCTTGATGTTTTGTCTTCTTTTTTGAAACTGTCAACTTTTGTGGAAGCTGTCAAGTTTTGTTAACTTTTTTTAAAACTGTTAACTTTTGTTAACTTTTTTAAAGCTGTCAACTTTTGTTAACTTCTTTTGAAATTTTGTTAACTTTTTTGAAGCTGTCAACTTTTGTTAACTTTTTTGGAAGCTGTCAACATTTGTTAACTTTTTTGAAGCTGTCAACTTTTGTTAACTTTTTTTGAAGCTGTCACCTTTTGTTAACTTTTATAGAAGCTGTCAACTTTTGTTAACTTTTTTTGAAGCTGTCAACTTTTGTTAACTTTTTTGAAGCTGTCAACTTTTGTTAACTTTTTTTGAAGCTGTCAACTTTTGTTAACTTTTTTTGAAGCTGTCAACTTTTGTTAACTTTTATTAAAGCTGTCCACTTCTGTTAACTTTTTTTGAAGCTGTCAACTTTTGTTAACTTCTTTTGAAACTGTCAACGTTTGGTCACTTTTATTAAAGCTGTTAACTTTTGTTAACTTTTATTGAAGCTGTCAATTTTTGTTAACAATTTTGGAGCTGTCAACTTTTGTTAACTTCTTTTGATGTTTTGTCTTCTTTTTTGAAACGGTCAACTTTTGTGGAAGCTGTCAAGTTTTGTTAACTTTTTTTAAAACTGTCAACTTTTGTTAACTTTTTTAATGCTGTCAACTTTTGTTAACTTCTTTTGAAATTTTGTTAACTTTTTTGAAGCTGTCAACTTTTGTTAATTATTTTTGAAGCTGTCAACTTTTGTTAACTTTTTGAAGCTGTCAACTTTTGTTAACTTCTTTTGAAGCTATCAACTTTTGTTAACTTTTATTGAAGCTGTCAACTTTTGTTAACTTTTTTGGAAGCTGTCAACATTTGTTAACTTTTTTGAAGCTGTCAACTTTTGTTAAATTTTTTTAAAGCTGTCAACATTTGTTAACTGTTTTTGAAGCTGTCAACTTTTGTTAACTTTTTTTTAAAGCTGTCAACTTTTGTTTACTTTTTTAAAGCTGTCAACTTTTGTTAACTTTTTTAAAGCTGTCAACTTTTGTTAACTTTTGTTAACTTCTTTTGAAGTTTTGTCTACTTTTTTGAAACTGTCAACTTTTGTTAACTTTTTTGATGTTTTGTCTTCTTTTTTGAAACTGTCAATTTTGTTAACTTTTTTTAAAACTGTCAACTTTTGTTAACTTTTTTAAAGCTGTCAACTTTTGTTAACTTCTTTTAAAATTTTGTTAACTTTTTTGAAGCTGTCAAGTTTTGTTAATTTTTTTTAAGCTGTCAACTTTTGTTAACTTTCTGAAGCTGTCAAATTTTGTTAACTTTTTTTGAAGCTATCAACTTTTGTTAACTTTTATTGAAGCTGTCAACTTTTGTTAACTTTTTTGGAAGCTGTCAACATTTGTTAACTTTTTTGAAGCTGTCAACTTTTGTTAACTTTTTTTTAAAGCTGTCAACTTTTGTTTATTTTTTTAAAGCTGTCAACTTTTGTTAACTTTTTTAAAGCTGTCAACTTTTGTTAACTTTTGTTAACTTCTTTTGAAGTTTTGTCTACTTTTTTGAAACTGTCAACTTTTGTTAACTTTTATTGAAGCGGTCAACTTTTGTTAACTTTTTTTGAAGCTGTTAACTTTTGTTAACTGGTTTTGAAGCTGTTAACTTTTGTTAACTTTTTTTAAAGCTGTCAACTCTGGTTAACTTTTTCGAAGCTGTCAACTTTTGTTAACTTTTTTTAAAACTGTCAACTTTTGTTAACTTTTTTTGAAGCTGTCAACTTTTGTTAACTTTTATTAAAGCTGTCCACTTTTGTTAACTTTTTTTGAATCTGTCAACTTTTGTTAACTTCTTTTGAAACTGTCAACTTTTGTTAACTTTTATTGAAGCTGTCAACTTTTGTTAACTTTTATTGAAGCTGTCAACTTTTGTTAACTTGTTTGAAGCTGTCAACTTTTGTTAACTTTTTTTGGAGCTGTCAACTTTTGTTAACTTTTATTGAAGAGTCAACTTGTGTTAACTTTTTGGGAAGCTCTCAAAATTTGTTAACTTTTTTAAGGCTGTCAACTTTTGTTAACTTTTTTTAAAGCTGTCAACATTTGTTAACTGTTTGTAAAGCTGTCAACTTTTGTTAACTTTTTTAAAGCTGTCAACTTTTGTTAACTTTTGTTAACTTTTTTTGAAGTTTTGTCTACTTTTTTGAAACTGTCAACTTTTGTTAACTTTTATTGAAGCTGTCATTTTTTGTTAACTTCCCTTGATGTTTTGTCTTCTTTTTTGAAACTGTCAACTTTTGTGGAAGCTGTCAAGTTTTGTTAACTTTTTTTAAAACTGTTAACTTTTGTTAACTTTTTTAAAGCTGTCAACTTTTGTTAACTTCTTTTGAAATTTTGTTAACTTTTTTGAAGCTGTCAACTTTTGTTAACTTTTTTGGAAGCTGTCAACATTTGTTAACTTTTTTGAAGCTGTCAACTTTTGTTAACTTTTTTTGAAGCTGTCAACTTTTGTTAACTTTTATAGAAGCTGTCAACTTTTGTTAACTTTTTTTGAAGCTGTCAACTTTTGTTAACTTTTTTGAAGCTGTCAACTTTTGTTAACTTTTTTTGAAGCTGTCAACTTTTGTTAACTTTTTTTGAAGCTGTCAACTTTTGTTAACTTTTATTTAAGCTGTCCACTTTTGTTAACTTTTTTTGAAGCTGTCAACTTTTGTTAACTTCTTTTGAAACTGTCAACTTTTGTTCACTTTTATTAAAGCTGTTAACTTTTGTTAACTTTTATTGAAGCTGTCAATTTTTGTTAACAATTTTGAAGCTGTCAACTTTTGTTAACTTCTTTTGATGTTTTGTCTTCTTTTTTGAAACGGTCAACTTTTGTGGAAGCTGTCAAGTTTTGTTAACTTTTTTTAAAACTGTCAACTGTTGTTAACTTTTTTAAAGCTGTCAACTTTTGTTAACTTCTTTTGAAATTTTGTTAACTTTTTTGAAGCTGTCAACTTTTGTTAATTTTTTTTGAAGCTGTCAACTTTTGTTAACTTTTTGAAGCTGTCAACTTTTGTTAACTTTTTTTGAAGCTATCAACTTTTGTTAACTTTTATTGAAGCTGTCAACTTTTGTTAACTTTTTTGGAAGCTGTCAACATTTGTTAACTTTTTTGAAGCTGTCAACTTTTGTTAACTTTTTTTAAAGCTGTCAACATTTGTTAACTGTTTTTAAAACTGTCAACTTTTGTTAACTTTTTTTTAAAGCTGTCAACTTTTGTTTACTTTTTTAAAGCTGTCAACTTTTGTTAACTTTTTTAAAGCTGTCAACTTTTGTTAACTTCTTTTGAAGTTTTGTCTACTTTTTTGAAACTGTCAACTTTTGTTAACTTTTATTGAAGCTGTCAACTTTTTTTAACTTTTTTTGAAGCTGTCAACTTTTGTTAACTGGTTTTGAAGCTGTTAACTTTTGTTAACTTTTTTTGAAGCTGTCAACTTTTGTTAACTTTTTTGAAGCTGTCAACTTTTGTTAACTTTTTTTAAAACTGTCAACTTTTGTTAACTTTTTTTGAAGCTGTCAACTTTTGTTAACTTTTATTAAAGCTGTCCACTTTTGTTAACTTTTTTTGAAGCTGTCAACTTTTGTTAACTTCTTTTGAAACTGTCAACTTTTGTTAACTTTTATTGAAGCTGTCAACTTTTGTTAACTTTTATTGAAGCTGTCAACTTTTGTTAACTTGTTTGAAGCTGTCAACTTTTGTTAACTTTTTTTGGAGCTGTCAACTTTTGTTAACTTTTATTGAAGCGTCAACTTTTGTTAACTTTTTGGGAAGCTCTCAAAATTTGTTAACTTTTTTAAGGCTGTCAACTTTTGTTAACTTTTTTTAAAGCTGTCAACATTTGTTAACTGTTTGTGAAGCTGTCAACTTTTGTTAACTTTTTTTTTAAAGCTGTCAACTTTTGTTAACTTTTTTAAAGCTGTCAACTTTTGTTAACTTTTGTTAACTTCTTTTGAAGTTTTGTCTACTTTTTTGAAACTGTCAACTTTTGTTAACTTTTATTGATGCTGTCAACTTTTGTGAACTTTTTTTGAAGCTGTCAACTTTTGTTAACTGGTTTTGAAGCTGTTAACTTTTATTAACTTTTTTTGAAGCTGTCAACTTTTGTTAACTTTTTTGAAGCTGTCAACTTTTGTTAACTTGTTTTGAAGCTGTCAACTTTTTTTAACTTTTTTTGAAGCTGTCAACTTTTGTTAACTTTTTTTGATGTTTTGTCTTATTTTTTGAAACTGTCAACTTATGTGGAAGCTGTCAAGTTTTGTTAACTTTTTTTAAAACTGTCAACTTTTGTTAACTTTTTTAAAGCTGTCAACTTTTGTTAACTTCTTTTGATGTTTTGTCTTCTTTTTTGAAACTGTCAACTTTTGTGGAAGCTGTCAAGTTTTGTTAACTTTTTTTAAAACTGTCAACTTTTGTTAACTTTTTTAAAGCTGTCAACTTTTGTTAACTTCTTTTGAAATTTTGTTAACTTTTTTAAAGCTGTCAACTTTTGCTAACTTTTTTTAAAGCTGTCAACTTTTGTTAACTTTTTTAAAGCTGTCAACTTTTGTTAACTTTTTTAAAGCTGTCAACTTTTGTTAACTTTTGTTAACTTCTTTTAAAGTTTTGTTAAATTTTTTAAAGCTGTCAACTTTTGTTAACTTTTGTTAACTTCTTTTGAAGTTTTGTTAACTTTTTTGAAGCTGTCAACTTTTGTTAACTTCTTTTGATGTTTTGTCTTCTTTTTTGAAACTGTCAACTTTTGTGGAAGCTGTCAAGTTTTGTTAACTTTTTTTAAAACTGTCAACTTTGTTAACTTTTTTAAAGCTGTCAACTTTTGTTAACTTCTTTTGAAACTGTCAACTTTTTTTAACTTTTATTGAAGCTGTCAACTTTTGTTAACTATATTGAAGCTGTCAACTTTTGTTAACTTCTTTTGAAGTTTTGTTAACTTTTTTGAAGCTATCAACTTTTGTTATCTTCTTTTGAAGTTTTGTTAATTTTTTTGAAGCTGTCAACATTTGTTAACTTTTTTGAAGCTGTCAACTTTTGTTAACTTTTTTTAAAGCTGTCAACATTTGTTAACTGTTTGTGAAGCTGTCAACTTTTGTTAACTTTTTTTTAAAGCTGTCAACTTTTGTTAACTGGTTTTGAAGCTGTTAACTTTTGTTAATTTTTTTTGAAGCTGTCAAATTTTGTTAACTTTTATTAAAGCTGTCAACTTTTGTTAACTTTTTTGGAAGCTGTCAACATTTGTTAACTTTTTTGAAGCTGTCAACTTTTGTTAACTTTTTTTGAAGCTGTCAACTTTTGTTAACTTTTATAGAAGCTGTCAACTTTTGTTAACTTTTTTTGAAGCTGTCAACTTTTGTTAACTTTTTTGAAGCTGTCAACTTTTGTTAACTTTTTTTGAAGCTGTCAACTTTTGTTAACTTTTTTTGAAGCTGTCAACTTTTGTTAACTTTTATTAAAGCTGTCCACTTTTGTTAACTTTTTTTGAAGCTGTCAACTTTTGTTAACTTCTTTTGAAACTGTCAACTTTTGTTCACTTTTATTCAAGCTGTTAACTTTTGTTAACTTTTATTGAAGCTGTCAATTTTTGTTAACAATTTTAAAGCTGTCAACTTTTGTTAACTTCTTTTGATGTTTTGTCTTCTTTTTTGAAACGGTCAATTTTTGTGGAAGCTGTCAAGTTTTGTTAACTTTTTTTAAAACTGTCAACTTTTGTTAACTTTTTTAAAGCTGTCAACTTTTGTTAACTTTTTTGAAGCTGTCAACTTTTGTTAATTTTTTTTGAAGCTGTCAACTTTTGTTAACTTTTTTAAGCTGTCAACTTTTGTTAACTTTTTTTGAAGCTATCAACTTTTGTTAACTTTTATTGAAGCTGTCAACTTTTGTTAACTTTTTTGGAAGCTGTCAACATTTGTTAACTTTTTTGAAGCTGTCAACTTTTGTTAACTTTTTTTAAAGCTGTCAACATTTGTTAACTGTTTTTGAAGCTGTCACCTTTTGTTAACTTTTTTTAAAGCTGTCAACTTTTGTTTACTTTTTTAAAGCTGTCAACTTTTGTTAACTTTTTTAAAGCTGTCAACTTTTGTTAACTTTTGTTAACTTTTTTTGAAGTTTTGTCTACTTTTTTGAAACTGTCAACTTTTGTTAACTTTTATTGAAGCTGTCAACTTTTGTTAACTTTTTTGATGTTTTGTCTTCTTTTTTGAAACTGTCAACTTTTGTGGAAGCTGTCAAGTTTTGTTAACTTTTTTTAAAACTGTCAACTTTTGTTAACTTTTTTAAAGCTGTCAACTTTTGTTAACTTCTTTTGAAATTATGTTAACTTTTTTGAAGCTGTCAACTTTTGTTAATTTTTTTTTAAGCTGTCAACTTTTGTTAACTTTCTGAAGCTGTCAAATTTTGTTATTTTTTTTTTGAAGCTATCAACTTTTGTTAACTTTTATTGAAGCTGTCAACTTTTGTTAACTTTTTTGGAAGCTGTCAACATTTGTTAACTTTTTTGAAGCTGTCAACTTTTGTTAACTTTTTTTTAAAGCTGTCAACTTTTGTTTATTTTTTTAAAGCTGTCAACTTTTGTTAACTTTTTTAAAGCTGTCAACTTTTGTTAACTTTTGTTAACTTCTTTTGAAGTTTTGTCTACTTTTTTGAAACTGTCAACTTTTGTTAACTTTTATTGAAGCGGTCAACTTTTGTTAACTTTTTTTGAAGCTGTCAACTTTTGTTAACTGGTTTTGAAGCTGTTAACTTTTGTTAACTTTTTTTGAAGCTGTCAACTTTTGTTAACTTTTTTGAAGCTGTCAACTTTTGTTAACTTTTTTTAAAACTGTCAACTTTTGTTAACTTTTTTTGAAGCTGTCAACTTTTGTTAACTTTTATTAAAGCTGTCCACTTTTGTTAACTTTTTTTGAAGCTGTCAACTTTTGTTAACTTCTTTTAAAACTGTCAACTTTTGTTAACTTTTATTGAAGCTGTCAACTTTTGTTAACTTTTATTGAAGCTGTCAACTTTTGTTAACTTGTTTGAAGCTGTCAACTTTTGTTAACTTTTATTGGAGCTGTCAACTTTTGTTAACTTTTATTGAAGCGTCAACTTTTGTTAACTTTTTGGGAAGCACTCAAAATTTGTTAACTTTTTTAAGGCTGTCAACTTTTGTTAACTTTTTTTAAAGCTGTCAACATTTGTTAACTGTTTGTGAAGATGTCAACTTTTGTTAACTTTTTTTTAAAGCTGTCAACTTTTGTTACCTTTTTTAAAGCTGTCAACTTTTGTTAACTTTTGTTAACTTCTTTTGACGTTTTGTCTACTTTTTTGAAACTGTCAACTTTTGTTAACTTTTATTGAAGCTGTCAACTTTTGTTAACTTTTTTTAAAGCTGTCAACTTTTGTAAACTGGTTTTGAAGCTGTTAACTTTTATTAACTTTTTTTGAAGCTGTCAACTTTTGTTAACTTTTTTGAAGCTGTCAACTTTTGTTAACTTTTTTTGAAGCTGTCAACTTTTTTTAACTTTTTTTGAAGCTGTCAACTTTTGTTAACTTCTTTTGATGTTTTGTCTTATTTTTTAAAACTGTCAACTTTTGTGGAAGCTGTCAAGTTTTGTTAACTTTTTTTAAAACTGTCAACTTTTGTTAACTTTTTAAAGCTGTCAACTTTTGTTAACTTCTTTGATGTTTTGTCTTCTTTTTTGAAACTGTCAACTTTTGTGGAAGCTGTCAAGTTTTGTTAACTTTTTTTAAAACTGTCAACTTTTGTTAACTTTTTTAAAGCTGTCAACTTTTGTTAACTTTTTTGGAAGCTGTCAACATTTGTTAACTTTTTTGAAGCTGTCAACTTGTGTTAACTTTTTTTGAAGCTGTCAACTTTTGTTAACTGGTTTTGAAGCTGTCAAGTTTTGTTAACTTTTTTGAAGCTGTCAACTTTTGTTAACTTTTTTAAAGTTGTCAACTTTTGCTAATTTTTTTTAAAGCTGTCAACTTTTGTTAACTTTTTTAAAGCTGTTAACTTTTGTTAACTTTTTTAAAGCTGTCAACTTTTGTTAACTTATTTTAAAGTTTTGTTAACTTTTTTAAAGCTGTCAACTTTTGTTAACTTTTGTTAACTTCTTTTGAAGTTTTGTTAACTTTTTTGAAGCTGTCAACTTTTGTTAACTTCTTTTGATGTTTTGTCTTCTTTTTTGAAACTGTCAACTTTTGTGGAAGCTGTCAAGTTTTGTTAACTTTTTTTAAAACTGTCAACTTTTGTTAACTTTTTTGAAGCTGTCAACTTTTGTTAATTTTTTTTGAAGCTGTCAACTTTTGTTAACTTTTTGGAGCTGTCAACTTTTGTTAACTTTTTTTGAAGCTATCAAGTTTTGTTAACTTTTATTGAAGCTGTCAACTTTTGTTAACTTTTTTGGAAGCTGTCAACATTTGTTAACTTTTTTGAAGCTGTCAACTTTTGTTAACTTTTTTTAAAGCTGTCAACATTTGTTAACTGTGTTTGAAGCTGTCAACTTTTGTTTACTTTTTTAAAGCTGTCAACTTTTGTTAACTTTTTTAAAGCTGTCAACTTTTGTTAACTTTTGTTAACTTCTTTTGAAGTTTTGTCTACTTTTTTGAAACTGTCAACTTTTGTTAACTTTTATTGAACCTGTCAACTTTTGTTAACTTTTTTGAAGCTGTCAACTTTTGTTAACTTTTTTTGAAGCTGTCAACTTTTGTTAACTTTTTTTGAAGCTGTCAACTTTTGTTAACTTTTATTAAAGCTGTCCACTTTTGTTAACTTTTTTTGAAGCTGTCAACTTTTGTTAACTTCTTTTGAAACTGTCAACTTTTTTTAACTTTTATTGAAGCTGTCAACTTTTGTTAACTTTTATTAAAGCTGTCAATTTTTGTTATCTATTTTGAAGCTGTCAACTTTTGTTAACTTCTTTTGAAGTTTTGTTAACTTTTTTGAAGCTATCAACTTTTGTTATCTTCTTTTGAAGTTTTGTTAATTTTTTTGAAGCTGTCAACATTTGTTAACTTTTTTGAAACTGTCAACTTTTGTTAACTTTTTTTAAAGCTGTCAACATTTGTTAACTGTTTGTGAAGCTGTCAACTTTTGTTAACTTTTTTTTAAAGCTGTCAACTTTTGTTAACTTTTTTTAAAGCTGTCAACTTTTGTTAACTGGTTTTGAAGCTGTTAACTTTTGTTAAATTTTTTTGAAGCTGTCAACTTTTGTTAACTTTTATTGAAGCTGTCAACTTTTGTTAACTTTTTTGGAAGCCGTCAACATTTGTTAAATTTTTTGAAGCTGTCAACTTTTGTTAACTTTTTTTGAAGCTGTCAACTTTTGTTAACTTTTATTGAAGCTGTCAACTTTTGTTAACATTTTTTGAAGCTGTCAACTTTAGTTAACTTTTTTGAAGCTGTCAACTTTTGTTAACTTTTTTTGAAGCTGTCAACTTTTGTTAACTTTTTTAGAAGCTGTCAACTTTTGTTAACTTTTATTAAAGCTGTCCACTTTTGTTAACTTTTTTTGAAGCTGTCAACTTTTGTTAACTTCTTTTGAAACTGTCAACTTTGGTTCACTTTTATTAAAGCTGTTAACTTTTGTTAACTTTTATTGAAGCTGTCAATTTTTGTTAACTATTTTGAAGCTATCAACTTTTGTTAACTTTTATTGAAGCTGTCATCTTTTGTTAACTTTTTTGGAAGCTGTCAACATTTGTTAACTTTTTTGAAGCTGTCAACTTTTGTTAACTTTTTTTAAAGCTGTCAACATTTGTTAACTGTTTTTGTAGCTGTCAACTTTTGTTAACCTTTTTTTAAAGCTGTCAACTTTTGTTAACTTTTTTAAAGCTGTCAACTTTTGTTAACTTTTTTAAAGCTGTCAACTTTTGTTAACTTTTGGTAACTTTTTTTGAAGTTTTGTCTACTTTTTTGAAACTGTCAACTTTTGTTAACTTTTATTGAAGCTGTCATTTTTTGTTAACTTCCCTTGATGTTTTGTCTTCTTTTTTGAAACTGTCAACTTTTGTGGAAGCTGTCAAGTTTTGTTAACTTTTTTTAAAACTGTTAACTTTTGTTAACTTTTTTAAAGCTGTCAACTTTTGTTAACTTCTTTTGAAATTTTGTTAACTTTTTTGAAGCTGTCAACTTTTGTTAACTTTTTTGGAAGCTGTCAACATTTGTTAACTTTTTTGAAGCTGTCAACTTTTGTTAACTTTTTTTGAAGCTGTCACCTTTTGTTAACTTTTATAGAAGCTGTCAACTTTTGTTAACTTTTTTTGAAGCTGTCAACTTTTGTTAACTTTTTTGAAGCTGTCAACTTTTGTTAACTTTTTTTGAAGCTGTCAACTTTTGTTAACTTTTTTTGAAGCTGTCAACTTTTGTTAACTTTTATTAAAGCTGTCCACTTCTGTTAACTTTTTTTGAAGCTGTCAACTTTTGTTAACTTCTTTTGAAACTGTCAACGTTTGGTCACTTTTATTAAAGCTGTTAACTTTTGTTAACTTTTATTGAAGCTGTCAATTTTTGTTAACAATTTTGGAGCTGTCAACTTTTGTTAACTTCTTTTGATGTTTTGTCTTCTTTTTTGAAACGGTCAACTTTTGTGGAAGCTGTCAAGTTTTGTTAACTTTTTTTAAAACTGTCAACTTTTGTTAACTTTTTTAATGCTGTCAACTTTTGTTAACTTCTTTTGAAATTTTGTTAACTTTTTTGAAGCTGTCAACTTTTGTTAATTTTTTTTGAAGCTGTCAACTTTTGTTAACTTTTTGAAGCTGTCAACTTTTGTTAACTTCTTTTGAAGCTATCAACTTTTGTTAACTTTTATTGAAGCTGTCAACTTTTGTTAACTTTTTTGGAAGCTGTCAACATTTGTTAACTTTTTTGAAGCTGTCAACTTTTGTTAAATTTTTTTAAAGCTGTCAACATTTGTTAACTGTTTTTGAAGCTGTCAACTTTTGTTAACTTTTTTTTAAAGCTGTCAACTTTTGTTTACTTTTTTAAAGCTGTCAACTTTTGTTAACTTTTTTAAAGCTGTCAACTTTTGTTAACTTTTGTTAACTTCTTTTGAAGTTTTGTCTACTTTTTTGAAACTGTCAACTTTTGTTAACTTTTTTGATGTTTTGTCTTCTTTTTTGAAACTGTCAACTTTTGTGGAAGCTGTCAATTTTGTTAACTTTTTTTAAAACTGTCAACTTTTGTTAACTTTTTTAAAGCTGTCAACTTTTGTTAACTTCTTTTAAAATTTTGTTAACTTTTTTGAAGCTGTCAAGTTTTGTTAATTTTTTTTAAGCTGTCAACTTTTGTTAACTTTCTGAAGCTGTCAAATTTTGTTAACTTTTTTTGAAGCTATCAACTTTTGTTAACTTTTATTGAAGCTGTCAACTTTTGTTAACTTTTTTGGAAGCTGTCAACATTTGTTAACTTTTTTGAAGCTGTCAACTTTTGTTAACTTTTTTTTAAAGCTGTCAACTTTTGTTTATTTTTTTAAAGCTGTCAACTTTTGTTAACTTTTTTAAAGCTGTCAACTTTTGTTAACTTTTGTTAACTTCTTTTGAAGTTTTGTCTACTTTTTTGAAACTGTCAACTTTTGTTAACTTTTATTGAAGCGGTCAACTTTTGTTAACTTTTTTTGAAGCTGTTAACTTTTGTTAACTGGTTTTGAAGCTGTTAACTTTTGTTAACTTTTTTTAAAGCTGTCAACTCTGGTTAACTTTTTCGAAGCTGTCAACTTTTGTTAACTTTTTTTAAAACTGTCAACTTTTGTTAACTTTTTTTGAAGCTGTCAACTTTTGTTAACTTTTATTAAAGCTGTCCACTTTTGTTAACTTTTTTTGAATCTGTCAACTTTTGTTAACTTCTTTTGAAACTGTCAACTTTTGTTAACTTTTATTGAAGCTGTCAACTTTTGTTAACTTTTATTGAAGCTGTCAACTTTTGTTAACTTGTTTGAAGCTGTCAACTTTTGTTAACTTTTTTTGGAGCTGTCAACTTTTGTTAACTTTTATTGAAGCGTCAACTTGTGTTAACTTTTTGGGAAGCTCTCAAAATTTGTTAACTTTTTTAAGGCTGTCAACTTTTGTTAACTTTTTTTAAAGCTGTCAACATTTGTTAACTGTTTGTGAAGCTGTCAACTTTTGTTAACTTTTTTAAAGCTGTCAACTTTTGTTAACTTTTGTTAACTTTTTTTGAAGTTTTGTCTACTTTTTTGAAACTGTCAACTTTTGTTAACTTTTATTGAAGCTGTCATTTTTTGTTAACTTCCCTTGATGTTTTGTCTTCTTTTTTGAAACTGTCAACTTTTGTGGAAGCTGTCAAGTTTTGTTAACTTTTTTTAAAACTGTTAACTTTTGTTAACTTTTTTAAAGCTGTCAACTTTTGTTAACTTCTTTTGAAATTTTGTTAACTTTTTTGAAGCTGTCAACTTTTGTTAACTTTTTTGGAAGCTGTCAACATTTGTTAACTTTTTTGAAGCTGTCAACTTTTGTTAACTTTTTTTGAAGCTGTCACCTTTTGTTAACTTTTATAGAAGCTGTCAACTTTTGTTAACTTTTTTTGAAGCTGTCAACTTTTGTTAACTTTTTTGAAGCTGTCAACTTTTGTTAACTTTTTTTGAAGCTGTCAACTTTTGTTAACTTTTTTTGAAGCTGTCAACTTTTGTTAACTTTTATTAAAGCTGTCCACTTTTGTTAACTTTTTTTGAAGCTGTCAACTTTTGTTAACTTCTTTTGAAACTGTCAACGTTTGGTCACTTTTATTAAAGCTGTTAACCTTTGTTAACTTTTATTGAAGCTGTCAAGTTTTGTTAACAATTTTGAAGCTGTCAACTTTTGTTAACTTCTTTTGATGTTTTGTCTTCTTTTTTGAAACGGTCAACTTTTGTGGAAGCTGTCAAGTTTTGTTAACTTTTTTTAAAACTGTCAACTTTTGTTAACTTTTTTAAAGCTGTCAACTTTTGTTAACTTCTTTTGAAATTTTGTTAACTTTTTTGAAGCTGTCAACTTTTGTTAATTTTTTTTGAAGCTGTCAACTTTTGTTAACTTTTTGAAGCTGTCAACTTTTGTTAACTTCTTTTGAAGCTATCAACTTTTGTTAACTTTTATTGAAGCTGTCAACTTTTGTTAACTTTTTTGGAAGCTGTCAACATTTGTTAACTTTTTTGAAGCTGTCAACTTTTGTTAAATTTTTTTAAAGCTGTCAACATTTGTTAACTGTTTTTGAAGCTGTCAACTTTTGTTAACTTTTTTTTAAAGCTGTCAACTTTTGTTTACTTTTTTAAAGCTGTCAACTTTTGTTAACTTTTTTAAAGCTGTCAACTTTTGTTAACTTTTTTAGAAGCTGTCAACTTTTGTTAACTTTTATTAAAGCTGTCCACTTTTGTTAACTTTTTTTGAATCTGTCAACTTTTGTTAACTTCTTTTGAAACTGTCAACTTTTGTTAACTTTTATTAAAGCTGTCAACTTTTGTTAACTTTTATTGAAGCTGTCAACTTTTGTTAACTTGTTTGAAGCTGTCAACTTTTGTTAACTTTTTTTGGAGCTGTCAACTTTTGTTAACTTTTATTGAAGCGTCAACTTTTGTTAACTTTTTGGGAAGCTCTCAAAATTTGTTAACTTTTTTAAGGCTGTCAACTTTTGTTAACTTTTTTTAAAGCTGTCAACATTTGTTAACTGTTTGTGAAGCTGTCAACTTTTGTTAACTTTTTTAAAGCTGTCAACTTTTGTTAACTTTTGTTAACTTTTTTTGAAGTTTTGTCTACTTTTTTGAAACTGTCAACTTTTGTTAACTTTTATTGAAGCTGTCATTTTTTGTTAACTTCCCTTGATGTTTTGTCTTCTTTTTTGAAACTGTCAACTTTTGTGGAAGCTGTCAAGTTTTGTTAACTTTTTTTAAAACTGTTAACTTTTGTTAACTTTTTTAAAGCTGTCAACTTTTGTTAACTTCTTTTGAAATTTTGTTAACTTTTTTGAAGCTGTCAACTTTTGTTAACTTTTTTGGAAGCTGTCAACATTTGTTAACTTTTTTGAAGCTGTCAACTTTTGTTAACTTTTTTTGAAGCTGTCACCTTTTGTTAACTTTTATAGAAGCTGTCAACTTTTGTTAACTTTTTTTGAAGCTGTCAACTTCTGTTAACTTTTTTGAAGCTGTCAACTTTTGTTAACTTTTTTTGAAGCTGTCAACTTTTGTTAACTTTTTTTGAAGCTGTCAACTTTTGTTAACTTTTATTAAAGCTGTCCACTTTTGTTAACTTTTTTTGAAGCTGTCAACTTTTGTTAACTTCTTTTGAAACTGTCAACGTTTGGTCACTTTTATTAAAGCTGTTAACTTTTGTTAACTTTTATTGAAGCTGTCAATTTTTGTTAACAATTTTGAAGCTGTCAACTTTTGTTAACTTCTTTTGATGTTTTGTCTTCTTTTTTGAAACGGTCAACTTTTGTGGAAGCTGTCAAGTTTTGTTAACTTTTTTTAAAACTGTCAACTTTTGTTAACTTTTTTAAAGCTGTCAACTTTTGTTAACTTCTTTTGAAATTTTGTTAACTTTTTTGAAGCTGTCAACTTTTGTTAATTTTTTTTGAAGCTGTCAACTTTTGTTAACTTTTTGAAGCTGTCAACTTTTGTTAACTTCTTTTGAAGCTATCAACTTTTGTTAACTTTTATTGAAGCTGTCAACTTTTGTTAACTTTTTTGGAAGCTGTCAACATTTGTTAACTTTTTTGAAGCTGTCAACTTTTGTTAAATTTTTTTAAAGCTGTCAACATTTGTTAACTGGTTTTGAAGCTGTCAACTTTTGTTAACTTTTTTTTAAAGCTGTCAACTTTTGTTTACTTTTTTAAAGCTGTCAACTTTTGTTAACTTTTTTAAAGCTGTCAACTTTTGTTAACTTCTTTTGAAGTTTTGTCTACTTTTTTGAAACTGTCAACTTTTGTTAACTTTTTTGATGTTTTGTCTTCTTTTTTGAAACTGTCAACTTTTGTGGAAGCTGTCAATTTTGTTAACTTTTTTTAAAACTGTCAACTTTTGTTAACTTTTTTAAAGCTGTCAACTTTTGTTAACTTCTTTTGAAATTTTGTTAACTTTTTTGAAGCTGTCAACTTTTGTTAATTTTTTTTTAAGCTGTCAACTTTTGTTAACTTTCTGAAGCTGTCAAATTTTGTTAACTTTTTTTGAAGCTATCAACGTTTGTTAACTTTTATTGAAGCTGTCAACTTTTGTTAACTTTTTTGGAAGCTGTCAACATTTGTTAACTTTTTTGAAGCTGTCAACTTTTGTTAACTTTTTTTTAAAGCTGTCAACTTTTGTTTATTTTTTTAAAGCTGTCAACTTTTGTTAACTTTTTTAAAGCTGTCAACTTTTGTTAACTTCTTTTGAAGTTTTGTCTACTTTTTTGAAACTGTCAACTTTTGTTAACTTTTATTGAAGCGGTCAACTTTTGTTAACTTTTTTTGAAGCTGTTAACTTTTGTCAACTGGTTTTGAAGCTGTTAACTTTTGTTAACTTTTTTTAAAGCTGTCAACTCTGGTTAACTTTTTCGAAGCTGTCAACTTTTGTTAACTTTTTTTAAAACTGTCAACTTTTGTTAACTTTTTTTGAAGCTGTCAACTTTTGTTAACTTTTATTAAAGCTGTCCACTTTTGTTAACTTTTTTTGAATCTGTCAACTTTTGTTAACTTCTTTTGAAACTGTCAACTTTTGTTAACTTTTATTGAAGCTGTCAACTTTTGTTAACTTTTATTGAAGCTGTCAACTTTTGTTAACTTGTTTGAAGCTGTCAACTTTTGTTAACTTTTTTTGGAGCTGTCAACTTTTGTTAACTTTTATTGAAGCGTCAACTTTTGTTAACTTTTTGGGAAGCTCTCAAAATTTGTTAACTTTTTTAAGGCTGTCAACTTTTGTTAACTTTTTTTAAAGCTGTCAACATTTGTTAACTGTTTGTGAAGCTGTCAACTTTTGTTAACTTTTTTTTAAAGCTGTCAACTTTTGTTAACTTTTTTAAAGCTGTCAACTTTTGTTAACTTTTGTTAACTTCTTTTGAAGTTTTGTCTACTTTTTTGAAACTGTCAACTTTTTTTAACTTTTATTGAAGCTGTCAACTTTTGTTAACTTTTTTTGAAGCTGTCAACTTTTGTTAACTGGTTTTGAAGCTGTTAACTTTTATTAACTTTTTTTGAAGCTGTCAACTTTTGTTAACTTTTTTGAAGCTGTCAATTTTTGTTAACTTTTTTTGAAGCTGTCAACTTTTTTTGAAGCTGTCAACTTTTGTTAACTTCTTTTGATGTTTTGTCTTCTTTTTTGAAACTGTCAACTTTTGTGGAAGCTGTCAAGTTTTGTTAACTTTTTTTAAAACTGTCAACTTTTGTTCACTTTTTTAAAGCTGTCAACTTTTGTTAACTTCTTTTGATGTTTTGTCTTCTTTTTTGAAACTGTCAACTTTTGTGGAAGCTGTCAAGTTTTGTTAACTTTTTTTTAAAGCTGTCAACTTTTGTTTACTTTTTTAAAGCTGTCAACTTTTGTTAACTTTTTTAAAGCTGTCAACTTTTGTTAACTTTTGTTAACTTCTTTTGAAGTTTTGTCTACTTTTTTGAAACTGTCAACTTTTGTTAACTTTTTTGATGTTTTGTCTTCTTTTTTGAAACTGTCAACTTTTGTGGAAGCTGTCAATTTTGTTAACTTTTTTTAAAACTGTCAACTTTTGTTAACTTTTTTAAAGCTGTCAACTTTTGTTAACTTCTTTTGAAATTTTGTTAACTTTTTTGAAGCTGTCAACTTTTGTTAATTTTTTTTTAAGCTGTCAACTTTTGTTAACTTTCTGAAGCTGTCAAATTTTGTTAACTTTTTTTGAAGCTATCAACTTTTGTTAACTTTTATTGAAGCTGTCAACTTTTGTTAACTTTTTTGGAAGCTGTCAACATTTGTTAACTTTTTTGAAGCTGTCAACTTTTGTTAACTTTTTTTTAAAGCTGTCAACTTTTGTTTATTTTTTTAAAGCTGTCAACTTTTGTTAACTTTTTTAAAGCTGTCAACTTTTGTTAACTTTTGTTAACTTCTTTTGAAGTTTTGTCTACTTTTTTGAAACTGTCAACTTTTGTTAACTTTTATTGAAGCGGTCAACTTTTGTTAACTTTTTTTGAAGCTGTTAACTTTTGTTAACTGGTTTTGAAGCTGTTAACTTTTGTTAACTTTTTTTAAAGCTGTCAACTCTGGTTAACTTTTTCGAAGCTGTCAACTTTTGTTAACTTTTTTTAAAACTGTCAACTTTTGTTAACTTTTTTTGAAGCTGTCAACTTTTGTTAACTTTTATTAAAGCTGTCCACTTTTGTTAATTTTTTTGAATCTGTCAACTTTTGTTAACTTCTTTTGAAACTGTCAACTTTTGTTAACTTTTATTGAAGCTGTCAACTTTTGTTAACTTTTATTGAAGCTGTCAACTTTTGTTAACTTGTTTGAAGCTGTCAACTTTTGTTAACTTTTTTTGGAGCTGTCAACTTTTGTTAACTTTTATTAAAGCGTCAACTTTTGTTAACTTTTTGGGAAGCTCTCAAAATTTGTTAACTTTTTTAAGGCTGTCAACTTTTGTTAACTTTTTTTAAAGCTGTCAACATTTGTTAACTGTTTGTGAAGCTGTCAACTTTTGTTAACTTTTTTTTAAAGCTGTCAACTTTTGTTAACTTTTGTTAACTTCTTTTGAAGTTTTGTCTACTTTTTTGAAACTGTCAACTTTTTTTAACTTTTATTGAAGCTGTCAACTTTTGTTAACTTTTTTTGAAGCTGTCAACTTTTGTTAACTGGTTTTGAAGCTGTTAACTTTTATTAACTTTTTTTGAAGCTGTCAACTTTTGTTAACTTTTTTGAAGCTGTCAATTTTTGTTAACTTTTTTTGAAGCTGTCAACTTTTTTTAACTTTTTTTGAAGCTGTCAACTTTTGTTAACTTTTTTAAAGCTGTCAACTTTTGTTAACTTCTTTTGAAATTTTGTTAACTTTTTTGAAGCTGTCAACTTTTGTTAATTTTTTTTGAAGCTGTCAACTTTTGTTAACTTTTTGAAGCTGTCAACTTTTGTTAACTTCTTTTGAAGCTATCAACTTTTGTTAACTTTTATTGAAGCTGTCAACTTTTGTTAACTTTTTTGGAAGCTGTCAACATTTGTTAACTTTTTTGAAGCTGTCAACTTTTGTTAAATTTTTTTAAAGCTGTCAACATTTGTTAACTGGTTTTGAAGCTGTCAACTTTTGTTAACTTTTTTTTAAAGCTGTCAACTTTTGTTTACTTTTTTAAAGCTGTCAACTTTTGTTAACTTTTGTTAACTTCTTTTGAAGTTTTGTCTACTTTTTTGAAACTGTCAACTTTTGTTAACTTTTTTGATGTTTTGTCTTCTTTTTTGAAACTGTCAACTTTTGTGGAAGCTGTCAATTTTGTTAACTTTTTTTAAAACTGTCAACTTTTGTTAACTTTTTTAAAGCTGTCAACTTTTGTTAACTTCTTTTGAAATTTTGTTAACTTTTTTGAAGCTGTCAACTTTTGTTAATTTTTTTTTAAGCTGTCAACTTTTGTTAACTTTCTGAAGCTGTCAAATTTTGTTAACTTTTTTTGAAGCTATCAACGTTTGTTAACTTTTATTGAAGCTGTCAACTTTTGTTAACTTTTTTGGAAGCTGTCAACATTTGTTAACTTTTTTGAAGCTGTCAACTTTTGTTAACTTTTTTTTAAAGCTGTCAACTTTTGTTTATTTTTTTAAAGCTGTCAACTTTTGTTAACTTTTTTTGAAGCTGTCAACTTTTGTTAACTGGTTTTGAAGCTGTTAACTTTAATTAACTTTTTTTGAAGCTGTCAACTTTTGTTAACTTTTTTGAAGCTGACAATTTTTGTTAACTTTTTTTGAAGCTGTCAACTTTTTTTAATTTTTTTTGAAGCTGTCAACTTTTGTTAACTTCTTTTGATGTTTTGTCTTCTTTTTTGAAACTGTCAACTTTTGTGGAAGCTGTCAAGTTTTGTTAACTTTTTTTAAAACTGTCAACTTTTGTTCACTTTTTTAAAGCTGTCAACTTTTGTTAACTTCTTTTGATGTTTTGTCTTCTTTTTTGAAACTGTCAACTTTTGTGGAAGCTGTCAAGTTTTGTTAACTTTTTTTAAAACTGTCAACTTTTGTTAACTTTTTTAAAGCTGTCACCTATTGTTAACTTCTTTTGAAATTTTTTTAACTTTTTTGAAGCTGTCAACTTTTGTTAACTTCTTTTGATGTTTTGTCTTCTTTTTTGAAACTGTCAACTTTTGTGGAAGCTGTCAAGTTTTGTTAACTTTTTTTAAAACTGTCAACTTTTTTAACTTTTTTAAAGCTGTCAAATTTGTTAACTTCTTTTGAAATTTTGTTAACTTTTTTGAAGCTGTCAACTTTTGTTAATTTTTTTTGAAGCTGTCAACTTTTGTTATCTTTTTGAAGCTGTCAACTTTTGTTAACTTTTTTGGAAGCTGTCAACATTTGTTAACTTTTTTGAAGCTGTCAACTTTTGTTAACTTTTTTTGAAGCTGTCAACTTTTGTTAACTGGTTTTGAAGCTGTCAACTTTTGTTAACTTTTTTGAAACTGTCAACTTTTGTTAAATTTTTTAAAGTTGCCAACTTTTGCTAACTTTTTTTAAAGCTGTCAACTTTTGTTAACTTTTTTAAAGCTGTTAACTTTTGTTAACTTTTTTAAAGCTGTCAACTTTTGTTAACTTTTGTTAACTTTTTTTAAAGTTTTGTTAACTTTTTAAAAGCTGTCAACTTTTGTTAAGTTTTGTTAACTTCTTTTGAAGTTTTGTTAACTTTTTTGAAGCTGTCAACTTTTGTTAACTTCTTTTGATGTTTTGTCTTCTTTTTTGAGACTGTCAACTTTTGTGGAAGCTGTCAAGTTTTGTTAACTTTTTTTAAAACTGTCAACTTTTGTTAACTTTTTTGAAGCTGTCAACTTTTGTTAATTTTTTTTGAAGCTGTCAACTTTTGTTAACTTTTTGGAGCTGTCAACTTTTGTTAACTTTTTTTGAAGCTATCAAGTTTTGTTAACTTTTATTGAAGCTGTCAACTTTTGTTAACTTTTTTGGAAGCTGTCAACATTTGTTAACTTTTTTGAAGCTGTCAACTTTTGTTAACTTTTTTTAAAGCTGTCAACATTTGTTAACTGTGTTTAAAGCTGTCAACTTTTGTTATTTTTTTTTTAAAGCTGTCAACTTTTGTTTACTTTTTTAAAGCTTTCAACTTTTGTTAACTTTTTTAAAGCTGTCAACTTTTGTTAACTTTTGTTAACTTCTTTTGAAGTTTTGTCTACTTTTTTGAAACTGTCAACTTTTGTTAACTTTTATTGAAGCTGTTAACTTTTGTTAACTTTTTTGAAGCTGTCAACTTTTGTTAACTTTTTTTGAAGCTGTCAACTTTTGTTAACTTTTTTTGAAGCTGTCAACTTTTGTTAACTTTTATTAAAGCTGTCCACTTTTGTTAAATTTTTTTGAAGCTGTCAACTTTTGTTAACTTCTTTTGAAACTGTCAACTTTTTTTAACTTTTATTGAAGCTGTTAACTTTTGTTAACTTTTATTGAAGCTGTCAATTTTTGTTAACTATTTTGAAGCTGTCAACTTTTGTTAACTTCTTTTGAAGTTTTGTTAACTTTTTTAAAACTATCAACTTTTGTTATCTTCTTTTGAAGTTTTGTTAATTTTTTTGAAGCTGTCAACATTTGTTAACTTTTTTGAAGCTGTCAACTTTTGTTAACTTTTTTTAAAGCTGTCAACATTTGTTAACTGTTTGTGAAGCTGTCAACTTTTGTTAACTTTTTTTTAAAGCTGTCAACTTTTGTTAACTTTTTTTAAAGCTGTCAACTTTTGTTAACTGGTTTTGAAGCTGTTAACTTTTGTTAAATTTTTTTGAAGCTGTCAACTTTTGTTAACTTTTATTGAAGCTGTCAACTTTTGTTAACTTTTTTGGAAGCTGTCAACATTTGTTAACTTTTTTGAAGCTGTCAACTTTTGTTAACTTTTTTTGAAACTGTCAACTTTTGTTAACTTTTATTGAAGCTGTCAACTTTTGTTAACTTTTTTTGATGTTTTGTCTTCTTTTTTGAAACTGTCAACTTTTGTGGAAGCTGTCAAGTTTTGTTAACTTTTTTTAAAACTGTCAACTTTTGTTCACTTTTTTAAAGCTGTCAACTTTTGTTAACTTCTTTTGATGTTTTGTCTTCTTTTTTGAAACTGTCAACTTTTGTGGAAGCTGTCAAGTTTTGTTAACTTTTTTTAAAACTGTCAACTTTTTTTAACTTTTTTAAAGCTGTCACCTATTGTTAACTTCTTTTGAAATTTTTTTAACTTTTTTGAAGCTGTCAACTTTTGTTAACTTCTTTTGATGTTTTGTCTTCTTTTTTGAAACTGTCAACTTTTGTGGAAGCTGTCAAGTTTTGTTAACTTTTTTTAAAACTGTCAACTTTTTTAACTTTTTTAAAGCTGTCAAATTTGTTAACTTCTTTTGAAATTTTGTTAACTTTTTTGAAGCTGTCAACTTTTGTTAATTTTTTTTGAAGCTGTCAACTTTTGTTAACTTTTTGAAGCTGTCAACTTTTGTTAACTTTTTTGGAAGCTGTCAACATTTGTTAACTTTTTTGAAGCTGTCAACTTTTGTTAACTTTTTTTGAAGCTGTCAACTTTTGTTAACTGGTTTTGAAGCTTGAACTTCTTTTGATGTTTTGTCTTCTTTTTTGAAACTGTCAACTTTTGTGGAAGCTGTCAAGTTTTGTTAACTTTTTTTAAAACTGTCAACTTTTTTAACTTTTTTAAAGCTGTCAAATTTGTTAACTTCTTTTGAAATTTTGTTAACTTTTTTGAAGCTGTCAACTTTTGTTAATTTTTTTTGAAGCTGTCAACTTTTGTTACCTTTTTGAAGCTGTCAACTTTTGTTAACTTTTTTGGAAGCTGTCAACATTTGTTAACTTTTTTGAAGCTGTCAACTTTTGTTAACTTTTTTTGAAGCTGTCAACTTTTGTTAACTGGTTTTGAAGCTGTCAACTTTTGTTAACTTTTTTGAAACTGTCAACTTTTGTTAAATTTTTTAAAGTTGCCAACTTTTGCTAACTTTTTTTAAAGCTGTCAACTTTTGTTAACTTTTTTAAAGCTGTTAACTTTTGTTAACTTTTTTAAAGCTGTCAACTTTTGTTAACTTTTGTTAACTTCTTTTAAAGTTTTGTTAACTTTTTTAAAGCTGTCAACTTTTGTTAAGTTTTGTTAACTTCTTTTGAAGTTTTGTTAACTTTTTTGAAGCTGTCAACTTTTGTTAACTTCTTTTGATGTTTTGTCTTCTTTTTTGAAACTGTCAACTTTTGTGGAAGCTGTCAAGTTTTGTTAACTTTTTTTAAAACTGTCAACTTTTGTTAACTTTTTTGAAGCTGTCAACTTTTGTTAATTTTTTTTGAAGCTGTCAACTTTTGTTAACTTTTTGGAGCTGTCAACTTTTGTTAACTTTTTTTGAAGCTATCAAGTTTTGTTAACTTTTATTGAAGCTGTCAACTTATGTTAACTTTTTTGGAAGCTGTCAACATTTGTTAACTTTTTTGAAGCTGTCAACTTTTGTTAACTTTTTTTAAAGCTGTCAACATTTTTTAACTGTGTTTAAAGCTGTCAACTTTTGTTAACTTTTTTTTAAAGCTGTCAACTTTTGTTTACTTTTTTAAAGCTGTCAACTTTTGTTAACTTTTTTAAAGCTGTCAACTTTTGTTAACTTTTGTTAACTTCTTTTGAAGTTTTGTCTACTTTTTTGAAACTGTCAACTTTTGTTAACTTTTATTGAAGCTGTTAACTTTTGTTAACTTTTTTGAAGCTGTCAACTTTTGTTAACTTTTTTTGAAGCTGTCAACTTTTGTTAACTTTTTTTGAAGCTGTCAACTTTTGTTAACTTTTATTAAAGCTGTCCACTTTTGTTAAATTTTTTTGAAGCTGTCAACTTTTGTTAACTTCTTTTGAAACTGTCAACTTTTTTTAACTTTTATTGAAGCTGTCAACTTTTGTTAACTTTTATTGAAGCTGTCAATTTTTGTTAACTATTTTAAAGCTGTCAACTTTTGTTAACTTCTTTTGAAGTTTTGTTAACTTTTTTGAAGCTATCAACTTTTGTTATCTTCTTTTGAAGTTTTGTTAATTTTTTTGAAGCTGTCAACATTTGTTAACTTTTTTGAAGCTGTCAACTTTTGTTAACTTTTTTTAAAGCTGTCAACATTTGTTAACTGTTTGTGAAGCTGTCAACTTTTGTTAACTTTTTTTTAAAGCTGTCAACTTTTGTTAACTTTTTTTAAAGCTGTCAACTTTTGTTAACTGGTTTTGAAGCTGTTAACTTTTGTTAAATTTTTTTGAAGCTGTCAACTTTTGTTAACTTTTATTGAAGCTGTCAACTTTTGTTAACTTTTTTGGAAGCTGTCAACATTTGTTAACTTTTTTGAAGCTGTCAACTTTTGTTAACTTTTTTTGAAACTGTCAACTTTTGTTAACTTTTATTGAAGCTGTCAACTTTTGTTAACTTTTTTTGAAGCTGTCAACTTTAGTTAACTTTTTTGAAGCTGTCAACTTTTGTTAACTTTTTTTGAAGCTGTCAACTTTTGTTAACTTTTTTAGAAGCTGTCAACTTTTGTTAACTTTTATTAAAGCTTTCCACTTTTGTTAACTTTTTTTGAAGCTGTCAACTTTTGTTAACTTCTTTTGAAACTGTCAACTTTTATTCACTTTTATTAAAGCTGTTAACTTTTATTGAAGCTGTCAATTTTTGTTAACTATTTTGAAGCTGTCAACTTTTGTTAACTTTTTTTGAAGCTATCAACTTTTGTTAACTTTTATTGAAGCTGTCATCTTTTGTTAACTTTTTTGAAAGCTGTCAACATTTGTTAACTTTTTTGAAGCTGTCAACTTTTGTTAACTTTTTTTAAAGCTGTCAACATTTGTTAACTGTTTTTGAAGCTGTCAACTTTTGTTAACTTTTTTTTAAAGCTGTCAACATTTGTTAACTTTTTTAAAGCTGTCAACTTTTGTTAACTTTTTTAAAGATGTCAACTTTTGTTAACTTCTTCTGAAATTTTGTTAACTTTTTTGAAGCTGTCAACTTTTGTTAACTTCTTTTGAAATTTTGTTAACTTTTTTGAAGCTGTCAACTTTTGTTAACTTTTTGAAGCTGTCAACTTTTGTTAACTTTTTTTGAAGCTATCAACTTTTGTTAACTTTTATTGAAGCTGTCAACTTTTGTTAACTTTTTTGGAAGCTGTCAACATTTGTTAACTTTTTTTAAAGCTGTCAACATTTGTTAACTGTTTTTAAAGCTGTCAACTTTTGTTAACTTTTTTTTAAAGCTGTCAACTTTTGTTTATTTTTTTAAAGCTGTCAACATTTGTTAACTTTTTTAAAGCTGTCAAGTTATGTTAACTTTTATTGATGCTGTCAACTTTTGTTAACTTTTTTGGAAGCTGTTAACATTTGTTAACTTTTTTGAAGCTGTCAACTTTTGTTAACTTTTTTTAAAGCTGTCAACATTTGTTAACTGTGTTTGAAGCTGTCAACTTTTGTTAACTTTTTTTTAAAGCTGTCAACTTTTGTTTACTTTTTTAAAGCTGTCAACTTTTGTTAACTTTTTTAAATCTGTCAACTTTTGTTAACTTTTGTTAACTTCTTTTGAAGTTTTGTCTACTTTTTTGAAACTGTCAACTTTTGTTAACTTTTATTGAAGCTGTCAACTTTTGTTAACTTTTTTGAAGCTGTCAACTTTTCTTAACTTTTTTTGAAGCTGTCAACTTTTGTTAACTTTTTTTGAAGCTGTCAACTTTTGTTAACTTTTATTAAAGCTGTCCACTTTTGTTAACTTTTTTTGAAGCTGTCAACTTTTGTTAACTTCTTTTGAAACTGTCAACTTTTTTTAACTTTTATTGAAGCTGTCAACTTTTGTTAACTTTTATTGAAGCTGTCAATTTTTGTTAACTATTTTGAAGCTGTCAACTTTTGTTAACTTCTTTTGAAGTTTTGTTAACTTTTTTGAAGCTATCAACTTTTGTTATCTTCTTTTGAAGTTTTGTTAATTTTTTTGAAGCTGTCAACATTTGTTAACTTTTTTGAAGCTGTCAACTTTTGTTAACTTTTTTTAAAGCTGTCAACATTTGTTAACTGTTTGTGAAGCTGTCAACTTTTGTTAACTTTTTTTTAAAACTGTCAACTTTTGTTAACTTTTTTTAAAACTGTCAACTTTTGTTAACTGGTTTTGAAGCTGTTAACTTTTGTTAAATTTTTTTGAAGCTGTCAACTTTTGTTAACTTCTTTTGAAACTGTCAACTTTTGTTAACTTTTTTTAAAGCTATCAACTTTTGTTAACTTTTATTGAAGCTGTCATCTTTTGTTAACTTTTTTGGAAGCTGTCAACATTTGTTAACTTTTTTGAAGCTGTCAACTTTTGTTAACTTTTTTTAAAGCTGTCAACATTTGTTAACTGTTTTTGAAGCTGTCAACTTTTGTTAACTTTTTTTTAAAGCTGTCAAGTTTTGTTAACTTTTTTAAAGCTGTCAACTTTTGTTAACTTTTTTAAAGCTGTCATATTTTGTTAACTTTTGTTAACTTTTTTTGAAGTTTTGTCTACTTTTTTGAAACTGTCAACTTTTGTTAACTTTTATTGAAGCTGTCATTTTTTGTTAACTTCTCTTTATGTTTTGTCTTCTTTTTTGAAACTGTCAACTTTTGTGGAAGCTGTCAAGTTTTGTTAACTTTTTTTAAAACTGTTAACTTTTGTTAACTTTTTTAAAGCTGTCAACTTTTGTTAACTTCTTTTGAAATTTTGTGTACTTTTTTGAAGCTGTCAACTTTTGTTAATTTTTTTAAGCTGTCAACTTTTGTTAACTTTTTGAAGCTGTCAACTTTTGTTAACTTTTTTTGAAGCTATCCACTTTTGTTAACTTTTATTGAAGCTGTCAACTTTTGTTAACTTTTTTAGAAGCTGTCAACATTTGTTAACTTTTTTGAAGCTGTCAACTTTTGTTAACTTTTTTTAAAGCTGTCAACATTTGTTAACTCTTTTTGAAGCTGTCAACTTTTGTTAACTTTTTTTTAAAGCTGTCAACTTTTGTTTATTTTTTTAAAGCTGTCAACTTTTGTTAACTTTTTTAAAGCTGTCAAATTTTGTTAACTTTTATTGAAGCTGTCAACTTTTGTTAACTTTTTTGGAAGCTGTCAACATTTGTTAACTTTTTTGAAGCTGTCAACTTTTGTTAACTTTTTTGGAAGCTGTCAACATTTGTTAACTTTTTTGAAACTGTCAACTTTTGTTAACTTTTATTGAAGCCGTCAACTTTTGTTAACTTTTTTGAAGCTGTCAACATTTGTACTTTTTTGAAGCTGTCAACTTTTGTTAACTTTTTTGGAAGCTGTCAACTTTTGTTTACTTTTTTAAAGCTGTCAACTTTTGTTAACTTTTTTAAAGCTGTCAACTTTTGTTAACTTTTGTTAACTTCTTTTGAAGTTTTGTCTACTTTTTTGAAACTGTCAACTTTTGTTAACTTTTATTGAAGCTGTCAACTTTTGTTAACTTTTTTGAAGCTGTTAACATTTGTTAACTTTTTTGAAGCTGTCAACTTTTGTTAACTTTTTTGGAAGCTGTCAACATTTGTTAACTTTTTTGAAACTGTCAACTTTTGTTAACTTTTATTGAAGCTGTCAACTTTTGTTAACTTTTTTGAAGCTGTCAACATTTGTTAACTTTTTTGAAGCTGTCAACTTTTGTTAACTTTTTTGGAAGCTGTCAACATTTGTTAACTTTTTTGAAGCTGTCAACTTTTGTTAACTTTTTTTGAAGCAATCAACTTTTGTTAACTTTTATTAAAGCTGTCAACTTTTGTTAACTTTTTTGGAAGCTGTCAACATTTGTTAACTTTTTTGAAGCTGTCAACTTTTGTTAACTTTTTTTAAAGCTGTCAACATTTGTTAACTGTTTTTGAAGCTGTCAACTTTTGTTAACTTTTTTTTAAAGCTGTCAACTTTTGTTTATTTTTTTAAAGCTGTCAACTTTTGTTAACTATTTTAAAGCTGTCAAGTTTTGTTAACTTTTATTGAAGCTGTAAACTTTTGTTAACTTTTTTGGAAGCTGTCAACATTTGTTAACTTTTTTGAAGCTGTCAACTTGTGTTAACTTTTTTTAAAGCTGTCAACATTTGTTAACTGTGTTTGAAGCTGTCAACTTTTGTTAACTTTTTTTTAAATCTGTCAACTTTTGTTTACTTTTTTAAAGCTGTCAACTTTTGTTAACTTTTTTAAAGCTGTCAACTTTTGTTAACTTTTGTTAACTTCTTTTGAAGTTTTGTCTACTTTTTTGAAACTGTCAACTTTTGTTAACTTTTATTGAAGCTGTCAACTTTTGTTAACTTTTTTGAAGCTGTCAACTTTTGTTAACTTTTTTTGAAGCTGTCAACTTTTGTTAACTTTTTTTGAAGCTGTCAACTTTTGTTAACTTTTATTAAAGCTGTCCACTTTTGTTAACTTTTTTTGAAGCTGTCAACTTTTGTTAACTTCTTTTGAAACTGTCAACTTTTGTTAACTTTTATTGAAGCTGTCAATTTTTGTTAACTATTTTGAAGCTGTCAACTTTTGTTAACTTCTTTTGAAGTTTTGTTAACTTTTTTGAAGCTATCAACTTTTGTTATCTTCTTTTGAAGTTTTGTTAATTTTTTTGAAGCTGTCAACATTTGTTAACTTTTTTGAAGCTGTCAACTTTTGTTAACTTTTTTTAAAGCGTCAACATTTGTTAACTGTTTGTGAAGCTGTCAACTTTTGTTCACTTTTTTTTAAAGCTGTCAACTTATGTTAACTTTTTTTAAAGCTGTCAACTTTTGTTAACTGGTTTTGAAGCTGTCAACTTTTGTTAACTTTTTTTTAAAGCTCTCAACTTTTGTTTATTTTTTTAAAGCTGTCAACTTTTGTTAAATTTTTTAAAGCTGTCAAATTTTGTTAACTTTTATTGAAGCTGTCAACTTTTGTTAACTTTTTTGGAAGCTGTCAACATTTGTTAACTTTTTTGAAGCTGTCAACTTTTGTTAACTTTTTTGGAAGCTGTCAACATTTGTTAACTTTTTTGAAACTGTCAACTTTTGTTAACTTTTATTGAAGCCGTCAACTTTTGTTAACTTTTTTGAAGCTGTCAACATTTGTACTTTTTTGAAGCTGTCAACTTTTGTTAACTTTTTTGGAAGCTGTCAACTTTTGTTTACTTTTTTAAAGCTGTCAACTTTTGTTAACTTTTTTAAAGCTGTCAACTTTTGTTAACTTTTGTTAACTTCTTTTGAAGTTTTGTCTACTTTTTTGAAACTGTCAACTTTTGTTAACTTTTATTGAAGCTGTCAACTTTTGTTAACTTTTTTGAAGCTGTTAACATTTGTTAACTTTTTTGAAGCTGTCAACTTTTGTTAACTTTTTTGGAAGCTGTCAATATTTGTTAACTTTTTTGAAACTGTCAACTTTTGTTAACTTTTATTGAAGCTGTCAACTTTTGTTAACTTTTTTGAAGCTGTCAACATTTGTTAACTTTTTTGAAGCTGTCAACTTTTGTTAACTTTTTTGGAAGCTGTCAACATTTGTTAACTTTTTTGAAGCTGTCAACTTTTGTTAACTTTTTTTGAAGCAATCAACTTTTGTTAACTTTTATTAAAGCTGTCAACTTTTGTTAACTTTTTTGGAAGCTGTCAACATTTGTTAACTTTTTTGAAGCTGTCAACTTTTGTTAACTTTTTTTAAAGCTGTCAACATTTGTTAACTGTTTTTGAAGCTGTCAACTTTTGTTAACTTTTTTTTAAAGCTGTCAACTTTTGTTTATTTTTTTAAAGCTGTCAACTTTTGTTAACTATTTTAAAGCTGTCAAGTTTTGTTAACTTTTATTGAAGCTGTAAACTTTTGTTAACTTTTTTGGAAGCTGTCAACATTTGTTAACTTTTTTGAAGCTGTCAACTTGTGTTAACTTTTTTTAAAGCTGTCAACATTTGTTAACTGTGTTTGAAGCTGTCAACTTTTGTTAACTTTTTTTTAAAGCTGTCAACTTTTGTTAACTTTTTTAAAGCTGTCAACTTTTGTTAACTTTTGTTAACTTCTTTTGAAGTTTTGTCTACTTTTTTGAAACTGTCAACTTTTGTTAACTTTTATTGAAGCTGTCAACTTTTGTTAACTTTTTTGAAGCTGTCAACTTTTGTTAACTTTTTTTGAAGCTGTCAACTTTTGTTAACTTTTTTTGAAGCTGTCAACTTTTGTTAACTTTTATTAAAGCTGTCCACTTTTGTTAACTTTTTTTGAAGCTGTCAACTTTTGTTAACTTCTTTTGAAACTGTCAACTTTTGTTAACTTTTATTGAAGCTGTCAACTTTTGTTAACTTTTTTTGAAGCTGTCAACTTTAGTTAACTTTTTTGAAGCTGTCAACTTTTGTTAACTTTTTTTGAAGCTGTCAACTTTTGTTAACTTTTTTAGAAGCTGTCAACTTTTGTTAACTTTTATTAAAGCTTTCCACTTTTGTTAACTTTTTTTGAAGCTGTCAACTTTTGTTAACTTCTTTTGAAACTGTCAACTTTTATTCACTTTTATTAAAGCTGTTAACTTTTATTGAAGCTGTCAATTTTTGTTAACTATTTTGAAGCTGTCAACTTTTGTTAACTTTTTTTGAAGCTATCAACTTTTGTTAACTTTTATTGAAGCTGTCATCTTTTGTTAACTTTTTTGAAAGCTGTCAACATTTGTTAACTTTTTTGAAGCTGTCAACTTTTGTTAACTTTTTTTAAAGCTGTCAACATTTGTTAACTGTTTTTGAAGCTGTCAACTTTTGTTAACTTTTTTTTAAAGCTGTCAACATTTGTTAACTTTTTTAAAGCTGTCAACTTTTGTTAACTTTTTTAAAGATGTCAACTTTTGTTAACTTCTTCTGAAATTTTGTTAACTTTTTTGAAGCTGTCAACTTTTGTTAACTTCTTTTGAAATTTTGTTAACTTTTTTGAAGCTGTCAACTTTTGTTAACTTTTTGAAGCTGTCAACTTTTGTTAACTTTTTTTGAAGCTATCAACTTTTGTTAACTTTTATTGAAGCTGTCAACTTTTGTTAACTTTTTTGGAAGCTGTCAACATTTGTTAACTTTTTTTAAAGCTGTCAACATTTGTTAACTGTTTTTAAAGCTGTCAACTTTTGTTAACTTTTTTTTAAAGCTGTCAACTTTTGTTTATTTTTTTAAAGCTGTCAACATTTGTTAACTTTTTTAAAGCTGTCAAGTTATGTTAACTTTTATTGATGCTGTCAACTTTTGTTAACTTTTTTGGAAGCTGTTAACATTTGTTAACTTTTTTGAAGCTGTCAACTTTTGTTAACTTTTTTTAAAGCTGTCAACATTTGTTAACTGTGTTTGAAGCTGTCAACTTTTGTTAACTTTTTTTTAAAGCTGTCAACTTTTGTTTACTTTTTTAAAGCTGTCAACTTTTGTTAACTTTTTTAAATCTGTCAACTTTTGTTAACTTTTGTTAACTTCTTTTGAAGTTTTGTCTACTTTTTTGAAACTGTCAACTTTTGTTAACTTTTATTGAAGCTGTCAACTTTTGTTAACTTTTTTGAAGCTGTCAACTTTTCTTAACTTTTTTTGAAGCTGTCAACTTTTGTTAACTTTTTTTGAAGCTGTCAACTTTTGTTAACTTTTATTAAAGCTGTCCACTTTTGTTAACTTTTTTTGAAGCTGTCAACTTTTGTTAACTTCTTTTGAAACTGTCAACTTTTTTTAACTTTTATTGAAGCTGTCAACTTTTGTTAACTTTTATTGAAGCTGTCAATTTTTGTTAACTATTTTGAAGCTGTCAACTTTTGTTAACTTCTTTTGAAGTTTTGTTAACTTTTTTGAAGCTATCAACTTTTGTTATCTTCTTTTGAAGTTTTGTTAATTTTTTTGAAGCTGTCAACATTTGTTAACTTTTTTGAAGCTGTCAACTTTTGTTAACTTTTTTTAAAGCTGTCAACATTTGTTAACTGTTTGTGAAGCTGTCAACTTTTGTTAACTTTTTTTTAAAACTGTCAACTTTTGTTAACTTTTTTTAAAACTGTCAACTTTTGTTAACTGGTTTTGAAGCTGTTAACTTTTGTTAAATTTTTTTGAAGCTGTCAACTTTTGTTAACTTCTTTTGAAACTGTCAACTTTTGTTAACTTTTTTTAAAGCTATCAACTTTTGTTAACTTTTATTGAAGCTGTCATCTTTTGTTAACTTTTTTGGAAGCTGTCAACATTTGTTAACTTTTTTGAAGCTGTCAACTTTTGTTAACTTTTTTTAAAGCTGTCAACATTTGTTAACTGTTTTTGAAGCTGTCAACTTTTGTTAACTTTTTTTTAAAGCTGTCAAGTTTTGTTAACTTTTTTAAAGCTGTCAACTTTTGTTAACTTTTTTAAAGCTGTCATATTTTGTTAACTTTTGTTAACTTTTTTTGAAGTTTTGTCTACTTTTTTGAAACTGTCAACTTTTGTTAACTTTTATTGAAGCTGTCATTTTTTGTTAACTTCTCTTTATGTTTTGTCTTCTTTTTTGAAACTGTCAACTTTTGTGGAAGCTGTCAAGTTTTGTTAACTTTTTTTAAAACTGTTAACTTTTGTTAACTTTTTTAAAGCTGTCAACTTTTGTTAACTTCTTTTGAAATTTTGTGTACTTTTTTGAAGCTGTCAACTTTTGTTAATTTTTTTAAGCTGTCAACTTTTGTTAACTTTTTGAAGCTGTCAACTTTTGTTAACTTTTTTTGAAGCTATCCACTTTTGTTAACTTTTATTGAAGCTGTCAACTTTTGTTAACTTTTTTAGAAGCTGTCAACATTTGTTAACTTTTTTGAAGCTGTCAACTTTTGTTAACTTTTTTTAAAGCTGTCAACATTTGTTAACTCTTTTTGAAGCTGTCAACTTTTGTTAACTTTTTTTTAAAGCTGTCAACTTTTGTTTATTTTTTTAAAGCTGTCAACTTTTGTTAACTTTTTTAAAGCTGTCAAATTTTGTTAACTTTTATTGAAGCTGTCAACTTTTGTTAACTTTTTTGGAAGCTGTCAACATTTGTTAACTTTTTTGAAGCTGTCAACTTTTGTTAACTTTTTTGGAAGCTGTCAACATTTGTTAACTTTTTTGAAACTGTCAACTTTTGTTAACTTTTATTGAAGCCGTCAACTTTTGTTAACTTTTTTGAAGCTGTCAACATTTGTACTTTTTTGAAGCTGTCAACTTTTGTTAACTTTTTTGGAAGCTGTCAACTTTTGTTTACTTTTTTAAAGCTGTCAACTTTTGTTAACTTTTTTAAAGCTGTCAACTTTTGTTAACTTTTGTTAACTTCTTTTGAAGTTTTGTCTACTTTTTTGAAACTGTCAACTTTTGTTAACTTTTATTGAAGCTGTCAACTTTTGTTAACTTTTTTGAAGCTGTTAACATTTGTTAACTTTTTTGAAGCTGTCAACTTTTGTTAACTTTTTTGGAAGCTGTCAACATTTGTTAACTTTTTTGAAACTGTCAACTTTTGTTAACTTTTATTGAAGCTGTCAACTTTTGTTAACTTTTTTGAAGCTGTCAACATTTGTTAACTTTTTTGAAGCTGTCAACTTTTGTTAACTTTTTTGGAAGCTGTCAACATTTGTTAACTTTTTTGAAGCTGTCAACTTTTGTTAACTTTTTTTGAAGCAATCAACTTTTGTTAACTTTTATTAAAGCTGTCAACTTTTGTTAACTTTTTTGGAAGCTGTCAACATTTGTTAACTTTTTTGAAGCTGTCAACTTTTGTTAACTTTTTTTAAAGCTGTCAACATTTGTTAACTGTTTTTGAAGCTGTCAACTTTTGTTAACTTTTTTTTAAAGCTGTCAACTTTTGTTTATTTTTTTAAAGCTGTCAACTTTTGTTAACTATTTTAAAGCTGTCAAGTTTTGTTAACTTTTATTGAAGCTGTAAACTTTTGTTAACTTTTTTGGAAGCTGTCAACATTTGTTAACTTTTTTGAAGCTGTCAACTTGTGTTAACTTTTTTTAAAGCTGTCAACATTTGTTAACTGTGTTTGAAGCTGTCAACTTTTGTTAACTTTTTTTTAAATCTGTCAACTTTTGTTTACTTTTTTAAAGCTGTCAACTTTTGTTAACTTTTTTAAAGCTGTCAACTTTTGTTAACTTTTGTTAACTTCTTTTGAAGTTTTGTCTACTTTTTTGAAACTGTCAACTTTTGTTAACTTTTATTGAAGCTGTCAACTTTTGTTAACTTTTTTGAAGCTGTCAACTTTTGTTAACTTTTTTTGAAGCTGTCAACTTTTGTTAACTTTTTTTGAAGCTGTCAACTTTTGTTAACTTTTATTAAAGCTGTCCACTTTTGTTAACTTTTTTTGAAGCTGTCAACTTTTGTTAACTTCTTTTGAAACTGTCAACTTTTGTTAACTTTTATTGAAGCTGTCAATTTTTGTTAACTATTTTGAAGCTGTCAACTTTTGTTAACTTCTTTTGAAGTTTTGTTAACTTTTTTGAAGCTATCAACTTTTGTTATCTTCTTTTGAAGTTTTGTTAATTTTTTTGAAGCTGTCAACATTTGTTAACTTTTTTGAAGCTGTCAACTTTTGTTAACTTTTTTTAAAGCGTCAACATTTGTTAACTGTTTGTGAAGCTGTCAACTTTTGTTCACTTTTTTTTAAAGCTGTCAACTTATGTTAACTTTTTTTAAAGCTGTCAACTTTTGTTAACTGGTTTTGAAGCTGTCAACTTTTGTTAACTTTTTTTTAAAGCTCTCAACTTTTGTTTATTTTTTTAAAGCTCTCAACTTTTGTTAAATTTTTTAAAGCTGTCAAATTTTGTTAACTTTTATTGAAGCTGTCAACTTTTGTTAACTTTTTTGGAAGCTGTCAACATTTGTTAACTTTTTTGAAGCTGTCAACTTTTGTTAACTTTTTTGGAAGCTGTCAACATTTGTTAACTTTTTTGAAACTGTCAACTTTTGTTAACTTTTATTGAAGCCGTCAACTTTTGTTAACTTTTTTGAAGCTGTCAACATTTGTACTTTTTTGAAGCTGTCAACTTTTGTTAACTTTTTTGGAAGCTGTCAACTTTTGTTTACTTTTTTAAAGCTGTCAACTTTTGTTAACTTTTTTAAAGCTGTCAACTTTTGTTAACTTTTGTTAACTTCTTTTGAAGTTTTGTCTACTTTTTTGAAACTGTCAACTTTTGTTAACTTTTATTGAAGCTGTCAACTTTTGTTAACTTTTTTGAAGCTGTTAACATTTGTTAACTTTTTTGAAGCTGTCAACTTTTGTTAACTTTTTTGGAAGCTGTCAATATTTGTTAACTTTTTTGAAACTGTCAACTTTTGTTAACTTTTATTGAAGCTGTCAACTTTTGTTAACTTTTTTGAAGCTGTCAACATTTGTTAACTTTTTTGAAGCTGTCAACTTTTGTTAACTTTTTTGGAAGCTGTCAACATTTGTTAACTTTTTTGAAGCTGTCAACTTTTGTTAACTTTTTTTGAAGCAATCAACTTTTGTTAACTTTTATTAAAGCTGTCAACTTTTGTTAACTTTTTTGGAAGCTGTCAACATTTGTTAACTTTTTTGAAGCTGTCAACTTTTGTTAACTTTTTTTAAAGCTGTCAACATTTGTTAACTGTTTTTGAAGCTGTCAACTTTTGTTAACTTTTTTTTAAAGCTGTCAACTTTTGTTTATTTTTTTAAAGCTGTCAACTTTTGTTAACTATTTTAAAGCTGTCAAGTTTTGTTAACTTTTATTGAAGCTGTAAACTTTTGTTAACTTTTTTGGAAGCTGTCAACATTTGTTAACTTTTTTGAAGCTGTCAACTTGTGTTAACTTTTTTTAAAGCTGTCAACATTTGTTAACTGTGTTTGAAGCTGTCAACTTTTGTTAACTTTTTTTTAAAGCTGTCAACTTTTGTTAACTTTTTTAAAGCTGTCAACTTTTGTTAACTTTTGTTAACTTCTTTTGAAGTTTTGTCTACTTTTTTGAAACTGTCAACTTTTGTTAACTTTTATTGAAGCTGTCAACTTTTGTTAACTTTTTTGAAGCTGTCAACTTTTGTTAACTTTTTTTGAAGCTGTCAACTTTTGTTAACTTTTTTTGAAGCTGTCAACTTTTGTTAACTTTTATTAAAGCTGTCCACTTTTGTTAACTTTTTTTGAAGCTGTCAACTTTTGTTAACTTCTTTTGAAACTGTCAACTTTTGTTAACTTTTATTGAAGCTGTCAATTTTTGTTAACTATTTTGAAGCTGTCAACTTTTGTTAACTTCTTTTGAAGTTTTGTTAACTTTTTTGAAGCTATCAACTTTTGTTATCTTCTTTTGAAGTTTTGTTAATTTTTTTGAAGCTGTCAACATTTGTTAACTTTTTTGAAGCTGTCAACTTTTGTTAACTTTTTTTAAAGCGTCAACATTTGTTAACTGTTTGTGAAGCTGTCAACTTTTGTTCACTTTTTTTTAAAGCTGTCAACTTATGTTAACTTTTTTTAAAGCTGTCAACTTTTGTTAACTGGTTTTGAAGCTGTTAACTTTTGTTAAATTTTTTTGAAGCTGTCAACTTTTGTTAACTTCTTTTGAAACTGTCAACTTTTGTTCACTTTTATTAAAGCTGTTAACTTTTGTTAACTTTTATTGAAGCTGTCAATTTTTGTTAACTTTTTTGAAGCTGTCAACTTTTGTTAACTTTTTTTGAAGCTGTCAACTTTTGTTAACTGGTTTTGAAGCTTGAACTTCTTTTGATGTTTTGTCTTCTTTTTTGAAACTGTCAACTTTTGTGGAAGCTGTCAAGTTTTGTTAACTTTTTTTAAAACTGTCAACTTTTTTAACTTTTTTAAAGCTGTCAAATTTGTTAACTTCTTTTGAAATTTTGTTAACTTTTTTGAAGCTGTCAACTTTTGTTAATTTTTTTTGAAGCTGTCAACTTTTGTTAACTTTTTGAAGCTGTCAACTTTTGTTAACTTTTTTGGAAGCTGTCAACATTTGTTAACTTTTTTGAAGCTGTCAACTTTTGTTAACTTTTTTTGAAGCTGTCAACTTTTGTTAACTGGTTTTGAAGCTGTCAACTTTTGTTAACTTTTTTGAAACTGTCAACTTTTGTTAAATTTTTTAAAGTTGCCAACTTTTGCTAACTTTTTTTAAAGCTGTCAACTTTTGTTAACTTTTTTAAAGCTGTTAACTTTTGTTAACTTTTTTAAAGCTGTCAACTTTTGTTAACTTTTGTTAACTTCTTTTAAAGTTTTGTTAACTTTTTTAAAGCTGTCAACTTTTGTTAAGTTTTGTTAACTTCTTTTGAAGTTTTGTTAACTTTTTTGAAGCTGTCAACTTTTGTTAACTTCTTTTGATGTTTTGTCTTCTTTTTTGAAACTGTCAACTTTTGTGGAAGCTGTCAAGTTTTGTTAACTTTTTTTAAAACTGTCAACTTTTGTTAACTTTTTTGAAGCTGTCAACTTTTGTTAATTTTTTTTGAAGCTGTCAACTTTTGTTAACTTTTTGGAGCTGTCAACTTTTGTTAACTTTTTTTGAAGCTATCAAGTTTTGTTAACTTTTATTGAAGCTGTCAACTTATGTTAACTTTTTTGGAAGCTGTCAACATTTGTTAACTTTTTTGAAGCTGTCAACTTTTGTTAACTTTTTTTAAAGCTGTCAACATTTGTTAACTGTGTTTAAAGCTGTCAACTTTTGTTAACTTTTTTTTAAAGCTGTCAACTTTTGTTTACTTTTTTAAAGCTGTCAACTTTTGTTAACTTTTTTAAAGCTGTCAACTTTTGTTAACTTTTGTTAACTTCTTTTGAAGTTTTGTCTACTTTTTTGAAACTGTCAACTTTTGTTAACTTTTATTGAAGCTGTTAACTTTTGTTAACTTTTTTGAAGCTGTCAACTTTTGTTAACTTTTTTTGAAGCTGTCAACTTTTGTTAACTTTTTTTGAAGCTGTCAACTTTTGTTAACTTTTATTAAAGCTGTCCACTTTTGTTAAATTTTTTTGAAGCTGTCAACTTTTGTTAACTTCTTTTGAAACTGTCAACTTTTTTTAACTTTTATTGAAGCTGTCAACTTTTGTTAACTTTTATTGAAGCTGTCAATTTTTGTTAACTATTTTGAAGCTGTCAACTTTTGTTATCTTCTTTTGAAGTTTTGTTAATTTTTTTGAAGCTGTCAACATTTGTTAACTTTTTTGAAGCTGTCAACTTTTGTTAACTTTTTTTAAAGCTGTCAACATTTGTTAACTGTTTGTGAAGCTGTCAACTTTTGTTAACTTTTTTTTAAAGCTGTCAACTTTTGTTAACTTTTTTTAAAGCTGTCAACTTTTGTTAACTGGTTTTGAAGCTGTTAACTTTTGTTAAATTTTTTTGAAGCTGTCAACTTTTGTTAACTTTTATTGAAGCTGTCAACTTTTGTTAACTTTTTTGGAAGCTGTCAACATTTGTTAACTTTTTTGAAGCTGTCAACTTTTGTTAACTTTTTTTGAAACTGTCAACTTTTGTTAACTTTTATTGAAGCTGTCAACTTTTGTTAACTTTTTTTGAAGCTGTCAACTTTAGTTAACTTTTTTGAAGCTGTCAACTTTTGTTAACTTTTTTTGAAGCTGTCAACTTTTGTTAACTTTTTTAGAAGCTGTCAACTTTTGTTAACTTTTATTAAAGCTTTCCACTTTTGTTAACTTTTTTTGAAGCTGTCAACTTTTGTTAACTTCTTTTGAAACTGTCAACTTTTGTTCACTTTTATTAAAGCTGTTAACTTTTATTGAAGCTGTCAATTTTTGTTAACTATTTTGAAGCTGTCAACTTTTGTTAACTTTTTTTGAAGCTATCAACTTTTGTTAACTTTTATTGAAGCTGTCATCTTTTGTTAACTTTTTTGGAAGCTGTCAACATTTGTTAACTTTTTTGAAGCTGTCAACTTTTGTTAACTTTTTTTAAAGCTGTCAACATTTGTTAACTGTTTTTGAAGCTGTCAACTTTTGTTAACTTTTTTTTAAAGCTGTCAACATTTGTTAACTTTTTTAAAGCTGTCAACTTTTGTTAACTTTTTTAAAGATGTCAACTTTTGTTAACTTCTTTTGAAATTTTGTTAACTTTTTTGAAGCTGTCAACTTTTGTTAACTTCTTTTGAAATTTTGTTAACTTTTTTGAAGCTGTCAACTTTTGTTAACTTTTTGAAGCTGTCAACTTTTGTTAACTTTTTTTGAAGCTATCAACTTTTGTTAACTTTTATTGAAGCTGTCAACTTTTGTTAACTTTTTTGGAAGCTGTCAACATTTGTTAACTTTTTTTAAAGCTGTCAACATTTGTTAACTGTTTTTAAAGCTGTCAACTTTTGTTAACTTTTTTTTAAAGCTGTCAACTTTTGTTTATTTTTTTAAAGCTGTCAACATTTGTTAACTTTTTTAAAGCTGTCAAGTTATGTTAACTTTTATTGATGCTGTCAACTTTTGTTAACTTTTTTGGAAGCTGTTAACATTTGTTAACTTTTTTGAAGCTGTCAAGTTTTGTTAACTTTTTTTAAAGCTGTCAACATTTGTTAACTGTGTTTGAAGCTGTCAACTTTTGTTAACTTTTTTTTTAAAGCTGTCAACTTTTGTTTACTTTTTTAAAGCTGTCAACTTTTGTTAACTTTTTTAAATCTGTCAACTTTTGTTAACTTTTGTTAACTTCTTTTGAAGTTTTGTCTACTTTTTTGAAACTGTCAACTTTTGTAAACTTTTATTGAAGCTGTCAACTTTTGTTAACTTTTTTGAAGCTGTCAACTTTTGTTAACTTTTTTTAAAGCTGTCAACTTTTGTTAACTTTTTTTGAAGCTGTCAACTTTTGTTAACTTTTATTAAAGCTGTCCACTTTTGTTAACTTTTTTTGAAGCTGTCAACTTTTGTTAACTTCTTTTGAAACTGTCATTTTTTTTTAACTTTTATTGAAGCTGTCAACTTTTGTTAACTTTTATTGAAGCTGTCAATTTTTGTTAACTATTTTGAAGCTGTCAACTTTTGTTAACTTCTTTTGAAGTTTTGTTAACTTTTTTGAAGCTATCAACTTTTGTTATCTTCTTTTAAAGTTTTGTTAATTTTTTTGAAGCTGTCAACATTAGTTAACTGTTTGTGAAGCTGTCAACTTTTGTTAACTTTTTTTTAAAACTGTCAACTTTTGTTAACTTTTTTTAAAACTGTCAACTTTTGTTAACTGGTTTTGAAGCTGTTAACTTTTGTTAAATTTTTTTGAAGCTGTCAACTTTTGTTAACTTCTTTTGAAACTGTCAACTTTTGTTAACTTTTTTTGAAGCTATCAACTTTTGTTAACTTTTATTGAAGCTGTCATCTTTTGTTAACTTTTTTGGAAGCTGTCAACATTTGTTAACTTTTTTGAAGCTGTCAACTTTTGTTAACTTTTTTTAAAGCTGTCAACATTTGTTAACTGTTTTTGAAGCTGTCAACTTTTGTTAACTTTTTTTTAAAGCTGTCAAGTTTTGTTAACTTTTTTAAAGCTGTCAACTTTTGTTAACTTTTTTAAAGCTGTCAACTTTTGTTAACTTTTGTTAACTTTTTTTGAAGTTTTGTCTACTTTTTTGAAACTGTCAACTTTTGTTAACTTTTATTGAAGCTGTCATTTTTTGTTAACTTCTCTTTATGTTTTGTCTTCTTTTTTGAAACTGTCAAGTTTTGTTAACTTTTTTTAAAACTGTTAACTTTTGTTAACTTTTTTAAAGCTGTCAATTTTGTTAACTTCTTTTGAAATTTTGTGTACTTTTTTGAAGCTGTCAACTTTTGTTAATTTTTTTAAGCTGTCAACTTTTGTTAACTTTTTGAAGCTGTCAACTTTTGTTAACTTTTTTTGAAGCTATCCAATTTTGTTAACTTTTATTGAAGCTGTCAACTTTTGTTAACTTTTTTGGAAGCTGTCAACATTTGTTAACTTTTTTGAAGCTGTCAACTTTTGTTAACTTTTTTTAAAGCTGTCAACATTTGTTAACTCTTTTGGAAGCTGTCAACTTTTGTTAACTTTTTTTAAAGCTGTCAACTTTTGTTTATTTTTTTAAAGCTGTCAACTTTTGTTAACTTTTTTAAAGCTGTCAAATTTTGTTAACTTTTATTGAAGCTGTCAACTTTTGTTAACTTTTTTGGAAGCTGTCAACATTTGTTAACTTTTTTGAAGCTGTCAACTTTTGTTAACTTTTTTGGAAGCTGTCAACATTTGTTAACTTTTTTAAAACTGTCAACTTTTGTTAACTTTTATTGAAGCCGTCAACTTTTGTTAACTTTTTTGAAGCTGTCAACATTTGTTAACTTTTTTGAAGCTGTCAACTTTTGTTAACTTTTTTGGAAGCTGTCAACTTTTGTTTACTTTTTTAAAGCTGTCAACTTTTGTTAACTTTTTTAAAGCTGTCAACTTTTGTTAACTTTTGTTAACTTCTTTTGAAGTTTTGTCTACTTTTTTGAAACTGTCAACTTTTGTTAACTTTTATTGAAGCTGTCAACTTTTGTTAACTTTTTTGAAGCTGTTAACATTTGTTAACTTTTTTGAAGCTGTCAACTTTTGTTAACTTTTTTGGAAGCTGTCAACATTTGTTAACTTTTTTGAAACTGTCAACTTTTGTTAACTTTTTTGGAAGCTGTCAACATTTGTTAACTTTTTTGAAGCTGTCAACTTTTGTTAACTTTTTTTGAAGCAATCAACTTTTGTTAACTTTTATTAAAGCTGTCAACTTTTGTTAACTTTTTTGGAAGCTGTCAACATTTGTTAACTTTTTTAAAGCTGTCAACTTTTGTTAACTTTTTTTAAAGCTGTCAACATTTGTTAACTGTTTTTGAAGCTGTCAACTTTTGTTAACTTTTTTTTAAAGCTGTCAACTTTTGTTTATTTTTTTAAAGCTGTCAACTTTTGTTAACTATTTTAAAGCTGTCAAGTTTTGTTAACTTTTATTGAAGCTGTAAACTTTTGTTAACTTTTTTGGAAGCTGTCAACATTTGTTAACTTTTTTGAAGCTGTCAACTTGTGTTAACTTTTTTTAAAGCTGTCAACATTTGTTAACTGTGTTTGAAGCTGTCAACTTTTGTTAACTTTTTTTTAAAGCTGTCAACTTTTGTTTACTTTTTTAAAGCTGTCAACTTTTGTTAACTTTTTTAAAGCTGTCAACTTTTGTTAACTTTTGTTAACTTCTTTTGAAGTTTTGTCTACTTTTTTGAAACTGTCAACTTTTGTTAACTTTTATTGAAGCTGTCAACTTTTGTTAACTTTTTTGAAGCTGTCAACTTTTGTTAACTTTTTTTGAAGCTGTCAACTTTTGTTAACTTTTTTTGAAGCTGTCAACTTTTGTTAACTTTTATTAAAGCTGTCCACTTTTGTTAACTTTTTTTGAAGCTGTCAACTTTTGTTAACTTCTTTTGAAACTGTCAACTTTTGTTAACTTTTATTGAAGCTGTCCATTTTTGTTAACTATTTTGAAGCTGTCAACTTTTGTTAACTTCTTTTGAAGTTTTGTTAACTTTTTTGAAGCTATCAACTTTTGTTATCTTCTTTTGAAGTTTTGTTAATTTTTTTGAAGCTGTCAACATTTGTTAACTTTTTTGAAGCTGTCAACTTTTGTTAACTTTTTTTAAAGCGTCAACATTTGTTAACTGTTTGTGAAGCTGTCAACTTTTGTTCACTTTTTTTTAAAGCTGTCAACTTATGTTAACTTTTTTTAAAGCTGTCAACTTTTGTTAACTGGTTTTGAAGCTGTTAACTTTTGTTAATTTTTTTTGAAGCTTTCAACTTTTGTTAACTTCTTTTGAAACTGTCAACTTTTGTTCACTTTTATTAAAGCTGTTAACTTTTGTTAACTTTTATTGAAGCTGTCAATTTTTGTTAACTATTTTGAAGCTGTCAACTTTTGTTAACTTTTTTTGAAGCTATCAACTTTTGTTAACTTTTATTGAAGCTGTCATCTTTTGTTAACTTTTTTGGAAGCTGTCAACATTTGTTAACTTTTTTGAAGCTGTCAAGTTTTGTTAACTTTTTTTAAAACTGTTAACTTTTGTTAACTTTTTTAAAGCTGTCAACTTTTGTTAACTTCTTTTGAAATTTTGTTAACTTTTTTGAAGCTGTCAACTTTTGTTAATTTTTTTAAGCTGTCAACTTTTGTTAACTTTTTGAAGCTGTCAACTTTTGTTAACTTTTTTTGAAGCTATCAACTTTTGTTAACTTTTATTAAAGCTGTCAACTTTTGTTAACTTTTTTGGAAGCTGTCAACATTTGTTAACTTTTTTGAAGCTGTCAACTTTTGTTAACTTTTTTTAAAGCTGTCAACATTTGTTAACTGTTTTTGAAGCTGTCAACTTTTGTTAACTTTTTTTTAAAGCTGTCAACTTTTGTTTATTTTTTTAAAGCTGTCAACTTTTGTTAACTTTTTTAAAGCTGTCAAGTTTTGTTAACTTTTATTGAAGCTGTCAACTTTTGTTAACTTTTTTGGAAGCTGTCAACATTTGTTAACTTTTTTGAAGCTGTCAACTTTTGTTAACTTTTTTTAAAGCTGTCAACATTTGTTAACTGTGTTTGGAACTGTCAACTTTTGTTAACTTTTTTTTAAAGCTGTCAACTTTTGTTTACTTTTTTAAAGCTGTCAACTTTTGTTAACTTTTTTAAAGCTGTCAACTTTTGTTAACTTCTTTTGAAGTTTTGTCTACTTTTTTGAAACTGTCAACTTTTGTTAACTTTTATTGAAGCTGTCAACTTTTGTTAACTTTTTTGAAGCTGTCAACTTTTGTTAACTTTTTTTGAAGCTGTCAACTTTTGTTAACTTTTTTTGAAGCTGTCAACTTTTGTTAACTTTTATTAAAGCTGTCCACTTTTGTTAACTTTTTTTGAAGCTGTCAACTTTTGTTAACTTCTTTTGAAACTGTCAACTTTTTTTAACTTTTATTGAAGCTGTCAACTTTTGTTAACTTTTATTGAAGCTGTCAACTTTTGTTAACTTTTTTTTAAAGCTGTCAACTTTTGTTAACTTTTTTTAAAGCTGTCAACTTTTATTAACTGGTTTTGAAGCTGTTAACTTTTGTTAAATTTTTTTGAAGCTGTCAACTTTTGTTAACTTCTTTTGAAACTGTCAACTTTAGTTCACTTTTATTAAAGCTGTTAACTTTTGTTAACTTTTATTGAAGCTGTCAATTTTTGTTAACTATTTTGAAGCTGTCAACTTTTGTTAACTTTTTTTGAAGCTATCAACTTTTGTTAACTTTTATTGAAGCTGTCATCTTTTGTTAACTTTTTTGGAAGCTGTCAACATTTGTTAACTTTTTTGAAGCTGTCAACTTTTGTTAACTTTTTTTAAAGCTGTCAACATTTGTTAACTGTTTTTGTAGCTGTCAACTTTTGTTAACTTTTTTTTAAAGCTGTCAACTTTTGTTAACTTTTTTAAAGCTGTCAACTTTTGTTAACTTTTTTAAAGCTGTCAACTTTTGTTAACTTTTGTTAACTTTTTTTGAAGTTTTGTCTACTTTTTTGAAACTGTCAACTTTTGTTAACTTTTATTGAAGCTGTCATTTTTTGTTAACTTCCCTTGATGTTTTGTCTTCTTTTTTGAAACTGTCAACTTTTGTGGAAGCTGTCAAGTTTTGTTAACTTTTTTTAAAACTGTTAACTTTTGTTAACTTTTTTAAAGCTGTCAACTTTTGTTAACTTCTTTTGAAATTTTGTTAACTTTTTTGAAGCTGTCAACTTTTGTTAACTTTTTTGAAGCTGTCAACTTTTGTTAACTTTTTTTGAAGCTGTCAACTTTTGTTAACTTTTATAGAAGCTGTCAACTTTTGTTAACTTTTTTTGAAGCTGTCAACTTTTGTTAACTTTTTTGAAGCTGTCAACTTTTGTTAACTTTTTTTGAAGTTGTCAACTTTTGTTAACTTTTTTTGATGTTTTGTCTTCTTTTTTAAAACGGTCAACTTTTGTGGAAGCTGTCAAGTTTTGTTAACTTTTTTTAAAACTGTCAACTTTTGTTAACTTTTTTTGAAGCTGTCAACTTTTGTTAACTTCTTTTCAAAATGTCAACTTTTGGTCACTTTTATTAAAGCTGTTAACTTTTGTTAACTTTTATTGAAGCTGTCAATTTTTGTTAACAATTTTGAAGCTGTCAACTTTTGTTAACTTCTTTTGATGTTTTGTCTTCTTTTTTAAAACGGTCAACTTTTGTGGAAGCTGTCAAGTTTTGTTAACTTTTTTTAAAACTGTCAACTTTTGTTAACTTTTTTAAAGCTGTCAACTTTTGTTAACTTTTTTTGAATCTGTCAACTTTTGTTAACTTCTTTTGAAACTGTCAACTTTTGTTAACTTTTATTGAAGCTGTCAACTTTTGTTAACTTTTATTGAAGCTGTCAACTTTTGTTAACTTGTTTGAAGCTGTCAACTTTTGTTAACTTTTTTTGGAGCTGTCAACTTTTGTTAACTTTTATTAAAGCGTCAACTTTTGTTAACTTTTTGGGAAGCTCTCAAAATTTGTTAACTTTTTTAAGGCTGTCAACTTTTGTTAACTTGTTTTAAAGCTGTCAACATTTGTTAACTGTTTGTGAAGCTGTCAACTTTTGTTAACTTTTTTTTAAAGCTGTCAACTTTTCTTAACTTTTTTAAAGCTGTCATTTTTTGTTAACTTTTGTTAACTTCTTTTGAAGTTTTGTCTACTTTTTTGAAACTGTCATCTTTTTTTAACTTTTATTGAAGCTGTCAACTTTTGTTAACTTTTTTTGAAGCTGTCAACTTTTGTTAACTGGTTTTGAAGCTGTTAACTTTTATTAACTTTTTTTGAAGCTGTCAACTTTTGTTAACTTTTTTGAAGCTGTCAACTTTTGTTAACTTTTTTTGAAGCTGTCAACTTTTTTTAACTTTTTTTGAAGCTGTCAACTTTTGTTAACTTCTTTTGATGTTTTGTCTTCTTTTTTGAAACTGTCAACTTTTGTGGAAGCTGTCAAGTTTTGTTAACTTTTGTTAAAACTGTCAACTTTTGTTAACTTTTTTAAAGCTGTCACCTATTGTTAACTTCTTTTGAAATTTTGTTAACTTTTTTGACGCTGTCAACTTTTGTTAACTTCTTTTGATGTTTTGTCTTCTTTTTTGAAACTGTCAACTTTTGTGGAAGCTGTCAAGTTTTGTTAACTTTTTTTAAAACTGTCAACTTTTTTAACTTTTTTAAAGCTGTCAACTTTTGTTAACTTCTTTTGAAGTTTTGTTAACTTTTTTGAAGCTGTCAACTTTTGTTAATTTTTTTTGAAGCTGTCAACTTTTGTTAACTTTTTGAAGCTGTCAACTTTTGTTAACTTTTTTGGAAGCTGTCAACATTTGTTAACTTTTTTGAAGCTGTCAACTTTTGTTAACTTTTTTTGAAGCTGTCAACTTTTGTTAACTGGTTTTGAAGCTGTCAACTTTTGTTAACTTTTTTGAAACTGTCAACTTTTGTTAACTTGTTTAAAGTTGCCAACTTTTGCTAACTTTTTTTAAAGCTGTCAACTTTTGTTAACTTTTTTAAAGCTGTTAACTTTTGTTAACTTTTTTAAAGCTGTCAACTTTTGTTAACTTTTGTTAACTTCTTTTAAAGTTTTGTTAACTTTTTTAAAGCTGTCAACTTTTGTTAAGTTTTGTTAACTTCTTTTGAAGTTTTGTTAACTTTTTTGAAGCTGTCAAGTTTTGTTAACTTTTTTTAAAACTGTCAACTTTTGTTAACTTTTTTGAAGCTGTCAACTTTTGTTAATTTTTTTTGAAGCTGTCAACTTTTGTTAACTTTTTGGAGCTGTCAACTTTTGTTAACTTTTTTTGAAGCTATCAAGTTTTGTTAACTTTTATTGAAGCTGTCAACTTTTGTTAACTTTTTTGGAAGCTGTCAACATTTGTTAACTTTTTTGAAGCTGTCAACTTTTGTTAACTTTTTTTAAAGCTGTCAACATTTGTTAACTGTGTTTAAAGCTGTCAACTTTTGTTAACTTTTTTTTAAAGCTGTCAACTTTTGTTTACTTTTTTAAAGCTGTCAACTTTTGTTAACTTTTTTAAAGCTGTCAACTTTTGTTAACTTTTGTTAACTTCTTTTGAAGTTTTGTCTACTTTTTTAAAACTGTCAACTTTTGTTAACTTTTATTGAAGCTGTTAACTTTTGTTAACTTTTTTGAAGCTGTCAACTTTTGTTCACTTTTTTTGAAGCTGTCAACTTTTGTTAACTTTTTTTGAAGCTGTCAACTTTTGTTAACTTTTATTAAAGCTGTCCACTTTTGTTAAATTTTTTTGAAGCTGTCAACTTTTATTAACTTCTTTTGAAACTGTCAACTTTTTTTAACTTTTATTGAAGCTGTCAACTTTTGTTAACTTTTATTGAAGCTGTCAATTTTTGTTAACTATTTTGAAGCTGTCAACTTTTGTTAACTTCTTTTGAAGTTTTGTTAACTTTTTTGAAGCTATCAACTTTTGTTATCTTCTTTTGAAGTTTGGTTAATTTTTTTGAAGCTGTCAACATTTGTTAACTTTTTTGAAGCTGTCAACTTTTGTTAACTTTTTTTAAAGCTGTCAACATTTGTTAACTGTTTGTAAAGCTGTCAACTTTTGTTAACTTTTTTTTAAAGCTGTCAACTTTTGTTAACTTTTTTTAAAGCTGTCAACTTTTGTTAACTGGTTTTGAAGCTGTTAACTTTTGTTAAATTTTTTTGAAGCTGTCAACTTTTGTTAACTTTTATTGAAGCTGTCAACTTTTGTTAACTTTTTTGGAAGCTGTCAACATTTGTTAACTTTTTTGAAGCTGTCAACTTTTGTTAACTTTTTTTGAAACTGTCAACATTTGTTAACTTTTATTGAAGCTGTCAACTTTTGTTAACTTTTTTAGAAGCTGTCAACTTTTGTTAACTTTTATTAAAGCTGTCCACTTTTGTTAACTTTTTTTGAAGCTGTCAACTTTTGTTAACTTCTTTTGAAACTGTCAACTTTTGTTCACTTTTATTAAAGCTGTTAACTTTTGTTAACTTTTATTGAAGCTGTCAATTTTTGTTAACTATTTTGAAGCTGTCAACTTTTGTTAACTTTTTTTGAAGCTATCAACCTTTGTTAACTTTTATTGAAGCTGTCATCTTTTGTTAACTTTTTTGGAAGCTGTCAACATTTGTTAACTTTTTTGAAGCTGTCAACTTTTATTAACTTTTTTTAAAGCTGTCAACATTTGTTAACTGTTTTTGAAGCTGTCAACTTTTGTTAACTTTTTTTTAAAGCTGTCAACATTTGTTAACTTTTTTAAAGCTGTCAACTTTTGTTAACTTTTTTAAAGCTGTCAACTTTTGTTCACTTTTGTTAACTTTTTTTGAAGTTTTGTCTACTTTTTTGAAACTGTCAACTTTTGTTAACTTTTATTGAAGCTGACATTTTTTGTTAACTTCTTTTGATGTTTTGTCTTCTTTTTTGAAACTGTCAACTTTTGTGGAAGCTGTCAAGTTTTGTTAACTTTTTTTAAAACTGTTAACTTTTGTTAACTTTTTTAAAGCTGTCAACTTTTGTTAACTTCTTTTAAAATTTTGTTAACTTTTTTGAAGCTGTCAACTTTTGTTAATTTTTTTAAGCTGTCAACTTTTGTTAACTTTTTGAAGCTGTCAACTTTTGTTAACTTTTTTTGAAGCTATCAACTTTTGTTAACTTTTATTGAAGCTGTCAACTTTTGTTAACTTTTTTGGAAGCTGTCAACATTTGTTAACTTTTTTGAAGCTGTCAACTTTTGTTAACTTTTTTTAAAGCTGTCAACATTTGTTAACTGTTTTTAAAGCTGTCAACTTTTGTTAACTTTTTTTTAAAGCTGTCAACTTTTGTTTATTTTTTTAAAGCTGTCAACATTTGTTAACTTTTTTAAAGCTGTCAAGTTTTGTTAACTTTTATTGAAGCTGTCAACTTTTGTTAACTTTTTTGGAAGCTGTTAACATTTGTTAACTTTTTTGAAGCTGTCAACTTTTGTTAACTTTTTTTAAAGCTGTCAACATTTGTTAACTGTGTTTGAAGCTGTCAACTTTTGTTAACTTTTTTTTAAAGCTGTCAACTTCTGTTTACTTTTTTAAAGCTGTCAACTTTTGTTAACTTTTTTAAAGCTGTCAACTTTTGTTAACTTTTGTTAACTTCTTTTGAAGTTTTGTCTACTTTTTTGAAACTGTCAACTTTTGTTAACTTTTATTGAAGCTGTCAACTTTTGTTAACTTTTTTGAAGCTGTCAACTTTTGTTAACTTTTTTTGAAGCTGTCAACTTTTGTTAACTTTTTTTGAAGCTGTCAACTTTTGTTAACTTTTTTTGAAGCTGTCAACTTTTGTTAACTTTTATTAAAGCTGTCCACTTTTGTTAACTTTTTTTGAAGCTGTCAACTTTTGTTAACTTCTTTTGAAACTGTCAACTTTTTTTAACTTTTATTGAAGCTGTCAACTTTTGTTAACTTTTATTGAAGCTGTCAATTTTTGTTAACTATTTTGAAGCTGTCAACTTTTGTTAACTTCTTTTGAAGTTTTGTTAACTTTTTTGAAGCTATCAACTTTTGTTATCTTCTTTTGAAGTTTTGTTAATTTTTTTGAAGCTGTCAACATTTGTTAACTTTTTTGAAGCTGTCAACTTTTGTTAACTTTTTTTAAAGCTGTCAACATTTGTTAACTGTTTGTGAAGCTGTCAACTTTTGTTAACTTTTTTTTAAAACTGTCAACTTTTGTTAACTTTTTTAAAACTGTCAACTTTTGTTAACTGGTTTTGAAGCTGTTAACTTTTGTTAAATTTTTTTGAAGCTGTCAACTTTTGTTAACTTCTTTTGAAACTGTCAACTTTTGTTAACTTTTTTTGAAGCTATCAACTTTTGTTTACTTTTATTGAAGCTGTCATCTTTTGTTAACTTTTTTGGAAGCTGTCAACATTTGTTAACTTTTTTGAAACTGTCAACTTTTGTTAACTTTTTTTAAAGCTGTCAACATTTGTTCACTGTTTTTGAAGCTGTCAACTTTTGTTAACTTTTTTTTAAAGCTGTCAAGTTTTGTTAACTTTTTTAAAGCTGTCAACTTTTGTTAACTTTTTTAAAGCTGTCAACTTTTGTTAACTTTTGTTAACTTTTTTTGAAGTTTTGTCTACTTTTTTGAAACTGTCAACTTTTGTTAACTTTTATTGAAGCTGTCATTTTTTGTTAACTTCTTTTGATGTTTTGTCTCTTTTTTGAAACTGTCAACTTTTGTGGAAGCTGTCAAGTTTTGTTAACTTTTTTTAAAACTGTTAACTTTTGTTAACTTTTTTAAAGCTGTCAACTTTTGTTAACTTCTTTTGAAATTTTGTGTACTTTTTTGAAACTGTCAACTTTTGTTAATTTTTTTAAGCTGTCAACTTTTGTTAACTTTTTGAAGCTGTCAACTTTTGTTAACTTTTTTTGAAGCTATCCACTTTTGTTAACTTTTATTGAAGCTGTCAACTTTTGTTAACTTTTTTGGAAGCTGTCAACATTTGTTAACTTTTTTGAAGCTGTCAACTTTTGTTAACTTTTTTTAAAGCTGTCAACATTTGTTAACTCTTTTTGAAGCTGTCAACTTTTGTTAACTTTTTTTTAAAGCTGTCAACTTTTGTTTATTTTTTTAAAGCTGTCAACTTTTGTTAACTTTTTTAAAGCTGTCAAGTTTTGTTAACTTTTATTGAAGCTGTCAACTTTTGTTAACTTTTTTGGAAGCTGTCAACATTTGTTAACTTTTTTGAATCTGTCAACTTTTGTTAACTTTTTTGGAAGCTGTCAACATTTGTTAACTTTTTTGAAACTGTCAACTTTTGTTAACTTTTATTGAAGCTGTCAACTTTTGTTAACTTTTTTGAAGCTGTCAACATTTGTTAACTTTGTTGAAGCTGTCAACTTTTGTTAACTTTTTTTAAAGCTGTCAACATTTGTTAACTGTTTGTGAAGCTGTCAACTTTTGTTAACTTTTTTTTAAAACTGTCAACTTTTGTTAACTGTTTTTAAAGCTGTCAACTTTTGTTAACTTTTTTTTAAAGCTGTCAACTTTTGTTTATTTTTTTAAAGCTGTCAACATTTGTTAACTTTTTTAAAGCTGTCAAGTTTTGTTAACTTTTATTGAAGCTGTCAACTTTTGTTAACTTTTTTGGAAGCTGTTAACATTTGTTAACTTTTTTGAAGCTGTCAACTTTTGTTAACTTTTTTTAAAGCTGTCAACATTTGTTAACTGTGTTTGAAGCTGTCAACTTTTGTTAACTTTTTTTTAAAGCTGTCAACTTCTGTTTACTTTTTTAAAGCTGTCAACTTTTGTTAACTTTTTTAAAGCTGTCAACTTTTGTTAACTTTTGTTAACTTCTTTTGAAGTTTTGTCTACTTTTTTGAAACTGTCAACTTTTGTTAACTTTTATTGAAGCTGTCAACTTTTGTTAACTTTTTTGAAGCTGTCAACTTTTGTTAACTTTTTTTGAAGCTGTCAACTTTTGTTAACTTTTTTTGAAGCTGTCAACTTTTGTTAACTTTTTTTGAAGCTGTCAACTTTTGTTAACTTTTATTAAAGCTGTCCACTTTTGTTAACTTTTTTTGAAGCTGTCAACTTTTGTTAACTTCTTTTGAAACTGTCAACTTTTTTTAACTTTTATTGAAGCTGTCAACTTTTGTTAACTTTTATTGAAGCTGTCAATTTTTGTTAACTATTTTGAAGCTGTCAACTTTTGTTAACTTCTTTTGAAGTTTTGTTAACTTTTTTGAAGCTATCAACTTTTGTTATCTTCTTTTGAAGTTTTGTTAATTTTTTTGAAGCTGTCAACATTTGTTAACTTTTTTGAAGCTGTCAACTTTTGTTAACTTTTTTTAAAGCTGTCAACATTTGTTAACTGTTTGTGAAGCTGTCAACTTTTGTTAACTTTTTTTTAAAACTGTCAACTTTTGTTAACTTTTTTAAAACTGTCAACTTTTGTTAACTGGTTTTAAAGCTGTTAACTTTTGTTAAATTTTTTTGAAGCTGTCAACTTTTGTTAACTTCTTTTGAAACTGTCAACTTTTGTTAACTTTTTTTGAAGCTATCAACTTTTGTTTACTTTTATTGAAGCTGTCATCTTTTGTTAACTTTTTTGGAAGCTGTCAACATTTGTTAACTTTTTTGAAACTGTCAACTTTTGTTAACTTTTTTTAAAGCTGTCAACATTTGTTCACTGTTTTTGAAGCTGTCAACTTTTGTTAACTTTTTTTTAAAGCTGTCAAGTTTTGTTAACTTTTTTAAAGCTGTCAACTTTTGTTAACTTTTTTAAAGCTGTCAACTTTTGTTAACTTTTGTTAACTTTTTTTGAAGTTTTGTCTACTTTTTTGAAACTGTCAACTTTTGTTAACTTTTATTGAAGCTGTCATTTTTTGTTAACTTCTTTTGATGTTTTGTCTCTTTTTTGAAACTGTCAACTTTTGTGGAAGCTGTCAAGTTTTGTTAACTTTTTTTAAAACTGTTAACTTTTGTTAACTTTTTTAAAGCTGTCAACTTTTGTTAACTTCTTTTGAAATTTTGTGTACTTTTTTGAAGCTGTCAACTTTTGTTAATTTTTTTAAGCTGTCAACTTTTGTTAACTTTTTGAAGCTGTCAACTTTTGTTAACTTTTTTTGAAGCTATCCACTTTTGTTAACTTTTATTGAAGCTGTCAACTTTTGTTAACTTTTTTGGAAGCTGTCAACATTTGTTAACTTTTTTGAAGCTGTCAACTTTTGTTAACTTTTTTTAAAGCTGTCAACATTTGTTAACTCTTTTTGAAGCTGTCAACTTTTGTTAACTTTTTTTTAAAGCTGTCAACTTTTGTTTATTTTTTTAAAGCTGTCAACTTTTGTTAACTTTTTTAAAGCTGTCAAGTTTTGTTAACTTTTATTGAAGCTGTCAACTTTTGTTAACTTTTTTGGAAGCTGTCAACATTTGTTAACTTTTTTGAATCTGTCAACTTTTGTTAACTTTTTTGGAAGCTGTCAACATTTGTTAACTTTTTTGAAACTGTCAACTTTTGTTAACTTTTATTGAAGCTGTCAACTTTTGTTAACTTTTTTGAAGCTGTCAACATTTGTTAACTTTTTTGAAGCTGTCAACTTTTGTTAACTTTTTTTAAAGCTGTCAACATTTGTTAACTGTTTGTGAAGCTGTCAACTTTTGTTAACTTTTTTTTAAAACTGTCAACTTTTGTTAACTTTTTTAAAACTGTCAACTTTTGTTAACTGGTTTTGAAGCTGTTAACTTTTGTTAAATGTTTTTGAAGCTGTCAACTTTTGTTAACTTCTTTTGAAACTGTCAACTTTTGTTAACTTTTTTTGAAGCTATCAACTTTTGTTTACTTTTATTGAAGCTGTCATCTTTTGTTAACTTTTTTGGAAGCTGTCAACATTTGTTAACTTTTTTGAAACTGTCAACTTTTGTTAACTTTTTTTAAAGCTGTCAACATTTGTTCACTGTTTTTGAAGCTGTCAACTTTTGTTAACTTTTTTTTAAAGCTGTCAAGTTTTGTTAACTTTTTTAAAGCTGTCAACTTTTGTTAACTTTTTTAAAGCTGTCAACTTTTGTTAACTTTTGTTAACTTTTTTTGAAGTTTTGTCTACTTTTTTGAAACTGTCAACTTTTGTTAACTTTTATTGAAGCTGTCATTTTTTGTTAACTTCTTTTGATGTTTTGTCTCTTTTTTGAAACTGTCAACTTTTGTGGAAGCTGTCAAGTTTTGTTAACTTTTTTTAAAACTGTTAACTTTTGTTAACTTTTTTAAAGCTGTCAACTTTTGTTAACTTCTTTTGAAATTTTGTGTACTTTTTTGAAGCTGTCAACTTTTGTTAATTTTTTTAAGCTGTCAACTTTTGTTAACTTTTTGAAGCTGTCAACTTTTGTTAACTTTTTTTGAAGCTATCCACTTTTGTTAACTTTTATTGAAGCTGTCAACTTTTGTTAACTTTTTTGGAAGCTGTCAACATTTGTTAACTTTTTTGAAGCTGTCAACTTTTGTTAACTTTTTTTAAAGCTGTCAACATTTGTTAACTCTTTTTGAAGCTGTCAACTTTTGTTAACTTTTTTTTAAAGCTGTCAACTTTTGTTTATTTTTTTAAAGCTGTCAACTTTTGTTAACTTTTTTAAAGCTGTCAAGTTTTGTTAACTTTTATTGAAGCTGTCAACTTTTGTTAACTTTTTTGGAAGCTGTCAACATTTGTTAACTTTTTTGAATCTGTCAACTTTTGTTAACTTTTTTGGAAGCTGTCAACATTTGTTAACTTTTTTGAAACTGTCAACTTTTGTTAACTTTTATTGAAGCTGTCAACTTTTGTTAACTTTTTTGAAGCTGTCAACATTTGTTAACTTTGTTGAAGCTGTCAACTTTTGTTAACTTTTTTTAAAGCTGTCAACATTTGTTAACTCTTTTTGAAGCTGTCAACTTTTGTTAACTTTTTTTTAAAGCTGTCAACTTTTGTTTATTTTTTTAAAGCTGTCAACTTTTGTTAACTTTTTTAAAGCTGTCAACTTTTGTTAACTTTTTTAAAGCTGTCAACTTTTGTTAACTTTTGTTAACTTTTTTTGAAGTTTTGTCTACTTTTTTGAAACTGTCAACTTTTGTTAACTTTTATTGAAGCTGTCATTTTTTGTTAACTTCTCTTTATGTTTTGTCTTCTTTTTTGAAACTGTCAAGTTTTGTTAACTTTTTTTAAAACTGTTAACTTTTGTTAACTTTTTTAAAGCTGTCAACTTTTGTTAACTTCTTTTGAAATTTTGTGTACTTTTTTGAAGCTGTCAACTTTTGTTAATTTTTTTAAGCTGTCAACTTTTGTTAACTTTTTGAAGCTGTCAACTTTTGTTAACTTTTTTTGAAGCTATCCAATTTTGTTAACTTTTATTGAAGCTGTCAACTTTTGTTAACTTTTTTGGAAGCTGTCAACATTTGTTAACTTTTTTGAAGCTGTCAACTTTTGTTAACTTTTTTTAAAGCTGTCAACATTTGTTAACTCTTTTTGAAGCTGTCAACTTTTGTTAACTTTTTTTAAAGCTGTCAACTTTTGTTTATTTTTTTAAAGCTGTCAACTTTTGTTAACTTTTTTAAAGCTGTCAAATTTTGTTAACTTTTATTGAAGCTGTCAACTTTTGTTAACTTTTTTGGAAGCTGTCAACATTTGTTAACTTTTTTGAAGCTGTCAACTTTTGTTAACTTTTTTGGAAGCTGTCAACATTTGTTAACTTTTTTAAAACTGTCAACTTTTGTTAACTTTTATTGAAGCCGTCAACTTTTGTTAACTTTTTTGAAGCTGTCAACATTTGTTAACTTTTTTGAAGCTGTCAACTTTTGTTAACTTTTTTGGAAGCTGTCAACTTTTGTTTACTTTTTTAAAGCTGTCAACTTTTGTTAACTTTTTTAAAGCTGTCAACTTTTGTTAACTTTTGTTAACTTCTTTTGAAGTTTTGTCTACTTTTTTGAAACTGTCAACTTTTGTTAACTTTTATTGAAGCTGTCAACTTTTGTTAACTTTTTTGAAGCTGTTAACATTTGTTAACTTTTTTGAAGCTGTCAACTTTTGTTAACTTTTTTGGAAGCTGTCAACATTTGTTAACTTTTTTGAAACTGTCAACTTTTGTTAACTTTTATTGAAGCTGTCAACTTTTGTTAACTTTTTTGAAGCTGTCAACATTTGTTAACTTTTTTAAAGCTGTCAACTTTTGTTAACTTTTTTGGAAGCTGTCAACATTTGTTAACTTTTTTGAAGCTGTCAACTTTTGTTAACTTTTTTTGAAGCAATCAACTTTTGTTAACTTTTATTAAAGCTGTCAACTTTTGTTAACTTTTTTGGAAGCTGTCAACATTTGTTAACTTTTTTAAAGCTGTCAACTTTTGTTAACTTTTTTTAAAGCTGTCAACATTTGTTAACTGTTTTTGAAGCTGTCAACTTTTGTTAACTTTTTTTTAAAGCTGTCAACTTTTGTTTATTTTTTTAAAGCTGTCAACTTTTGTTAACTATTTTAAAGCTGTCAAGTTTTGTTAACTTTTATTGAAGCTGTAAACTTTTGTTAACTTTTTTGGAAGCTGTCAACATTTGTTAACTTTTTTGAAGCTGTCAACTTGTGTTAACTTTTTTTAAAGCTGTCAACATTTGTTAACTGTGTTTGAAGCTGTCAACTTTTGTTAACTTTTTTTTAAAGCTGTCAACTTTTGTTTACTTTTTTAAAGCTGTCAACTTTTGTTAACTTTTTTAAAGCTGTCAACTTTTGTTAACTTTTGTTAACTTCTTTTGAAGTTTTGTCTACTTTTTTGAAACTGTCAACTTTTGTTAACTTTTATTGAAGCTGTCAACTTTTGTTAACTTTTTTGAAGCTGTCAACTTTTGTTAACTTTTTTTGAAGCTGTCAACTTTTGTTAACTTTTTTTGAAGCTGTCAACTTTTGTTAACTTTTATTAAAGCTGTCCACTTTTGTTAACTTTTTTTGAAGCTGTCAACTTTTGTTAACTTCTTTTGAAACTGTCAACTTTTGTTAACTTTTATTGAAGCTGTCAATTTTTGTTAACTATTTTGAAGCTGTCAACTTTTGTTAACTTCTTTTGAAGTTTTGTTAACTTTTTTGAAGCTATCAACTTTTGTTATCTTCTTTTGAAGTTTTGTTAATTTTTTTGAAGCTGTCAACATTTGTTAACTTTTTTGAAGCTGTCAACTTTTGTTAACTTTTTTTAAAGCGTCAACATTTGTTAACTGTTTGTGAAGCTGTCAACTTTTGTTCACTTTTTTTTAAAGCTGTCAACTTATGTTAACTTTTTTTAAAGCTGTCAACTTTTGTTAACTGGTTTTGAAGCTGTTAACTTTTGTTAATTTTTTTTGAAGCTTTCAACTTTTGTTAACTTCTTTTGAAACTGTCAACTTTTGTTCACTTTTATTAAAGCTGTTAACTTTTGTTAACTTTTATTGAAGCTGTCAATTTTTGTTAACTATTTTGAAGCTGTCAACTTTTGTTAGCTTTTTTTGAAGCTATCAACTTTTGTTAACTTTTATTGAAGCTGTCATCTTTTGTTAACTTTTTTGGAAGCTGTCAACATTTGTTAACTTTTTTGAAGCTGTCAAGTTTTGTTAACTTTTTTTAAAACTGTTAACTTTTGTTAACTTTTTTAAAGCTGTCAACTTTTGTTAACTTCTTTTGAAATTTTGTTAACTTTTTTGAAGCTGTCAACTTTTGTTAATTTTTTTAAGCTGTCAACTTTTGTTAACTTTTTGAAGCTGTCAACTTTTGTTAACTTTTTTTGAAGCTATCAACTTTTGTTAACTTTTATTAAAGCTGTCAACTTTTGTTAACTTTTTTGGAAGCTGTCAACATTTGTTAACTTTTTTGAAGCTGTCAACTTTTGTTAACTTTTTTTAAAGCTGTCAACATTTGTTAACTGTTTTTGAAGCTGTCAACTTTTGTTAACTTTTTTTTAAAGCTGTCAACTTTTGTTTATTTTTTTAAAGCTGTCAACTTTTGTTAACTTTTTTAAAGCTGTCAAGTTTTGTTAACTTTTATTGAAGCTGTCAACTTTTGTTAACTTTTTTGGAAGCTGTCAACATTTGTTAACTTTTTTGAAGCTGTCAACTTTTGTTAACTTTTTTTAAAGCTGTCAACATTTGTTAACTGTGTTTGGAACTGTCAACTTTTGTTAACTTTTTTTTAAAGCTGTCAACTTTTGTTTACTTTTTTAAAGCTGTCAACTTTTGTTAACTTTTTTAAAGCTGTCAACTTTTGTTAACTTCTTTTGAAGTTTTGTCTACTTTTTTGAAACTGTCAACTTTTGTTAACTTTTATTGAAGCTGTCAACTTTTGTTAACTTTTTTGAAGCTGTCAACTTTTGTTAACTTTTTTTGAAGCTGTCAACTTTTGTTAACTTTTTTTGAAGCTGTCAACTTTTGTTAACTTTTATTAAAGCTGTCCACTTTTGTTAACTTTTTTTGAAGCTGTCAACTTTTGTTAACTTCTTTTGAAACTGTCAACTTTTTTTAACTTTTATTGAAGCTGTCAACTTTTGTTAACTTTTATTGAAGCTGTCAACTTTTGTTAACTTTTTTTTAAAGCTGTCAACTTTTGTTAACTTTTTTTAAAGCTTTCAACTTTTATTAACTGGTTTTGAAGCTGTTAACTTTTGTTAAATTTTTTTGAAGCTGTCAACTTTTGTTAACTTCTTTTGAAACTGTCAACTTTAGTTCACTTTTATTAAAGCTGTTAACTTTTGTTAACTTTTATTGAAGCTGTCAATTTTTGTTAACTATTTTGAAGCTGTCAACTTTTGTTAACTTTTTTTGAAGCTATCAACTTTTGTTAACTTTTATTGAAGCTGTCATCTTTTGTTAACTTTTTTGGAAGCTGTCAACATTTGTTAACTTTTTTGAAGCTGTCAACTTTTGTTAACTTTTTTTAAAGCTGTCAACATTTGTTAACTGTTTTTGTAGCTGTCAACTTTTGTTAACTTTTTTTTAAAGCTGTCAACTTTTGTTAACTTTTTTAAAGCTGTCAACTTTTGTTAACTTTTTTAAAGCTGTCAACTTTTGTTAACTTTTGTTAACTTTTTTTGAAGTTTTGTCTACTTTTTTGAAACTGTCAACTTTTGTTAACTTTTATTGAAGCTGTCATTTTTTGTTAACTTCCCTTGATGTTTTGTCTTCTTTTTTGAAACTGTCAACTTTTGTGGAAGCTGTCAAGTTTTGTTAACTTTTTTTAAAACTGTTAACTTTTGTTAACTTTTTTAAAGCTGTCAACTTTTGTTAACTTCTTTTGAAATTTTGTTAACTTTTTTGAAGCTGTCAACTTTTGTTAACTTTTTTGAAGCTGTCAACTTTTGTTAACTTTTTTTGAAGCTGTCAACTTTTGTTAACTTTTATAGAAGCTGTCAACTTTTGTTAACTTTTTTTGAAGCTGTCAACTTTTGTTAACTTTTTTGAAGCTGTCAACTTTTGTTAACTTTTTTTGAAGTTGTCAACTTTTGTTAACTTTTTTTGATGTTTTGTCTTCTTTTTTAAAACGGTCAACTTTTGTGGAAGCTGTCAAGTTTTGTTAACTTTTTTTAAAACTGTCAACTTTTGTTAACTTTTTTTGAAGCTGTCAACTTTTGTTAACTTCTTTTCAAAATGTCAACTTTTGGTCACTTTTATTAAAGCTGTTAACTTTTGTTAACTTTTATTGAAGCTGTCAATTTTTGTTAACAATTTTGAAGCTGTCAACTTTTGTTAACTTCTTTTGATGTTTTGTCTTCTTTTTTAAAACGGTCAACTTTTGTGGAAGCTGTCAAGTTTTGTTAACTTTTTTTAAAACTGTCAACTTTTGTTAACTTTTTTAAAGCTGTCAACTTTTGTTAACTTTTTTTGAATCTGTCAACTTTTGTTAACTTCTTTTGAAACTGTCAACTTTTGTTAACTTTTATTGAAGCTGTCAACTTTTGTTAACTTTTATTGAAGCTGTCAACTTTTGTTAACTTGTTTGAAGCTGTCAACTTTTGTTAACTTTTTTTGAAGCTGTCAACTTTTGTTAACTTTTATTAAAGCGTCAACTTTTGTTAACTTTTTGGGAAGCTCTCAAAATTTGTTAACTTTTTTAAGGCTGTCAACTTTTGTTAACTTTTTTTAAAGCTGTCAACATTTGTTAACTGTTTGTGAAGCTGTCAACTTTTGTTAACTTTTTTTTAAAGCTGTCAACTTTTCTTAACTTTTTTAAAGCTGTCATTTTTTGTTAACTTTTGTTAACTTCTTTTGAAGTTTTGTCTACTTTTTTGAAACTGTCATCTTTTTTTAACTTTTATTGAAGCTGTCAACTTTTGTTAACTTTTTTTGAAGCTGTCAACTTTTGTTAACTGGTTTTGAAGCTGTTAACTTTTATTAACTTTTTTTGAAGCTGTCAACTTTTGTTAACTTTTTTGAAGCTGTCAACTTTTGTTAACTTTTTTTGAAGCTGTCAACTTTTTTTAACTTTTTTTGAAGCTGTCAACTTTTGTTAACTTCTTTTGATGTTTTGTCTTCTTTTTTGAAACTGTCAACTTTTGTGGAAGCTGTCAAGTTTTGTTAACTTTTGTTAAAACTGTCAACTTTTGTTAACTTTTTTAAAGCTGTCACCTATTGTTAACTTCTTTTGAAATTTTGTTAACTTTTTTGACGCTGTCAACTTTTGTTAACTTCTTTTGATGTTTTGTCTTCTTTTTTGAAACTGTCAACTTTTGTGGAAGCTGTCAAGTTTTGTTAACTTTTTTTAAAACTGTCAACTTTTTTAACTTTTTTAAAGCTGTCAACTTTTGTTAACTTCTTTTGAAGTTTTGTTAACTTTTTTGAAGCTGTCAACTTTTGTTAATTTTTTTTGAAGCTGTCAACTTTTGTTAACTTTTTGAAGCTGTCAACTTTTGTTAACTTTTTTGGAAGCTGTCAACATTTGTTAACTTTTTTGAAGCTGTCAACTTTTGTTAACTTTTTTTGAAGCTGTCAACTTTTGTTAACTGGTTTTGAAGCTGTCAACTTTTGTTAACTTTTTTGAAACTGTCAACTTTTGTTAACTTGTTTAAAGTTGCCAACTTTTGCTAACTTTTTTTAAAGCTGTCAACTTTTGTTAACTTTTTTAAAGCTGTTAACTTTTGTTAACTTTTTTAAAGCTGTCAACTTTTGTTAACTTTTGTTAACTTCTTTTAAAGTTTTGTTAACTTTTTTAAAGCTGTCAACTTTTGTTAAGTTTTGTTAACTTCTTTTGAAGTTTTGTTAACTTTTTTGAAGCTGTCAACTTTTGTTAACTTCTTTTGATGTTTTGTCTTCTTTTTTGAAACTGTCAACTTTTGTGGAAGCTGTCAAGTTTTGTTAACTTTTTTTAAAACTGTCAACTTTTGTTAACTTTTTTGAAGCTGTCAACTTTTGTTAATTTTTTTTGAAGCTGTCAACTTTTGTTAACTTTTTGGAGCTGTCAACTTTTGTTAACTTTTTTTGAAGCTATCAAGTTTTGTTAACTTTTATTGAAGCTGTCAACTTTTGTTAACTTTTTTGGAAGCTGTCAACATTTGTTAACTTTTTTGAAGCTGTCAACTTTTGTTAACTTTTTTTAAAGCTGTCAACATTTGTTAACTGTGTTTAAAGCTGTCAACTTTTGTTAACTTTTTTTTAAAGCTGTCAACTTTTGTTTACTTTTTTAAAGCTGTCAACTTTTGTTAACTTTTTTAAAGCTGTCAACTTTTGTTAACTTTTGTTAACTTCTTTTGAAGTTTTGTCTACTTTTTTAAAACTGTCAACTTTTGTTAACTTTTATTGAAGCTGTTAACTTTTGTTAACTTTTTTGAAGCTGTCAACTTTTGTTCACTTTTTTTGAAGCTGTCAACTTTTGTTAACTTTTTTTGAAGCTGTCAACTTTTGTTAACTTTTATTAAAGCTGTCCACTTTTGTTAAATTTTTTTGAAGCTGTCAACTTTTATTAACTTCTTTTGAAACTGTCAACTTTTTTTAACTTTTATTGAAGCTGTCAACTTTTGTTAACTTTTATTGAAGCTGTCAATTTTTGTTAACTATTTTGAAGCTGTCAACTTTTGTTAACTTCTTTTGAAGTTTTGTTAACTTTTTTGAAGCTATCAACTTTTGTTATCTTCTTTTGAAGTTTTGTTAATTTTTTTGAAGCTGTCAACATTTGTTAACTTTTTTGAAGCTGTCAACTTTTGTTAACTTTTTTTAAAGCTGTCAACATTTGTTAACTGTTTGTGAAGCTGTCAACTTTTGTTAACTTTTTTTTAAAGCTGTCAACTTTTGTTAACTTTTTTTAAAGCTGTCAACTTTTGTTAACTGGTTTTGAAGCTGTTAACTTTTGTTAAATTTTTTTGAAGCTGTCAACTTTTGTTAACTTTTATTGAAGCTGTCAACTTTTGTTAACTTTTTTGGAAGCTGTCAACATTTGTTAACTTTTTTGAAGCTGTCAACTTTTGTTAACTTTTTTTGAAACTGTCAACATTTGTTAACTTTTATTGAAGCTCTCAACTTTTGTTAACTTTTTTAGAAGCTGTCAACTTTTGTTAACTTTTATTAAAGCTGTCCACTTTTGTTAACTTTTTTTGAAGCTGTCAACTTTTGTTAACTTCTTTTGAAACTGTCAACTTTTGTTCACTTTTATTAAAGCTGTTAACTTTTGTTAACTTTTATTGAAGCTGTCAATTTTTGTTAACTATTTTGAAGCTGTCAACTTTTGTTAACTTTTTTTGAAGCTATCAACCTTTGTTAACTTTTATTGAAGCTGTCATCTTTTGTTAACTTTTTTGGAAGCTGTCAACATTTGTTAACTTTTTTGAAGCTGTCAACTTTTATTAACTTTTTTTAAAGCTGTCAACATTTGTTAACTGTTTTTGAAGCTGTCAACTTTTGTTAACTTTTTTTTAAAGCTGTCAACATTTGTTAACTTTTTTAAAGCTGTCAACTTTTGTTAACTTTTTTAAAGCTGTCAACTTTTGTTCACTTTTGTTAACTTTTTTTGAAGTTTTGTCTACTTTTTTGAAACTGTCAACTTTTGTTAACTTTTATTGAAGCTGACATTTTTTGTTAACTTCTTTTGATGTTTTGTCTTCTTTTTTGAAACTGTCAACTTTTGTGGAAGCTGTCAAGTTTTGTTAACTTTTTTTAAAACTGTTAACTTTTGTTAACTTTTTTAAAGCTGTCAACTTTTGTTAAGTTCTTTTGAAATTTTGTTAACTTTTTTGAAGCTGTCAACTTTTGTTAATTTTTTTAAGCTGTCAACTTTTGTTAACTTTTTGAAGCTGTCAACTTTTGTTAACTTTTTTTGAAGCTATCAACTTTTGTTAACTTTTATTGAAGCTGTCAACTTTTGTTAACTTTTTTGGAAGCTGTCAACATTTGTTAACTTTTTTGAAGCTGTCAACTTTTGTTAACTTTTTTTAAAGCTGTCAACATTTGTTAACTGTTTTTAAAGCTGTCAACTTTTGTTAACTTTTTTTTAAAGCTGTCAACTTTTGTTTATTTTTTTAAAGCTGTCAACATTTGTTAACTTTTTTAAAGCTGTCAAGTTTTGTTAACTTTTATTGAAGCTGTCAACTTTTGTTAACTTTTTTGGAAGCTGTTAACATTTGTTAACTTTTTTGAAGCTGTCAACTTTTGTTAACTTTTTTTAAAGCTGTCAACATTTGTTAACTGTGTTTGAAGCTGTCAACTTTTGTTAACTTTTTTTTAAAGCTGTCAACTTCTGTTTACTTTTTTAAAGCTGTCAACTTTTGTTAACTTTTTTAAAGCTGTCAACTTTTGTTAACTTTTGTTAACTTCTTTTGAAGTTTTGTCTACTTTTTTGAAACTGTCAACTTTTGTTAACTTTTATTGAAGCTGTCAACTTTTGTTAACTTTTTTGAAGCTGTCAACTTTTGTTAACTTTTTTTGAAGCTGTCAACTTTTGTTAACTTTTTTTGAAGCTGTCAACTTTTGTTAACTTTTTTTGAAGCTGTCAACTTTTGTTAACTTTTATTAAAGCTGTCCACTTTTGTTAACTTTTTTTGAAGCTGTCAACTTTTGTTAACTTCTTTTGAAACTGTCAACTTTTTTTAACTTTTATTGAAGCTGTCAACTTTTGTTAACTTTTATTGAAGCTGTCAATTTTTGTTAACTATTTTGAAGCTGTCAACTTTTGTTAACTTCTTTTGAAGTTTTGTTAACTTTTTTGAAGCTATCAACTTTTGTTATCTTCTTTTGAAGTTTTGTTAATTTTTTTGAAGCTGTCAACATTTGTTAACTTTTTTGAAGCTGTCAACTTTTGTTAACTTTTTTTAAAGCTGTCAACATTTGTTAACTGTTTGTGAAGCTGTCAACTTTTGTTAACTTTTTTTTAAAACTGTCAACTTTTGTTAACTTTTTTAAAACTGTCAACTTTTGTTAACTGGTTTTGAAGCTGTTAACTTTTGTTAAATTTTTTTGAAGCTGTCAACTTTTGTTAACTTCTTTTGAAACTGTCAACTTTTGTTAACTTTTTTTGAAGCTATCAACTTTTGTTTACTTTTATTGAAGCTGTCATCTTTTGTTAACTTTTTTGGAAGCTGTCAACATTTGTTAACTTTTTTGAAACTGTCAACTTTTGTTAACTTTTTTTAAAGCTGTCAACATTTGTTCACTGTTTTTGAAGCTGTCAACTTTTGTTAACTTTTTTTTAAAGCTGTCAAGTTTTGTTAACTTTTTTAAAGCTGTCAACTTTTGTTAACTTTTTTAAAGCTGTCAACTTTTGTTAACTTTTGTTAACTTTTTTTGAAGTTTTGTCTACTTTTTTGAAACTGTCAACTTTTGTTAACTTTTATTGAAGCTGTCATTTTTTGTTAACTTCTTTTGATGTTTTGTCTCTTTTTTGAAACTGTCAACTTTTGTGGAAGCTGTCAAGTTTTGTTAACTTTTTTTAAAACTGTTAACTTTTGTTAACTTTTTTAAAGCTGTCAACTTTTGTTAACTTCTTTTGAAATTTTGTGTACTTTTTTGAAGCTGTCAACTTTTGTTAATTTTTTTAAGCTGTCAACTTTTGTTAACTTTTTGAAGCTGTCAACTTTTGTTAACTTTTTTTGAAGCTATCCACTTTTGTTAACTTTTATTGAAGCTGTCAACTTTTGTTAACTTTTTTGGAAGCTGTCAACATTTGTTAACTTTTTTGAAGCTGTCAACTTTTGTTAACTTTTTTTAAAGCTGTCAACATTTGTTAACTCTTTTTGAAGCTGTCAACTTTTGTTAACTTTTTTTTAAAGCTGTCAACTTTTGTTTATTTTTTTAAAGCTGTCAACTTTTGTTAACTTTTTTAAAGCTGTCAAGTTTTGTTAACTTTTATTGAAGCTGTCAACTTTTGTTAACTTTTTTGGAAGCTGTCAACATTTGTTAACTTTTTTGAATCTGTCAACTTTTGTTAACTTTTTTGGAAGCTGTCAACATTTGTTAACTTTTTTGAAACTGTCAACTTTTGTTAACTTTTATTGAAGCTGTCAACTTTTGTTAACTTTTTTGAAGCTGTCAACATTTGTTAACTTTGTTGAAGCTGTCAACTTTTGTTAACTTTTTTGGAAGCTGTCAACTTTTGTTTACTTTTTTAAAGCTGTCAACTTTTGTTAACTTTTTTAAAGCTGTCAACTTTTGTTAACTTCTTTTGAAGTTTTGTCTACTTTTTTGAAACTGTCAACTTTTGTTAACTTTTATTGAAGCTGTCAACTTTTGTTAACTTTTTTGAAGCTGTCAACATTTGTTAACTTTTTTGAAGCTGTCAACTTTTGTTAACTTTTTTGGAAGCTGTCAACATTTGTTAACTTTTTTGAAACTGTCAACTTTTGTTAACTTTTATTGAAGCTGTCAACTTTTGTTAACTTTTTTGAAGCTGTCAACATTTGTTAACTTTTTTGAAGCTGTCAACTTTTGTTAACTTTTTTGGAAGCTGTCAACATTTGTTAACTTTTTTGAAGCTGTCAACTTTTGTTAACTTTTTTTGAAGCTATCAACTTTTGTTAACTTTTATTGAAGCTGTCAACTTTTGTTAACTTTTTTGGAAGCTGTCAACATTTGTTAACTTTTTTGAAGCTGTCAACTTTTGTTAACTTTTTTTAAAGCTGTCAACATTTGTTAACTGTTTTTGAAGCTGTCAACTTTTGTTAACTTTTTTTTAAAGCTGTCAACTTTTGTTTATTTTTTTAAAGCTGTCAACTTTTGTTAACTTTTTTAAAGCTGTCAAGTTTTGTTAACTTTTATTGAAGCTGTCAACTTTTGTTAACTTTTTTGGAAGCTGTCAACATTTGTTAACTTTTTTGAAGCTGTCAACTTTTGTTAACTTTTTTTAAAGCTGTCAACATTTGTTAACTGTGTTTGAAGCTGTCAACTTTTGTTAACTTTTTTTTAAAGCTGTCAACTTTTGTTTACTTTTTTAAAGCTGTCAACTTTTGTTAACTTTTTTAAAGCTGTCAACTTTTGTTAACTTTTGTTAACTTCTTTTGAAGTTTTGTCTACTTTTTTGAAACTGTCAACTTTTGTTAACTTTTATTGAAGCTGTCAACTTTTGTTAACTTTTTTGAAGCTGTCAACTTTTGTTAACTTTTTTTGAAGCTGTCAACTTTTGTTAACTTTTTTTGAAGCTGTCAACTTTTGTTAACTTTTATTAAAGCTGTCCACTTTTGTTAACTTTTTTTGAAGCTGTCAACTTTTGTTAACTTCTTTTGAAACTGTCAACTTTTGTTAACTTTTAGTGAAGCTGTCAATTTTTGTTAACTATTTTGAAGCTGTCAACTTTTGTTAACTTCTTTTGAAGTTTTGTTAACTTTTTTGAAGCTATCAACTTTTGTTATCTTCTTTTGAAGTTTTGTTAATTTTTTTGAAGCTGTCAACATTTGTTAACTTTTGTGAAGCTGTCAACTTTTGTTAACTTTTTTTAAAGCTGTCAACATTTGTTAACTGTTTGTGAAGCTGTCAACTTTTGTTAACTTTTTTTTAAAGCTGTCAACTTTTGTTAACTTTTTTTAAAGCTGTCAACTTTTGTTAACTGGTTTTGAAGCTGTTAACTTTTGTTAAATTTTTTTGAAGCTGTCAACTTTTGTTAACTTCTTTTGAAACTGTCAACTTTTGTTCACTTTTATTAAAGCTGTTAACTTTTGTTAACTTTTATTGAAGCTGTCAATTTTTGTTAACTATTTTGAAGCTGTCAACTTTTGTTAACTTTTTTTGAAGCTATCAACTTTTGTTAACTTTTATTGAAGCTGTCATCTTTTGTTAACTTTTTTGGAAGCTGTCAACATTTGTTAACTTTTATTAAAGCTGTCCACTTTTGTTAACTTTTTTTGAAGCTGTCAACTTTTGTTAACTTCTTTTGAAACTGTCAACTTTTTTTAACTTTTATTGAAGCTGTCAACTTTTGTTAACTTTTATTGAAGCTGTCAATTTTTGTTAACTATTTTGAAGCTGTCAACTTTTGTTAACTTCTTTTGAAGTTTTGTTAACTTTTTTGAAGCTATCAACTTTTGTTATCTTCTTTTGAAGTTTTGTGAATTTTTTTGAAGCTGTCAACATTTGTTAACTTTTTTGAAGCTGTCAACTTTTGTTAACTTTTTTTAAAGCTGTCAACATTTGTTAACTGTTTGTGAAGCTGTCAACTTTTGTTAACTTTTTTTTAAAACTGTCAACTTTTGTTAACTTTTTTTAAAACTCAACTTTTGTTAACTGGTTTTGAAGCTGTTAACTTTTGTTAAATTTTTTTGAAGCTGTCAACTTTTGTTAACTTCTTTTGAAACTGTCAACTTTTGTTAACTTTTTTTGAAGCTATCAACTTTTGTTAACTTTTATTGAAGCTGTGATCTTTTGTTAACTTTTTTGGAAGCTGTCAACATTTGTTAACTTTTTTAAAACTGTCAACTTTTGTTAACTTTTTTTAAAGCTGTCAACATTTGTTCACTGTTTTTGAAGCTGTCAACTTTTGTTAACTTTTTTTTAAAGCTGTCAACTTTTGTTAACTTTTTTTAAAGCTGTCAACATTTGTTAACTGTTTGTGAAGCTGTCAACTTTTGTTAACTTTTTTTTAAAGCTGTCAACTTTTGTTAATTTTTTTTAAAGCTGTCAACTTTTGTTAACTGGTTTTGAAGCTGTTAACTTTTGTTAAATTTTTTTGAAGCTGTCAACTTTTGTTAACTTTTATTGAAGCTGTCAACTTTTGTTAACTTTTTTGGAAGCTGTCAACATTTGTTAACTTTTTTGAAGCTGTCAACTTTTGTTAACTTTTTTTGAAACTGTCAACATTTGTTAACTTTTATTGAAGCTGTCAACTTTTGTTAACTTTTTTAGAAGCTGTCAACTTTTGTTAACTTTTATTAAAGCTGTCCACTTTTGTTAACTTTTTTTGAAGCTGTCAACTTTTGTTAACTTCTTTTGAAACTGTCAACTTTTGTTCACTTTTATTAAAGCTGTTAACTTTTGTTAACTTTTATTGAAGCTGTCAATTTTTGTTAACTATTTTGAAGCTGTCAACTTTTGTTAACTTTTTTTGAAGCTATCAACCTTTGTTAACTTTTATTGAAGCTGTCATCTTTTGTTAACTTTTTTGGAAGCTGTCAACATTTGTTAACTTTTTTGAAGCTGTCAACTTTTATTAACTTTTTTTAAAGCTGTCAACATTTGTTAACTGTTTTTGAAGCTGTCAACTTTTGTTAACTTTTTTTTAAAGCTGTCAACATTTGTTAACTTTTTTAAAGCTGTCAACTTTTGTTAACTTTTTTAAAGCTGTCAACTTTTGTTCACTTTTGTTAACTTTTTTTGAAGTTTTGTCTACTTTTTTGAAACTGTCAACTTTTGTTAACTTTTATTGAAGCTGACATTTTTTGTTAACTTCTTTTGATGTTTTGTCTTCTTTTTTGAAACTGTCAACTTTTGTGGAAGCTGTCAAGTTTTGTTAACTTTTTTTAAAACTGTTAACTTTTGTTAACTTTTTTAAAGCTGTCAACTTTTGTTAACTTCTTTTGAAATTTTGTTAACTTTTTTGAAGCTGTCAACTTTTGTTAATTTTTTAAGCTGTCAACTTTTGTTAACTTTTTGAAGCTGTCAACTTTTGTTAACTTTTTTTGAAGCTATCAACTTTTGTTAACTTTTATTGAAGCTGTCAACTTTTGTTAACTTTTTTGGAAGCTGTCAACATTTGTTAACTTTTTTGAAGCTGTCAACTTTTGTTAACTTTTTTTAAAGCTGTCAACATTTGTTAACTGTTTTTAAAGCTGTCAACTTTTGTTAACTTTTTTTTAAAGCTGTCAACTTTTGTTTATTTTTTTAAAGCTGTCAACATTTGTTAACTTTTTTAAAGCTGTCAAGTTTTGTTAACTTTTATTGAAGCTGTCAACTTTTGTTAACTTTTTTGGAAGCTGTTAACATTTGTTAACTTTTTTGAAGCTGTCAACTTTTGTTAACTTTTTTTAAAGCTGTCAACATTTGTTAACTGTGTTTGAAGCTGTCAACTTTTGTTAACTTTTTTTTAAAGCTGTCAACTTTTGTTTACTTTTTTAAAGCTGTCAACTTTTGTTAACTTTTTTAAAGCTGTCAACTTTTGTTAACTTTTGTTAACTTCTTTTGAAGTTTTGTCTACTTTTTTGAAACTGTCAACTTTTGTTAACTTTTATTGAAGCTGTCAACTTTTGTAAACTTTTTTGAAGCTGTCAACTTTTGTTAACTTTTTTTGAAGCTGTCAACTTTTGTTAACTTTTTTTGAAGCTGTCAACTTTTGTTAACTTTTTTTGAAGCTGTCAACTTTTGTTAACTTTTAATAAAGCTGTCCACTTTTGTTAACTTTTTTTGAAGCTGTCAACTTTTGTTAACTTCTTTTGAAACTGTCAACTTTTTTTAGCTTTTATTGAAGCTGTCAACTTTTGTTAACTTTTATTGAAGCTGTCAATTTTTGTTAACTATTTTGAAGCTGTCAACTTTTGTTAACTTCTTTTGAAGTTTTGTTAACTTTTTTGAAGCTATCAACTTTTGTTATCTTCTTTTGAAGTTTTGTTAATTTTTTTGAAGCTGTCAACATTTGTTAACTTTTTTGAAGCTGTCAACTTTTGTTAACTTTTTTTAAAGCTGTCAACATTTGTTAACTGTTTGTGAAGCTGTCAACTTTTGTTAACTTTTTTTTAAAACTATCAACTTTTGTTAACTTTTTTTAAAACTGTCAACTTTTGTTAACTGGTTTTGAAGCTGTTAACTTTTGTTAAATTTTTTTGAAGCTGTCAACTTTTGTTAACTTCTTTTGAAACTGTCAACTTTTGTTAACTTTTTTTAAAGCTATCAACTTTTGTTTACTTTTATTGAAGCTGTCATCTTTTGTTAACTTTTTTGGAAGCTGTCAACATTTGTTAACTTTTTTGAAACTGTCAACTTTTGTTAACTTTTTTTAAAGCTGTCAACATTTGTTCACTGTTTTTGAAGCTGTCAACTTTTGTTAACTTTTTTTTAAAGCTGTCAAGTTTTGTTAACTTTTTTAAAGCTGTCAACTTTTGTTAACTTTTTTAAAGCTGTCAACTTTTGTTAACTTTTGTTAACTTTTTTTGAAGTTTTGTCTACTTTTTTGAAACTGTCAACTTTTGTTAACTTTTATTGAAGCTGTCATTTTTTGTTAACTTCTTTTGATGTTTTGTCTCTTTTTTGAAACTGTCAACTTTTGTGGAAGCTGTCAAGTTTTGTTAACTTTTTTTAAAACTGTTAACTTTTGTTAACTTTTTTAAAGCTGTCAACTTTTGTTAACTTTTTGAAGCTGTCAACTTTTGTTAACTTTTTTTGAAGCTATCCACTTTTGTTAACTTTTATTGAAGCTGTCAACTTTTGTTAACTTTTTTGGAAGCTGTCAACATTTGTTAACTTTTTTGAAGCTGTCAACTTTTGTTAACTTTTTTTAAAGCTGTCAACATTTGTTAACTCTTTTTGAAGCTGTCAACTTTTGTTAACTTTTTTTTAAAGCTCTCAACTTTTGTTTATTTTTTTAAAGCTGTCAACTTTTGTTAACTTTTTTAAAGCTGTCAAGTTTTGTTAACTTTTATTGAAGCTGTCAACTTTTGTTAACTTTTTTGGAAGCTGTCAACATTTGTTAACTTTTTTGAATCTGTCAACTTTTGTTAACTTTTTTGGAAGCTGTCAACATTTGTTAACTTTTTTGAAACTGTCAACTTTTGTTAACTTTTATTGAAGCTGTCAACTTTTGTTAACTTTCTTAAAGCTGTCAACATTTGTTAACTTCTTTTGAAACTGTCAACTTTTGTTAACTTTTAGTGAAGCTGTCAATTTTTGTTAACTATTTTGAAGCTGTCAACTTTTGTTAACTTCTTTTGAAGTTTTGTTAACTTTTTTGAAGCTATCAACTTTTGTTATCTTCTTTTGAAGTTTTGTTAATTTTTTTGAAGCTGTCAACATTTGTTAACTTTTGTGAAGCTGTCAACTTTTGTTAACTTTTTTTAAAGCTGTCAACATTTGTTAACTGTTTGTGAAGCTGTCAACTTTTGTTAACTTTTTTTTAAAGCTGTCAACTTTTGTTAACTTTTTTTAAAGCTGTCAACTTTTGTTAACTGGTTTTGAAGCTGTTAACTTTTGTTAAATTTTTTTGAAGCTGTCAACTTTTGTTAACTTCTTTTGAAACTGTCAACTTTTGTTCACTTTTATTAAAGCTGTTAACTTTTGTTAACTTTTATTGAAGCTGTCAATTTTTGTTAACTATTTTGAAGCTGTCAACTTTTGTTAACTTTTTTTGAAGCTATCAACTTTTGTTAACTTTTATTGAAGCTGTCATCTTTTGTTAACTTTTTGGAAGCTGTCAACATTTGTTAACTTTTATTAAAGCTGTCCACTTTTGTTAACTTTTTTTGAAGCTGTCAACTTTTGTTAACTTCTTTTGAAACTGTCAACTTTTTTTAACTTTTATTGAAGCTGTCAACTTTTGTTAACTTTTATTGAAGCTGTCAATTTTTGTTAACTATTTTGAAGCTGTCAACTTTTGTTAACTTCTTTTGAAGTTTTGTTAACTTTTTTGAAGCTATCAACTTTTGTTATCTTCTTTTGAAGTTTTGTTAATTTTTTTGAAGCTGTCAACATTTGTTAACTTTTTTGAAGCTGTCAACTTTTGTTAACTTTTTTTAAAGCTGTCAACATTTGTTAACTGTTTGTGAAGCTGTCAACTTTTGTTAACTTTTTTTTAAAACTGTCAACTTTTGTTAACTTTTTTTAAAACTCAACTTTTGTTAACTGGTTTTGAAGCTGTTAACTTTTGTTAAATTTTTTTGAAGCTGTCAACTTTTGTTAACTTCTTTTGAAACTGTCAACTTTTGTTAACTTTTTTTGAAGCTATCAACTTTTGTTAACTTTTATTGAAGCTGTGATCTTTTGTTAACTTTTTTGGAAGCTGTCAACATTTGTTAACTTTTTTGAAACTGTCAACTTTTGTTAACTTTTTTTAAAGCTGTCAACATTTGTTCACTGTTTTTGAAGCTGTCAACTTTTGTTATCTTTTTTTTAAAGCTGTCAAGTTTTGTTAACTTTTTTAAAGCTGTCAACTTTTGTTAACTTTTTTAAATCTGTCAACTTTTGTTAACTTTTGTTAACTTTTTTTGAAGTTTTGTCTACTTTGTTGAAACTGTCAACTTTTGTTAACTTTTATTGAAGCTGTCATTTTTTGTTAACTTCTTTTGATGTTTTGTCTTCTTTTTTGAAACTGTCAACTTTTGTGGAAGCTGTCAAGTTTTGTTAACTTTTTTTAAAACTGTTAACTTTTGTTAACTTTTTTAAAGCTGTCAACTTTTGTTAACTTCCTTTGAAATTTTGTGTACTTTTTTGAAGCTGTCAAATTTTGTTAATTTTTTTAAGCTGTCAACTTTTGTTAACTTTTTGAAGCTGTCAACTTTTGTTAACTTTTTTTGAAGCTATCCACTTTTGTTAACTTTTATTGAAGCTGTCAACTTTTGTTAACTTTTTTGGAAGCTGTCAACATTTGTTAACTTTTTTGAAGCTGTCAACTTTTGTTAACTTTTTTTAAAGCTGTCAACATTTGTTAACTCTTTTTAAAGCTGTCAACTTTTGTTAACTTTTTTTTAAAGCTGTCAACTTTTGTTTATTTTTTTAAAGCTGTCAACTTTTGTTAACTTTTTTAAAGCTGTCAAGTTTTGTTAACTTTTATTGAAGCTGTCAACTTTTGTTAACTTTTTTGGAAGCTGTCAACATTTGTTAACTTTTTTGAAGCTGTCAACTTTTGTTAACTTTTTTGGAAGCTGTCAACATTTGTTAACTTTTTTCAAACTGTCAACTTTTGTTAACTTTTATTGAAGCTGTCAACTTTTGTTAACTTTTTTGAAGCTGTCAACATTTGTTAACTTTTTTGAAGCTGTCAACTTTTGTTAACTTTTTTGGAAGCTGTCAACATTTGTTAACTTTTTTGAAGCTGTCAACTTTTGTTAACGTTTTTTGAAGCTATCAACTTTTGTTAACTTTTATTGAAGCTGTCAACTTTTGTTAACTTTTTTGGAAGCTGTCAACATTTGTTAACTTTTTTGAAGCTGTCAACTTTTGTTAACTTTTTTTAAAGCTGTCAACATTTGTTAACTGTTTTTGAAGCTGTCAACTTTTGTTAACTTTTTTTTAAAGCTGTCAACTTTTGTTTATTTTTTTAAAGCTGTCAACTTTTGTTAACTTTTTTAAAGCTGTCAAGTTTTGTTAACTTTTATTGAAGCTGTCAACTTTTGTTAACTTTTTTGGAAGCTGTCAACATTTGTTAACTTTTTTGAAGCTGTCAACTTTTGTTAACTTTTTTGGAAGCTGTCAACATTTGTTAACTTTTTTGAAGCTGTCAACTTTTGTTAACTTTTTTTAAAGCTGTCAACATTTGTTAACTGTTTTTGAAGCTGTCAACTTTTTTTAACTTTTTTTTAAAGCTGTCAACTTTTGTTTATTTTTTTAAAGCTGTCAACTTTTGTTAACTTTTTTAAAGCTGTCAAGTTTTGTTAACTTTTATTGAAGCTGTCAACTTTTGTTAACTTTTTTGGAAGCTGTCAACATTTGTTAACTTTTTTTAAAGCTTTCAACATTTGTTAACTGTGTTTGAAGCTGTCAACTTTTGTTAACTTTTTTTTAAAGCTGTCAACTTTTGTTTACTTTTTTAAAGCTGTCAACTTTTGTTAACTTTTTTAAAGCTGTCAACTTTTGTTAACTTTTGTTAACTTCTTTTGAAGTTTTGTCTACTTTTTTGAAACTGTCAACTTTTGTTAACTTTTATTGAAGCTGTCAACTTTTGTTAACTTTTTTGAAGCTGTCAACTTTTGTTAACTTTTTTTGAAGCTGTCAACTTTTGTTAACTTTTTTTGAAGCTGTCAACTTTTGTTAACTTTTATTAAAGCTGTCCACTTTTGTTAACTTTTTTTGAAGCTGTCAACTTTTGTTAACTTCTTTTGAAACTGTCAACTTTTGTTAACTTTTATTGAAGCTGTCAATTTTTGTTAACTATTTTGAAGCTGTCAACTTTTGTTAACTTCTTTTGAAGTTTTGTTAACTTTTTTGAAGCTATCAACTTTTGTTATCTTCTTTTGAAGTTTTGTTAATTTTTTTGAAGCTGTCAACATTTGTTAACTTTTGTGAAGCTGTCAACTTTTGTTAACTTTTTTTAAAGCTGTCAACATTTGTTAACTGTTGGTGAAGCTGTCAACTTTTGTTAACTTTTTTTTAAAGCTGTCAACTTTTGTTAACTTTTTTTAAAGCTGTCAACTTTTGTTAACTGGTTTTGAAGCTGTTAACTTTTGTTAATTTTTTTTGAAGCTGTCAACTTTTGTTAACTTCTTTTGAAACTGTCAACTTTTGTTCACTTTTATTAAAGCTGTTAACTTTTGTTAACTTTTATTGAAGCTGTCAATTTTTGTTAACTATTTTGAAGCTGTCAACTTTTGTTAACTTTTTTTGAAGCTATCAACTTTTGTTAACTTTTATTAAAGCTGTCATCTTTTGTTAACTTTTTTGGAAGCTGTCAATATTTGTTAACTTTTTTGAAGATGTCAACTTTTGTTAACTTTTTTTGAAGCTGTCAACTTTTGTTAACTTTAATTAAAGCTGTCCACTTTTGTTAACTTTTTTTGAAGCTGTCAACTTTTGTTAACTTCTTTTGCAACTGTCAACTTTTTTTTAACTTTTATTGAAGCTGTCAACTTTTGTTAACTTTTATTGAAGCTGTCAATTTTTGTTAACTATTTTGAAGCTGTCAACTTTTGTTAACTTCTTTTGAAGTTTTGTTAACTTTTTTGAAGCTATCAACTTTTGTTATCTTCTTTTGAAGTTTTGTTAATTTTTTTGAAGCTGTCAACATTTGTTAACTTTTTTGAAGCTGTCAACTTTTGTTAACTTTTTTTAAAGCTGTCAACATTTGTTAACTGTTTGTGAAGCTGTCAACTTTTGTTAACTTTTTTTTAAAACTGTCAACTTTTGTTAACTTTTTTTAAAACTCAACTTTTGTTAACTGGTTTTGAAGCTGTTAATTTTTGTTAAATTTTTTTGAAGCTGTCAACTTTTGTTAACTTCTTTTGAAGCTGTCAACTTTTGTTAACTTTAATTAAAGCTGTCCACTTTTGTTAACTTTTTTTGAAGCTGTCAACTTTTGTTAACTTCTTTTGAAACTGTCAACTTTTTTTTAACTTTTATTGAAACTGTCAACTTTTGTTAACTTTTATTGAAGCTGTCAACTTTTGTTAACTTTTTTGAAGCTGTCAACATTTGTTAACTTTGTTGAAGCTGTCAACTTTTGTTAACTTTTTTGGAAGCTGTCAACTTTTGTTTACTTTTTTAAAGCTGTCAACTTTTGTTAACTTTTTTAAATCTGTCAACTTTTGTTAACTTCTTTTGAAGTTTTGTCTACTTTTTTGAAACTGTCAACTTTTGTTAACTTTTATTGAAGCTGTCAACTTTTGTTAACTTTTTTGAAGCTGTCAACATTTGTTAACTTTTTTGAAGCTGTCAACTTTTGTTAACTTTTTTGGAAGCTGTCAACATTTGTTAACTTTTTTGAAACTGTCAACTTTTGTTAACTTTTATTGAAGCTGTCAACTTTTGTTAACTTTTTTGAAGCTGTCAACATTTGTTAACTTTTTTGAAGCTGTCAACTTTTGTTAACTTTTTTGGAAGCTGTCAACATTTGTTAACTTTTTTGAAGCTGTCAACTTTTGTTAACTTTTTTTGAAGCTATCAACTTTTGTTAACTTTTATTGAAGCTGTCAACTTTTGTTAACTTTTTTGGAAGCTGTCAACATTTGTTAACTTTTTTGAAGCTGTCAACTTTTGTTAACTTTTTTTAAAGCTGTCAACATTTGTTAACTGTTTTTGAAGCTGTCAACTTTTGTTAACTTTTTTTTAAAGCTGTCAACTTTTGTTTATTTTTTTAAAGCTGTCAACTTTTGTTAACTTTTTTAAAGCTGTCAAGTTTTGTTAACTTTTATTGAAGCTGTCAACTTTTGTTAACTTTTTTGGAAGCTGTCAACATTTGTTAACTTTTTTGAAGCTGTCAACTTTTGTTAACTTTTTTTAAAGCTGTCAACATTTGTTAACTGTGTTTGAAGCTGTCAACTTTTGTTAACTTTTTTTTAAAGCTGTCAACTTTTGTTTACTTTTTTAAAGCTGTCAACTTTTGTTAACTTTTTTAAAGCTGTCAACTTTTGTTAACTTTTGTTAACTTTTTTTGAAGTTTTGTCTACTTTTTTGAAACTGTCAACTTTTGTTAACTTTTATTGAAGCTGTTAACTTTTGTTAACTTTTTTGAAGCTGTCAACTTTTGTTAACTTTTTTTGAAGCTGTCAACTTTTGTTAACTTTTTTTGAAGCTGTCAACTTTTGTTAACTTTTATTAAAGCTGTCCACTTTTGTTAACTTTTTTTGAAGCTGTCAACTTTTGTTAACTTCTTTTGAAACTGTCAACTTTTGTTAACTTTTAGTGAAGCTGTCAATTTTTGTTAACTATTTTGAAGCTGTCAACTTTTGTTAACTTCTTTTGAAGTTTTGTTAACTTTTTTGAAGCTATCAACTTTTGTTATCTTCTTTTGAAGTTTTGTTAATTTTTTTGAAGCTGTCAACATTTGTTAACTTTTGTGAAGCTGTCAACTTTTGTTAACTTTTTTTAAAGCTGTCAACATTTGTTAACTGTTTGTGAAGCTGTCAACTTTTGTTAACTTTTTTTTAAAGCTGTCAACTTTTGTTAACTTTTTTTAAAGCTGTCAACTTTTGTTAACTGGTTTTGAAGCTGTTAACTTCTGTTAAATTTTTTTGAAGCTGTCAACTTTTGTTAACTTTTATTGAAGCTGTCAATTTTTGTTAACTATTTTGAAGCTGTCAACTTTTGTTAACTTTTTTTGAAGCTATCAACTTTTGTTAACTTTTATTGAAGCTGTCATCTTTTGTTAACTTTTTTGGAAGCTGTCAACATTTGTTAACTTTTATTAAAGCTGTCCACTTTTGTTAACTTTTTTTGAAGCTGTCAACTTTTGTTAACTTCTTTTGAAACTGTCAACTTTTTTTAACTTTTATTGAAGCTGTCAACTTTTGTTAACTTTTATTGAAGCTGTCAATTTTTGTTAACTATTTTGAAGCTGTCAACTTTTGTTAACTTCTTTTGAAGTTTTGTTAACTTTTTTGAAGCTATCAACTTTTGTTATCTTCTTTTGAAGTTTTGTTAATTTTTTTGAAGCTGTCAACATTTGTTAACTTTTTTGAAGCTGTCAACTTTTGTTAACTTTTTTTAAAGCTGTCAACATTTGTTAACTGTTTGTGAAGCTGTCAACTTTTGTTAACTTTTTTTTAAAACTGTCAACTTTTGTTAACTTTTTTTAAAACTCAACTTTTGTTAACTGGTTTTGAAGCTGTTAACTTTTGTTAAATTTTTTTGAAGCTGTCAACTTTTGTTAACTTCTTTTGAAACTGTCAACTTTTGTTAACTTTTTTTGAAGCTATCAACTTTTGTTAACTTTTATTGAAGCTGTGATCTTTTGTTAACTTTTTTGGAAGCTGTCAACATTTGTTAACTTTTTTAAAACTGTCAACTTTTGTTAACTTTTTTTAAAGCTGTCAACATTTGTTCACTGTTTTTGAAGCTGTCAACTTTTGTTAACTTTTTTTTAAAGCTGTCAACTTTTGTTAACTTTTTTTAAAGCTGTCAACATTTGTTAACTGTTTGTGAAGCTGTCAACTTTTGTTAACTTTTTTTTAAAGCTGTCAACTTTTGTTAATTTTTTTTAAAGCTGTCAACTTTTGTTAACTGGTTTTGAAGCTGTTAACTTTTGTTAAATTTTTTTGAAGCTGTCAACTTTTGTTAACTTTTATTGAAGCTGTCAACTTTTGTTAACTTTTTTGGAAGCTGTCAACATTTGTTAACTTTTTTGAAGCTGTCAACTTTTGTTAACTTTTTTTGAAACTGTCAACATTTGTTAACTTTTATTGAAGCTGTCAACTTTTGTTAACTTTTTTAGAAGCTGTCAACTTTTGTTAACTTTTATTAAAGCTGTCCACTTTTGTTAACTTTTTTTGAAGCTGTCAACTTTTGTTAACTTCTTTTGAAACTGTCAACTTTTGTTCACTTTTATTAAAGCTGTTAACTTTTGTTAACTTTTATTGAAGCTGTCAATTTTTGTTAACTATTTTGAAGCTGTCAACTTTTGTTAACTTTTTTTGAAGCTATCAACCTTTGTTAACTTTTATTGAAGCTGTCATCTTTTGTTAACTTTTTTGGAAGCTGTCAACATTTGTTAACTTTTTTGAAGCTGTCAACTTTTATTAACTTTTCTTAAAGCTGTCAACATTTGTTAACTGTTTTTGAAGCTGTCAACTTTTGTTAACTTTTTTTTAAAGCTGTCAACATTTGTTAACTTTTTTAAAGCTGTCAACTTTTGTTAACTTTTTTAAAGCTGTCAACTTTTGTTCACTTTTGTTAACTTTTTTTGAAGTTTTGTCTACTTTTTTGAAACTGTCAACTTTTGTTAACTTTTATTGAAGCTGACATTTTTTGTTAACTTCTTTTGATGTTTTGTCTTCTTTTTTGAAACTGTCAACTTTTGTGGAAGCTGTCAAGTTTTGTTAACTTTTTTTAAAACTGTTAACTTTTGTTAACTTTTTTAAAGCTGTCAACTTTTGTTAACTTCTTTTGAAATTTTGTTAACTTTTTTGAAGCTGTCAACTTTTGTTAATTTTTTAAGCTGTCAACTTTTGTTAACTTTTTGAAGCTGTCAACTTTTGTTAACTTTTTTTAAAGCTGTCAACATTTGTTAACTGTTTTTAAAGCTGTCAACTTTTGTTAACTTTTTTTTAAAGCTGTCAACTTTTGTTTATTTTTTTAAAGCTGTCAACATTTGTTAACTTTTTTAAAGCTGTCAAGTTTTGTTAACTTTTATTGAAGCTGTCAACTTTTGTTAACTTTTTTGGAAGCTGTTAACATTTGTTAACTTTTTTGAAGCTGTCAACTTTTGTTAACTTTTTTTAAAGCTGTCAACATTTGTTAACTGTGTTTGAAGCTGTCAACTTTTGTTAACTTTTTTTTAAAGCTGTCAACTTTTGTTTACTTTTTTAAAGCTGTCAACTTTTGTTAACTTTTTTAAAGCTGTCAACTTTTGTTAACTTTTGTTAACTTCTTTTGAAGTTTTGTCTACTTTTTTGAAACTGTCAACTTTTGTTAACTTTTATTGAAGCTGTCAACTTTTGTTAACTTTTTTGAAGCTGTCAACTTTTGTTAACTTTTTTTGAAGCTGTCAACTTTTGTTAACTTTTTTTGAAGCTGTCAACTTTTGTTAACTTTTTTTGAAGCTGTCAACTTTTGTTAACTTTTATTAAAGCTGTCCACTTTTGTTAACTTTTTTTGAAGCTGTCAACTTTTGTTAACTTCTTTTGAAACTGTCAACTTTTTTTAACTTTTATTGAAGCTGTCAACTTTTGTTAACTTTTATTGAAGCTGTCAATTTTTGTTAACTATTTTGAAGCTGTCAACTTTTGTTAACTTCTTTTGAAGTTTTGTTAACTTTTTTGAAGCTATCAACTTTTGTTATCTTCTTTTGAAGTTTTGTTAATTTTTTTGAAGCTGTCAACATTTGTTAACTTTTTTGAAGCTGTCAACTTTTGTTAACTTTTTTTAAAGCTGTCAACATTTGTTAACTGTTTGTGAAGCTGTCAACTTTTGTTAACTTTTTTTTAAAACTGTCAACTTTTGTTAACTTTTTTTAAAACTGTCAACTTTTGTTAACTGGTTTTAAAGCTGTTAACTTTTGTTAAATTTTTTTGAAGCTGTCAACTTTTGTTAACTTTTTTTGAAACTGTCAACTTTTGTTAACTTTTTTTAAAGCTATCAACTTTTGTTTACTTTTATTGAAGCTGTCATCTTTTGTTAACTTTTTTGGAAGCTGTCAACATTTGTTAACTTTTTTGAAACTGTCAACTTTTGTTAACTTTTTTTAAAGCTGTCAACATTTGTTCACTGTTTTTGAAGCTGTCAACTTTTGTTAACTTTTTTTTAAAGCTGTCAAGTTTTGTTAACTTTTTTAAAGCTGTCAACTTTTGTTAACTTTTTTAAAGCTGTCAACTTTTGTTAACTTTTGTTAACTTTTTTTGAAGTTTTGTCTACTTTTTTGAAACTGTCAACTTTTGTTAACTTTTATTGAAGCTGTCATTTTTTGTTAACTTCTTTTGATGTTTTGTCTCTTTTTTGAAACTGTCAACTTTTGTGGAAGCTGTCAAGTTTTGTTAACTTTTTTTAAAACTGTTAACTTTTGTTAACTTTTTTAAAGCTGTCAACTTTTGTTAACTTCTTTTGAAATTTTGTGTACTTTTTTGAAGCTGTCAACTTTTGTTAATTTTTTTAAGCTGTCAACTTTTGTTAACTTTTTGAAGCTGTCAACTTTTGTTAACTTTTTTTGAAGCTATCCACTTTTGTTAACTTTTATTGAAGCTGTCAACTTTTGTTAACTTTTTTGGAAGCTGTCAACATTTGTTAACTTTTTTGAAGCTGTCAACTTTTGTTAACTTTTTTTAAAGCTGTCAACATTTGTTAACTCTTTTTGAAGCTGTCAACTTTTGTTAACTTTTTTTTAAAGCTGTCAACTTTTGTTTATTTTTTTAAAGCTGTCAACTTTTGTTAACTTTTTTAAAGCTGTCAAGTTTTGTTAACTTTTATTGAAGCTGTCAACTTTTGTTAACTTTTTTGGAAGCTGTCAACATTTGTTAACTTTTTTGAATCTGTCAACTTTTGTTAACTTTTTTGGAAGCTGTCAACATTTGTTAACTTTTTTGAAACTGTCAACTTTTGTTAACTTTTATTGAAGCTGTCAACTTTTGTTAACTTTTTTGAAGCTGTCAACATTTGTTAACTTTGTTGAAGCTGTCAACTTTTGTTAACTTTTTTGGAAGCTGTCAACTTTTGTTTACTTTTTTAAAGCTGTCAACTTTTGTTAACTTTTTTAAAGCTGTCAACTTTTGTTAACTTCTTTTGAAGTTTTGTCTACTTTTTTGAAACTGTCAACTTTTGTTAACTTTTATTGAAGCTGTCAACTTTTGTTAACTTTTTTGAAGCTGTCAACATTTGTTAACTTTGTTGAAGCTGTCAACTTTTGTTAACTTTTTTGGAAGCTGTCAACTTTTGTTTACTTTTTTAAAGCTGTCAACATTTGTTAACTTTTTTTGAAGCTATCAACTTTTGTTAACTTTTATTGAAGCTGTCAACTTTTGTTAATTTTTTTGGAAGCTGTCAACATCTGTTAACTTTTTTGAAGCTGTCAACTTTTGTTAACTTTTTTTGAAGCTGTCAACTTTTGTTAACTGGTTTTGAAGCTGTCAACATTTGTTAACTTTTTTGAAGCTGTCAACTTTTGTTAACTTTTTTAAAGCTGTCAACTTTTGCTAACTTTTTTTGAAGCTGTCAACTTTTGTTAACTTTTTTAAAGCTCTCAACTTTTGTTAACTTTTTTAAAGCTGTCAACTTTTGTTAACTTTTGTTAACTTCTTTTAAAGTTTTGTTAACTTTTTTAAAGCTGTCAACTTTTGTTAACTTTTGTTAACTTCTTTTGAAGTTTTGTTAACTTTTTTGAAGCTGTCAACTTTTGTTAACTTCTTTTGATGTTTTGTCTTATTTTTTGAAACTGTCAACTTTTGTGGAAGCTGTCAAGTTTTGTTAACTTTTTTTAAAACTGTCAACTTTTGTTAACTTTTGTAAAGCTGTCAACTTTTGTTAACTTCTTTTGAAATTTTTTTTAACTTTTTTGAAGCTGTCAACTTTTGTTAATTTTTTTTTAAGCTGTCAACGTTTGTTAACTTTTTGAAGCTGTCAACTTTTGTTAACTTTTTTTGAAGCTATCAACTTTTGTTAACTTTATTGAAGCTGTCAACTTTTGTTAACTTTTTTGGAAGCTGTCAACATTTGTTAACTTTTTTGAAGCTGTCAACTTTTGTTAACATTTTTAAAGCTGTCAACATTTGTTAACTGTTTTTGAAGCTGTCAACTTTTGTTAACTTTTTTTTAAAGCTGTCAACTTGTGTTAACTTTTATTGAAGCGGTCAACTCTTGTTAACTTTTTTTGAAGCTGTCAACTTTTGTTTATTTTTTAAAGCTGTCAACTTTTGTTAACTTTTTTAAAGCTGTCAACTTGTGTTTACTTTTATTGAAGCGGTCAACTTTTGTTAACTTTTTTTGAAGCTGTCAACTTTTGTTAACTGGTTTTAAAGCTGTTAACTTTTGTTAACTTTGTTTGAAGCTGTCAACTTTTTTTAACTTTTTTGAAGCTGTCAACTTTTGTTAACTTTTTTTGAAGCTGTCAACTTTTGTTAACTTTTTTTGAAGCTGTCAACTTTTGTTAACTTTTATTAAAGTTGTCCACTTTTGTTAACTTTTTTTGAAGCTGTCAACTTTTGTTAACTTCTTTTGAAACTGTCAACTTTTGTTAACTTTTATTGAAGCTGTCAACTTTTGTTAACTTTTATTGAAGCTGTCAACTTTTGTTAACTTTTTTGAAGCTGTCAACTTTTGTTAACATTTTTTGGAGCTGTCAACTTTTGTTAACTTTTATTGAAGCTGTCAACTTTTGTTAACTTTTTGCGAAGCTCTCAACATTTGTTAAGTTTTTTAAAGCTGTCAACTTTTGTTAACTTTTTTTAATGCTGTCAACATTTGTTAACTGTTTGTGAAGCTGTCAACTTTTGTTAACTTTTTTTTAAAGCTGTCAACTTTTGTTAACTTTTTTTAAAGCTGTCAACTTTTGTTAACTGGTTTTGAAGCTGTTAACTTTTGTTAACTTTTTTTGAAGCTGTCAACTTTTGTTAACTTTTTTGAAGCTGTTTGTTAACTTTTTTTTTGAGCTGTCAACTTTTGTTAACTTTTATTGAAGCTGTCAACTTTTGTTAACTTTTTTGGAAGCTGTCAACATTTGTTAACTTTTTTGAAGCTGTCAACTTTTATTAACTTTTTTTAAAGCTGTCAACATTTATTAACTGTTTTTGAAGCTGTCAACTTTTGTTAACTTTTTTTAAAGCTGTCAACTTTTGTTTACTTTTTTAAAGCTGTCAACTTTTGTTAACTTTTTTAAAGCTGTCAACTTTTGTTAACTTCTTTTGAAGTTTTGTTAACTTTTTTGAAGCTGTCAACCTTTGTTAACTTCTTTGAAGTTTTGTCTTCTTTTTTGAAACTGTCAACTTTTGTGGAAGCTGTCAAGTTTTGTTAACTTTTTTTTAAAACTGTCAACTTTTGTTAACTTCTTTTAAAATTTTGTTAACTTTTTTGAAGCTGTCAACTTTTATTAATTTTTTTTGAAGCTGTCAACTTTTGTTAACTTTTTGAAGCTGTCAACTTTTGTTAACTTTTTTTGAAGCTATCAACTTTTGTTAACTTTTATTGAAGCTGTCAACTTTTGTTAACTTTTTTGGAAGCTGTTAACATTTGTTAACTTTTTTGAAGCTGTCAACTTCTGTTAACTTTTTTTAAAGCTGTCAACATTTGTTAACTTTTTTTGAAGCTATCAACTTTTGTTAACTTTTATTGAAGCTGTCAACTTTTGTTAACTTTTTTGGAAGCTGTCAACATTTGTTAACTTTTTTGAAGCTGTCATTTTTTGTTAACTTTTTTTGAAGCTGTCAACTTTTGTTAACTGGTTTTGAAGCTGTCAACATTTGTTAACTTTTTTGAAGCTGTCAAATTTGTTAACTTTTTTAAAGCTGTCAACTTTTGCTAACTTTTTTTGAAGCTGTCAACTATTGTTAACTTTTTTAAAGCTCTCAACTTTTGTTAACTTTTTTAAAGCTGTCAATTTTGTTAACTTTTGTTAACTTCTTTTAAAGTTTTGTTAACTTTTTTAAAGCTGTCAACTTTTGTTAACTTCTTTTGAAGTTTTGTTAACTTTTTTGAAGCTGTCAACTTTTGTTAACTTCTTTTGATGTTTTGCCTTCTTTTTTGAAACTGTCAACTTTTGTGGAAGCTGTCAAGTTTTGTTAACTTTTTTTAAAACTGTCAACTTTTGTTAACTTTTTTAAAGCTGTCAACTTTTGTTAACTTCTTTTGAAATTTTGTTAACTTTTTTGAAGCTGTCAACATTTGTTAACTGTTTGTGAAGCTGTCAACTTTTGTTAACTTTTTTTAAAGCTGTCAACTTTTGTTAACTGGTTTTGAAGCTGTTAACTTTTGTTAATTTTTTTTGAAGCTGTCAACTTTTGTTAACTTTTTTTGAAGCTGTCAACTTTTGTTAACTGGTTTTGAAGCTGTCAACATTTGTTAACTTTTTTGAAGCTGTCAACTTTTGTTAACTCTTTTAAAGCTGTCAACTTTTGCTAACTTTTTTTGAAGCTGTCAACTTTTGTTAACTTTTTTAAAGCTCTCAACTTTTGTTAACTTTTTTAAAGCTGTCAACTTTTGTTAACTTTTTTGAAGCTGTCAACTTTTGTTAACATTTTTTGGAGCTGTCAACTTTTGTTAACTTTTATTGAAGCTGTCAACTTTTGTTAACTTTTTGCGAAGCTCTCAACATTTGTTAAGTTTTTTAAAGCTGTCAACTTTTGTTAACTTTTTTTAATGCTGTCAACATTTGTTAACTGTTTGTGAAGCTGTCAACTTTTGTTAACTTTTTTTTAAAGCTGTCAACTTTTGTTAACTTTTTTTAAAGCTGTCAACTTTTGTTAACTGGTTTTGAAGCTGTTAACTTTTGTTAACTTTTTTTGAAGCTGTCAACTTTTGTTAACTTTTTTGAAGCTGTTTGTTAACTTTTTTTTTGAGCTGTCAACTTTTGTTAACTTTTATTGAAGCTGTCAACTTTTGTTAACTTTTTTGGAAGCTGTCAACATTTGTTAACTTTTTTGAAGCTGTCAACTTTTGTTAACTTTTTTTAAAGCTGTCAACATTTATTAACTGTTTTTGAAGCTGTCAACTTTTGTTAACTTTTTTTAAAGCTGTCAACTTTTGTTTACTTTTTTAAAGCTGTCAACTTTTGTTAACTTTTTTAAAGCTGTCAACTTTTGTTAACTTCTTTTGAAGTTTTGTTAACTTTTTTGAAGCTGTCAACCTTTGTTAACTTCTTTGAAGTTTTGTCTTCTTTTTTGAAACTGTCAACTTTTGTGGAAGCTGTCAAGTTTTGTTAACTTTTTTTTAAAACTGTCAACTTTTGTTAACTTCTTTTAAAATTTTGTTAACTTTTTTGAAGCTGTCAACTTTTATTAATTTTTTTTGAAGCTGTCAACTTTTGTTAACTTTTTGAAGCTGTCAACTTTTGTTAACTTTTTTTGAAGCTATCAACTTTTGTTAACTTTTATTGAAGCTGTCAACTTTTGTTAACTTTTTTGGAAGCTGTTAACATTTGTTAACTTTTTTGAAGCTGTCAACTTCTGTTAACTTTTTTTAAAGCTGTCAACATTTGTTAACTTTTTTTGAAGCTATCAACTTTTGTTAACTTTTATTGAAGCTGTCAACTTTTGTTAACTTTTTTGGAAGCTGTCAACATTTGTTAACTTTTTTGAAGCTGTCATTTTTTGTTAACTTTTTTTGAAGCTGTCAACTTTTGTTAACTGGTTTTGAAGCTGTCAACATTTGTTAACTTTTTTGAAGCTGTCAAATTTGTTAACTTTTTTAAAGCTGTCAACTTTTGCTAACTTTTTTTGAAGCTGTCAACTATTGTTAACTTTTTTAAAGCTCTCAACTTTTGTTAACTTTTTTAAAGCTGTCAATTTTGTTAACTTTTGTTAACTTCTTTTAAAGTTTTGTTAACTTTTTTAAAGCTGTCAACTTTTGTTAACTTCTTTTGAAGTTTTGTTAACTTTTTTGAAGCTGTCAACTTTTGTTAACTTCTTTTGATGTTTTGTCTTCTTTTTTGAAACTGTCAACTTTTGTGGAAGCTGTCAAGTTTTGTTAACTTTTTTTAAAACTGTCAACTTTTGTTAACTTTTTTAAAGCTGTCAACTTTTGTTAACTTCTTTTGAAATTTTGTTAACTTTTTTGAAGCTGTCAACATTTGTTAACTGTTTGTGAAGCTGTCAACTTTTGTTAACTTTTTTTAAAGCTGTCAACTTTTGTTAACTGGTTTTGAAGCTGTTAACTTTTGTTAATTTTTTTTGAAGCTGTCAACTTTTGTTAACTTTTTTTGAAGCTGTCAACTTTTGTTAACTGGTTTTGAAGCTGTCAACATTTGTTAACTTTTTTGAAGCTGTCAACTTTTGTTAACTCTTTTAAAGCTGTCAACTTTTGCTAACTTTTTTTGAAGCTGTCAACTTTTGTTAACTTTTTTTAAAGCTCTCAACTTTTGTTAACTTTTTTAAAGCTGTCAACTTTTGTTAACTTTTGTTAACTTCTTTTAAAGTTTTGTTAACTTTTTTAAAGCTGTCAACTTTTGTTAACTTCTTTTAAAGTTTTGTTAACTTTTTTGAAGCTGTCAACTTTTGTTAACTTTTTTTAAAGCTGTCAACATTTGTTAACTTTTTTTGAAGCTATCAACTTTTGTTAACTTTTATTGAAGCTGTCAACTTTTGTTAATTTTTTTGGAAGCTGTCAACATCTGTTAACTTTTTTGAAGCTGTCAACTTTTGTTAACTTTTTTTGAAGCTGTCAACTTTGTTAACTGGTTTTGAAGCTGTCAACATTTGTTAACTTTTTTGAAGCTGTCAACTTTTGTTAACTTTTTTAAAGCTGTCAACTTTTGCTAACTTTTTTTGAAGCTGTCAACTTTTGTTAACTTTTTTAAAGCTCTCAACTTTTGTTAACTTTTTTAAAGCTGTCAACTTTTGTTAACTTTTGTTAACTTCTTTTAAAGTTTTGTTAACTTTTTTAAAGCTGTCAACTTTTGTTAACTTTTGTTAACTTCTTTTGAAGTTTTGTTAACTTTTTTGAAGCTGTCAACTTTTGTTAACTTCTTTTGATGTTTTGTCTTATTTTTTGAAACTGTCAACTTTTGTGGAAGCTGTCAAGTTTTGTTAACTTTTTTTAAAACTGTCAACTTTTGTTAACTTTTGTAAAGCTGTCAACTTTTGTTAACTTCTTTTGAAATTTTGTTAACTTTTTTGAAGCTGTCAACTTTTGTTAATTTTTTTTTAAGCTGTCAACGTTTGTTAACTTTTTGAAGCTGTCAACTTTTGTTAACTTTTTTTGAAGCTATCAACTTTTGTTAACTTTATTGAAGCTGTCAACTTTTGTTAACTTTTTTGAAGCTGTCAACTTTTGTTAACTTTTTTTTAAAGCTGTCAACTTGTGTTAACTTTTATTGAAGCGGTCAACTTTTGTTAACTTTTTTTGAAGCTGTCAACTTTTGTTTATTTTTTTAAAGCTGTCAACTTTTGTTAACTTTTTTTAAAGCTGTCAACATTTGTTAACTTTTTTTGAAGCTATCAACTTTTGTTAACTTTTATTGAAGCTGTCAACTTTTGTTAATTTTTTTGGAAGCTGTCAACATCTGTTAACTTTTTTGAAGCTGTCAACTTTTGTTAACTTTTTTTGAAGCTGTCAACTTTGTTAACTGGTTTTGAAGCTGTCAACATTTGTTAACTTTTTTGAAGCTGTCAACTTTTGTTAACTTTTTTAAAGCTGTCAACTTTTGCTAACTTTTTTTGAAGCTGTCAACTTTTGTTAACTTTTTTAAAGCTCTCAACTTTTGTTAACTTTTTTAAAGCTGTCAACTTTTGTTAACTTTTGTTAACTTCTTTTAAAGTTTTGTTAACTTTTTTAAAGCTGTCAACTTTTGTTAACTTTTGTTAACTTCTTTTGAAGTTTTGTTAACTTTTTTGAAGCTGTCAACTTTTGTAAACTTCTTTTGATGTTTTGTCTTATTTTTTGAAACTGTCAACTTTTGTGGAAGCTGTCAAGTTTTGTTAACTTTTTTTAAAACTGTCAACTTTTGTTAACTTTTGTAAAGCTGTCAACTTTTGTTAACTTCTTTTGAAATTTTGTTAACTTTTTTGAAGCTGTCAACTTTTGTTAATTTTTTTTTAAGCTGTCAACGTTTGTTAACTTTTTGAAGCTGTCAACTTTTGTTAACTTTTTTTGAAGCTATCAACTTTTGTTAACTTTATTGAAGCTGTCAACTTTTGTTAACTTTTTTGAAGCTGTCAACTTTTGTTAACTTTTTTTTAAAGCTGTCAACTTGTGTTAACTTTTATTGAAGCGGTCAACTTTTGTTAACTTTTTTTGAAGCTGTCAACTTTTGTTTATTTTTTTAAAGCTGTCAACTTTTGTTAACTTTTTTAAAGCTGTCAACTTGTGTTTACTTTTTTTGAAGCTGTCAACTTTTGTTAACTGGTTTTAAAGCTGTTAACTTTTGTTAACTTTTTTTGAAGCTGTCAACTTTTGTTAACTTTTTTGAAGCTGTCAACTTTTGTTAACTTTTTTTGAAGCTGTCAACTTTTGTTAACTTTTTTTGAAGCTGTCAACTTTTGTTAACTTTTATTAAAGTTGTCCACTTTTGTTAACTTTTTTTGAAGCTGTCAACTTTTGTTAACTTCTTTTGAAACTGTCAACTTTTGTTAACTTTTATTGAAGCTGTTAACTTTTGTTAACTTTTTTTGAAGCTGTCAACTTTTGCTAACTTTTTTTGAAGCTGTCAACTTTTGTTAACTTTTTTAAAGCTCTCAACTTTTGTTAACTTTTTTAAAGCTGTCAACTTTTGTTAACTTTTGTTAACTTCTTTTAAAGTTTTGTTAACTTTTTTAAAGCTGTCAACTTTTGTTAACTTCTTTTAAAGTTTTGTTAACTTTTTTGAAGCTGTCAACTTTTGTTAACTTTTTTTAAAGCTGTCAACATTTGTTAACTTTTTTTGAAGCTATCAACTTTTGTTAACTTTTATTGAAGCTGTCAACTTTTGTTAATTTTTTTGGAAGCTGTCAACATCTGTTAACTTTTTTGAAGCTGTCAACTTTTGTTAAGTTTTTTTGAAGCTGTCAACTTTGTTAACTGGTTTTGAAGCTGTCAACATTTGTTAATTTTTTTGAAGCTGTCAACTTTTGTTAACTTTTTTAAAGCTGTCAACTTTTGCTAACTTTTTTTGAAGCTGTCAACTTTTGTTAACTTTTTTAAAGCTCTCAACTTTTGTTAACTTTTTTAAAGCTGTCAACTTTTGTTAACTTTTGTTAACTTCTTTTAAAGTTTTGTTAACTTTTTTAAAGCTGTCAACTTTTGTTAACTTTTGTTAACTTCTTTTGAAGTTTTGTTAACTTTTTTGAAGCTGTCAACTTTTGTTAACTTCTTTTGATGTTTTGTCTTATTTTTTGAAACTGTCAACTTTTGTGGAAGCTGTCAAGTTTTGTTAACTTTTTTTAAAACTGTCAACTTTTGTTAACTTTTGTAAAGCTGTCAACTTTTGTTAACTTCTTTTGAAATTTTGTTAACTTTTTTGAAGCTGTCAACTTTTGTTAATTTTTTTTTAAGCTGTCAACGTTTGTTAACTTTTTGAAGCTGTCAACTTTTGTTAACTTTTTTTGAAGCTATCAACTTTTGTTAACTTTATTGAAGCTGTCAACTTTTGTTAACTTTTTTGAAGCTGTCAACTTTTGTTAACTTTTTTTTAAAGCTGTCAACTTGTGTTAACTTTTATTGAAGCGGTCAACTTTTGTTAACTTTTTTTGAAGCTGTCAACTTTTGTTTATTTTTTTAAAGCTGTCAACTTTTGTTAACTTTTTTAAAGCTGTCAACTTGTGTTTACTTTTTTTGAAGCTGTCAACTTTTGTTAACTGGTTTTAAAGCTGTTAACTTTTGTTAACTTTTTTTGAAGCTGTCAACTTTTGTTAACTTTTTTGAAGCTGTCAACTTTTGTTAACTTTTATTAAAGTTGTCCACTTTTGTTAACTTTTTTTGAAGCTGTCAACTTTTGTTAACTTCTTTTGAAACTGTCAACTTTTGTTAACTTTTATTGAAGCTGTTAACTTTTGTTAACTTTTTTTGAAGCTGTCAACTTTTGTTAACTTTTTTGAAGCTGTTTGTTAACTTTTTTTTTGAGCTGTCAACTTTTGTTAACTTTTATTGAAGCTGTCAACTTTTGTTAACTTTTTTGGAAGCTGTCAACATTTGTTAACTTTTTTGAAGCTGTCAACTTTTGTTAACTTTTTTTAAAGCTGTCAACATTTATTAACTGTTTTTGAAGCTGTCAACTTTTGTTAACTTTTTTTAAAGCTGTCAACTTTTGTTTACTTTTTTAAAGCTGTCAACTTTTGTTAACTTTTTTAAAGCTGTCAACTTTTGTTAACTTCTTTTGAAGTTTTGTTAACTTTTTTGAAGCTGTCAACTTTTGTTAACTTCTTTGAAGTTTTGTCTTCTTTTTTGAAACTGTCAACTTTTGTGGAAGCTGTCAAGTTTTGTTAACTTTTTTTTAAAACTGTCAACTTTTGTTAACTTCTTTTAAAATTTTGTTAATTTTTTTGAAGCTGTCAACTTTTATTAATTTTTTTTGAAGCTGTCAACTTTTGTTAACTTTTTGAAGCTGTCAACTTTTGTTAACTTTTTTTGAAGCTATCAACTTTTGTTAACTTTTATTGAAGCTGTCAACTTTTGTTAACTTTTTTGGAAGCTGTTAACATTTGTTAACTTTTTTGAAGCTGTCAACTTTTGTTAACTTTTTTTAAAGCTGTCAACATTTGTTAACTTTTTTTGAAGCTATCAACTTTTGTTAACTTTTATTGAAGCTGTCAACTTTTGTTAACTTTTTTGGAAGCTGTCAACATTTGTTAACTTTTTTGAAGCTGTCAACTTTTGTTAACTTTTTTTGAAGCTGTCAACTTTTGTTAACTGGTTTTGAAGCTGTCAACATTTGTTAACTTTTTTGAAGCTGTCAACTTTGTTAACTTTTTTAAAGCTGTCAACTTTTGCTAACTTTTTTTGAAGCTGTCAACTATTGTTAACTTTTTTAAAGCTCTCAACTTTTGTTAACTTTTTTAAAGCTGTCAATTTTGTTAACTTTTGTTAACTTCTTTTAAAGTTTTGTTAACTTTTTTAAAGCTGTCAACTTTTGTTAACTTCTTTTGAAGTTTTGTTAACTTTTTTGAAGCTGTCAACTTTTGTTAACTTCTTTTGATGTTTTGTCTTCTTTTTTGAAACTGTCAACTTTTGTGGAAGCTGTCAAGTTTTGTTAACTTTTTTTAAAACTGTCAACTTTTGTTAACTTTTTTAAAGCTGTCAACTTTTGTTAACTTCTTTTGAAATTTTGTTAACTTTTTTGAAGCTGTCAACATTTGTTAACTGTTTGTGAAGCTGTCAACTTTTGTTAACTTTTTTTAAAGCTGTCAACTTTTGTTAACTTTTTTTAAAGCTGTCAACTTTTGTTAACTGGTTTTGAAGCTGTTAACTTTTGTTAATTTTTTTTGAAGCTGTCAACTTTTGTTAACTTTTTTTGAAGCTGTCAACTTTTGTTAACTGGTTTTGAAGCTGTCAACATTTGTTAACGTTTTTGAAGCTGTCAACTTTTGTTAACTCTTTTAAAGCTGTCAACTTTAGCTAACTTTTTTTGAAGCTGTCAACTTTTGTTAACTTTTTTAAAGCTCTCAACTTTTGTTAACTTTTTTAAAGCTGTCAACTTTTGTTAACTTCTTTTAAAGTTTTGTTAACTTTTTTGAAGCTGTCAACTTTTGTTAACTTTTTTTAAAGCTGTCAACATTTGTTAACTTTTTTTGAAGCTATCAACTTTTGTTAACTTTTATTGAAGCTGTCAACTTTTGTTAATTTTTTTGGAAGCTGTCAACATCTGTTAACTTTTTTGAAGCTGTCAACTTTTGTTAACTTTTTTTGAAGCTGTCAACTTTGTTAACTGGTTTTGAAGCTGTCAACATTTGTTAACTTTTTTAAAGCTGTCAACTTTTGTTAACTTTTTTAAAGCTGTCAACTTTTGCTAACTTTTTTTGAAGCTGTCAACTTTTGTTAACTTTTTTAAAGCTCTCAACTTTTGTTAACTTTTTTAAAGCTGTCAACTTTTGTTAACTTTTGTTAACTTCTTTTAAAGTTTTGTTAACTTTTTTAAAGCTGTCAACTTTTGTTAACTTTTGTTAACTTCTTTTGAAGTTTTGTTAACTTTTTTGAAGCTGTCAACTTTTGTTAACTTCTTTTGATGTTTTGTCTTATTTTTTGAAACTGTCAACTTTTGTGGAAGCTGTCAAGTTTTGTTAACTTTTTTTAAAACTGTCAACTTTTGTTAACTTTTGTAAAGCTGTCAACTTTTGTTAACTTCTTTTGAAATTTTGTTAACTTTTTTGAAGCTGTCAACTTTTGTTAATTTTTTTTTAAGCTGTCAACGTTTGTTAACTTTTTGAAGCTGTCAACTTTTGTTAACTTTTTTTGAAGCTATCAACTTTTGTTAACTTTATTGAAGCTGTCAACTTTTGTTAACTTTTTTGAAGCTGTCAACTTTTGTTAACTTTTATTGAATCTGTCAATTTTTGTTAACTTTTTTGAAGCTGTCAACTTTTCTTAACTTCTTTTAAAGTTATGTTAATTTTTTTGAAGCTATCAACTTTTGTTAAATTCTTTTGAAGTTTTGTTAATTTTTTTGAAGCTGTCAACTTTTGTTAACTTCTTTTGAAGTTTTGTTAACTATTTTAAAGCTGTAAACTTTTGTCAACTTTTTTGAAGCTGTCAACTTTTGTTAACTTTTTTAAAGCTGTCAACTTTTGTTAACTTTTGTTAACTTCTTTTAAAGTTTTGTTAACTTTTTTAAAGCTGTCAACTTTTGTTAACTTTTGTTAACTTCTTTTGAAGTTTTGTTAACTTTTTTGAAGCTGTCAACTTTTGTTAACTTCTTTTGATGTTTTGTCTTATTTTTTGAAACTGTCAACTTTTGTGGAAGCTGTCAAGTTTTGTTAACTTTTTTTAAAACTGTCAACTTTTGTTAACTTTTGTAAAGCTGTCAACTTTTGTTAACTTCTTTTGAAATTTTGTTAACTTTTTTGAAGCTGTCAACTTTTGTTAATTTTTTTTTAAGCTGTCAACGTTTGTTAACTTTTTGAAGCTGTCAACTTTTGTTAACTTTTTTTGAAGCTATCAACTTTTGTTAACTTTATTGAAGCTGTCAACTTTTGTTAACTTTTTTGAAGCTGTCAACTTTTGTTAACTTTTTTAAAGCTGTCAACTTGTGTTTACTTTTATTGAAGCGGTCAACTTTTGTTAACTTTTTTTGAAGCTGTCAACTTTTGTTAACTGGTTTTAAAGCTGTTAACTTTTGTTAACTTTTTTTGAAGCTGTCAACTTTTGTTAACTTTTTTGAAGCTGTCAACTTTTGTTAACTTTTTTTGAAGCTGTCAACTTTTGTTAACTTTTTTTAAAGCTGTCAACTTTTGTTAACTTTTATTAAAGTTGTCCACTTTTGTTAACTTTTTTTGAAGCTGTCAACTTTTGTTAACTTCTTTTGAAACTGTCAACTTTTGTTAACTTTTATTGAAGCTGTCAACTTTTGTTAACTTTTATTGAAGCTGTCAACTTTTGTTAACTTTTTTGAAGCTGTCAACTTTTGTTAACATTTTTTGGAGCTGTCAACTTTTGTTAACTTTTATTGAAGCTGTCAACTTTTGTTAACTTTTTGCGAAGCTCTCAACATTTGTTAAGTTTTTTAAAGCTGTCAACTTTTGTTAACTTTTTTTAATGCTGTCAACATTTGTTAACTGTTTGTGAAGCTGTCAACTTTTGTTAACTTTTTTTTAAAGCTGTCAACTTTTGTTAACTTTTTTTAAAGCTGTCAACTTTTGTTAACTGGTTTTGAAGCTGTTAACTTTTGTTAACTTTTTTTGAAGCTGTCAACTTTTGTTAACTTTTTTGAAGCTGTTTGTTAACTTTTTTTTTGAGCTGTCAACTTTTGTTAACTTTTATTGAAGCTGTCAACTTTTGTTAACTTTTTTGGAAGCTGTCAACACTTGTTAACTTTTTTGAAGCTGTCAACTTTTGTTAACTTTTTTTAAAGCTGTCCACATTTATTAACTGTTTTTGAAGCTGTCAACTTTTGTTAACTTTTTTTAAAGCTGTCAACTTTTGTTTACTTTTTTAAAGCTGTCAATTTTTGTTAACTTCTTTTGAAGTTTTGTCTACTTTTTTGAAACTGTCAACTTTTGTTAACTTTTATTGAAGCTGTCAATTTTTGTTAACTTTTTTGAAGCTGTCAACTTTTCTTAACTTCTTTTAAAGTTATGTTAATTTTTTGAAGCTATCAACTTTTGTTAACTTCTTTTGAAGTTTTTTCTACTTTTTTTAAAGCTGTCAACATTTGTTAACTGTTTTTGAAGCTGTCAACTTTTGTTAACTTTTTTTTAAAGCTGTCAACTTTTGTTTATTTTTTTAAAGCTGTCAACTTTTGTTAACGTCTTTTGAAGTTTTGTTAACTTTTTTGAAGCTGTCAACTTTTGTTAACTTCTTTTGAAGTTTTGTCTACTTTTTTGAAACTGTCAACTTTTGTTAACTTTTATTGAAGCTGTCAATTTTTGTTAACTTTTTTGAAGCTGTCAACTTTTCTTAACTTCTTTTAAAGTTATGTTAATTTTTTGAAGCTATCAACTTTTGTTAACTTCTTTTGAAGTTTTTTCTACTTTTTTTAAAGCTGTCAACATTTGTTAACTGTTTTTGAAGCTGTCAACTTTTGTTAACTTTTTTTTAAAGCTGTCAACTTTTGTTTATTTTTTTAAAGCTGTCAACTTTTGTTAACTTTTTTAAAGCTGTCAACTTGTGTTAATTTTTATTGAAGCGGTCAACTTTTGTTAACTTTTTTTGAAGCTGTCAACTTTTGTTAACTGGTTTTGAAGTTTTGTCTACTTTTTTGCAACTGTCAACTTTTGTTAACTTTTTTTGAAGGTGTCAACTTTTGTTAACTTTTTTGAAGCTGTCAACTTTTGTTAACTTTTTTTGAAGCTGTCAACTTTTGTTAACTTTTTTTGAAGCTGTCAACTTTTGTTAACTTTTATTAAAGCTGTCCACTTTTGTTAACTTTTTTTGAAGCTGTCAACTTTTGTTAACTTCTTTTGAAACTGTCAACTTTTGTTAACTTTTATTGAAGCTGTCAACTTTTGTTAACTTTTATTGAAGCTGTCAACTTTTGTTAACTTTTTTGAAGCTGTCAACTTTTGTTAACATTTTTTGGAGCTGTCAACTTTTGTTTTTTTTTTAAAGCTGTCAACTATTGTTAACTTTTTTTAAAGCTGTCAACTTTTGTTAACTTTTATTGAAGCTGTCAACTTTTGTTAACTTCTTTTGAAACTGTCAACTTTTGTTAACTTTTATTGAAGCTGTCAACTTTTGTTAACTTTTATTGAAGCTGTCAACTTTTGTTAACTTTTTTGAAGCTGTCAACTTTTGTTAACATTTTTTGGAGCTGTCAACTTTTGTTAACTTTTTTTTAAAGCTGTCAACTATTGTTAACTTTTTTTAAAGCTGTCAACTTTTGTTAACTGGTTTTGAAGCTGTTAACTTTTGTTAACTTTTTTTGAAGCTGTCAACTTTTGTTAACTTTTTTTGGAGATGTCAACTTTTGTTAACTTTTATTGAAGCTGTCAACTTTTGTTAACTTTTTTGAAAGCTGTCAACATTTGTTAACTATTTTGAAGCTGTCAACTTTTGTTAACTTTTTTTAAAGCTGTCAACATTTATTAACTGTTTTTGAAGCTGTCAACTTTTGTTAACTTTTTTTTAAAGCTGTCAACTTTTGTTTACTTTTTTAAAGCTGTCAACTTTTGTTAACTTTTTTAAAGCTGTCAACTTTTGTTAACTTCTTTTGAAGTTTTGTTAACTTTTTTGAAGCTGTCAACTTTTGTTAACTTCTTTTGAAGTTTTGTCTACTTTTTTGAAACTGTCAACTTTTGTTAACTTTTATTGAAGCTGTCAATTTTTGTTAACTTTTTTGAAGCTGTCAACTTTTCTTAACTTCTTTTAAGGTTATGTTAATTTTTTTGAAGCTATCAACTTTTGTTAAATTCTTTTGAAGTTTTGTAAATTTTTTTGAAGCTGTCAACTTTTGTTAATTTCTTTTGAAGTTTTGTTAACTATTTTAAAGCTGTAAACTTTTGTCAACTTTTTTGAAGCTGTCAACTTTTGGTAACTTTTTTTAAGCTGTCAACTTTTGTTAACTTTTTTTAACTTCTTTTGAAGTTTTGTTAACTTTTATAAAGCTGTCAAATTTTGTTAACTTTTTTAAAGCTATCAACTTTTGTTAACTTTTTATAACTTCTTTTGAAGTTTGGTTAACTTTTTTGAAGCTGTCAACTTTTGCTAACTTCTTTTGAAGTTTTGTCTACTTTTATTGAAGCTGTCAATTTTTGTTAACTTTTTTGAAGCTGTCAACTTTTGTTAACTTCTTTTGAAGTTTTGTTAATTTTTTTAAAGCTATCAACTTTTGTTAAATTCTTTTGAAGTTTTGTTAACATTTTTTGGAGCTGTCAACTTTTGTTAACTTTTTTTTAAAGCTGTCAACTATTGTTAACTTTTTTTAAAGCTGTCAACTTTTGTTAACTGGTTTTGAAGCTGTTAACTTTTGTTAACTTTTTTTGAAGCTGTCAACTTTTGTTAACTTTTTTTGGAGATGTCAACTTTTGTTAACTTTTATTGAAGCTGTCAACTTTTGTTAACTTTTTTGAAAGCTGTCAACATTTGTTAACTTTTTTGAAGCTGTCAACTTTTGTTAACTTTTTTTAAAGCTGTCAACATTTATTAACTGTTTTTGAAGCTGTCAACTTTTGTTAACTTTTTTTTAAAGCTGTCAACTTTTGTTTACTTTTTTAAAGCTGTCAACTTTTGTTTACTTTTTTAAAACTGTCAACTTTTGTTAACTTCTTTTGAAGTTTTGTTAACTTTTTTGAAGCTGTCAACTTTTGTTAACTTCTTTTGAAGTTTTGTCTACTTTTTTGAAACTGTCAACTTTTGTTAACTTTTATTGAAGCTGTCAATTTTTGTTAACTTTTTTGAAGCTGTCAACTTTTCTTAACTTCTTGTAAAGTTATGTTAATTTTTTTGAAGCTATCAACTTTTGTTAAATTCTTTTGAAGTTTTGTCTACTTTTTTTAAAACTGTCAACATTTGTTAACTGTTTTTGAAGCTGTCAACTTTTGTTAACTTTGTTTTAAAGCTGTCAACTTTTGTTTATTTTTTTAAAGCTGTCAACTTTTGTTAACTTTTTTAAAGCTGTCAACTTGTGTTAACTTTTATTGAAGCGGTCAACTTTTGTTAACTTTTTTTGAAGCTGTCAACTTTTGTTAACTGGTTTTGAAGCTGTTAACTTTTGTTAACTTTTTTTGAAGCTGTCAACTTTTGTTAACTTTTTTGAAGCTGTCAACTTTTGTTAAATTTTTTTGAAGCTGTCAACTTTTGTTAACTTTTTTTGAAGCTGTCAACTTTTGTTAACTTTTATTAAAGCTGTCCACTTTTGTTAACTTTTTTTGAAGCTGTCAACTTTTGTTAATTTCTTTTGAAACTGTCAACTTCTGTTAACTTTTATTGAAGCTGTCAACTTTTGTTAACTTTTATTGAAGCTGTCAACTTTTGTAAACTTTTTTGAAGCTGTCAACTTTTGTTAACATTTTTTGGAGCTGTCAACTTTTGTTAACTTTTTTTTAAAGCTGTCAACTATTGTTAACTTTTTTTAAAGCTGTCAACTTTTGTTAACTGGTTTTGAAGCTGTTAACTTTTGTTAACTTTTTTTGAAGCTGTCAACTTTTGTTAACTTTTTTTGGAGCTGTCAACTTTTGTTAACTTTTATTGAAGCTGTCAACTTTTGTTAACTTTTTTGAAAGCTGTCAACATTTGTTAACTTTTTTGAAGCTGTCAACTTTTGTTAACTTTTTTTAAAGCTGTCAACATTTATTAACTGTTTTTGAAGCTGTCAACTTTTGTTAACTTTTTTTTAAAGCTGTCAACTTTTGTTTACTTTTTTAAAGCTGTCAACTATTGTTAACTTTTTTAAAGCTGTCAACTTTTGTTAACTTCTTTTGAAGTTTTGTTAACTTTTTTGAAGCTGTCAAGTTTTGTTAACTTCTTTTGAAGTTTTGTCTACTTTTTTGAAACTGTCAACTTTTGTTAACTTTTATTGAAGCTGTCAATTTTTGTTAACTTTTTTGAAGCTGTCAACTTTTCTTAACTTCTTTTAAAGTTATGTTAATTTTTTTGAAGCTATTAACTTTTGTTAAATTCTTTTGAAGTTTTGTTAATTTTTTTGAAGCTGTCAACTTTTGTTAATTTCTTTTGAAGTTTTGTTAACTATTTTAAAGCTGTAAACTTTTGTCAACTTTTTTGAAGCTGTCAACTTTTGCTAACTTTTTTTGAAGCTGTCAACTTTTGTTAACTTTTTTTAAGCTGTCAACTTTTGTTAACTTTTTTTAACTTCTTTTGAAGTTTTGTTAACTTTTATAAAGCTGTCAAATTTTGTTAACTTTTTTAAAGCTATCAACTTTTGTTAACTTTTTTTAACTTCTTTTGAAGTTTGGTTAACTTTTTTGAAGCTGTCAACTTTTGCTAACTTCTTTTGAAGTTTTGTCTACTTTTATTGAAGCTGTCAATTTTTTTAACTTTTTTGAAGCTGTCAACTTTTGTTAACTTCTTTTAAAGTTTTGTTAATTTTTTTAAAGCTATCAACTTTTGTTAAATTCTTTTGAAGTTTTGTTAATTTTTTTGAAGCTGTCAACTTTTGTCAACTTTTTTGAAGCTGTCAACTTTTGCTAACTTTTTTGGAAACTGTCAACATTTGTTAACTTTTTTGAAGCTGTAAACTTTTGTTAACTTTTTTTAAAGCTGTCAACATTTGTTAACTGTTTTTGAAGCTGTCAACTTTTGTTAACTTTTTTTTAAAGCTGTCAAATTTTGTTTACTTTTTTAAAGCTGTCAACTTTTGTTAACTTTTTTAAAGCTGTCAACTTTTGTTAACTTCTTTTGAAGTTTTGTCTACTTTTTTGAAACTGTCAACTTTTGTTAACTTTTATTGAAGCTGTCAATTTTTGTTAACTTTTTTGAAGCTGTCAACTTTTCTTAACTTCTTTTAAAGTTATGTTAATTTTTTTGAAGCTATCAACTTTTGTTAAATTCTTTTGAAGTTTTGTTAATTTTTTTGAAGCTGTCAACTTTTGTTAATTTCTTTTGAAGTTTTGTTAACTATTTTAAAGCTGTAAACTTTTGTCAACTTTTTTGAAGCTGTCAACTTTTGCTAACTTTTTTTGAAGCTGTCAACTTTTGTTAACTTTTTTTAAGCTGTCAACTTTTGTTAACTTTTTTTAACTTTTTTTGAAGTTTTGTTAACTTTTATAAAGCTGTCAAATTTTGTTAACTCTTTTGAAGTTTTGTCTACTTTTATTGAAGCTGTCAATTTTTGTTAACTTTTTTGAAGCTGTCAACTTTTGTTAACTTCTTTTAAAGTTTTGTTAATTTTTTTAAATCTATCAACTTTTGTTAAATTCTTTTGAAGTTTTGTTAATTTTTTTGAAGCTGTCAACTTTTGTTAATTTTTTTTGACGTTTTGTTAACTATTTTAAAGCTGTCAACTTTTGTCAACTTTTTTGAAGCTGTCAACTTTTGCTAACTTTTTTGGAAACTGTCAACATTTGTTAACTTTTTTGAAGCTGTAAACTTTTGTTAACTTTTTTTAAAGCTGTCAACATTTGTTAACTGTTTTTGAAGCTGTCAACTTTTGTTAACTTTTTTTTAAAGCTGTCAAATTTTGTTTACTTTTTTAAAGCTGTCAACTTTTGTTAACTTTTTTAAAGCTGTCAACTTTTGTTAACTTTTGTTAACTTCTTTTTAAGTTTTGTCTACTTTTTTGAAACTGTCAACTGTTGTTTACTTTTATTGAAGCTGTCAACTTTTGTTAACTTTTTTTGAAGCTGTCAACTTTTTTTAACTGGTTTTGAAGCTGTTAACTTTTGTTAACTGTTTTTGAAGCTGTCAACTTTTGTTAACTTTTTTAAAGCTGTCAACTTTTGTTAACTTTTTTTGAAGCTGTCAACTTTTGTTAACTTTTTTTGAAGCTGTCAACTTTTGTTAACTTTTATTAAAGCTGTCCACTTTTGTTAACTTTTTTTGAAGCAGTCAACTTTTGTTAACTTCTTTTGAAACTGTCAACTTTTGTTAACTTTTATTAAAGCTGTTAACTTTTGTTAACTTTTATTGAAGCTGTCAACTTTTGTTAACTTTTATTGAAGCTGTCAACTTTTGTTAACTTTTTTGAAGCTGTCAACTTTTGTTAACATTTTTTGGAGCTGTCAACTTTTGTTAACTTTTTTTTAAAGCTGTCAACTATTGTTAACTTTTTTTAAAGCTGTCAACTTTTGTTAACTTTTATTGAAGCTGTCAACTTTTGTTAACTTCTTTTGAAACTGTCAACTTTTGTTAACTTTTATTGAAGCTCTCAACTTTTGTTAACTTTTATTGAAGCTGTCAACTTTTGTTAACTTTTTTGAAGCTGTCAACTTTTGTTAACATTTTTTGGAGCTGTCAACTTTTGTTAACTTTTTTTAAAGCTGTCAACTATTGTTAACTTTTTTTAAAGCTGTCAACTTTTGTTAACTGGTTTTGAAGCTGTTAACTTTTGTTAACTGTTTTTGAAGCTGTCAACTTTTGTTAACTTTTTTTGGAGCTGTCAACTTTTGTTAACTTTTATTGAAGCTGTCAACTTTTGTTAACTTTTTTGAAAGCTGTCAACATTTGTTAACTTTTTTGAAGCTGTCAAGTTTTGTTAACTTTTTTTAAAGCTGTCAACATTTATTAACTGTTTTTGAAGCTGTCAACTTTTGTTAACTTTTTTTTAAAGCTGTCAACTTTTGTTTACTTTTTTAAAGCTGTCAACTTTTGTTAACTTTTTTAAAGCTGTCAACTTTTGTTAACTTCTTTTGAAGTTTTGTTAACTTTTTTGAAGCTGTCAACTTTTGTTAACTTCTTTTGAAGTTTTGTCTACTTTTTTGAAACTGTCAACTTTTGTTAACTTTTATTGAAGCTGTCAATTTTTGTTAACTTTTTTGAAGCTGTCAACTTTTCTTAACTTCTTTTAAAGTTATGTTAATTTTTTTGAAGCTATCAACTTTTGTTAAATTCTTTTGAAGTTTTGTTAATTTTTTTGAAGCTGTCAACTTTTGTTAATTTCTTTTGAAGTTTTGTTAACTATTTTAAAGCTGTAAACTTTTGTCAACTTTTTTGAAGCTGTCAACTTTTGCTAACTTTTTTTGAAGCTGTCAACTTTTGTTAACTTTTTTTAAGCTGTCAACTTTTGTTAACTTTTTTTAACTTCTTTTGAAGTTTTGTTAACTTTTATAAAGCTGTCAAATTTTGTTAACTTTTTTAAAGCTATCAACTTTTGTTAACTTTTTATAACTTCTTTTGAAGTTTGGTTAACTTTTTTGAAGCTGTCAACTTTTGCTAACTTCTTTTAAAGTTTTGTCTACTTTTATTAAAGCTGTCAATTTTTGTTAACTTTTTTGAAGCTGTCAACTTTTGTTAACTTCTTTTGAAGTTTTGTTAATTTTTTTAAAGCTATCAACTTTTGTTAAATTCTTTTGAAGTTTTGTTAATTTTTTTGAAGCTGTCAACTTTTGCTAACTTTTTTGGAAACTGTCAACATTTGTTAACTTTTTTGAAGCTGTAAACTTTTGTTAACTTTTTTTAAAGCTGTCAACATTTGTTAACTGTTTTTGAAGCTGTCAACTTTTGTTAACTTTTTTGAAGCTGTCAACTTTTGTTAACATTTTTTGGAGCTGTCAACTTTTGTTAACTTTTTTTTAAAGCTGTCAACTATTGTTAACTTTTTTTAAAGCTGTCAACTTTTGTTAACTGGTTTTGAAGCTGTTAACTTTTGTTAACTTTTTTTGAAGCTGTCAACTTTTGTTAACTTTTTTTGGAGCTGTCAACTTTTGTTAACTTTTATTGAAGCTGTCAACTTTTGTTAACTTTTTTGAAAGCTGTCAACATTTGTTAACTTTTTTGAAGCTGTCAACTTTTGTTAACTTTTTTTAAAGCTGTCAACATTTATTAACTGTTTTTGAAGCTGTCAACTTTTGTTAACTTTTTTTTAAAGCTGTCAACTTTTGTTTACTTTTTTAAAGCTGTCAACTTTTGTTAACTTTTTTAAAGCTGTCAACTTTTGTTAACTTCTTTTGAAGTTTTGTTAACTTTTTTGAAGCTGTCAACTTTTGTTAACTTCTTTTGAAGTTTTGTCTACTTTTTTGAAACTGTCAACTTTTGTTAACTTTTATTGAAGCTGTCAATTTTTGTTAACTTTTTTGAAGCTGTCAACTTTTCTTAACTTCTTTTAAAGTTATGTTAATTTTTTTGAAGCTATCAACTTTTGTTAAATTCTTTTGAAGTTTTGTTAATTTTTTTGAAGCTGTCAACTTTTGTTAATTTCTTTTGAAGTTTTGTTAACTATTTTAAGGCTGTAAACTTTTGTCAACTTTTTTGAAGCTGTCAACTTTTGCTGACTTTTTTTGAAGCTGTCAACTTTTGTTAACTTTTTTTAAGCTGTCAACTTTTGTTAACTTTTTTTAACTTCTTTTGAAGTTTTGTTAACTTTTATAAAGCTGTCAAATTTTGTTAACTTTTTTAAAGCTATCAACTTTTGTTAACTTTTTATAACTTCTTTTGAAGTTTGGTTAACTTTTTTGAAGCTGTCAACTTTTGCTAACTTCTTTTAAAGTTTTGTCTACTTTTATTGAAGCTGTCAATTTTTGTTAACTTTTTTGAAGCTGTCAACTTTTGTTAACTTCTTTTGAAGTTTTGTTAATTTTTTTAAAGCTATCAACTTTTGTTAAATTCTTTTGAAGTTTTGTTAATTTTTTTGAAGCTGTCAACTTTTGTTAACTTTTTTTGAAGTTTTGTTAACTATTTTAAAGCTGTCAACTTTTGTCAACTTTTTTGAAGCTGTCAACTTTTGCTAACTTTTTTGGAAACTGTCAACATTTGTTAACTTTTTTGAAGCTGTAAACTTTTGTTAACTTTTTTTAAAGCTGTCAACATTTGTTAACTGTTTTTGAAGCTGTCAACTTTTGTTAACTTTTTTTTAAAGCTGTCAAATTTTGTTAACTTTTTTAAAGCTGTCAACTTTTGTTAACTTCTTTTGAAGTTTTGTTAACTTTTTTGAAGCTGTCAACTTTTGTTAACTTCTTTTGAAGTTTTGTCTACTTTTTTGAAACTGTCAACTTTTGTTAACTTTTATTGAAGCTGTCAATTTTTGTTAACTTTTTTGAAGCTGTCAACTTTTCTTAACTTCTTTTAAAGTTATGTTAATTTTTTTGAAGCTATCAACTTTTGTTAACTTCTTAAGTTTTGTCTACTTTTTTTAAAGCTGTCAACATTTGTTAACTGTTTTTGAAGCTGTCAACTTTTGTTAACTTTTTTTTAAAGCTGTCAACTTTTGTTTATTTTTTTAAAGCTGTCAACTTTTGTTAACTTTTTTAAAGCTGTCAACTTGTGTTAACTTTTATTGAAGCGGTCAACTTTTGTTAACTTTTTTTGAAGCTGTCAACTTTTGTTAACTGGTTTTGAAGCTGTTAGCTTTTGTTAACTTTTTTTGAAGCTGTCAACTTTTGTTAACTTTTTTGAAGCTGTCAACTTTTGTTAAATTTTTTTGAAGCTGTCAACTTTTGTTAACTTTTTTTGAAGCTGTCAACTTTTGTTAACTTTTATTAAAGCTGTCCACTTTTGTTAACTTTTTTTGAAGCTGTCAACTTTTGTTAACTTCTTTTGAAACTGTCAACTTTTTTTAACTTTTATTGAAGCTGTCAACTTTTGTTAACTTTTATTGAAGCTGTCAACTTTTGTAAACTTTTTTGAAGCTGTCAACTTTTGTTAACATTTTTTGGAGCTGTCAACTTTTGTTAACTTTTTTTTAAAGCTGTCAACTATTGTTAACTTTTTTAAAGCTGTCAACTTTTGTTAACTGGTTTTGAAGCTGTTAACTTTTGTTAACTTTTTTTGAAGCTGTCAACTTTTGTTAACTTTTTTTGGAGCTGTCAACTTTTGTTAACTTTTATTGAAGCTGTCAACTTTTGTTAACTTTTTTGAAAGCTGTCAACATTTGTTAACTGTTTTTGAAGCTGTCAACTTTTGTTAACTTTTTTTTAAAGCTGTCAACTTTTGTTTACTTTTTTAAAGCTGTCAACTATTGTTAACTTTTTTAAAGCTGTCAACTTTTGTTAACTTCTTTTGAAGTTTTGTTAACTTTTTTGAAGCTGTCAACTTTTGTTAACTTCTTTTGAAGTTTTGTCTACTTTTTTGAAACTGTCAACTTTTGTTAACTTTTATTGAAGCTGTCAATTTTTGTTAACTTAATTGAAGCTGTCAACTTTTCTTAACTTCTTTTAAAGTTATGTTAATTTTTTTGAAGCTATCAACTTTTGTTAAATTCTTTTGAAGTTTTGTTAATTTTTTTGAAGCTGTCAACTTTTGTTAATTTCTTTTGAAGTTTTGTTAACTTTTATAAAGCTGTCAAATTTTGTTAACTTTTTTAAAGCTATCAACTTTTGTTAACTTTTTTTAACTTCTTTTAAAGTTTGGTTAACTTTTTTGAAGCTGTCAACTTTTGCTAACTTCTTTTGAAGTTTTGTCTACTTTTATTGAAGCTGTCAATTTTTGTTAACTTTTTTGAAGCTGTCAACTTTTGTTAACTTCTTTTGAAGTTTTGTTAATTTTTTTAAAGCTATCAACTTTTGTTAAATTCTTTTGAAGTTTTGTTAATTTTTTTGAAGCTGTCAACTTTTGTTAACTTTTTTTGAAGTTTTGTTAACTATTTTAAAGCTGTCAACTTTTGTCAACTTTTTTGAAGCTGTCAACTTTTGCTAACTTTTTTGGAAACTGTCAACATTTGTTAACTTTTTTGAAGCTGTAAACTTTTGTTAACTTTTTTTAAAGCTGTCAACATTTGTTAACTGTTTTTGAAGCTGTCAACTTTTGTTAACTTTTTTTTAAAGCTGTCAAATTTTGTTTACTTTTTTAAAGCTGTCAACTTTTGTTAACTTTTTTTTAACTTTTGTTAACTTCTTTTTAAGTTTTGTCTACTTTTTTGAAACTGTCAACTTTTGTTAACTTTTATTGAAGCTGTCAACTTTTGTTAACTTTTTTTGAAGCTGTCAACTTTTTTTAACTGGTTTTGAAGCTGTTAACTTTTGTTAACTTTTTTTGAAGCTGTCAACTTTTGTTAACTTTTTTAAAGCTGTCAACTTTTGTTAACTTTTTTTGAAGCTGTCAACTTTTGTTAACTTTTTTTGAAGCTGTCAACTTTTGTTAACTTTTATTAAAGCTGTCCACTTTTGTTAACTTTTATTGAAGCAGTCAACTTTTGTTAACTTCTTTTGAAACTGTCAACTTTTGTTAACTTTTATTAAAGCTGTTAACTTTTGTTAACTTTTATTGAAGCTGTCAATTTTTGTTAACTATTTTGAAGCTGTCAACTTTTGTTAACTTCTTTTGATGTTCTGTCTTCTTTTTTGAAACGGTCAACTTTTGTGGAAGCTGTCAAGTTTTGTTAACTTTTTTTAAAACTGTCAAATTTTGTTAACTTTTTTAAAGCTGTCAACTTTTGTTAAGTTCTTTTGAAATTTTGTTAACTTTTTTGAAGCTGTCAACTTTTGTTAATTTTCTTTGAAGCTGTCATATTTTGTTAACTTTTTGAAGCTGTCAACTTTTGTTAACTTTTTTTGAAGCTATCAACTTTTGTTAACTTTTATTAAAGCTGTCAACTTTTGTTAACTTTTTTAAAGCTGTCAACTTTTGTTAACTTTTGTTAACTTCTTTTTAAGTTTTGTCTACTTTTTTGAAACTGTCAACTTTTGTTAACTTTTATTGAAGCTGTCAACTTCTGTTAACTTTTTTTGAAGCTGTCAACTTTTTTTAACTGGTTTTGAAGCTGTTAACTTTTGTTAACTTTTTTTGAAGCTGTCAACTTTTGTTAACTTTTTTAAAGCTGTCAACTTTTGTTAACTTTTTTTGAAGCTGTCAACTTTTGTTAACTTTTTTTGAAGCTGTCAACTTTTGTTAACTTTTATTAAAGCTGTCCACTTTTGTTAACTTTTTTTGAAGCAGTCAACTTTTGTTAACTTCTTTTGAAACTGTCAACTTTTGTTAACTTTTATTAAAGCTGTTAACTTTTGTTAACTTTTATTGAAGCTGTCAATTTTTGTTAACTATTTTGAAGCTGTCAACTTTTGTTAACTTCTTTTGATGTTCTGTCTTCTTTTTTGAAACGGTCAACTTTTGTAGAAGCTGTCAAGTTTTGTTAACTTTTTTTAAAACTGTCAAATTTTGTTAACTTTTTTAAAGCAGTCAACTTTTGTTAAGTTCTTTTGAAATTTTGTTAACTTTTTTGAAGCTGTCAACTTTTGTTAATTTTTTTTGAAGCTGTCATATTTTGTTAACTTTTTGAAGCTGTCAACTTTTGTTAACTTTTTTTGAAGCTATCAACTTTTGTTAACTTTTATTAAAGCTGTCAACTTTTGTTAACTTTTTTGGAAGCTGTCAACATTTGTTAACTTTTTGAAGCTGTCAACTTTTGTTAATTTTTTTAAAGCTGTCAACATTTGTTAACTGTTTTTGAAGCTGTCAACTTTTGTTAACTTTTTTTTAAAGCTGTCAACTTTTGTTTAATTTTTTAAAGCTGTCAACTGTTGTTAACTGTTTTAAAGCTGTCAACTTTTGTTAACTTTTGTTAACTTCTTTTGAAGTTTTGTCTACTTTTTTGAAACTGTCAACTTTTGTTAACTTTTATTGAAGCTGTCAACTTTTGTTAACTTTTTTTAAAGTTGTCAACTTTTGTTAACTGGTTTTGAAGCTGTCAACTTTTGTTAACTTTTTTTGAAGCTGTCAACTTTTGTTAACTTTTTTGAAGCTGTCAACTTTTGTTAATTTTTTTTGAAGCTGTCAACTTTTGTTAACTTTTTTTAAAGCTGTCAACTTTTGTTAACTTTTATTAAAGCTGTCCACTTTTGTTAACTTTTTTTAAAGCTGTCAACTTTTGTTAACTTCTTTTGAAACTGTCAACTTCTGTTAAATTTTATTGAAGCTGTCAACTTTTGTTAACTTCTTTTGATGTTTTGTCTTCTTTTTTGAAACTGTCAACTTTTGTGGAAGCTGTCAAGTTTTGTTAACTTTTTTTAAAACTGTCAACTTTTGTTAACTTCTTTTGATGTTTTGTCTTCTTTTTTGAAGCTGTCAACTTTTGTTAACTTTTTGAAGCTGTCAACTTTTGTTAACTTTTTTTGAAGCTATCAACTTTTGTTAACTTTTATTGAAGCTGTCAACTTTGTTAACTTTTTTGGAAGCTGTCAACGTTTGTTAACTTTTTTGAAGCTGTCAACTTTTGTTAACTTTTTTAAAGCTGTCAACATTATTTGTTAACTGTTTTTGAAGCTGTCAACTTTTGTTAACTTTTTTTTAAAGCTGTCAACTTTTGTTTACTTTTTTAAAGATGTCAACTTTTGTTAACTTTTTTAAAGCTGTCAACTTTTGTTAACTTTTGTTAACTTCTTTTGAAGTTTTGTCTACTTTTTTGAAACTGTCAACTTTTGTTAATTTTTATTGAAGCTGTCAACTTTTGTTAACTTTTTTTGTAGCTGTCAACTTTTGTTAACTGGTTTTGAAGCTGTTAACTTTTGTTAACTTTTTTTGAAGCTGTCAACTTTTGTTAACTTTTTTGAAGCTGTCAACTTTTGTTAACTTTTTTTGAAGCCGTCAACTTTTGTTAACTTTTTTTGAAGCTGTCAACTTTTGTTAACTTTTATTAAAGCTGTCCACTTTTGTTAACTTTTTTTGAAGCTGTCAACTTTTGTTAACTTCTTTTGATGTTTTGTCTTCTTTTTTAAAACTGTCAACTTTTGTGGAAGCTGTCAAGTTTTGTTAACTTTTTTTAAAACTGTCAACTTTTGTTAACTTTTTTAAAGCTGTCAACTTTTGTTAACTTCTTTTTATGTTTTGTCTTCTTTTTTGAAACTGTCAACTTTTGTGGAAGCTGTCAAGTTTTGTTAACTTTTTTTTAAAACTGTCAACATTTGTTAACTTTTTTAAAGCTGTCAACTTTTGTTAACTTCTTTTGAAATCTTGTTAACTTTTTTGAAGCTGTCAACTTTTATTAATTTTTTTTGAAGCTGTCAACTTTTGTTAACTTTTTGAAGCTGTCAACTTTTGTTAACTTTTTTTGAAGCTATCAACTTTTGTTAACTTTTATTGAAGCTGTCAACTTTTGTTAACTTTTTTGGAAGCTGTTAACATTTGTTAACTTTTTTGAAGCTGTCAACTTTTGTTAACTTTTTTTAAAGCTGTCAACATTTGTTAACTTTTTTTGAAGCTATCAACTTTTGTTAACTTTTATTGAAGCTGTCAACTTTTGTTAACTTTTTTGGAAGCTGTCAACATTTGTTAACTTTTTTGAAGCTGTCAACTTTTGTTAACTGGTTTTGAAGCTGTCAACATTTGTTAACTTTTTTGAAGCTGTCAACTTTGTTAACTTTTTTAAAGCTATCAACTTTTGCTACCTTTTTTGGAAGCTGTCTACTATTGTTAACTTTTTTAAAGCTCTTAACTTTTGTTAACTTTTTTAAAGCTGTCAACTTTTGTTAACTTTTGTTAACTTCTTTTAAAGTTTTGTTAACTTTTTTAAAGCTGTCAACTTTTGTTAACTTCTTTTGAAGTTTTGTTAACTTTTCTGAAGCTGTCAACTTTTGTTAACTTCTTTTGATGTTTTGTCTTCTTTTTTGAAACTGTCAACTTTTGTGGAAGCTGTCAAGTTTTGTTAACTTTTTTTAAAACTGTCAACTTTTGTTAACTTTTTTAAAGCTGTCAACTTTTGTTAACTTCTTTTGAAATTTTGTTAACTTTCTTGAAGCTGTCAACATTTGTTAACTGTTTGTGAAGCTGTCAACTTTTGTTAACTTTTTTTAAAGCTGTCAACTTTTGTTAACTTTTTTTAAAGCTGTCAACTTTTGTTAACTGGTTTTGAAGCTGTTAACTTTTGTTAACTTTTTTTGAAGCTGTTAACTTTTGTTAACTTTTATTGAAGCTCTCAATTTTTGTTACCTTTTTTGAAGCTGTCAACTTTTCTTAACTTCTTTTAAAGTTATGTTAATTTTTTTGAAGCTATCAACTTTTGTTAAATTCTTTTGAAGTTTTGTTAATTTTTTTGAAGCTGTCAACTTTTGTTAATTTCTTTTGAAGTTTTGTTAACTATTTTAAAGCTGTAAACTTTTGTCAACTTTTTTGAAGCTGTCAACTTTTGCTAACTTTTTTTGAAGCTGTCAACTTTTGTTAACTTTTTTAAAGCTGTCAACTTTTGTTAACGTTTTTACAGCTGTCAACTTTTGTTAACTTTTGTTAACTTCTTTTGAAGTTTTGTCTACTTTTTTGAAACTGTCAACTTTTGTTAACTTTTATTGAGGCTGTCAACTTTTGTTAACTTTTTTTGAAGCTGTCAACTTTTGTTAACTGGTTTTGAAGCTGTTAACTTTTGTTAACTTTTTTTGAAGCTGTCAACTTTTGTTAACTTTTTTGAAGCTGTCAACTTTTGTTAACTTTTTTGAAGCTGTCAACTTTTGTTAACTTTTTTTGAAGCTGTCAACTTTTGTTAACTTTTATTAAAGCTGTCCACTTTTGTTAACTTTTTTTGAAGCTGTCAACTTTTGTTAACTTCTTTTGAAACTGTCAACTTTTTTTAACTTTTATTGAAGCTGTCAACTTTTGTTAACTTTTATTGAAGCTGTCAATTTTTGTTAACTATTTTGAAGCTGTCAACTTTTGTTAACTTCTTTTAAAGTTTTGTTAACTTTTTTGAAGCTATCAACTTTTGTTATCTTCTTTTGAAGTTTTGTTAATTTTTTTGAAGCTGTCAACATTTGTTAACTTTTTTGAAGCTGTCAACTTTTGTTAACTTTTTTTAAAGCTGTCAACTTTTGTTAACTGGTTTTGAAGCTGTTAACTTTTGTTAAATTTTTTTGAAGCTGTCAACTTTTGTTAACTTTTATTGAAGCTGTCAACTTTTGTTAACTTTTTTGGAAGCTGTCAACACTTGTTAACTTTTTTGAAGCTGTCAACTTTTGTTAACTTTTTTTGAAGCTGTCAACTTTTGTTAACTTTTTTTGAAGCTGTCAACTTTTGTTAACTTTTTTGAAGCTGTCAACTTTTGTTAACTTTTTTTGAAGCTGTCAACTTTTGTTAACTTTTTTCGAAGCTGTCAACTTTTGTTAACTTTTATTAAAGCTGTCCACTTTTGTTAACTTTTTTTGAAGCTGTCAACTTTTGTTAACTTCTTTTGAAACTGTCAACTTTTGTTCACTTTTATTAAAGCTGTTAACTTTTGTTAACTTTTATTGAAGCAGTCAATTTTTGTTAACTATTTTGAAGCTGTCAACTTTTGTTAACTTCTTTTAATGTTTTGTCTTCTTTTTTGAAACGGTCAACTGTTGTGGAAGCTGTCAAGTTTTGTTAACTTTTTTTAAAACTGTCAACTTTTGTTAACTTTTTTAAAGCTGTCATCTTTTGTTAACTTTTTTTGAAATTTTGTTAACTTTTTTAAAGCTGTCAACTTTTGTTAATTTTTTTTAAAGCTATCAACTTTAGTTAACTTTTTGAAGCTGGCAACTTTTGTTAACTTTTTTTGAAGCTATCAACTTTTGTTAACTTTTATTGAAGCTGTCAACTTTTGTTAACTTTTTTGGAAGCTGTCAACATTTGTTAACTGTTTTTGAAGCTGTCAACTTTTGTTAACTTTTTTTTAAAGCTGTCAACTTTTGTTTACTTTTTTAAAGCTGTCAACTTTTGTTAACTTTTTTAAAGCTGTCAACTTTTGTTAACTTTTGTTAACTTCTTTTGAAGTTTTGTCTACTTTTTTGAAACTGTCAACTTTTGTTAACTTTTATTGAAGCTGTCAACTTTTGTTAACTTTTTTTGATGTTTTGTCTTCTTTTTTGAAACTGTCAACTTTTGTGGAAGCTGTCAAGTTTTGTTAACTTTTTTTAAAACTGTCAACTTTTGTTAACTTTTTTAAAGCTGTCAACTTTTGTTAACTTCTTTTGAAATTTTGTTAACTTTTTTGAAGCTGTCAACTTTTGTTACTTTTTTTTTAAGTTGTCAACTTTTGCTAACTTTATTGAAGCTGTCAACATTTATTAACTGTTTTTGAAGCTGTCAACTTTTGTTAACTTTTTTTTAAAGCTGTCAACTTTTGTTTACTTTTTTAAAGCTGTCAACTTTTGTTAACTTTTTTAAAGCTGTCAACTTTTGTTAACTTCTTTTGAAGTTTTGTTAACTTTTTTGAAGCTGTCAACTTTTGTTTACTTCTTTTGAAGTTTTGTCTACTTTTTTGAAACTGTCAACTTTTGTTAACTTTTATTGAAGCTGTCAATTTTTGTTAACTTTTTTGAAGCTGTCAACTTTTCTTAACTTCTTTTAAAGTTATGTTAATTTTTTTGAAGCTATCAACTTTTGTTAAATTCTTTTGAAGTTTTGTTAATTTTTTTGAAGCTGTCAACTTTTGTTAATTTCTTTTGAAGTTTTGTTAACTATTTTAAAGCTGTAAACTTTTGTCAACTTTTTTGAAGCTGTCAACTTTTGCTAACTTTTTTTGAAGCTGTCAACTTTTGTTAACTTTTTTTAAGCTGTCAACTTTTGTTAACTTTTTTTAACTTCTTTTGAAGTTTTGTTAACTTTTATAAAGCTGTCAAATTTTGTTAACTTTTTTAAAGCTATCAACTTTTGTTAACTTTTTTTAACTTCTTTTGAAGTTTGGTTAACTTTTTTAAAGCTGTCAACTTTTGCTTACTTCTTTTGAAGTTTTGTCTACTTTTATTGAAGCTGTCAATTTTTGTTAACTTTTTGGAAGCTGTCAACTTTTGTTAACTTCTTTTGAAGTTTTGTTAATTTTTTTAAAGCTATCAACTTTTGTTAAATTCTTTTGAAGTTTTGTTAATTTTTTTGAAGCTGTCAACTTTTGTTAACTTTTTTTGAAGTTTTGTTAACTATTTTAAAGCTGTCAACTTTTGTCAACTTTTTTGAAGCTGTCAACTTTTGCTAACTTTTTTGGAAACTGTCAACATTTGTTAACTTTTTTGAAGCTGTCAAATTTTGTTAACTTTTTTTAAAGCTGTCAACATTTGTTAACTGTTTTTGAAGCTGTCAACTTTTGTTAATTTTTTTTTAAAGCTGTCAAATTTTGTTTACTATTTTAAAGCTGTCAACTTTTGTTAATTTTTTTAAAGCTGTCAACTTTTGTTAACTTTTGTTAACTTCTTTTTAAGTTTTGTCTACTTTTTTGAAACCGTCAACCTTTGTTAACTTTTATTGAAGCTGTCAACTTTTGTTAACTTTTTTTAAAGCTGTCAACTTTTGTTAACTTTTTTTGAAGCTGTCAACTTTTGTTAACTTTTTTTGAAGCTGTCAACTTTTGTTAACTTTTATTAAAGCTGTCCACTTTTGTTAACTTTTTTTGAAGCAGTCAACTTTTGTTAACTTCTTTTGAAACTGTCAACTTTTGTTAACTTTTATTAAAGCTGTTAACTTTTGTTAACTTTTATTGAAGCTGTCAATTTTTGTTAACTATTTTGAAGCTGTCAACTTTTGTTAACTTCTTTTGATGTTCTGTCTTCTTTTTTGAAACGGTCAACTTTTGTGGAAGCTGTCAAGTTTTGTTAACTTTTTTTAAAACTGTCAAATTTTGTTAACTTTTTTAAAGCTGTCAACTTTTGTCAAGTTCTTTTGAAATTTTGTTAACTTTTTTGAAGCTGTCAACTTTTGTTAATTTTTTTTGAAGCTGGCAACTTTTGTTAACTTTTTGAAGCTGTCAACTTTTGTTAACTTTTTTTGAAGCTATCAACTTTTGTTAACTTTTATTGAAGCTGTCAACTTTTGTTAACTTTTTTGGAAGCTGTCAACATTTGTTAACTTTTTGAAGCTGTCAACTTTTGTTAATTTTTTTAAAGCTGTCAACATTTGTTAACTGTTTTTAAAGCTGTCAACTTTTGTTAACTTTTTTTTAAAGCTGTCAACTTTTGTTTACTTTTTTAAAGCTGTCAACTTTTGTTAACTTTTTTAAAGCTGTCAACTTTTGTTAACTTTTGTTAACTTCTTTTGAAGTTTTGTCTACTTTTTTGAAACTGTCAACTTTTGTTAACTTTTATTGAAGCTGTCAACTTTTGTTAACTTTTTTTGAAGTTGTCAAATTTTGTTAACTGGTTTTGAAGCTGTCAACTTTTGTTAACTTTTTTTGAAGCTGTCAACTTTTGTTAACTTTTTTGAAGCTGTCAACTTTTGTTAACTTTTTTTGAAGCTGTCAACTTTTGTTAACTTTTTTTAAAGCTGTCAACTTTTGTTAACTTTTATTAAAGCTGTCCACTTTTGTTAACTTTTTTTAAAGCTGTCAACTTTTGTTAACTTCTTTTGAAACTGTCAACTTTTGTTAACTTTTATTGAAGCTGTCAACTTTTGTTAACTTCTTTTGATGTTTTGTCTTCTTTTTTGAAACTGTCAACTTTTGTGGAAGCTGTCAAGTTTGGTTAACTTTTTTTAAAACTGTCAACTTTTGTTAACTTCTTTTGATGTTTTGTCTTCTTTTTTGAAGCTGTCCACTTTTGTTAACTTTTTGAAGCTGTCAACTTTTGTTAACTTTTTTTGAAGCTATCAACTTTTGTTAACTTTTATTGAAGCTGTCAACTTTTCTTAACTTTTTTGGAAGCTGTCAACGTTTGTTAACTTTTTTGAAGCTGTCAACTTTTGTTAACTTTTTTTAAAGCTGTCAACATTATTTGTTAACTGTTTTTGAAGCTGTCAACTTTTGTTAACTTTTTTTTAAAGCTGTCAACTTTTGTTTACTTTTTTAAAGCTGTCAACTTTTGTTAACTTTTTTAAAGCTGTCAACTTTTGTTAACTTTTGTTAACTTCTTTTGAAGTTTTGTCTACTTTTTTGAAACTGTTAACTTTTGTTAATTTTTATTGAAGCTGTCAACTTTTGTTAACTTTTTTTGAAGCTGTCAACTTTTGTTAACTGGTTTTGAAGCTGTTAACTTTTGCTAACTTTTTTTGAAGCTGTCAACTTTTGTTAACTTTTTTGAAGCTGTCAACTTTTGTTAACTTTTTTTGAAGCCGTCAACTTTTGTTAACTTTTTTTGAAGCTGTCAACTTTTGTTAACTTTTATTAAAGCTGTCCACTTTTGTTAACTTTTTTTGAAGCTGTCAACTTTTGTTAACTTTTTTTGATGTTTTGTCTTCTTTTTTAAAACTGTCAACTTTTGTGGAAGCTGTCAAGTTTTGTTAACTTTTTTTAAAACTGTCAACTTTTGTTAACTTTTTTAAAGTTGTCAACTTTTGTTAACTTCTTTTTATGTTTTGTCTTCTTTTTTGAAACTGTCAACTTTTGTGAAAGCTGTCAAGTTTTGTTAACTTTTTTTTAAAACTGTCAACTTTTGTTAACTTTTTTAAAGCTGTCAACTTTTGTTAACTTCTTTTGAAATTTTGTTAACTTTTTTGAAGCTGTCAACTTTTATTAATTTTTTTTGAAGCTGTCAACTTTTGTTAACTTTTTGAAGCTGTCAACTTTTGTTAACTTTTTTTGAAGCTATCAACGTTTGTTAATTTTTATTGAAGCTTTCAACTTTTGTTAACTTTTTTGGAAGCTGTCAACATTTGTTAACTTTTTTGAAGCTGTCAACTTTTGTTAACTTTTTTTAAAGCTGTCAACATTTGTTAACTTTTTTTGAAGCTATCAACTTTTGTTAACTTTTATTGAAGCTGTCAACTTTTGTTAACTTTTTTGGAAGCTGTCAACATTTGTTAACTTTTTTGAAGCTGTCAACTTTTGTTAACTTTTTTTGAAGCTGTCAACTTTTGTTAACTGGTTTTGAAGCTGTCAACATTTGTTAACTTTTTTGAAGCTGTCAACTTTGTTAACTTTTTTAAAGCTGTCAACTTTTGCTAACTTTTTTTAAAGCTGTCAACTATTGTTAACTTTTCTAAAGCTCTCAACTTTTGTTAACTTTTTTAAAGCTGTCAACTTTTGTTAACTTTTGTTAACTTCTTTTAAAGTTTTGTTAACTTTTTTAAAGCTGTCAACTTTTGTTAACTTCTTTTGAAGTTTTGTTAACTTTTTTGAAGCTGTCAACTTTTGTTAACTTCTTTTGATGTTTTGTCTTCTTTTTTGAAACTGTCAACTTTTGTGGAAGCTGTCAAGTTTTGTTAACTTTTTTTAAAACTGTCAACAATTCTTAACTTTTTTAAAGCTGTCAACTTTTGTTAACTTCTTTTGAAATTTTGTTAACTTTTTTGAAGCTGTCAACATTTGTTAACTGTTTGTAAAGCTGTCAACTTTTGTTAACTTTTTTTAAAGCTGTCAACTTTTGTTAACTGGTTTTGAAGCTGTTAACTTTTGTTAACTTTTTTTGAAGCTGTAAACTTTTGTTAACTTTTTTTGGAGCTGTCAACTTTTGTTAACTTTTATTGAAGCTGTCAACTTTTGTTAACTTTTTGAAAGCTGTCAACATTTGTTAACTTTTTTAAAGCTGTCAACTTTTGTTAACTTTTTTTAAAGCTGTCAACATTTATTAACTGTTTTTGAAGCTGTCAACTTTTGTTAACTTTTTTTTAAAGCTGTCAACTTTTGTTTACTTTTTTAAAGCTGTCAACTTTTGTTAACTTTTTTAAAGCTGTCAACTTTTGTTAACTTCTTTTGAAATTTTGTTAACTTTTTTGAAGCTGTCAACATTTGTTAACTGTTTGTGAAGCTGTCAACTTTTGTTAACTTTTTTTAAAGCTGTCAACTTTTGTTAACTTTTTTTAAAGCTGTCAACTTTTGTTAACTGGTTTTAAAGCTGTTAACTTTTGTTAACTTTTTTGAAGCTGTCAACTTTTGTTAACTTTTTTGAAGCTGTCAACTTTTGTTAACTTTTTTTGGAGCTGTCAACTTTTGTTAACTTTTATTGAAGCTGTCAACTTTTGTTAACTTTTTTGGAAGCTGTCAACATTTGTTACCTTTTTTAAAGCTGTCAACTTTTGTTAACTTTTTTTAAAGCTGTCAACATTTATTAACTGTTTTTGAAGCTGTCAACTTTTGTTAACTTTTTTTTAAAGCTGTCAACTTTTGTTTAATTTTTTAAAGCTGTCAACTTTTGTTAACTTTTTTAAAGCTGTCAACTTTTGTTAACTTCTTTTGAAGTTTTGTTAATTTTTTTGAAGCTGTCAACTTTTGTTAACTTCTTTTGAAGTTTTGTCTACTTTTTTGAAACTGTCAACTTTTGTTAACTTTTATTGAAGCTGTCAATTTTTGTTAACTTTTTTGAAGCTGTCAACTTTTCTTAACTTCTTTTAAAGTAATGTTAATTTTTTTGAAGCTATCAACTTTTGTTAAATTCTTTTGAAGTTTTGTTAATTTTTTTAAAGCTGTCAACTTTTGTTAATTTCTTTTGAAGTTTTGTTAACTATTTTAAAGCTGTAAACTTTTGTCAACTTTTTTAAAGCTGTCAACTTTTGCTAACTTTTTTTGAAGCTGTCAACTTTTGTTAACTTTTTTAAAGCTGTCAACTTTTGTTAACTTTTTTTAACTTCTTTTTAAGTTTTGTTAACTTTTTTAAAGCTGTCAAATTTTGTTAACTTTTTTAAAGCTGTCAACTTTTGTTAACTTTTATTGAGGCTGTCAACTTTTGTTAACTTTTTTTGAAGCTGTCAACTTTTGTTAACTGGTTTTGAAGCTGTTAACTTTTATTAACTTTTTTTGAAGCTGTCAACTTTTGTTAACTTTTTTGAAGCTGTCAACTTCTGTTAACTTTTTTTGAAGCTGTCAACTTTTGTTAACTTTTTTTGAAGCTGTCAACTTTTGTTAACTTTTATTAAAGCTGTCCACTTTTGTTAACTTTTTTTGAAGCTGTCAACTTTTGTTAACTTCTTCTGAAACTGTCAACTTTTTTTAACTTTTATTGAAGCTGTCAACTTTTGTTAACTTTTATTGAAGCTGTCAATTTTTGTTAACTATTTTGAAGCTGTCAACTTTTGTTAACTTCTTTTAAAGTTTTGTTAACTTTTTTGAAGCTATCAACTTTTGTTATCTTCTTTTGAAGTTTTGTTAATTTTTTTGAAGCTGTCAACATTTGTTAACTTTTTTGAAGCTGTCAACTTTTGTTAACTTTTTTTAAAGCTGTCAACATTTGTTAACTGTTTGTGAAGGTGTCAACTTTTGTTAACTTTTTTTTAAAGCTGTCAACTTTTGTTAACTTTTTTTAAAGCTGTCAACTTTTGTTAACTGGTTTTGAAGCTGTTAACTTTTGTTAAATTTTTTTGAAGCTGTCAACTTTTGTTAACTTTTATTGAAGCTGTCAACTTTTGTTAACTTTTTTGGAAGCTGTCAACATTTGTTAACTTTTTTGAAGCTGACAACTTTTGTTAACTTTTTTTGAAGCTGTCAACTTTTGTTAACTTTTATTGAAGCTGTAAACTTTTGTTAACTTTTTTTGAAGCTGTCAACTTTTGTTAACTTTTTTGAAGCTGTCAACTTTTGTTAACTTTTTTTAAAGCTGTCAACTTTTGTTAACTTTTTTCGAAGCTGTCAACTTTTGTTAACTTTTATTAAAGCTGTCCACTTTTGTTAACTTTTTTTGAAGCTGTTAACTTTTGTTAACTTCTTTTGAAACTGTCAACTTTTGTTTACTTTTATTAAAGCTGTTAACTTTTGTTAACTTTTATTGAAGCAGTCAATTTTTGTTAACTATTTTGAAGCTGTCAACTTTTGTTAACTTCTTTTGAAGTTTTGTCTACTTTTTTGAAACTGTCAACTTTTGTTAACTTTTATTGAAGCTGTCAACTTTTGTTAACTTTTTTGAAGCTGTCAACTTTTCTTAACTTCTTTTAAAGTTATGTTAATTTTTTTGAAGCTATCAACTTTTGTTAAATTCTTTTGAAATTTTGTTAATTTTTTTGAAGCTGTCAACTTTTGTTAATTTCTTTTGAAGTTTTGTTAACTATTTTAAAGCTGTAAACTTTTGTCAACTTTTTTGAAGCTGTCAACTTTTGCTATTTTTTTTTGAAGCTGTCAACTTTTGTTAACTTTTTTAAAGCTGTCAACTTTTGTTAACTTTTTTTAACTTCTTTTTAAGTTTTGTTAACTATTTTAAAGCTGTCAAATTTTGTTAACTTTTTTAAAGCTGTCAACTTTTGTTAACTTTTATTGAGGCTGTCACCTTTGTTAACTTTTTTTGAAGCTGTCAACTTTTGTTAACTGGTTTTGAAGCTGTTAACTTTTATTAACTTTTTTTGAAGCTGTCAACTTTTGTTAACTTTTTTGAAGCTGTCAACTTTTGTTAACTTTTTTTGAAGCTGTCAACTATTGATAACTTTTTTTGAAGCTGTCAATTTTTGTTAACTTTTATTAAAGCTGTCCACTTTTGTTAACTTTTTTTGAAGCTGTCAACTTTTGTTAACTTCTTTTGAAACTGTCAACTTTTTTTAACTTTTATTGAAGCTGTCAACTTTTGTTAACTTTTATTGAAGCTGTCAATTTTTGTTAACTATTTTGAAGCTGTCAACTTTTGTTAACTTCTTTTAAAGTTTTGTTAACTTTTTTTAAGCTATCAACTTTTGTTGTCTTCTTTTGAAGTTTTGTTAATTTTTTTGAAGCTGTCAACATTTGTTAACTTTTTTGAAGCTGTCAACTTTTGTTAACTTTTTTTAAAGCTGTCAACATTTGTTAACTGTTTGTGAAGCTGTCAACTTTTGTTAACTTTTTTTTAAAGCTGTTAACTTTTGTTAACTTTTTTTAAAGCTGTCAACTTTTGTTAACTGGTTTTGAAGCTGTTAACTTTTGTTAAATTTTTTTGAAGCTGTCAACTTTTGTTAACTTTTATTGAAGCTGTCAACTTTTGTTAACTTTTTTGGAAGCTGTCAACATTAGTTAACTTTTTTGAAGCTGACAACTTTTGTTAACTTTTTTTGAAGCTGTCAACTTTTGTTAACTTTTATTGAAGCTGTCAACTTTTGTTAACTTTTTTTGAAGCTGTCAACTTTTGTTAACTTTTTTGAAGCTGTCAACTTTTGTTAACTTTTTTTAAAGCTGTCAACTTTTGTTAACTTTTTTCGAAGCTGTCAACTTTTGTTAACTTTTATTAAAGCTGTCCACTTTTGTTAACTTTTTTTGAAGCTGTAAACTTTTGTTAACTTCTTTTGAAACTGTCAACTTTTGTTCACTTTTATTAAAGCTGTTAACTTTTGTTAACTTTTATTGAAGCAGTCAATTTTTGTTAACTATTTTGAAGCTGTCAACTTTTGTTAACTTCTTTTGATGTTTTGTCTTCTTTTTTGAAACGGTCAACTGTTGTGGAAGCTGTCAAGTTTTGTTAACTTTTTTTAAAACTGTCAACTTTTGTTAACTTTTTTAAAGCTGTCAACTTTTGTTAACTTCTTTTGAAATTTTGTTAACTTTTTTGAAGCTGTCAACTTTTGTTAATTTTTTTGAAGCTATCAACTTTTGTTAACTTTTTGAAGCTGTCAACTTTTGTTAACTTTTTTTGAAGCTATCAACTTTTGTTAACTTTTATTGAAGCTGTCAACTTTTGTTAACTTTTTTGGAAGCTGTCAACATTTGTTAACTTTTTTGAAGCTGTCAACTTTTGTTAACTTTTTTTAAAGCTGTCAACATTTGTTAACTGTTTTTGAAGCTGTCAACTTTTGTTAACTTTTTTTTAAAGCTGTCAACTTTTGTTTACTTTTTTAAAGCTGTCAACTTTTGTAAACTTTTTTAAAGCTGTCAACTTTTGTTAACTTTTGTTAACTTCTTTTGAAGTTTTGTCTACTTTTTTGAAACTGTCAACTTTTGTTAACTTTTATTGAAGCTGTCAATTTTTGTTAACTTCTTTTGATGTTTTGTCTTCTTTTTTGAAACTGTCAACTTTTGTGGAAGCTGTCAAGTTTTGTTAACTTTTTTTAAAACTGTCAACTTTTGTTAACTTTTTTAAAGCTGTCAACTTTTGTTAACTTCTTTTGAAATTTTGTTAACTTTTATTGAAGCTGTCAACTTTTGTTAACTTTTTTTGAAGCTGTCAACTTTTGTTAACTTTTTTGAAGCTGTCAACTTTTGTTAACTTTTTTTAAAGCTGTCAACTTTTTTTAACTTTTTTCGAAGCTGTCAACTTTTGTTAACTTTTATTAAAGCTGTCCACTTTTGTTAACTTTTTTTGAAGCTGTAAACTTTTGTTAACTTCTTTTGAAACTGTCAACTTTTGTTCACTTTTATTAAAGCTGTTAACTTTTGTTAACTTTTATTGAAGCAGTCAATTTTTGTTAACTATTTTGAAGCTGTCAACTTTTGTTAACTTCTTTTGATGTTTTGTCTTCTTTTTTGAAACGGTCAACTGTTGTGGAAGCTGTCAAGTTTTGTTAACTTTTTTTAAAACTGTCAACTTTTGTTAACTTTTTTAAAGCTGTCAACTTTTGTTAACTTCTTTTGAAATTTTGTTAACTTTTTTGAAGCTGTCAACTTTTGTTAATTTTTTTGAAGCTATCAACTTTTGTTAACTTTTTGAAGCTGTCAACTTTTGTTAACTTTTTTTGAAGCTATCAACTTTTGTTAACTTTTATTAATTTATATAAGACCAGACAAGTAATTCCTCTTGTGTCGGAACAACAATTGTATATATCAATTCCTAGTAGATGCGAAATAGTTAAATATTTTAAAGTTCAAACCAACGGAGATTATGTTGTTCTGCCGGGTGAACTGTGTGAAGGAGTCTTTGTAGCGGGAGCTTTAGTTCGTGCTAACCAAAATATAATCCCTATTAAAATTTTAAATGTTAGAGATCAAGAAGTTATCTTAAAAAATTTTAATCCAAAATTAGAAACAATAGATTGCTATAATTTATGCGAATTTAAAGCAAAGCCAACAAATTCTGTCAGTAGAGCAGATAAACTGTTAAATTCAATAAATTTCCAGCATTTGAATTCGGACGAAAGAGACTCATTACAAAAAATTTTAGTAAAATATTCAGACGTATTTCATCTTGAAAATGATCCGCTCACGGTGTGCAATATTTATAAAGAAAAAATTATACTTAAAGAATCAACAAAACCACATTTTATTAAACCTTACAGACTGCCACATGCACAAAAAACACAAATTCATAATGAAATAGATAAAATGCTTCGCGACGGGATTATAGAGGAATGTAGGTCAGAGTTTCAATCACCTTTGTTAATTGTTCCTAAAAAGGGTTTTGATGAGAATGGTGTTAGAAAGGCTAGAATTGTGATAGATTATAGACAATTAAACCAGCAAATAGAGGATGATAAATTTCCATTGCCTTGTATATCTGAAATTTTGGACTCATTATCAGGAGCAATGTATTTTTCTCATCTTGACTTATCTCAGGGTTATTATCAGATCGAACTAGACAAAAATAGCAGGAAATATACAGCTTTTGCAACCGATAGAGGTCAATATCAAATGACGCGACTCCCCATGGGATTAAAAACAAGTCCCAGTTCATTTTCACGGGCAATGACAATCGCAATGTCGGGACTAAACTACGAATGTTGTTTCGTTTATCTTGATGATTTAGTAGTTTTTGCAAATAATTTAATTAATCATAATAAAAATTTGGTAAAAGTTTTTCAAAGATTAAGACAGGTTAATTTAAAATTAAATCCGAATAAATGTGAATTTTTGAAAAAAGAAATTCTTTACTTAGGTCACCAAATATCTTCAGAAGGTGTCTCTCCTGATTCTTCTAAAATAGAATCTATTCAAAAATTTCCACTGCCCAAAGATTCCCAAGAGGTTAAAAGATTCGTTGCTTTTACTAACTACTATAGAAAATATGTAAAAAATTTTGCAAAAATTGCTCAACCTTTAAATTATCTCACGAGAAAAAATGTTCCTTTCATTTGGACTAACGATTGTCAAAATTCTTTCGAAAATCTAAAAAAGGCTCTAAGTAATCCACCGGTTCTACAATATCCAAACTTTGCACCAGAAAATGAATTTATACTTAAAACCGACGCATCAAATTATGCATTAGGTGCTGTACTATCTAATTCAGATGATAGACCTGTTGCATTTGCAAGTCGATCTCTTAATAAAGCCGAGAAAAACTATAGCGTTATAGAGAAGGAGCTTTTAGCAATCGTTTTCGCAGTAAAACACTTTAGACCTTACCTATTTGGTAGAAAATTTTTGATCTTGAGCGACCATAGACCGTTAGTTTATTTATTTGGAATGACAAATCCCAGCAGTAGATTAATTAAGTTTAGACTCATTCTCGAAGAATACGATTTTACAGTAAAATATATTAAGGGTAAAGATAATGTTGTAGCGGACGCGCTATCACGTATCGATATATCTTCAGAAGAACTAAAAAATTTAAATAAAGAAGTGTGCGATTCAATTTTTGTTACCACAAGAGCACAATCAAAAAACGTCGAAAAAGAATTTTTAAGTAGTTTTAAAGATGATTCTGACGAAAGGATTGATCACCCTGGAGTTTTAGAATTATTGAAACCGCCTAAAGATTCGTTTAGTTTAAATATAATTTCAAAAAAGGAATTTGACAATTTAGTACGTAAAAATAAAAAAGGTAATTATATAGTTGGAAACTTAATATGTGATAAAGATTCGCGAATCATATATTTTTATCAGGATCCTCGATCATCATGAACCCATGAATAAATTATGAAAGAGATGTTTTATTACATGGCGATCCTGCCAGTCCAGCGTTATCATTTTGGTTAATGTTAATGGGCTACTCTGTTATTTTAATAAATAAAATGGGACAACAAGAATCAAAAGAGGAAGTTATAATTGCACAAGCTGGTAACAGTGGAGGCCAAACAAATAATACTCAATCCAATGGAGTAAAGGAGGTACTAGAAATTATATTTATTACATTGGCTTTTCTTATGGTATTAGCATATTTATACCGTAAATGTAAAAATATGGTAGAAAGGAAAATCGACAGACATATAAGGGCGAGCCAAGAGTTAGTTTAAGAAGATAGAGAAGATTTTATTTTTAGGTTTTGCAATTAAGTATAAAATGAATGGATCTAGAAAGACAATTCCAAAATTTTGCTGAAGAACTAAAAGTGTTTTATAAGAACTTAATAAAAGACAATACCGAAAGAAGGACGGATGAAAGTGTTACAAATCGTAAGTTAGAAACTTTAGCTAAATGTAAAAATAGTTATAAGAATTTAAAAGAATTGTTTAATAAATCAGACATAGATTTTCGTATTAAAACTAATATTAAAGAACTTGCTATTACAATAGAAAAATTAATTAATGCAATAGAAAATAGTTTAACAGAAAGATTACGGGTTTTGCAGCATACTGAGCAAATTGTACAGGGTAATAGTGTATCAAATTTAGATTGTTCAATTAATAAAATGACGGAAAAATTCGATTTGAGAACAGCGGCAAGTCTGCTACCGGTTATGGACGGTTCTGAAACTGTAACCAAACAACTTATTGACGGAATTGAATTGTATGATTCTATGCTTGATGCAAATGGTAAAATATTATTAACTACTTATATTTTAAAGAAAAGTTTAAGTGAAAATGCAAAAATTAGATTAAATAAAACTTACACTGATAATGGGGCTCTAGTAAATGATTTAAAGAAATATTTTATAACTAAAAAATCTGAAACATCCTTAGCTAGTCAATTACACAATGCTAAACAAGGGTCAAAGACTATTGATCAGTTTGGAAAAACGTTAGAAAAACTATTAGCAGAGCTAACACTTTCTCAAGCTGGCGATAATTTAAGTCATAGTAATATTTTAAATCAAGTTAACGAAAAGATTGCAATCAATACTTTTGCAAATGGGCTTAGAAATAATAATTTACAAATAATTGTCAAAGCACGAAATTATACAAATTTAAGTCAAGCAATACAAGGTGCAAAAGAAGAAGAACTTAATAACTGTTGCAAAAGTAATGACCAAATCTATCAGATAAGAGAGCATAGGAATTTTAGAGGTAATAGTTTTAGGGGTAATAATAATAGCAGAGGAAATAATTTTAGACCAAATAATGTTAGAGGAAATAACTTTAGAGGAAACAATGGTAACAGAAATTCTTATAGGGGTACCAATTACAGATCAAATAATTTTAGGGGTAATAATAATAATAATAATACTAATAATAATACGTTCAATAATAATAATAATAATAGAAGGGTATTTCACCTAAATAATTCTAATGCTAATACAAATGGTGAATATTCAGAAAATCCTCAAATATCTCAACCATTTTTTCGTGACCAACAATAATTCAGAAACATTTTATAATATTTTTGCTTTAAATGGATTGAATTTTATTAATTTATTTTATAATGGTACTAAACTTATATTTTTACTTGATACAGGCGCTAGTGTAAGTGTAATTTTTAAAAATAAAGTAGTTATTAGCGAAAGAATTAATTCATCAAAGAAAATGCATATTAATGGATTATGTGGGTCAGTAGTATCAGTTGGCACAGTACATCTTTCATTACAAATAAATAAAATAGAACTTTGTCAGGAATTCCAACTCCTAGACGGCCTTGCAAATGACATTGAAATGCACGGTATTTTGGGATCAGATTTCTTTTATGACTACGGAGCTACGATAGACTATGAAAAGTGCTTATTCTCATTTAATTTATATAAGACCAGACAAGTAATTCCTCTTGTGTCGGAACAACAATTGTATATATCAATTCCTAGTAGATGCGAAATAGTTAAATATTTTAAAGTTCAAACCAACGGAGATTATGTTGTTCTGCCGGGTGAACTGTGTGAAGGAGTCTTTGTAGCGGGAGCTTTAGTTCGTGCTAACCAAAATATAATCCCTATTAAAATTTTAAATGTTAGAGATCAAGAAGTTATCTTAAAAAATTTTAATCCAAAATTAGAAACAATAGATTGCTATAATTTATGCGAATTTAAAGCAAAGCCAACAAATTCTGTGAGTAGAGCAGATAAACTGTTAAATTCAATAAATTTCCAGCATTTGAATTCGGACGAAAGAGACTCATTACAAAAAATTTTAGTAAAATATTCAGACGTATTTCATCTTGAAAATGATCCGCTCACGGTGTGCAATATTTATAAAGAAAAAATTATACTTAAAGAATCAACAAAACCACATTTTATTAAACCTTACAGACTGCCACATGCACAAAAAACACAAATTCATAATGAAATAGATAAAATGCTTCGCGACGGGATTATAGAGGAATGTAGGTCAGAGTTTCAATCACCTTTGTTAATTGTTCCTAAAAAGGGTTTTGATGAGAATGGTGTTAGAAAGGCTAGAATTGTGATAGATTATAGACAATTAAACCAGCAAATAGAGGATGATAAATTTCCATTGCCTTGTATATCTGAAATTTTGGACTCATTATCAGGAGCAATGTATTTTTCTCATCTTGACTTATCTCAGGGTTATTATCAGATCGAACTAGACAAAAATAGCAGGAAATATACAGCTTTTGCAACCGATAGAGGTCAATATCAAATGACGCGACTCCCCATGGGATTAAAAACAAGTCCCAGTTCATTTTCACGGGCAATGACAATCGCAATGTCGGGACTAAACTACGAATGTTGTTTCGTTTATCTTGATGATTTAGTAGTTTTTGCAAATAATTTAATTAATCATAATAAAAATTTGGTAAAAGTTTTTCAAAGATTAAGACAGGTTAATTTAAAATTAAATCCGAATAAATGTGAATTTTTGAAAAAAGAAATTCTTTACTTAGGTCACCAAATATCTTCAGAAGGTGTCTCTCCTGATTCTTCTAAAATAGAATCTATTCAAAAATTTCCACTGCCCAAAGATTCCCAAGAGGTTAAAAGATTCGTTGCTTTTACTAACTACTATAGAAAATATGTAAAAAATTTTGCAAAAATTGCTCAACCTTTAAATTATCTCACGAGAAAAAATTTTCCTTTCATTTGGACTAACGATTGTCAAAATTCTTTCGAAAATCTAAAAAAGGCTCTAAGTAATCCACCGGTTCTACAATATCCAAACTTTGCACCAGAAAATGAATTTATACTTAAAACCGACGCATCAAATTATGCATTAGGTGCTGTACTATCTAATTCAGATGATAGACCTGTTGCATTTGCAAGTCGATCTCTTAATAAAGCCGAGAAAAACTATAGCGTTATAGAGAAGGAGCTTTTAGCAATCGTTTTCGCAGTAAAACACTTTAGACCTTACCTATTTGGTAGAAAATTTTTGATCTTGAGCGACCATAGACCGTTAGTTTATTTATTTGGAATGACAAATCCCAGCAGTAGATTAATTAAGTTTAGACTCATTCTCGAAGAATACGATTTTACAGTAAAATATATTAAGGGTAAAGATAATGTTGTAGCGGACGCGCTATCACGTATCGATATATCTTCAGAAGAACTAAAAAATTTAAATAAAGAAGTGTGCGATTCAATTTTTGTTACCACAAGAGCACAATCAAAAAACGTCGAAAAAGAATTTTTAAGTAGTTTTAAAGATGATTCTGACGAAAGGATTGATCACCCTGGAGTTTTAGAATTATTGAAACCGCCTAAAGATTCGTTTAGTTTAAATATAATTTCAAAAAAGGAATTTGACAATTTAGTACGTAAAAATAAAAAAGGTAATTATATAGTTGGAAACTTAATATGTGATAAAGATTCGCGAATCATATATTTTTATCAGGATCCTCGATCATCATCAGACTTAGGTACGATGTTGAGAGACCTGAAATATATTTATAATAAAAATAAAATTCCGGAATTAATTATTTTAAAGAATCGAAAAAGTGCACAAGTAATTAAATTGTTAATGAAATTCCGTAACGAGATTAAAAATATAGGTATCAAAATATCTATTATAAAAGATGTAGAAAATATCTTAGATAATGAAACTAGACAAATTATTCTAAATGATTTTCATATTCTCCCTACTGGAGGACATGCAGGTATAAACAGGATGTACAATAATATTAAAAAGAGGTATTTTTGGCAAAATTTAAATAAGGATGTAGAAAGTTTTGTAAAAAGATGCGACCATTGTCAAAGGTGTAAACATTTCAATCCAAACAAAGAACCTTTATCTATAACCACAACTGCTTCATCAGGATTTCAAAAAATTTTTATAGACTTAGTTGGTCCACTCCAAGAAGATGTAGAAAATAATAAATATATTTTAACGATACAGTGTGAGTTAACTAAATTTGTAGAGGCATATCCATTAAAAAACAAGGAAGCTAATACAGTGGCAACTACACTAACTAATAATTTCATATTACGTTACGGCATTCCAGATGAAATTGTCTCAGATCAAGGTACTGAATTTATGGCGTGTATTTTTAAAGAAGTCTGTCAAATTTTACAAATTAAGAAACTTAATTCAACCGCGTATCATCACGAGACACTAGGCGCTCTTGAGAACTCTCATAAGAATTTGGGTGCTTATTTGCGAATTCAAGTTGCAAAATTTCAGAATGCATGGAGTTCTTGGGTTCCGTATTGGTGTTTCGCTTACAACACAACAGTACACACTGAAACAAAATATACCCCTTACGAACTTATTTTCGGAAAACTCGCAAAAATCCCCTCTAATTTAAATTCTTGGATAGACCCTATATATAATTTTGAAGATTACCCTCACGAACTAAAATATAGATTACAACAAGCATGTAATGATGCAAAACACAATCTAGAGGTATCAAAAAGCAAACGAAAATCTATGTATGATAAAGACATAAAATCTGTAAAATATAAAGTAGGGGATAAAGTAATGTTAAAAAATGTAATTAAAAATAAATTAGAACCATTGTATATAGGTCCATATACGGTGATTGAGGAGAAAGATCCCAATATTTTTATAAAAATAGACAACCGTATAATAGAGATTCACAAAAATAGGATAAAGTTATATAATAGTTAAAAAAAAAAAAAATATATATATATGTCTAATTGGTTAAGTAAAGAATATTTTTTTTTTTTCTCCTTCCCGTGGGAGATGTAATATAGAGCTATATTTATAAGGGTATTTATATTTGTAATTGTATTTATATTTATATTTATAGGTTTATGTATTTATATCTATAATTAATTAGGAAACACTCAGTAGATTTATTACGATTATTGAGAAACTATTTAAGTTTAGTTAAGCATATTAGTATTTAGAAATAATGTAAATTATGTCGTCACGTTAACTTTATTGAAGCTGTCAACTTTTGTTAACTTTTTTGGAAGCTGTCAACATTTGTTAACTTTTTTGAAGCTGTCAACTTTTGTTAACTTTTTTTAAAGCTGTCAACATTTGTTAACTGTTTTTGAAGCTGTCAACTTTTGTTAACTTTTTTTTAAAGCTGTCAACTTTTGTTTACTTTTTTAAAGCTGTCAACTTTTGTAAACTTTTTTAAAGCTGTCAACTTTTGTTAACTTTTGTTAACTTCTTTTGAAGTTTTGTCTACTTTTTTGAAACTGTCAACTTTTGTTAACTTTTATTGAAGCTGTCAATTTTTGTTAACTTCTTTTGATGTTTTGTCTTCTTTTTTGAAACTGTCAACTTTTGTGGAAGCTGTCAAGTTTTGTTAACTTTTTTTAAAACTGTCAACTTTTGTTAACTTTTTTAAAGCTGTCAACTTTTGTTAACTTCTTTTGAAATTTTGTTAACTTTTTTGAAGCTGTCAACTTTTGTTACTTTTTTTTAAGCTGTCAACTTTTGTTAACTTTTTGAAGCTGTCAACTTTTGTTAACTTTTTTTGAAGCTATCAACTTTTGTTAACTTTATTGAAGCTGTCAACTTTTGTTAACTTTTTTGGAAGGTGTCAACATTTGTTAACTTTTTTGAAGCTGTCAACTTTTGTTACTTTTTTTTAAGCTGTCAACTTTTGTTAACTTTTTGAAGCTGTCAACTTTTGTTAACTTTTTTTGAAGCTATCAACTTTTGTTAACTTTATTGAAGCTGTCAACTTTTGTTAACTTTTTTGGAAGCTGTCAACATTTGTTAACTTTTTTGAAGCTGTCAACTTTTGTTAATTTTTTTTTAAAGCTGTCAACTTTTGTTTATTTTTTTAAAGCTGTCAACTTTTGTTAACTTTTTAAAAGCTGTCAACTTGTGTTAACTTTTATTGAAGCGGTCAACTTTTGTTAACTTTTTTTAAAGCTGTCAACTTTTGTTAACTGGTTTTGAAGCTGTTAACTTTTGTTAACTTTTTTTGAAACTGTCAACTTTTGTTAACTTTTTTGAAGCTGTCAACTTTTGTTAACTTTTTTTGAAGCTGTCAACTTTTGTTAACTTTTTTTGAAGCTGTCAACTTTTGTTAACTTTTATTACAGCTGTCCACTTTTGTTAACTTTTTTTGAAGCTGTCAACTTTTGTTAACTGGTTTTGAAGCTGTTAACTTTTGTTAACTTTTATTGAAGCTTTCAACTTTTGTTAACTTTTTTGAAGCTGTCAACTTTTGTTAACATTTTTTGGAGCTGTCAACTTTTGTTAACTTTTATTGAAGCTGTCAACTTTTGTTAACTTTTTGCGAAGCTCTCAACATTTGTTAACTTTTTTAAAGCTGTCAACTTTTGTTAACTTTTTTTAATGCTGTCAACATTTGTTAACTGTTTGTGAAGCTGTCAACTTTTGTTAACTTTTTTTTAAAGCTGTCAACTATTGTTAACTTTTTTTAAAGCTGTCAACTTTTGTTAACTGGTTTTGAAGCTGTTAGCTTTTGTTAACTTTTTTTGAAGCTGTCAACTTTTGTTAACTTTTTTTGGAGCTGTCAACTTTTGTTAACTTTTATTGAAGCTGTCAACTTTTGTTAACTTTTTTGAAAGCTGTCAACATTTGTTAACTTTTTTGCAGCTGTCAACTTTTGTTAACTTTTATTGAAGCTCTCAATTTTTGTTAACTTTTTTGAAGCTGTCAACTTTTCTTAACTTCTTTTAAAGTTATGTTAATTTTTTTGAAGCTATCAACTTTTGTTAAATTCTTTTGAAGTTTTGTTAACTTTTTTGAAGCTGTCAACTTTTCTTAACTTCTTTTAAAGTTATGTTAATTTTTTTAAAGCTGTCAACTTTTGTAAACTTTTTTAAAGCTGTCAACTTTTGTTAACTTTTGTTAACTTCTTTTGAAGTTTTGTCTACTTTTTTGAAACTGTCAACTTTTGTTAACTTTTATTGAAGCTGTCAATTTTTGTTAACTTCTTTTGATGTTTTGTCTTCTTTTTTGAAACTGTCAACTTTTGTGGAAGCTGTCAAGTTTTGTTAACTTTTTTTAAAACTGTCAACTTTTGTTAACTTTTTTAAAGCTGTCAACTTTTGTTAACTTCTTTTGAAATTTTGTTAACTTTTTTGAAGCTGTCAACTTTTGTTACTTTTTTTTAAGCTGTCAACTTTTGTTAACTTTTTGAAGCTGTCAACTTTTGTTAACTTTTTTTGAAGCTATCAACTTTTGTTAACTTTATTGAAGCTGTCAACTTTTGTTAACTTTTTTGGAAGGTGTCAACATTTGTTAACTTTTTTGAAGCTGTCAACTTTTGTTACTTTTTTTTAAGCTGTCAACTTTTGTTAACTTTTTGAAGCTGTCAACTTTTGTTAACTTTTTTTGAAGCTATCAACTTTTGTTAACTTTATTGAAGCTGTCAACTTTTGTTAACTTTTTTGGAAGCTGTCAACATTTGTTAACTTTTTTGAAGCTGTCAACTTTTGTTAATTTTTTTTTAAAGCTGTCAACTTTTGTTTATTTTTTTAAAGCTGTCAACTTTTGTTAACTTTTTAAAAGCTGTCAACTTGTGTTAACTTTTATTGAAGCGGTCAACTTTTGTTAACTTTTTTTAAAGCTGTCAACTTTTGTTAACTGGTTTTGAAGCTGTTAACTTTTGTTAACTTTTTTTGAAACTGTCAACTTTTGTTAACTTTTTTGAAGCTGTCAACTTTTGTTAACTTTTTTTGAAGCTGTCAACTTTTGTTAACTTTTTTTGAAGCTGTCAACTTTTGTTAACTTTTATTACAGCTGTCCACTTTTGTTAACTTTTTTTGAAGCTGTCAACTTTTGTTAACTGGTTTTGAAGCTGTTAACTTTTGTTAACTTTTATTGAAGCTTTCAACTTTTGTTAACTTTTTTGAAGCTGTCAACTTTTGTTAACATTTTTTGGAGCTGTCAACTTTTGTTAACTTTTATTGAAGCTGTCAACTTTTGTTAACTTTTTGCGAAGCTCTCAACATTTGTTAACTTTTTTAAAGCTGTCAACTTTTGTTAACTTTTTTTAATGCTGTCAACATTTGTTAACTGTTTGTGAAGCTGTCAACTTTTGTTAACTTTTTTTTAAAGCTGTCAACTATTGTTAACTTTTTTTAAAGCTGTCAGCTTTTGTTAACTGGTTTTGAAGCTGTTAGCTTTTGTTAACTTTTTTTGAAGCTGTCAACTTTTGTTAACTTTTTTTGGAGCTGTCAACTTTTGTTAACTTTTATTGAAGCTGTCAACTTTTGTTAACTTTTTTGAAAGCTGTCAACATTTGTTAACTTTTTTGCAGCTGTCAACTTTTGTTAACTTTTATTGAAGCTCTCAATTTTTGTTAACTTTTTTGAAGCTGTCAACTTTTCTTAACTTCTTTTAAAGTTATGTTAATTTTTTTGAAGCTATCAACTTTTGTTAAATTCTTTTGAAGTTTTGTTAACTTTTTTGAAGCTGTCAACTTTTGTTAACTTCTTTTGATGTTTTGTCTTCTTTTTTGAAACTGTCAACTTTTGTGGAAGCTGTCAAGTTTTGTTAACTTTTTTTAAAACTGTCAACTTTTGTTAACTTTTTTAAAGCTGTCAACTTTTGTTAACTTCTTTTGAAATTTTGTTAACTTTCTTGAAGCTGTCAACATTTGTTAACTGTTTGTGAAGCTGTCAACTTTTGTTAACTTTTTTTAAAGCTGTCAACTTTTGTTAACTTTTTTTAAAGCTGTCAACTTTTGTTAACTGGTTTTGAAGCTGTTAACTTTTGTTAACTTTTTTTGAAGCTGTCAACTTTTGTTAACTTTTATTGAAGCTCTCAATTTTTGTTAACTTTTTTGAAGCTGTCAACTTTTCTTAACTTCTTTTAAAGTTATGTTAATTTTTTTGAAGCTATCAACTTTTGTTAAATTCTTTTGAAGTTTTGCTAATTTTTTTGAAGCTGTCAACTTTTGTTAATTTCTTTTGAAGTTTTGTTAACTATTTTAAAGCTGTAAACTTTTGTCAACTTTTTTGAAGCTGTCAACTTTTGCTAACTTTTTTAAAGCTGTCAACTTTTGTTAACTTTTTTAAAGCTGTCAACTTTTGTTAACTTTTGTTAACTTCTTTTGAAGTTTTGTCTACTTTTTTGAAACTGTCAACTTTTGTTAACTTTTATTGAAGCTGTCAACTTTTGTTAACTTTTTTGGAAGCTGTCAACGTTTGTTAACTTTTTTGAAGCTGTCAACTTTTGTTAACTTTTTTTAAAGCTGTCAACATTATTTGTTAACTGTTTTTGAAGCTGTCAACTTTTGTTAACTTTTTTTTAAAGCTGTCAACTTTTGTTTACTTTTTTAAAGATGTCAACTTTTGTTAACTTTTTTAAAGCTGTCAACTTTTGTTAACTTTTGTTAACTTCTTTTGAAGTTTTGTCTACTTTTTTGAAACTGTCAACTTTTGTTAATTTTTATTGAAGCTGTCAACTTTTGTTAACTTTTTTTGAAGTTGTCATTTTTTGTTAACTGGTTTTGAAGCTGTTAACTTTTGTTAACTTTTTTTGAAGCTGTCAACTTTTGTTAACTTTTTTGAAGCTGTCAACTTTTGTTAACTTTTTTTGAAGCCGTCAACTTTTGTTAACTTTTTTTGAAGCTGTCAACTTTTGTTAACTTTTATTAAAGCTGTCCACTTTTGTTAACTTTTTTAAAGCTGTCAACTTTTGTTAACTTCTTTTTATGTTTTGTCTTCTTTTTTGAAACTGTCAACTTTTGTGGAAGCTGTCAAGTTTTGTTAATTTTTTTTTAAAACTGTCAACATTTGTTAACTTTTTTAAAGCTGTCAACTTTTGTTAACTTCTTTTGAAATTTTGTTAACTTTTTTGAAGCTGTCAACTTTTATTAATTTTTTTTGAAGCTGTCAACTTTTGTTAACTTTTTGAAGCTGTCAACTTTTGTTAACTTTTTTTGAAGCTATCAACTTTTGTTAACTGTTTGTGAAGCTGTCAACTTTTGTTAACTTTTTTTTAAAGCTGTCAACTTTTGTTAACTTTTTTTAAAGCTGTCAACTTTTGTTAACTGGTTTTGAAGCTATTAACTTTTGTTAACTTTTTTTGAAGCTGTCAACTTTTGTTAACTTTTTTGAAGCTGTCAACTTTTGTTAACTTTTTTTGGAGCTGTCAACTTTTGTTAACTTTTATTGAAGCTGTCAACTTTTGTTAACTTTTTTGGAAGCTGTCAACATTTGTTAACTTTTTTAAAGCTGTCAACTTTTGTTAACTTTTATTGAAACTGTCAACTTTTGTTAACTTTTTGCGAAGCTCTCAACATTTGTTAACTTTTTTAAAGCTGTCAACTTTTGTTAACTTTTTTTAATGCTGTCAACATTTGTTAACTGTTTGTGAAGCTGTCAACTTTTGTTAACTTTTTTTTAAAGCTGTCAACTTTTGTTAACTTTTTTTGAAGCTGTCAACTTTTGTTAACTTTTTTGAAGCTGTCAACTTTTGTTAACTTTTATTGAAGCTGTCAACTTTTGTTAACTTTTTTGGAAGCTGTCAACATTTGTTAACTTTTTTAAAGCTGTCAACTTTTGTTAACTTTTTTTAAAGCTGTCAACATTTATTAACTGTTTTTGAAGCTGTCAACTTTTTTTAACTTTTTTTTAAAGCTGTCAACTTTTGTTTACTTTTTTAAAGCTGTCAACTTTTGTTAACTTTTTTAAAGCTGTCAACTTTTGTTAACTTCTTTTGAAGTTTTGTCTACTTTTTTGAAACTGTCAACTTTTGTTAACTTTTATTGAAGCTCTCAATTTTTGTTAACTTTTTTGAAGCTCTCAATTTTTGTTAACTTTTTTGAAGCTGTCAACTTTTCTTAACTTCTTTTAAAGTTATGTTAATTTTTTTGAAGCTATCAACTTTTGTTAAATTCTTTTGAAGTTTTGTTAATTTTTTTGAAGCTGTCAACTTTTGTTAATTTCTTTTGAAGTTTTGTTAACTATTTTAAAGCTGTAAACTTTTGTCAACTTTTTTGAAGCTGTCAACTTTTGCTAACTTTTTTTGAAGCTGTCAACTTTTGTTAACTTTTTTAAAGCTGTCAACTTTTGGTAACTTTTTTAAAGCTGTCAACTTTTGTTAACTTTTGTTAACTTCTTTTGAAGTTTTGTCTACTTTTTTGAAACTGTCAACTTTTGTTAACTTTTATTGAGGCTGTCAACTTTTGTTAACTTTTTTTGAAGCTGTCAACTTTTGTTAACTGGTTTTGAAGCTGTTAACTTTTGTTAACTTTTTTTGAAGCTGTCAACTTTTGTTAACTTTTTTGAAGCTGTCAACTTTTGTTAACTTTTTTTGAAGATGTCAACTTTTGTTAACTTTTTTTGAAGCTGTCAACTTTTGTTAACTTTTATTAAAGCTGTCCACTTTTGTTGACTTTTTTTGAAGCTGTCATTTTTTGTTAACTTCTTTTGAAACTGTCAACTTTTTTTAACTTTTATTGAAGCTGTCAACTTTTGTTAACTTTTATTGAAGCTGTCAATTTTTGTTAACTATTTTGAAGCTGTCAACTTTTGTTAACTTCTTTTAAAGTTTTGTTAACTTTTTTGAAGCTATCAACTTTTGTTATCTTTTTTTGAAGTTTTGTTAATTTTTTTGAAGCTGTCAACATTTGTTAACTTTTTTGAAGCTGTCAACTTTTGTTAACTTTTTTTAAAGCTGTCAACATTTGTTAACTGTTTGTGAAGCTGTCAACTTTTGTTAACTTTTTTTTAAAGCTGTCAACTTTTGTTAACTTTTTTTAAAGCTGTCAACTTTTGTTAACTGGTTTTGAAGCTGTTAACTTTTGTTAAATTTTTTTGAAGCTGTCAACTTTTGTTAACTTTTATTGAAGCTGTCAACTTTTTTTAACTTTTTTGGAAGCTGTCAACACTTGTTAACTTTTTTGAAGCTGTCAACTTTTGTTAACTTTTTTTGAAGCTGTCAACTTTTGTTAACTTTTATTGAAGCTCCCAACTTTTGTTGACTTTTTTTGAAGCTGTCAACTTTTGTTAACTTTTTTGAAGCTGTCAACTTTTGTTAACTTTTTTTGAAGCTGTCAACTTTTGTTAACTTTTTTCGAAGCTGTCAACTTTTGTTATCTTTTATTAAAGCTGTCCACTTTTGTTAACTTTTTTTGAAGCTGTCAACTTTTGTTCACTTTTATTAAAGCTGTTAACTTTTGTTAACTTTTATTGAAGCAGTCAATTTTTGTGAACTATTTTGAAGCTGTCAACTTTTGTTAACTTCTTTTGATGTTTTGTCTTCTTTTTTAAAACGGTCAACTGTTGTGGAAGCTGTCAAGTTTTGTTAACTTTTGTTAAAACTGTCAACTTTTGTTAACTTTTTTGAAGCTGTCAACTTTTGTTAACTTCTTTTGAAGTTTTGTTAACTTTTTTGAAGCTGTCAACTTTTGTTAATTTTTTTTGAAGCTATCAACTTTAGTTAACTTTTTGAAGCTGTCAACTTTTGTTAACTTTTTTTGAAGCTATCAACTTTTGTTAACTTTTATTGAAGCTGTCAACTTTTGTTAACTTTTTTGGAAGCTGTCAACATTTGTTAACTTTTTTGAAGCTGACAACTTTTGTTAACTTTTTTTAAAGCTGTCAACATTTGTTAACTGTTTTTGAAGCTGTCAACTTTTGTTAACTTTTTTTTAAAGCTGTCAACTTTTGTTTACTTTTTTAAAGCTGTCAACTTTTGTTAACTTTTTTAAAGCTGTCAACTTTTGTTAACTTTTGTTAACTTCTTTGGAAGTTTTGTCTACTTTTTTGAAACTGTCAACTTTTGTTAACTTTTATTGAAGCTGTCAACATTTGTTAACTTCTTTTGATGTTTTGTCTTCTTTTTGAAACTGTCAACTTTTGTGGAAGCTGTCAAGTTTTGTTAACTTTTTTTAAAACTGTCAACTTTTGTTAACTTTTTTAAAGCTGTCAACTTTTGTTAACTTCTTTTGAAATTTTGTTAACTTTTTTGAAGCTGTCAATTTTTGTTACTTTTTTTTTAAGCTGTCAACTTTTGTTAACTTTATTGAAGCTGTCAACTTTTGTTAAAACTTTTTTGGAAGCTGTCAACATTTGTTAACTTTTTTGAAGCTGTCAACTTTTGTTAACTTTTTTTAAAGCTGTCAACATTTGTTAACTGTTTTTGAAGCTGTCAACTTTTGTTAACTTTTTTTTAAAGCTGTCAACTTTTGTTTATTTTTTTAAAGCTGTCAACTTTTGTTAACTTTTTTAAAGCTGTCAACTTGTGTTAACTTTTATTGAAGCGGTCAACTTTTGTTAACTTTTTTTGAAGCTGTCAACTTTTGTTAACTTTTTTGAAGCTGTCAACTTTTGTTAACTTTTTTTGAAGCTGTCAACTTTTGTTAACTTTTTTTGAAGCTGTCAACTTTTGTTAACTTTTATTAAAGCTGTCCACTTTTGTTAACTTTTTTTGAAGCTGTCAACTTTTGTTAACTTCTTTTGAAACTGTCAACTTTTGTTAACTTTTATTGAAGCTGTCAACTTTTGTTAACTTTTATTGAAGCTGTCAACTTTTGTTAACTTTTTTGAAGCTGTCAACTTTTGTTAACATTTTTTGGAGCTGTCAACTTTTGTTAACTTTTTTTTAAAGCTGTCAACTATTGTTAACTTTTTTTAAAGCTGTCAACTTTTGTTAACTGGTTTTGAAGCTGTTAACTTTTGTTAACTTTTTTTGAAGCTGTCAACTTTTGTTAACTTTTTTTAAAGCTGTCAACTTTTGTTAACTTTTATTGAAGCTGTCAACTTTTGTTAACTTTTTTGAAAGCTGTCAACATTTGTTAACTTTTTTGAAGCTGTCAACTTTTGTTAACTTTTTTTAAAGCTGTCAACATTTATTAACTGTTTTTGAAGCTGTCAACTTTTGTTAACTTTTTTTTAAAGCTGTCAACTTTTGTTTACTTTTTTAAAGCTGTCAACTTTTGTTAACTTTTTTAAAGCTGTCAACTTTTGTTAACTTCTTTTGAAGTTTTGTTAACTTTTTTGAAGCTGTCAACTTTTGTTAACTTCTTTTGAAGTGTTGTCTACTTTTTTGAAACTGTCAACTTTTGTTAACTTTTATTGAAGCTGTCAATTTTTGTTAACTTTTTTGAAGCTGTCAACTTTTCTTAACTTCTTTTAAAGTTATGTTAATTTTTTTGAAGCTATCAACTTTTGTTAAATTCTTTTGAAGTTTTGTTAATTTTTTTGAAGCTGTCAACTTTTGTTAATTTCTTTTGAAGTTTTGTTAACTATTTTAAAGCTGTAAACTTTTGTCAACTTTTTTGAAGCTGTCAACTTTTGCTAACTTTTTTTGAAGCTGTCAACTTTTGTTAACTTTTTTTAAGCTGTCAACTTTTGTTAACTTTTTTTAACTTCTTTTGAAGTTTTGTTAACTTTTATAAAGCTGTCAAATTTTGTTAACTTTTTTAAAGCTATCAACTTTTGTTAACTTTTTTTAACTTCTTTTGAAGTTTGGTTAACTTTTTGAAGCTGTCAACTTTTGCTAACTTCTTTTGAAGTTTTGTCTACTTTTATTGAAGCTGTCAATTTTTGTTAACTTTTTTGAAGCTGTCAACTTTTGTTAACTTCTTTTGAAGTTTTGTTAATTTTTTTAAAGCTATCAACTTTTGTTAAATTCTTTTGAAGTTTTGATAATTTTTTTGAAGCTGTCAACTTTTGTTAACTTTTTTTGAAGTTTTGTTAACTATTTTAAAGCTGTCAACTTTTGTCAACTTTTTTGAAGCTGTCAACTTTTGCTAACTTTTTTGGAAACTGTCAACATTTGTTAACTTTTTTGAAGCTGTAAACTTTTGTTAACTTGTTTTAAGGCTGTCAACATTTGTTAACTGTTTTTGAAGCTGTCAACTTTTGTTAACTTTTTTTTAAAGCTGTCAAATTTTGTTTACTTTTTTAAAGCTGTCAACTTTTGTTAACTTTTTTAAAGCTGTAAACTTTTGTTAACTTTTGTTAACTTCTTTTTAAGTTTTGTCTACTTTTTTGAAACTGTCAACTTTTGTTAACTTTTATTAAAGCTGTCAACTTTTGTTAACTTTTTTTGAAGCTGTCAACTTTTTTTAACTGGTTTTGAAGCTGTTAACTTTTGTTAACTTTTTTTGAAGCTGTCAACTTTTGTTAACTATTTTAAAGCTGTCAACTTTTGTTAACTTTTTTTGAAGCTGTCAACTTTTGTTAACTTTTTTTGAAGCTGTCAACTTTTGTTAACTTTTATCAAAGCTGTCCACTTTTGTTAACTTTTTTTGAAGCAGTCAACTTTTGTTAACTTCTTTTGAAACTGTCAACTTTTGTTAACTTTTATTAAAGCTGTTAACTTTTGTTAAATTTTATTGAAGCTGTCAATTTTTGTTAACTATTTTGAAGCTGTCAACTTTTGTTAACTTCTTTTTATGTTTTGTCTTCTTTTTTGAAACTGTCAACTTTTGTGGAAGCTGTCAAGTTTTGTTAACTTTTTTTTAAAACTGTCAACTTTTGTTAACTTCTTTTGAAATTTTGTTAACTTTTTTGAAGCTGTCAACTTTTATTAATTTTTTTTGAAGCTGTCAACTTTTGTTAACTTTTTGAAGCTGTCAACTTTTGTTAACTTTTTTTGAAGCTATCAACTTTTGTTAACTTTTATTGAAGCTGTCAACTTTTGTTAACTTTTTTGGAAGCTGTTAACATTTGTTAACTTTTTTGAAGCTGTCAACTTTTGTTAACTTTTTTTAAAGCTGTCAACATTTGTTAACTTTTTTTGAAGCTATCAACTTTTGTTAACTTTTATTGAAGCTGTCAACTTTTGTTAACTTTTTTGGAAGCTGTCAACATTTGTTAACTTTTTTGAAGCTGTCAACTTTTGTTAACTTTTTTTGAAGCTGTCAACTTTTGTTAACTGGTTTTGAAGCTGTCAACATTTGTTAACTTTTTTGAAGCTGTCAACTTTGTTAACTTTTTTAAAGCTGTCAACTTTTGCTAACTTTTTTTAAAGCTGTCAACTATTGTTAACTTTTTTAAAGCTCTCAACTTTTGTTAACTTTTTTAAAGCTGTCAATTTTGTTAACTTTTGTTAACTTCTTTTAAAGTTTTGTTAACTTTTTTAAAGCTGTCAACTTTTGTTAACTTCTTTTAAAGTTTTGTTAACTTTTTTGAAGCTGTCAACTTTTGTTAACTTCTTTTGATGTTTTGTCTTCTTTTTTGAAACTGTCAACTTTTGTGGAAGCTGTCAAGTTTTGTTAACTTTTTTTAAAACTGTCAACTTTTGTTAACTTTTTTAAAGCTGTCAACTTTTGTTAACTTCTTTTGAAGTTTTGTTAACTTTTTTGAAGCTGTCAACTTTTGTTAACTTCTTTTGAAGTGTTGTCTACTTTTTTGAAACTGTCAACTTTTGTTAACTTTTATTGAAGCTGTCAATTTTTGTTAACTTTTTTGAAGCTGTCAACTTTTCTTAACTTCTTTTAAAGTTATGTTAATTTTTTTGAAGCTATCAACTTTTGTTAAATTCTTTTGAAGTTTTGTTAATTTTTTTGAAGCTGTCAACTTTTGTTAATTTCTTTTGAAGTTTTGTTAACTATTTTAAAGCTGTAAACTTTTGTCAACTTTTTTGAAGCTGTCAACTTTTGCTAACTTTTTTTGAAGCTGTCAACTTTTGTTAACTTTTTTTAAGCTGTCAACTTTTGTTAACTTCTTTTGAAGTTTTGTTAACTTTTTTGAAGCTGTCAACTTTTGTTAACTTCTTTTGAAGTGTTGTCTACTTTTTTGAAACTGTCAACTTTTGTTAACTTTTATTGAAGCTGTCAATTTTTGTTAACTTTTTTGAAGCTGTCAACTTTTCTTAACTTCTTTTAAAGTTATGTTAATTTTTTTGAAGCTATCAACTTTTGTTAAATTCTTTTGAAGTTTTGTTAATTTTTTTGAAGCTGTCAACTTTTGTTAATTTCTTTTGAAGTTTTGTTAACTTTTATAAAGCTGTCAAATTTTGTTAACTTTTTTAAAGCTATCAACTTTTGTTAACTTTTTTTAACTTCTTTTGAAGTTTGGTTAACTTTTTTGAAGCTGTCAACTTTTGCTAACTTCTTTTGAAGTTTTGTCTACTTTTATTGAAGCTGTCAATTTTTGTTAACTTTTTTGAAGCTGTCAACTTTTGTTAACTTCTTTTGAAGTTTTGTTAATTTTTTTAAAGCTATCAACTTTTGTTAAATTCTTTTGAAGTTTTGTTAATTTTTTTGAAGCTGTCAACTTTTGTTAACTTTTTTTGAAGTTTTGTTAACTATTTTAAAGCTGTCAACTTTTGTCAACTTTTTTGAAGCTGTCAACTTTTGCTAACTTTTTTGGAAACTGTCAACATTTGTTAACTTTTTTGAAGCTGTAAACTTTTGTTAACTTGTTTTAAGGCTGTCAACATTTGTTAACTGTTTTTGAAGCTGTCAACTTTTGTTAACTTTTTTTTAAAGCTGTCAAATTTTGTTTACTTTTTTAAAGCTGTCAACTTTTGTTAACTTTTTTAAAGCTGTCAACTTTTGTTAACTTTTGTTAACTTCTTTTTAAGTTTTGTCTACTTTTTTGAAACTGTCAACTTTTGTTAACTTTTATTGAAGCTGTCAACTTTTGTTAACTTTTTTTGAAGCTGTCAACTTTTTTTAACTGGTTTTGAAGCTGTTAACTTTTGTTAACTTTTTTTGAAGCTGTCAACTTTTGTTAACTATTTTAAAGCTGTCAACTTTTGTTAACTTTTTTTGAAGCTGTCAACTTTTGTTAACTTTTTTTGAAGCTGTCAACTTTTGTTAACTTTTATCAAAGCTGTCCACTTTTGTTAACTTTTTTTGAAGCAGTCAACTTTTGTTAACTTCTTTTGAAACTGTCAACTTTTGTTAACTTTTATTAAAGCTGTTAACTTTTGTTAACTTTTATTGAAGCTGTCAATTTTTGTTAACTATTTTGAAGCTGTCAACTTTTGTTAACTTCTTTTTATGTTTTGTCTTCTTTTTTGAAACTGTCAACTTTTGTGGAAGCTGTCAAGTTTTGTTAACTTTTTTTTAAAACTGTCAACTTTTGGTAACTTCTTTTGAAATTTTGTTAACTTTTTTGAAGCTGTCAACTTTTATTAATTTTTATTGAAGCTGTCAACTTTTGTTAACTTTTTGAAGCTGTCAACTTTTGTTAACTTTTTTTGAAGCTATCAACTTTTGTTAACTTTTATTGAAGCTGTCAACTTTTGTTAACTTTTTTGGAAGCTGTTAACATTTGTTAACTTTTTTGAAGCTGTCAACTTTTGTTAACTTTTTTTAAAGCTGTCAACATTTGTTAACTTTTTTTGAAGCTATCAACTTTTGTTAACTTTTATTGAAGCTGTCAACTTTTGTTAACTTTTTTGGAAGCTGTCAACATTTGTTAACTTTTTTGAAGCTGTCAACTTTTGTTAACTTTTTTTGAAGCTGTCAACTTTTGTTAACTGGTTTTGAAGCTGACAACATTTGTTAACTTTTTTGAAGCTGTCAACTTTGTTAACTTTTTTAAAGCTGTCAACTTTTGCTAACTTTTTTTGAAGCTGTCAACTATTGTTAACTTTTTTAAAGCTCTCAACTTTTGTTAACTTTTTTAAAGCTGTCAATTTTGTTAACTTTTGTTAACTTCTTTTAAAGTTTTGTTAACTTTTTTAAAGCTGTCAACTTTTGTTAACTTCTTTTGAAGTTTTGTTAACTTTTTTGAAGCTGTCAACTTTTGTTAACTTCTTTTGATGTTTTGTCTTCTTTTTTGAAACTGTCAACTTTTGTGGAAGCTGTCAAGTTTTGTTAACTTTTTTTAAATCTGTCAACTTTTGTTAACTTTTTTAAAGCTGTCAACTTTTGTTAACTTCTTTTGAAATTTTGTTAACTTTTTTGAAGCTGTCAACATTTGTTAACTGTTTGTGAAGCTGTCAACTTTTGTTAACTTTTTTTAAAGCTGTCAACTTTTGTTAACTTTTTTTAAAGCTGTCAACTTTTGTTAACTGGTTTTGAAGCTGTTAACTTTTGTTAATTTTTTTTGAAGCTGTCAACTTTTGTTAACTTTTTTTGAAGCTGTCAACTTTTGTTAACTGGTTTTGAAGCTGTCAACATTTGTTAACTTTTTTGAAGCTGTCAACTTTTGTTAACTTTTTTAAAGCTGTCGACTTTTGCTAACTTTTTTTGAAGCTGTCATCTTTGTTAACTTTTTTAAAGCTCTCAACTTTTGTTAACTTTTTTAAAGCTGTCAACTTTTGTTAACTTTTGTTAACTTCTTTTAAAGTTTTGTTAACTTTTTTAAAGCTGTCAACTTTTGTTAACTTCTTTTGAAGTTTTGTTAACTTTTTTAAAGCTGTCAACTTTTGTTAACTTCTTTTGAAGTTTTGTTAACTTTTTTTGAAGCTATCAACTTTTGTTAACTTTTATTGAAGCTGTCAACTTTTGTTAATTTTTTTGGAAGCTGTCAACATCTGTTAACTTTTTTGAAGCTGTCAACTTTTGTTAACTTTTTTTGAAGCTGTCAACTTTTGTTAACTGGTTTTGAAGCTGTCAACATTTGTTAACTTTTTTGAAGCTGTCAACTTTTGTTAACTTTTTTAAAGCTGTCAACTTTTGCTAACTTTTTTTGAAGCTGTCAACTTTTGTTAACTTTTTTAAAGCTCTCAACTTTTGTTAACTTTTTTAAAGCTGTCAACTTTTGTTAACTTTTGTTAACTTCTTTTAAAGTTTTGTTAACTTTTTTAAAGCTGTCAACTTTTGTTAACTTTTGTTAACTTCTTTTGAAGTTTTGTTAACTTTTTTGAAGCTGTCAACTTTTGTTAACTTCTTTTGATGTTTTGTCTTATTTTTTGAAACTGTCAACTTTTGTGGAAGCTGTCAAGTTTTGTTAACTTTTTTTAAAACTGTCAACTTTTGTTAACTTTTGTAAAGCTGTCAACTTTTGTTAACTTCTTTTGAAATTTTGTTAACTTTTTTGAAGCTGTCAACTTTTGTTAACTTTTTTTGAAGCTGTCAACTTTTGTTAACTGGTTTTGAAGCTGTCAACATTTGTTAACTTTTTTGAAGCTGTCAACTTTTGTTAACTTTTTTAAAGCTGTCAACTTTTGCTAACTTTTTTTGAAGCTGTCAACTTTTGTTAACTTTTTTAAAGCTCTCAACTTTTGTTAACTTTTTTAAAGCTGTCAACTTTTGTTAACTTTTGTTAACTTCTTTTAAAGTTTTGTTAACTTTTTTAAAGCTGTCAACTTTTGTTAACTTTTGTTAACTTCTTTTGAAGTTTTGTTAACTTTTTTGAAGCTGTCAACTTTTGTTAACTTTTTTTGATGTTTTGTCTTATTTTTTGAAACTGTCAACTTTTGTGGAAGCTGTCAAGTTTTGTTAACTTTTTTTAAAACTGTCAACTTTTGTTAACTTTTGTAAAGCTGTCAACTTTTGTTCACTTCTTTTGAAATTTTGTTAACTTTTTTGAAGCTGTCAACTTTTGTTAATTTTTTTTGAAGCTGTCAACTTTTGTTAACTTTTTTTAAAGCTGTCAACATTTGTTAACTTTTTTTGAAGCTATCAACTTTTGTTAACTTTTATTGAAGCTGTCAACTTTTGTTAATTTTTTTGGAAGCTGTCAACATCTGTTAACTTTTTTGAAGCTGTCAACTTTTGTTAACTTTTTTTGAAGCTGTCAAATTTTGTTAACTGGTTTTGAAGCTGTCAACATTTGTTAACTTTTTTGAAGCTGTCAACTTTTGTTAACTTTTTTAAAGCTGTCAACTTTTGCTAACTTTTTTTGAAGCTGTCAACTTTTGTTAACTTTTTTAAAGCTCTCAACTTTTGTTAACTTTTTTTGAAGCTGTTAACTTTTGTTAACTTCTTTTGATGTTTTGTCTTATTTTTTGAAACTGTCAACTTTTGTGGAAGCTGTCAAGTTTTGTTAACTTTTTTTAAAACTGTCAACTTTTGTTAACTTTTGTAAAGCTGTCAACTTTTGTTAACTTCTTTTGAAATTTTGTTAACTTTTTTGAAGCTGTCAACTTTTGTTAATTTTTTTTTAAGCTGTCAACGTTTGTTAACTTTTTGAAGCTGTCAACTTTTGTTAACTTTTTTTGAAGCTATCAACTTTTGTTAACTTTATTGAAGCTGTCAACTTTTGTTAACTTTTTTGGAAGCTGTCAACATTTGTTAACTTTTTTGAAGCTGTCAACTTTTGTTAACATTTTTAAAGCTGTCAACATTTGTTAACTGTTTTTGAAGCTGTCAACTTTTGTTAACTTTTTTTTAAAGCTGTCAACTTGTGTTAACTTTTATTGAAGCGGTCAACTTTTGTTAACTTTTTTTGAAGCTGTCAACTTTTGTTTATTTTTTTAAAGCTGTCAACTTTTGTTAACTTTTTTAAAGCTGTCAACTTGTGTTTACTTTTATTGAAGCGGTCAACTTTTGTTAACTTTTTTTGAAGCTGTCAACTTTTGTTAACTGGTTTTAAAGCTGTTAACTTTTGTTAACTTTTTTTGAAGCTGTCAACTTTTGTTAACTTTTTTGAAGCTGTCAACTTTTGTTAACTTTTTTTGAAGCTGTCAACTTTTGTTAACTTTTTTTGAAGCTGTCAACTTTTGTTAACTTTTATTAAAGTTTTCCACTTTTGTTAACTTTTTTTGAAGCTGTCAACTTTTGTTAACTTCTTTTGAAACTGTCAACTTTTGTTAACTTTTATTGAAGCTGTCAACTTTTGTTAACTTTTATTGAAGCTGTCAACTTTTGTTAACTTTTTTGAAGCTGTCAACTTTTGTTAACATTTTTTGGAGCTGTCAACTTTTGTTAACTTTTATTGAAGCTGTCAACTTTTGTTAACTTTTTGCGAAGCTCTCAACATTTGTTAAGTTTTTTAAAGCTGTCAACTTTTGTTAACTTTTTTTAATGCTGTCAACATTTGTTAACTGTTTGTGAAGCTGTCAACTTTTGTTAACTTTTTTTTAAAGCTGTCAACTTTTGTTAACTTCTTTTGAAGTTTTGTCTACTTTTTTGAAACTGTCAACTTTTGTTAACTTTTATTGAAGCTGTCAATTTTTGTTAACTTTTTTGAAGCTGTCAACTTTTCTTAACTTCTTTTAAAGTTATGTTAATTTTTTTGAAGCTATCAACTTTTGTTAAATTCTTTTGAAGTTTTGTTAATTTTTTTGAAGCTGTCAACTTTTGTTAATTTCTTTTGCAGTTTTGTTAACTATTTTAAAGCTGTAAACTTTTGTCAACTTTTTTGAAGCTGTCAACTTTTGCTAACTTTTTTTGAAGCTGTCAACTTTTGTTAACTTTTTTTAAGCTGTCAACTTTTGTTAACTTTTTTTAACTTGTTTTGAAGTTTTGTTAACTTTTATAAAGCTGTCAAATTTTGTTAACTTTTTTAAAGCTATCAACTTTTGTTAACTTTTTTTAACTTCTTTTGAAGTTTGGTTAACTTTTTTGAAGCGGTCAACTTTTGCTAACTTCTTTTGAAGTTTTGTCTACTTTTATTGAAGCTGTCAATTTTTGTTAACTTTTTTGAAGCTGTCAACTTTTGTTAACTTCTTTTGAAGTTTTGTTAATTTTTTTAAAGCTATCAACTTTTGTTAAATTCTTTTGAAGTTTTGATAATTTTTTTGAAGCTGTCAACTTTTGTTAACTTTTTTTGAAGTTTTGTTAACTATTTTAAAGCTGTCAACTTTTGTCAACTTTTTTGAAGCTGTCAACTTTTGCTAACTTTTTTGGAAACTGTCAACATTTGTTAACTTTTTTGAAGCTGTAAACTTTTGTTAACTTGTTTTAAGGCTGTCAACATTTGTTAACTGTTTTTGAAGCTGTCAACTTTTGTTAACTTTTTTTTAAAGCTGTCAAATTTTGTTTACTTTTTTAAAGCTATCAACTTTTGTTAACTTTTTTAAAGCTGTCAACTTTAGTTAACTTTTGTTAACTTCTTTTTAAGTTTTGTCTACTTTTTTGAAACTGTCAACTTTTGTTAACTTTTATTGAAGCTGTCAACTTTTGTTAACTTTTTTTGAAGCTGTCAACTTTTTTTAACTGGTTTTGAAGCTGTTAACTTTTGTTAACTTTTTTTGAAGCTGTCAACTTTTGTTAACTATTTTAAAGCTGTCAACTTTTGTTAACTTTTTTTGAAGCTGTCAACTTTTGTTAACTTTTTTTGAAGCTGTCAACTTTTGTTAACTTTTATCAAAGCTGTCCACTTTTGTTAACTTTTTTTGAAGCAGTCAACTTTTGTTAACTTCTTTTGAAACTGTCAACTTTTGTTAACTTTTATTAAAGCTGTTAACTTTTGTTAACTTTTATTGAAGCTGTCAATTTTTGTTAACTATTTTGAAGCTGTCAACTTTTGTTAACTTCTTTTTATGTTTTGTCTTCTTTTTTGAAACTGTCAACTTTTGTGGAAGCTGTCAAGTTTTGTTAACTTTTTTTTAAAACTGTCAACTTTTGTTAACTTCTTTTGAAATTTTGTTAACTTTTTTGAAGCTGTCAACTTTTATTAATTTTTTTTGAAGCTGTCAACTTTTGTTAACTTTTTGAAGCTGTCAACTTTTGTTAACTTTTTTTGAAGCTATCAACTTTTGTTAACTTTTATTGAAGCTGTCAACTTTTGTTAACTTTTTTGGAAGCTGTTAACATTTGTTAACTTTTTTGAAGCTGTCAACTTTTGTTAACTTTTTTTAAAGCTGTCAACATTTGTTAACTTTTTTTGAAGCTATCAACTTTTGTTAACTTTTATTGAAGCTGTCAACTTTTGTTAACTTTTTTGGAAGCTGTCAACATTTGTTAACTTTTTTGAAGCTGTCAACTTTTGTTAACTTTTTTTGAAGCTGTCAACTTTTGTTAACTGGTTTTGAAGCTGTCAACATTTGTTAACTTTTTTGAAGCTGTCAACTTTGTTAACTTTTTTAAAGCTGTCAACTTTTGCTAACTTTTTTTGAAGCTGTCAACTATTGTTAACTTTTTTAAAGCTCTCAACTTTTGTTAACTTTTTTAAAGCTGTCAATTTTGTTAACTTTTGTTAACTTCTTTTAAAGTTTTGTTAACTTTTTTAAAGCTGTCAACTTTTGTTAACTTCTTTTGAAGTTTTGTTAACTTTTTTGAAGCTGTCAACTTTTGTTAACTTCTTTTGATGTTTTGTCTTATTTTTTGAAACTGTCAACTTTTGTGGAAGCTGTCAAGTTTTGTTAACTTTTTTTAAAACTGTCAACTTTTGTTAACTTTTGTAAAGCTGTCAACTTTTGTTAACTTCTTTTGAAATTTTGTTAACTTTTTTGAAGCTGTCAACTTTTGTTAATTTTTTTTTAAGCTGTCAACGTTTGTTAACTTTTTGAAGCTGTCAACTTTTGTTAACTTTTTTTGAAGCTATCAACTTTTGTTAACTTTATTAAAGCTGTCAACTTTTGTTAACTTTTTTGGAAGCTGTTAACATTTGTTAACTTTTTTGAAGCTGTCAACTTTTGTTAACATTTTTAAAGCTGTCAACATTTGTTAACTGTTTTTGAAGCTGTCAACTTTTGTTAACTTTTTTTTAAAGCTGTCAACTTGTGTTAACTTTTATTGAAGCGGTCAACTTTTGTTAACTTTTTTTGAAGCTGTCAACTTTTGTTTATTTTTTAAAGCTGTCAACTTTTGTTAACTTTTTTAAAGCTGTCAACTTGTGTTTACTTTTATTGAAGCGGTCAACTTTTGTTAACTTTTTTTGAAGCTGTCAACTTTTGTTAACTGGTTTTAAAGCTGTTAACTTTTGTTAACTTTGTTTGAAGCTGTCAACTTTTGTTAACTTTTTTGAAGCTGTCAACTTTTGTTAACTTTTTTTGAAGCTGTCAACTTTTGTTAACTTTTTTTGAAGCTGTCAACTTTTGTTAACTTTTATTAAAGTTGTCCACTTTTGTTAACTTTTTTTGAAGCTGTCAACTTTTGTTAACTTCTTTTGAAACTGTCAACTTTTGTTAACTTTTATTGAAGCTGTCAACATTTGTTAACTGTTTGTGAGGCTGTCAACTTTTGTTAACTTTTTTTTAAAGCTGTCAACTTTTGTTAACTTTTTTTAAAGCTGTCAACTTTTGTTAACTGGTTTTGAAGCTGTTAACTTTTGTTAACTTTTTTTGAAGCTGTCAACTTTTGTTAACTTTTTTGAAGCTGTTTGTTAACTTTTTTTTTGAGCTGTCAACTTTTGTTAACTTTTATTGAAGCTGTCAACTTTTGTTAACTTTTTTGGAAGCTGTCAACATTTGTTAACTTTTTTGAAGCTGTCAACTTTTGTTAACTTTTTTTAAAGCTGTCAACATTTATTAACTGTTTTTGAAGCTGTCAACTTTTGTTAACTTTTTTTAAAGCTGTCAACTTTTGTTTACTTTTTTAAAGCTGTCAACTTTTGTTAACTTTTTTAAAGCTGTCAACTTTTGTTAACTTCTTTTGAAGTTTTGTTAACTTTTTTGAAGCTGTCAACTTTTGTTAACTTCTTTGAAGTTTTGTCTTCTTTTTTGAAACTGTCAACTTTTGTGGAAGCTGTCAAGTTTTGTTAACTTTTTTTTAAAACTATCAACTTTTGTTAACTTCTTTTAAAATTTTGTTAACTTTTTTGAAGCTGTCAACTTTTATTAATTTTTTTTGAAGCTGTCAACTTTTGTTAACTTTTTGAAGCTGTCAACTTTTGTTAACTTTTTTTGAAGCTATCAACTTTTGTTAACTTTTATTGAAGCTGTCAACTTTTGTTAACTTTTTTGGAAGCTGTTAACATTTGTTAACTTTTTTGAAGCTGTCAACTTTTGTTAACTTTTTTTAAAGCTGTCAACATTTGTTAACTTTTTTTGAAGCTATCAACTTTTGTTAACTTTTATTGAAGCTGTCAACTTTTGTTAACTTTTTTGGAAGCTGTCAACATTTGTTAACTTTTTTGAAGCTGTCAACTTTTGTTAACTTTTTTTGAAGCTGTCAACTTTTGTTAACTGGTTTTGAAGCTGTCAACATTTGTTAACTTTTTTGAAGCTGTCAAATTTGTTAACTTTTTTAAAGCTGTCAACTTTTGCTAACTTTTTTTGAAGCTGTCAACTATTGTTAACTTTTTTAAAGCTCTCAACTTTTGTTAACTTTTTTAAAGCTGTCAATTTTGTTAACTTTTGTTAACTTCTTTTAAAGTTTTGTTAACTTTTTTAAAGCTGTCAACTTTTGTTAACTTCTTTTGAAGTTTTGTTAACTTTTTTGAAGCTGTCAACTTTTGTTAACTTCTTTTGATGTTTTGTCTTCTTTTTTGAAACTGTCAACTTTTGTGGAAGCTGTTAAGTTTTGTTAACTTTTTTTAAAACTGTCAACTTTTGTTAACTTTTTTAAAGCTGTCAACTTTTGTTAACTTCTTTTGAAATTTTGTTAACTTTTTTGAAGCTGTCAACATTTGTTAACTGTTTGTGAAGCTGTCAACTTTTGTTAACTTTTTTTAAAGCTGTCAACTTTTGTTAACTGGTTTTGAAGCTGTTAACTTTTGTTAATTTTTTTTGAAGCTGTCAACTTTTGTTAACTTTTTTTGAAGCTGTCAACTTTTGTTAACTGGTTTTGAAGCTGTCAACATTTGTTAACTTTTTTGAAGCTGTCAACTTTTGTTAACTCTTTTAAAGCTGTCAACTTTTGCTAACTTTTTTTGAAGCTGTCAACTTTTGTTAACTTTTTTAAAGCTCTCAACTTTTGTTAACTTTTTTAAAGCTGTCAACTTTTGTTAACTTTTGTTAACTTCTTTTAAAGTTTTGTTAACTTTTTTAAAGCTGTCAACTTTTGTTAACTTCTTTTAAAGTTTTGTTAACTTTTTTGAAGCTGTCAACTTTTGTTAACTTTTTTTAAAGCTGTCAACATTTGTTAACTTTTTTTGAAGCTATCAACTTTTGTTAACTTTTATTGAAGCTGTCAACTTTTGTTAATTTTTTTGGAAGCTGTCAACATCTGTTAACTTTTTTGAAGCTGTCAACTTTTGTTAACTTTTTTTGAAGCTGTCAACTTTGTTAACTGGTTTTGAAGCTGTCAACATTTGTTAACTTTTTTGAAGCTGTCAACTTTTGTTAACTTTTTTAAAGCTGTCAACTTTTGCTAACTTTTTTTGAAGCTGTCAACTTTTGTTAACTTTTTTAAAGCTCTCAACTTTTGTTAACTTTTTTAAAGCTGTCAACTTTTGTTAACTTTTGTTAACTTCTTTTAAAGTTTTGTTAACTTTTTTAAAGCTGTCAACTTTTGTTAACTTTTGTTAACTTTTTTTGAAGTTTTGTTAACTTTTTTGAAGCTGTCAACTTTTGTTAACTTCTTTTGATGTTTTGTCTTATTTTTTGAAACTGTCAACTTTTGTGGAAGCTGTCAAGTTTTGTTAACTTTTTTTAAAACTGTCAACTTTTGTTAACTTTTGTAAAGCTGTCAACTTTTGTTAACTTCTTTTGAAATTTTGTTAACTTTTTTGAAGCTGTCAACTTTTGTTAATTTTTTTTTAAGCTGTCAACGTTTGTTAACTTTTTGAAGCTGTCAACTTTTGTTAACTTTTTTTGAAGCTATCAACTTTTGTTAACTTTATTGAAGCTGTCAACTTTTGTTAACTTTTTTGAAGCTGTCAACTTTTGTTAACTTTTTTTTAAAGCTGTCAACTTGTGTTAACTTTTATTGAAGCGGTCAACTTTTGTTAACTTTTTTTGAAGCTGTCAACTTTTGTTTATTTTTTTAAAGCTGTCAACTTTTGTTAACTTTTTTAAAGCTGTCAACTTGTGTTTACTTTTATTGAAGCGGTCAACTTTTGTTAACTTTTTTTGAAGCTGTCAACTTTTGTTAACTGGTTTTAAAGCTGTTAACTTTTGTTAACTTTTTTTGAAGCTGTCAACTTTTGTTAACTTTTTTGAAGCTGTCAACTTTTGTTAACTTTTTTTGAAGCTGTCAACTTTTGTTAACTTTTTTTGAAGCTGTCAACTTTTGTTAACTTTTATTAAAGTTGTCCACTTTTGTTAACTTTTTTTGAAGCTGTCAACTTTTGTTAACTTCTTTTGAAACTGTCAACTTTTGTTAACTTTTATTGAAGCTGTTAACTTTTGTTAACTTTTTTTGAAGCTGTCAACTTTTGTTAACTTTTTTGAAGCTGTTTGTTAACTTTTTTTTTGAGCTGTCAACTTTTGTTAACTTTTATTGAAGCTGTCAACTTTTGTTAACTTTTTTGGAAGCTGTCAACATTTGTTAACTTTTTTGAAGCTGTCAACTTTTGTTAACTTTTTTTAAAGCTGTCAACATTTATTAACTGTTTTTGAAGCTGTCAACTTTTGTTAACTTTTTTTAAAGCTGTCAACTTTTGTTTACTTTTTTAAAGCTGTCAACTTTTGTTAACTTTTTTAAAGCTGTCAACTTTTGTTAACTTCTTTTGAAGTTTTGTTAACTTTTTTGAAGCTGTCAACTTTTGTTAACTTCTTTGAAGTTTTGTCTTCTTTTTTGAAACTGTCAACTTTTGTGGAAGCTGTCAAGTTTTGTTAACTTTTTTTTAAAACTGTCAACTTTTGTTAACTTCTTTTAAAATTTTGTTAACTTTTTTGAAGCTGTCAACTTTTATTAATTTTTTTTGAAGCTGTCAACTTTTGTTAACTTTTTGAAGCTGTCAACTTTTGTTAACTTTTTTTGAAGCTATCAACTTTTGTTAACTTTTATTGAAGCTGTCAACTTTTGTTAACTTTTTTGGAAGCTGTTAACATTTGTTAACTTTTTTGAAGCTGTCAACTTTTGTTAACTTTTTTTAAAGCTGTCAACATTTGTTAACTTTTTTTGAAGCTATCAACTTTTGTTAACTTTTATTGAAGCTGTCAACTTTTGTTAACTTTTTTGGAAGCTGTCAACATTTGTTAACTTTTTTGAAGCTGTCAACTTTTGTTAACTTTTTTTGCAGCTGTCAGCTTTTGTTAACTGGTTTTGAAGCTGTCAACATTTGTTAACTTTTTTGAAGCTGTCAACTTTGTTAACTTTTTTAAAGCTGTCAACTTTTGCTAACTTTTTTTGAAGCTGTCAACTATTGTTAACTTTTTTAAAGCTCTCAACTTTTGTTAACTTTTTTAAAGCTGTCAATTTTGTTAACTTTTGTTAACTTCTTTTAAAGTTTTGTTAACTTTTTTAAAGCTGTCAACTTTTGTTAACTTCTTTTGAAGTTTTGTTAACTTTTTTGAAGCTGTCAACTTTTGTTAACTTCTTTTGATGTTTTGTCTTCTTTTTTGAAACTGTCAACTTTTGTGGAAGCTGTCAAGTTTTGTTAACTTTTTTTAAAACTGTCAACTTTTGTTAACTTTTTTAAAGCTGTCAACTTTTGTTAACTTCTTTTGAAATTTTGTTAACTTTTTTGAAGCTGTCAACATTTGTTAACTGTTTGTGAAGCTGTCAACTTTTCTTAACTTTTTTTAAAGCTGTCAACTTTTGTTAACTTTTTTTAAAGCTGTCAACTTTTGTTAACTGGTTTTGAAGCTGTTAACTTTTGTTAATTTTTTTTGAAGCTGTCAACTTTTGTTAACTTTTTTTGAAGCTGTCAACTTTTGTTAACTGGTTTTGAAGCTGTCAACATTTGTTAACGTTTTTGAAGCTGTCAACTTTTGTTAACTCTTTTAAAGCTGTCAACTTTTGCTAACTTTTTTTGAAGCTGTCAACTTTTGTTAACTTTTTTAAAGCTCTCAACTTTTGTTAACTTTTTTAAAGCTGTCAACTTTTGTTAACTTCTTTTAAAGTTTTGTTAACTTTTTTGAAGCTGTCAACTTTTGTTAACTTTTTTTAAAGCTGTCAACATTTGTTAACTTTTTTTGAAGCTATCAACTTTTGTTAACTTTTATTGAAGCTGTCAACTTTTGTTAATTTTTTTGGAAGCTGTCAACATCTGTTAACTTTTTTGAAGCTGTCAACTTTTGTTAACTTTTTTTGAAGCTGTCAACTTTGTTAACTGGTTTTGAAGCTGTCAACATTTGTTAACTTTTTTGAAGCTGTCAACTTTTGTTAACTTTTTTAAAGCTGTCAACTTTTGCTAACTTTTTTTGAAGCTGTCAACTTTTGTTAACTTTTTTTGAAGCTGTCAACTTTGTTAACTGGTTTTGAAGCTGTCAACATTTGTTAACTTTTTTGAAGCTGTCAACTTTTGTTAACTTTTTTAAAGCTGTCAACTTTTGCTAACTTTTTTTGAAGCTGTCAACTTTTGTTAACTTTTTTAAAGCTCTCAACTTTTGTTAACTTTTTTAAAGCTGTCAACTTTTGTTAACTTTTGTTAACTTCTTTTAAAGTTTTGTTAACTTTTTTAAAGCTGTCAACTTTTGTTAACTTCTTTTGATGTTTTGTCTTATTTTTTGAAACTGTCAACTTTTGTGGAAGCTGTCAAGTTTTGTTAACTTTTTTTAAAACTGTCAACTTTTGTTAACTTTTGTAAAGCTGTCAACTTTTGTTAACTTCTTTTGAAATTTTGTTAACTTTTTTGAAGCTGTCAACTTTTGTTAATTTTTTTTTAAGCTGTCAACGTTTGTTAACTTTTTGAAGCTGTCAACTTTTGTTAACTTTTTTTGAAGCTATCAACTTTTGTTAACTTTATTGAAGCTGTCAACTTTTGTTAACTTTTTTGAAGCTGTCAACTTTTGTTAACTTTTTTTTAAAGCTGTCAACTTGTGTTAACTTTTAGTAAAGCGGTCAACTTTTGTTAACTTTTTTTGAAGCTGTCAACTTTTGTTTATTTTTTTAAAGCTGTCAACTTTTGTTAACTTTTTTAAAGCTGTCAACTTGTGTTTACTTTTATTGAAGCGGTCAACTTTTGTTAACTTTTTTTGAAGCTGTCAACTTTTGTTAACTGGTTTTAAAGCTGTTAACTTTTGTTAACTTTTTTTGAAGCTGTCAACTTTTGTTAACTTTTTTGAAGCTGTCAACTTTTGTTAACTTTTTTTGAAGCTGTCAACTTTTGTTAACTTTTTTTAAAGCTGTCAACTTTTGTTAACTTTTATTAAAGTTGTCCACTTTTGTTAACTTTTTTTGAAGCTGTCAACTTTTGTTAACTTCTTTTGAAACTGTCAACTTTTGTTAACTTTTATTGAAGCTGTCAACTTTTGTTAACTTTTATTGAAGCTGTCAACTTTTGTTAACTTTTTTGAAGCTGTCAACTTTTGTTAACATTTTTTGGAGCTGTCAACTTTTGTTAACTTTTATTGAAGCTGTCAACTTTTGTTAACTTTTTGCGAAGCTCTCAACATTTGTTAAGTTTTTTAAAGCTGTCAACTTTTGTTAACTTTTTTTAATGCTGTCAACATTTGTTAACTGTTTGTGAAGCTGTCAACTTTTGTTAACTTTTTTTTAAAGCTGTCAACTTTTGTTAACTTTTTTTAAAGCTGTCAACTTTTGTTAACTGGTTTTGAAGCTGTTAACTTTTGTTAACTTTTTTTGAAGCTGTCAACTTTTGTTAACTTTTTTGAAGCTGTTTGTTAACTTTTTTTTTGAGCTGTCAACTTTTGTTAACTTTTATTGAAGCTGTCAACTTTTGTTAACTTTTTTGGAAGCTGTCAACACTTGTTAACTTTTTTGAAGCTGTCAACTTTTGTTAACTTTTTTTAAAGCTGTCCACATTTATTAACTGTTTTTGAAGCTGTCAACTTTTGTTAACTTTTTTTAAAGCTGTCAACTTTTGTTTACTTTTTTAAAGCTGTCAATTTTTGTTAACTTCTTTTGAAGTTTTGTCTACTTTTTTGAAACTGTCAACTTTTGTTAACTTTTATTGAAGCTGTCAATTTTTGTTAACTTTTTTGAAGCTGTCAACTTTTCTTAACTTCTTTTAAAGTTATGTTAATTTTTTGAAGCTATCAACTTTTGTTAACTTCTTTTGAAGTTTTTTCTACTTTTTTTAAAGCTGTCAACATTTGTTAACTGTTTTTGAAGCTGTCAACTTTTGTTAACTTTTTTTTAAAGCTGTCAACTTTTGTTTATTTTTTTAAAGCTGTCAACTTTTGTTAACGTCTTTTGAAGTTTTGTTAACTTTTTTGAAGCTGTCAACTTTTGTTAACTTCTTTTGAAGTTTTGTCTACTTTTTTGAAACTGTCAACTTTTGTTAACTTTTATTGAAGCTGTCAATTTTTGTTAACTTTTTTGAAGCTGTCAACTTTTCTTAACTTCTTTTAAAGTTATGTTAATTTTTTGAAGCTATCAACTTTTGTTAACTTCTTTTGAAGTTTTTTCTACTTTTTTTAAAGCTGTCAACATTTGTTAACTGTTTTTGAAGCTGTCAACTTTTGTTAACTTTTTTTTAAAGCTGTCAACTTTTGTTTATTTTTTTAAAGCTGTCAACTTTTGTTAACTTTTTTAAAGCTGTCAACTTGTGTTAATTTTTATTGAAGCGGTCAACTTTTGTTAACTTTTTTTGAAGCTGTCAACTTTTGTTAACTGGTTTTGAAGCTGTTAACTTTTGTTAACTTTTTTTGAAGGTGTCAACTTTTGTTAACTTTTTTGAAGCTGTCAACTTTTGTTAACTTTTTTTGAAGCTGTCAACTTTTGTTAACTTTTTTTGAAGCTGTCAACTTTTGTTAACTTTTATTAAAGCTGTCCACTTTTGTTAACTTTTTTTGAAGCTGTCAACTTTTGTTAACTTCTTTTGAAACTGTCAACTTTTGTTAACTTTTATTGAAGCTGTCAACTTTTGTTAACTTTTATTGAAGCTGTCAACTTTTGTTAACTTTTTTGAAGCTGTCAACTTTTGTTAACATTTTTTGGAGCTGTCAACTTTTGTTTTTTTTTTAAAGCTGTCAACTATTGTTAACTTTTTTTAAAGCTGTCAACTTTTGTTAACTTTTATTGAAGCTGTCAACTTTTGTTAACTTCTTTTGAAACTGTCAACTTTTGTTAACTTTTATTAAAGCTGTCAACTTTTGTTAACTTTTATTGAAGCTGTCAACTTTTGTTAACTTTTTTGAAGCTGTCAACTTTTGTTAACATTTTTTGGAGCTGTCAACTTTTGTTAACTTTTTTTTAAAGCTGTCAACTATTGTTAACTTTTTTTAAAGCTGTCAACTTTTGTTAACTGGTTTTGAAGCTGTTAACTTTTGTTAACTTTTTTTGAAGCTGTCAACTTTTGTTAACTTTTTTTGGAGATGTCAACTTTTGTTAACTTTTATTGAAGCTGTCAACTTTTGTTAACTTTTTTGAAAGCTGTCAACATTTGTTAACTATTTTGAAGCTGTCAACTTTTGTTAACTTTTTTTAAAGCTGTCAACATTTATTAACTGTTTTTGAAGCTGTCAACTTTTGTTAACTTTTTTTTAAAGCTGTCAACTTTTGTTTACTTTTTTAAAGCTGTCAACTTTTGTTAACTTTTTTAAAGCTGTCAACTTTTGTTAACTTCTTTTGAAGTTTTGTTAACTTTTTTGAAGCTGTCAACTTTTGTTAACTTCTTTTGAAGTTTTGTCTACTTTTTTGAAACTGTCAACTTTTGTTAACTTTTATTGAAGCTGTCAATTTTTGTTAACTTTTTTGAAGCTGTCAACTTTTCTTAACTTCTTTTAAGGTTATGTTAATTTTTTTGAAGCTATCAACTTTTGTTAAATTCTTTTGAAGTTTTGTTAATTTTTTTGAAGCTGTCAACTTTTGTTAATTTCTTTTGAAGTTTTGTTAACTATTTTAAAGCTGTAAACTTTTGTCAACTTTTTTGAAGCTGTCAACTTTTGGTAACTTTTTTTAAGCTGTCAACTTTTGTTAACTTTTTTTAACTTCTTTTGAAGTTTTGTTAACTTTTATAAAGCTGTCAAATTTTGTTAACTTTTTTAAAGCTATCAACTTTTGTTAACTTTTTATAACTTCTTTTAAAGTTTGGTTAACTTTTTTGAAGCTGTCAACTTTTGCTAACTTCTTTTGAAGTTTTGTCTACTTTTATTGAAGCTGTCAATTTTTGTTAACTTTTTTGAAGCTGTCAACTTTTGTTAACTTCTTTTGAAGTTTTGTTAATTTTTTTAAAGCTATCAACTTTTGTTAAATTCTTTTGAAGTTTTGTTAACATTTTTTGGAGCTGTCAACTTTTGTTAATTTTTTTTTAAAGCTGTCAACTATTGTTAACTTTTTTTAAAGCTGTCAACTTTTGTTAACTGGTTTTGAAGCTGTTAACTTTTGTTAACTTTTTTTGAAGCTGTCAACTTTTGTTAACTTTTTTTGGAGATGTCAACTTTTGTTAACTTTTATTGAAGCTGTCTACTTTTGTTAACTTTTTTGAAAGCTGTTAACATTTGTTAACTTTTTTGAAGCTGTCAACTTTTGTTAACTTTTTTTAAAGCTGTCAACATTTATTAACTGTTTTTGAAGCTGTCAACTTTTGTTAACTTTTTTTTAAAGCTGTCAACTTTTGTTTACTTTTTTAAAGCTGTCAAATTTTGTTTACTTTTTTAAAGCTATCAACTTTTGTTAACTTTTTTAAAGCTGTCAACTTTAGTTAACTTTTGTTAACTTCTTTTTAAGTTTTGTCTACTTTTTTGAAACTGTCAACTTTTGTTAACTTTTATTGAAGCTGTCAACTTTTGTTAACTTTTTTTGAAGCTGTCAACTTTTTTTAACTGGTTTTGAAGCTGTTAACTTTTGTTAACTTTTTTTGAAGCTGTCAACTTTTGTTAACTATTTTAAAGCTGTCAACTTTTGTTAACTTTTTTTGAAGCTGTCAACTTTTGTTAACTTTTTTTGAAGCTGTCAACTTTTGTTAACTTTTATCAAAGCTGTCCACTTTTGTTAACTTTTTTTGAAGCAGTCAACTTTTGTTAACTTCTTTTGAAACTGTCAACTTTTGTTAACTTTTATTAAAGCTGTTAACTTTTGTTAACTTTTATTGAAGCTGTCAATTTTTGTTAACTATTTTGAAGCTGTCAACTTTTGTTAACTTCTTTTTATGTTTTGTCTTCTTTTTTGAAACTGTCAACTTTTGTGGAAGCTGTCAAGTTTTGTTAACTTTTTTTTAAAACTGTCAACTTTTGTTAACTTCTTTTGAAATTTTGTTAACTTTTTTGAAGCTGTCAACTTTTATTAATTTTTTTTGAAGCTGTCAACTTTTGTTAACTTTTTGAAGCTGTCAACTTTTGTTAACTTTTTTTGAAGCTATCAACTTTTGTTAACTTTTATTGAAGCTGTCAACTTTTGTTAACTTTTTTGGAAGCTGTTAACATTTGTTAACTTTTTTGAAGCTGTCAACTTTTGTTAACTTTTTTTAAAGCTGTCAACATTTGTTAACTTTTTTTGAAGCTATCAACTTTTGTTAACTTTTATTGAAGCTGTCAACTTTTGTTAACTTTTTTGGAAGCTGTCAACATTTGTTAACTTTTTTGAAGCTGTCAACTTTTGTTAACTTTTTTTGAAGCTGTCAACTTTTGTTAACTGGTTTTGAAGCTGTCAACATTTGTTAACTTTTTTGAAGCTGTCAACTTTGTTAACTTTTTTAAAGCTGTCAACTTTTGCTAACTTTTTTTGAAGCTGTCAACTATTGTTAACTTTTTTAAAGCTCTCAACTTTTGTTAACTTTTTTAAAGCTGTCAATTTTGTTAACTTTTGTTAACTTCTTTTAAAGTTTTGTTAACTTTTTTAAAGCTGTCAACTTTTGTTAACTTCTTTTGAAGTTTTGTTAACTTTTTTGAAGCTGTCAACTTTTGTTAACTTCTTTTGATGTTTTGTCTTCTTTTTTGAAACTGTCAACTTTTGTGGAAGCTGTCAAGTTTTGTTAACTTTTTTTAAAACTGTCAACTTTTGTTAACTTTTTTAAAGCTGTCAACTTTTGTTAACTTCTTTTGAAATTTTGTTAACTTTTTTGAAGCTGTCAACATTTGTTAACTGTTTGTGAAGCTGTCAACTTTTGTTAACTTTTTTTAAAGCTGTCAACTTTTGTTAACTTTTTTTAAAGCTGTCAACTTTTGTTAACTGGTTTTGAAGCTGTTAACTTTTGTTAATTTTTTTTGAAGCTGTCAACTTTTGTTAACTTTTTTTGAAGCTGTCAACTTTTGTTAACTGGTTTTGAAGCTGTCAACATTTGTTAACTTTTTTGAAGCTGTCAACTTTTGTTAACTTTTTTAAAGCTGTCAACTTTTGCTAACTTTTTTTGAAGCTGTCAACTTTTGTTAACTTTTTAAAGCTCTCAACTTTTGTTAACTTTTTTAAAGCTGTCAACTTTTGTTAACTTTTGTTAACTTCTTTTAAAGTTTTGTTAACTTTTTTAAAGCTGTCAACTTTTGTTAACTTCTTTTGAAGTTTTGTTAACTTTTTTGAAGCTGTCAACTTTTGTTAACTTTTTTTAAAGCTGTCAACATTTGTTAACTTTTTTTGAAGCTATCAACTTTTGTTAACTTTTATTGAAGCTGTCAACTTTTGTTAATTTTTTTGGAAGCTGTCAACATCTGTTAACTTTTTTGAAGCTGTCAACTTTTGTTACCTTTTTTTGAAGCTGTCAACTTTTGTTAACTGGTTTTGAAGCTGTCAACATTTGTTAACTTTTTTGAAGCTGTCAACTTTTGTTAACTTTTTTAAAGCTGTCAACTTTTGCTAACTTTTTTTGAAGCTGTCAACTTTTGTTAACTTTTTTAAAGCTCTCAACTTTTGTTAACTTTTTTAAAGCTGTCAACTTTTGTTAACTTTTGTTAACTTCTTTTAAAGTTTTGTTAACTTTTTTAAAGCTGTCAACTTTTGTTAACTTTTGTTAACTTCTTTTGAAGTTTTGTTAACTTTTTTGAAGCTGTCAACTTTTGTTAACTTCTTTTGATGTTTTGTCTTATTTTTTGAAACTGTCAACTTTTGTGGAAGCTGTCAAGTTTTGTTAACTTTTTTTAAAACTGTCAACTTTTGTTAACTTTTGTAAAGCTGTCAACTTTTGTTAACTTCTTTTGAAATTTTGTTAACTTTTTTGAAGCTGTCAACTTTTGTTAATTTTTTTTTAAGCTGTCAACGTTTGTTAACTTTTTGAAGCTGTCAACTTTTGTTAACTTTTTTTGAAGCTATCAACTTTTGTTAACTTTATTGAAGCTGTCAACTTTTGTTAACTTTTTTGGAAGCTGTCAACATTTGTTAACTTTTTTGAAGCTGTCAACTTTTGTTAACATTTTTAAAGCTGTCAACATTTGTTAACTGTTTTTGAAGCTGTCAACTTTTGTTAACTTTTTTTTAAAGCTGTCAACTTGTGTTAACTTTTATTGAAGCGGTCAACTTTTGTTAACTTTTTTTGAAGCTGTCAACTTTTGTTTATTTTTTAAAGCTGTCAACTTTTGTTAACTTTTTTAAAGCTGTCAACTTGTGTTTACTTTTATTGAAGCGGTCAACTTTTGTTAACTTTTTTTGAAGCTGTCAACTTTTGTTAACTGGTTTTAAAGCTGTTAACTTTTGTTAACTTTGTTTGAAGCTGTCAACTTTTGTTAACTTTTTTGAAGCTGTCAACTTTTGTTAACTTTTTTTGAAGCTGTCAACTTTTGTTAACTTTTTTTGAAGCTGTCAACTTTTGTTAACTTTTATTAAAGTTGTCCACTTTTGTTAACTTTTTTTGAAGCTGTCAACTTTTGTTAACTTCTTTTGAAACTGTCAACTTTTGTTAACTTTTATTGAAGCTGTCAACATTTGTTAACTGTTTGTGAAGCTGTCAACTTTTGTTAACTTTTTTTTAAAGCTGTCAACTTTTGTTAACTTTTTTTAAAGCTGTCAACTTTTGTTAACTGGTTTTGAAGCTGTTAACTTTTGTTAACTTTTTTTGAAGCTGTCAACTTTTGTTAACTTTTTTGAAGCTGTTTGTTAACTTTTTTTTTGAGCTGTCAACTTTTGTTAACTTTTATTGAAGCTGTCAACTTTTGTTAACTTTTTTGGAAGCTGTCAACATTTGTTAACTTTTTTGAAGCTGTCAACTTTTGTTAACTTTTTTTAAAGCTGTCAACATTTATTAACTGTTTTTGAAGCTGTCAACTTTTGTTAACTTTTTTTAAAGCTGTCAACTTTTGTTTACTTTTTTAAAGCTGTCAACTTTTGTTAACTTTTTTAAAGCTGTCAACTTTTGTTAACTTCTTTTGAAGTTTTGTTAACTTTTTTGAAGCTGTCAACTTTTGTTAACTTCTTTGAAGTTTTGTCTTCTTTTTTGAAACTGTCAACTTTTGTGGAAGCTGTCAAGTTTTGTTAACTTTTTTTTAAAACTATCAACTTTTGTTAACTTCTTTTAAAATTTTGTTAACTTTTTTGAAGCTGTCAACTTTTATTAATTTTTTTTGAAGCTGTCAACTTTTGTTAACTTTTTGAAGCTGTCAACTTTTGTTAACTTTTTTTGAAGCTATCAACTTTTGTTAACTTTTATTGAAGCTGTCAACTTTTGTTAACTTTTTTGGAAGCTGTTAACATTTGTTAACTTTTTTGAAGCTGTCAACTTTTGTTAACTTTTTTTAAAGCTGTCAACATTTGTTAACTTTTTTTGAAGCTATCAACTTTTGTTAACTTTTATTGAAGCTGTCAACTTTTGTTAACTTTTTTGGAAGCTGTCAACATTTGTTAACTTTTTTGAAGCTGTCAACTTTTGTTAACTTTTTTTGAAGCTGTCAACTTTTGTTAACTGGTTTTGAAGCTGTCAACATTTGTTAACTTTTTTGAAGCTGTCAAATTTGTTAACTTTTTTAAAGCTGTCAACTTTTGCTAACTTTTTTTGAAGCTGTCAACTATTGTTAACTTTTTTAAAGCTCTCAACTTTTGTTAACTTTTTTAAAGCTGTCAATTTTGTTAACTTTTGTTAACTTCTTTTAAAGTTTTGTTAACTTTTTTAAAGCTGTCAACTTTTGTTAACTTCTTTTGAAGTTTTGTTAACTTTTTTGAAGCTGTCAACTTTTGTTAACTTCTTTTGATGTTTTGTCTTCTTTTTTGAAACTGTCAACTTTTGTGGAAGCTGTCAAGTTTTGTTAACTTTTTTTAAAACTGTCAACTTTTGTTAACTTTTTTAAAGCTGTCAACTTTTGTTAACTTCTTTTGAAATTTTGTTAACTTTTTTGAAGCTGTCAACATTTGTTAACTGTTTGTGAAGCTGTCAACTTTTGTTAACTTTTTTTAAGCTGTCAACTTTTGTTAACTTTTTTTAACTTCTTTTGAAGTTTTGTCTACTTTTATTGAAGCTGTCAATTTTTGTTAACTTTTTTGAAGATGTCAACTTTTGTTAACTTCTTTTGAAGTTTTGTTAATTTTTTTAAAGCTATCAACTTTTGTTAAATTCTTTTGAAGTTTTGTTAATTTTTTTGAAGCTGTCAACTTTTGTTAACTTTTTTTGAAGTTTTGTTAACTATTTTAAAGCTGTCAACTTTTGTCAACTTTTTTGAAGCTGTCAACTTTTGTTAACTGGTTTTGAAGCTGTCAACATTTGTTAACTTTTTTGAAGCTGTCAAATTTGTTAACTTTTTTAAAGCTGTCAACTTTTGTTAACTTTTTTTGAAGCTATCAACTTTTGTTAACTTTTATTGAAGCTGTCAACTTTTGTTAACTTTTTTGGAAGCTGTCAACATTTGTTAACTTTTTTGAAGCTGTCAACTTTTGTTAACTTTTTTTGAAGCTGTCAACTTTTGTTAACTGGTTTTGAAGCTGTCAACATTTGTTAACTTTTTTGAAGCTGTCAAATTTGTTAACTTTTTTAAAGCTGTCAACTTTTGCTAACTTTTTTTGAAGCTGTCAACTATTGTTAACTTTTTTAAAGCTCTCAACTTTTGTTAACTTTTTTAAAGCTGTCAATTTTGTTAACTTTTGTTAACTTCTTTTAAAGTTTTGTTAACTTTTTTAAAGCTGTCAACTTTTGTTAACTTCTTTTGAAGTTTTGTTAACTTTTTTGAAGCTGTCAACTTTTGTTAACTTCTTTTGATGTTTTGTCTTCTTTTTTGAAACTGTCAACTTTTGTGGAAGCTGTCAAGTTTTGTTAACTTTTTTTAAAACTGTCAACTTTTGTTAACTTTTTTAAAGCTGTCAACTTTTGTTAACTTCTTTTGAAATTTTGTTAACTTTTTTGAAGCTGTCAACATTTGTTAACTGTTTGTGAAGCTGTCAACTTTTGTTAACTTTTTTTAAAGCTGTCAACTTTTGTTAACTGGTTTTGAAGCTGTTAACTTTTGTTAATTTTTTTTGAAGCTGTCAACTTTTGTTAACTTTTTTTGAAGCTGTCAACTTTTGTTAACTGGTTTTGAAGCTGTCAACATTTGTTAACTTTTTTGAAGCTGTCAACTTTTGTTAACTCTTTTAAAGCTGTCAACTTTTGCTAACTTTTTTTGAAGCTGTCAACTTTTGTTAACTTTTTTAAAGCTCTCAACTTTTGTTAACTTTTTTAAAGCTGTCAACTTTTGTTAACTTTTGTTAACTTCTTTTAAAGTTTTGTTAACTTTTTTAAAGCTGTCAACTTTTGTTAACTTCTTTTAAAGTTTTGTTAACTTTTTTGAAGCTGTCAACTTTTGTTAACTTTTTTTAAAGCTGTCAACATTTGTTAACTTTTTTTGAAGCTATCAACTTTTGTTAACTTTTATTGAAGCTGTCAACTTTTGTTAATTTTTTTGGAAGCTGTCAACATCTGTTAACTTTTTTGAAGCTGTCAACTTTTGTTAACTTTTTTTGAAGCTGTCAACTTTGTTAACTGGTTTTGAAGCTGTCAACATTTGTTAACTTTTTTGAAGCTGTCAACTTTTGTTAACTTTTTTAAAGCTGTCAACTTTTGCTAACTTTTTTTGAAGCTGTCAACTTTTGTTAACTTTTTTAAAGCTCTCAACTTTTGTTAACTTTTTTAAAGCTGTCAACTTTTGTTAACTTTTGTTAACTTCTTTTAAAGTTTTGTTAACTTTTTTAAAGCTGTCAACTTTTGTTAACTTTTGTTAACTTCTTTTGAAGTTTTGTTAACTTTTTTGAAGCTGTCAACTTTTGTTAACTTCTTTTGATGTTTTGTCTTATTTTTTGAAACTGTCAACTTTTGTGGAAGCTGTCAAGTTTTGTTAACTTTTTTTAAAACTGTCAACTTTTGTTAACTTTTGTAAAGCTGTCAACTTTTGTTAACTTCTTTTGAAATTTTGTTAACTTTTTTGAAGCTGTCAACTTTTGTTAATTTTTTTTTAAGCTGTCAACGTTTGTTAACTTTTTGAAGCTGTCAACTTTTGTTAACTTTTTTTGAAGCTATCAACTTTTGTTAACTTTATTGAAGCTGTCAACTTTTGTTAACTTTTTTGAAGCTGTCAACTTTTGTTAACTTTTTTTTAAAGCTGTCAACTTGTGTTAACTTTTATTGAAGCGGTCAACTTTTGTTAACTTTTTTTGAAGCTGTCAACTTTTGTTTATTTTTTTAAAGCTGTCAACTTTTGTTAACTTTTTTAAAGCTGTCAACTTGTGTTTACTTTTATTGAAGCGGTCAACTTTTGTTAACTTTTTTTGAAGCTGTCAACTTTTGTTAACTGGTTTTAAAGCTGTTAACTTTTGTTAACTTTTTTTGAAGCTGTCAACTTTTGTTAACTTTTTTGAAGCTGTCAACTTTTGTTAACTTTTTTTAAAGCTGTCAACTTTTGTTAACTTTTTTTGAAGCTGTCAACTTTTGTTAACTTTTATTAAAGTTGTCCACTTTTGTTAACTTTTTTTGAAGCTGTCAACTTTTGTTAACTTCTTTTGAAACTGTCAACTTTTGTTAACTTTTATTGAAGCTGTTAACTTTTGTTATTTTTTTTTGAAGCTGTCAACTTTTGTTAACTTTTTTGAAGCTGTTTGTTAACTTTTTTTTTGAGCTGTCAACTTTTGTTAACTTTTATTGAAGCTGTCAACTTTTGTTAACTTTTTTGGAAGCTGTCAACATTTGTTAACTTTTTTGAAGCTGTCAACTTTTGTTAACTTTTTTTAAAGCTGTCAACATTTATTAACTGTTTTTGAAGCTGTCAACTTTTGTTAACTTTTTTTAAAGCTGTCAACTTTTGTTTACTTTTTTAAAGCTGTCAACTTTTGTTAACTTTTTTAAAGCTGTCAACTTTTGTTAACTTCTTTTGAAGTTTTGTTAACTTTTTTGAAGCTGTCAACTTTTGTTAACTTCTTTGAAGTTTTGTCTTCTTTTTTGAAACTGTCAACTTTTGTGGAAGCTGTCAAGTTTTGTTAACTTTTTTTTAAAACTGTCAACTTTTGTTAACTTCTTTTAAAATTTTGTTAACTTTTTTGAAGCTGTCAACTTTTATTAATTTTTTTTGAAGCTGTCAACTTTTGTTAACTTTTTGAAGCTGTCAACTTTTGTTAACTTTTTTTGAAGCTATCAACTTTTGTTAACTTTTATTGAAGCTGTTAACTTTTGTTAACTTTTTTGGAAGCTGTTAACATTTGTTAACTTTTTTGAAGCTGTCAACTTTTGTTAACTTTTTTTAAAGCTGTCAACATTTGTTAACTTTTTTTGAAGCTATCAACTTTTGTTAACTTTTATTGAAGCTGTCAACTTTTGTTAACTTTTTTGGAAGCTGTCAACATTTGTTAACTTTTTTGAAGCTGTCAACTTTTGTTAACTTTTTTTGAAGCTGTCAACTTTTGTTAACTGGTTTTGAAGCTGTCAACATTTGTTAACTTTTTTGAAGCTGTCAACTTTGTTAACTTTTTTAAAGCTGTCAACTTTTGCTAACTTTTTTTGAAGCTGTCAACTATTGTTAACTTTTTTAAAGCTCTCAACTTTTGTTAACTTTTTTAAAGCTGTCAATTTTGTTAACTTTTGTTAACTTCTTTTAAAGTTTTGTTAACTTTTTTAAAGCTGTCAACTTTTGTTAACTTCTTTTGAAGTTTTGTTAACTTTTTTGAAGCTGTCAACTTTTGTTAACTTCTTTTGATGTTTTGTCTTCTTTTTTGAAACTGTCAACTTTTGTGGAAGCTGTCAAGTTTTGTTAACTTTTTTTAAAACTGTCAACTTTTGTTAACTTTTTTAAAGCTGTCAACTTTTGTTAACTTCTTTTGAAATTTTGTTAACTTTTTTGAAGCTGTCAACATTTGTTAACTGTTTGTGAAGCTGTCAACTTTTGTTAACTTTTTTTAAAGCTGTCAACTTTTGTTAACTTTTTTTAAAGCTGTCAACTTTTGTTAACTGGTTTTGAAGCTGTTAACTTTTGTTAATTTTTTTTGAAGCTGTCAACTTTTGTTAACTTTTTTTGAAGCTGTCAACTTTTGTTAACTGGTTTTGAAGCTGTCAACATTTGTTAACGTTTTTGAAGCTGTCAACTTTTGTTAACTCTTTTAAAGCTGTCAACTTTTGCTAACTTTTTTTGAAGCTGTCAACTTTTGTTAACTTTTTTAAAGCTCTCAACTTTTGTTAACTTTTTTAAAGCTGTCAACTTTTGTTAACTTCTTTTAAAGTTTTGTTAACTTTTTTGAAGCTGTCAACTTTTGTTAACTTTTTTTAAAGCTGTCAACATTTGTTAACTTTTTTTGAAGCTATCAACTTTTGTTAACTTTTATTGAAGCTGTCAACTTTTGTTAATTTTTTTGGAAGCTGTCAACATCTGTTAACTTTTTTGAAGCTGTCAACTTTTGTTAACTTTTTTTGAAGCTGTCAACTTTGTTAACTGGTTTTGAAGCTGTCAACATTTGTTAACTTTTTTGAAGCTGTCAACTTTTGTTAACTTTTTTAAAGCTGTCAACTTTTGCTAACTTTTTTTGAAGCTGTCAACTTTTGTTAACTTTTTTAAAACTCTCAACTTTTGTTAACTTTTTTAAAGCTGTCAACTTTTGTTAACTTTTGTTAACTTCTTTTAAAGTTTTGTTAACTTTTTTAAAGCTGTCAACTTTTGTTAACTTTTGTTAACTTCTTTTGAAGTTTTGTTAACTTTTTTAAAGCTGTCAACTTTTGTTAACTTCTTTTGATGTTTTGTCTTATTTTTTGAAACTGTCAACTTTTGTGGAAGCTGTCAAGTTTTGTTAACTTTTTTTAAAACTGTCAACTTTTGTTAACTTTTGTAAAGCTGTCAACTTTTGTTAACTTCTTTTGAAATTTTGTTAACTTTTTTGAAGCTGTCAACTTTTGTTAATTTTTTTTTAAGCTGTCAACGTTTGTTAACTTTTTGAAGCTGTCAACTTTTGTTAACTTTTTTTGAAGCTATCAACTTTTGTTAACTTTATTGAAGCTGTCAACTTTTGTTAACTTTTTTGAAGCTGTCAACTTTTGTTAACTTTTTTTTAAAGCTGTCAACTTGTGTTAACTTTTATTAAAGCGGTCAACTTTTGTTAACTTTTTTTGAAGCTGTCAACTTTTGTTTATTTTTTTAAAGCTGTCAACTTTTGTTAACTTTTTTAAAGCTGTCAACTTGTGTTTACTTTTATTGAAGCGGTCAACTTTTGTTAACTTTTTTTGAAGCTGTCAACTTTTGTTAACTGGTTTTAAAGCTGTTAACTTTTGTTAACTTTTTTTGAAGCTGTCAACTTTTGTTAACTTTTTTGAAGCTGTCAACTTTTGTTAACTTTTTTTGAAGCTGTCAACTTTTGTTAACTTTTTTTAAAGCTGTCAACTTTTGTTAACTTTTATTAAAGTTGTCCACTTTTGTTAACTTTTTTTGAAGCTGTCAACTTTTGTTAACTTCTTTTGAAACTGTCAACTTTTGTTAACTTTTATTGAAGCTGTCAACTTTTGTTAACTTTTATTGAAGCTGTCAACTTTTGTTAACTTTTTTGAAGCTGTCAACTTTTGTTAACATTTTTTGGAGCTGTCAACTTTTGTTAACTTTTATTGAAGCTGTCAACTTTTGTTAACTTTTTGCGAAGCTCTCAACATTTGTTAAGTTTTTTAAAGCTGTCAACTTTTGTTAACTTTTTTTAATGCTGTCAACATTTGTTAACTGTTTGTGAAGCTGTCAACTTTTGTTAACTTTTTTTTAAAGCTGTCAACTTTTGTTAACTTTTTTTAAAGCTGTCAACTTTTGTTAACTGGTTTTGAAGCTGTTAACTTTTGTTAACTTTTTTTGAAGCTGTCAACTTTTGTTAACTTTTTTGAAGCTGTTTGTTAACTTTTTTTTTGAGCTGTCAACTTTTGTTAACTTTTATTGAAGCTGTCAACTTTTGTTAACTTTTTTGGAAGCTGTCAACACTTGTTAACTTTTTTAAAGCTGTCAACTTTTGTTAACTTTTTTTAAAGCTGTCCACATTTATTAACTGTTTTTGAAGCTGTCAACTTTTGTTAACTTTTTTTAAAGCTGTCAACTTTTGTTTACTGTTTTAAAGCTGTCAATTTTTGTTAACTTCTTTTGAAGTTTTGTCTACTTTTTTGAAACTGTCAACTTTTGTTAACTTTTATTGAAGCTGTCAATTTTTGTTAACTTTTTTAAAGCTGTCAACTTTTCTTAACTTCTTTTAAAGTTATGTTAATTTTTTGAAGCTATCAACTTTTGTTAACTTCTTTTGAAGTTTTTTCTACTTTTTTTAAAGCTGTCAACATTTGTTAACTGTTTTTGAAGCTGTCAACTTTTGTTAACTTTTTTTTAAAGCTGTCAACTTTTGTTTATTTTTTTAAAGCTGTCAATTTTTGTTAACGTCTTTTGAAGTTTTGTTAACTTTTTTGAAGCTGTCAACTTTTGTTAACTTCTTTTGAAGTTTTGTCTACTTTTTTGAAACTGTCAACTTTTGTTAACTTTTATTGAAGCTGTCAATTTTTGTTAACTTTTTTGAAGCTGTCAACTTTTCTTAACTTCTTTTAAAGTTATGTTAATTTTTTGAAGCTATCAACTTTTGTTAACTTCTTTTGAAGTTTTTTCTACTTTTTTTAAAGCTGTCAACATTTGTTAACTGTTTTTGAAGCTGTCAACTTTTGTTAACTTTTTTTTAAAGCTGTCAACTTTTGTTTATTTTTTTAAAGCTGTCAACTTTTGTTAACTTTTTTAAAGCTGTCAACTTGTGTTAATTTTTATTGAAGCGGTCAACTTTTGTTAACTTTTTTTGAAGCTGTCAACTTTTGTTAACTGGTTTTGAAGCTGTTAACTTTTGTTAACTTTTTTTTAAGGTGTCAACTTTTGTTAACTTTTTTGAAGCTGTCAACTTTTGTTAACTTTTTTTGAAGCTGTCAACTTTTGTTAACTTTTTTTGAAGCTGTCAACTTTTGTTAACTTTTATTAAAGCTGTCCACTTTTGTTAACTTTTTTTCAAGCTGTCAACTTTTGTTAACTTCTTTTGAAACTGTCAACTTTTGTTAACTTTTATTGAAGCTGTCAACTTTTGTTAACTTTTATTGAAGCTGTCAACTTTTGTTAACTTTTTTGAAGCTGTCAACTTTTGTTAACATTTTTTGGAGCTGTCAACTTTTGTTTTTTTTTTAAAGCTGTCAACTATTGTTAACTTTTTTTAAAGCTGTCAACTCTTATTAACTTTTATTGAAGCTGTCAACTTTTGTTAACTTCTTTTGAAACTGTCAACTTTTGTTAACTTTTATTGAAGCTGTCAACTTTTGTTAACTTTTATTGAAGCTGTCAACTTTTGTTAACTTTTTTGAAGCTGTCAACTTTTGTTAACATTTTTTGGAGCTGTCAACTTTTGTTAACTTTTTTTTAAAGCTGTCAACTATTGTTAACTTTTTTTAAAGCTGTCAACTTTTGTTAACTGGTTTTGAAGCTGTTAACTTTTGTTAACTTTTTTTGAAGCTGTCAACTTTTGTTAACTTTTTTTGGAGATGTCAACTTTTGTTAACTTTTATTGAAGCTGTCAACTTTTGTTAACTTTTTTGAAAGCTGTCAACATTTGTTAACTATTTTGAAGCTGTCAACTTTTGTTAACTTTTTTTAAAGCTGTCAACATTTATTAACTGTTTTTGAAGCTGTCAACTTTTGTTAACTTTTTTTTAAAGCTGTCAACTTTTGTTTACTTTTTTAAAGCTGTCAACTTTTGTTAACTTTTTTAAAGCTGTCAACTTTTGTTAACTTCTTTTGAAGTTTTGTTAACTTTTTTGAAGCTGTCAACTTTTGTTAACTTCTTTTGAAGTTTTGTCTACTTTTTTGAAACTGTCAACTTTTGTTAACTTTTATTGAAGCTGTCAATTTTTGTTAACTTTTTTGAAGCTGTCAACTTTTCTTAACTTCTTTTAAGGTTATGTTAATTTTTTTGAAGCTATCAACTTTTGTTAAATTCTTTTGAAGTTTTGTTAATTTTTTTGAAGCTGTCAACTTTTGTTAATTTCTTTTGAAGTTTTGTTAACTATTTTAAAGCTGTAAACTTTTGTCAACTTTTTTGAAGCTGTCAACTTTTGGTAACTTTTTTTAAGCTGTCAACTTTTGTTAACTTTTTTTAACTTCTTTTGAAGTTTTGTTAACTTTTATAAAGCTGTCAAATTTTGTTAACTTTTTTAAAGCTATCAACTTTTGTTAACTTTTTATAACTTCTTTTGAAGTTTGGTTAACTTTTTTGAAGCTGTCAACTTTTGCTAACTTCTTTTGAAGTTTTGTCTACTTTTATTGAAGCTGTCAATTTTTGTTAACTTTTTTGAAGCTGTCAACTTTTGTTAACTTCTTTTGAAGTTTTGTTAATTTTTTTAAAGCTATCAACTTTTGTTAAATTCTTTTGAAGTTTTGTTAACATTTTTTGGAGCTGTCAACTTTTGTTAACTTTTTTTTAAAGCTGTCAACTATTGTTAACTTTTTTTAAAGCTGTCAACTTTTGTTAACTGGTTTTGAAGCTGTTAACTTTTGTTAACTTTTTTTGAAGCTGTCAACTTTTGTTAACTTTTTTTGGAGATGTCAACTTTTGTTAACTTTTATTGAAGCTGTCAACTTTTGTTAACTTTTTTGAAAGCTGTCAACATTTGTTAACTTTTTTGAAGCTGTCAACTTTTGTTAACTTTTTTTAAAGCTGTCAACATTTATTAACTGTTTTTGAAGCTGTCAACTTTTGTTAACTTTTTTTTAAAGCTGTCAACTTTTGTTTACTTTTTTAAAGCTGTCAACTTTTGTTTACTTTTTTAAAGCTGTCAACTTTTGTTAACTTCTTTTGAAGTTTTGTTAACTTTTTTGAAGCTGTCAACTTTTGTTAACTTCTTTTGAAGTTTTGTCTACTTTTTTGAAACTGTCAACTTTTGTTAACTTTTATTGAAGCTGTCAATTTTTGTTAACTTTTTTGAAGCTGTCAACTTTTCTTAACTTCTTGTAAAGTTATGTTAATTTTTTTGAAGCTATCAACTTTTGTTAAATTCTTTTGAAGTTTTGTCTACTTTTTTTAAAACTGTCAACATTTGTTAACTGTTTTTGAAGCTGTCAACTTTTGTTAACTTTGTTTTAAAGCTGTCAACTTTTGTTTATTTTTTTAAAGCTGTCAACTTTTGTTAACTTTTTTAAAGCTGTCAACTTGTGTTAACTTTTATTGAAGCGGTCAACTTTTGTTAACTTTTTTTGAAGCTGTCAACTTTTGTTAACTGGTTTTGAAGCTGTTAACTTTTGTTAACTTTTTTTGAAGCTGTCAACTTTTGTTAACTTTTTTGAAGCTGTCAACTTTTGTTAAATTTTTTTGAAGCTGTCAACTTTTGTTAACTTTTTTTGAAGCTGTCAACTTTTGTTAACTTTTATTAAAGCTGTCCACTTTTGTTAACTTTTTTTGAAGCTGTCAACTTTTGTTAATTTCTTTTGAAACTGTCAACTTCTGTTAACTTTTATTGAAGCTGTCAACTTTTGTTAACTTTTATTGAAGCTGTCAACTTTTGAAAACTTTTTTGAAGCTGTCAACTTTTGTTAACATTTTTTGGAGCTGTCAACTTTTGTTAACTTTTTTTTAAAGCTGTCAACTATTGTTAACTTTTTTTAAAGCTGTCAACTTTTGTTAACTGGTTTTGAAGCTGTTAACTTTTGTTAATTTTTTTTGAAGCTGTCAACTTTTGTTAACTTTTTTTGGAGCTGTCAACTTTTGTTAACTTTTATTGAAGCTGTCAACTTTTGTTAACTTTTTTGAAAGCTGTCAACATTTGTTAACTTTTTTGAAGCTGTCAACTTTTGTTAACTTTTTTTAAAGCTGTCAACATTTATTAACTGTTTTTGAAGCTGTCAACTTTTGTTAACTTTTTTTTAAAGCTGTCAACTTTTGTTTACTTTTTTAAAGCTGTCAACTATTGTTAACTTTTTTAAAGCTGTCAACTTTTGTTAACTTCTTTTGAAGTTTTGTTAACTTTTTTGAAGCTGTCAACTTTTGTTAACTTCTTTTGAAGTTTTGTCTACTTTTTTGAAACTGTCAACTTTTGTTAACTTTTATTGAAGCTGTCAATTTTTGTTAACTTTTTTGAAGCTGTCAACTTTTCTTAACTTCTTTTAAAGTTATGTTAATTTTTTTGAAGCTATCAACTTTTGTTAAATTCTTTTGAAGTTTTGTTAATTTTTTTGAAGCTGTCAACTTTTGTTAATTTCTTTTGAAGTTTTGTTAACTATTTTAAAGCTGTAAACTTTTGTCAACTTTTTTGAAGCTGTCAACTTTTGCTAACTTTTTTTGAAGCTGTCAACTTTTGTTAACTTTTTTTAAGCTGTCAACTTTTGTTAACTTTTTTTAACTTCTTTTGAAGTTTTGTTAACTTTTATAAAGCTGTCAAATTTTGTTAACTTTTTTAAAGCTATCAACTTTTGTTAACTTTTTTTAACTTCTTTTGAAGTTTGGTTAACTTTTTTGAAGCTGTCAACTTTTGCTAACTTCTTTTGAAGTTTTGTCTACTTTTATTGAAGCTGTCAATTTTTTTAACTTTTTTGAAGCTGTCAACTTTTGTTAACTTCTTTTAAAGTTTTGTTAATTTTTTTAAAGCTATCAACTTTTGTTAAATTCTTTTGAAGTTTTGTTAATTTTTTTGAAGCTGTCAACTTTTGTTAACTTTTTTTGAAGTTTTGTTAACTGTTTTAAAGCTGTCAACTTTTGTCAACTTTTTTGAAGCTGTCAACTTTTGCTAACTTTTTTGGAAACTGTCAACATTTGTTAACTTTTTTGAAGCTGTAAACTTTTGTTAACTTTTTTTAAAGCTGTCAACATTTGTTAACTGTTTTTGAAGCTGTCAACTTTTGTTAACTTTTTTTTAAAGCTGTCAAATTTTGTTTACTTTTTTAAAGCTGTCAACTTTTGTTAACTTTTTTAAAGCTGTCAACTTTTGTTAACTTCTTTTGAAGTTTTGTCTACTTTTTTGAAACTGTCAACTTTTGTTAACTTTTATTGAAGCTGTCAATTTTTGTTAACTTTTTTGAAGCTGTCAACTTTTCTTAACTTCTTTTAAAGTTATGTTAATTTTTTTGAAGCTATCAACTTTTGTTAAATTCTTTTGAAGTTTTGTTAATTTTTTTGAAGCTGTCAACTTTTGTTAATTTTTTTTGAAGTTTTGTTAACTATTTTAAAGCTGTAAACTTTTGTCAACTTTTTTGAAGCTGTCAACTTTTGCTAACTTTTTTTGAAGCTGTCAACTTTTGTTAACTTTTTTTAAGCTGTCAACTTTTGTTAACTTTTTTTAACTTTTTTTGAAGTTTTGTTAACTTTTATAAAGCTGTCAAATTGTGTTAACTCTTTTAAAGCTATCAACTTTTGTTAACTTTTTTTAACTTCTTTTGAAGTTTGGTTAACTTTTTTGAAGCTGTCAACTTTTGCTAACTTCTTTTGAAGTTTTGTCTACTTTTATTGAAGCTGTCAATTTTTGTTAACTTTTTTGAAGCTGTCAACTTTTGTTAACTTCTTTTAAAGTTTTGTTAATTTTTTTAAATCTATCAACTTTTGTTAAATTCTTTTGAAGTTTTGTTAATTTTTTTGAAGCTGTCAACTTTTGTTAACTTTTTTTGACGTTTTGTTAACTATTTTAAAGCTGTCAACTTTTGTCAACTTTTTTGAAGCTGTCAACTTTTGCTAACTTTTTTGGAAACTGTCAACATTTGTTAACTTTTTTGAAGCTGTAAACTTTTGTTAACTTTTTTTAAAGCTGTCAACATTTGTTAACTGTTTTTGAAGCTGTCAACTTTTGTTAACTTTTTTTTAAAGCTGTCAAATTTTGTTTACTTTTTTAAAGCTGTCAACTTTTGTTAACTTTTTTAAAGCTGTCAACTTTTGTTAACTTTTGTTAACTTCTTTTTAAGTTTTGTCTACTTTTTTGAAACTGTCAACTGTTGTTTACTTTTATTGAAGCTGTCAACTTTTGTTAACTTTTTTTGAAGCTGTCAACTTTTTTTAACTGGTTTTGAAGCTGTTAACTTTTGTTAACTGTTTTTGAAGCTGTCAACTTTTGTTAACTTTTTTAAAGCTGTCAACTTTTGTTAACTTTTTTTGAAGCTGTCAACTTTTGTTAACTTTTTTTGAAGCTGTCAACTTTTGTTAACTTTTATTAAAGCTGTCCACTTTTGTTAACTTTTTTTGAAGCAGTCAACTTTTGTTAACTTCTTTTGAAACTGTCAACTTTTGTTAACTTTTATTAAAGCTGTTAACTTTTGTTAACTTTTATTGAAGCTGTCAACTTTTGTTAACTTTTATTGAAGCTGTCAACTTTTGTTAACTTTTTTGAAGCTGTCAACTTTTGTTAACATTTTTTGGAGCTGTCAACTTTTGTTAACTTTTTTTTAAAGCTGTCAACTATTGTTAACTTTTTTTAAAGCTGTCAACTTTTGTTAACTTTTATTGAAGCTGTCAACTTTTGTTAACTTCTTTTGAAACTGTCAACTTTTGTTAACTTTTATTGAAGCTCTCAACTTTTGTTAACTTTTATTGAAGCTGTCAACTTTTGTTAACTTTTTTGAAGCTGTCAACTTTTGTTAACATTTTTTGGAGCTGTCAACTTTTGTTAACTTTTTTTTAAAGCTGTCAACTATTGTTAACTTTTTTTAAAGCTGTCAACTTTTGTTAACTGGTTTTGAAGCTGTTAACTTTTGTTAACTGTTTTTGAAGCTGTCAACTTTTGTTAACTTTTTTTGGAGCTGTCAACTTTTGTTAACTTTTATTGAAGCTGTCAACTTTTGTTAACTTTTTTGAAAGCTGTCAACATTTGTTAACTTTTTTGAAGCTGTCAAGTTTTGTTAACTTTTTTTAAAGCTGTCAACATTTATTAACTGTTTTTGAAGCTGTCAACTTTTGTTAACTTTTTTTTAAAGCTGTCAACTTTTGTTTACTTTTTTAAAGCTGTCAACTTTTGTTAACTTTTTTAAAGCTGTCAACTTTTGTTAACTTCTTTTGAAGTTTTGTTAACTTTTTTGAAGCTGTCAACTTTTGTTAACTTCTTTTGAAGTTTTGTCTACTTTTTTGAAACTGTCAATTTTTGTTAACTTTTATTGAAGCTGTCAATTTTTGTTAACTTTTTTGAAGCTGTCAACTTTTCTTAACTTCTTTTAAAGTTATGTTAATTTTTTTGAAGCTATCAACTTTTGTTAAATTCTTTTGAAGTTTTGTTAATTTTTTTGAAGCTGTCAACTTTTGTTAATTTCTTTTGAAGTTTTGTTAACTATTTTAAAGCTGTAAACTTTTGTCAACTTTTTTGAAGCTGTCAACTTTTGCTAACTTTTTTTGAAGCTGTCAACTTTTGTTAACTTTTTTTAAGCTGTCAACTTTTGTTAACTTTTTTTAACTTCTTTTGAAGTTTTGTTAACTTTTATAAAGCTGTCAAATTTTGTTAACTTTTTTAAAGCTATCAACTTTTGTTAACTTTTTATAACTTCTTTTGAAGTTTGGTTAACTTTTTTGAAGCTGTCAACTTTTGCTAACTTCTTTTAAAGTTTTGTCTACTTTTATTAAAGCTGTCAATTTTTGTTAACTTTTTTGAAGCTGTCAACTTTTGTTAACTTCTTTTGAAGTTTTGTTAATTTTTTTAAAGCTATCAACTTTTGTTAAATTCTTTTGAAGTTTTGTTAATTTTTTTGAAGCTGTCAACTTTTGTTAACTTTTTTTGAAGTTTTGTTAACTATTTTAAAGCTGTCAACTTTTGTCAACTTTTTTGAAGCTGTCAACTTTTGCTAACTTTTTTGGAAACTGTCAACATTTGTTAACTTTTTTGAAGCTGTAAACTTTTGTTAACTTTTTTTAAAGCTGTCAACATTTGTTAACTGTTTTTGAAGCTGTCAACTTTTGTTAACTTTTTTGAAGCTGTCAACTTTTGTTAACATTTTTTGGAGCTGTCAACTTTTGTTAACTTTTTTTTAAAGCTGTCAACTATTGTTAACTTTTTTTAAAGCTGTCAACTTTTGTTAACTGGTTTTGAAGCTGTTAACTTTTGTTAACTTTTTTTGAAGCTGTCAACTTTTGTTAACTTTTTTTGGAGCTGTCAACTTTTGTTAACTTTTATTGAAGCTGTCAACTTTTGTTAACTTTTTTGAAAGCTGTCAACATTTGTTAACTTTTTTGAAGCTGTCAACTTTTGTTAACTTTTTTTAAAGCTGTCAACATTTATTAACTGTTTTTGAAGCTGTCAACTTTTGTTAACTTTTTTTTAAAGCTGTCAACTTTTGTTTACTTTTTTAAAGCTGTCAACTTTTGTTAACTTTTTTAAAGCTGTCAACTTTTGTTAACTTCTTTTGAAGTTTTGTTAACTTTTTTGAAGCTGTCAACTTTTGTTAACTTCTTTTGAAGTTTTGTCTACTTTTTTGAAACTGTCAACTTTTGTTAACTTTTATTGAAGCTGTCAATTTTTGTTAACTTTTTTGAAGCTGTCAACTTTTCTTAACTTCTTTTAAAGTTATGTTAATTTTTTTGAAGCTATCAACTTTTGTTAAATTCTTTTGAAGTTTTGTTAATTTTTTTGAAGCTGTCAACTTTTGTTAATTTCTTTTGAAGTTTTGTTAACTATTTTAAGGCTGTAAACTTTTGTCAACTTTTTTGAAGCTGTCAACTTTTGCTAACTTTTTTTGAAGCTGTCAACTTTTGTTAACTTTTTTTAAGCTGTCAACTTTTGTTAACTTTTTTTAACTTCTTTTGAAGTTTTGTTAACTTTTATAAAGCTGTCAAATTTTGTTAACTTTTTTAAAGCTATCAACTTTTGTTAACTTTTTATAACTTCTTTTGAAGTTTGGTTAACTTTTTTGAAGCTGTCAACTTTTGCTAACTTCTTTTAAAGTTTTGTCTACTTTTATTGAAGCTGTCAATTTTTGTTAACTTTTTTGAAGCTGTCAACTTTTGTTAACTTCTTTTGAAGTTTTGTTAATTTTTTTAAAGCTATCAACTTTTGTTAAATTCTTTTGAAGTTTTGTTAATTTTTTTGAAGCTGTCAACTTTTGTTAACTTTTTTTGAAGTTTTGTTAACTATTTTAAAGCTGTCAACTTTTGTCAACTTTTTTGAAGCTGTCAACTTTTGCTAACTTTTTTGGAAACTGTCAACATTTGTTAACTTTTTTGAAGCTGTAAACATTTGTTAACTTTTTTTAAAGCTGTCAACATTTGTTAACTGTTTTTGAAGCTGTCAACTTTTGTTAACTTTTTTTTAAAGCTGTCAAATTTTGTTAACTTTTTTAAAGCTGTCAACTTTTGTTAACTTCTTTTGAAGTTTTGTTAACTTTTTTGAAGCTGTCAACTTTTGTTAACTTCTTTTGAAGTTTTGTCTACTTTTTTGAAACTGTCAACTTTTGTTAACTTTTATTGAAGCTGTCAATTTTTGTTAACTTTTTTGAAGCTGTCAACTTTTCTTAACTTCTTTTAAAGTTATGTTAATTTTTTTGAAGCTATCAACTTTTGTTAACTTCTTAAGTTTTGTCTACTTTTTTTAAAGCTGTCAACATTTGTTAACTGTTTTTGAAGCTGTCAACTTTTGTTAACTTTTTTGAAGCTGTCAACTTTTGTTAACTTTTTTTGAAGCTGTCAACTTTTGTTAACTTTTTTTGAAGCTGTCAACTTTTGTTAACTTTTATTAAAGCTGTCCACTTTTGTTAACTTTTTTTCAAGCTGTCAACTTTTGTTAACTTCTTTTGAAACTGTCAACTTTTGTTAACTTTTATTGAAGCTGTCAACTTTTGTTAACTTTTATTGAAGCTGTCAACTTTTGTTAACTTTTTTGAAGCTGTCAACTTTTGTTAACATTTTTTGGAGCTGTCAACTTTTGTTTTTTTTTTAAAGCTGTCAACTATTGTTAACTTTTTTTAAAGCTGTCAACTCTTATTAACTTTTATTGAAGCTGTCAACTTTTGTTAACTTCTTTTGAAACTGTCAACTTTTGTTAACTTTTATTGAAGCTGTCAACTTTTGTTAACTTTTATTGAAGCTGTCAACTTTTGTTAACTTTTTTGAAGCTGTCAACTTTTGTTAACATTTTTTGGAGCTGTCAACTTTTGTTAACTTTTTTTTAAAGCTGTCAACTATTGTTAACTTTTTTTAAAGCTGTCAACTTTTGTTAACTGGTTTTGAAGCTGTTAACTTTTGTTAACTTTTTTTGAAGCTGTCAACTTTTGTTAACTTTTTTTGGAGATGTCAACTTTTGTTAACTTTTATTGAAGCTGTCAACTTTTGTTAACTTTTTTGAAAGCTGTCAACATTTGTTAACTATTTTGAAGCTGTCAACTTTTGTTAACTTTTTTTAAAGCTGTCAACATTTATTAACTGTTTTTGAAGCTGTCAACTTTTGTTAACTTTTTTTTAAAGCTGTCAACTTTTGTTTACTTTTTTAAAGCTGTCAACTTTTGTTAACTTTTTTAAAGCTGTCAACTTTTGTTAACTTCTTTTGAAGTTTTGTTAACTTTTTTGAAGCTGTCAACTTTTGTTAACTTCTTTTGAAGTTTTGTCTACTTTTTTGAAACTGTCAACTTTTGTTAACTTTTATTGAAGCTGTCAATTTTTGTTAACTTTTTTGAAGCTGTCAACTTTTCTTAACTTCTTTTAAGGTTATGTTAATTTTTTTGAAGCTATCAACTTTTGTTAAATTCTTTTGAAGTTTTGTTAATTTTTTTGAAGCTGTCAACTTTTGTTAATTTCTTTTGAAGTTTTGTTAACTATTTTAAAGCTGTAAACTTTTGTCAACTTTTTTGAAGCTGTCAACTTTTGGTAACTTTTTTTAAGCTGTCAACTTTTGTTAACTTTTTTTAACTTCTTTTGAAGTTTTGTTAACTTTTATAAAGCTGTCAAATTTTGTTAACTTTTTTAAAGCTATCAACTTTTGTTAACTTTTTATAACTTCTTTTGAAGTTTGGTTAACTTTTTTGAAGCTGTCAACTTTTGCTAACTTCTTTTGAAGTTTTGTCTACTTTTATTGAAGCTGTCAATTTTTGTTAACTTTTTTGAAGCTGTCAACTTTTGTTAACTTCTTTTGAAGTTTTGTTAATTTTTTTAAAGCTATCAACTTTTGTTAAATTCTTTTGAAGTTTTGTTAACATTTTTTGGAGCTGTCAACTTTTGTTAACTTTTTTTTAAAGCTGTCAACTATTGTTAACTTTTTTTAAAGCTGTCAACTTTTGTTAACTGGTTTTGAAGCTGTTAACTTTTGTTAACTTTTTTTGAAGCTGTCAACTTTTGTTAACTTTTTTTGGAGATGTCAACTTTTGTTAACTTTTATTGAAGCTGTCAACTTTTGTTAACTTTTTTGAAAGCTGTCAACATTTGTTAACTTTTTTGAAGCTGTCAACTTTTGTTAACTTTTTTTAAAGCTGTCAACATTTATTAACTGTTTTTGAAGCTGTCAACTTTTGTTAACTTTTTTTTAAAGCTGTCAACTTTTGTTTACTTTTTTAAAGCTGTCAACTTTTGTTTACTTTTTTAAAGCTGTCAACTTTTGTTAACTTCTTTTGAAGTTTTGTTAACTTTTTTGAAGCTGTCAACTTTTGTTAACTTCTTTTGAAGTTTTGTCTACTTTTTTGAAACTGTCAACTTTTGTTAACTTTTATTGAAGCTGTCAATTTTTGTTAACTTTTTTGAAGCTGTCAACTTTTCTTAACTTCTTGTAAAGTTATGTTAATTTTTTTGAAGCTATCAACTTTTGTTAAATTCTTTTGAAGTTTTGTCTACTTTTTTTAAAACTGTCAACATTTGTTAACTGTTTTTGAAGCTGTCAACTTTTGTTAACTTTGTTTTAAAGCTGTCAACTTTTGTTTATTTTTTTAAAGCTGTCAACTTTTGTTAACTTTTTTAAAGCTGTCAACTTGTGTTAACTTTTATTGAAGCGGTCAACTTTTGTTAACTTTTTTTGAAGCTGTCAACTTTTGTTAACTGGTTTTGAAGCTGTTAACTTTTGTTAACTTTTTTTGAAGCTGTCAACTTTTGTTAACTTTTTTGAAGCTGTCAACTTTTGTTAAATTTTTTTGAAGCTGTCAACTTTTGTTAACTTTTTTTGAAGCTGTCAACTTTTGTTAACTTTTATTAAAGCTGTCCACTTTTGTTAACTTTTTTTGAAGCTGTCAACTTTTGTTAATTTCTTTTGAAACTGTCAACTTCTGTTAACTTTTATTGAAGCTGTCAACTTTTGTTAACTTTTATTGAAGCTGTCAACTTTTGAAAACTTTTTTGAAGCTGTCAACTTTTGTTAACATTTTTTGGAGCTGTCAACTTTTGTTAACTTTTTTTTAAAGCTGTCAACTATTGTTAACTTTTTTTAAAGCTGTCAACTTTTGTTAACTGGTTTTGAAGCTGTTAACTTTTGTTAATTTTTTTTGAAGCTGTCAACTTTTGTTAACTTTTTTTGGAGCTGTCAACTTTTGTTAACTTTTATTGAAGCTGTCAACTTTTGTTAACTTTTTTGAAAGCTGTCAACATTTGTTAACTTTTTTGAAGCTGTCAACTTTTGTTAACTTTTTTTAAAGCTGTCAACATTTATTAACTGTTTTTGAAGCTGTCAACTTTTGTTAACTTTTTTTTAAAGCTGTCAACTTTTGTTTACTTTTTTAAAGCTGTCAACTATTGTTAACTTTTTTAAAGCTGTCAACTTTTGTTAACTTCTTTTGAAGTTTTGTTAACTTTTTTGAAGCTGTCAACTTTTGTTAACTTCTTTTGAAGTTTTGTCTACTTTTTTGAAACTGTCAACTTTTGTTAACTTTTATTGAAGCTGTCAATTTTTGTTAACTTTTTTGAAGCTGTCAACTTTTCTTAACTTCTTTTAAAGTTATGTTAATTTTTTTGAAGCTATCAACTTTTGTTAAATTCTTTTGAAGTTTTGTTAATTTTTTTGAAGCTGTCAACTTTTGTTAATTTCTTTTGAAGTTTTGTTAACTATTTTAAAGCTGTAAACTTTTGTCAACTTTTTTGAAGCTGTCAACTTTTGCTAACTTTTTTTGAAGCTGTCAACTTTTGTTAACTTTTTTTAAGCTGTCAACTTTTGTTAACTTTTTTTAACTTCTTTTGAAGTTTTGTTAACTTTTATAAAGCTGTCAAATTTTGTTAACTTTTTTAAAGCTATCAACTTTTGTTAACTTTTTTTAACTTCTTTTGAAGTTTGGTTAACTTTTTTGAAGCTGTCAACTTTTGCTAACTTCTTTTGAAGTTTTGTCTACTTTTATTGAAGCTGTCAATTTTTTTAACTTTTTTGAAGCTGTCAACTTTTGTTAACTTCTTTTAAAGTTTTGTTAATTTTTTTAAAGCTATCAACTTTTGTTAAATTCTTTTGAAGTTTTGTTAATTTTTTTGAAGCTGTCAACTTTTGTTAACTTTTTTTGAAGTTTTGTTAACTGTTTTAAAGCTGTCAACTTTTGTCAACTTTTTTGAAGCTGTCAACTTTTGCTAACTTTTTTGGAAACTGTCAACATTTGTTAACTTTTTTGAAGCTGTAAACTTTTGTTAACTTTTTTTAAAGCTGTCAACATTTGTTAACTGTTTTTGAAGCTGTCAACTTTTGTTAACTTTTTTTTAAAGCTGTCAAATTTTGTTTACTTTTTTAAAGCTGTCAACTTTTGTTAACTTTTTTAAAGCTGTCAACTTTTGTTAACTTCTTTTGAAGTTTTGTCTACTTTTTTGAAACTGTCAACTTTTGTTAACTTTTATTGAAGCTGTCAATTTTTGTTAACTTTTTTGAAGCTGTCAACTTTTCTTAACTTCTTTTAAAGTTATGTTAATTTTTTTGAAGCTATCAACTTTTGTTAAATTCTTTTGAAGTTTTGTTAATTTTTTTGAAGCTGTCAACTTTTGTTAATTTTTTTTGAAGTTTTGTTAACTATTTTAAAGCTGTAAACTTTTGTCAACTTTTTTGAAGCTGTCAACTTTTGCTAACTTTTTTTGAAGCTGTCAACTTTTGTTAACTTTTTTTAAGCTGTCAACTTTTGTTAACTTTTTTTAACTTTTTTTGAAGTTTTGTTAACTTTTATAAAGCTGTCAAATTGTGTTAACTCTTTTAAAGCTATCAACTTTTGTTAACTTTTTTTAACTTCTTTTGAAGTTTGGTTAACTTTTTTGAAGCTGTCAACTTTTGCTAACTTCTTTTGAAGTTTTGTCTACTTTTATTGAAGCTGTCAATTTTTGTTAACTTTTTTGAAGCTGTCAACTTTTGTTAACTTCTTTTAAAGTTTTGTTAATTTTTTTAAATCTATCAACTTTTGTTAAATTCTTTTGAAGTTTTGTTAATTTTTTTGAAGCTGTCAACTTTTGTTAACTTTTTTTGACGTTTTGTTAACTATTTTAAAGCTGTCAACTTTTGTCAACTTTTTTGAAGCTGTCAACTTTTGCTAACTTTTTTGGAAACTGTCAACATTTGTTAACTTTTTTGAAGCTGTAAACTTTTGTTAACTTTTTTTAAAGCTGTCAACATTTGTTAACTGTTTTTGAAGCTGTCAACTTTTGTTAACTTTTTTTTAAAGCTGTCAAATTTTGTTTACTTTTTTAAAGCTGTCAACTTTTGTTAACTTTTTTAAAGCTGTCAACTTTTGTTAACTTTTGTTAACTTCTTTTTAAGTTTTGTCTACTTTTTTGAAACTGTCAACTGTTGTTTACTTTTATTGAAGCTGTCAACTTTTGTTAACTTTTTTTGAAGCTGTCAACTTTTTTTAACTGGTTTTGAAGCTGTTAACTTTTGTTAACTGTTTTTGAAGCTGTCAACTTTTGTTAACTTTTTTAAAGCTGTCAACTTTTGTTAACTTTTTTTGAAGCTGTCAACTTTTGTTAACTTTTTTTGAAGCTGTCAACTTTTGTTAACTTTTATTAAAGCTGTCCACTTTTGTTAACTTTTTTTGAAGCAGTCAACTTTTGTTAACTTCTTTTGAAACTGTCAACTTTTGTTAACTTTTATTAAAGCTGTTAACTTTTGTTAACTTTTATTGAAGCTGTCAACTTTTGTTAACTTTTATTGAAGCTGTCAACTTTTGTTAACTTTTTTGAAGCTGTCAACTTTTGTTAACATTTTTTGGAGCTGTCAACTTTTGTTAACTTTTTTTTAAAGCTGTCAACTATTGTTAACTTTTTTTAAAGCTGTCAACTTTTGTTAACTTTTATTGAAGCTGTCAACTTTTGTTAACTTCTTTTGAAACTGTCAACTTTTGTTAACTTTTATTGAAGCTCTCAACTTTTGTTAACTTTTATTGAAGCTGTCAACTTTTGTTAACTTTTTTGAAGCTGTCAACTTTTGTTAACATTTTTTGGAGCTGTCAACTTTTGTTAACTTTTTTTTAAAGCTGTCAACTATTGTTAACTTTTTTTAAAGCTGTCAACTTTTGTTAACTGGTTTTGAAGCTGTTAACTTTTGTTAACTGTTTTTGAAGCTGTCAACTTTTGTTAACTTTTTTTGGAGCTGTCAACTTTTGTTAACTTTTATTGAAGCTGTCAACTTTTGTTAACTTTTTTGAAAGCTGTCAACATTTGTTAACTTTTTTGAAGCTGTCAAGTTTTGTTAACTTTTTTTAAAGCTGTCAACATTTATTAACTGTTTTTGAAGCTGTCAACTTTTGTTAACTTTTTTTTAAAGCTGTCAACTTTTGTTTACTTTTTTAAAGCTGTCAACTTTTGTTAACTTTTTTAAAGCTGTCAACTTTTGTTAACTTCTTTTGAAGTTTTGTTAACTTTTTTGAAGCTGTCAACTTTTGTTAACTTCTTTTGAAGTTTTGTCTACTTTTTTGAAACTGTCAATTTTTGTTAACTTTTATTGAAGCTGTCAATTTTTGTTAACTTTTTTGAAGCTGTCAACTTTTCTTAACTTCTTTTAAAGTTATGTTAATTTTTTTGAAGCTATCAACTTTTGTTAAATTCTTTTGAAGTTTTGTTAATTTTTTTGAAGCTGTCAACTTTTGTTAATTTCTTTTGAAGTTTTGTTAACTATTTTAAAGCTGTAAACTTTTGTCAACTTTTTTGAAGCTGTCAACTTTTGCTAACTTTTTTTGAAGCTGTCAACTTTTGTTAACTTTTTTTAAGCTGTCAACTTTTGTTAACTTTTTTTAACTTCTTTTGAAGTTTTGTTAACTTTTATAAAGCTGTCAAATTTTGTTAACTTTTTTAAAGCTATCAACTTTTGTTAACTTTTTATAACTTCTTTTGAAGTTTGGTTAACTTTTTTGAAGCTGTCAACTTTTGCTAACTTCTTTTAAAGTTTTGTCTACTTTTATTAAAGCTGTCAATTTTTGTTAACTTTTTTGAAGCTGTCAACTTTTGTTAACTTCTTTTGAAGTTTTGTTAATTTTTTTAAAGCTATCAACTTTTGTTAAATTCTTTTGAAGTTTTGTTAATTTTTTTGAAGCTGTCAACTTTTGTTAACTTTTTTTGAAGTTTTGTTAACTATTTTAAAGCTGTCAACTTTTGTCAACTTTTTTGAAGCTGTCAACTTTTGCTAACTTTTTTGGAAACTGTCAACATTTGTTAACTTTTTTGAAGCTGTAAACTTTTGTTAACTTTTTTTAAAGCTGTCAACATTTGTTAACTGTTTTTGAAGCTGTCAACTTTTGTTAACTTTTTTGAAGCTGTCAACTTTTGTTAACATTTTTTGGAGCTGTCAACTTTTGTTAACTTTTTTTTAAAGCTGTCAACTATTGTTAACTTTTTTTAAAGCTGTCAACTTTTGTTAACTGGTTTTGAAGCTGTTAACTTTTGTTAACTTTTTTTGAAGCTGTCAACTTTTGTTAACTTTTTTTGGAGCTGTCAACTTTTGTTAACTTTTATTGAAGCTGTCAACTTTTGTTAACTTTTTTGAAAGCTGTCAACATTTGTTAACTTTTTTGAAGCTGTCAACTTTTGTTAACTTTTTTTAAAGCTGTCAACATTTATTAACTGTTTTTGAAGCTGTCAACTTTTGTTAACTTTTTTTTAAAGCTGTCAACTTTTGTTTACTTTTTTAAAGCTGTCAACTTTTGTTAACTTTTTTAAAGCTGTCAACTTTTGTTAACTTCTTTTGAAGTTTTGTTAACTTTTTTGAAGCTGTCAACTTTTGTTAACTTCTTTTGAAGTTTTGTCTACTTTTTTGAAACTGTCAACTTTTGTTAACTTTTATTGAAGCTGTCAATTTTTGTTAACTTTTTTGAAGCTGTCAACTTTTCTTAACTTCTTTTAAAGTTATGTTAATTTTTTTGAAGCTATCAACTTTTGTTAAATTCTTTTGAAGTTTTGTTAATTTTTTTGAAGCTGTCAACTTTTGTTAATTTCTTTTGAAGTTTTGTTAACTATTTTAAGGCTGTAAACTTTTGTCAACTTTTTTGAAGCTGTCAACTTTTGCTAACTTTTTTTGAAGCTGTCAACTTTTGTTAACTTTTTTTAAGCTGTCAACTTTTGTTAACTTTTTTTAACTTCTTTTGAAGTTTTGTTAATTTTTTTGAAGCTGTCAACTTTTGTTAACTTTTTATAACTTCTTTTGAAGTTTGGTTAACTTTTTTGAAGCTGTCAACTTTTGCTAACTTCTTTTAAAGTTTTGTCTACTTTTATTGAAGCTGTCAATTTTTGTTAACTTTTTTGAAGCTGTCAACTTTTGTTAACTTCTTTTGAAGTTTTGTTAATTTTTTTAAAGCTATCAACTTTTGTTAAATTCTTTTGAAGTTTTGTTAATTTTTTTGAAGCTGTCAACTTTTGTTAACTTTTTTTGAAGTTTTGTTAACTATTTTAAAGCTGTCAACTTTTGTCAACTTTTTTGAAGCTGTCAACTTTTGCTAACTTTTTTGGAAACTGTCAACATTTGTTAACTTTTTTGAAGCTGTAAACATTTGTTAACTTTTTTTAAAGCTGTCAACATTTGTTAACTGTTTTTGAAGCTGTCAACTTTTGTTAACTTTTTTTTAAAGCTGTCAAATTTTGTTAACTTTTTTAAAGCTGTCAACTTTTGTTAACTTCTTTTGAAGTTTTGTTAACTTTTTTGAAGCTGTCAACTTTTGTTAACTTCTTTTGAAGTTTTGTCTACTTTTTTGAAACTGTCAACTTTTGTTAACTTTTATTGAAGCTGTCAATTTTTGTTAACTTTTTTGAAGCTGTCAACTTTTCTTAACTTCTTTTAAAGTTATGTTAATTTTTTTGAAGCTATCAACTTTTGTTAACTTCTTAAGTTTTGTCTACTTTTTTTAAAGCTGTCAACATTTGTTAACTGTTTTTGAAGCTGTCAACTTTTGTTAACTTTTTTTTAAAGCTGTCAACTTTTGTTTATTTTTTTAAAGCTGTCAACTTTTGTTAACTTTTTTAAAGCTGTCAACTTGTGTTAACTTTTATTGAAGCGGTCAACTTTTGTTAACTTTTTTTGAAGCTGTCAACTTTTGTTAACTGGTTTTGAAGCTGTTAGCTTTTGTTAACTTTTTTTGAAGCTGTCAACTTTTGTTAACTTTTTTGAAGCTGTCAACTTTTGTTAAATTTTTTTGAAGCTGTCAACTTTTGTTAACTTTTTTTGAAGCTGTCAACTTTTGTTAACTTTTATTAAAGCTGTCCACTTTTGTTAACTTTTTTTGAAGCTGTCAACTTTTGTTAACTTCTTTTGAAACTGTCAACTTTTTTTAACTTTTATTGAAGCTGTCAACTTTTGTTAACTTTTATTGAAGCTGTCAACTTTTGTAAACTTTTTTGAAGCTGTCAACTTTTGTTAACATTTTTTGGAGCTGTCAACTTTTGTTAACTTTTTTTTAAAGCTGTCAACTATTGTTAACTTTTTTTAAAGCTGTCAACTTTTGTTAACTGGTTTTGAAGCTGTTAACTTTTGTTAACTTTTTTTGAAGCTGTCAACTTTTGTTAACTTTTTTTGGAGCTGTCAACTTTTGTTAACTTTTATTGAAGCTGTCAACTTTTGTTAACTTTTTTGAAAGCTGTCAACATTTGTTAACTGTTTTTGAAGCTGTCAACTTTTGTTAACTTTTTTTTAAAGCTGTCAACTTTTGTTTACTTTTTTAAAGCTGTCAACTATTGTTAACTTTTTTAAAGCTGTCAACTTTTGTTAACTTCTTTTGAAGTTTTGTTAACTTTTTTGAAGCTGTCAACTTTTGTTAACTTCTTTTGAAGTTTTGTCTACTTTTTTGAAACTGTCAACTTTTGTTAACTTTTATTGAAGCTGTCAATTTTTGTTAACTTAATTGAAGCTGTCAACTTTTCTTAACTTCTTTTAAAGTTATGTTAATTTTTTTGAAGCTATCAACTTTTGTTAAATTCTTTTGAAGTTTTGTTAATTTTTTTGAAGCTGTCAACTTTTGTTAATTTCTTTTGAAGTTTTGTTAACTTTTATAAAGCTGTCAAATTTTGTTAACTTTTTTAAAGCTATCAACTTTTGTTAACTTTTTTTAACTTCTTTTAAAGTTTGGTTAACTTTTTTGAAGCTGTCAACTTTTGCTAACTTCTTTTGAAGTTTTGTCTACTTTTATTGAAGCTGTCAATTTTTGTTAACTTTTTTGAAGCTGTCAACTTTTGTTAACTTCTTTTGAAGTTTTGTTAATTTTTTTAAAGCTATCAACTTTTGTTAAATTCTTTTGAAGTTTTGTTAATTTTTTTGAAGCTGTCAACTTTTGTTAACTTTTTTTGAAGTTTTGTTAACTATTTTAAAGCTGTCAACTTTTGTCAACTTTTTTGAAGCTGTCAACTTTTGCTAACTTTTTTGGAAACTGTCAACATTTGTTAACTTTTTTGAAGCTGTAAACTTTTGTTAACTTTTTTTAAAGCTGTCAACATTTGTTAACTGTTTTTGAAGCTGTCAACTTTTGTTAACTTTTTTTTATAGCTGTCAAATTTTGTTTACTTTTTTAAAGCTGTCAACTTTTGTTAACTTTTTTTTAACTTTTGTTAACTTCTTTTTAAGTTTTGTCTACTTTTTTGAAACTGTCAACTTTTGTTAACTTTTATTGAAGCTGTCAACTTTTGTTAACTTTTTTTGAAGCTGTCAACTTTTTTTAACTGGTTTTGAAGCTGTTAACTTTTGTTAACTTTTTTTGAAGCTGTCAACTTTTGTTAACTTTTTTAAAGCTGTCAACTTTTGTTAACTTTTTTTGAAGCTGTCAACTTTTGTTAACTTTTTTTGAAGCTGTCAACTTTTGTTAACTTTTATTAAAGCTGTCCACTTTTGTTAACTTTTATTGAAGCAGTCAACTTTTGTTAACTTCTTTTGAAACTGTCAACTTTTGTTAACTTTTATTAAAGCTGTTAACTTTTTTTAACTTTTATTGAAGCTGTCAATTTTTGTTAACTATTTTGAAGCTGTCAACTTTTGTTAACTTCTTTTGATGTTCTGTCTTCTTTTTTGAAACGGTCAACTTTTGTGGAAGCTGTCAAGTTTTGTTAACTTTTTTTAAAACTGTCAAATTTTGTTAACTTTTTTAAAGCTGTCAACTTTTGTTGAGTTCTTTTGAAATTTTGTTAACTTTTTTGAAGCTGTCAACTTTTGTTAATTTTCTTTGAAGCTGTCATATTTTGTTAACTTTTTGAAGCTGTCAACTTTTGTTAACTTTTTTTGAAGCTATCAACTTTTGTTAACTTTTATTAAAGCTGTCAACTTTTGTTAACTTTTTTAAAGCTGTCAACTTTTGTTAACTTTTGTTAACTTCTTTTTAAGTTTTGTCTACTTTTTTGAAACTGTCAACTTTTGTTAACTTTTATTGAAGCTGTCAACTTTTGTTAACTTTTTTTGAAGCTGTCAACTTTTTTTAACTGGTTTTGAAGCTGTTAACTTTTGTTAACTTTTTTTGAAGCTGTCAACTTTTGTTAACTTTTTTAAAGCTGTCAACTTTTGTTAACTTTTTTTGAAGCTGTCAACTTTTGTTAACTTTTTTTGAAGCTGTCAACTTTTGTTAACTTTTATTAAAGCTGTCCACTTTTGTTAACTTTTTTTGAAGCAGTCAACTTTTGTTAACTTCTTTTGAAACTGTCAACTTTTGTTAACTTTTATTAAAGCTGTTAACTTTTGTTAACTTTTATTGAAGCTGTCAATTTTTGTTAACTATTTTGAAGCTGTCAACTTTTGTTAACTTCTTTTGATGTTCTGTCTTCTTTTTTGAAACGGTCAACTTTTGTAGAAGCTGTCAAGTTTTGTTAACTTTTTTTAAAACTGTCAAATTTTGTTAACTTTTTTAAAGCAGTCAACTTTTGTTAAGTTCTTTTGAAATTTTGTTAAATTTTTTGAAGCTGTCAACTTTTGTTAATTTTTTTTGAAGCTGTCATATTTTGTTAACTTTTTGAAGCTGTCAACTTTTGTTAACTTTTTTTGAAGCTATCAACTTTTGTTAACTTTTATTAAAGCTGTCAACTTTTGTTAACTTTTTTGGAAGCTGTCAACATTTGTTAACTTTTTGAAGCTGTCAACTTTTGTTAATTTTTTTAAAGCTGTCAACATTTGTTAACTGTTTTTGAAGCTGTCAACTTTTGTTAACTTTTTTTTAAAGCTGTCAACTTTTGTTTAATTTTTTAAAGCTGTCAACTGTTGTTAACTGTTTTAAAGCTGTCAACTTTTGTTAACTTTTGTTAACTTCTTTTGAAGTTTTGTCTACTTTTTTGAAACTGTCAACTTTTGTTAACTTTTATTGAAGCTGTCAACTTTTGTTAACTTTTTTTAAAGTTGTCAACTTTTGTTAACTGGTTTTGAAGCTGTCAACTTTTGTTAACTTTTTTTGAAGCTGTCAACTTTTGTTAACTTTTTTGAAGCTGTCAACTTTTGTTAATTTTTTTTGAAGCTGTCAACTTTTGTTAACTTTTTTTAAAGCTGTCAACTTTTGTTAACTTTTATTAAAGCTGTCCACTTTTGTTAACTTTTTTTAAAGCTGTCAACTTTTGTTAACTTCTTTTGAAACTGTCAACTTCTGTTAAATTTTATTGAAGCTGTCAACTTTTGTTAACTTCTTTTGATGTTTTGTCTTCTTTTTTGAAACTGTCAACTTTTGTGGAAGCTGTCAAGTTTTGTTAACTTTTTTTAAAACTGTCAACTTTTGTTAACTTCTTTTGATGTTTTGTCTTCTTTTTTGAAGCTGTCAACTTTTGTTAACTTTTTGAAGCTGTCAACTTTTGTTAACTTTTTTTGAAGCTATCAACTTTTGTTAACTTTTATTGAAGCTGTCAACTTTGTTAACTTTTTTGGAAGCTGTCAACGTTTGTTAACTTTTTTGAAGCTGTCAACTTTTGTTAACTTTTTTAAAGCTGTCAACATTATTTGTTAACTGTTTTTGAAGCTGTCAACTTTTGTTAACTTTTTTTTAAAGCTGTCAACTTTTGTTTACTTTTTTAAAGATGTCAACTTTTGTTAACTTTTTTAAAGCTGTCAACTTTTGTTAACTTTTGTTAACTTCTTTTGAAGTTTTGTCTACTTTTTTGAAACTGTCAACTTTTGTTAATTTTTATTGAAGCTGTCAACTTTTGTTAACTTTTTTTGTAGCTGTCAACTTTTGTTAACTGGTTTTGAAGCTGTTAACTTTTGTTAACTTTTTTTGAAGCTGTCAACTTTTGTTAACTTTTTTGAAGCTGTCAACTTTTGTTAACTTTTTTTGAAGCCGTCAACTTTTGTTAACTTTTATTGAAGCTGTCAACTTTTGTTAACTTTTATTAAAGCTGTCCTTTTTTGTTAACTTTTTTTGAAGCTGTCAACTTTTGTTAACTTCTTTTGATGTTTTGCCTTCTTTTTTAAAACTGTCAACTTTTGTGGAAGCTGTCAAGTTTTGTTAACTTTTTTTAAAACTGTCAACTTTTGTTAACTTTTTTAAAGCTGTCAACTTTTGTTAACTTCTTTTTATGTTTTGTCTTCTTTTTTGAAACTGTCAACTTTTGTGGAAGCTGTCAAGTTTTGTTAACTTTTTTTTAAAACTGTCAACATTTGTTAACTTTTTTAAAGCTGTCAACTTTTGTTAACTTCTTTTGAAATTTTGTTAACTTTTTTGAAGCTGTCAACTTTTATTAATTTTTTTTGAAGCTGTCAACTTTTGTTAACTTTTTGAAGCTGTCAACTTTTGTTAACTTTTTTTGAAGCTATCAACTTTTGTTAACTTTTATTGAAGCTGTCAACTTTTGTTAACTTTTTTGGAAGCTGTTAACATTTGTTAACTTTTTTGAAGCTGTCAACTTTTGTTAACTTTTTTTAAAGCTGTCAACATTTGTTAACTTTTTTTGAAGCTATCAACTTTTGTTAACTTTTATTGAAGCTGTCAACTTTTGTTAACTTTTTTGGAAGCTGTCAACATTTGTTAACTTTTTTGAAGCTGTCAACTTTTGTTAACTGGTTTTGAAGCTGTCAACATTTGTTAACTTTTTTGAAGCTGTCAACTTTGTTAACTTTTTTAAAGCTATCAACTTTTGCTACCTTTTTTGGAAGCTGTCTACTATTGTTAACTTTTTTAAAGCTCTTAACTTTTGTTAACTTTTTTAAAGCTGTCAACTTTTGTTAACTTTTGTTAACTTCTTTTAAAGTTTTGTTAACTTTTTTAAAGCTGTCAACTTTTGTTAACTTCTTTTGAAGTTTTGTTAACTTTTCTGAAGCTGTCAACTTTTGTTAACTTCTTTTGATGTTTTGTCTTCTTTTTTGAAACTGTCAACTTTTGTGGAAGCTGTCAAGTTTTGTTAACTTTTTTTAAAACTGTCAACTTTTGTTAACTTTTTTAAAGCTGTCAACTTTTGTTAACTTCTTTTGAAATTTTGTTAACTTTCTTGAAGCTGTCAACATTTGTTAACTGTTTGTGAAGCTGTCAACTTTTGTTAACTTTTTTTAAAGCTGTCAACTTTTGTTAACTTTTTTTAAAGCTGTCAACTTTTGTTAACTGGTTTTGAAGCTGTTAACTTTTGTTAACTTTTTTTGAAGCTGTTAACTTTTGTTAACTTTTATTGAAGCTCTCAATTTTTGTTACCTTTTTTGAAGCTGTCAACTTTTCTTAACTTCTTTTAAAGTTATGTTAATTTTTTTGAAGCTATCAACTTTTGTTAAATTCTTTTGAAGTTTTGTTAATTTTTTTGAAGCTGTCAACTTTTGTTAATTTCTTTTGAAGTTTTGTTAACTATTTTAAAGCTGTAAACTTTTGTCAACTTTTTTGAAGCTGTCAACTTTTGCTAACTTTTTTTGAAGCTGTCAACTTTTGTTAACTTTTTTAAAGCTGTCAACTTTTGTTAACGTTTTTACAGCTGTCAACTTTTGTTAACTTTTGTTAACTTCTTTTGAAGTTTTGTCTACTTTTTTGAAACTGTCAACTTTTGTTAACTTTTATTGAGGCTGTCAACTTTTGTTAACTTTTTTTGAAGCTGTCAACTTTTGTTAACTGGTTTTGAAGCTGTTAACTTTTGTTAACTTTTTTTGAAGCTGTCAACTTTTGTTAACTTTTTTGAAGCTGTCAACTTTTGTTAACTTTTTTGAAGCTGTCAACTTTTGTTAACTTTTTTTGAAGCTGTCAACTTTTGTTAACTTTTATTAAAGCTGTCCACTTTTGTTAACTTTTTTTGAAGCTGTCAACTTTTGTTAACTTCTTTTGAAACTGTCAACTTTTTTTAACTTTTATTGAAGCTGTCAACTTTTGTTAACTTTTATTAAAGCTGTCAATTTTTGTTAACTATTTTGAAGCTGTCAACTTTTGTTAACTTCTTTTAAAGTTTTGTTAACTTTTTTGAAGCTATCAACTTTTGTTATCTTCTTTTGAAGTTTTGTTAATTTTTTTGAAGCTGTCAACATTTGTTAACTTTTTTGAAGCTGTCAACTTTTGTTAACTTTTTTTAAAGCTGTCAACTTTTGTTAACTGGTTTTGAAGCTGTTAACTTTTGTTAAATTTTTTTGAAGCTGTCAACTTTTGTTAACTTTTATTGAAGCTGTCAACTTTTGTTAACTTTTTTGGAAGCTGTCAACACTTGTTAACTTTTTTGAAGCTGTCAACTTTTGTTAACTTTTTTTGAAGCTGTCAACTTTTGTTAACTTTTTTTGAAGCTGTCAACTTTTGTTAACTTTTTTGAAGCTGTCAACTTTTGTTAACTTTTTTTGAAGCTGTCAACTTTTGTTAACTTTTTTCGAAGCTGTCAACTTTTGTTAACTTTTATTAAAGCTGTCCACTTTTGTTAACTTTTTTTGAAGCTGTCAACTTTTGTTAACTTCTTTTGAAACTGTCAACTTTTGTTCACTTTTATTAAAGCTGTTAACTTTTGTTAACTTTTATTGAAGCAGTCAATTTTTGTTAACTATTTTGAAGCTGTCAACTTTTGTTAACTTCTTTTAATGTTTTGTCTTCTTTTTTGAAACGGTCAACTGTTGTGGAAGCTGTCAAGTTTTGTTAACTTTTTTTAAAACTGTCAACTTTTGTTAACTTTTTTAAAGCTGTCATCTTTTGTTAACTTTTTTTGAAATTTTGTTAACTTTTTTTGAAGCTGTCAACTTTTGTTAATTTTTTTTAAAGCTATCAACTTTAGTTAACTTTTTGAAGCTGGCAACTTTTGTTAACTTTTTTTGAAGCTATCAACTTTTGTTAACTTTTATTGAAGCTGTCAACTTTTGTTAACTTTTTTGGAAGCTGTCAACATTTGTTAACTGTTTTTGAAGCTGTCAACTTTTGTTAACTTTTTTTTAAAGCTGTCAACTTTTGTTTACTTTTTTAATGCTGTCAACTTTTGTTAACTTTTTTAAAGCTGTCAACTTTTGTTAACTTTTGTTAACTTCTTTTGAAGTTTTGTCTACTTTTTTGAAACTGTCAACTTTTGTTAACTTTTATTGAAGCTGTCAACTTTTGTTAACTTTTTTTGATGTTTTGTCTTCTTTTTTGAAACTGTCAACTTTTGTGGAAGCTGTCAAGTTTTGTTAACTTTTTTTAAAACTGTCAACTTTTGTTAACTTTTTTAAAGCTGTCAACTTTTGTTAACTTCTTTTGAAATTTTGTTAACTTTTTTGAAGCTGTCAACTTTTGTTACTTTTTTTTTAAGTTGTCAACTTTTGCTAACTTTATTGAAGCTGTCAACATTTATTAACTGTTTTTGAAGCTGTCAACTTTTGTTAACTTTTTTTTAAAGCTGTCAACTTTTGTTTACTTTTTTAAAGCTGTCAACTTTTGTTAACTTTTTTAAAGCTGTCAACTTTTGTTAACTTCTTTTGAAGTTTTGTTAACTTTTTTGAAGCTGTCAACTTTTGTTTACTTCTTTTGAAGTTTTGTCTACTTTTTTGAAACTGTCAACTTTTGTTAACTTTTATTGAAGCTGTCAATTTTTGTTAACTTTTTTGAAGCTGTCAACTTTTCTTAACTTCTTTTAAAGTTATGTTAATTTTTTTGAAGCTATCAACTTTTGTTAAATTCTTTTGAAGTTTTGTTAATTTTTTTGAAGCTGTCAACTTTTGTTAATTTCTTTTGAAGTTTTGTTAACTATTTTAAAGCTGTAAACTTTTGTCAACTTTTTTGAAGCTGTCAACTTTTGCTAACTTTTTTTGAAGCTGTCAACTTTTGTTAACTTTTTTTAAGCTGTCAACTTTTGTTAACTTTTTTTAACTTCTTTTGAAGTTTTGTTAACTTTTATAAAGCTGTCAAATTTTGTTAACTTTTTTAAAGCTATCAACTTTTGTTAACTTTTTTTAACTTCTTTTGAAGTTTGGTTAACTTTTTTAAAGCTGTCAACTTTTGCTAACTTCTTTTGAAGTTTTGTCTACTTTTATTGAAGCTGTCAATTTTTGTTAACTTTTTGGAAGCTGTCAACTTTTGTTAACTTCTTTTGAAGTTTTGTTAATTTTTTTAAAGCTATCAACTTTTGTTAAATTCTTTTGAAGTTTTGTTAATTTTTTTGAAGCTGTCAACTTTTGTTAACTTTTTTTGAAGTTTTGTTAACTATTTTAAAGCTGTCAACTTTTGTCAACTTTTTTGAAGCTGTCAACTTTTGCTAACTTTTTTGGAAACTGTCAACATTTGTTAACTTTTTTGAAGCTGTCAAATTTTGTTAACTTTTTTTAAAGCTGTCAACATTTGTTAACTGTTTTTGAAGCTGTCAACTTTTGTTAATTTTTTTTTAAAGCTGTCAAATTTTGTTTACTATTTTAAAGCTGTCAACTTTTGTTAATTTTTTTAAAGCTGTCAACTTTTGTTAACTTTTGTTAACTTCTTTTTAAGTTTTGTCTACTTTTTTGAAACCGTCAACCTTTGTTAACTTTTATTGAAGCTGTCAACTTTTGTTAACTTTTTTTGAAGCTGTCAACTTTTGTTAACTTTTTTTGAAGCTGTCAACTTTTGTTAACTTTTTTTGAAGCTGTCAACTTTTGTTAACTTTTATTAAAGCTGTCCACTTTTGTTAACTTTTTTTGAAGCAGTTAACTTTTGTTAACTTCTTTTGAAACTGTCAACTTTTGTTAACTTTTATTAAAGCTGTTAACTTTTGTTAACTTTTATTGAAGCTGTCAATTTTTGTTAACTATTTTGAAGCTGTCAACTTTTGTTAACTTCTTTTGATGTTCTGTCTTCTTTTTTAAAACGGTCAACTTTTGTGGAAGCTGTCAAGTTTTGTTAACTTTTTTTAAAACTGTCAAATTTTGTTAACTTTTTTAAAGCTGTCAACTTTTGTCAAGTTCTTTTGAAATTTTGTTAACTTTTTTGAAGCTGTCAACTTTTGTTAATTTTTTTTGAAGCTGGCAACTTTTGTTAACTTTTTGAAGCTGTCAACTTTTGTTAACTTTTTTTGAAGCTATCAACTTTTGTTAACTTTTATTGAAGCTGTCAACTTTTGTTAACTTTTTTGGAAGCTGTCAACATTTGTTAACTTTTTGAAGCTGTCAACTTTTGTTAATTTTTTTAAAGCTGTCAACATTTGTTAACTGTTTTTAAAGCTGTCAACTTTTGTTAACTTTTTTTTAAAGCTGTCAACTTTTGTTTACTTTTTTAAAGCTGTCAACTTTTGTTAACTTTTTTAAAGCTGTCAACTTTTGTTAACTTTTGTTAACTTCTTTTGAAGTTTTGTCTACTTTTTTGAAACTGTCAACTTTTGTTAACTTTTATTGAAGCTGTCAACTTTTGTTAACTTTTTTTGAAGTTGTCAAATTTTGTTAACTGGTTTTGAAGCTGTCAACTTTTGTTAACTTTTTTTGAAGCTGTCAACTTTTGTTAACTTTTTTGAAGCTGTCAACTTTTGTTAACTTTTTTTGAAGCTGTCAACTTTTGTTAACTTTTTTTAAAGCTGTCAACGTTTGTTAACTTTTATTAAAGCTGTCCACTTTTGTTAACTTTTTTTAAAGCTGTCAACTTTTGTTAACTTCTTTTGAAACTGTCAACTTTTGTTAACTTTTATTGAAGCTGTCAACTTTTGTTAACTTCTTTTGATGTTTTGTCTTCTTTTTTGAAACTGTCAACTTTTGTGGAAGCTGTCAAGTTTGGTTAACTTTTTTTAAAACTGTCAACTTTTGTTAACTTCTTTTGATGTTTTGTCTTCTTTTTTGAAGCTGTCAACTTTTGTTAACTTTTTGAAGCTGTCAACTTTTGTTAACTTTTTTTGAAGCTAACAACTTTTGTTAACTTTTATTGAAGCTGTCAACTTTTCTTAACTTTTTTGGAAGCTGTCAACGTTTGTTAACTTTTTTGAAGCTGTCAACTTTTGTTAACTTTTTTTAAAGCTGTCAAAATTATTTGTTAACTGTTTTTGAAGCTGTCAACTTTTGTTAACTTTTTTTTAAAGCTGTCAACTTTTGTTTACTTTTTTAAAGCTGTCAACTTTTGTTAACTTTTTTAAAGCTGTCAACTTTTGTTAACTTTTGTTAACTTCTTTTGAAGTTTTGTCTACTTTTTTGAAACTGTTAACTTTTGTTAATTTTTATTGAAGCTGTCAACTTTTGTTAACTTTTTTTGAAGCTGTCAACTTTTGTTAACTGGTTTTGAAGCTGTTAACTTTTGCTAACTTTTTTTGAAGCTGTCAACTTTTGTTAACTTTTTTGAAGCTGTCAACTTTTGTTAACTTTTTTTGAAGCCGTCAACTTTTGTTAACTTTTTTTGAAGCTGTCAACTTTTGTTAACTTTTATTAAAGCTGTCCACTTTTGTTAACTTTTTTTGAAGCTGTCAACTTTTGTTAACTTTTTTTGATGTTTTGTCTTCTTTTTTAAAACTGTCAACTTTTGTGGAAGCTGTCAAGTTTTGTTAACTTTTTTTAAAACTGTCAACTTTTGTTAACTTTTTTAAAGTTGTCAACTTTTGTTAACTTCTTTTTATGTTTTGTCTTCTTTTTTGAAACTGTCAACTTTTGTGAAAGCTGTCAAGTTTTGTTAACTTTTTTTTAAAACTGTCAACTTTTGTTAACTTTTTTAAAGCTGTCAACTTTTGTTAACTTCTTTTGAAATTTTGTTAACTTTTTTGAAGCTGTCAACTTTTATTAATTTTTTTTGAAGCTGTCAACTTTTGTTAACTTTTTGAAGCTGTCAACTTTTGTTAACTTTTTTTGAAGCTATCAACGTTTGTTAACTTTTATTGAAGCTTTCAACTTTTGTTAACTTTTTTGGAAGCTGTCAACATTTGTTAACTTTTTTGAAGCTGTCAACTTTTGTTAACTTTTTTTAAAGCTGTCAACATTTGTTAACTTTTTTTAAAGCTATCAACTTTTGTTAACTTTTATTGAAGCTGTCAACTTTTGTTAACTTTTTTGGAAGCTGTCAACATTTGTTAACTTTTTTGAAGCTGTCAACTTTTGTTAACTTTTTTTGAAGCTGTCAACTTTTGTTAACTGGTTTTGAAGCTGTCAACATTTGTTAACTTTTTTGAAGCTGTCAACTTTGTTAACTTTTTTAAAGCTGTCAACTTTTGCTAACTTTTTTTAAAGCTGTCAACTATTGTTAACTTTTTTAAAGCTCTCAACTTTTGTTAACTTTTTTAAAGCTGTCAACTTTTGTTAACTTTTGTTAACTTCTTTTAAAGTTTTGTTAACTTTTTTAAAGCTGTCAACTTTTGTTAACTTCTTTTGAAGTTTTGTTAACTTTTTTGAAGCTGTCAACTTTTGTTAACTTCTTTTGATGTTTTGTCTTCTTTTTTGAAACTGTCAACTTTTGTGGAAGCTGTCAAGTTTTGTTAACTTTTTTTAAAACTGTCAACAATTCTTAACTTTTTTAAAGCTGTCAACTTTTGTTAACTTCTTTTGAAATTTTGTTAACTTTTTTGAAGCTGTCAACATTTGTTAACTGTTTGTAAAGCTGTCAACTTTTGTTAACTTTTTTTAAAGCTGTCAACTTTTGTTAACTGGTTTTGAAGCTGTTAACTTTTGTTAACTTTTTTTGAAGCTGTAAACTTTTGTTAACTTTTTTTGGAGCTGTCAACTTTTGTTAACTTTTATTGAAGCTGTCAACTTTTGTTAACTTTTTGAAAGCTGTCAACATTTGTTAACTTTTTTAAAGCTGTCAACTTTTGTTAACTTTTTTTAAAGCTGTCAACATTTATTAACTGTTTTTGAAGCTGTCAACTTTTGTTAACTTTTTTTTAAAGCTGTCAACTTTTGTTTACTTTTTTAAAGCTGTCAACTTTTGTTAACTTTTTTAAAGCTGTCAACTTTTGTTAACTTCTTTTAAAGTTTTGTTAACTTTTTTGAAGCTGTCAACTTTTGTTAACTTCTTTTGAAGTTTTGTCTACTTTTTTGAAACTGTCAACTTTTGTTAACTTTTTTAAAGCTGTCAACTTTTGTTAACTTCTTTTGAAATTTTGTTAACTTTTTTGAAGCTGTCAACATTTGTTAACTGTTTGTGAAGCTGTCAACTTTTGTTAACTTTTTTTAAAGCTGTCAACTTTTGTTAACTTTTTTTAAAGCTGTCAACTTTTGTTAACTGGTTTTGAAGCTGTTAACTTTTGTTAACTTTTTTGAAGCTGTCAACTTTTGTTAACTTTTTTGAAGCTGTCAACTTTTGTTAACTTTTTTTGGAGCTGTCAACTTTTGTTAACTTTTATTGAAGCTGTCAACTTTTGTTAACTTTTTTGGAAGGTGTCAACATTTGTTACCTTTTTTAAAGCTGTCAACTTTTGTTAAATTTTTTTAAAGCTGTCAACATTTATTAACTGTTTTTGAAGCTGTCAACTTTTGTTAACTTTTTTTTAAAGCTGTCAACTTTTGTTTACTTTTTTAAAGCTGTCAACTTTTGTTAACTTTTTTAAAGCTGTCAACTTTTGTTAACTTCTTTTGAAGTTTTGTTAATTTTTTTGAAGCTGTCAACTTTTGTTAACTTCTTTTGAAGTTTTGTCTACTTTTTTGAAACTGTCAACTTTTGTTAACTTTTATTGAAGCTGTCAATTTTTGTTAACTTTTTTGAAGCTGTCAACTTTTCTTAACTTCTTTTAAAGTAATGTTAATTTTTTTGAAGCTATCAACTTTTGTTAAATTCTTTTGAAGTTTTGTTAATTATTTTAAAGCTGTCAACTTTTGTTAATTTCTTTTGAAGTTTTGTTAACTATTTTAAAGCTGTAAACTTTTGTCAACTTTTTTGAAGCTGTCAACTTTTGCTAACTTTTTTTGAAGCTGTCAACTTTTGTTAACTTTTTTAAAGCTGTCAACTTTTGTTAACTTTTTTTAACTTCTTTTTAAGTTTTGTTAACTTTTTTAAAGCTGTCAAATTTTGTTAACTTTTTTAAAGCTGTCAACTTTTGTTAACTTTTATTGAGGCTGTCAACTTTTGTTAACTTTTTTTGAAGCTGTCAACTTTTGTTAACTGGTTTTGAAGCTGTTAACTTTAATTAACTTTTTTTGAAGCTGTCAACTTTTGTTAACTTTTTTGAAGCTGTCAACTTCTGTTAACTTTTTTTGAAGCTGTCAACTTTTGTTAACTTTTTTTGAAGCTGTCAACTTTTGTTAAATTTTATTAAAGCTGTCCACTTTTGTTAACTTTTTTTGAAGCTGTCAACTTTTGTTAACTTCTTCTGAAACTGTCAACTTTTTTTAACTTTTATTGAAGCTGTCAACTTTTGTTAACTTTTATTGAAGCTGTCAATTTTTGTTAACTATTTTGAAGCTGTCAACTTTTGTTAACTTCTTTTAAAGTTTTGTTAACTTTTTTAAAGCTATCAACTTTTGTTATCTTCTTTTGAAGTTTTGTTAATTTTTTTGAAGCTGTCAACATTTGTTAACTTTTTTGAAGCTGTCAACTTTTGTTAACTTTTTTTAAAGCTGTCAACATTTGTTAACTGTTTGTGAAGGTGTCAACTTTTGTTAACTTTTTTTTAAAGCTGTCAACTTTTGTTAACTTTTTTTAAAGCTGTCAACTTTTGTTAACTGGTTTTGAAGCTGTTAACTTTTGTTAAATTTTTTTGAAGCTGTCAACTTTTGTTAACTTTTATTGAAGCTGTCAACTTTTGTTAACTTTTTTGGAAGTTGTCAACATTTGTTAACTTTTTTGAAGCTGACAACTTTTGTTAACTTTTTTTGAAGCTGTCAACTTTTGTTAACTTTTATTGAAGCTGTAAACTTTTGTTAACTTTTTTTGAAGCTGTCAACTTTTGTTAACTTTTTTGAAGCTGTCAACTTTTGTTAACTTTTTTTAAAGCTGTCAACTTTTGTTAACTTTTTTCGAAGCTGTCAACTTTTGTTAACTTTTATTAAAGCTGTCCACTTTTGTTAACTTTTTTTGAAGCTGTTAACTTTTGTTAACTTCTTTTGAAACTGTCAACTTTTGTTTACTTTTATTAAAGCTGTTAACTTTTGTTAACTTTTATTGAAGCAGTCAATTTTTGTTAACTATTTTGAAGCTGTCAACTTTTGTTAACTTCTTTTGAAGTTTTGTCTACTTTTTTGAAACTGTCAACTTTTGTTAACTTTTATTGAAGCTGTCAATTTTTGTTAACTTTTTTGAAGCTGTCAACTTTTCTTAACTTCTTTTAAAGTTATGTTAATTTTTTTGAAGCTATCAACTTTTGTTAAATTCTTTTGAAATTTTGTTAATTTTTTTGAAGCTGTCAACTTTTGTTAATTTCTTTTGAAGTTTTGTTAACTATTTTAAAGCTGTAAACTTTTGTCAACTTTTTTGAAGCTGTCAACTTTTGCTATTTTTTTTTTGAAGCTGTCAACTTTTGTTAACTTTTTTAAAGCTGTCAACTTTTGTTAACTTTTTTTAACTTCTTTTTAAGTTTTGTTAACTATTTTAAAGCTGTCAAATTTTGTTAACTTTTTTAAAGCTGTCAACTTTTGTTAACTTTTATTGAGGCTGTCACCTTTGTTAACTTTTTTTGAAGCTGTCAACTTTTGTTAACTGGTTTTAAAGCTGTTAACTTTTATTAACTTTTTTTGAAGCTGTCAACTTTTGTTAACTTTTTTGAAGCTGTCAACTTTTGTTAACTTTTTTTGAAGCTGTCAACTATTGATAACTTTTTTTGAAGCTGTCAACTTTTGTTAACTTTTATTAAAGCTGTCCACTTTTGTTAACTTTTTTTGAAGCTGTCAACTTTTGTTAACTTCTTTTGAAACTGTCAACTTTTTTTAACTTTTATTGAAGCTGTCAACTTTTGTTAACTTTTATTGAAGCTGTCAATTTTTGTTAACTATTTTGAAGCTGTCAACTTTTGTTAACTTCTTTTAAAGTTTTGTTAACTTTTTTTAAGCTATCAACTTTTGTTGTCTTCTTTTGAAGTTTTGTTAATTTTTTTGAAGCTGTCAACATTTGTTAACTTTTTTGAAGCTGTCAACATTTGTTAACTGTTTGTGAAGCTGTCAACTTTTGTTAACTTTTTTTAAAGCTGTCAACTTTTGTTAACTTTTTTTAAAGCTGTCAACTTTTGTTAACTGGTTTTGAAGCTGTTAACTTTTGTTAACTTTTTTGAAGCTGTCAACTTTTGTTAACTTTTTTGAAGCTGTCAACTTTTGTTAACTTTTTTTGGAGCTGTCAACTTTTGTTAACTTTTATTGAAGCTGTCAACTTTTGTTAACTTTTTTGGAAGGTGTCAACATTTGTTACCTTTTTTAAAGCTGTCAACTTTTGTTAAATTTTTTTAAAGCTGTCAACATTTATTAACTGTTTTTGAAGCTGTCAACTTTTGTTAACTTTTTTTTAAAGCTGTCAACTTTTGTTTACTTTTTTAAAGCTGTCAACTTTTGTTAACTTTTTTAAAGCTGTCAACTTTTGTTAACTTCTTTTGAAGTTTTGTTAATTTTTTTGAAGCTGTCAACTTTTGTTAACTTCTTTTGAAGTTTTGTCTACTTTTTTGAAACTGTCAACTTTTGTTAACTTTTATTGAAGCTGTCAATTTTTGTTAACTTTTTTGAAGCTGTCAACTTTTCTTAACTTCTTTTAAAGTAATGTTAATTTTTTTGAAGCTATCAACTTTTGTTAAATTCTTTTGAAGTTTTGTTAATTATTTTAAAGCTGTCAACTTTTGTTAATTTCTTTTGAAGTTTTGTTAACTATTTTAAAGCTGTAAACTTTTGTCAACTTTTTTGAAGCTGTCAACTTTTGCTAACTTTTTTTGAAGCTGTCAACTTTTGTTAACTTTTTTAAAGCTGTCAACTTTTGTTAACTTTTTTTAACTTCTTTTTAAGTTTTGTTAACTTTTTTAAAGCTGTCAAATTTTGTTAACTTTTTTAAAGCTGTCAACTTTTGTTAACTTTTATTGAGGCTGTCAACTTTTGTTAACTTTTTTTGAAGCTGTCAACTTTTGTTAACTGGTTTTGAAGCTGTTAACTTTAATTAACTTTTTTTGAAGCTGTCAACTTTTGTTAACTTTTTTGAAGCTGTCAACTTCTGTTAACTTTTTTTGAAGCTGTCAACTTTTGTTAACTTTTTTTGAAGCTGTCAACTTTTGTTAAATTTTATTAAAGCTGTCCACTTTTGTTAACTTTTTTTGAAGCTGTCAACTTTTGTTAACTTCTTCTGAAACTGTCAACTTTTTTTAACTTTTATTGAAGCTGTCAACTTTTGTTAACTTTTATTGAAGCTGTCAATTTTTGTTAACTATTTTGAAGCTGTCAACTTTTGTTAACTTCTTTTAAAGTTTTGTTAACTTTTTTAAAGCTATCAACTTTTGTTATCTTCTTTTGAAGTTTTGTTAATTTTTTTGAAGCTGTCAACATTTGTTAACTTTTTTGAAGCTGTCAACTTTTGTTAACTTTTTTTAAAGCTGTCAACATTTGTTAACTGTTTGTGAAGGTGTCAACTTTTGTTAACTTTTTTTTAAAGCTGTCAACTTTTGTTAACTTTTTTTAAAGCTGTCAACTTTTGTTAACTGGTTTTGAAGCTGTTAACTTTTGTTAAATTTTTTTGAAGCTGTCAACTTTTGTTAACTTTTATTGAAGCTGTCAACTTTTGTTAACTTTTTTGGAAGTTGTCAACATTTGTTAACTTTTTTGAAGCTGACAACTTTTGTTAACTTTTTTTGAAGCTGTCAACTTTTGTTAACTTTTATTGAAGCTGTAAACTTTTGTTAACTTTTTTTGAAGCTGTCAACTTTTGTTAACTTTTTTGAAGCTGTCAACTTTTGTTAACTTTTTTTAAAGCTGTCAACTTTTGTTAACTTTTTTCGAAGCTGTCAACTTTTGTTAACTTTTATTAAAGCTGTCCACTTTTGTTAACTTTTTTTGAAGCTGTTAACTTTTGTTAACTTCTTTTGAAACTGTCAACTTTTGTTTACTTTTATTAAAGCTGTTAACTTTTGTTAACTTTTATTGAAGCAGTCAATTTTTGTTAACTATTTTGAAGCTGTCAACTTTTGTTAACTTCTTTTGAAGTTTTGTCTACTTTTTTGAAACTGTCAACTTTTGTTAACTTTTATTGAAGCTGTCAATTTTTGTTAACTTTTTTGAAGCTGTCAACTTTTCTTAACTTCTTTTAAAGTTATGTTAATTTTTTTGAAGCTATCAACTTTTGTTAAATTCTTTTGAAATTTTGTTAATTTTTTTGAAGCTGTCAACTTTTGTTAATTTCTTTTGAAGTTTTGTTAACTATTTTAAAGCTGTAAACTTTTGTCAACTTTTTTGAAGCTGTCAACTTTTGCTATTTTTTTTTTGAAGCTGTCAACTTTTGTTAACTTTTTTAAAGCTGTCAACTTTTGTTAACTTTTTTTAACTTCTTTTTAAGTTTTGTTAACTATTTTAAAGCTGTCAAATTTTGTTAACTTTTTTAAAGCTGTCAACTTTTGTTAACTTTTATTGAGGCTGTCACCTTTGTTAACTTTTTTTGAAGCTGTCAACTTTTGTTAACTGGTTTTAAAGCTGTTAACTTTTATTAACTTTTTTTGAAGCTGTCAACTTTTGTTAACTTTTTTGAAGCTGTCAACTTTTGTTAACTTTTTTTGAAGCTGTCAACTATTGATAACTTTTTTTGAAGCTGTCAACTTTTGTTAACTTTTATTAAAGCTGTCCACTTTTGTTAACTTTTTTTGAAGCTGTCAACTTTTGTTAACTTCTTTTGAAACTGTCAACTTTTTTTAACTTTTATTGAAGCTGTCAACTTTTGTTAACTTTTATTGAAGCTGTCAATTTTTGTTAACTATTTTGAAGCTGTCAACTTTTGTTAACTTCTTTTAAAGTTTTGTTAACTTTTTTTAAGCTATCAACTTTTGTTGTCTTCTTTTGAAGTTTTGTTAATTTTTTTGAAGCTGTCAACATTTGTTAACTTTTTTGAAGCTGTCAACTTTTGTTAACTTTTTTTAAAGCTGTCAACATTTGTTAACTGTTTGTGAAGCTGTCAACTTTTGTTAACTTTTTTTTAAAGCTGTTAACTTTTGTTAACTTTTTTTAAAGCTGTCAACTTTTGTTAACTGGTTTTGAAGCTGTTAACTTTTGTTAAATTTTTTTGAAGCTGTCAACTTTTGTTAACTTTTATTGAAGCTGTCAACTTTTGTTAACTTTTTTGGAAGCTGTCAACATTTGTTAACTTTTTTGAAGCTGACAACTTTTGTTAACTTTTTTTGAAGCTGTCAACTTTTGTTAACTTTTATTGAAGCTGTCAACTTTTGTTAACTTTTTTTGAAGCTGTTAACTTTTGTTAACTTTTTTGAAGCTGTCAACTTTTGTTAACTTTTTTTAAAGCTGTCAACTTTTGTTAACTTTTTTCGAAGCTGTCAACTTTTGTTAACTTTTATTAAAGCTGTCCACTTTTGTTAACTTTTTTTGAAGCTGTAAACTTTTGTTAACTTCTTTTGAAACTGTCAACTTTTGTTCACTTTTATTAAAGCTGTTAACTTTTGTTAACTTTTATTGAAGCAGTCAATTTTTGTTAACTATTTTGAAGCTGTCAACTTTTGTTAACTTCTTTTGATGTTTTGTCTTCTTTTTTGAAACGGTCAACTGTTGTGGAAGCTGTCAAGTTTTGTTAACTTTTTTTAAAACTGTCAACTTTTGTTAACTTTTTTAAAGCTGTCAACTTTTGTTAACTTCTTTTGAAATTTTGTTAACTTTTTTGAAGCTGTCAACTTTTGTTAATTTTTTTGAAGCTATCAACTTTTGTTAACTTTTTGAAGCTGTCAACTTTTGTTAACTTTTTTTGAAGCTATCAACTTTTGTTAACTTTTATTGAAGCTGTCAACTTTTGTTAACTTTTTTGGAAGCTGTCAACATTTGTTAACTTTTTTGAAGCTGTCAACTTTTGTTAACTTTTTTTAAAGCTGTCAACATTTGTTAACTGTTTTTGAAGCTGTCAACTTTTGTTAACTTTTTTTTAAAGCTGTCAACTTTTGTTTACTTTTTTAAAGCTGTCAACTTTTGTAAACTTTTTTAAAGCTGTCAACTTTTGTTAACTTTTGTTAACTTCTTTTGAAGTTTTGTCTACTTTTTTGAAACTGTCAACTTTTGTTAACTTTTATTGAAGCTGTCAATTTTTGTTAACTTCTTTTGATGTTTTGTCTTCTTTTTTGAAACTGTCAACTTTTGTGGAAGCTGTCAAGTTTTGTTAACTTTTTTTAAAACTGTCAACTTTTGTTAACTTTTTTAAAGCTGTCAACTTTTGTTAACTTCTTTTGAAATTTTGTTAACTTTTATTGAAGCTGTCAACTTTTGTTAACTTTTTTTGAAGCTGTCAACTTTTGTTAACTTTTTTGAAGCTGTCAACTTTTGTTAACTTTTTTTAAAGCTGTCAACTTTTTTTAACTTTTTTCGAAGCTGTCAACTTTTGTTAACTTTTATTAAAGCTGTCCACTTTTGTTAACTTTTTTTGAAGCTGTAAACTTTTGTTAACTTCTTTTGAAACTGTCAACTTTTGTTCACTTTTATTAAAGCTGTTAACTTTTGTTAACTTTTATTGAAGCAGTCAATTTTTGTTAACTATTTTGAAGCTGTCAACTTTTGTTAACTTCTTTTGATGTTTTGTCTTCTTTTTTGAAACGGTCAACTGTTGTGGAAGCTGTCAAGTTTTGTTAACTTTTTTTAAAACTGTCAACTTTTGTTAACTTTTTTAAAGCTGTCAACTTTTGTTAACTTCTTTTGAAATTTTGTTAACTTTTTTGAAGCTGTCAACTTTTGTTAATTTTTTTGAAGCTATCAACTTTTGTTAACTTTTTGAAGCTGTCAACTTTTGTTAACTTTTTTTGAAGCTATCAACTTTTGTTAACTTTTATTGAAGCTGTCAACTTTTGTTAACTTTTTTGGAAGCTGTCAACATTTGTTAACTTTTTTGAAGCTGTCAACTTTTGTTAACTTTTTTTAAAGCTGTCAACATTTGTTAACTGTTTTTGAAGCTGTCAACTTTTGTTAACTTTTTTTTAAAGCTGTCAACTTTTGTTTACTTTTTTAAAGCTGTCAACTTTTGTAAACTTTTTTAAAGCTGTCAACTTTTGTTAACTTTTGTTAACTTCTTTTGAAGTTTTGTCTACTTTTTTGAAACTGTCAACTTTTGTTAACTTTTATTGAAGCTGTCAATTTTTGTTAACTTCTTTTGATGTTTTGTCTTCTTTTTTGAAACTGTCAACTTTTGTGGAAGCTGTCAAGTTTTGTTAACTTTTTTTAAAACTGTCAACTTTTGTTAACTTTTTTAAAGCTGTCAACTTTTGTTAACTTCTTTTGAAATTTTGTTAACTTTTTTGAAGCTGTCAACTTTTGTTACTTTTTTTTAAGCTGTCAACTTTTGTTAACTTTTTGAAGCTGTCAACTTTTGTTAACTTTTTTTGAAGCTATCAACTTTTGTTAACTTTATTGAAGCTGTCAACTTTTGTTAACTTTTTTGGAAAGTGTCAACATTTGTTAACTTTTTTGAAGCTGTCAACTTTTGTTACTTTTTTTTAAGCTGTCAACTTTTGTTAACTTTTTGAAGCTGTCAACTTTTGTTAACTTTTTTTGAAGCTATCAACTTTTGTTAACTTTATTGAAGCTGTCAACTTTTGTTAACTTTTTTGGAAGCTGTCAACATTTGTTAACTTTTTTGAAGCTGTCAACTTTTGTTAACTTTTTTTTAAAGCTGTCAACTTTTGTTTATTTTTTTAAAGCTGTCAACTTTTGTTAACTTTTTAAAAGCTGTCAACTTGTGTTAACTTTTATTGAAGCGGTCAACTTTTGTTAACTTTTTTTAAAGCTGTCAACTTTTGTTAACTGGTTTTGAAGCTGTTAACTTTTGTTAACTTTTTTTGAAACTGTCAACTTTTGTTAACTTTTTTGAAGCTGTCAACTTTTGTTAACTTTTTTTGAAGCTGTCAACTTTTGTTAACTTTTTTTGAAGCTGTCAACTTTTGTTAACTTTTATTACAGCTGTCCACTTTTGTTAACTTTTTTTGAAGCTGTCAACTTTTGTTAACTGGTTTTGAAGCTGTTAACTTTTGTTAACTTTTATTGAAGCTGTCAACTTTTGTTAACTTTTTTGAAGCTGTCAACTTTTGTTAACATTTTTTGGAGCTGTCAACTTTTGTTAACTTTTATTGAAGCTGTCAACTTTTGTTAACTTTTTGCGAAGCTCTCAACATTTGTTAACTTTTTTAAAGCTGTCAACTTTTGTTAACTTTTTTTAATGCTGTCAACATTTGTTAACTGTTTGTGAAGCTGTCAACTTTTGTTAACTTTTTTTTAAAGCTGTCAACTATTGTTAACTTTTTTTAAAGCTGTCAACTTTTGTTAACTGGTTTTGAAGCTGTTAGCTTTTGTTAACTTTTTTTGAAGCTGTCAACTTTTGTTAACTTTTTTTGGAGCTGTCAACTTTTGTTAACTTTTATTGAAGCTGTCAACTTTTGTTAACTTTTTTGAAAGCTGTCAACATTTGTTAACTTTTTTGCAGCTGTCAACTTTTGTTAACTTTTATTGAAGCTCTCAATTTTTGTTAACTTTTTTGAAGCTGTCAACTTTTCTTAACTTCTTTTAAAGTTATGTTAATTTTTTTGAAGCTATCAACTTTTGTTAAATTCTTTTGAAGTTTTGTTAACTTTTTTGAAGCTGTCAACTTTTGTTAACTTCTTTTGATGTTTTGTCTTCTTTTTTGAAACTGTCAACTTTTGTGGAAGCTGTCAAGTTTTGTTAACTTTTTTTAAAACTGTCAACTTTTGTTAACTTTTTTAAAGCTGTCAACTTTTGTTAACTTCTTTTGAAATTTTGTTAACTTTCTTGAAGCTGTCAACATTTGTTAACTGTTTGTGAAGCTGTCAACTTTTGTTAACTTTTTTTAAAGCTGTCAACTTTTGTTAACTTTTTTTAAAGCTGTCAACTTTTGTTAACTGGTTTTGAAGCTGTTAACTTTTGTTAACTTTTTTTGAAGCTGTCAACTTTTGTTAACTTTTATTGAAGCTCTCAATTTTTGTTAACTTTTTTGAAGCTGTCAACTTTTCTTAACTTCTTTTAAAGTTATGTTAATTTTTTTGAAGCTATCAACTTTTGTTAAATTCTTTTGAAGTTTTGCTAATTTTTTTGAAGCTGTCAACTTTTGTTAATTTCTTTTGAAGTTTTGTTAACTATTTTAAAGCTGTAAACTTTTGTCAACTTTTTTGAAGCTGTCAACTTTTGCTAACTTTTTTAAAGCTGTCAACTTTTGTTAACTTTTTTAAAGCTGTCAACTTTTGTTAACTTTTGTTAACTTCTTTTGAAGTTTTGTCTACTTTTTTGAAACTGTCAACTTTTGTTAACTTTTATTGAAGCTGTCAACTTTTGTTAACTTTTTTGGAAGCTGTCAACGTTTGTTAACTTTTTTGAAGCTGTCAACTTTTGTTAACTTTTTTTAAAGCTGTCAACATTATTTGTTAACTGTTTTTGAAGCTGTCAACTTTTGTTAACTTTTTTTTAAAGCTGTCAACTTTTGTTTACTTTTTTAAAGATGTCAACTTTTGTTAACTTTTTTAAAGCTGTCAACTTTTGTTAACTTTTGTTAACTTCTTTTGAAGTTTTGTCTACTTTTTTGAAACTGTCAACTTTTGTTAATTTTTATTGAAGCTGTCAACTTTTGTTAACTTTTTTTGAAGTTGTCATTTTTTGTTAACTGGTTTTGAAGCTGTTAACTTTTGTTAACTTTTTTTGAAGCTGTCAACTTTTGTTAACTTTTTTGAAGCTGTCAACTTTTGTTAACTTTTTTTGAAGCCGTCAACTTTTGTTAACTTTTTTTGAAGCTGTCAACTTTTGTTAACTTTTATTAAAGCTGTCCACTTTTGTTAACTTTTTTAAAGCTGTCAACTTTTGTTAACTTCTTTTTATGTTTTGTCTTCTTTTTTGAAACTGTCAACTTTTGTGGAAGCTGTCAAGTTTTGTTAACTTTTTTTTAAAACTGTCAACATTTGTTAACTTTTTTAAAGCTGTCAACTTTTGTTAACTTCTTTTGAAATTTTGTTAACTTTTTTGAAGCTGTCAACTTTTATTAATTTTTTTTGAAGCTGTCAACTTTTGTTAACTTTTTGAAGCTGTCAACTTTTGTTAACTTTTTTTGAAGCTATCAACTTTTGTTAACTTTTATTGAAGCTGTCAACTTTTGTTAACTTTTTTGGAAGCTGTTAACATTTGTTAACTTTTTTGAAGCTGTCAACTTTTGTTAACTTTTTTTAAAGCTGTCAACATTTGTTAACTTTTTTTGAAGCTATCAACTTTTGTTAACTTTTATTGAAGCTGTCAACTTTTGTTAACTTTTTTGGAAGCTGTCAACATTTGTTAACTTTTTTGAAGCTGTCAACTTTTGTTAACTGGTTTTGAAGCTGTCAACATTTGTTAACTTTTTTGAAGCTGTCAACTTTGTTAACTTTTTTAAAGCTGTCAACTTTTGCTACCTTTTTTGGAAGCTGTCTACTATTGTTAACTTTTTTAAAGCTCTCAACTTTTGTTAAATTTTTTAAAGCTGTCAACTTTTGTTAACTTTTGTTAACTTCTTTTAAAGTTTTGTTAACTTTTTTAAAGCTGTCACCTTTTGTTAACTTCTTTTGAAGTTTTGTTAACTTTTTTGAAGCTGTCAACTTTTGTTAACTTCTTTTGATGTTTTGTCTTCTTTTTTGAAACTGTCAACTTTTGTGGAAGCTGTCAAGTTTTGTTAACTTTTTTTAAAACTGTCAACTTTTGTTAACTTTTTTAAAGCTGTCAACTTTTGTTAACTTCTTTTGAAATTTTGTTAACTTTCTTGAAGCTGTCAACATTTGTTAACTGTTTGTGAAGCTGTCAACTTTTGTTAACTTTTTTTAAAGCTGTCAACTTTTGTTAACTTTTTTTAAAGCTGTCAACTTTTGTTAACTGGTTTTGAAGCTGTTAACTTTTGTTAACTTTTTTTGAAGCTGTCAACTTTTGTTAACTTTTATTGAAGCTCTCAATTTTTGTTAACTTTTTTGAAGCTGTCAACTTTTCTTAACTTCTTTTAAAGTTATGTTAATTTTTTTGAAGCTATCAACTTTTGTTAAATTCTTTTGAAGTTTTGTTAATTTTTTTGAAGCTGTCAACTTTTGTTTATTTCTTTTGAATTTTTGTTAACTATTTTAAAGCTGTAAACTTTTGTCAACTTTTTTGAAGCTGTCAACTTTTGCTAACTTTTTTTGAAGCTGTCAACTTTTGTTAACTTTTTTAAAGCTGTCAACTTTTGTTAACTTTTTTAAAGCTGTCAACTTTTGTTAACTTTTGTTAACTTCTTTTGAAGTTTTGTCTACTTTTTTGAAACTGTCAACTTTTGTTAACTTTTATTGAGGCTGTCAACTTTTGTTAACTTTTTTTGAAGCTGTCAACTTTTGTTAACTGGTTTTAAAGCTGTTAACTTTTGTTAACTTTTTTTGAAGCTGTCAACTTTTGTTAACTTTTTTGAAGCTGTCAACTTTTGTTAACTTTTTTTGAAGCTGACAACTTTTGTTAACTTTTTTTGAAGCTGTCAACTTTTGTTAACTTTTATTAAAGCTGTCCACGTTTGTTAACTTTTTTTGAAGCTGTCAACTTTTGTTAACTTCTTTTGAAACTGTCAACTTTTTTTAACTTTTATTGAAGCTGTCAACTTTTGTTAACTTTTATTGAAGCTGTCAATTTTTGTTAACTATTTTGAAGCTGTCAACTTTTGTTAACTTCTTTTAAAGTTTTGTTAACTTTTTTGAAGCTATCAACTTTTGTTATCTTCTTTTGAAGTTTTGTTAATTTTTTTGAAGCTGTCAACATTTGTTAACTTTTTTGAAGCTGTCAACTTTTGTTAACTTTTTTTAAAGCTGTCAACATTTGTTAACTGTTTGTGAAGCTGTCAACTTTTGTTAACTTTTTTTTAAAGCTGTCAACTTTTGTTAACTTTTTTTAAAGCTGTCAACTTTTGTTAACTGGTTTTGAAGCTGTTAACTTTTGTTAAATTTTTTTGGAGCTGTCAACTTGTGTTAACTTTTTTTTAAAGCTGTCAAATATTGTTAACTTTTTTTAAAGCTGTCAACTTTTGTTAACTGGTTTTGAAGCTGTTAACTTTTGTTAACTTTTTTGAAATCTGTCAACATTTGTTAACTTTTTTGAAGCTGTCAACTTTTGTTAACTTTTTTTAAAGCTGTCAACATTTATTAACTGTTTTTAAAGCTGTCAACTTTTGTTAACTTTTTTTTAAAGCTGTCAACTTTTGTTTACTTTTTTAAAGCTGTCAACTTTTGTTAACTTTTTTAAAGCTGTCAACTTTTGTTAACTTCTTTTGAAGTTTTGTTAACTTTTTTGAAGCTGTCAACTTTTGGTAAGTTCTTTTGAAGTTTTGTCTACTTTTTTGAAACTGTCAACTTTTGTTAACTTTTATTGAAGCTGTCAATTTTTGTTAACTTTTTTGAAGCTGTCAACTTTTCTTAACTTCTTTTAAAGTTATGTTAATTTTTTTGAAGCTATCAACTTTTGTTAAATTCTTTTGAAGTTTTGTTAATTTTTTTGAAGCTGTCAACTTTTGTTAACTTTTTTTGAAGCTGTCAACTTTTGTTAACTTTTATTGAAGCTGTCAACTTTTGTTAACTTTTTTTGAAGCTGTCAACTTTTGTTAACTTTTTTGAAGCTGTCAACTTTTAATAACTTTTTTTGAAGCTGTCAACTTTTGTTAACTTTTTTCGAAGCTGTCAACTTTTGTTAGCTTTTATTAAAGCTGTCCACTTTTGTTAACTTTTTTTGAAGGTGTCAACTTTTGTTAACTTCTTTTGAAACTGTCAACTTTTGTTCACTTTTATTAAAGCTGTTAACTTTTGTTAACTTTTATTGAAGCAGTCAATTTTTGTTAACTATTTTGAAGCTGTCAACTTTTGTTAACTTCTTTTGATGTTTTGTCTTCTTTTTTGAAACGGTCAACTGTTGTGGAAGCTGTCAAGTTTTGTTAACTTTTTTTAAAACTGTCAACTTTTGTTAACTTTTTTAAAGCTGTCATCTTTTGTTAACTTCTTTTGAAATTTTGTTAACTTTTTTGAAGCTGTTTACTTTTGTTAATTTTTTTTAAAGCTATCAACTTTAGTTAACTTTTTGAAGCTGGCAACTTTTGTTATTTTTTTTTGAAGCTATCAACTTTTGTTAACTTTTATTGAAGCTGTCAACTTTTGTTAACTTTTTTGGAAGCTGTCAACATTTGTTAACTGTTTTTGAAGCTGTCAACTTTTGTTAACTTTTTTTTAAAGCTGTCAACTTTTGTTTACTTTTTTAAAGCTGTCAACTTTTGTTAACTTTTTTAAAGCTGTCAACTTTTGTTAACTTTTGTTAACTTCTTTTAAAGTTTTGTCTACTTTTTTGAAACTGTCAACTTTTGTTAATTTTTATTGAAGCTGTCAACTTTTGTTAACTTCTTTTGATGTTTTGTCTTCTTTTTTGAAACTGTCAACTTTTGTGGAAGCTGTCAAGTTTTGTTAACTTTTTTTAAAACTGTTAACTTTTGTTAACTTTTTTAAAGCTGTCAACTTTTGTTAACTTCTTTTGAAATTTTGTTAACTTTTTTGAAGCTGTCAACTTTTGTTACTTTTTTTTTAAGCTGTCAACTTTTGCTAACTTTATTGAAGCTGTCAACTTTTGTTAACTTTTTTGGAAGCTGTCAACATTTGATAACTTTTTTGAAGCTGTCAACTTTTGTTAACTTTTTTTAAAGCTGTCAACATTTGTTAACTGTTTTTAAAGCTGTCAACTTTTGTTAACTTTTTTTTAAAGCTGTCAACTTTTGTTTATTTTTTTAAAGCTGTCAACTTTTGTTAACTTTTTTAAAGCTGTCAACCTGTGTTAACTTTTATTGAAGCGGTCAACTTTTGTTAACTTTTTTTGAAGCTGTCAACTTTTGTAAACTTTTTTTGAAGCTGTCAACTTTTGTTAACTTTTTTTGAAGCTGTCAACTTTTGTTAACTTTTATTAAAGCTGTCCACTTTTGTTAACTTTTTTTGAAGCTGTCAACTTTTGTTAACTTTTTTTGAAACTGTCAACTTTTGTTAACTTTTATTGAAGCTGTCAACTTTTGTTAACTTTTATTAAAGCTGTCAACTTTTGTTAACTTTTTTGAAGCTGTCAACTTTTGTTAACATTTTTTGGAGCTGTCAACTTGTGTTAACTTTTTTTTAAAGCTGTCAAATATTGTAAACTTTTTTTAAAGCTGTCAACTTTTGTTAACTGGTTTTGAAGCTGTTAACTTTTGTTAACTTTTTTGAAGCTGTCAACTTTTGTTAACTTTTTTTGGAGCTGTCAACTTTTGTTAACTTTTATTGAAGCTGTCAACTTTTGTTAACTTTTTTGAAATCTGTCAACATTTGTTAACTTTTTTGAAGCTGTCAACTTTTGTTAACTTTTTTTAAAGCTGTCAACATTTATTAACTGTTTTTGAAGCTGTCAACTTTTGTTAACTTTTTTTTAAAGCTGTCAACTTTTGTTTCCTTTTTTAAAGCTGTCAACTTTTGTTAACTTTTTTAAAGCTGTCAACTTTTGTTAACTTCTTTTGAAGTTTTGTTAACTTTTTTGAAGCTGTCAACTTTTGTTAACTTCTTTTGAAGTTTTGTCTACTTTTTTGAAACTGTCAACTTTTGTTAACTTTTATTGAAGCTGTCAATTTTTGTTAACTTTTTTGAAGCTGTCAACTTTTCTTAACTTCTTTTAAAGTTATGTTAATTTTTTTGAAGCTATCAACTTTTGTTAAATTCTTTTGAAGTTTTGTTAATTTTTTTGAAGCTGTCATCTTTTGTTAATTTCTTTTGAAGTTTTGTTAACTATTTTAAAGCTGTAAACTTTTGTCAACTTTTTTGAAGCTGTCAACTTTTGCTAACTTTTTTTGAAGCTGTCAACTTTTGCTAACTTTTTTTGAAGCTGTCAACTTTTGTTAACTTTTTTTAAAACTGTTAACTTTTGTTAACTTTTTTAAAGCTGTCAACTTTTGTTAACTTCTTTTGAAATTTTGTTAACTTTTTTGAAGCTGTCAACTTTTGTTACTTTTTTTTTAAGCTGTCAACTTTTGCTAACTTTATTGAAGCTGTCAACTTTTGTTAACTTTTTTGGAAGCTGTCAACATTTGATAACTTTTTTGAAGCTGTCAACTTTTGTTAACTTTTTTTAAAGCTGTCAACATTTGTTAACTGTTTTTGAAGCTGTCAACTTTTGTTAACTTTTTTTTAAAGCTGTCAACTTTTGTTTATTTTTTTAAAGCTGTCAACTTTTGTTAACTTTTTTAAAGCTGTCAACTTGTGTTAACTTTTATTGAAGCGGTCAACTTTTGTTAACTTTTTTTGAAGCTGTCAACTTTTGTTAACTTTTTTTGAAGCTGTCAACTTTTGTTAACTTTTTTTGAAGCTGTCAACTTTTGTTAACTTTTATTAAAGCTGTCCACTTTTGTTAACTTTTTTTGAAGCTGTCAACTTTTGTTAACTTTTTTTGAAACTGTCAACTTTTGTTAACTTTTATTGAAGCTGTCAACTTTTGTTAACTTTTATTGAAGCTGTCAACTTTTGTTAAGTTTTTTGAAGCTGTCAACTTTTGTTAACATTTTTTGGAGCTGTCAACTTGTGTTAACTTTTTTTTAAAGCTGTCAAATATTGTTAACTTTTTTTAAAGCTGTCAACTTTTGTTAACTGGTTTTGAAGCTGTTAACTTTTGTTAACTTTTTTGAAGCTGTCAACTTTTGTTAACTTTTTTTGGAGCTGTCAACTTTTGTTAACTTTTATTGAAGCTGTCAACTTTTGTTAACTTTTTTGAAATCTGTCAACATTTGTTAACTTTTTTGAAGCTGTCAACTTTTGTTAACTTTTTTTAAAGCTGTCAACATTTATTAACTGTTTTTGAAGCTGTCAACTTTTGTTAACTTTTTTTTAAAGCTGTCAACTTTTGTTTACTTTTTTAAAGCTGTCAACTTTTGTTAACTTTTTTAAAGCTGTCAACTTTTGTTAACTTCTTTTGAAGTTTTGTTAACTTTTTTGAAGCTGTCAACTTTTGTTAACTTCTTTTGAAGTTTTGTCTACTTTTTTGAAACTGTCAACTTTTGTTAACTTTTATTGAAGCTGTCAATTTTTGTTAACTTTTTTGAAGCTGTCAACTTTTCTTAACTTCTTTTAAAGTTATGTTAATTTTTTTGAAGCTATCAACTTTTGTTAAATTCTTTTGAAGTTTTGTTAATTTTTTTGAGGCTGTCAACTTTTGTTAATTTCTTTTGAAGTTTTGTTAACTATTTTAAAGCTGTAAACTTTTGTCAACTTTTTTGAAGCTGTCAACTTTTGCTAACTTTTTTTGAAGCTGTCAACTTTTGTTAACTTTTTTTAAGCTGTCAACTTTTGTTTACTTTTTTTAACTTCTTTTGAAGTTTTGTTAACTTTTATAAAGCTGTCAAGTTTTGTTAACTTTTTTAAAGCTATCAACTTTTGTTAACTTTTTTTAACTTCTTTTGAAGTTTGGTTAACTTTTTTGAAGCTGTCAACTTTTGCTAACTTCTTTTGAAGTTTTGTCTACTTTTATTGAAGCTGTCAATTTTTGTTAACTTTTTTGAAGCTGTCAACTTTTGTTAACTTCTTTTGAAGTTTTGTTAATTTTTTTAAAGTTATCAACTTTTGTTAAATTCTTTTGAAGTTTTGTTAATTTTTTTGAAGCTGTCAACTTTTGTTAACTTTTTTTGAAGTTTTGTTAACTATTTTAAAGCTGTCAACTTTTGTCAATTTTTTTGAAGCTGTCAACTTTTGCTAACTTTTTTGGAAACTGTCAACATTTGTTAACTTTTTTGAAGCTGTCAACTTTTGTTAACTTTTTTTAAAGCTGTCAACATTTGTTAACTGTTTTTGAAGCTGTCAACTTTTGTTAACTTTTTTTTAAAGCTGTCAAATTTTGTTTACTTTTTTAAAGCTGTCAACTTTTGTTAACTTTTTTAAAGCTGTCAACTTTTGTTAACTTTTGTTAACTTCTTTTGAAGTTTTGTCTACTTTTTTGAAACTGTCAACTTTTGTTAACTTTTATTGAAGCTGTCAACTTTTGTTAACTTTTTTTGAAGTTGTCAAATTTTGTTAACTGGTTTTGAAGCTGTCAACTTTTGTTAACTTTTTTTGAAGCTGTCAACTTTTGTTAACTTTTTTGAAGCTGTCAACTTTTGTTAACTTTTTTTGAAGCTGTCAACTTTTGTTAACTTTTTTAAAGCTGTCAACTTTTGTTAATTTTTATTAAAGCTGTCCACTTTTGTTAACTTTTTTTAAAGCTGTCAACTTTTGTTAACTTCTTTTGAAGCTGTCAACTTTTGTTAACTTTTTTTAAAGCTGTCAACATTTGTTAACTGTTTTTAAAGCTGTCAACTTTTGTTAACTTTTTTTTAAAGCTGTCAACTTTTGTTTACTTTTTTAAAGCTGTCAACTTTTGTAAACTTTTTTAAAGCTGTCAACTTTTGTTAACTTTTGTTAACTTCTTTTGAAGTTTTGTCTACTTTTTTGAAACTGTCAACTTTTGTTAACTTTTATTGAAGCTGTCAATTTTTGTTAACTTCTTTTGATGTTTTGTCTTCTTTTTTGAAACTGTCAACTTTTGTGGAAGCTGTCAAGTTTTGTTAACTTTTTTTAAAACTGTCAACTTTTGTTAACTTTTTTAAAGCTGTCAACTTTTGTTAACTTCTTTTGAAATTTTGTTAACTTTTTTGAAGCTGTCAACTTTTGTTACTTTTTTTTAAAGCTGTCAACTTTTGTTAACTTTTATTGAAGCTGTCAACTTTTGTTAACTTTTTTTGAAGCTGTCAACTTTTGTTAACTTTTTTGAAGCTGTCAACTTTTGTTAACTTTTTTTAAAGCTGTCAACTTTTGTTAACTTTTTTCGAAGCTGTCAACTTTTGTTAACTTTTATTAAAGCTGTCCACTTTTGTTAACTTTTTTTGAAGCTGTAAACTTTTGTTAACTTCTTTTGAAACTGTCAACTTTTGTTCACTTTTATTAAAGCTGTTAACTTTTGTTAACTTTTATTGAAGCAGTCAATTTTTGTTAACTATTTTGAAGCTGTCAACTTTTGTTAACTTCTTTTGATGTTTTGTCTTCTTTTTTGAAACGGTCAACTGTTGTGGAAGCTGTCAAGTTTTGTTAACTTTTTTTAAAACTGTCAACTTTTGTTAACTTTTTTAAAGCTGTCAACTTTTGTTAATTTCTTTCGAAATTTTGTTAACTTTTTTGAAGCTGTCAACTTTTGTTAATTTTTTTGAAGCTATCAACTTTTGTTAACTTTTTGAAGCTGTCAACTTTTGTTAACTTTTTTTGAAGCTATCAACTTTTGTTAACTTTTATTGAAGCTGTCAACTTTTGTTAACTTTTTTGGAAGCTGTCAACATTTGTTAACTTTTTTGAAGCTGTCAACTTTTGTTAACTTTTTTTAAAGCTGTCAACATTTGTTAACTGTTTTTGAAGCTGTCAACTTTTGTTAACTTTTTTTTAAAGCTGTCAACTTTTGTTTACTTTTTTAAAGCTGTCAACTTTTGTAAACTTTTTTAAAGCTGTCAACTTTTGTTAACTTTTGTTAACTTCTTTTGAAGTTTTGTCTACTTTTTTGAAACTGTCAACTTTTGTTAACTTTTATTGAAGCTGTCAATTTTTGTTAACTTCTTTTGATGTTTTGTCTTCTTTTTTGAAACTGTCAACTTTTGTGGAAGCCGTCAAGTTTTGTTAACTTTTTTTAAAACTGTCAACTTTTGTTAACTTTTTTAAAGCTGTCATCTTTTGTTAACTTCTTTTGAAATTTTGTTAACTTTTTTGAAGCTGTCAACTTTTGTTAATTTTTTTTAAAGCTATCAACTTTAGTTAACTTTTTGAAGCTGGCAACTTTTGTTAACTTTTTTTGAAGCTATCAACTTTTGTTAACTTTTATTGAAGCTGTCAACTTTTGTTAACTTTTTTGGAAGCTGTCAACATTTGTTAACTGTTTTTGAAGCTGTCAACTTTTGTTAACTTTTTTTTAAAGCTGTCAACTTTTGTTTACTTTTTTAAAGCTGTCAACTTTTGTTAACTTTTTTAAAGCTGTCAACTTTTGTTAACTTTTGTTAACTTCTTTTGAAGTTTTGTCTACTTTTTTGAAACTGTCAACTTTTGTTAACTTTTATTGAAGCTGTCAACTTTTGTTAACTTTTTTTGATGTTTTGTCTTCTTTTTTGAAACTGTCAACTTTTGTGGAAGCTGTCAAGTTTTGTTAACTTTTTTTAAAACTGTCAACTTTTGTTAACTTTTTTAAAGCTGTCAACTTTTGTTAACTTCTTTTGAAATTTTGTTAACTTTTTTAAAGCTGTCAACTTTTGTTACTTTTTTTTTAAGTTGTCAACTTTTGCTAACTTTATTGAAGCTGTCAACATTTATTAACTGTTTTTGAAGCTGTCAACTTTTGTTAACTTTTTTTTAAAGCTGTCAACTTTTGTTTACTTTTTTAAAGCTGTCAACTTTTGTTAACTTTTTTAAAGCTGTCAACTTTTCTTAACTTCTTTTGAAGTTTCGTTAACTTTTTTGAAGCTGTCAACTTTTGTTAACTTCTTTTGAAGTTTTGTCTACTTTTTTGAAACTGTCAACTTTTGTTAACTTTTATTGAAGCTGTCAATTTTTGTTAACTTTTTTGAAGCTGTCAACTTTTCTTAACTTCTTTTAAAGTTATGTTAATTTTTTTGAAGCTATCAACTTTTGTTAAATTCTTTTGAAGTTTTGTTAATTTTTTTGAAGCTGTCAACTTTTGTTAATTTCTTTTGAAGTTTTGTTAACTATTTTAAAGCTGTAAACTTTTGTCAACTTTTTTGAAGCTGTCAACTTTTGCTAACTTTTTTTGAAGCTGTCAACTTTTGTTAACTTTTTTTAAGCTGTCAACTTTTGTTAACTTTTTTTAACTTCTTTTGAAGTTTTGTTAACTTTTATAAAGCTGTCAAATTTTGTTAACTTTTTAAAGCTATCAACTTTTGTTAACTTTTTTTAACTTCTTTTGAAGTTTGGTCAACTTTTTTAAAGCTGTCAACTTTTGCTAACTTCTTTTGAAGTTTTGTCTACTTTTATTGAAGCTGTCAATTTTTGTTAACTTTTTGGAAGCTGTCAACTTTTGTTAACTTCTTTTGAAGTTTTGTTAATTTTTTTAAAGCTATCAACTTTTGTTAAATTCTTTTGAAGTTTTGTTAATTTTTTTGAAGCTGTCAACTTTTGTTAACTTTTTTTGAAGTTTTGTTAACTATTTTAAAGCTGTCAACTTGTGTCAACTTTTTTGAAGCTGTCAACTTTTGCTAACTTTTTTGGAAACTGTCAACATTTGTTAACTTTTTTGAAGCTGTCAAATTTTGTTAACTTTTTTTAAAGCTGTCAACATTTGTTAACTGTTTTTGAAGCTGTCAACTTTTGTTAATTTTTTTTTAAAGCTGGCAAATTTTGTTTACTATTTTAAAGCTGTCAACTTTTGTTAATTTTTTTAAAGCTGTCAACTTTTGTTAACTTTTGTTAACTTCTTTTTAAGTTTTGTCTACTTTTTTGAAACCGTCAACCTTTGTTAACTTTTATTGAAGCTGTCAACTTTTGTTAACTTTTTTTGAAGCTGTCAACTTTTGTTAACTTTTTTTAAAGCTGTCAACTTTTGTTAACTTTTTTTGAAGCTGTCAACTTTTGTTAACTTTTATTAAAGCTGTCCACTTTTGTTAACTTTTTTTGAAGCAGTCAACTTTTGTAAACTTCTTTTGAAACTGTCAACTTTTGTTAACTTTTATTAAAGCTGTTAACTTTTGTTAACTTTTATTGAAGCTGTCAATTTTTGTTAACTATTTTGAAGCTGTCAACTTTTGTTAACTTCTTTTGATGTTCTGTCTTCTTTTTTGAAACGGTCAACTTTTGTGGAAGCTGTCAAGTTTTGTTAACTTTTTTTAAAACTGTCAAATTTTGTTAACTTTTTTAAAGCTGTCAACTTTTGTCAAGTTCTTTTGAAATTTTGTTAACTTTTTTGAAGCTGTCAACTTTTGTTAATTTTTTTTGAAGCTGGCAACTTTTGTTAACTTTTTGAAGCTGTCAACTTTTGTTAACTTTTTTTGAAGCTATCAACTTTTGTTAACTTTTATTGAAGCTGTCAACTTTTGTTAACTTTTTTGGAAGCTGTCAACATTTGTTAACTTTTTGAAGCTGTCAACTTTTGTTAATTTTTTTAAAGCTGTCAACATTTGTTAACTGTTTTTAAAGCTGTCAACTTTTGTTAACTTTTTTTTAAAGCTGTCAACTTTTGTTTACTTTTTTAAAGCTGTCAACTTTTGTTAACTTTTTTAAAGCTGTCAACTTTTGTTAACTTTTGTTAACTTCTTTTGAAGTTTTGTCTACTTTTTTGAAACTGTCAACTTTTGTTAACTTTTATTGAAGCTGTCAACTTTTGTTAACTTTTTTTGAAGTTGTCAAATTTTGTTAACTGGTTTTGAAGCTGTCAACTTTTGTTAACTTTTTTTGAAGCTGTCAACTTTTGTTAACTTTTTTGAAGCTGTCAACTTTTGTTAACTTTTTTTGAAGCTGTCAACTTTTGTTAACTTTTTTTAAAGCTGTCAACTTTTGTTAACTTTTATTAAAGCTGTCCACTTTTGTTAACTTTTTTTAAAGCTGTCAACTTTTGTTAACTTCTTTTGAAACTGTCAACTTTTGTTAACTTTTATTTAAGCTGTCAACTTTTGTTAACTTCTTTTGATGTTCTGTCTTCTTTTTTGAAACGGTCAACTTTTGTGGAAGCTGTCAAGTTTGGTTAACTTTTTTTAAAACTGTCAACTTTTGTTAACTTCTTTTGATGTTTTGTCTTCTTTTTTGAAGCTGTCAACTTTTGTTAACTTTTTGAAGCTGTCAACTTTTGTTAACTTTTTTTGAAGCTATCAACTTTTGTTAACTTTTATTGAAGCTGTCAACTTTTCTTAACTTTTTTGGAAGCTGTCAACGTTTGTTAACTTTTTTGAAGCTGTCAACTTTTGTTAACTTTTTTTAAAGCTGTCAACATTATTTGTTAACTGTTTTTGAAGCTGTCAACTTTTGTTAACTTTTTTTTAAAGCTGTCAACTTTTGTTTACTTTTCTAAAGCTGTCAACTTTTGTTAACTTTTTTAAAGCTGTCAACTTTTGTTAACTTTTGTTAACTTCTTTTGAAGTTTTGTCTACTTTTTTGAAACTGTTAACTTTTGTTAATTTTTATTAAAGCTGTCAACTTTTGTTAACTTTTTTTGAAGCTGTCAACTTTTGTTAACTGGTTTTGAAGCTGTTAACTTTTGCTAACTTTTTTTGAAGCTGTCAACTTTTGTTAACTTTTTTGAAGCTGTCAACTTTTGTTAACTTTTTTTGAAGCCGTCAACTTTTGTTAACTTTTTTTGAAGCTGTCAACTTTTGTTAACTTTTATTAAAGCTGTCCACTTTTGTTAACTTTTTTTGAAGCTGTCAACTTTTGTTAACTTTTTTTGATGTTTTGTCTTCTTTTTTAAAACTGTCAACTTTTGTGGAAGCTGTCAAGTTTTGTTAACTTTTTTTAAAACTGTCAACTTTTGTTAACTTTTTTAAAGTTGTCAACTTTTGTTAACTTCTTTTTATGTTTGTCTTCTTTTTTGAAACTGTCAACTTTTGTGAAAGCTGTCAAGTTTTGTTAACTTTTTTTTAAAACTGTCAACTTTTGTTAACTTTTTTAAAGCTGTCAACTTTTGTTAACTTCTTTTGAAATTTTGTTAACTTTTTTGAAGCTGTCAACTTTTATTAATTTTTTTTGAAGCTGTCAACTTTTGTTAACTTTTTGAAGCTGTCAACTTTTGTTAACTTTTTTTGAAGCTATCAACGTTTGTTAACTTTTATTGAAGCTTTCAACTTTTGTTAACTTTTTTGGAAGCTGTCAACATTTGTTAACTTTTTTGAAGCTGTCAACTTTTGTTAACTTTTTTTAAAGCTGTCAACATTTGTTAACTTTTTTTGAAGCTATCAACTTTTGTTAACTTTTATTGAAGCTGTCAACTTTTGTTAACTTTTTTGGAAGCTGTCAACATTTGTTAACTTTTTTGAAGCTGTCAACTTTTGTTAACTTTTTTTGAAGCTGTCAACTTTTGTTAACTGGTTTTGAAGCTGTCAACATTTGTTAACTTTTTTGAAGCTGTCAACTTTGTTAACTTTTTTAAAGCTGTCAACTTTTGCTAACTTTTTTTAAAGCTGTCAACTATTGTTAACTTTTTTAAAGCTTTCAACTTTTGTTAACTTTTTTAAAGCTGTCAACTTTTGTTAACTTTTGTTAACTTCTTTTAAAGTTTTGTTAACTTTTTTAAAGCTGTCAACTTTTGTTAACTTCTTTTGAAGTTTTGTTAACTTTTTTGAAGCTGTCAACTTTTGTTAACTTCTTTTGATGTTTTGTCTTCTTTTTTGAAACTGTCAACTTTTGTGGAAGCTGTCAAGTTTTGTTAACTTTTTTTAAAACTGTCAACAATTCTTAACTTTTTTAAAGCTGTCAACTTTTGTTAACTTCTTTTGAAATTTTGTTAACTTTTTTGAAGCTGTCAACATTTGTTAACTGTTTGTAAAGCTGTCAACTTTTGTTAACTTTTTTTAAAGCTGTCAACTTTTGTTAACTGGTTTTGAAGCTGTTAACTTTTGTTAACTTTTTTTGAAGCTGTAAACTTTTGTTAACTTTTTTTGGAGCTGTCAACTTTTGTTAACTTTTATTGAAGCTGTCAACTTTTGTTAACTTTTTGAAAGCTGTCAACATTTGTTAACTTTTTTGAAGCTGTCAACTTTTGTTAACTTTTTTTAAAGCTGTCAACATTTATTAACTGTTTTTGAAGCTGTCAACTTTTGTTAACTTTTTTTTAAAGCTGTCAACTTTTGTTTACTTTTTTAAAGCTGTCAACTTTTGTTAACTTTTTTAAAGCTGTCAACTTTTGTTAACTTCTTTTGAAGTTTTGTTAACTTTTTTGAAGCTGTCAACTTTTGTTAACTTCTTTTGAAGTTTTGTCTACTTTTTTGAAACTGTCAACTTTTGTTAACTTTTTTAAAGCTGTCAACTTTTGTTAACTTCTTTTGAAATTTTGTTAACTTTTTTGAAGCTGTCAACATTTGTTAACTGTTTGTGAAGCTGTCAACATTTGTTAATTTTTTTTAAAGCTGTCAACTTTTGTTACCTTTTTTTAAAGCTGTCAACTTTTGTTAACTGGTTTTGAAGCTGTTAACTTTTGTTAACTTTTTTGAAGCTGTCAACTTTTGTTAACTTTTTTGAAGCTGTCAACTTTTGTTAACTTTTTTTGGAGCTGTCAACTTTTGTTAACTTTTATTGAAGCTGTCAACTTTTGTTAACTTTTTTGGAAGCTGTCAACATTTGTTACCTTTTTTAAAGCTGTCACCTTTTGTTAACTTTTTTTAAAGCTGTCAACATTTATTAACTGTTTTTGAAGCTGTCAACTTTTGTTAACTTTTTTTTAAAGCTGTCAACTTTTGTTTACTTTTTTAAAGCTGTCAACTTTTGTTAACTTTTTTAAAGCTGTCAACTTTTGTTAACTTCTTTTGAAGTTTTGTTAATTTTTTTGAAGCTATCAACTTTTGTTAAATTCTTTTGAAGTTTTGTTAATTTTTTTGAAGCTGTCAACTTTTGTTAATTTCTTTTGAAGTTTTGTTAACTATTTTAAAGCTGTAAACTTTTGTCAACTTTTTTGAAGCTGTCAACTTTTGCTAACTTTTTTTGAAGCTGTCAACTTTTGTTAACTTTTTTAAAGCTGTCAACTTTTGTTAACTTTTTTTAACTTCTTTTTAAGTTTTGTTAACTTTTTTAAAGCTGTCAAATTTTGTTAACTTTTTTAAAGCTGTCAACTTTTGTTAACTTTTATTGAGGCTGTCAACTTTTGTTAACTTTTTTTGAAGCTGTCAACTTTTGTTAACTGGTTTTGAAGCTGTTAACTTTTATTAACTTTTTTTGAAGCTGTCAACTTTTGTTAACTTTTTTGAAGCTGTCAACTTCTGTTAACTTTTTTTGAAGCTGTCAACTTTTGTTAACTTTTTTTGAAGCTGTCAACTTTTGTTAACTTTTATTAAAGCTGTCCACTTTTGTTAACTTTTTTTGAAGCTGTCAACTTTTGTTAACTTCTTTTGAAACTGTCAACTTTTTTTAACTTTTATTGAAGCTGTCAACTTTTGTTAACTTTTATTGAAGCTGTCAATTTTTGTTAACTATTTTGAAGCTGTCAACTTTTGTTAACTTCTTTTAAAGTTTTGTTAACTTTTTTGAAGCTATCAACTTTTGTTATCTTCTTTTGAAGTTTTGTTAATTTTTTTGAAGCTGTCAACATTTGTTAACTTTTTTGAAGCTGTCAACTTTTGTTAACTTTTTTTAAAGCTGTCAACATTTGTTAACTGTTTGTGAAGGTGTCAACTTTTGTTAACTTTTTTTTAAAGCTGTCAACTTTTGTTAAATTTTTTAAAGCTGTCAACTTTTGTTAACTTTTATTGAAGCTGTCAACTTTTGTTAACTTTTTTGGAAGCTGTCAACATTTGTTAACTTTTTTGAAGCTGACAACTTTTGTTAACTTTTTTTGAAGCTGTCAACTTTTGTTAACTTTTATTGAAGCTGTAAACTTTTGTTAACTTTTTTTGAAGCTGTCAACTTTTGTTAACTTTTTTGAAGCTGTCAACTTTTGTTAACTTTTTTTAAAGCTGTCAACTTTTGTTAACTTTTTTCGAAGCTGTCAACTTTTGTTAACTTTTATTAAAGCTGTCCACTTTTGTTAACCTTTTTTGAAGCTGTTAACTTTTGTTAACTTCTTTTGAAACTGTCAACTTTTGTTTACTTTTATTAAAGCTGTTAACTTTTGTTAACTTTTATTGAAGCAGTCAATTTTTGTTAACTATTTTGAAGCTGTCAAGTTTTGTTAACTTCTTTTGAAGTTTTGTCTACTTTTTTGAAACTGTCAACTTTTGTTAACTTTTATTGAAGCTGTCAATTTTTGTTAACTTTTTTGAAGCTGTCAACTTTTCTTAACTTCTTTTAAAGTTATGTTAATTTTTTTGAAGCTATCAACTTTTGTTAAATTCTTTTGAAATTTTGTTAATTTTTTTGAAGCTGTCAACTTTTGTTAATTTCTTTTGAAGTTTTGTTAACTATTTTAAAGCTGTAAACTTTTGTCAACTTTTTTGAAGCTGTCAACTTTTGCTATTTTTTTTTGAAGCTGTCAACTTTTGTTAACTTTTTTAAAGCTGTCAACTTTTGTTAACTTTTTTTAACTTCTTTTTAAGTTTTGTTAACTATTTTAAAGCTGTCAAATTTTGTTAACTTTTTTAAAGCTGTCAACTTTTGTTAACTTTTATTGAGGCTGTCACCTTTGTTAACTTTTTTTGAAGCTGTCAACTTTTGTTAACTGGTTTTGAAGCTGTTAACTTTTATTAACTTTTTTTGAAGCTGTCAACTTTTGTTAACTTTTTTGAAGCTGTCAACTTTTGTTAACTTTTTTTGAAGCTGTCAACTATTGATAACTTTTTTTGAAGCTGTCAACTTTTGTTAACTTTTATTAAAGCTGTCCACTTTTGTTAACTTTTTTTGAAGCTGTCAACTTTTGTTAACTTCTTTTGAAACTGTCAACTTTTTTTAACTTTTATTGAAGCTGTCAACTTTTGTTAACTTTTATTGAAGCTGTCAATTTTTGTTAACTATTTTGAAGCTGTCAACTTTTGTTAACTTCTTTTAAAGTTTTGTTAACTTTTTTTAAGCTATCAACTTTTGTTGTCTTCTTTTGAAGTTTTGTTAATTTTTTTGAAGCTGTCAACATTTGTTAACTTTTTTGAAGCTGTCAACTTTTGTTAACTTTTTTTAAAGCTGTCAACCATTGTTAACTGTTTGTGAAGCTGTCAACTTTTGTTAACTGTTTTTTAAAGCTGTTAACTTTTGTTAACTTTTTTTAAAGCTGTCAACTTTTGTTAACTGGTTTTGAAGCTGTTAACTTTTGTTAAATTTTTTTGAAGCTGTCAACTTTTGTTAACTTTTATTGAAGCTGTCAACTTTTGTTAACTTTTTTGGAAGCTGTCAACATTTGTTAACTTTTTTGAAGCTGACAACTTTTGCTAACTTTTTTTGAAGCTGTCAACTTTTGTTAACTTTTATTGAAGCTGTCAACTTTTGTTAACTTTTTTTGAAGCTGTCAACTTTTGTTAACTTTTTTGAAGCTGTCAACTTTTGTTAACTTTTTTTAAAGCTGTTAACTTTTGTTAACTTTTTTCGAAGCTGTCAACTTTTGTTAACTTTTATTAAAGCTGTCCACTTTTGTTAACTTTTTTTGAAGCTGTAAACTTTTGTTAACTTCTTTTGAAACTGTCAACTTTTGTTCACTTTTATTAAAGCTGTTAACTTTTGTTAACTTTTATTGAAGCAGTCAATTTTTGTTAACTATTTTGAAGCTGTCAACTTTTGTTAACTTCTTTTGATGTTTTGTCTTCTTTTTTGAAACGGTCAACTGTTGTGGAAGCTGTCAAGTTTTGTTAACTTTTTTTAAAACTGTCAACTTTTGTTAACTTTTTTAAAGCTGTCAACTTTTGTTAACTTCTTTTGAAATTTTGTTAACTTTTTTGAAGCTGTCAACTTTTGTTAATTTTTTTGAAGCTATCAACTTTTGTTAACTTTTTGAAGCTGTCAACTTTTGTTAACTTTTTTTGAAGCTATCAACTTTTGTTAACTTTTATTGAAGCTGTCAACTTTTGTTAACTTTTTTGGAAGCTGTCAACATTTGTTAACTTTTTTGAAGCTGTCAACTTTTGTTAACTTTTTTTAAAGCTGTCAACATTTGTTAACTGTTTTTGAAGCTGTCAACTTTTGTTAACTTTTTTTTAAAGCTGTCAACTTTTGTTTACTTTTTTAAAGCTGTCAACTTTTGTAAACTTTTTTAAAGCTGTCAACTTTTGTTAACTTTTGTTAACTTCTTTTGAAGTTTTGTCTACTTTTTTGAAACTGTCAACTTTTGTTAACTTTTATTGAAGCTGTCAATTTTTGTTAACTTCTTTTGATGTTTTGTCTTCTTTTTTGAAACTGTCAACTTTTGTGGAAGCTGTCAAGTTTTGTTAACTTTTTTTAAAACTGTCAACTTTTGTTAACTTTTTTAAAGCTGTCAACTTTTGTTAACTTCTTTTGAAATTTTGTTAACTTTTATTGAAGCTGTCAACTTTTGTTAACTTTTTTTGAAGCTGTCAACTTTTGTTAACTTTTTTGAAGCTGTCAACTTTTGTTAACTTTTTTTAAAGCTGTCAACTTTTTTTAACTTTTTTCGAAGCTGTCAACTTTTGTTAACTTTTATTAAAGCTGTCCACTTTTGTTAACTTTTTTTGAAGCTGTAAACTTTTGTTAACTTCTTTTGAAACTGTCAACTTTTGTTCACTTTTATTAAAGCTGTTAACTTTTGTTAACTTTTATTGAAGCAGTCAATTTTTGTTAACTATTTTGAAGCTGTCAACTTTTGTTAACTTCTTTTGATGTTTTGTCTTCTTTTTTGAAACGGTCAACTGTTGTGGAAGCTGTCAAGTTTTGTTAACTTTTTTTAAAACTGTCAACTTTTGTTAACTTTTTTAAAGCTGTCAACTTTTGTTAACTTCTTTTGAAATTTTGTTAACTTTTTTGAAGCTGTCAACTTTTGTTAATTTTTTTGAAGCTATCAACTTTTGTTAACTTTTTGAAGCTGTCAACTTTTGTTAACTTTTTTTGAAGCTATCAACTTTTGTTAACTTTTATTGAAGCTGTCAACTTTTGTTAACTTTTTTGGAAGCTGTCAACATTTGTTAACTTTTTTGAAGCTGTCAACTTTTGTTAACTTTTTTTAAAGCTGTCAACATTTGTTAACTGTTTTTGAAGCTGTCAACTTTTGTTAACTTTTTTTTAAAGCTGTCAACTTTTGTTTACTTTTTTAAAGCTGTCAACTTTTGTAAACTTTTTTAAAGCTGTCAACTTTTGTTAACTTTTGTTAACTGCTTTTGAAGTTTTGTCTACTTTTTTGAAACTGTCAACTTTTGTTAACTTTTATTGGAGCTGTCAATTTTTGTTAAATTCTTTTGATGTTTTGTCTTCTTTTTTGAAACTGTCAACTTTTGTGGAAGCTGTCAAGTTTTGTTAACTTTTTTTAAAACTGTCAACTTTTGTTAACTTTTTTAAAGCTGTCAACTTTTGTTAACTTCTTTTGAAATTTTGTTAACTTTTTTGAAGCTGTCAACTTTTGTTACTTTTTTTTAAGCTGTCAACTTTTGTTAACTTTTTGAAGCTGTCAACTTTTGTTAACTTTTTTTGAAGCTATCAACTTTTGTTAACTTTTTTGGAAGCTGTCAACATTTGTTAACTTTTTTGAAGCTGTCAACTTTTGTTAACTTTTTTTTAAAGCTGTCAACTTTTGTTTATTTTTTTAAAGCTGTCAACTTTTGTTAACTTTTTAAAAGCTGTCAACTTGTGTTAACTTTTATTGAAGCGGTCAACTTTTGTTAACTTTTTTTAAAGCTGTCAACTTTTGTTAACTGGTTTTGAAGCTGTTAACTTTTGTTAACTTTTTTGAAGCTGTCAACTTTTGTTAACTTTTTTTGAAGCTGTCAACTTTTGTTAACTTTTTTTGAAGCTGTCAACTTCTGTTAACTTTTATTACAGCTGTCCACTTTTGTTAACTTTTTTTGAAGCTGTCAACTTTTGTTAACTGGTTTTGAAGCTGTTAACTTTTGTTAACTTTTATTGAAGCTGTCAACTTTTGTTAACTTTTTTGAAGCTGTCAACTTTTGTTAACATTTTTTGGAGCTGTCAACTTTTGTTAACTTTTATTGAAGCTGTCAACTTTTGTTAACTTTTTGCGAAGCTTTCAACATTTGTTAACTTTTTTAAAGCTGTCAACTTTTGTTAACTTTTTTTAATGCTGTCAACATTTGTTAACTGTTTGTGAAGCTGTCAACTTTTGTTAACTTTTTTTTAAAGCTGTCAACTATTGTTAACTTTTTTTAAAGCTGTCAACTTTTGTTAACTGGTTTTGAAGCTGTTAGCTTTTGTTAACTTTTTTTGAAGCTGTCAACTTTTGTTAACTTTTTTTGGAGCTGTCAACTTTTGTTAACTTTTATTGAAGCTGTCAACTTTTGTTAACTTTTTTGAAAGCTGTCAACATTTGTTAACTTTTTTGCAGCTGTCAACTTTTGTTAACTTTTATTGAAGCTCTCAATTTTTGTTAACTTTTTTAAAGCTGTCAACTTTTCTTAACTTCTTTTAAAGTTATGTTAATTTTTTTGAAGCTATCAACTTTTGTTAAATTCTTTTGAAGTTTTGTTAACTTTTTTGAAGCTGTCAACTTTTGTTAACTTCTTTTGATGTTTTGTCTTCTTTTTTGAAACTGTCAACTTTTGTGGAAGCTGTCAAGTTTTGTTAACTTTTTTTAAAACTGTCAACTTTTGTTAACTTTTTTAAAGCTGTCAACTTTTGTTAACTTCTTTTGAAATTTTGTTAACTTTCTTGAAGCTGTCAACATTTGTTAACTGTTTGTAAAGCTGTCAACTTTTGTTAACTTTTTTTAAAGCTGTCAACTTTTGTTAACTTTTTTTAAAGCTGTCAACTTTTGTTAACTGGTTTTGAAGCTGTTAACTTTTGTTAACTTTTTTTGAAGCTGTCAACTTTTGTTAACTTTTATTGAAGCTCTCAATTTTTGTTAACTTTTTTGAAGCTGTCAACTTTTCTTAACTTCTTTTAAAGTTATGTTAATTTTTTTGAAGCTATCAACTTTTGTTAAATTCTTTTGAAGTTTTGCTAATTTTTTTAAAGCTGTCAACTTTTGTTAATTTCTTTTGAAGTTTTGTTAACTATTTTAAAGCTGTAAACTTTTGTCAACTTTTTTGAAGCTGTCAACTTTTGCTAACTTTTTTAAAGCTGTCAACTTTTGTTAACTTTTTTAAAGCTGTCAACTTTTGTTAACTTTTGTTAACTTCTTTTGAAGTTTTGTCTACTTTTTTGAAACTGTCAACTTTTGTTAACTTTTATTGAAGCTGTCAACTTTTGTTAACTTTTTTGGAAGCTGTCAACGTTTGTTAACTTTTTTGAAGCTGTCAACTTTTGTTAACTTTTTTTAAAGCTGTCAACATTATTTGTTAACTGTTTTTGAAGCTGTCAACTTTTGTTAACTTTTTTTTAAAGCTGTCAACTTTTGTTTACTTTTTTAAAGATGTCAACTTTTGTTAACTTTTTTAAAGCTGTCAACTTTTGTTAACTTTTGTTAACTTCTTTTGAAGTTTTGTCTACTTTTTTGAAACTGTCAACTTTTGTTAATTTTTATTGAAGCTGTCAACTTTTGTTAACTTTTTTTGAAGCTGTCATTTTTTGTTAACTGTTTTTGAAGCTGTTAACTTTTGTTAACTTTTTTTGAAGCTGTCAACTTTTGTTAACTTTTTTGAAGCTGTCAACTTTTGTTAACTTTTTCTGAAGCCGTCAACTTTTGTTAACTTTTTTTGAAGCTGTCAACTTTTGTTAACTTTTATTAAAGCTGTCCACTTTTGTTAACTTTTTTAAAGCTGTCAACTTTTGTTAACTTCTTTTTATGTTTTGTCTTCTTTTTTGAAACTGTCAACTTTTGTGGAAGCTGTCAAGTTTTGTTAACTTTTTTTTAAAACTGTCAACATTTGTTAACTTTTTTAAAGCTGTCAACTTTTGTTAACTTCTTTTGAAATTTTGTTAACTTTTTTGAAGCTGTCAACTTTTGTTAATTTTTTTGAAGCTATCAACTTTTGTTAACTTTTTGAAGCTGTCAACTTTTGTTAACTTTTTTTGAAGCTATCAACTTTTGTTAACTTTTTGAAGCTGTCAACTTTTGTTAACTTTTTTTGAAGCTATCAACTTTTGTTAACTTTTATTGAAGCTGTCAACTTTTGTTAACTTTTTTGGAAGCTGTCAACATTTGTTAACTTTTTTGAAGCTGTCAACTTTTGTTAACTTTTTTTAAAGCTGTCAACATTTGTTAACTGTTTTTGAAGCTGTCAACTTTTGTTAACTTTTTTTTAAAGCTGTCAACTTTTGTTTACTTTTTTAAAGCTGTCAACTTTTGTAAACTTTTTTAAAGCTGTCAACTTTTGTTAACTTTTGTTAACTTCTTTTGAAGTTTTGTCTACTTTTTTGAAACTGTCAACTTTTGTTAACTTTTATTGAAGCTGTCAATTTTTGTTAACTTCTTTTGATGTTTTGTCTTCTTTTTTGAAACTGTCAACTTTTGTGGAAGCTGTCAAGTTTTGTTAACTTTTTTTAAAACTGTCAACTTTTGTTAACTTTTTTAAAGCTGTCAACTTTTGTTAACTTCTTTTGAAATTTTGTTAACTTTTATTAAAGCTGTCAACTTTTGTTAACTTTTTTTGAAGCTGTCAACTTTTGTTAACTTTTTTGAAGCTGTCAACTTTTGTTAACTTTTTTTAAAGCTGTCAACTTTTTTTAACTTTTTTCGAAGCTGTCAACTTTTGTTAACTTTTATTAAAGCTGTCCACTTTTGTTAACTTTTTTTGAAGCTGTAAACTTTTGTTAACTTCTTTTGAAACTGTCAACTTTTGTTCACTTTTATTAAAGCTGTTAACTTTTGTTAACTTTTATTGAAGCAGTCAATTTTTGTTAACTATTTTGAAGCTGTCAACTTTTGTTAACTTCTTTTGATGTTTTGTCTTCTTTTTTGAAACGGTCAACTGTTGTGGAAGCTGTCAAGTTTTGTTAACTTTTTTTAAAACTGTCAACTTTTGTTAACTTTTTTAAAGCTGTCAACTTTTGTTAACTTCTTTTGAAATTTTGTTAACTTTTTTGAAGCTGTCAACTTTTGTTAATTTTTTTGAAGCTATCAACTTTTGTTAACTTTTTGAAGCTGTCAACTTTTGTTAACTTTTTTTGAAGCTATCAACTTTTGTTAACTTTTATTGAAGCTGTCAACTTTTGTTAACTTTTTTGGAAGCTGTCAACATTTGTTAACTTTTTTGAAGCTGTCAACTTTTGTTAACTTTTTTTAAAGCTGTCAACATTTGTTAACTGTTTTTGAAGCTGTCAACTTTTGTTAACTTTTTTTTAAAGCTGTCAACTTTTGTTTACTTTTTTAAAGCTGTCAACTTTTGTAAACTTTTTTAAAGCTGTCAACTTTTGTTAACTTTTGTTAACTGCTTTTGAAGTTTTGTCTACTTTTTTGAAACTGTCAACTTTTGTTAACTTTTATTGGAGCTGTCAATTTTTGTTAAATTCTTTTGATGTTTTGTCTTCTTTTTTGAAACTGTCAACTTTTGTGGAAGCTGTCAAGTTTTGTTAACTTTTTTTAAAACTGTCAACTTTTGTTAACTTTTTTAAAGCTGTCAACTTTTGTTAACTTCTTTTGAAATTTTGTTAACTTTTTTGAAGCTGTCAACTTTTGTTACTTTTTTTTAAGCTGTCAACTTTTGTTAACTTTTTGAAGCTGTCAACTTTTGTTAACTTTTTTTGAAGCTATCAACTTTTGTTAACTTTTTTGGAAGCTGTCAACATTTGTTAACTTTTTTGAAGCTGTCAACTTTTGTTAACTTTTTTTTAAAGCTGTCAACTTTTGTTTATTTTTTTAAAGCTGTCAACTTTTGTTAACTTTTTAAAAGCTGTCAACTTGTGTTAACTTTTATTAAAGCGGTCAACTTTTGTTAACTTTTTTTAAAGCTGTCAACTTTTGTTAACTGGTTTTGAAGCTGTTAACTTTTGTTAACTTTTTTGAAGCTGTCAACTTTTGTTAACTTTTTTTGAAGCTGTCAACTTTTGTTAACTTTTTTTGAAGCTGTCAACTTCTGTTAACTTTTATTACAGCTGTCCACTTTTGTTAACTTTTTTTGAAGCTGTCAACTTTTGTTAACTGGTTTTGAAGCTGTTAACTTTTGTTAACTTTTATTGAAGCTGTCAACTTTTGTTAACTTTTTTGAAGCTGTCAACTTTTGTTAACATTTTTTGGAGCTGTCAACTTTTGTTAACTTTTATTGAAGCTGTCAACTTTTGTTAACTTTTTGCGAAGCTTTCAACATTTGTTAACTTTTTTAAAGCTGTCAACTTTTGTTAACTTTTTTTAATGCTGTCAACATTTGTTAACTGTTTGTGAAGCTGTCAACTTTTGTTAACTTTTTTTTAAAGCTGTCAACTATTGTTAACTTTTTTTAAAGCTGTCAACTTTTGTTAACTGGTTTTGAAGCTGTTAGCTTTTGTTAACTTTTTTTGAAGCTGTCAACTTTTGTTAACTTTTTTTGGAGCTGTCAACTTTTGTTAACTTTTATTGAAGCTGTCAACTTTTGTTAACTTTTTTGAAAGCTGTCAACATTTGTTAACTTTTTTGCAGCTGTCAACTTTTGTTAACTTTTATTGAAGCTCTCAATTTTTGTTAACTTTTTTAAAGCTGTCAACTTTTCTTAACTTCTTTTAAAGTTATGTTAATTTTTTTGAAGCTATCAACTTTTGTTAAATTCTTTTGAAGTTTTGTTAACTTTTTTGAAGCTGTCAACTTTTGTTAACTTCTTTTGATGTTTTGTCTTCTTTTTTGAAACTGTCAACTTTTGTGGAAGCTGTCAAGTTTTGTTAACTTTTTTTAAAACTGTCAACTTTTGTTAACTTTTTTAAAGCTGTCAACTTTTGTTAACTTCTTTTGAAATTTTGTTAACTTTCTTGAAGCTGTCAACATTTGTTAACTGTTTGTAAAGCTGTCAACTTTTGTTAACTTTTTTTAAAGCTGTCAACTTTTGTTAACTTTTTTTAAAGCTGTCAACTTTTGTTAACTGGTTTTGAAGCTGTTAACTTTTGTTAACTTTTTTTGAAGCTGTCAACTTTTGTTAACTTTTATTGAAGCTCTCAATTTTTGTTAACTTTTTTGAAGCTGTCAACTTTTCTTAACTTCTTTTAAAGTTATGTTAATTTTTTTGAAGCTATCAACTTTTGTTAAATTCTTTTGAAGTTTTGCTAATTTTTTTAAAGCTGTCAACTTTTGTTAATTTCTTTTGAAGTTTTGTTAACTATTTTAAAGCTGTAAACTTTTGTCAACTTTTTTGAAGCTGTCAACTTTTGCTAACTTTTTTAAAGCTGTCAACTTTTGTTAACTTTTTTAAAGCTGTCAACTTTTGTTAACTTTTGTTAACTTCTTTTGAAGTTTTGTCTACTTTTTTGAAACTGTCAACTTTTGTTAACTTTTATTGAAGCTGTCAACTTTTGTTAACTTTTTTGGAAGCTGTCAACGTTTGTTAACTTTTTTGAAGCTGTCAACTTTTGTTAACTTTTTTTAAAGCTGTCAACATTATTTGTTAACTGTTTTTGAAGCTGTCAACTTTTGTTAACTTTTTTTTAAAGCTGTCAACTTTTGTTTACTTTTTTAAAGATGTCAACTTTTGTTAACTTTTTTAAAGCTGTCAACTTTTGTTAACTTTTGTTAACTTCTTTTGAAGTTTTGTCTACTTTTTTGAAACTGTCAACTTTTGTTAATTTTTATTGAAGCTGTCAACTTTTGTTAACTTTTTTTGAAGCTGTCATTTTTTGTTAACTGTTTTTGAAGCTGTTAACTTTTGTTAACTTTTTTTGAAGCTGTCAACTTTTGTTAACTTTTTTGAAGCTGTCAACTTTTGTTAACTTTTTTTGAAGCCGTCAACTTTTGTTAACTTTTTTTGAAGCTGTCAACTTTTGTTAACTTTTATTAAAGCTGTCCACTTTTGTTAACTTTTTTAAAGCTGTCAACTTTTGTTAACTTCTTTTTATGTTTTGTCTTCTTTTTTGAAACTGTCAACTTTTGTGGAAGCTGTCAAGTTTTGTTAACTTTTTTTTAAAACTGTCAACATTTGTTAACTTTTTTAAAGCTGTCAACTTTTGTTAACTTCTTTTGAAATTTTGTTAACTTTTTTGAAGCTGTCAACTTTTATTAATTTTTTTTGAAGCTGTCAACTTTTGTTAACTTTTTGAAGCTGTCAACTTTTGTTAACTTTTTTTGAAGCTATCAACTTTTGTTAACTTTTATTGAAGCTGTCAACTTTTGTTAACTTTTTTGGAAGCTGTTAACATTTGTTAACTTTTTTGAAGCTGTCAACTTTTGTTAACTTTTTTTAAAGCTGTCAACATTTGTTAACTTTTTTTGAAGCTATCAACTTTTGTTAACTTTTATTGAAGCTGTCAACTTTTGTTAACTTTTTTGGAAGCTGTCAACATTTGTTAACTTTTTTGAAGCTGTCAACTTTTGTTAACTGGTTTTGAAGCTGTCAACATTTGTTAACTTTTTTGAAGCTGTCAACTTTGTTAACTTTTTTAAAGCTGTCAACTTTTGCTACCTTTTTTGGAAGCTGTCTACTATTGTTAACTTTTTTAAAGCTCTCAACTTTTGTTAAATTTTTTAAAGCTGTCAACTTTTGTTAACTTTTGTTAACTTCTTTTAAAGTTTTGTTAACTTTTTTAAAGCTGTCAACTTTTGTTAACTTCTTTTGAAGTTTTGTTAACTTTTTTGAAGCTGTCAACTTTTGTTAACTTCTTTTGATGTTTTGTCTTCTTTTTTGAAACTGTCAACTTTTGTGGAAGCTGTCAAGTTTTGTTAACTTTTTTTAAAACTGTCAACTTTTGTTAACTTTTTTAAAGCTGTCAACTTTTGTTAACTTCTTTTGAAATTTTGTTAACTTTCTTGAAGCTGTCAACATTTGTTAACTGTTTGTGAAGCTGTCAACTTTTGTTAACTTTTTTTAAAGCTGTCAACTTTTGTTAACTTTTTTTAAAGCTGTCAACTTTTGTTAACTGGTTTTGAAGCTGTTAACTTTTGTTAACTTTTTTTGAAGCTGTCAACTTTTGTTAACTTTTATTGAAGCTCTCAATTTTTGTTAACTTTTTTGAAGCTGTCAACTTTTCTTAACTTCTTTTAAAGTTATGTTAATTTTTTTGAAGCTATCAACTTTTATTAAATTCTTTTGAAGTTTTGTTAATTTTTTTGAAGCTGTCAACTTTTGTTTATTTCTTTTGAATTTTTGTTAACTATTTTAAAGCTGTAAACTTTTGTCAACTTTTTTGAAGCTGTCAACTTTTGCTAACTTTTTTTGAAGCTGTCAACTTTTGTTAACTTTTTTAAAGCTGTCAACTTTTGTTAACTTTTGTTAACTTCTTTTGAAGTTTTGTCTACTTTTTTGAAACTGTCAACTTTTGTTAACTTTTATTGAGGCTGTCAACTTTTGTTAACTTTTTTTGAAGCTGTCAACTTTTGTTAACTGGTTTTAAAGCTGTTAACTTTTGTTAACTTTTTTTGAAGCTGTCAACTTTTGTTAACTTTTTTGAAGCTGTCAACTTTTGTTAACTTTTTTTGAAGCTGACAACTTTTGTTAACTTTTTTTGAAGCTGTCAACTTTTGTTAACTTTTATTAAAGCTGTCCACTTTTGTTAACTTTTTTTGAAGCTGTCAACTTTTGTTAACTTCTTTTGAAACTGTCAACTTTTTTTAACTTTTATTGAAGCTGTCAACTTTCGTTAACTTTTATTGAAGCTGTCAATTTTTGTTAACTATTTTGAAGCTGTCAACTTTTGTTAACTTCTTTTAAAGTTTTGTTAACTTTTTTGAAGCTATCAACTTTTGTTATCTTCTTTTGAAGTTTTGTTAATTTTTTTGAAGCTGTCAACATTTGTTAACTTTTTTGAAGCTGTCAACTTTTGTTAACTTTTTTTAAAGCTGTCAACATTTGTTAACTGTTTGTGAAGCTGTCAACTTTTGTTAACTTTTTTTTAAAGCTGTCAACTTTTGTTAACTTTTTTTAAAGCTGTCAACTTTTGTTAACTATTTTGAAGCTGTTAACTTTTGTTAAATTTTTTTGAAGCTGTCAACTTTTGTTAACTTTTATTGAAGCTGTCAACTTTTGTTAACTTTTTTGGAAGCTGTCAACACTTGTTAACTTTTTTGAAGCTGTCAACTTTTGTTAACTTTTTTTGAAGCTGTCAACTTTTGTTAACTTTTATTGAAGCTGTCAACTTTTGTTAACTTTTTTTGAAGCTGTCAACTTTTGTTAACTTATTTGAAGCTGTCAACTTTTGTTAACTTTTTTTGAAGCTGTCAACTTTTGTTAACTTTTTTCAAAGCTGTCAACTTTTGTTAACTTTTATTAAAGCTGTCCACTTTTGTTAACTTTTTTTGAAGCTGTCAACTTTTGTTAACTTCTTTTGAAACTGTCAACTTTTGTTCACTTTTATTAAAGCTGTTAACTTTTGTTAACTTTTATTGAAGCAGTCAATTTTTGTTAACTATTTTGAAGCTGTCAACTTTTGTTAACTTCTTTTGATGTTTTGTCTTCTTTTTTGAAACGGTCAACTGTTGTGGAAGCTGTCAAGTTTTGTTAACTTTTTTTAAAACTGTCAACTTTTGTTAATTTTTTTAAAGCTGTCATCTTTTGTTAACTTCTTTTGAAATTTTGTTAACTTTTTTAAAGCTGTTTACTTTTGTTATTTTTTTTTAAAGCTATCAACTTTAGTTAACTTTTTGAAGCTGGCAACTTTTGTTAATTTTTTTGGAAGCTGTCAACATTTGTTAACTGTTTTTGAAGCTGTCAACTTTTGTTAACTTTTTTTTAAAGCTGTCAACTTTTGTTTACTTTTTTAAAGCTGTCAACTTTTGTTAACTTTTTTAAAGCTGTCAACTTTTGTTAACTTTTGTTAACTTCTTTTAAAGTTTTGTCTACTTTTTTGAAACTGTCAACTTTTGTTAACTTTTATTGAAGCTGTCAACTTTTGTTAACTTCTTTTGATGTTTTGTCTTCTTTTTTGAAACTGTCAACTTTTGTGGAAGCTGTCAAGTTTTGTTAACTTTTTTTAAAACTGTTAACTTTTGTTAACTTTTTTAAAGCTGTCAACTTTTGTTAACTTCTTTTGAAATTTTGTTAACTTTTTTGAAGCTGTCAACTTTTGTTACTTTTTTTTTAAGCTGTCAACTTTTGCTAACTTTATTGAAGCTGTCAACTTTTGTTAACTTTTTTGGAAGCTGTCAACATTTGATAACTTTTTTGAAGCTGTCAACTTTTGTTAACTTTTTTTAAAGCTGTCAACATTTGTTAACTGTTTTTGAAGCTGTCAACTTTTGTTAACTTTTTTTTAAAGCTGTCAACTTTTGTTTATTTTTTTAAAGCTGTCAACTTTTGTTAACTTTTTTAAAGCTGTCAACTTGTGTTAACTTTTATTGAAGCGGTCAACTTTTGTTAACTTTTTTTGAAGCTGTCAACTTTTGTTAACTTTTTTTGAAGCTGTCAACTTTTGTTAACTTTTTTTGAAGCTGTCAACTTTTGTTAACTTTTATTAAAGCTGCCCACTTTTGTTAACTTTTTTTGAAGCTGTCAACTTTTGTTAACTTTTTTTGAAACTGTCAACTTTTGTTAACTTTTATTGAAGCTGTCAACTTTTGTTAACTTTTATTGAAGCTGTCAACTTTTGTTAACTTTTTTGAAGCTGTCAACTTTTGTTAACATTTTTTGGAGCTGTCAACTTGTGTTAACTTTTTTTTAAAGCTGTCAAATATTGTTAACTTTTTTTAAAGCTGTCAACTTTTGTTAACTGGTTTTGAAGCTGTTAACTTTTGTTAACTTTTTTGAAGCTGTCAACTTTTGTTAACTTTTTTTGAAGTTTTGTTAACTTTTTTGAAGCTGTCAACTTTTGTTAACTTCTTTTGATGTTTTGTCTTCTTTTTTGAAACTGTCAACTTTTGTGGAAGCTGTCAAGTTTTGTTAACTTTTTTTAAAACTGTCAACTTTTGTTAACTTTTTTAAAGCTGTCAACTTTTGTTAATTCTTTTGAAATTTTGTTAACTTTCTTGAAGCTGTCAACATTTGTTAACTGTTTGTGAAGCTGTCAACTTTTATTAACTTTTTTTAAAGCTGTCAACTTTTGTTAACTTTTTTTAAAGCTGTCAACTTTTGTTAACTGGTTTTGAAGCTGTTAACTTTTGTTAACTTTTTTTGAAGCTGTCAACTTTTGTTAACTTTTATTGAAGCTCTCAATTTTTGTTAACTTTTTTGAAGCTGTCAATTTTTCTTAACTTCTTTTAAAGTTATGTTAATTTTTTTGAAGCTATCAACTTTTGTTAAATTCTTTTGAAGTTTTGTTAATTTTTTTGAAGCTGTCAACTTTTGTTTATTTCTTTTGAATTTTTGTTAACTATTTTAAAGCTGTAAACTTTTGTCAACTTTTTTGAAGCTGTCAACTTTTGCTAACTTTTTTTGAAGCTGTCAATTTTTGTTAACTTTTTTAAAGCTGTCAATTTTTGTTAACTTTTTTAAAGCTGTCAACTTTTGTTAACTTTTGTTAACTTCTTTTGAAGTTTTGTCTACTTTTTTGAAACTGTCAACTTTTGTTAACTTTTATTGAGGCTGTCAACTTTTGTTAACTTTTTTTGAAGCTGTCAACTTTTGTTAACTGGTTTTAAAGCTGTTAACTTTTGTTAACTTTTTTTGAAGCTGTCAACTTTTGTTAACTTTTTTGAAGCTGTCAACTTTTGTTAACTTTTTTTGAAGCTGACAACTTTTGTTAACTTTTTTTGAAGCTGTCAACTTTTGTTAACTTTTATTAAAGCTGTCCACTTTTGTTAACTTTTTTTGAAGCTGTCAACTTTTGTTAACTTCTTTTGAAACTGTCAACTTTTTTTAACTTTTATTGAAGCTGTCAACTTTTGTTAACTTTTATTGAAGCTGTCAATTTTTGTTAACTATTTTGAAGCTGTCAACTTTTGTTAACTTCTTTTAAAGTTTTGTTAACTTTTTTGAAGCTATCAACTTTTGTTATCTTCTTTTAAAGTTTTGTTAATTTTTTTGAAGCTGTCAACATTTGTTAACTTTTTTGAAGCTGTCAACTTTTGTTAACTTTTTTTAAAGCTGTCAACATTTGTTAACTGTTTGTGAAGCTGTCAACTTTTGTTAACTTTTTTTTAAAGCTGTCAACTTTTGTTAACTTTTTTTAAAGCTGTCAACTTTTGTTAACTGGTTTTGAAGCTGTTAACTTTTGTTAAATTTTTTTGAAGCTGTCAACTTTTGTTAACTTTTATTGAAGCTGTCAACTTTTGTTAACTTTTTTGGAAGCTGTCAACACTTGTTAACTTTTTTGAAGCTGTCAACTTTTGTTAACTTTTTTTGAAGCTGTCAACTTTTGTTAACTTTTACTGAAGCTGTCAACTTTTGTTAACTTTTTTTGAAGCTGTCAACTTTTGTTAACTTATTTGAAGCTGTCAACTTTTGTTAACTTTTTTTGAAGCTGTCAACTTTTGTTAACTTTTTTCAAAGCTGTCAACTTTTGTTAACTTTTATTAAAGCTGTCCACTTTTGTTAACTTTTTTTGAAGCTGTCAACTTTTGTTAACTTCTTTTGAAACTGTCAACTTTTGTTCACTTTTATTAAAGCTGTTAACTTTTGTTAACTTTTATTGAAGCAGTCAATTTTTGTTAACTATTTTGAAGCTGTCAACTTTTGTTAACTTCTTTTGATGTTTTGTCTTCTTTTTTGAAACGGTCAACTGTTGTGGAAGCTGTCAAGTTTTGTTAACTTTTTTTAAAACTGTCAACTTTTGTTAATTTTTTTAAAGCTGTCATCTTTTGTTAACTTCTTTTGAAATTTTGTTAACTTTTTTGAAGCTGTTTACTTTTGTTATTTTTTTTTAAAGCTATCAACTTTAGTTAACTTTTTGAAGCTGGCAACTTTTGTTAATTTTTTTGGAAGCTGTCAACATTTGTTAACTGTTTTTGAAGCTGTCAACTTTTGTTAACTTTTTTTTAAAGCTGTCAACTTTTGTTTACTTTTTTAAAGCTGTCAACTTTTGTTAACTTTTTTAAAGCTGTCAACTTTTGTTAACTTTTGTTAACTTCTTTTAAAGTTTTGTTTACTTTTTTGAAACTGTCAACTTTTGTTAACTTTTATTGAAGCTGTCAACTTTTGTTAACTTCTTTTGATGTTTTGTCTTCTTTTTTGAAACTGTCAACTTTTGTGGAAGCTGTCAAGTTTTGTTAACTTTTTTTAAAACTGTTAACTTTTGTTAACTTTTTTAAAGCTGTCAACTTTTGTTAACTTCTTTTGAAATTTTGTTAACTTTTTTGAAGCTGTCAACTTTTGTTACTTTTTTTTTAAGCTGTCAACTTTTGCTAACTTTATTGAAGCTGTCAACTTTTGTTAACTTTTTTGGAAGCTGTCAACATTTGATAACTTTTTTGAAGCTGTCAACTTTTGTTAACTTTTTTTAAAGCTGTCAACATTTGTTAACTGTTTTTGAAGCTGTCAACTTTTGTTAACTTTTTTTTAAAGCTGTCAACTTTTGTTTATTTTTTTAAAGCTGTCAACTTTTGTTAACTTTTTTAAAGCTGTCAACTTGTGTTAACTTTTATTGAAGCGGTCAACTTTTGTTAACTTTTTTTGAAGCTGTCAACTTTTGTTATTTTTTTTTGAAGCTGTCAACTTTTGTTAACTTTTTTTGAAGCTGTCAACTTTTGTTAACTTTTATTAAAGCTGTCCACTTTTGTTAACTTTTTTTGAAGCTGTCAACTTTTGTTAACTTTTTTTGAAACTGTCAACTTTTGTTAACTTTTATTGAAGCTGTCAACTTTTGTTAACTTTTATTGAAGCTGTCAACTTTTGTTAACTTTTTTGAAGCTGTCAACTTTTGTTAACATTTTTTGGAGCTGTCAACTTGTGTTAACTTTTTTTTAAAGCTGTCAAATATTGTTAACTTTTTTTAAAGCTGTCAACTTTTGTTAACTGGTTTTGAAGCTGTTAACTTTTGTTAACTTTTTTGAAGCTGTCAACTTTTGTTAACTTTTTTTGGAGCTGTCAACTTTTGTTAACTTTTATTGAAGCTGTCAACATTTGTTAACTTTTTTGAAATCTGTCAACATTTGTTAACTTTTTTGAAGCTGTCAACTTTTGTTAACTTTTTTTAAAGCTGTCAACATTTATTAACTGTTTTTGAAGCTGTCAACTTTTGTTAACTTTTTTTTAAAGCTGTCAACTTTTGTTTACTTTTTTAAAGCTGTCAACTTTTGTTAACTTTTTTAAAGCTGTCAACTTTTGTTAACTTCTTTTAAAGTTTTGTTAACTTTTTTGAAGCTGTCAACTTTTGTTAACTTCTTTTGAAGTTTTGTCTACTTTTTTGAAACTGTCAACTTTTGTTAACTTTTATTGAAGCTGTCAATTTTTGTTAACTTTTTTGAAGCTGTCAACTTTTCTTAACTTCTTTTAAAGTTATGTTAATTTTTTTGAAGCTATCAACTTTTGTTAAATTCTTTTGAAGTTTTGTTAATTTTTTTGAAGCTGTCAACTTTTGTTAACTTTTTTTGAAGCTGTCAACTTTTGTTAACTTTTATTGAAGCTGTCAACTTTTGTTAACTTTTTTTGAAGCTGTCAACTTTTGTTAACTTTTTTGAAGCTGTCAACTTTTGTTAACTTTTTTTGAAGCTGTCAACTTTTGTTAACTTTTTTCGAAGCTGTCAACTTTTGTTAGCTTTTATTAAAGCTGTCCACTTTTGTTAACTTTTTTTGAAGGTGTCAACTTTTGTTAACTTCTTTTGAAACTGTCAACTTTTGTTCACTTTTATTAAAGCTGTTAACTTTTGTTAACTTTTATTGAAGCAGTCAATTTTTGTTAACTATTTTGAAGCTGTCAACTTTTGTTAACTTCTTTTGATGTTTTGTCTTCTTTTTTGAAACGGTCAACTGTTGTGGAAGCTGTCAAGTTTTGTTAACTTTTTTTAAAACTGTCAACTTTTGTTAACTTTTTTAAAGCTGTCATCTTTTGTTAACTTCTTTTGAAATTTTGTTAACTTTTTTGAAGCTGTTTACTTTTGTTAATTTTTTTTAAAGCTATCAACTTTAGTTAACTTTTTGAAGCTGGCAACTTTTGTTAACTTTTTTTGAAGCTATCAACTTTTGTTAACTTTTATTGAAGCTGTCAACTTTTGTTAACTTTTTTGGAAGCTGTCAACATTTGTTAACTGTTTTTGAAGCTGTCAACTTTTGTTAACTTTTTTAAAGCTGTCAACTTTTGTTAACTTTTGTTAACTTCTTTTAAAGTTTTGTCTACTTTTTTGAAACTGTCAACTTTTGTTAACTTTTATTGAAGCTGTCAACTTTTGTTAACTTCTTTTGATGTTTTGTCTTCTTTTTTGAAACTGTCAACTTTTGTGGAAGCTGTCAAGTTTTGTTAACTTTTTTTAAAACTGTTAACTTTTGTTAACTTTTTTAAAGCTGTCAACTTTTGTTAACTTCTTTTGAAATTTTGTTAACTTTTTTGAAGCTGTCAACTTTTGTTACTTTTTTTTTAAGCTGTCAACTTTTGCTAACTTTATTGAAGCTGTCAACTTTTGTTAACTTTTTTGGAAGCTGTCAACATTTGATAACTTTTTTGAAGCTGTCAACTTTTGTTAACTTTTTTTAAAGCTGTCAACATTTGTTAACTGTTTTTGAAGCTGTCAACTTTTGTTAACTTTTTTTTAAAGCTGTCAACTTTTGTTTATTTTTTTAAAGCTGTCAACTTTTGTTAACTTTTTTAAAGCTGTCAACTTGTGTTAACTTTTATTGAAGCGGTCAACTTTTGTTAACTTTTTTTGAAGCTGTCAACTTTTGTTAACTTTTTTTGAAGCTGTCAACTTTTGTTAACTTTTTTTGAAGCTGTCAACTTTTGTTAACTTTTATTAAAGCTGTCCACTTTTGTTAACTTTTTTTGAAGCTGTCAACTTTTGTTAACTTTTTTTGAAACTGTCAACTTTTGTTAACTTTTATTGAAGCTGTCAACTTTTGTTAACTTTTATTGAAGCTGTCAACTTTTGTTAACTTTTTTGAAGCTGTCAACTTTTGTTAACATTTTTTGGAGCTGTCAACTTGTGTTAACTTTTTTTTAAAGCTGTCAAATATTGTTAACTTTTTTTAAAGCTGTCAACTTTTGTTAACTGGTTTTGAAGCTGTTAACTTTTGTTAACTTTTTTGAAGCTGTCAACTTTTGTTAACTTTTTTTGGAGCTGTCAACTTTTGTTAACTTTTATTGAAGCTGTCAACTTTTGTTAACTTTTTTGAAATCTGTCAACATTTGTTAACTTTTTTGAAGCTGTCAGCTTTTGTTAACTTTTTTTAAAGCTGTCAACATTTATTAACTGTTTTTGAAGCTGTCATCTTTTGTTAACTTTTTTTTAAAGCTGTCAACTTTTGTTTACTTTTTTAAAGCTGTCAACTTTTGTTAACTTTTTTAAAGCTGTCAACTTTTGTTAACTTCTTTTGAAGTTTTGTTAACTTTTTTGAAGCTGTCAACTTTTGTTAACATTTTTTGGAGCTGTCAACTTGTGTTAACTTTTTTTTAAAGCTGTCAAATATTGTTAACTTTTTTTAAAGCTGTCAACTTTTGTTAACTGGTTTTGAAGCTGTTAACTTTTGTTAACTTTTTTGAAGCTGTCAACTTTTGTTAACTTTTTTTGGAGCTGTCAACTTTTGTTAACTTTTATTGAAGCTGTCAACTTTTGTTAACTTTTTTGAAATCTGTCAACATTTGTTAACTTTTTTGAAGCTGTCAACTTTTGTTAACTTTTTTTAAAGCTGTCAACATTTATTAACTGTTTTTGAAGCTGTCAACTTTTGTTAACTTTTTTTTAAAGCTGTCAACTTTTGTTTACTTTTTTAAAGCTGTCAACTTTTGTTAACTTTTTTAAAGCTGTCAACTTTTGTTAACTTCTTTTGAAGTTTTGTTAACTTTTTTGAAGCTGTCAACTTTTGTTAACTTCTTTTGAAGTTTTGTCTACTTTTTTGAAACTGTCAACTTTTGTTAACTTTTATTGAAGCTGTCAATTTTTGTTAACTTTTTTGAAGCTGTCAACTTTTCTTAACTTCTTTTAAAGTTATGTTAATTTTTTTGAAGCTATCAACTTTTGTTAAATTCTTTTGAAGTTTTGTTAATTTTTTTGAAGCTGTCATCTTTTGTTAATTTCTTTTGAAGTTTTGTTAACTATTTTAAAGCTGTAAACTTTTGTCAACTTTTTTGAAGCTGTCAACTTTTGCTAACTTTTTTTGAAGCTGTCAACTTTTGCTAACTTTTTTTGAAGCTGTCAACTTTTGTTAACTTTTTTTAAAACTGTTAACTTTTGTTAACTTTTTTAAAGCTGTCAACTTTTGTTAACTTCTTTTGAAATTTTGTTAACTTTTTTGAAGCTGTCAACTTTTGTTACTTTTTTTTTAAGCTCTCAACTTTTGCTAACTTTATTGAAGCTGTCAACTTTTGTTAACTTTTTTGGAAGCTGTCAACATTTGATAACTTTTTTGAAGCTGTCAACTTTTGTTAACTTTTTTTAAAGCTGTCAACATTTGTTAACTGTTTTTGAAGCTGTCAACTTTTGTTAACTTTTTTTTAAAGCTGTCAACTTTTGTTTATTTTTTTAAAGCTGTCAACTTTTGTTAACTTTTTTAAAGCTGTCAACTTGTGTTAACTTTTATTGAAGCGGTCAACTTTTGTTAACTTTTTTTGAAGCTGTCAACTTTTGTTAACTTTTTTTAAAGCTGTCAACTTTTGTTAACTTTTTTTGAAGCTGTCAACTTTTGTTAACTTTTATTAAAGCTGTCCACTTTTGTTAACTTTTTTTGAAGCTGTCAACTTTTGTTAACTTTTTTTGAAACTGTCAACTTTTGTTAACTTTTATTGAAGCTGTCAACTTTTGTTAACTTTTATTGAAGCTGTCAACTTTTGTTAACTTTTTTGAAGCTGTCAACTTTTGTTAACATTTTTTGGAGCTGTCAACTTGTGTTAACTTTTTTTTAAAGCTGTCAAATATTGTTAACTTTTTTTAAAGCTGTCAACTTTTGTTAACTGGTTTTGAAGCTGTTAACTTTTGTTAACTTTTTTGAAGCTGTCAACTTTTGTTAACTTTTTTTGGAGCTGTCACCTTTTGTTAACTTTTATTGAAGCTGTCAACTTTTGTTAACTTTTTTGAAATCTGTCAACATTTGTTAACTTTTTTGAAGCTGTCAACTTTTGTTAACTTTTTTTAAAGCTGTCAACATTTATTAACTGTTTTTGAAGCTGTCAACTTTTGTTAACTTTTTTTTAAAGCTGTCAACTTTTGTTTACTTTTTTAAAGCTGTCAACTTTTGTTAACTTTTTTAAAGCTGTCAACTTTTGTTAACTTCTTTTGAAGTTTTGTTAACTTTTTTGAAGCTGTCAACTTTTGTTAACTTCTTTTGAAGTTTTGTCTACCTTTTTGAAACTGTCAACTTTTGTTAACTTTTATTGAAGCTGTCAATTTTTGTTAACTTTTTTGAAGCTGTCAACTTTTCTTAACTTCTTTTAAAGTTATGTTAATTTTTTTGAAGCTATCAACTTTTGTTAAATTCTTTTGAAGTTTTATTAATTTTTTTGAAGCTGTCAACTTTTGTTAATTTCTTTTGAAGTTTTGTTAACTATTTTAAAGCTGTAAACTTTTGTCAACTTTTTTGAAGCTGTCAACTTTTGCTAACTTTTTTTGAAGCTGTCAACTTTTGTTAACTTTTTTTAAGCTGTCAACTTTTGTTAACTTTTTTTAACTTCTTTTGAAGTTTTGTTAACTTTTATAAAGCTGTCAAGTTTTGTTAACTTTTTTAAAGCTATCAACTTTTGTTAACTTTTTTTAACTTCTTTTGAAGTTTGGTTAACTTTTTTGAAGCTGTCAACTTTTGCTAACTTCTTTTGAAGTTTTGTCTACTTTTATTGAAGCTGTCAATTTTTGTTAACTTTTTTGAAGCTGTCAACTTTTGTTAACTTCTTTTGAAGTTTTGTTAATTTTTTTAAAGCTATCAACTTTTGTTAAATTCTTTTGAAGTTTTGTTAATTTTTTTGAAGCTGTCAACTTTTGTTAACTTTTTTTGAAGTTTTGTTAACTATTTTAAAGCTGTCAACTTTTGTCAACTTTTTTGAAGCTGTCAACTTTTGCTAACTTTTTTGGAAACTGTCAACATTTGTTAACTTTTTTGAAGCTGTCAACTTTTGTTAACTTTTTTTAAAGCTGTCAACATTTGTTAACTGTTTTTGAAGCTGTCAACTTTTGTTAACTTTTTTTTAAAGCTGTCAAATTTTGTTTACTTTTTTAAAGCTGTCAACTTTTGTTAACTTTTTTAAAGCTGTCAACTTTTGTTAACTTTTGTTAACTTCTTTTGAAGTTTTGTCTACTTTTTTGAAACTGTCAACTTTTGTTAACTTTTATTGAAGCTGTCAACTTTTGTTAACTTTTTTTGAAGTTGTCAAATTTTGTTAACTGGTTTTGAAGCTGTCAACTTTTGTTAACTTTTTTTGAAGCTGTCAACTTTTGTTAACTTTTTTGAAGCTGTCAACTTTTGTTAACTTTTTTTGAAGCTGTCAACTTTTGTTAACTTTTTTTAAAGCTGTCAACTTTTGTTAATTTTTATTAAAGCTGTCCACTTTTGTTAACTTTTTTTAAAGCTGTCAACTTTTGTTAACTTCTTTTGAAACTGTCAACTTTTGTTAACTTTTTTTAAAGCTGTCAACATTTGTTAACTGTTTTTGAAGCTGTCAACTTTTGTTAACTTTTTTTTAAAGCTGTCAACTTTTGTTTACTTTTTTAAAGCTGTCAACTTTTGTAAACTTTTTTAAAGCTGTCAACTTTTGTTAACTTTTATTAAAGCTGTCCACTTTTGTTAACTTTTTTTGAAGCTGTCAACTTTTGTTAACTTTTTTTGAAACTGTCAACTTTTGTTAACTTTTATTGAAGCTGTCAACTTTTGTTAACTTTTTTTGAAGCTGTCAACTTTTGTTAACTTTTTTGAAGCTGTCAACTTTTGTTAACTTTTTAAAGCTGTCAACTTTTGTTAACTTTTTTCGAAGCTGTCAACTTTTGTTAACTTTTATTAAAGCTGTCCACTTTTGTTAACTTTTTTTGAAGCTGTAAACTTCTGTTAACTTCTTTTGAAACTGTCAACTTTTGTTCACTTTTATTAAAGCTGTTAACTTTTGTTAACTTTTATTGAAGCAGTCAATTTTTGTTAACTATTTTGAAGCTGTCAACTTTTGTTAACTTCTTTTGATGTTTTGTCTTCTTTTTTGAAACGGTCAACTGTTGTGGAAGCTGTCAAGTTTTGTTAACTTTTTTTAAAACTGTCAACTTTTGTTAACTTTTTTAAAGCTGTCAACTTTTGTTAACTTCTTTTGAAATTTTGTTAACTTTTTTGAAGCTGTCAACTTTTGCTAATTTTTTTGAAGCTATCAACTTTTGTTAACTTTTTGAAGCTGTCAACTTTTGTTAACTTTTTTTGAAGCTATCAACTTTTGTTAACTTTTATTGAAGCTGTCAACTTTTGTTAACTTTTTTGGAAGCTGTCAACATTTGTTAACTTTTTTGAAGCTGTCAACTTTTGTTAACTTTTTTTAAAGCTGTCAACATTTGTTAACTGTTTTTGAAGCTGTCAACTTTTGTTAACTTTTTTTTAAAGCTGTCAACTTTTGTTTACTTTTTTAAAGCTGTCAACTTTTGTAAACTTTTTTAAAGCTGTCAACTTTTGTTAACTTTTGTTAACTTCTTTTGAAGTTTTGTCTACTTTTTTGAAACTGTCAACTTTTGTTAACTTTTATTGAAGCTGTCAATTTTTGTTAACTTCTTTTGATGTTTTGTCTTCTTTTTTGAAACTGTCAACTTTTGTGGAAGCTGTCAAGTTTTGTTAACTTTTTTTAAAACTGTCAACTTTTGTTAACTTTTTTAAAGCTGTCAACTTTTGTTAACTTCTTTTGAAATTTTGTTAACTTTTTTGAAGCTGTCAACTTTTGTTACTTTTTTTTAAGCTGTCAACTTTTGTTAACTTTTTGAAGCTGTCAACTTTTGTTAACTTTTTTTAAAGCTATCAACTTTTGTTAACTTTATTGAAGCTGTCAACTTTTGTTAACTTTTTTGGAAGGTGTCAACATTTGTTAACTTTTTTGAAGCTGTCAACTTTTGTTAACTTTTTTTTAAAGCTGTCAACTTTTGTTTATTTTTTTAAAGCTGTCAACTTTTGTTAACTTTTTAAAAGCTGTCAACTTGTGTTAACTTTTATTGAAGCGGTCAACTTTTGTTAACTTTTTTTAAAGCTGTCAACTTTTGTTAACTGGTTTTGAAGCTGTTAACTTTTGTTAACTTTTTTTGAAGCTGTCAACTTTTGTTAACTTTTTTGAAGCTGTCAACTTTTGTTAACTTTTTTTGAAGCTGTCAACTTTTGTTAACTTTTTTTGAAGCTGTCAACTTTTGTTAACTTTTATTAAAGCTGTCCACTTTTGTTAACTTTTTTTGAAGCTGTCAACTTTTGTTAACTGGTTTTGAAGCTGTTAACTTTTGTTAACTTTTATTGAAGCTGTCAACTTTTGTTAACTTTTTTGAAGCTGTCAACTTTTGTTAACATTTTTTGGAGCTGTCAACTTTTGTTAACTTTTATTGAAGCTGTCAACTTTTGTTAACTTTTTGCGAAGCTCTCAACATTTGTTAACTTTTTTAAAGCTGTCAACTTTTGTTAACTTTTTTTAATGCTGTCAACATTTGTTAACTGTTTGTGAAGCTGTCAACTTTTGTTAACTTTTTTTTAAAGCTGTCAACTATTGTTAACTTTTTTTAAAGCTGTCAACTTTTGTTAACTGGTTTTGAAGCTGTTAGCTTTTGTTAACTTTTTTTGAAGCTGTCAACTTTTGTTAACTTTTTTTGGAGCTGTCAACTTTTGTTAACTTTTATTGAAGCTGTCAACTTTTGTTAACTTTTTTGAAAGCTGTCAACATTTGTTAACTTTTTTGCAGCTGTCAACTTTTGTTAACTTTTATTGAAGCTCTCAATTTTTGTTAACTTTTTTGAAGCTGTCAACTTTTCTTAACTTCTTTTAAAGTTATGTTAATTTTTTTGAAGCTATCAACTTTTGTTAAATTCTTTTGAAGTTTTGTTAACTTTTTTGAAGCTGTCAACTTTTGTTAACTTCTTTTGATGTTTTGTCTTCTTTTTTGAAACTGTCAACTTTTGTGGAAGCTGTCAAGTTTTGTTAACTTTTTTTAAAACTGTCAACTTTTGTTAACTTTTTTAAAGCTGTCAACTTTTGTTAACTTCTTTTGAAATTTTGTTAACTTAATTGAAGCTGTCAACTTTTGTTAACTTTTTTGGAAGGTGTCAACATTTGTTAAATTTTTTGAAGCTGTCAACTTTTGTTAACTTTTTTTTAAAGCTGTCAACTTTTGTTTATTTTTTTAAAGCTGTCAACTTTTGTTAACTTTTTAAAAGCTGTCAACTTGTGTTAACTTTTATTGAAGCGGTCAACTTTTGTTAACTTTTTTTAAAGCTGTCAACTTTTGTTAACTGGTTTTGAAGCTGTTAACTTTTGTTAACTTTTTTTGAAGCTGTCAACTTTTGTTAACTTTTTTGAAGCTGTCAACTTTTGTTAACTTTTTTTGAAGCTGTCAACTTTTGTTAACTTTTTTTGAAGCTGTCAACTTTTGTTAACTTTTATTAAAGCTGTCCACTTTTGTTAACTTTTTTTGAAGCTGTCAACTTTTGTTAACTGGTTTTGAAGCTGTTAACTTTTGTTAACTTTTACTGAAGCTGTCAACTTTTGATAACTTTTTTGAAGCTGTCAACTTTTGTTAACATTTTTTGGAGCTGTCAACTTTTGTTAACTTTTATTGAAGCTGTCAACTTTTGTTAACTTTTTGCGAAGCTCTCAACATTTGTTAACTTTTTTAAAGCTGTCAACTTTTGTTAACTTTTTTTAATGCTGTCAACATTTGTTAACTGTTTGTGAAGCTGTCAACTTTTGTTAACTTTTTTTTAAAGCTGTCAACTATTGTTAACTTTTTTTAAAGCTGTCAACTTTTGTTAACTGGTTTTGAAGCTGTTAGCTTTTGTTAACTTTTTTTGAAGCTGTCAACTTTTGTTAACTTTTTTTGGAGCTGTCAACTTTTGTTAACTTTTATTGAAGCTGTCAACTTTTGTTAACTTTTTTGAAAGCTGTCAACATTTGTTAACTTTTTTGCAGCTGTCAACTTTTGTTAACTTTTATTGAAGCTCTCAATTTTTGTTAACTTTTTTGAAGCTGTCAACTTTTCTTAACTTCTTTTAAAGTTATGTTAATTTTTTTGAAGCTATCAACTTTTGTTAAATTCTTTTGAAGTTTTGTTAACTTTGTTGAAGCTGTCAACTTTTGTTAACTTCTTTTGATGTTTTGTCTTCTTTTTTGAAACTGTCAACTTTTGTGGAAGCTGTCAAGTTTTGTTAACTTTTTTTAAAACTGTCAACTTTTGTTAACTTTTTTAAAGCTGTCAACTTTTGTTAACTTCTTTTGAAATTTTGTTAACTTTCTTGAAGCTGTCAACATTTGTTAACTGTTTGTGAAGCTGTCAACTTTTGTTAACTTTTTTTAAAGCTGTCAACTTTTGTTAACTTTTTTTAAAGCTGTCAACTTTTGTTAACTGGTTTTGAAGCTGTTAACTTTTGTTAACTTTTTTTGAAGCTGTCAACTTTTGTTAACTTTTATTGAAGCTCTCAATTTTTGTTAACTTTTTTGAAGCTGTCAACTTTTCTTAACTTCTTTTAAAGTTATGTTAATTTTTTTGAAGCTATCAACTTTTGTTAAATTCTTTTGAAGTTTTGCTAATTTTTTTGAAGCTGTCAACTTTTGTTAATTTCTTTTGAAGTTTTGTTAACTATTTTAAAGCTGTAAACTTTTGTCAACTTTTTTGAAGCTGTCAACTTTTGCTAACTTTTTTTGAAGCTGTCAACTTTTGTTAACTTTTTTAAAGCTGTCAACTTTTGTTAACTTTTTTAAAGCTGTCAACTTTTGTTAACTTTTGTTAACTTCTTTTGAAGTTTTGTCTACTTTTTTGAAACTGTCAACTTTTGTTAACTTTTATTGAAGCTGTCAACTTTTGTTAACTTTTTTGGAAGCTGTCAACGTTTGTTAACTTTTTTGAAGCTGTCAACTTTTGTTAACTTTTTTTAAAGCTGTCAACATTATTTGTTAACTGTTTTTGAAGCTGTCAACTTTTGTTAACTTTTTTTTAAAGCTGTCAACTTTTGTTTACTTTTTTAAAGATGTCAACTTTTGTTAACTTTTTTAAAGCTGTCAACTTTTGTTAACTTTTGTTAACTTCTTTTGAAGTTTTGTCTACTTTTTTGAAACTGTCAACTTTTGTTAATTTTTATTGAAGCTGTCAACTTTTGTTAACTTTTTTTGAAGCTGTCAACTTTTGTTAACTGGTTTTGAAGCTGTTAACTTTTGTTAACTTTTTTTGAAGCTGTCAACTTTTGTTAACTTTTTTGAAGCTGTCAACTTTTGTTAACTTTTTTTGAAGCCGTCAACTTTTGTTAACTTTTTTTGAAGCTGTCAACTTTTGTTAGCTTTTATTAAAGCTGTCCACTTTTGTTAACTTTTTTTGAAGCTGTCAACTTTTGTTAACTTCTTTTGATGTTTTGTCTTCTTTTTTAAAACTGTCAACTTTTGTGGAAGCTGTCAAGTTTTGTTAACTTTTTTTAAAACTGTCAACTTTTGTTAACTTTTTTAAAGCTGTCAACTTTTGTTAACTTCTTTTTATGTTTTGTCTTCTTTTTTGAAACTGTCAACTTTTGTGGAAGCTGTCAAGTTTTGTTAACTTTTTTTTAAAACTGTCAACATTTGTTAACTTTTTTAAAGCTGTCAACTTTTGTTAACTTCTTTTGAAATTTTGTTAACTTTTTTGAAGCTGTCAACTTTTATTAATTTTTTTTGAAGCTGTCAACTTTCGTTAACTTTTTGAAGCTGTCAACTTTTGTTAACTTTTTTTGAAGCTATCAACTTTTGTTAACTTTTATTGAAGCTGTCAACTTTTGTTAACTTTTTTGGAAGCTGTTAACATTTGTTAACTTTTTTGAAGCTGTCAACTTTTGTTAACTTTTTTTAAAGCTGTCAACATTTGTTAACTTTTTTTGAAGCTATCAACTTTTGTTAACTTTTATTGAAGCTGTCAACTTTTGTTAACTTTTTTGGAAGCTGTCAACATTTGTTAACTTTTTTGAAGCTGTCAACTTTTGTTAACTGGTTTTGAAGCTGTCAACATTTGTTAACTTTTTTGAAGCTGTCAACTTTGTTAAATTTTTTAAAGCTGTCAACTTTTGCTACCTTTTTTGGAAGCTGTCTACTATTGTTAACTTTTTTAAAGCTCTCAACTTTTGTTAAATTTTTTAAAGCTGTCAACTTTTGTTAACTTTTGTTAACTTCTTTTAAAGTTTTGTTAACTTTTTTAAAGCTGTCAACTTTTGTTAACTTCTTTTGAAGTTATGTTAACTTTTTTGAAGCTGTCAACTTTTGTTAACTTCTTTTGATGTTTTGTCTTCTTTTTTGAAACTGTCAACTTTTGTGGAAGCTGTCAAGTTTTGTTAACTTTTTTTAAAACTGTCAACTTTTGTTAACTTTTTTAAAGCTGTCAACTTTTGTTAACTTCTTTTGAAATTTTGTTAACTTTCTTGAAGCTGTCAACATTTGTTAACTGTTTGTGAAGCTGTCAACTTTTGTTAACTTTTTTTAAAGCTGTCAACTTTTGTTAACTTTTTTTAAAGCTGTCAACTTTTGTTAACTGGTTTTGAAGCTGTTAACTTTTGTTAACTTTTTTTGAAGCTGTCAACTTTTGTTAACTTTTATTGAAGCTCTCAATTTTTGTTAACTTTTTTGAAGCTGTCAACTTTTCTTAACTTCTTTTAAAGTTATGTTAATTTTTTTGAAGCTATTAACTTTTGTTAAATTCTTCTGAAGTTTTGTTAATTTTTTTGAAGCTGTCAACTTTTGTTAATTTCTTTTGAAGTTTTGTTAACTATTTTAAAGCTGTAAACTTTTGTCAACTTTTTTGAAGCTGTCAACTTTTGCTAACTTTTTTTGAAGCTGTCAACTTTTGTTAACTTTTTTAAAGCTGTCAACTTTTGTTAACTTTTTTAAAGCTGTCAACTTTTGTTAACTTTTGTTAACTTCTTTTGAAGTTTTGTCTACTTTTTTGAAACTGTCAACTTTTGTTAACTTTTATTGAGGCTGTCAACTTTTGTTAACTTTTTTTGAAGCTGTCAACTTTTGTTAACTGGTTTTAAAGCTGTTAACTTTTGTTAACTTTTTGTGAAGCTGTCAACTTTTGTTAACTTTTTTGAAGCTCTCAACTTTTGTTAACTTTTTTTGAAGCTGACAACTTTTGTTAACTTTTTTTGAAGCTGTCAACTTTTGTTAACTTTTATTAAAGCTGTCCACTTTTGTTAACTTTTTTTGAAGCTGTCAACTTTTGTTAACTTCTTTGGAAACTGTCAACTTTTTTTAACTTTTATTGAAGCTGTCAACTTTTGTTAACTTTTATTGAAGCTGTCAATTTTTGTTAACTATTTTGAAGCTGTCAACTTTTGTTAACTTCTTTTAAAGTTTTGTTAACTTTTTTGAAGCTATCAACTTTTGTTATCTTCTTTTGAAGTTTTGTTAATTTTTTTGAAGCTGTCAACATTTGTTAACTTTTTTGAAGGTGTCAACTTTTGTTAACTTTTTTTAAAGCTGTCAACATTTGTTAACTGTTTGTGAAGCTGTCAACTTTTGTTAACTTTTTTTTAAAGCTGTCAACTTTTGTTAACTTTTTTTAAAGCTGTCAACTTTTGTTAACTGGTTTTGAAGCTGTTAACTTTTGTTAAATTTTTTTGAAGCTGTCAACTTTTGTTAACTTTTATTGAAGCTGTCAACTTTTGTTAACTTTTTTGGAAGCTGTCAACACTTGTTAACTTTTTTGAAGCTGTCAACTTTTGTTAACTTTTTTTGAAGCTGTCAACTTTTGTTAACTTTTATTGAAGCTGTCAACTTTTGTTAACTTTTTTTGAAGCTGTCAACTTTTGTTAACTTTTTTGAAGCTGTCAACTTTTGTTAACTTTTTTTGAAGCTGTCAACTTTTGTTAACTTTTTTCGAAGCTGTTAACTTTTGTTAACTTTTATTAAAGCTGTCCACTTTTGTTAACTTTTTTTGAAGCTGTCAACTTTTGTTAACTTCTTTTGAAACTGTCAACTTTTGTTCACTTTTATTAAAGCTGTTAACTTTTGTTAACTTTTATTGAAGCAGTCAATTTTTGTTAACTATTTTGAAGCTGTCAACTTTTGTTAACTTCTTTTGATGTTTTGTCTTCTTTTTTGAAACGGTCAACTGTTGTGGAAGCTGTCAAGTTTTGTTAACTTTTTTTAAAACTGTCAACTTTTGTTAACTTTTTTAAAGCTGTCATCTTTTGTTAACTTCTTTTGAAATTTTGTTAACTTTTTTGAAGCTGTTTACTTTTGTTAATTTTTTTTAAAGCTATCAACTTTAGTTAACTTTTTGAAGCTGGCAACTTTTGTTAACTTTTTTTGAAGCTATCAACTTTTGTTAACTTTTATTGAAGCTGTCAACTTTTGTTAACTTTTTTGGAAGCTGTCAACATTTGTTAACTGTTTTTGAAGCTGTTAACTTTTGTTAACTTTTTTTTAAAGCTGTCAACTTTTGTTTACTTTTTTAAAGCTGTCAACTTTTGTTAACTTTCTTAAAGCTGTCAACTTTTGTTAACTTTTGTTAACTTCTTTTAAAGTTTTGTCTACTTTTTTGAAACTGTCAACTTTTGTTATTTTTTATTGAAGCTGTCAACTTTTGTTAACTTCTTTTGATGTTTTGTCTTCTTTTTTAAAACTGTCAACTTTTGTGGAAGCTGTCAAGTTTTGTTAACTTTTTTTAAAACTGTTAACTTTTGTTAACTTCTTTTCAAATTTTGTTAACTTTTTTGAAGCTGTCAACTTTTGTTACTTTTTTTTTAAGCTGTCAACTTCTGCTAACTTTATTGAAGCTGTCAACTTTTGTTAACTTTTTTGGAAGCTGTCAACATTTGATAACTTTTTTGAAGCTGTCAACTTTTGTTAACTTTTTTTAAAGCTGTCAACATTTGTTAACTGTTTTTGAAGCTGTCAACTTTTGTTAACTTTTTTTTAAAGCTGTCAACTTTTGTTTATTTTTTTAAAGCTGTCAACTTTTGTTAACTTTTTTAAAGCTGTCAACTTGTGTTAACTTTTATTGAAGCGGTCAACTTTTGTTAACTTTTTTTGATGCTGTCAACTTTTGTTAACTTTTTTTGAAGCTGTCAACTTTTGTTAACTTTTTTTGAAGCTGTCAACTTTTGTTAACTTTTATTAAAGCTGTCCACTTTTGTTAACTTTTTTTGAAGCTGTCAACTTTTGTTAACTTTTTTTGAAACTGTCAACTTTTGTTAACTTTTATTGAAGCTGTCAACTTTTGTTAACTTTTATTGAAGCTGTCAACTTTTGCTAACTTTTTTGAAGCTGTCAACTTTTGTTAACATTTTTTGGAGCTGTCAACTTGTGTTAACTTTTTTTTAAAGCTGTCAAATATTGTTAACTTTTTTTAAAGCTGTCAACTTTTGTTAACTGGTTTTGAAGCTGTTAACTTTTGTTAACTTTTTTGAAGCTGTCAACTTTTGTTAACTTTTTTTGGAGCTGTCAACTTTTGTTAACTTTTATTGAAGCTGTCAACTTTTGTTAACTTTTTTGAAATCTGTCAACATTTGTTAACTTTTTTGAAGCTGTCAACTTTTGTTAACTTTTTTTAAAGCTGTCAACATTTATTAACTGTTTTTGAAGCTGTCAACTTTTGTTAACTTTTTTTTAAAGCTGTCAACTTTTGTTTACTTTTTTAAAGCTGTCAACTTTTGTTAACTTTTTTAAAGCTGTCAACTTTTGTTAACTTCTTTTGAAGTTTTGTTAACTTTTTTGAAGCTGTCAACTTTTGTTAACTTCTTTTGAAGTTTTGTCTACTTTTTTGAAACTGTCAACTTTTGTTAACTTTTATTGAAGCTGTCAATTTTTGTTAACTTTTTTGAAGCTGTCAACTTTTCTTAACTTCTTTTAAAGTTATGTTAATTTTTTTGAAGCTATCAACTTTTGTTAAATTCTTTTGAAGTTTTGTTAATTTTTTTGAAGCTGTCAACTTTTGTTAATTTCTTTTGAAGTTTTGTTAACTATTTTAAAGCTGTAAACTTTTGTCAACTTTTTTGAAGCTGTCAACTTTTGCTAACTTTTTTTGAAACTGTCAACATTTGTTAACTTTTTTGAAGCTGTCAACTTTTGTTAACTTTTTTTAAAGCTGTCAACATTTGTTAACTGTTTTTGAAGCTGTCAACTTTTGTTAACTTTTTTTTAAAGCTGTCAAATTTTGTTAACTTTTTTAAAGCTGTCAACTTTTGTTAACTTCTTTTGAAGTTTTGTCTACTTTTTTGAAACTGTCAACTTTTGTTAACTTTTATTGAAGCTGTCAACTTTTGTTAACTTTTTTTGAAGCTGTCAACTTTTGTTAACTTTTTTGAAGCTGTCAACTTTTGTTAACTTTTTTTGAAGCTGTCAACTTTTGTTAACTTTTTTTAAAGCTGTCAACTTTTGTTAACTTTTATTAAAGCTGTCCACTTTTGTTAACTTTTTTTAAAGCTGTCAACTTTTGTTAACTTCTTTTGAAACTGTCAACTTTTGTTAACTTTTATTGAAGCTGTCAACTTTTGTTAACTTCTTTTGATGTTTTGTCTTCTTTTTTGAAACTGTCAACTTTTGTGGAAGCTGTCAAGTTTGGTTAACTTTTTTTAAAACTGTCAACTTTTGTTAACTTCTTTTGATGTTTTGTCTTCTTTTTTAAAGCTGTCAACTTTTGTTAACTTTTTAAAGCTGTCAACTTTTGTTAACTTTTTTTGAAGCTATCAACTTTTGTTAACTTTTATTGAAGCTGTCAACTTTTGTTAACTTTTTTGGAAGCTGTCAACGTTTGTTAACTTTTTTGAAGCTGTCAACTTTTGTTAACTTTTTTTAAAGCTGTCAACATTATTTGTTAACTGTTTTTGAAGCTGTCAACTTTTGTTAACTTTTTTTTAAAGCTGTCAACTTTTGTTTACTTTTTTAAAGCTGTCAACTTTTGTTAACTTTTTTAAAGCTGTCAACTTTTGTTAACTTTTGTTAACTTCTTTTGAAGTTTTGTCTACTTTTTTGAAACTGTCAGCTTTTGTTAATTTTTATTGAAGCTGTCAATTTTTGTTAACTTTTTTTGAAGCTGTCAACTTTTGTTAACTGGTTTTGAAGCTGTTAACTTTTGCTAACTTTTTTTGAAGCTGTCAACTTTTGTTAACTTTTTTGAAGCTGTCAACTTTTGTTAACTTTTTTTGAAGCCGTCAACTTTTGTTAACTTTTTTTGAAGCTGTCAACTTTTGTTAACTTTTATTAAAGCTGTCCACTTTTGTTAACTTTTTTTGAAGCTGTCAACTTTTGTTAACTTTTTTTGATGTTTTGTCTTCTTTTTTAAAACTGTCAACTTTTGTGGAAGCTGTCAAGTTTTGTTAACTTTTTTTAAAACTGTCAACTTTTGTTAACTTTTTTAAAGCTGTCAACTTTTGTTAACTTCTTTTTATGTTTTGTCTTCTTTTTTGAAACTGTCAACTTTTGTGGAAGCTGTCAAGTTTTGTTAACTTTTTTTTAAAACTGTCAACTTTTGTTAACTTTTTTAAAGCTGTCAACTTTTGTTAACTTCTTTTGAAATTTTGTTAACTTTTTTGAAGCTGTCAACTTTTATTAATTTTTTTTGAAGCTGTCAACTTTTGTTAACTTTTTGAAGCTGTCAACTTTTGTTAACTTTTTTTGAAGCTATCAACGTTTGTTAACTTTTATTGAAGCTTTCAACTTTTGTTAACTTTTTTGGAAGCTGTCAACATTTGTTAACTTTTTTGAAGCTGTCAACTTTTGTTAACTTTTTTTAAAGCTGTCAACATTTGTTAACTTATTTTGAAGCTATCAACTTTTGTTAACTTTTATTGAAGCTGTCAACTTTTGTTAACTTTTTTGGAAGCTGTCAACATTTGTTAACTTTTTTGAAGCTGTCAACTTTTGTTAACTTTTTTTGAAGCTGTCAACTTTTGTTAACTGGTTTTGAAGCTGTCAACATTTGTTAACTTTTTTGAAGCTGTCAACTTTGTTAACTTTTTTAAAGCTGTCAACTTTTGCTAACTTTTTTTAAAGCTGTCAACTATTGTTAACTTTTTTAAAGCTCTCAACTTTTGTCAACTTTTTTAAAGCTGTCAACTTTTGTTAACTTTTGTTAACTTCTTTTAAAGTTTTGTTAACTTTTTTAAAGCTGTCAACTTTTGTTAACTTCTTTTGAAGTTTTGTTAACTTTTTTGAAGCTGTCAACTTTTGTTAACTTCTTTTGATGTTTTGTCTTCTTTTTTGAAACTGTCAACTTTTGTGGAAGCTGTCAAGTTTTGTTAACTTTTTTTAAAACTGTCAACTTTTCTTAACTTTTTTAAAACTGTCAACTTTTGTTAACTTCTTTTGAAATTTTGTTAACTTTTTTGAAGCTGTCAACATTTGTTAACTGTTTGTAAAGCTGTCAACTTATGTTAACTTTTTTTAAAGCTGTCAACTTTTGTTAACTGGTTTTGAAGCTGTTAACTTTTGTTAACTTTTTTTGAAGCTGTAAACTTTTGTTAACTTTTTTTGGAGCTGTCAACTTTTGTTAACTTTTATTGAAGCTGTCAACTTTTGTTAACTTTTTTGAAAGCTGTCAACATTTGTTAACTTTTTTGAAGCTGTCAACTTTTGTTAACTTTTTTTAAAGCTGTCAACATTTATTAACTGTTTTTGAAGCTGTCAACTTTTGTTAACTTTTTTTTAAAGCTGTCAACTTTTGTTTACTTTTTTAAAGCTGTCAACTTTTGTTAACTTTTTTAAAGCTGTCAACTTTTGTTTACTTCTTTTGAAGTTTTGTTAACTTTTTTGAAGCTGTCAACTTTTGTTAACTTCTTTTGAAGTTTTGTCTACTTTTTTGAAACTGTCAACTTTTGTTAACTTTTTTAAAGCTGTCAACTTTTGTTAACTTCTTTTGAAATTTTGTTAACTGTTTGTGAAGCTGTCAAATTTGTTAACTTTTTTTAAAGCTGTCAACTTTTGTTAACTTTTTTTAAAGCTGTCAACTTTTGTTAACTGGTTTTGAAGCTGTTAACTTTTGTTAACTTTTTTGAAGCTGTCAACTTTTGTTAACTTTTTTGAAGCTGTCAACTTTTGTTAACTTTTTTTGGAGCTGTCAACTTTTGTTAACTTTTATTGAAGCTGTCAACTTTTGTTAACTTTTTTGGAAGCTGTCAACATTTGTCACCTTTTTTAAAGCTGTCAACTTTTGTTAACTTTTTTAAAGCTGTCAACTTTTGTTAACTTTTGTTAACTTCTTTTGAAGTTTTGTCTACTTTTTTGAAACTGTCAACTTTTGTTAATTTTTATTGAAGCTGTCAACTTTTGTTAACTTTTTTTGAAGCTGTCAACTTTTGTTAACTGGTTTTGAAGCTGTTAACTTTTGCTAACTTTTTTTGAAGCTGTCAACTTTTGTTAACTTTTTTGAAGCTGTCAACTTTTGTTAACTTTTTTTGAAGCCGTCAACTTTTGTTAACTTTTTTTGAAGCTGTCAACTTTTGTTAACTTTTATTAAAGCTGTCCACTTTTGTTAACTTTTTTTGAAGCTGTCAACTTTTGTTAACTTTTTTTGATGTTTTGTCTTCTTTTTTAAAACTGTCAACTTTTGTGGAAGCTGTCAAGTTTTGTTAACTTTTATTAAAACTGTCAACTTTTGTTAACTTTTTTAAAGCTGTCAACTTTTGTTAACTTCTTTTTATGTTTTGTCTTCTTTTTTGAAACTGTCAACTTTTGTGGAAGCTGTCAAGTTTTGTTAACTTTTTTTTAAAACTGTCAACTTTTGTTAACTTTTTTAAAGCTGTCAACTTTTGTTAACTTCTTTTGAAATTTTGTTAACTTTTTTGAAGCTGTCAACTTTTATTAATTTTTTTTGAAGCTGTCAACTTTTGTTAACTTTTTGAAGCTGTCATCTTTTGTTAACTTTTTTTGAAGCTATCAACGTTTGTTAACTTTTATTGAAGCTTTCAACTTTTGTTAACTTTTTTGGAAGCTGTCAACATTTGTTAACTTTTTTGAAGCTGTCAACTTTTGTTAACTTTTTTTAAAGCTGTCAACATTTGTTAACTTTTTTTGAAGCTATCAACTTTTGTTAACTTTTATTGAAGCTGTCAACTTTTGTTAACTTTTTTGGAAGCTGTCAACATTTGTTAACTTTTTTGAAGCTGTCAACTTTTGTTAACTTTTTTTGACGCTGTCAACTTTTGTTAACTGGTTTTGAAGCTGTCAACATTTGTTAACTTTTTTGAAGCTGTCAACTTTGTTAACTTTTTTAAAGCTGTCAACTTTTGCTAACTTTTTTTAAAGCTGTCAACTATTGTTAACTTTCTTAAAGCTCTCAACTTTTGTTAACTTTTTTAAAGCTGTCAACTTTTGTTAACTTTTGTTAACTTCTTTTAAAGTTTTGTTAACTTTTTTAAAGCTGTCAACTTTTGTTAACTTCTTTTGAAGTTTTGTTAACTTTTTTGAAGCTGTCAACTTTTGTTAACTTCTTTTGATGTTTTGTCTTCTTTTTTGAAACTGTCAACTTTTGTGGAAGCTGTCAAGTTTTGTTAACTTTTTTTAAAACTGTCAACTTTTCTTAACTTTTTTAAAGCTGTCAACTTTTGTTAACTTCTTTTGAAATTTTGTTAACTTTTTTGAAGCTGTCAACATTTGTTAACTGTTTGTAAAGCTGTCAACTTTTGTTAACTTTTTTTAAAGCTGTCAACTTTTGTTAACTGGTTTTGAAGCTGTTAACTTTTGTTAACTTTTTTTGAAGCTGTAAACTTTTGTTAACTTTTTTTGGAGCTGTCAACTTTTGTTAACTTTTATTGAAGCTGTCAACTTTTGTTAACTTTTTTGAAAGCTGTCAACATTTGTTAACTTTTTTGAAGCTGTCAACTTTTGTTAACTTTTTTTAAAGCTGTCAACATTTATTAACTGTTTTTGAAGCTGTCAACTTTTGTTAACTTTTTTTTAAAGCTGTCAACTTTTGTTTACTTTTTTAAAGCTGTCAACTTTTGTTAACTTTTTTAAAGCTGTCAACTTTTGTTAACTTCTTTTGAAGTTTTGTTAACTTTTTTGAAGCTGTCAACTTTTGTTAACTTCTTTTGAAGTTTTGTCCACTTTTTTGAAACTGTCAACTTTTGTTAACTTTTTTAAAGCTGTCAACTTTTGTTAACTTCTTTTGAAATTTTGTTAACTGTTTGTGAAGCTGTCAACTTTTGTTAACTTTTTTTAAAGCTGTCAACTTTTGTTAACTTTTTGTAAAGCTGTCAACTTTTGTTAACTGGTTTTGAAGCTGTTAACTTTTGTTAACTTTTTTGAAGCTGTCAACTTTTGTTAACTTTTTTGAAGCTGTCAACTTTTGTTAACTTTTTTTGGAGCTGTCAACTTTTGTTAACTTTTATTGAAGCTGTCAACTTTTGTTAACTTTTTTGGAAGCTGTCAACATTTGTCACCTTTTTTAAAGCTGTCAACTTTTGTTAACTTTTTTTAAAGCTGTCAACATTTATTAACTGTTTTTGAAGCTGTCAACTTTTGTTAACTTCTTTTGAAGTTTTGTCTACTTTTTTGAAACTGTCAACTTTTGTTAACTTTTATTGAAGCTGTCAATTTTTGTTAACTTTTTTGAAGCTGTCAACTTTTCTTAACTTCTTTTAAAGTAATGTTAATTTTTTTGAAGCTATCAACTTTTGTTAAATTCTTTTGAAGTTTTGTTAATTTTTTTGAAGCTGTCAACTTTTGTTAATTTCTTTTGAAGTTTTGTTAACTATTTTAAAGCTGTAAACTTTTGTCAACTTTTTTGAAGCTGTCAACTTTTGCTAACTTTTTTTGAAGCTGTCAACTTTTGTTAACTTTTTTAAAGCTGTCAACTTTTGTTAACTTTTTTTAACTTCTTTTTAAGTTTTGTTAACTTTTTTAAAGCTGTCAAATTTTGTTAACTTTTTTAAAGCTGTCAACTTTTGTTAACTTTTATTGAGGCTGTCAACTTTTGTTAACTTTTTTTGAAGCTGTCAACTTTTGTTAACTGGTTTTGAAGCTGTTAACTTTTATTAACTTTTTTTGAAGCTGTCAACTTTTGTTAACTTTTTTGAAGCTGTCAACTTCTGTTAACTTTTTTTGAAGCTGTCAACTTTTGTTAACTTTTTTTGAAGCTGTCAACTTTTGTTAACTTTTATTAAAGCTGTCCACTTTTGTTAACTTTTTTTGAAGCTGTCAACTTTTGTTAACTTCTTTTGAAACTGTCAACTTTTTTTAACTTTTATTGAAGCTGTCAACTTTTGTTAACTTTTATTGAAGCTGTCAATTTTTGTTAACTATTTTGAAGCTGTCAACTTTTGTTAACTTCTTTTAAAGTTTTGTTAACTTTTTTGAAGCTATCAACTTTTGTTATCTTCTTTTGAAGTTTTGTTAATTTTTTTGAAGCTGTCAACATTTGTTAACTTTTTTGAAGCTGTCAACTTTAGTTAACTTTTTTTAAAGCTGTCAACATTTGTTAACTGTTTGTGAAGCTGTCAACTTTTGTTAACTTTTTTTTAAAGCTGTCAACTTTTGTTAACTTTTTTTAAAGCTGTCAACTTTTGTTAACTGGTTTTGAAGCTGTTAACTTTTGTTAAATTTTTTTGAAGCTGTCAACTTTTGTTAACTTTTATTGAAGCTGTCAACTTTTGTTAACTTTTTTGGAAGCTGTCAACATTTGTTAACTTTTTTGAAGCTGACAACTTTTGTTAACTTTTTTTGAAGCTGTCAACTTTTGTTAACTTTTATTAAAGCTGTCAACTTTTGTTAACTTTTTTTGAAGCTGTCAACTTTTGTTAACTTTTTTAAAGCTGTCAACTTTTGTTAACTTTTTTTAAAGCTGTCAACTTTTGTTAACTTTTTTCGAAGCTGTCAACTTTTGTTAACTTTTATTAAAGCTGTCCACTTTTGTTAACTTTTTTTGAAGCTGTTAACTTTTGTTAACTTCTTTTGAAACTGTCAACTTTTGTTCACTGTTATTAAAGCTGTTAACTTTTGTTAACTTTTATTGAAGCAGTCAATTTTTGTTAACTATTTTGAAGCTGTCAACTTTTGTTAACTTCTTTTGAAGTTTTGTCTACTTTTTTGAAACTGTCAACTTTTGTTAACTTTTATTGAAGCTGTCAATTTTTGTTAACTTTTTTGAAGCTGTCAACTTTTCTTAACTTTTTTTAAAGTTATGTTAATTTTTTTGAAGCTATCAACTTTTGTTAAATTCTTTTGAAATTTTGTTAATTTTTTTGAAGCTGTCAACTTTTGTTAATTTCTTTTGAAGTTTTGTTAACTATTTTAAAGCTGTAAACTTTTGTCAACTTTTTTGAAGCTGTCAACTTTTGCTAACTTTTTTTGAAGCTGTCAACTTTTGTTAACTTTTTTAAAGCTGTCAACTTTTGTTAACTTTTTTTAACTTCTTTTTAAGTTTTGTTAACTTTTTTAAAGCTGTCAAATTTTGTTAACTTTTTTAAAGCTGTCAACTTTTGTTAACTTTTATTGAGGCTGTCACCTTTGTTAACTTTTTTTGAAGCTGTCAACTTTTGTTAACTGGTTTTGAAGCTGTTAACTTTTATTAACTTTTTTTGAAGCTGTCAACTTTTGTTAACTTTTTTGAAGCTGTCAACTTTTGTTAACTTTTTTTGAAGCTGTCAACTATTGATAACTTTTTTTGAAGCTGTCAACTTTTGTTAACTTTTATTAAAGCTGTCCACTTTTGTTAACTTTTTTTGAAGCTGTCAACTTTTGTTAACTTCTTTTGAAACTGTCAACTTTTTTTAACTTTTATTGAAGCTGTCAACTTTTGTTAACTTTTATTGAAGCTGTCAATTTTTGTTAACTATTTTGAAGCTGTCAACTTTTGTTAACTTCTTTTAAAGTTTTGTTAACTTTTTTAAAGCTATCAACTTTTGTTGTCTTCTTTTGAAGTTTTGTTAATTTTTTTGAAGCTGTCAACATTTGTTAACTTTTTTGAAGCTGTCAACTTTTGTTAACTTTTTTTAAAGCTGTCAACATTTGTTAACTGTTTGTGAAGCTGTCAACTTTTGTTAACTGTTTTTTAAAGCTGTTAACTTTTGTTAACTTTTTTTAAAGCTGTCAACTTTTGTTAACTGGTTTTGAAGCTGTTAACTTTTGTTAAATTTTTTTGAAGCTGTCAACTTTTGTTAACTTTTATTGAAGCTGTCAACTTTTGTTAACTTTTTTGGAAGCTGTCAACATTTGTTAACGTTTTTAAAGCTGACAACTTTTGTTAACTTTTTTTGAAGCTGTCAACTTTTGTTAACTTTTATTGAAGCTGTCAACTTTTGTTAACTTTTTTTGAAGCTGTCAACTTTTGTTAACTTTTTTGAAGCTGTCAACTTTTGTTAACTTTTTTTAAAGCTGTCAACTTTTGTTAACTTTTTTCGAAGCTGTCAACTTTTGTTAACTTTTATTAAAGCTGTCCACTTTTGTTAACTTTTTTTGAAGCTGTAAACTTTTGTTAACTTCTTTTGAAACTGTCAACTTTTGTTCACTTTTATTAAAGCTGTTAACTTTTGTTAACTTTTATTGAAGCAGTCAATTTTTGTTAACTATTTTGAAGCTGTCAACTTTTGTTAACTTCTTTTGATGTTTTGTCTTCTTTTTTGAAACGGTCAACTGTTGTGGAAGCTGTCAAGTTTTGTTAACTTTTTTTAAAACTGTCAACTTTTGTTAACTTTTTTAAAGCTGTCAACTTTTGTTAACTTCTTTTGAAATTTTGTTAACTTTTTTGAAGCTGTCAACTTTTGTTAATTTTTTTGAAGCTATCAACTTTTGTTAACTTTTTGAAGCTGTCAACTTTTGTTAACTTTTTTTGAAGCTATCAACTTTTGTTAACTTTTATTGAAGCTGTCAACTTTTGTTAACTTTTTTGGAAGCTGTCAACATTTGTTAACTTTTTTGAAGCTGTCAACTTTTGTTAACTTTTTTTAAAGCTGTCAACATTTGTTAACTGTTTTTGAAGCTGTCAACTTTTGTTAACTTTTTTTTAAAGCTGTCAACTTTTGTTTACTTTTTTAAAGCTGTCAACTTTTGTAAACTTTTTTAAAGCTGTCAACTTTTGTTAACTTTTGTTAACTTCTTTTGAAGTTTTGTCTACTTTTTTGAAACTGTCAACTTTTGTTAACTTTTATTGAAGCTGTCAATTTTTGTTAACTTCTTTTGATGTTTTGTCTTCTTTTTTGAGACTGTCAACTTTTGTGGAAGCTGTCAAGTTTTGTTAACTTTTTTTAAAACTGTCAACTTTTGTTAACTTTTTTAAAGCTGTCAACTTTTGTTAACTTCTTTTGAAATTTTGTTAACTTTTTTGAAGCTGTCAACTTTTGTTACTTTTTTTTAAGCTGTCAACTTTTGTTAACTTTTTGAAGCTGTCAACTTTTGTTAACTTTTTTTTAAAGCTGTCAACTTTTGTTTATTTTTTTAAAGCTGTCAACTTTTGTTAACTTTTTTAAAGCTGTCAACTTGTGTTAACTTTTATTGAAGCGGTCAACTTTTGTTAACTTTTTTTGAAGCTGTCAACTTTTGTTAACTTTTTTGAAGCTGTCAACTTTTGTTAACTTTTTTTGAAGCTGTCAACTTTTGTTAACTTTTTTTGAAGCTGTCAACTTTTGTTAACTTTTATTAAAGCTGTCCACTTTTGTTAACTTTTTTTGAAGCTGTCAACTTTTGTTAACTGGTTTTGAAGCTGTTAACTTTTGTTAACTTTTATTGAAGCTGTCAACTTTTGTTAACTTTTTTGAAGCTGTCAACTTTTGTTAACATTTTTTGGAGCTGTCAACTTTTGTTAACTTTTATTGAAGCTGTCAACTTTTGTTAACTTTTTGCGAAGCTCTCAACATTTGTTAACTTTTTTAAAGCTGTCAACTTTTGTTAACTTTTTTTAATGCTGTCAACATTTGTTAACTGTTTGTGAAGCTGTCAACTTTTGTTAACTTTTTTTTAAAGCTGTCAACTATTGTTAACTTTTTTTAAAGCTGTCAACTTTTGTTAACTGGTTTTGAAGCTGTTAGCTTTTGTTAACTTTTTTTGAAGCTGTCAACTTTTGTTAACTTTTTTTGGAGCTGTCAACTTTTGTTAACTTTTATTGAAGCTGTCAACTTTTGTTAACTTTTTTGAAAGCTGTCAACATTTGTTAACTTTTTTGCAGCTGTCAACTTTTGTTAACTTTTATTGAATCTCTCAATTTTTGTTAACTTTTTTGAAGCTGTCAACTTTTCTTAACTTCTTTTAAAGTTATGTTAATTTTTTTGAAGCTATCAACTTTTGTTAAATTCTTTTGAAGTTTTGTTAACTTTTTTGAAGCTGTCAACTTTTGTTAACTTCTTTTGATGTTTTGTCTTCTTTTTTGAAACTGTCAACTTTTGTGGAAGCTGTCAAGTTTTGTTAACTTTTTTTAAAACTGTCAACTTTTGTTAACTTTTTTAAAGCTGTCAACTTTTGTTAACTTCTTTTGAAATTTTGTTAACTTTCTTGAAGCTGTCAACATTTGTTAACTGTTTGTGAAGCTGTCAACTTTTGTTAACTTTTTTTAAAGCTGTCAACTTTTGTTAACTTTTTTTAAAGCTGTCAACTTTTGTTAACTGGTTTTGAAGCTGTTAACTTTTGTTAACTTTTTTTGAAGCTGTCAACTTTTGTTAACTTTTATTGAAGCTCTCAATTTTTGTTAACTTTTTTGAAGCTGTCAACTTTTCTTAACTTCTTTTAAAGTTATGTTAATTTTTTTGAAGCTATCAACTTTTGTTAAATTCTTTTGAAGTTTTGCTAATTTTTTTGAAGCTGTCAACTTTTGTTAATTTCTTTTGAAGTTTTGTTAACTATTTTAAAGCTGTAAACTTTTGTCAACTTTTTTGAAGCTGTCAACTTTTGCTAACTTTTTTTGAAGCTGTCAACTTTTGTTAACTTTTTTAAAGCTGTCAACTTTTGTTAACTTTTTTAAAGCTGTCAACTTTTGTTAACTTTTGTTAACTTCTTTTGAAGTTTTGTCTACTTTTTTGAAACTGTCAACTTTTGTTAACTTTTATTGAAGCTGTCAACTTTTGTTAACTTTTTTGGAAGCTGTCAACGTTTGTTAACTTTTTTGAAGCTGTCAACTTTTGTTAACTTTTTTTAAAGCTGTCAACATTATTTGTTAACTGTTTTTGAAGCTGTCAACTTTTGTTAACTTTTTTTTAAAGCTGTCAACTTTTGTTTACTTTTTTAAAGATGTCAACTTTTGTTAACTTTTTTAAAGCTGTCAACTTTTGTTAACTTTTGTTAACTACTTTTGAAGTTTTGTCTACTTTTTTGAAACTGTCAACTTTTGTTAATTTTTATTGAAGCTGTCAACTTTTGTTAACTTTTTTTAAAGCTGTCAACTTTTGTTAACTGGTTTTGAAGCTGTTAACTTTTGTTAACTTTTTTTGAAGCTGTCAACTTTTGTTAACTTTTTTGAAGCTGTTAACTTTTGTTAACTTTTTTTGAAGCCGTCAACTTTTGTTAACTTTTTTTGAAGCTGTCAACTTTTGTTAACTTTTATTAAAGCTGTCCACTTTTGTTAACTTTTTTTGAAGCTGTCAACTTTTGTTAACTTCTTTTGATGTTTTGTCTTCTTTTTTAAAACTGTCAACTTTTGTGGAAGCTGTCAAGTTTTGTTAACTTTTTTTAAAACTGTCAACTTTTGTTAACTTTTTTAAAGCTGTCAACTTTTGTTAACTTCTTTTTATGTTTTGTCTTCTTTTTTGAAACTGTCAACTTTTGTGGAAGCTGTCAAGTTTTGTTAACTTTTTTTTAAAACTGTCAACATTTGTTAACTTTTTTAAAGCTGTCAACTTTTGTTAACTTCTTTTGAAATTTTGTTAACTTTTTTGAAGCTGTCAACTTTTATTAATTTTTTTTGAAGCTGTCAACTTTTGTTAACTTTTTGAAGCTGTCAACTTTTGTTAACTTTTTTTGAAGCTATCAACTTTTGTTAACTTTTATTGAAGCTGTCAACTTTTGTTAACTTTTTTGGAAGCTGTTAACATTTGTTAACTTTTTTGAAGCTGTCAACTTTTGTTAACTTTTTTTAAAGCTGTCAACATTTGTTAACTTTTTTTGAAGCTATCAACTTTTGTTAACTTTTATTGAAGCTGTCAACTTTTGTTAACTTTTTTGGAAGCTGTCAACATTTGTTAACTTTTTTGAAGCTGTCAACTTTTGTTAACTGGTTTTGAAGCTGTCAACATTTGTTAACTTTTTTGAAGCTGTCAACTTTGTTAACTTTTTTAAAGCTGTCAACTTTTGCTACCTTTTTTGGAAACTGTCTACTATTGTTAACTTTTTTAAAGCTCTCAACTTTTGTTAACTTTTTTAAAGCTGTCAACTTTTGTTAACTTTTGTTAACTTCTTTTAAAGTTTTGTTAACTTTTTTAAAGCTGTCAACTTTTGTTAACTTCTTTTGAAGTTTTGTTAAATTTTTTGAAGCTGTCAACTTTTGTTAACTTCTTTTGATGTTTTGTCTTCTTTTTTGAAACTGTCAACTTTTGTGGAAGCTGTCAAGTTTTGTTAACTTTTTTTAAAACTGTCAACTTTTGTTAACTTTTGTTAACTTCTTTTGAAGTTTTGTCTACTTTTTTGAAACTGTCAACTTTTGTTAACTTTTATTGAAGCTGTCAAATTTTGTTAACTTTTTTGGAAGCTGTCAACGTTTGTTAACTTTTTTGAAGCTGTCAACTTTTGTTAACTTTTTTTAAAGCTGTCAACATTATTTGTTAACTGTTTTTGAAGCTGTCAACTTTTGTTAACTTTTTTTTAAAGCTGTCAACTTTTGTTTACTTTTTTAAAGATGTCAACTTTTGTTAACTTTTTTAAAGCTGTCAACTTTTGTTAACTTTTGTTAACTACTTTTGAAGTTTTGTCTACTTTTTTGAAACTGTCAACTTTTGTTAATTTTTATTGAAGCTGTCAACTTTTGTTAACTTTTTTTGAAGCTGTCAACTTTTGTTAACTGGTTTTGAAGCTGTTAACTTTTGTTAACTTTTTTTGAAGCTGTCAACTTTTGTTAACTTTTTTGAAGCTGTCAACTTTTGTTAACTTTTTTTGAAGCCGTCAACTTTTGTTAACTTTTTTTGAAGCTGTCAACTTTTGTTAACTTTTATTAAAGCTGTCCACTTTTGTTAACTTTTTTTGAAGCTGTCAACTTTTGTTAACTTCTTTTGATGTTTTGTCTTCTTTTTTAAAACTGTCAACTTTTGTGGAAGCTGTCAAGTTTTGTTAACTTTTTTTAAAACTGTCAACTTTTGTTAACTTTTTTAAAGCTGTCAACTTTTGTTAACTTCTTTTTATGTTTTGTCTTCTTTTTTGAAACTGTCAACTTTTGTGGAAGCTGTCAAGTTTTGTTAACTTTTTTTTAAAACTGTCAACATTTGTTAACTTTTTTAAAGCTGTCAACTTTTGTTAACTTCTTTTGAAATTTTGTTAACTTTTTTGAAGCTGTCAACTTTTATTAATTTTTTTTGAAGCTGTCAACTTTTGTTAACTTTTTGAAGCTGTCAACTTTTGTTAACTTTTTTTGAAGCTATCAACTTTTGTTAACTTTTATTGAAGCTGTCAACTTTTGTTAACTTTTTTGGAAGCTGTTAACATTTGTTAACTTTTTTGAAGCTGTCAACTTTTGTTAACTTTTTTTAAAGCTGTCAACATTTGTTAACTTTTTTTGAAGCTATCAACTTTTGTTAACTTTTATTGAAGCTGTCAACTTTTGTTAACTTTTTTGGAAGCTGTCAACATTTGTTAACTTTTTTGAAGCTGTCAACTTTTGTTAACTGGTTTTGAAGCTGTCAACATTTGTTAACTTTTTTGAAGCTGTCAACTTTGTTAACTTTTTTAAAGCTGTCAACTTTTGCTACCTTTTTTGGAAGCTGTCTACTATTGTTAACTTTTTTAAAGCTCTCAACTTTTGTTAACTTTTTTAAAGCTGTCAACTTTTGTTAACTTTTGTTAACTTCTTTTAAAGTTTTGTTAACTTTTTTAAAGCTGTCAACTTTTGTTAACTTCTTTTGAAGTTTTGTTAACTTTTTTGAAGCTGTCAACTTTTGTTAACTTCTTTTGATGTTTTGTCTTCTTTTTTGAAACTGTCAACTTTTGTGGAAGCTGTCAAGTTTTGTTAACTTTTTTTAAAACTGTCAACTTTTGTTAACTTCTTTTGAAATTTTGTTAACTTTCTTGAAGCTGTCAAAACTTGTGTTAACTGTTTGTGAAGCTGTCAACTTTTGTTAACTTTTTTCAAAGCTGTCAACTTTTGTTAACTTTTTTTAAAGCTGTCAACTTTTGTTAACTGGTTTTGAAGCTGTTAACTTTTGTTAACTTTTTTTGAACCTGTCAACTTTTGTTAACTTTTATTGAAGCTCTCAATTTTTGTTAACTTTTTTGAAGCTGTCAACTTTTCTTAACTTCTTTTAAAGTTATGTTAATTTTTTTGAAGCTATCAACTTTTGTTAAATTCTTTTGAAGTTTTGTTAATTTTTTTAAAGCTGTCAACTTTTGTTAATTTCTTTTGAAGTTTTGTTAACTATTTTAAAGCTGTAAACTTTTGTCAACTTTTTTGAAGCTGTCAACTTTTGCTAACTTTTTTTGAAGCTGTCAACTTTTGTTAACTTTTTTAAAGCTGTCAACTTTTGTTAACTTTTTTAAAGCTGTCAACTTTTGTTAACTTTTGTTAACTTCTTTTGAAGTTTTGTCTACTTTTTTGAAACTGTCAACTTTTGTTAACTTTTATTGAGGCTGTCAACTTTTGTTAACTTTTTTTGAAGCTGTCAACTTTTGTTAACTGGTTTTAAAACTGTTAACTTTTGTTAACTTTTTTTGAAGCTGTCAACTTTTGTTAACTTTTTTGAAGCTGTCAACTTTTGTTAACTTTTTTTGAAGCTGACAACTTTTGTTAACTTTTTTTGAAGCTGTCAACTTTTGTTAACTTTTATTAAAGCTGTCCACTTTTGTTAACTTTTTTTGAAGCTGTCAACTTTTGTTAACTTCTTTTGAAACTGTCAACTTTTTTTAACCTTTAGTGAAGCTGTCAACTTTTGTTAACTTTTATTGAAGCTGTCAATTTTTGTTAACTATTTTGAAGCTGTCAACTTTTGTTAACTTCTTTTAAAGTTTTGTTAACTTTTTTGAAGCTATCAACTTTTGTTATCTTCTTTTGAAGTTTTGTTAATTTTTTTGAAGCTGTCAACATTTGTTAACTTTTTTGAAGCTGTCAACTTTTGTTAACTTTTATTAAAGCTGTCAACATTTGTTAACTGTTTGTGAAGCTGTCAACTTTTGTTAACTTTTTTTTAAAGCTGTCAACTTTTGTTAACTTTTTTTAAAGCTGTCAACTTTTGTTAACTGGTTTTGAAGCTGTTAACTTTTGTTAAATTTTTTTGAAGCTGTCAACTTTTGTTAACTTTTATTGAAGCTGTCAACTTTTGTTAACTTTTTTGGAAGCTGTCAACACTTGTTAACTTTTTTGAAGCTGTCAACTTTTGTTAACTTTTTTTGAAGCTGTCAACTGTTGTTAACTTTTATTGAAGCTGTCAACTTTTGTTAACTTTTTTTGAAGCTGTCAACTTTTGTTAACTTTTTTGAAGCTGTCAACTTTTGTAATTTTTTTTTGAAGCTGTCAACTTTTGTTAACTTTTTTCGAAGCTGTCAACTTTTGTTAACTTTTATTAAAGCTGTCCACTTTTGTTAACTTTTTTTGAAGCTGTCAACTTTTGTTAACTTCTTTTGAAACTGTCAACTTTTGTTCACTTTTATTAAAGCTGTTAACTTTTGTTAACTTTTATTGAAGCAGTCAATTTTTGTTAACTATTTTGAAGCTGTCAACTTTTGTTAACTTCTTTTGATGTTTTGTCTTCTTTTTTGAAACGGTCAACTGTTGTGGAAGCTGTCAAGTTTTGTTAACTTTTTTTAAAACTGTCAACTTTTGTTAACTTTTTTAAAGCTGTCATCTTTTGTTAACTTCTTTTGAAATTTTGTTAACTTTTTTGAAGCTGTTTACTTTTGTTAATTTTTTTTAAAGCTATCAACTTTAGTTAACTTTTTGAAGCTGGCAACTTTTGTTAACTTTTTTTGAAGCTATCAACTTTTGTTAACTTTTATTGAAGCTGTCAACTTTTGTTAACTTTTTTGGAAGCTGTCAACATTTGTTAACTGTTTTTGAAGCTGTCAACTTTTGTTAACTTTTTTTTAAAGCTGTCAACTTTTGTTTACTTTTTTAAAGCTGTCAACTTTTGTTAACTTTTTTAAAGCTGTCAACTTTTTTTAACTTTTGTTAACTTCTTTTAAAGTTTTGTCTACTTTTTTGAAACTGTCAACTTTTGTTAACTTTTATTGAAGCTGTCAACTTTTGTTAACTTCTTTTGATATTTTGTCTTCTTTTTTGAAACTGTCAACTTTTGTGGAAGCTGTCAAGTTTTGTTAACTTTTTTTAAAACTGTTAACTTTTGTTAACTTTTTTAAAGCTGTCAACTTTTGTTAACTTCTTTTTTAAGCTGTCAACTTTTGCTAACTTTATTGAAGCTGTCAACTTTTGTTAACTTTTTTGGAAGCTGTCAACATTTGATAACTTTTTTGAAGCTGTCAACTTTTGTTAACTTTTTTAAAGCTGTCAACATTTGTTAACTGTTTTTGAAGCTGTCAACTTTTGTTAACTTTTTTTTAAAGCTGTCAACTTTTGTTTATTTTTTTAAAGCTGTCAACTTTTGTTAACTTTTTTAAAGCTGTCAACTTGTGTTAACTTTTATTGAAGCGGTCAACTTTTGTTAACTTTTTTTGAAGCTGTCAACTTTTGTTAACTGGTTTTGAAGCTGTTAACTTTTGTTAACTTTTTTTGAAGCTGTCAACTTTTGTTAACTTTTTTGAAGCTGTCAACTTTTGTTAACTTATTTTGAAGCTGTCAACTTTTGTTAACTTTTTTTGAAGCTGTCAACTTTTGTTAACTTTTATTAAAGCTGTCCACTTTTGTTAACTTTTTTTGAAGCTGTCAACTTTTGTTAACTTTTTTTGAAACTGTCAACTTTTGTTAACTTTTATTGAAGCTGTCAACTTTTGTTAACTTTTATTGAAGCTGTCAACTTTTGTTAACTTTTTTGAAGCTGTCAACTTTTGTTAACATTTTTTGGAGCTGTCAACTTGTGTTAACTTTTTTTAAAACTGTCAACTTTTGTTAACTGGTTTTGAAGCTGTTAACTTTTGTTAACTTTTTTGAAGCTGTCAACTTTTGTTAACTTTTTTTGGAGCTGTCAACTTTTGTTAACTTTTATTGAAGCTGTCAACTTTTGTTAACTTTTTTGAAATCTGTCAACATTTGTTAACTTTTTTGAAGCTGTCAACTTTTGTTAACTTTTTTTAAAGCTGTCAACATTTATTAACTGTTTTTGAAGCTGTCAACTTTTGTTAACTTTTTTTTAAAGCTGTCAACTTTTGTTTACTTTTTTAAAGCTGTCAACTTTTGTTAACTTTTGTTAACTTCTTTTAAAGTTTTGTTAACTTTTTTAAAGCTGTCAACTTTTGTTAACTTCTTTTGAAGTTTTGTTAACTTTTTTGAAGCTGTCAACTTTTGTTAACTTCTTTTGATGTTTTGTCTTCTTTTTTGAAACTGTCAACTTTTGTGGAAGCTGTCAAGTTTTGTTAACTTTTTTTAAAACTGTCAACTTTTCTTAACTTTTTTAAAGCTGTCAACTTTTGTTAACTTCTTTTGAAATTTTGTTAACTTTTTTAAAGCTGTCAACATTTGTTAACTGTTTGTAAAGCTGTCAACTTTTGTTAACTTTTTTTAAAGCTGTCAACTTTTGTTAACTGGTTTTGAAGCTGTTAACTTTTGTTAACTTTTTTTGAAGCTGTAAACTTTTGTTAACTTTTTTTGGAGCTGTCAACTTTTGTTAACTTTTATTGAAGCTGTCAACTTTTGTTAACTTTTTTGAAAGCTGTCAACATTTGTTAACTTTTTTGAAGCTGTCAACTTTTGTTAACTTTTTTTAAAGCTGTCAACATTTATTAACTGTTTTTGAAGCTGTCAACTTTTGTTAACTTTTTTTTAAAGCTGTCAACTTTTGTTTACTTTTTTAAAGCTGTCAACTTTTGTTAACTTTTTTAAAGCTGTCAACTTTTGTTAACTTCTTTTGAAGTTTTGTTAACTTTTTTGAAGCTGTCAAGTTTTGTTAACTTCTTTTGAAGTTTTGTCTACTTTTTTGAAACTGTCAACTTTTGTTAACTTTTTTAAAGCTGTCAACTTTTGTTAACTTCTTTTGAAATTTTGTTAACTGTTTGTGAAGCTGTCAACTTTTGTTAACTTTTTTTAAAGCTGTCAACTTTTGTTAACTTTTTGTAAAGCTGTCAACTTTTGTTAACTGGTTTTGAAGCTGTTAACTTTTGTTAACTTTTTTGAAGCTGTCAACTTTTGTTAACTTTTTTGAAGCTGTCAACTTTTGTTAACTTTTTTTGGAGCTGTCAACTTTTGTTAACTTTTATTGAAGCTGTCAACTTTTGTTAACTTTTTTGGAAGCTGTCAACATTTGTCACCTTTTTTAAAGCTGTCAACTTTTGTTAACTTTTTTTAAAGCTGTCAACATTTATTAACTGTTTTTGAAGCTGTCAACTTTTGTTAACTTTTTTTTAAAGCTGTCAACTTTTGTTTACTTTTTTAAAGCTGTCAACTTTTGTTAACTTTTTTAAAGCTGTCAACTTTTGTTAACTTCTTTTGAAGTTTTGTTAATTTTTTTGAAGCTGTCAACTTTTGTTAACTTCTTTTGAAGTTTTGTCTACTTTTTTGAAACTGTCAACTTTTGTTAACTTTTATTAAAGCTGTCAATTTTTGTTAACTTTTTTGAAGCTGTCAACTTTTCTTAACTTCTTTTAAAGTAATGTTAATTTTTTTGAAGCTATCAACTTTTGTTAAATTCTTTTGAAGTTTTGTTAATTTTTTTGAAGCTGTCAACTTTTGTTAATTTCTTTTGAAGTTTTGTTAACTATTTTAAAGCTGTAAACTTTTGTCAACTTTTTTGAAGCTGTCAACTTTTGCTAACTTTTTTTGAAGCTGTCAACTTTTGTTAACTTTTTTAAAGCTGTCAACTTTTGTTAACTTTTTTTAACTTCTTTTTAAGTTTTGTTAACTTTTTTAAAGCTGTCAAATTTTGTTAACTTTTTTAAAGCTGTCAACTTTTGTTAACTTTTATTAAAGCTGTCCACTTTTGTTAACTTTTTTTGAAGCTGTCAACTTTTGTTAACTTCTTTTGAAACTGTCAACTTTTTTTAACTTTTATTGAAGCTGTCAACTTTTGTTAACTTTTATTGAAGCTGTCAATTTTTGTTAACTATTTTGAAGCTGTCAACTTTTGTTAACTTCTTTTAAAGTTTTGTTAACTTTTTTGAAGCTATCAACTTTTGTTATCTTCTTTTGAAGTTTTGTTAATTTTTTTGAAGCTGTCAACATTTGTTAACTTTTTTGAAGCTGTCAACTTTTGTTAACTTTTTTTAAAGCTGTCAACATTTGTTAACTGTTTGTGAAGCTGTCAACTTTTGTTAACTTTTTTTTAAAGCTGTCAACTTTTGTTAACTTTTTTTAAAGCTGTCAACTTTTGTTAACTGGTTTTGAAGCTGTTAACTTTTGTTAAATTTTTTTGAAGCTGTCAACTTTTGTTAACTTTTATTGAAGCTGTCAACTTTTGTTAACTTTTTTGGAAGCTGTCAACATTTGTTAACTTTTTTGAAGCTGACAACTTTTGTTAACTTTTTTTGAAGCTGTCAACTTTTGTTAACTTTTATTAAAGCTGTCAACTTTTGTTAACTTTTTTTGAAGCTGTCAACTTTTGTTAACTTTTTTGAAGCTGTCAACTTTTGTTAACTTTTTTTAAAGCTGTCAACTTTTGTTAACTTTTTTCGAAGCTGTCAACTTTTGTTAACTTTTATTAAAGCTGTCCACTTTTGTTAACTTTTTTTGAAGCTGTTAACTTTTGTTAACTTCTTTTGAAACTGTCAACTTTTGTTCACTTTTATTAAAGCTGTTAACTTTTGTTAACTTTTATTGAAGCAGTCAATTTTTGTTAACTATTTTGAAGCTGTCAACTTTTGTTAACTTCTTTTGAAGTTTTGTCTACTTTTTTGAAACTGTCAACTTTTGTTAACTTTTATTGAAGCTGTCAATTTTTGTTAACTTTTTTGAAGCTGTCAACTTTTCTTAACTTCTTTTAAAGTTATGTTAATTTTTTTGAAGCTATCAACTTTTGTTAAATTCTTTTGAAATTTTGTTAATTTTTTTGAAGCTGTCAACTTTTGTTAATTTCTTTTGAAGTTTTGTTAACTATTTTAAAGCTGTAAACTTTTGTCAACTTTTTTGAAGCTGTCAACTTTTGCTAACTTTTTTTGAAGCTGTCAACTTTTGTTAACTTTTTTAAAGCTGTCAACTTTTGTTAACTTTTTTTAACTTCTTTTTAAGTTTTGTTAACTTTTTTAAAGCTGTCAAATTTTGTTAACTTTTTTAAAGCTGTCAACTTTTGTTAACTTTTATTGAGGCTGTCACCTTTGTTAACTTTTTTTGAAGCTGTCAACTTTTGTTAACTGGTTTTGAAGCTGTTAACTTTTATTAACTTTTTTTGAAGCTGTCAACTTTTGTTAACTTTTTTGAAGCTGTCAACTTTTGTTAACTTTTTTTGAAGCTGTCAACTATTGATAACTTTTTTTGAAGCTGTCAATTTTTGTTAATTTTTATTAAAGCTGTCCACTTTTGTTAACTTTTTTTGAAGCTGTCAACTTTTGTTAACTTCTTTTGAAACTGTCAACTTTTTTTAACTTTTATTGAAGCTGTCAACTTTTGTTAACTTTTATTGAAGCTGTCAATTTTTGTTAACTATTTTAAAGCTGTCAACTTTTGTTAACTTCTTTTAAAGTTTTGTTAACTTTTTTAAAGCTATCAACTTTTGTTGTCTTCTTTTGAAGTTTTGTTAATTTTTTTGAAGCTGTCAACATTTGTTAACTTTTTTGAAGCTGTCAACTTTTGTTAACTTTTTTTAAAGCTGTCAACATTTGTTAACTGTTTGTGAAGCTGTCAACTTTTGTTAACTTTTTTTTAAAGCTGTTAACTTTTGTTAACTTTTTTTAAAGCTGTCAACTTTTGTTAACTGGTTTTGAAGCTGTTAACTTTTGTTAAATTTTTTTGAAGCTGTCAACTTTTGTTAACTTTTATTGAAGCTGTCAACTTTTGTTAACTTTTTTGGAAGCTGTCAACATTTGTTAACGTTTTTGAAGCTGACAACTTTTGTTAACTTTTTTTGAAGCTGTCAACTTTTGTTAAATTTTATTGAAGCTGTCAACTTTTGTTAACTTTTTTTGAAGCTGTCAACTTTTGTTAACTTTTTTGAAGCTGTCAACTTTTGTTAACTTTTTTTAAAGCTGTCAACTTTTGTTAACTTTTTTCGAAGCTGTCAACTTTTGTTAACTTTTATTAAAGCTGTCCACTTTTGTTAACTTTTTTTGAAGCTGTAAACTTTTGTTAACTTCTTTTAAAACTGTCAACTTTTGTTCACTTTTATTAAAGCTGTTAACTTTTGTTAACTTTTATTGAAGCAGTCAATTTTTGTTAACTATTTTGAAGCTGTCAACTTTTGTTAACTTCTTTTGATGTTTTGTCTTCTTTTTTGAAACGGTCAACTGTTGTGGAAGCTGTCAAGTTTTGTTAACTTTTTTTAAAACTGTCAACTTTTGTTAACTTTTTTAAAGCTGTCAACTTTTGTTAACTTCTTTTGAAATTTTGTTAACTTTTTTGAAGCTGTCAACTTTTGTTAATTTTTTTGAAGCTATCAACTTTTGTTAACTTTTTGAAGCTGTCAACTTTTGTTAACTTTTTTTGAAGCTATCAACTTTTGTTAACTTTTATTGAAGCTGTCAACTTTTGTTAACTTTTTTGGAAGCTGTCAACATTTGTTAACTTTTTTGAAGCTGTCAACTTTTGTTAACTTTTTTTAAAGCTGTCAACATTTGTTAACTGTTTTTGAAGCTGTCAACTTTTGTTAACTTTTTTTTAAAGCTGTCAACTTTTGTTTACTTTTTTAAAGCTGTCAACTTTTGTAAACTTTTTTAAAGCTGTCAACTTTTGTTAACTTTTGTTAACTTCTTTTGAAGTTTTGTCTACTTTTTTGAAACTGTCAACTTTTGTTAACTTTTATTGAAGCTGTCAATTTTTGTTAACTTCTTTTGATGTTTTGTCTTCTTTTTTGAAACTGTCAACTTTTGTGGAAGCTGTCAAGTTTTGTTAACTTTTTTTAAAACTGTCAACTTTTGTTAACTTTTTTAAAGCTGTCAACTTTTGTTAACTTCTTTTGAAATTTTGTTAACTTTTTTGAAGCTGTCAACTTTTGTTACTTTTTTTTAAGCTGTCAACTTTTGTTAACTTTTTGAAGCTGTCAACTTTTGTTAACTTTTTTTGAAGCTATCAACTTTTGTTAACTTTATTGAAGCTGTCAACTTTTGTTAACTTTTTTGGAAGCTGTCAACATTTGTTAACTTTTTTGAAGCTGTCAACTTTTGTTAACTTTTTTTTAAAGCTGTCAACTTTTGTTTATTTTTTTAAAGCTGTCAACTTTTGTTAACTTTTTTAAAGCTGTCAACTTGTGTTAACTTTTATTGAAGCGGTCAACTTTTGTAAACTTTTTTTGAAGCTGTCAACTTTTGTTAACTGGTTTTGAAGCTGTTAACTTTTGTTAACTTTTTTTGAAGCTGTCAACTTTTGTTAACTTTTTTGAAGCTGTCAACTTTTGTTAACTTTTTTTGAAGCTGTCAACTTTTGTTAACTTTTTTTGAAGCTGTCAACTTTTGTTAACTTTTATTAAAGCTGTCCACTTTTGTTAACTTTTTTTGAAGCTGTCAACTTTTGTTAACTGGTTTTGAAGCTGTTAACTTTTGTTAACTTTTATTGAAGCTGTCAACTTTTGTTAACTTTTTTTGAAGCTGTCAACTTTTGTTAACTTTTTTGAAGCTGTCAACTTTTGTAATTTTTTTTTGAAGCTGTCAACTTTTGTTAACTTTTTTCGAAGCTGTCAACTTTTGTTAACTTTTATTAAAGCTGTCCACTTTTGTTAACTTTTTTTGAAGCTGTCAACTTTTGTTAACTTCTTTTGAAACTGTCAACTTTTGTTCACTTTTATTAAAGCTGTTAACTTTTGTTAACTTTTATTGAAGCAGTCAATTTTTGTTAACTATTTTGAAGCTGTCAACTTTTGTTAACTTCTTTTGATGTTTTGTCTTCTTTTTTGAAACGGTCAACTGTTGTGGAAGCTGTCAAGTTTTGTTAACTTTTTTTAAAACTGTCAACTTTTGTTAACTTTTTTAAAGCTGTCATCTTTTGTTAACTTCTTTTGAAATTTTGTTAACTTTTTTGAAGCTGTTTACTTTTGTTAATTTTTTTTAAAGCTATCAACTTTAGTTAACTTTTTGAAGCTGGCAACTTTTGTTAACTTTTTTTGAAGCTATCAACTTTTGTTAACTTTTATTGAAGCTGTCAACTTTTGTTAACTTTTTTGGAAGCTGTCAACATTTGTTAACTGTTTTTGAAGCTGTCAACTTTTGTTAACTTTTTTTTAAAGCTGTCAACTTTTGTTTACTTTTTTAAAGCTGTCAACTTTTGTTAACTTTTTTAAAGCTGTCAACTTTTTTTAACTTTTGTTAACTTCTTTTAAAGTTTTGTCTACTTTTTTGAAACTGTCAACTTTTGTTAACTTTTATTGAAGCTGTCAACTTTTGTTAACTTCTTTTGATATTTTGTCTTCTTTTTTGAAACTGTCAACTTTTGTGGAAGCTGTCAAGTTTTGTTAACTTTTTTTAAAACTGTTAACTTTTGTTAACTTTTTTAAAGCTGTCAACTTTTGTTAACTTCTTTTTTAAGCTGTCAACTTTTGCTAACTTTATTGAAGCTGTCAACTTTTGTTAACTTTTTTGGAAGCTGTCAACATTTGATAACTTTTTTGAAGCTGTCAACTTTTGTTAACTTTTTTAAAGCTGTCAACATTTGTTAACTGTTTTTGAAGCTGTCAACTTTTGTTAACTTTTTTTTAAAGCTGTCAACTTTTGTTTATTTTTTTAAAGCTGTCAACTTTTGTTAACTTTTTTAAAGCTGTCAACTTGTGTTAACTTTTATTGAAGCGGTCAACTTTTGTTAACTTTTTTTGAAGCTGTCAACTTTTGTTAACTGGTTTTGAAGCTGTTAACTTTTGTTAACTTTTTTTGAAGCTGTCAACTTTTGTTAACTTTTTTGAAGCTGTCAACTTTTGTTAACTTATTTTGAAGCTGTCAACTTTTGTTAACTTTTTTTGAAGCTGTCAACTTTTGTTAACTTTTATTAAAGCTGTCCACTTTTGTTAACTTTTTTTGAAGCTGTCAACTTTTGTTAACTTTTTTTGAAACTGTCAACTTTTGTTAACTTTTATTGAAGCTGTCAACTTTTGTTAACTTTTATTGAAGCTGTCAACTTTTGTTAACTTTTTTGAAGCTGTCAACTTTTGTTAACATTTTTTGGAGCTGTCAACTTGTGTTAACTTTTTTTAAAACTGTCAACTTTTGTTAACTGGTTTTGAAGCTGTTAACTTTTGTTAACTTTTTTGAAGCTGTCAACTTTTGTTAACTTTTTTTGGAGCTGTCAACTTTTGTTAACTTTTATTGAAGCTGTCAACTTTTGTTAACTTTTTTGAAATCTGTCAACATTTGTTAACTTTTTTGAAGCTGTCAACTTTTGTTAACTTTTTTTAAAGCTGTCAACATTTATTAACTGTTTTTGAAGCTGTCAACTTTTGTTAACTTTTTTTTAAAGCTGTCAACTTTTGTTTACTTTTTTAAAGCTGTCAACTTTTGTTAACTTTTGTTAACTTCTTTTAAAGTTTTGTTAACTTTTTTAAAGCTGTCAACTTTTGTTAACTTCTTTTGAAGTTTTGTTAACTTTTTTGAAGCTGTCAACTTTTGTTAACTTCTTTTGATGTTTTGTCTTCTTTTTTGAAACTGTCAACTTTTGTGGAAGCTGTCAAGTTTTGTTAACTTTTTTTAAAACTGTCAACTTTTCTTAACTTTTTTAAAGCTGTCAACTTTTGTTAACTTCTTTTGAAATTTTGTTAACTTTTTTAAAGCTGTCAACATTTGTTAACTGTTTGTAAAGCTGTCAACTTTTGTTAACTTTTTTTAAAGCTGTCAACTTTTGTTAACTGGTTTTGAAGCTGTTAACTTTTGTTAACTTTTTTTGAAGCTGTAAACTTTTGTTAACTTTTTTTGGAGCTGTCAACTTTTGTTAACTTTTATTGAAGCTGTCAACTTTTGTTAACTTTTTTGAAAGCTGTCAACATTTGTTAACTTTTTTGAAGCTGTCAACTTTTGTTAACTTTTTTTAAAGCTGTCAACATTTATTAACTGTTTTTGAAGCTGTCAACTTTTGTTAACTTTTTTTTAAAGCTGTCAACTTTTGTTTACTTTTTTAAAGCTGTCAACTTTTGTTAACTTTTTTAAAGCTGTCAACTTTTGTTAACTTCTTTTGAAGTTTTGTTAACTTTTTTGAAGCTGTCAAGTTTTGTTAACTTCTTTTGAAGTTTTGTCTACTTTTTTGAAACTGTCAACTTTTGTTAACTTTTTTAAAGCTGTCAACTTTTGTTAACTTCTTTTGAAATTTTGTTAACTGTTTGTGAAGCTGTCAACTTTTGTTAACTTTTTTTAAAGCTGTCAACTTTTGTTAACTTTTTGTAAAGCTGTCAACTTTTGTTAACTGGTTTTGAAGCTGTTAACTTTTGTTAACTTTTTTGAAGCTGTCAACTTTTGTTAACTTTTTTGAAGCTGTCAACTTTTGTTAACTTTTTTTGGAGCTGTCAACTTTTGTTAACTTTTATTGAAGCTGTCAACTTTTGTTAACTTTTTTGGAAGCTGTCAACATTTGTCACCTTTTTTAAAGCTGTCAACTTTTGTTAACTTTTTTTAAAGCTGTCAACATTTATTAACTGTTTTTGAAGCTGTCAACTTTTGTTAACTTTTTTTTAAAGCTGTCAACTTTTGTTTACTTTTTTAAAGCTGTCAACTTTTGTTAACTTTTTTAAAGCTGTCAACTTTTGTTAACTTCTTTTGAAGTTTTGTTAATTTTTTTGAAGCTGTCAACTTTTGTTAACTTCTTTTGAAGTTTTGTCTACTTTTTTGAAACTGTCAACTTTTGTTAACTTTTATTAAAGCTGTCAATTTTTGTTAACTTTTTTGAAGCTGTCAACTTTTCTTAACTTCTTTTAAAGTAATGTTAATTTTTTTGAAGCTATCAACTTTTGTTAAATTCTTTTGAAGTTTTGTTAATTTTTTTGAAGCTGTCAACTTTTGTTAATTTCTTTTGAAGTTTTGTTAACTATTTTAAAGCTGTAAACTTTTGTCAACTTTTTTGAAGCTGTCAACTTTTGCTAACTTTTTTTGAAGCTGTCAACTTTTGTTAACTTTTTTAAAGCTGTCAACTTTTGTTAACTTTTTTTAACTTCTTTTTAAGTTTTGTTAACTTTTTTAAAGCTGTCAAATTTTGTTAACTTTTTTAAAGCTGTCAACTTTTGTTAACTTTTATTGAGGCTGTCAACTTTTGTTAACTTTTTTTGAAGCTGTCAACTTTTGTAAACTGGTTTTGAAGCTGTTAACTTTTATTAACTTTTTTTGAAGCTGTCAACTTTTGTTAACTTTTTTGAAGCTGTCAACTTCTGTTAACTTTTTTTGAAGCTGTCAACTTTTGTTAACTTTTTTTGAAGCTGTCAACTTTTGTTAACTTTTATTAAAGCTGTCCACTTTTGTTAACTTTTTTTGAAGCTGTCAACTTTTGTTAACTTCTTTTGAAACTGTCAACTTTTTTTAACTTTTATTGAAGCTGTCAACTTTTGTTAACTTTTATTGAAGCTGTCAATTTTTGTTAACTATTTTGAAGCTGTCAACTTTTGTTAACTTCTTTTAAAGTTTTGTTAACTTTTTTGAAGCTATCAACTTTTGTTATCTTCTTTTGAAGTTTTGTTAATTTTTTTGAAGCTGTCAACATTTGTTAACTTTTTTGAAGCTGTCAACTTTTGTTAACTTTTTTTAAAGCTGTCAACATTTGTTAACTGTTTGTGAAGCTGTCAACTTTTGTTAACTTTTTTTTAAAGCTGTCAACTTTTGTTAACTTTTTTTAAAGCTGTCAACTTTTGTTAACTGGTTTTGAAGCTGTTAACTTTTGTTAAATTTTTTTGAAGCTGTCAACTTTTGTTAACTTTTATTGAAGCTGTCAACTTTTGTTAACTTTTTTGGAAGCTGTCAACATTTGTTAACTTTTTTGAAGCTGACAACTTTTGTTAACTTTTTTTGAAGCTGTCAACTTTTGTTAACTTTTATTAAAGCTGTCAACTTTTGTTAACTTTTTTTGAAGCTGTCAACTTTTGTTAACTTTTTTGAAGCTGTCAACTTTTGTTAACTTTTTTTAAAGCTGTCAACTTTTGTTAACTTTTTTCGAAGCTGTCAACTTTTGTTAACTTTTATTAAAGCTGTCCACTTTTGTTAACTTTTTTTGAAGCTGTTAACTTTTGTTAACTTCTTTTGAAACTGTCAACTTTTGTTCACTTTTATTAAAGCTGTTAACTTTTGTTAACTTTTATTGAAGCAGTCAATTTTTGTTAACTATTTTGAAGCTGTCAACTTTTGTTAACTTCTTTTGAAGTTTTGTCTACTTTTTTGAAACTGTCAACTTTTGTTAACTTTTATTGAAGCTGTCAATTTTTGTTAACTTTTTTGAAGCTGTCAACTTTTCTTAACTTCTTTTAAAGTTATGTTAATTTTTTTGAAGCTATCAACTTTTGTTAAATTCTTTTGAAATTTTGTTAATTTTTTTGAAGCTGTCAACTTTTGTTAATTTCTTTTGAAGTTTTGTTAACTATTTTAAAGCTGTAAACTTTTGTCAACTTTTTTGAAGCTGTCAACTTTTGCTAACTTTTTTTGAAGCTGTCAACTTTTGTTAACTTTTTTAAAGCTGTCAACTTTTGTTAACTTTTTTTAACTTCTTTTTAAGTTTTGTTAACTTTTTTAAAGCTGTCAAATTTTGTTAACTTTTTTAAAGCTGTCAACTTTTGTTAACTTTTATTGAGGCTGTCACCTTTGTTAACTTTTTTTGAAGCTGTCAACTTTTGTTAACTGGTTTTGAAGCTGTTAACTTTTATTAACTTTTTTTGAAGCTGTCAACTTTTGTTAACTTTTTTGAAGCTGTCAACTTTTGTTAACTTTTTTTGAAGCTGTCAACTATTGATAACTTTTTTTGAAGCTGTCAATTTTTGTTAATTTTTATTAAAGCTGTCCACTTTTGTTAACTTTTTTTGAAGCTGTCAACTTTTGTTAACTTCTTTTGAAACTGTCAACTTTTTTTAACTTTTATTGAAGCTGTCAACTTTTGTTAACTTTTATTGAAGCTGTCAATTTTTGTTAACTATTTTAAAGCTGTCAACTTTTGTTAACTTCTTTTAAAGTTTTGTTAACTTTTTTAAAGCTATCAACTTTTGTTGTCTTCTTTTGAAGTTTTGTTAATTTTTTTGAAGCTGTCAACATTTGTTAACTTTTTTGAAGCTGTCAACTTTTGTTAACTTTTTTTAAAGCTGTCAACATTTGTTAACTGTTTGTGAAGCTGTCAACTTTTGTTAACTTTTTTTTAAAGCTGTTAACTTTTGTTAACTTTTTTTAAAGCTGTCAACTTTTGTTAACTGGTTTTGAAGCTGTTAACTTTTGTTAAATTTTTTTGAAGCTGTCAACTTTTGTTAACTTTTATTGAAGCTGTCAACTTTTGTTAACTTTTTTGGAAGCTGTCAACATTTGTTAACGTTTTTGAAGCTGACAACTTTTGTTAACTTTTTTTGAAGCTGTCAACTTTTGTTAAATTTTATTGAAGCTGTCAACTTTTGTTAACTTTTTTTGAAGCTGTCAACTTTTGTTAACTTTTTTGAAGCTGTCAACTTTTGTTAACTTTTTTTAAAGCTGTCAACTTTTGTTAACTTTTTTCGAAGCTGTCAACTTTTGTTAACTTTTATTAAAGCTGTCCACTTTTGTTAACTTTTTTTGAAGCTGTAAACTTTTGTTAACTTCTTTTAAAACTGTCAACTTTTGTTCACTTTTATTAAAGCTGTTAACTTTTGTTAACTTTTATTGAAGCAGTCAATTTTTGTTAACTATTTTGAAGCTGTCAACTTTTGTTAACTTCTTTTGATGTTTTGTCTTCTTTTTTGAAACGGTCAACTGTTGTGGAAGCTGTCAAGTTTTGTTAACTTTTTTTAAAACTGTCAACTTTTGTTAACTTTTTTAAAGCTGTCAACTTTTGTTAACTTCTTTTGAAATTTTGTTAACTTTTTTGAAGCTGTCAACTTTTGTTAATTTTTTTGAAGCTATCAACTTTTGTTAACTTTTTGAAGCTGTCAACTTTTGTTAACTTTTTTTGAAGCTATCAACTTTTGTTAACTTTTATTGAAGCTGTCAACTTTTGTTAACTTTTTTGGAAGCTGTCAACATTTGTTAACTTTTTTGAAGCTGTCAACTTTTGTTAACTTTTTTTAAAGCTGTCAACATTTGTTAACTGTTTTTGAAGCTGTCAACTTTTGTTAACTTTTTTTTAAAGCTGTCAACTTTTGTTTACTTTTTTAAAGCTGTCAACTTTTGTAAACTTTTTTAAAGCTGTCAACTTTTGTTAACTTTTGTTAACTTCTTTTGAAGTTTTGTCTACTTTTTTGAAACTGTCAACTTTTGTTAACTTTTATTGAAGCTGTCAATTTTTGTTAACTTCTTTTGATGTTTTGTCTTCTTTTTTGAAACTGTCAACTTTTGTGGAAGCTGTCAAGTTTTGTTAACTTTTTTTAAAACTGTCAACTTTTGTTAACTTTTTTAAAGCTGTCAACTTTTGTTAACTTCTTTTGAAATTTTGTTAACTTTTTTGAAGCTGTCAACTTTTGTTACTTTTTTTTAAGCTGTCAACTTTTGTTAACTTTTTGAAGCTGTCAACTTTTGTTAACTTTTTTTGAAGCTATCAACTTTTGTTAACTTTATTGAAGCTGTCAACTTTTGTTAACTTTTTTGGAAGCTGTCAACATTTGTTAACTTTTTTGAAGCTGTCAACTTTTGTTAACTTTTTTTTAAAGCTGTCAACTTTTGTTTATTTTTTTAAAGCTGTCAACTTTTGTTAACTTTTTTAAAGCTGTCAACTTGTGTTAACTTTTATTGAAGCGGTCAACTTTTGTAAACTTTTTTTGAAGCTGTCAACTTTTGTTAACTGGTTTTGAAGCTGTTAACTTTTGTTAACTTTTTTTGAAGCTGTCAACTTTTGTTAACTTTTTTGAAGCTGTCAACTTTTGTTAACTTTTTTTGAAGCTGTCAACTTTTGTTAACTTTTTTTGAAGCTGTCAACTTTTGTTAACTTTTATTAAAGCTGTCCACTTTTGTTAACTTTTTTTGAAGCTGTCAACTTTTGTTAACTGGTTTTGAAGCTGTTAACTTTTGTTAACTTTTATTGAAGCTGTCAACTTTTGTTAACTTTTTTGAAGCTGTCAACTTTTGTTAACATTTTTTGGAGCTGTCAACTTTTGTTAACTTTTATTGAAGCTGTCAACTTTAGTTAACTTTTTGCGAAGCTCTCAACATTTGTTAACTTTTTTAAAGCTGTCAACTTTTGTTAACTTTTTTTAATGCTGTCAACATTTGTTAACTGTTTGTGAAGCTGTCAACTTTTGTTAACTTTTTTTTAAAGCTGTCAACTATTGTTAACTTTTTTTAAAGCTGTCAACTTTTGTTAACTGGTTTTGAAGCTGTTAGCTTTTGTTAACTTTTTTTGAAGCTGTCAACTTTTGTTAACTTTTTTTGGAGCTGTCAACTTTTGTTAACTTTTATTGAAGCTGTCAACTTTTGTTAACTTTTTTGAAAGCTGTCAACATTTGTTAACTTTTTTGCAGCTGTCAACTTTTGTTAACTTTTATTGAATCTCTCAATTTTTGTTAACTTTTTTGAAGCTGTCAACTTTTCTTAACTTCTTTTAAAGTTATGTTAATTTTTTTGAAGCTATCAACTTTTGTTAAATTCTTTTGAAGTTTTGTTAACTTTTTTGAAGCTGTCAACTTTTGTTAACTTCTTTTGATGTTTTGTCTTCTTTTTTGAAACTGTCAACTTTTGTGGAAGCTGTCAAGTTTTGTTAACTTTTTTTAAAACTGTCAACTTTTGTTAACTTTTTTAAAGCTGTCAACTTTTGTTAACTTCTTTTGAAATTTTGTTAACTTTCTTGAAGCTGTCAACATTTGTTAACTGTTTGTGAAGCTGTCAACTTTTGTTAACTTTTTTTAAAGCTGTCAACTTTTGTTAACTTTTATTGAAGCTCTCAATTTTTGTTAACTTTTTTGAAGCTGTCAACTTTTCTTAACTTCTTTTAAAGTTATGTTAATTTTTTTGAAGCTATCAACTTTTGTTAAATTCTTTTGAAGTTTTGCTAATTTTTTTGAAGCTGTCAACTTTTGTTAATTTCTTTTGAAGTTTTGTTAACTATTTTAAAGCTGTAAACTTTTGTCAACTTTTTTGAAGCTGTCAACTTTTGCTAACTTTTTTTGAAGCTGTCAACTTTTGTTAACTTTTTTAAAGCTGTCAACTTTTGTTAACTTTTTTAAAGCTGTCAACTTTTGTTAACTTTTGTTAACTTCTTTTGAAGTTTTGTCTACTTTTTTGAAACTGTCAACTTTTGTTAACTTTTATTGAAGCTGTCAACTTTTGTTAACTTTTTTGGAAGCTGTCAACGTTTGTTAACTTTTTTGAAGCTGTCAACTTTTGTTAACTTTTTTTAAAGCTGTCAACATTATTTGTTAACTGTTTTTGAAGCTGTCAACTTTTGTTAACTTTTTTTTAAAGCTGTCAACTTTTGTTTACTTTTTTAAAGATGTCAACTTTTGTTAACTATTTTAAAGCTGTCAACTTTTGTTAACTTGTGTTAACTTCTTTTGAAGTTTTGTCTACTTTTTTGAAACTGTCAACTTTTGTTAATTTTTATTGAAGCTGTCAACTTTTGTTAACTTTTTTTGAAGCTTTCAACTTTTGTTAACTGGTTTTGAAGCTGTTAACTTTTGTTAACTTTTTTTGAAGCTGTCAACTTTTGTTAACTTTTTTGAAGCTGTCAACTTTTGTTAACTTTTTTTGAAGCCGTCAACTTTTGTTAACTTTTTTTGAAGCTGTCAACTTTTGTTAACTTTTATTAAAGCTGTCCACTTTTGTTAACTTTTTTTGAAGCTGTCAACTTTTGTTAACTTCTTTTGATGTTTTGTCTTCTTTTTTAAAACTGTCAACTTTTGTGGAAGCTGTCAAGTTTTGTTAACTTTTTTTAAAACTGTCAACTTTTGTTAACTTATTTAAAGCTGTCAACTTTTGTTAACTTCTTTTTATGTTTTGTCTTCTTTTTTGAAACTGTCAACTTTTGTGGAAGCTGTCAAGTTTTGTTAACTTTTTTTTAAAACTGTCAACATTTGTTAACTTTTTTAAAGCTGTCAACTTTTGTTAACTTCTTTTGAAATTTTGTTAACTTTTTTGAAGCTGTCAACTTTTATTAATTTTTTTTGAAGCTGTCAACTTTTGTTAACTTTTTGAAGCTGTCAACTTTTGTTAACTTTTTTTGAAGCTATCAACTTTTGTTAACTTTTATTGAAGCTGTCAACTTTTGTTAACTTTTTTGGAAGCTGTTAACATTTGTTAACTTTTTTGAAGCTGTCAACTTTTGTTAACTTTTTTTAAAGCTGTCAACATTTGTTAACTTTTTTTGAAGCTATCAACTTTTGTTAACTTTTATTGAAGCTGTCAACTTTTGTTAACTTTTTTGGAAGCTGTCAACATTTGTTAACTTTTTTGAAGCTGTCAACTTTTGTTAACTGGTTTTGAAGCTGTCAACATTTGTTAACTTTTTTGAAGCTGTCAACTTTGTTAACTTTTTTAAAGCTGTCAACTTTTGCTACCTTTTTTGGAAGCTGTCTACTATTGTTAACTTTTTTAAAGCTCTCAACTTTTGTTAACTTTTTTAAAGCTGTCAACTTTTGTTAACTTTTGTTAACTTCTTTTAAAGTTTTGTTAACTTTTTTAAAGCTGTCAACTTTTGTTAACTTCTTTTGAAGTTTTGTTAACTTTTTTGAAGCTGTCAACTTTTGTTAACTTCTTTTGATGTTTTGTCTTCTTTTTTGAAACTGTCAACTTTTGTGGAAGCTGTCAAGTTTTGTTAACTTTTTTTAAAACTGTCAACTTTTGTTATTTTCTTTTGAAATTTTGTTAACTTTCTTGAAGCTGTCAACATTTGTTAACTGTTTGTGAAGCTGTCAACTTTTGTTAACTTTTTTTAAAGCTGTCAACTTTTGTTAACTTTTTTTAAAGCTGTCAACTTTTGTTAACTGGTTTTGAAGCTGTTAACTTTTGTTAACTTTTTTTGAAGCTGTCAACTTTTGTTAACTTTTATTGAAGCTCTCAATTTTTGTTAACTTTTTTGAAGCTGTCAACTTTTCTTAACTTCTTTTAAAGTTATGTTAATTTTTTTGAAGCTATCAACTTTTGTTAAATTCTTTTGAAGTTTTGTTAATTTTTTTGAAGCTGTCAACTTTTGTTAATTTCTTTTGAAGTTTTGTTAACTATTTTAAAGCTGTAAACTTTTGTCAACTTTTTTGAAGCTGTCAACTTTTGCTAACTTTTTTTGAAGCTGTCAACTTTTGTTAACTTTTTTAAAGCTGTCAACTTTTGTTAACTTTTTTAAAGCTGTCAACTTTTGTTAACTTTTGTTAACTTCTTTTGAAGTTTTGTCTACTTTTTTGAAACTGTCAACTTTTGTTAACTTTTATTGAGGCTGTCAACTTTTGTTAACTTTTTTTGAAGCTGTCAACTTTTGTTAACTGGTTTTAAAACTGTTAACTTTTGTTAACTTTTTTTGAAGCTGTCAACTTTTGTTAACTTTTTTGAAGCTGTCAACTTTTGTTAACTTTTTTTGAAGCTGACAACTTTTGTTAACTTTTTTTGAAGCTGTCAACTTTTGTTAACTTTTATTAAAGCTGTCCACTTTTGTTAACTTTTTTTGAAGCTGTCAACTTTTGTTAACTTCTTTTGAAACTGTCAACTTTTTTTAACTTTTATTGAAGCTGTCAACTTTTGTTAACTTTTATTGAAGCTGTCAATTTTTGTTAACTATTTTGAAGCTGTCAACTTTTGTTAACTTCTTTTAAAGTTTTGTTAACTTTTTTGAAGCTATCAACTTTTGTTATCTTCTTTTGAAGTTTTATTAATTTTTTTGAAGCTGTCAACATTTGTTAACTTTTTTGAAGCTGTCAACTTTTGTTAACTTTTTTTAAAGCTGTCAACATTTGTTAACTGTTTGTGAAGCTGTCAACTTTTGTTAACTTTTTTTTAAAGCTGTCAACTTTTGTTAACTTTTTTTAAAGCTGTCAACTTTTGTTAACTGGTTTTGAAGCTGTTAACTTTTGTTAAATTTTTTTGAAGCTGTCAACTTTTGTTAACTTTTATTGAAGCTGTCAACTTTTGTTAACTTTTTTGGAAGCTGTCAACACTTGTTAACTTTTTTGAAGCTGTCAACTTTTGTTAACTTTTTTTGAAGCTGTCAACTTTTGTTAACTTTTATTGAAGCTGTCAACTTTTGTTAACTTTTTTTGAAGCTGTCAACTTTTGTTAACTTTTTTGAAGCTGTCAACTTTTTAATTTTTTTTGAAGCTGTCAACTTTTGTTAACTTTTTTCGAAGCTGTCAACTTTTGTTAACTTTTATTAAAGCTGTCCACTTTTGTTAACTTTTTTTGAAGCTGTCAACTTTTGTTAACTTCTTTTGAAACTGTCAACTTTTGTTCACTTTTATTAAAGCTGTTAACTTTTGTTAACTTTTATTGAAGCAGTCAATTTTTGTTAACTATTTTGAAGCTGTCAACTTTTGTTAACTTCTTTTGATGTTTTGTCTTCTTTTTTGAAACGGTCAACTGTTGTGGAAGCTGTCAAGTTTTGTTAACTTTTTTTAAAACTGTCAACTTTTGTTAACTTTTTTAAAGCTGTCATCTTTTGTTAACTTCTTTTAAAATTTTGTTAACTTTTTTGAAGCTGTTTACTTTTGTTAATTTTTTTTAAAGCTATCAACTTTAGTTAACTTTTTGAAGCTGGCAACTTTTGTTAACTTTTTTTGAAGCTATCAACTTTTGTTAACTTTTATTGAAGCTGTCAACTTTTGTTAACTTTTTTGGAAGCTGTCAACATTTGTTAACTGTTTTTGAAGCTGTCAACTTTTGTTAACTTTTTTTTAAAGCTGTCAACTTTTGTTTACTTTTTTAAAGCTGTCAACTTTTGTTAACTTTTTTAAAGCTGTCAACTTTTGTTAACTTTTGTTAACTTCTTTTAAAGTTTTGTCTACTTTTTTGAAACTGTCAACTTTTGTTAACTTTTATTGAAGCTGTCAACTTTTGTTAACTTCTTTTGATGTTTTGTCTTCTTTTTTGAAACTGTCAACTTTTGTGGAAGCTGTCAAGTTTTGTTAACTTTTTTTAAAACTGTTAACTTTTGTTAACTTTTTTAAAGCTGTCAACTTTTGTTAACTTCTTTTGAAATTTTGTTAACTTTTTTGAAGCTGTCAACTTTTGTTACTTTTTTTTTAAGCTGTCAACTTTTGCTAACTTTATTGAAGCTGTCAACTTTTGTTAACTTTTTTGGAAGCTGTCAACATTTGATAACTTTTTTGAAGCTGTCAACTTTTGTTAACTTTTTTAAAGCTGTCAACATTTGTTAACTGTTTTTGAAGCTGTCAACTTTTGTTAACTTTTTTTTAAAGCTGTCAACTTTTGTTTATTTTTTTAAAGCTGTCAACTTTTGTTAACTTTTTTAAAGCTGTCAACTTGTGTTAACTTTTATTGAAGCGGTCAACTTTTGTTAACTTTTTTTGAAGCTGTCAACTTTTGTTAACTGGTTTTGAAGCTGTTAACTTTTGTTAACTTTTTTTGAAGCTGTCAACTTTTGTTAACTTTTTTGAACCTGTCAACTTTTGTTAACTTTTTTTGAAGCTGTCAACTTTTGTTAACTTTTTTTGAAGCTGTCAACTTTTGTTAACTTTTATTAAAGCTGTCCACTTTTGTTAACTTTTTTTGAAGCTGTCAACTTTTGTTAACTTTTTTTGAAACTGTCAACTTTTGTTAACTTTTATTGAAGCTGTCAACTTTTGTTAACTTTTATTGAAGCTGTCAACTTTTGTTAACTTTTTTGAAGCTGTCAACTTTTGTTAACATTTTTTGGAGCTGTCAACTTGTGTTAACTTTTTTTTAAAGCTGTCAAATATTGTTAACTTTTTTTAAAGCTGTCAACTTTTGTTAACTGGTTTTGAAGCTGTTAACTTTTGTTAACTTTTTTAAAGCTGTCAACTTTTGTTAACTTTTTTTGGAGCTGTCAACTTTTGTTAACTTTTATTGAAGCTGTCAACTTTTGTTAACTTTTTTGAAATCTGTCAACATTTGTTAACTTTTTTGAAGCTGTCAACTTTTGTTAACTTTTTTTAAAGCTGTCAACATTTATTAACTGTTTTTGAAGCTGTCAACTTTTGTTAACTTTTTTTTAAAGCTGTCAACTTTTGTTTACTTTTTTAAAGCTGTCAACTTTTGTTAACTTTTTTAAAGCTGTCAAATTTTGTTAACTTTTTTAAAGCTATCAACTTTTGTTAACTTTTTTTAACTTCTTTTGAAGTTTGGTTAACTTTTTTGAAGCTGTCAACTTTTGCTAACTTCTTTTGAAGTTTTGTCTACTTTTATTGAAGCTGTCAATTTTTGTTAACTTTTTTGAAGCTGTCAACTTTTGTTAACTTCTTTTGAAGTTTTGTTAATTTTTTTAAAGCTATCAACTTTTGTTAAATTCTTTTGAAGTTTTGTTAATTTTTTTGAAGCTGTCAACTTTTGTTAACTTTTTTTGAAGTTTTGTTAACTATTTTAAAGCTGTCAACTTTTGTCAACTTTTTTGAAGCTGTCAACTTTTGCTAACTTTTTTGGAAACTGTCAACATTTGTTAACTTTTTTGAAGCTGTCAACTTTTGTTAACTTTTTTTAAAGCTGTCAACATTTGTTAACTGTTTTTGAAGCTGTCAACTTTTGTTAACTTTTTTTTAAAGCTGTCAAATTTTGTTTACTATTTTAAAGCTGTCAACTTTTGTTAATTTTTTTAAAGCTGTCAACTTTTGTTAACTTTTGTTAACTTCTTTTTAAGTTTTGTCTACTTTTTTGAAACCGTCAACCTTTGTTAACTTTTATTGAAGCTGTCAACTTTTGTTAACTTTTTTTGAAGCTGTCAACTTTTGTTACCTTTTCTTGAAGCTGTCAACTTTTGTTAACTTTTTTTGAAGCTGTCAACTTTTGTTAACTTTTATTAAAGCTGTCCACTTTTGTTAACTTTTTTTGAAGCAGTCAACTTTTGTTAACTTCTTTTGAAACTTTCAACTTTTGTTAACTTTTATTAAAGCTGTTAACTTTTGTTAACTTTTATTGAAGCTGTCAATTTTTGTTAACTATTTTGAAGCTGTCAACTTTTGTTAACTTCTTTTGATGTTCTGTCTTCTTTTTTGAAACGGTCAACTTTTGTGGAAGCTGTCAAGTTTTGTTAACTTTTTTTAAAACTGTCAAATTTTGTTAACTTTTTTAAAGCTGTCAACTTTTGTAAAGTTCTTTTGAAATTTTGTTAACTTTTTTGAAGCTGTCAACTTTTGTTAATTTTTTTTGAAGCTGGCAACTTTTGTTAACTTTTTGAAGCTGTCAACTTTTGTTAACTTTTTTTGAAGCTATCAACTTTTGTTAACTTTTATTGAAGCTGTCAACTTTTGTTAACTTTTTTGGAAGCTGTCAACATTTGTTAACTTTTTGAAGCTGTCAACTTTTGTTAATTTTTTTAAAGCTGTCAACATTTGTTAACTGTTTTTGAAGCTGTCAACTTTTGTTAACTTTATTTTAAAGCTGTCAACTTTTGTTTACTTTTTTAAAGCTGTCAACTTTTGTTAACTTTTTTAAAGCTGTCAACTTTTGTTAACTTTTGTTAACTTCTTTTGAAGTTTTGTCTACTTTTTTGAAACTGTCAACTTTTGTTAACTTTTATTGAAGCTGTCAACTTTTGTTAACTTTTTTTGAAGTTGTCAAATTTTGTTAACTGGTTTTGAAGCTGTCAACTTTTGTTAACTTTTTTTGAAGCTGTCAACTTTTGTTAACTTTTTTGAAGCTGTCAACTTTTGTTAACTTTTTTTGAAGCTGTCAACTTTTGTTAACTTTTTTTAAAGCTGTTAACTTTTGTTAACTTTTATTAAAGCTGTCCACTTTTGTTAACTTTTTTTAAAGCTGTCAACTTTTGTTAACTTCTTTTGAAACTGTCAACTTTTGTTAACTTTTATTGAAGCTGTCAACTTTTGTTAACTTCTTTTGATGTTTTGTCTTCTTTTTTGAAACTGTCAACTTTTGTGGAAGCTGTCAAGTTTGGTTAACTTTTTTTTAAAGCTGTCAACTTTTGTTTACTTTTTTAAAGCTGTCAACTTTTGTTAACTTTTTTAAAGCTGTCAACTTTTGTTAACTTTTGTTAACTTCTTTTGAAGTTTTGTCTACTTTTTTGAAACTGTCAACTTTTGTTAATTTTTATTGAAGCTGTCAACTTTTGTTAACTTTTTTTGAAGCTGTCAACTTTTGTTAACTGGTTTTGAAGCTGTTAACTTTTGTTAACTTTTTTTGAAGCTGTCAACTTTTGTTAACTTTTTTGAAGCTGTCAACTTTTGTTAACTTCTTTTGATGTTTTGTCTTCTTTTTTGAAGCTGTCAACTTTTGTTAACTTTTTGAAGCTGTCAACTTTTGTTAACTTTTTTTGAAGCTATCAACTTTTGTTAACTTTTATTGAAGCTGTCAACTTTTGTTAACTTTTTTGGAAGCTGTCAACGTTTGTTAACTTTTTTAAAGCTGTCAACTTTTGTTAACTTTTTTTAAAGCTGTCAACATTATTTGTTAACTGTTTTTGAAGCTGTCAACTTTTGTTAACTTTTTTTTAAAGCTGTCAACTTTTGTTTACTTTTTTAAAGCTGTCAACTTTTGTTAACTTTTTTAAAGCTGTCAACTTTTGTTAACTTTTGTTAACTTCTTTTGAAGTTTTGTCTACTTTTTTGAAACTGTCAACTTTTGTTAATTTTTATTGAAGCTGTCAACTTTTGTTAACTTTTTTTGAAGCTGTCAACTTTTGTTAACTGGTTTTGAAGCTGTTAACTTTTGTTAACTTTTTTTGAAGCTGTCAACTTTTGTTAACTTTTTTGAAGCTGTCAACTTTTGTTAACTTTTTTTGAAGCCGTCAACTTTTGTTAACTTTTTTTGAAGCTGTCAACTTTTGTTAACTTTTATTAAAGCTGTCCACTTTTGTTAACTTTTTTTGAAGCTGTCAACTTTTGTTAACTTTTTTTGATGTTTTGTCTTCTTTTTTAAAACTGTCAACTTTTGTGGAAGCTGTCAAGTTTTGTTAACTTTTTTTAAAACTGTCAACTTTTGTTAACTTTTTTAAAGCTGTCAACTTTTGTTAACTTCTTTTTATGTTTTGTCTTCTTTTTTGAAACTGTCAACTTTTGTGGAAGCTGTCAAGTTTTGTTAACTTTTTTTTAAAACTGTCAACTTTTGTTAACTTTTTTAAAGCTGTCAACTTTTGTTAACTTCTTTTGAAATTTTGTTAACTTTTTTGAAGCTGTCAACTTTTATTAATTTTTTTTGAAGCTGTCAACGTTTGTTAACTTTTTGAAGCTGTCAACTTTTGTTAACTTTTTTTGAAGCTATCAACGTTTGTTAACTTTTATTGAAGCTTTCAACTTTTGTTAACTTTTTTGGAAGCTGTCAACATTTGTTAACTTTTTTGAAGCTGTCAACTTTTGTTAACTTTTTTTAAAGCTGTCAACATTTGTTAACTTTTTTTGAAGCTATCAACTTTTGTTAACTTTTATTGAAGCTGTCAACTTTTGTTAACTTTTTTGGAAGCTGTCAACATTTGTTAACTTTTTTGAAGCTGTCAACTTTTGTTAACTTTTTTTGAAGCTGTCAACTTTTGTTAACTGGTTTTGAAGCTGTCAACATTTGTTAACTTTTTTGAAGCTGTCAACTTTGTTAACTTTTTAAAGCTGTCAACTTTTGCTAACTTTTTTTAAAGCTGTCAACTATTGTTAACTTTTTTAAAGTTCTCAACTTTTGTTAACTTTTTTAAAGCTGTCAACTTTTGTTAACTTTTGTTAACTTCTTTTAAAGTTTTGTTAACTTTTTTAAAGCTGTCAACTTTTGTTAACTTCTTTTGAAGTTTTGTTAACTTTTTTGAAGCTGTCAACTTTTGTTAACTTCTTTTGATGTTTTGTCTTCTTTTTTGAAACTGTCAACTTTTGTGAAAGCTGTCAAGTTTTGTTAACTTTTTTTAAAACTGTCAACTTATGTTAACTTTTTTAAAGCTGTCAACTTTTGTTAACTTCTTTTGAAATTTTGTTAACTTTTTTGAAGCTGTCAACATTTGTTAACTGTTTGTAAAGCTGTCAACTTTTGTTAACTTTTTTTAAAGCTGTCAACTTTTGTTAACTGGTTTTGAAGCTGTTAACTTTTGTTAACTTTTTTTGAAGCTGTCAACTTTTGTTAACTTTTTTTGGAGCTGTCAACTTTTGTTAACTTTTATTGAAGCTGTCAACTTTTGTTAACTTTTTTGAAAGCTGTCAACATTTGTTAACTTGTCTGAAGCTGTCAACTTTTGTTAACTTTTTTTAAAGCTGTCAACATTTATTAACTGTTTTTGAAGCTGTCAACTTTTGTTAACTTTTTTTTAAAGCTGTCAATTTTTGTTTACTTTTTTAAAGCTGTCAACTTTTGTTAACTTTTTTAAACCTGTCAACTTTTGTTAACTTCTTTTGAAGTTTTGTTAACTTTTTTGAAGCTGTCAACTTTTGTTAACTTCTTTTGAAGTTTTGTCTACTTTTTTGAAACTGTCAACTTTTGTTAACTTTTATTGAAGCTGTCAATTTTTCTTAACTTCTTTTGATGTTTTGTCTTCTTTTTTGAAACTGTCAACTTTTGTGGAAGCTGTCAAGTTTTGTTAACTTTTTTTAAAACTGTCAACTTTTGTTAACTTTTTTAAAGCTGTCAACTTTTGTTAACTTCTTTTGAAATTTTGTTAACTTTTTTAAAGCTGTCAACTTTTGTTAACTTCTTTTGAAATTTTGGTAACTTTTTTGAAGCTGTCAACATTTGTTAACTGTTTGTGAAGCTGTCAACTTTTTTAACTTTTTTTAAAGCTGTCAACTTTTGTTAACTTTTTTTAAAGCTGTCAACTTTTGTTAACTGGTTTTGAAGCTGTTAACTTTTGTTAACTTTTTTTGAAGCTGTCAACTTTTGTTAACTTTTTTGAAGCTGTCAACTTTTGTTAACTTTTTTTGGAGCTGTCAACTTTTGTTAACTTTTATTGAAGCTGTCAACTTTTGTTAACTTTTTTGGAAGCTGTCAACATTTGTTACCTTTTTTAAAGCTGTCAACTTTTGTTAACTTTTTTTAAAGCTGTCAACATTTATTAACTGTTTTTGAAGCTGTCAACTTTTGTTAACTTTTTTTTAAAGCTGTCAACTTTTGTTTACTTTTTTAAAGCTGTCAACTTTTGTTAACTTTTTTAAAGCTGTCAACTTTTGTTAACTTCTTTTGAAGTTTTGTTAATTTTTTTGAAGCTGTCAACTTTTGTTAACTTCTTTTGAAGTTTTGTCTACTTTTTTGAAACTGTCAACTTTTGTTAACTTTTATTGAAGCTGTCAATTTTTGTTAACTTTTTTGAAGCTGTAAACTTTTCTTAACTTCTTTTAAAGTAATGTTAATTTTTTTGAAGCTATCAACTTTTGTTAAATTCTTTTGAAGTTTTGTTAATTTTTTTGAAGCTGTCAACTTTTGTTAATTTCTTTTGAAGTTTTGTTAACTATTTTAAAGCTGTAAACTTTTGTCAACTTTTTTGAAGCTGTCAACTTTTGCTAACTTTTTTTGAAGCTGTCAACTTTTGTTAACTTTTTTAAAGCTGTCAACTTTTGTTAACTTTTTTTAACTTCTTTTTAAGTATTGTTAACTTTTTTAAAGCTGTCAAATTTTGTTAACTTTTTTAAAGCTGTCAACTTTTGTTAACTTTTTTTAACTTCTTTTGAAGTTTTGTTAACTTTTATAAAGCTGTCAAATTTTGTTAACTTTTTTAAAGCTATCAACTTTTGTTAACTTTTTTTAACTTCTTTTGAAGTTTGGTTAACTTTTTTGAAGCTGTCAACTTTTGCTAACTTCTTTTGAAGTTTTGTCTACTTTTATTGAAGCTGTCAATTTTTGTTAACTTTTTTGAAGCTGTCAACTTTTGTTAACTTCTTTTGAAGTTTTGTTAATTTTTTTAAAGCTATCAACTTTTGTTAAATTCTTTTGAAGTTTTGTTAATTTTTTTGAAGCTGTCAACTTTTGTTAACTTTTTTTGAAGTTTTGTTAACTATTTTAAAGCTGTCAACTTTTGTCAACTTTTTTGAAGCTGTCAACTTTTGCTAACTTTTTTGGAAACTGTCAACATTTGTTAACTTTTTTGAAGCTGTCAACTTTTGATAACTTTTTTTAAAGCTGTCAACATTTGTTAACTGTTTTTGAAGCTGTCAACTTTTGTTAACTTTTTTTTAAAGCTGTCAAATTTTGTTTACTATTTTAAAGCTGTCAACTTTTGTTAATTTTTTTAAAGCTGTCAACTTTTGTTAACTTTTGTTAACTTCTTTTTAAGTTTTGTCTACTTTTTTGAAACCGTCAACCTTTGTTAACTTTTATTGAAGCTGTCAACTTTTGTTAACTTTTTTTGAAGCTGTCAACTTTTGTTAACTTTTTTTGAAGCTGTCAACTTTTGTTAACTTTTTTTGAAGCTGTCAACTTTTGTTAACTTTTATTAAAGCTGTCCACTTTTGTTAACTTTTTTTGAAGCAGTCAACTTTTGTTAACTTCTTTTGAAACTGTCAACTTTTGTTAACTTTTATTAAAGCTGTTAACTTTTGTTAACTTTTATTGAAGCTGTCAATTTTTGTTAACTATTTTGAAGCTGTCAACTTTTGTTAACTTCTTTTGATGTTCTGTCTTCTTTTTTGAAACGGTCAACTTTTGTGGAAGCTGTCAAGTTTTGTTAACTTTTTTTAAAACTGTCAAATTTTGTTAACTTTTTTAAAGCTGTCAACTTTTGTAAAGTTCTTTTGAAATTTTGTTAACTTTTTTGAAGCTGTCAACTTTTGTTAATTTTTTTTTTGAAGCTGGCAACTTTTGTTAACTTTTTGAAGCTGTCAACTTTTGTTAACTTTTTTTGAAGCTATCAACTTTTGTTAACTTTTATTAAAGCTGTCAACTTTTGTTAACTTTTTTGGAAGCTGTCAACATTTGTTAACTTTTTGAAGCTGTCAACTTTTGTTAATTTTTTTAAAGCTGTCAACATTTGTTAACTGTTTTTGAAGCTGTCAACTTTTGTTAACTTTTTTTTAAAGCTGTCAACTTTTGTTTACTTTTTTAAAGCTGTCAACTTTTGTTAACTTTTTTAAAGCTGTCAACTTTTGTTAACTTTTGTTAACTTCTTTTGAAGTTTTGTCTACTTTTTTGAAACTGTCAACTTTTGTTAACTTTTATTGAAGCTGTCAACTTTTGTTAACTTTTTTTGAAGTTGTCAAATTTTGTTAACTGGTTTTGAAGCTGTCAACTTTTGTTAACTTTTTTTGAAGCTGTCAACTTTTGTTAACTTTTTTGAAGCTGTCAACTTTTGTTAACTTTTTTTGAAGCTGTCAACTTTTGTTAACTTTTTTTAAAGCTGTTAACTTTTGTTAACTTTTATTAAAGCTGTCCACTTTTGTTAACTTTTTTTAAAGCTGTCAACTTTTGTTAACTTCTTTTGAAACTGTCAACTTTTGTTAACTTTTATTGAAGCTGTCAACTTTTGTTAACTTCTTTTAATGTTTTGTCTTCTTTTTTGAAACTGTCAACTTTTGTGGAAGCTGTCAAGTTTGGTTAACTTTTTTTAAAACTGTCAACTTTTGTTAACTTCTTTTGATGTTTTGTCTTCTTTTTTGAAGCTGTCAACTTTTGTTAACTTTTTGAAGCTGTCAACTTTTGTTAACTTTTTTTGAAGCTATCAACTTTTGTTAACTTTTATTGAAGCTCTCAACTTTTGTTAACTTTTTTGGAAGCTGTCAACGTTTGTTAACTTTTTTGAAGCTGTCAACTTTTGTTAACTTTTTTTAAAGCTGTCACCATTATTTGTTAACTGTTTTTGAAGCTGTCAACTTTTGTTAACTTTTTTTAAAGCTGTCAACTTTTGTTTACTTTTTTAAAGCTGTCAACTTTTGTTAACTTTTTTAAAGCTGTCAACTTTTGTTAACTTTTGTTAACTTCTTTTGAAGTTTTGTCTACTTTTTTGAAACTGTCAACTTTTGTTAATTTTTATTGAAGCTGTCAACTTTTGTTAACTTTTTTTGAAGCTGTCAACTTTTGTTAACTGGTTTTGAAGCTGTTAACTTTTGTTAACTTTTTTTGAAGCTGTCAACTTTTGTTAACTTTTTTGAAGCTGTCAACTTTTGTTAACTTTTTTTGAAGCCGTCTACTTTTGTTAACTTTTTTTGAAGCTGTCAACTTTTGTTAACTTTTATTAAAGCTGTCCACTTTTGTTAACTTTTTTTGAAGCTGTCAACTTTTGTTAACTTTTTTTTATGTTTTGTCTTCTTTTTTGAAACTGTCAACTTTTGTGGAAGCTGTCAAGTTTTGTTAACTTTTTTTTAAAACTGTCAACTTTTGTTAACTTTTTTAAAGCTGTCAACTTTTGTTAACTTCTTTTGAAATTTTGTTAACTTTTTTGAAGCTGTCAACTTTTATTAATTTTTTTTGAAGCTGTCAACGTTTGTTAACTTTTTGAAGCTGTCAACTTTTGTTAACTTTTTTTGAAGCTATCAACGTTTGTTAACTTTTATTGAAGCTTTCAACTTTTGTTAACTTTTTTGGAAGCTGTCAACATTTGTTAACTTTTTTGAAGCTGTCAACTTTTGTTAACTTTTTTTAAAGCTGTCAACATTTGTTAACTTTTTTTGAAGCTATCAACTTTTGTTAACTTTTATTGAAGCTGTCATATTTTGTTAACTTTTTTGGAAGCTGTCAACATTTGTTAACTTTTTTGAAGCTGTCAACTTTTGTTAACTTTTTTTGAAGCTGTCAACTTTTGTTAACTGGTTTTGAAGCTGTCAACATTTGTTAACTTTTTTGAAGCTGTCAACTTTGTTAACTTTTTAAAGCTGTCAACTTTTGCTAACTTTTTTTAAAGCTGTCAACTATTGTTAACTTTTTTAAAGCTCTCAACTTTTGTTAACTTTTTTAAAGCTGTCAACTTTTGTTAACTTTTGTTAACTTCTTTTAAAGTTTTGTTAACTTTTTTAAAGCTGTCAACTTTTGTTAACTTCTTTTGAAGTTTTGTTAACTTTTTTGAAGCTGTCAACTTTTGTTAACTTCTTTTGATGTTTTGTCTTCTTTTTTGAAACTGTCAACTTTTGTGGAAGCTGTCAAGTTTTGTTAACTTTTTTTAAAACTGTCAACTTTTGTTAACTTTTTTAAAGCTGTCAACTTTTGTTAACTTCTTTTAAAATTTTGTTAACTTTTTTGAAGCTGTCAACATTTGTTAACTGTTTGTAAAGCTGTCAACTTTTGTTAACTTTTTTTAAAGCTGTCAACTTTTGTTAACTGGTTTTGAAGCTGTTAACTTTTGTTAACTTTTTTTGAAGCTGTCAACTTTTGTTAACTTTTTTTGGAGCTGTCAACTTTTGTTAACTTTTATTGAAGCTGTCAACTTTTGTTAACTTTTTTGAAAGCTGTCAACATTTGTTAACTTTTCTGAAGCTGTCAACTTTTGTTAACTTTTTTTAAAGCTGTCAACATTTATTAACTGTTTTTGAAGCTGTCAACTTTTGTTAACTTTTTTTTAAAGCTGTCAATTTTTGTTTACTTTTTTAAAGCTGTCAACTTTTGTTAACTTTTTTAAAGCTGTCAACTTTTGTTAACTTCTTTTGAAGTTTTGTTAACTTTTTTGAAGCTGTCAACTTTTGTTAACTTCTTTTAAAGTTTTGTCTACTTTTTGAAACTGTCAACTTTTGTTAACTTTTTTAAAGCTGTCAACTTTTGTTAACTTCTTTTGAAATTTTGTTAACTTTTTTGAAGCTGTCAACATTTGTTAACTGTTTGTGAAGCTGTCAACTTTTGTTAACTTTTTTTAAAGCTGTCAACTTTTGTTAACTTTTTTTAAAGCTGTCAACTTTTGTTAACTGGTTTTGAAGCTGTTAACTTTTGTTAACTTTTTTTGAAGCTGTCAACTTTTGTTAACTTTTTTGAAGCTGTCAACTTTTGTTAACTTTTTTTGGAGCTGTCAAATTTTGTTAACTTTTATTGAAGCTGTCAACTTTTGTTAACTTTTTTGAAAGCTGTCAACATTTGTTACCTTTTTTAAAGCTGTCAACTTTTGTTAACTTTTTTTAAAGCTGTCAACATTTATTATCTGTTTTTGAAGCTGTCAACTTTTGTTAACTTTTTTTTAAAGCTGTCAACTTTTGTTTACTTTTTTAAAGCTGTCAACTTTTGTTAACTTTTTTAAAGCTGTCAACTTTTGTTAACTTCTTTTGAAGTTTTGTTAATTTTTTTGAAGCTGTCAACTTTTGTTAACTTCTTTTGAAGTTTTGTCTACTTTTTTGAAACTGTCAACTTTTGTTAACTTTTATTGAAGCTGTCAATTTTTGTTAACTTTTTTGAAGCTGTAAACTTTTCTTAACTTCTTTTAAAGTAATGTTAATTTTTTTGAAGCTATCAACTTTTGTTAAATTCTTTTGAAGTTTTGTTAATTTTTTTGAAGCTGTCAACTTTTGTTAATTTCTTTTGAAGTTTTGTAAACTATTTTAAAGCTGTAAACTTTTGTCAACTTTTTTGAAGCTGTCAACTTTTGCGAACTTTTTTTGAAGCTGTCAAAAGTTTTGTTAACTTTTTTAAAGCTGTCAAATTTTGTTAACTTTTTTAAAGCTGTCAACTTTTGTTAACTTTTATTGAGGCTGTCAACTTTTGTTAACTTTTTTTGAAGCTGTCAACTTTTGTTAACTGGTTTTGAAGCTGTTAACTTTTATTAACTTTTTTTGAAGCTGTCAACTTTTGTTAACTTTTTTGAAGCTGTCAACTTCTGTTAACTTTTTTTGAAGCTGTCAACTTTTGTTAACTTTTTTGAAGCTGTCAACTTTTGTTAACTTTTATTAAAGCTGTCCACTTTTGTTAACTTTTTTTGAAGCTGTCAACTTTTGTTAACTTCTTTTGAAACTGTCAACTTTTTTTAACTTTTATTGAAGCTGTCAACTTTTGTTAACTTTTATTGAAGCTGTCAATTTTTGTTAACTATTTTGAAGCTGTCAACTTTTGTTAACTTCTTTTAAAGTTTTGTTAACTTTTTTGAAGCTATCAACTTTTGTTATCTTCTTTTGAAGTTTTGTTAATTTTTTTGAAGCTGTCAAGATTTGTTAACTTTTTTGAAGCTGTCAACTTTTGTTAACTTTTTTTAAAGCTGTCAACATTTGTTAACGGTTTTTGAAGCTGTCAACTTTTGTTAACTTTTTTGAAGCTGTCAACTTTTGTTAACTTTTTTTAAAGCTGTCAACTTTTGTTAACTTTTTTCGAAGCTGTCAACTTTTGTTAACTTTTATTAAAGCTGTCCACTTTTGTTAACTTTTTTTGAAGCTGTAAACTTTTGTTAACTTCTTTTGAAACTGTCAACTTTTGTTCACTTTTATTAAAGCTGTTAACTTTTGTTAACTTTTATTGAAGCTGTCAATTTTTGTTAACTATTTTGAAGCTGTCAACTTTTGTTAACTTCTTTTGAAGTTTTGTCTACTTTTTTGAAACTGTCAACTTTTGTTAACTTTTATTGAAACTGTCAATTTTTGTTAACTTTTTTGAAGCTGTCAACTTTTCTTAACTTCTTTTAAAGTTATGTTAATTTTTTTGAAGCTATCAACTTTTGTTAAATTCTTTTGAAGTTTTGTTAATTTTTTTGAAGCTGTCAACTTTTGTTAATTTCTTTTGAAGTTTTGTTAACTATTTTAAAGCTGTAAACTTTTGTCAACTTTTTTGAAGCTGTCAACTTTTGCTAACTTTTTTTGAAGCTGTCAACTTTTGTTAACTTTTTTAAAGCTGTCAACTTTTGTTAACTTTTTTTAACTTCTTTTTAAGTTTTGTTAACTTTTTTAAAGCTGTCAAATTTTGGTAACTTTTTTAAAGCTGTCAACTTTTGTTAACTTTTATTGAGGCTGTCAACTTTTGTTAAATTTTTTTGAAGCTGTCAACTTTTGTTAACTTTTATTGAAGCTGTCAACTTTTGTTAACTTTTTTTGAAGCTGTCAACTTTTGTTAACTTTTTTGAAGCTGTCAACTTTTGTTAACTTTTTTTAAAGCTGTCAACTTTTGTTAACTTTTTTCGAAGCTGTCAACTTTTGTTAACTTTTATTAAAGCTGTCCACTTTTGTTAACTTTTTTTGAAGCTGTAAACTTTTGTTAACTTCTTTTGAAACTGTCAACTTTTGTTCACTTTTATTAAAGCTGTTAACTTTTGTTAACTTTTATTGAAGCAGTCAATTTTTGTTAACTATTTTGAAGCTGTCAACTTTTGTTAACTTCTTTTGAAGTTTTGTCTACTTTTTTGAAACTGTCAACTTTTGTTAACTTTTATTGAAGCTGTCAATTTTTGTTAACTTTTTTGAAGCTGTCAACTTTTCTTAACTTCTTTTAAAGTTATGTTAATTTTTTTGAAGCTATCAACTTTTGTTAAATTCTTTTGAAGTTTTGTTAATTTTTTTGAAGCTGTCAACTTTTGTTAATTTCTTTTGAAGTTTTGTTAACTATTTTAAAGCTGTAAACTTTTGTCAACTTTTTTGAAGCTGTCAACTTTTGCTAACTTTTTTTGAAGCTGTCAACTTTTGTTAACTATTTTAAAGCTGTCAACTTTTGTTAACTGGTTTTGAAGCTGTTAACTTTTATTAACTTTTTTTGAAGCTGTCAACTTTTGTTAACTTTTTTGAAGCTGTCAACTTTTGTTAACTTTTTTTGAAGCTGTCAACTATTGATAACTTTTTTTGAATCTGTCAACTTTTGTTAACTTTTATTAAAGCTGTCCACTTTTGTTAACTTTTTTTGAAGCTGTCAACTTTTGTTAACTTCTTTTGAAACTGTCAACTTTTTTTAACTTTTATTGAAGCTGTCAACTTTTGTTAACTTTAATTGAAGCTGTCAATTTTTGTTAACTATTTTGAAGCTGTCAACTTTTGTTAACTTCTTTTAAAGTTTTGTTAATTTTTTTGAAGCTGTCAACATTTGTTAACTTTTTTGAAGCTGTCAACTTTTGTTAACTTTTTTTAAAGCTGTCAACATTTGTTAACTGTTTGTGAAGCTGTCAACTTTTGTTAACTTTTTTTTAAAGCTGTTAACTTTTGTTAACTTTTTTTAAAGCTGTCAACTTTTGTTAACTGGTTTTGAAGCTGTTAACTTTTGTTAAATTTTTTTGAAGCTGTCAAATTTTGTTAACTTTTATTGAAGCTGTCAACTTTTGTTAACTTTTTTGGAAGCTGTCAACATTTGTTAACTTTTTTGAAGCTGACAACTTTTGTTAACTTTTTTTGAAGCTGTCAACTTTTGTTAACTTTTATTGAAGCTGTCAACTTTTGTTAACTTTTTTTGAAGCTGTCAACTTTTGTTAACTTTTTTGAAGCTGTCAACTTTTGTTAACTTTTTTTAAAGCTGTCAACTTTTGTTAACTTTTTTCGAAGCTGTCAACTTTTGTTAACTTTTATTAAAGCTGTCCACTTTTGTTAACTTTTATTGAAGCAGTCAATTTTTGTTAACTATTTTGAAGCTGTCAACTTTTGTTAACTTCTTTTGATGTTTTGTCTTCTTTTTTGAAACGGTCAACTGTTGTGGAAGCTGTCAAGTTTTGTTAACTTTTTTTAAAACTGTCAACTTTTGTTAACTTTTTTAAAGCTGTCAACTTTTGTTAACTTCTTTTGAAATTTTGTTAACTTTTTTGAAGCTGTCAACTTTTGTTAATTTTTTTGTAGCTATCAACTTTTGTTAACTTTTTGAAGCTGTCAACTTTTGTTAACTTTTTTTGAAGCTATCAACTTTTGTTAACTTTTATTGAAGCTGTCAACTTTTGTTAACTTTTTTGGAAGCTGTCAACATTTGTTAACTTTTTTGAAGCTGTCAACTTTTGTTAACTTTTTTTAAAGCTGTCAACATTTGTTAACTGTTTTTGAAGCTGTCAACTTTTGTTAACTTTTTTTTAAAGCTGTCAACTTTTGTTTACTTTTTTAAAGCTGTCAACTTTTGTTAACTTCTTTTGAAATTTTGTTAACTTTTTTGAAGCTGTCAACTTTTGTTAATTTTTTTGTAGCTATCAACTTTTGTTAACTTTTTGAAGCTGTCAACTTTTGTTAACTTTTTTTGAAGCTATCAACTTTTGTTAACTTTTATTGAAGCTGTCAACTTTTGTTAACTTTTTTGGAAGCTGTCAACATTTGTTAACTTTTTTGAAGCTGTCAACTTTTGTTAACTTTTTTTAAAGCTGTCAACATTTGTTAACTGTTTTTGAAGCTGTCAACTTTTGTTAACTTTTATTAAAGCTGTCCACTTTTGTTAACTTTTTTTGAAGCTGTCAACTTTTGTTAACTTTTTTTGAAACTGTCAACTTTTGTTAACTTTTATTGAAGCTGTCAACTTTTGTTAACTTTTATTGAAGCTGTCAACTTTTGTTAACTTTTTTGAAGCTGTCAACTTTTGTTAACATTTTTTGGAGCTGTCAACTTGTGTTAACTTTTTTTTAAAGCTGTCAAATATTGTTAACTTTTTTTAAAGCTGTCAACTTTTGTTAACTGGTTTTGAAGCTGTTAACTTTTGTTAACTTTTTTAAAGCTGTCAACTTTTGTTAACTTTTTTTGGAGCTGTCAACTTTTGTTAACTTTTATTGAAGCTGTCAACTTTTGTTAACTTTTTTGAAATCTGTCAACATTTGTTAACTTTTTTGAAGCTGTCAACTTTTGTTAACTTTTTTTAAAGCTGTCAACATTTATTAACTGTTTTTGAAGCTGTCAACTTTTGTTAACTTTTTTTTAAAGCTGTCAACTTTTGTTTACTTTTTTAAAGCTGTCAACTTTTGTTAACTTTTTTAAAGCTGTCAAATTTTGTTAACTTTTTTAAAGCTATCAACTTTTGTTAACTTTTTTTAACTTCTTTTGAAGTTTGGTTAACTTTTTTGAAGCTGTCAACTTTTGCTAACTTCTTTTGAAGTTTTGTCTACTTTTATTGAAGCTGTCAATTTTTGTTAACTTTTTTGAAGCTGTCAACTTTTGTTAACTTCTTTTGAAGTTTTGTTAATTTTTTTAAAGCTATCAACTTTTGTTAAATTCTTTTGAAGTTTTGTTAATTTTTTTGAAGCTGTCAACTTTTGTTAACTTTTTTTGAAGTTTTGTTAACTATTTTAAAGCTGTCAACTTTTGTCAACTTTTTTGAAGCTGTCAACTTTTGCTAACTTTTTTGGAAACTGTCAACATTTGTTAACTTTTTTGAAGCTGTCAACTTTTGTTAACTTTTTTTAAAGCTGTCAACATTTGTTAACTGTTTTTGAAGCTGTCAACTTTTGTTAACTTTTTTTTAAAGCTGTCAAATTTTGTTTACTATTTTAAAGCTGTCAACTTTTGTTAATTTTTTTAAAGCTGTCAACTTTTGTTAACTTTTGTTAACTTCTTTTTAAGTTTTGTCTACTTTTTTGAAACCGTCAACCTTTGTTAACTTTTATTGAAGCTGTCAACTTTTGTTAACTTTTTTTGAAGCTGTCAACTTTTGTTACCTTTTCTTGAAGCTGTCAACTTTTGTTAACTTTTTTTGAAGCTGTCAACTTTTGTTAACTTTTATTAAAGCTGTCCACTTTTGTTAACTTTTTTTGAAGCAGTCAACTTTTGTTAACTTCTTTTGAAACTTTCAACTTTTGTTAACTTTTATTAAAGCTGTTAACTTTTGTTAACTTTTATTGAAGCTGTCAATTTTTGTTAACTATTTTGAAGCTGTCAACTTTTGTTAACTTCTTTTGATGTTCTGTCTTCTTTTTTGAAACGGTCAACTTTTGTGGAAGCTGTCAAGTTTTGTTAACTTTTTTTAAAACTGTCAAATTTTGTTAACTTTTTTAAAGCTGTCAACTTTTGTAAAGTTCTTTTGAAATTTTGTTAACTTTTTTGAAGCTGTCAACTTTTGTTAATTTTTTTTGAAGCTGGCAACTTTTGTTAACTTTTTGAAGCTGTCAACTTTTGTTAACTTTTTTTGAAGCTATCAACTTTTGTTAACTTTTATTGAAGCTGTCAACTTTTGTTAACTTTTTTGGAAGCTGTCAACATTTGTTAACTTTTTGAAGCTGTCAACTTTTGTTAATTTTTTTAAAGCTGTCAACATTTGTTAACTGTTTTTGAAGCTGTCAACTTTTGTTAACTTTATTTTAAAGCTGTCAACTTTTGTTTACTTTTTTAAAGCTGTCAACTTTTGTTAACTTTTTTAAAGCTGTCAACTTTTGTTAACTTTTGTTAACTTCTTTTGAAGTTTTGTCTACTTTTTTGAAACTGTCAACTTTTGTTAACTTTTATTGAAGCTGTCAACTTTTGTTAACTTTTTTTGAAGTTGTCAAATTTTGTTAACTGGTTTTGAAGCTGTCAACTTTTGTTAACTTTTTTTGAAGCTGTCAACTTTTGTTAACTTTTTTGAAGCTGTCAACTTTTGTTAACTTTTTTTGAAGCTGTCAACTTTTGTTAACTTTTTTTAAAGCTGTTAACTTTTGTTAACTTTTATTAAAGCTGTCCACTTTTGTTAACTTTTTTTAAAGCTGTCAACTTTTGTTAACTTCTTTTGAAACTGTCAACTTTTGTTAACTTTTATTGAAGCTGTCAACTTTTGTTAACTTCTTTTGATGTTTTGTCTTCTTTTTTGAAACTGTCAACTTTTGTGGAAGCTGTCAAGTTTGGTTAACTTTTTTTTAAAGCTGTCAACTTTTGTTTACTTTTTTAAAGCTGTCAACTTTTGTTAACTTTTTTAAAGCTGTCAACTTTTGTTAACTTTTGTTAACTTCTTTTGAAGTTTTGTCTACTTTTTTGAAACTGTCAACTTTTGTTAATTTTTATTGAAGCTGTCAACTTTTGTTAACTTTTTTTGAAGCTGTCAACTTTTGTTAACTGGTTTTGAAGCTGTTAACTTTTGTTAACTTTTTTTGAAGCTGTCAACTTTTGTTAACTTTTTTGAAGCTGTCAACTTTTGTTAACTTCTTTTGATGTTTTGTCTTCTTTTTTGAAGCTGTCAACTTTTGTTAACTTTTTGAAGCTGTCAACTTTTGTTAACTTTTTTTGAAGCTATCAACTTTTGTTAACTTTTATTGAAGCTGTCAACTTTTGTTAACTTTTTTGGAAGCTGTCAACGTTTGTTAACTTTTTTAAAGCTGTCAACTTTTGTTAACTTTTTTTAAAGCTGTCAACATTATTTGTTAACTGTTTTTGAAGCTGTCAACTTTTGTTAACTTTTTTTTAAAGCTGTCAACTTTTGTTTACTTTTTTAAAGCTGTCAACTTTTGTTAACTTTTTTAAAGCTGTCAACTTTTGTTAACTTTTGTTAACTTCTTTTGAAGTTTTGTCTACTTTTTTGAAACTGTCAACTTTTGTTAATTTTTATTGAAGCTGTCAACTTTTGTTAACTTTTTTTGAAGCTGTCAACTTTTGTTAACTGGTTTTGAAGCTGTTAACTTTTGTTAACTTTTTTTGAAGCTGTCAACTTTTGTTAACTTTTTTGAAGCTGTCAACTTTTGTTAACTTTTTTTGAAGCCGTCAACTTTTGTTAACTTTTTTTGAAGCTGTCAACTTTTGTTAACTTTTATTAAAGCTGTCCACTTTTGTTAACTTTTTTTGAAGCTGTCAACTTTTGTTAACTTTTTTTGATGTTTTGTCTTCTTTTTTAAAACTGTCAACTTTTGTGGAAGCTGTCAAGTTTTGTTAACTTTTTTTAAAACTGTCAACTTTTGTTAACTTTTTTAAAGCTGTCAACTTTTGTTAACTTCTTTTTATGTTTTGTCTTCTTTTTTGAAACTGTCAACTTTTGTGGAAGCTGTCAAGTTTTGTTAACTTTTTTTTAAAACTGTCAACTTTTGTTAACTTTTTTAAAGCTGTCAACTTTTGTTAACTTCTTTTGAAATTTTGTTAACTTTTTTGAAGCTGTCAACTTTTATTAATTTTTTTTGAAGCTGTCAACGTTTGTTAACTTTTTGAAGCTGTCAACTTTTGTTAACTTTTTTTGAAGCTATCAACGTTTGTTAACTTTTATTGAAGCTTTCAACTTTTGTTAACTTTTTTGGAAGCTGTCAACATTTGTTAACTTTTTTGAAGCTGTCAACTTTTGTTAACTTTTTTTAAAGCTGTCAACATTTGTTAACTTTTTTTGAAGCTATCAACTTTTGTTAACTTTTATTGAAGCTGTCAACTTTTGTTAACTTTTTTGGAAGCTGTCAACATTTGTTAACTTTTTTGAAGCTGTCAACTTTTGTTAACTTTTTTTGAAGCTGTCAACTTTTGTTAACTGGTTTTGAAGCTGTCAACATTTGTTAACTTTTTTGAAGCTGTCAACTTTGTTAACTTTTTAAAGCTGTCAACTTTTGCTAACTTTTTTTAAAGCTGTCAACTATTGTTAACTTTTTTAAAGTTCTCAACTTTTGTTAACTTTTTTAAAGCTGTCAACTTTTGTTAACTTTTGTTAACTTCTTTTAAAGTTTTGTTAACTTTTTTAAAGCTGTCAACTTTTGTTAACTTCTTTTGAAGTTTTGTTAACTTTTTTGAAGCTGTCAACTTTTGTTAACTTCTTTTGATGTTTTGTCTTCTTTTTTGAAACTGTCAACTTTTGTGAAAGCTGTCAAGTTTTGTTAACTTTTTTTAAAACTGTCAACTTATGTTAACTTTTTTAAAGCTGTCAACTTTTGTTAACTTCTTTTGAAATTTTGTTAACTTTTTTGAAGCTGTCAACATTTGTTAACTGTTTGTAAAGCTGTCAACTTTTGTTAACTTTTTTTAAAGCTGTCAACTTTTGTTAACTGGTTTTGAAGCTGTTAACTTTTGTTAACTTTTTTTGAAGCTGTCAACTTTTGTTAACTTTTTTTGGAGCTGTCAACTTTTGTTAACTTTTATTGAAGCTGTCAACTTTTGTTAACTTTTTTGAAAGCTGTCAACATTTGTTAACTTGTCTGAAGCTGTCAACTTTTGTTAACTTTTTTTAAAGCTGTCAACATTTATTAACTGTTTTTAAAGCTGTCAATTTTTGTTTACTTTTTTAAAGCTGTCAACTTTTGTTAACTTTTTTAAACCTGTCAACTTTTGTTAACTTCTTTTGAAGTTTTGTTAACTTTTTTGAAGCTGTCAACTTTTGTTAACTTCTTTTGAAGTTTTGTCTACTTTTTTGAAACTGTCAACTTTTGTTAACTTTTATTGAAGCTGTCAATTTTTCTTAACTTCTTTTGATGTTTTGTCTTCTTTTTTGAAACTGTCAACTTTTGTGGAAGCTGTCAAGTTTTGTTAACTTTTTTTAAAACTGTCAACTTTTGTTAACTTTTTTAAAGCTGTCAACTTTTGTTAACTTCTTTTGAAATTTTGTTAACTTTTTTAAAGCTGTCAACTTTTGTTAACTTCTTTTGAAATTTTGGTAACTTTTTTGAAGCTGTCAACATTTGTTAACTGTTTGTGAAGCTGTCAACTTTTTTAACTTTTTTTAAAGCTGTCAACTTTTGTTAACTTTTTTTAAAGCTGTCAACTTTTGTTAACTGGTTTTGAAGCTGTTAACTTTTGTTAACTTTTTTTGAAGCTGTCAACTTTTGTTAACTTTTTTGAAGCTGTCAACTTTTGTTAACTTTTTTTGGAGCTGTCAACTTTTGTTAACTTTTATTGAAGCTGTCAACTTTTGTTAACTTTTTTGGAAGCTGTCAACATTTGTTACCTTTTTTAAAGCTGTCAACTTTTGTTAACTTTTTTTAAAGCTGTCAACATTTATTAACTGTTTTTGAAGCTGTCAACTTTTGTTAACTTTTTTTTAAAGCTGTCAACTTTTGTTTACTTTTTTAAAGCTGTCAACTTTTGTTAACTTTTTTAAAGCTGTCAACTTTTGTTAACTTCTTTTGAAGTTTTGTTAATTTTTTTGAAGCTGTCAACTTTTGTTAACTTCTTTTGAAGTTTTGTCTACTTTTTTGAAACTGTCAACTTTTGTTAACTTTTATTGAAGCTGTCAATTTTTGTTAACTTTTTTGAAGCTGTAAACTTTTCTTAACTTCTTTTAAAGTAATGTTAATTTTTTTGAAGCTATCAACTTTTGTTAAATTCTTTTGAAGTTTTGTTAATTTTTTTGAAGCTGTCAACTTTTGTTAATTTCTTTTGAAGTTTTGTTAACTATTTTAAAGCTGTAAACTTTTGTCAACTTTTTTGAAGCTGTCAACTTTTGCTAACTTTTTTTGAAGCTGTCAACTTTTGTTAACTTTTTTAAAGCTGTCAACTTTTGTTAACTTTTTTTAACTTCTTTTTAAGTATTGTTAACTTTTTTAAAGCTGTCAAATTTTGTTAACTTTTTTAAAGCTGTCAACTTTTGTTAACTTTTTTTAACTTCTTTTGAAGTTTTGTTAACTTTTATAAAGCTGTCAAATTTTGTTAACTTTTTTAAAGCTATCAACTTTTGTTAACTTTTTTTAACTTCTTTTGAAGTTTGGTTAACTTTTTTGAAGCTGTCAACTTTTGCTAACTTCTTTTGAAGTTTTGTCTACTTTTATTGAAGCTGTCAATTTTTGTTAACTTTTTTGAAGCTGTCAACTTTTGTTAACTTCTTTTGAAGTTTTGTTAATTTTTTTAAAGCTATCAACTTTTGTTAAATTCTTTTGAAGTTTTGTTAATTTTTTTGAAGCTGTCAACTTTTGTTAACTTTTTTTGAAGTTTTGTTAACTATTTTAAAGCTGTCAACTTTTGTCAACTTTTTTGAAGCTGTCAACTTTTGCTAACTTTTTTGGAAACTGTCAACATTTGTTAACTTTTTTGAAGCTGTCAACTTTTGATAACTTTTTTTAAAGCTGTCAACATTTGTTAACTGTTTTTGAAGCTGTCAACTTTTGTTAACTTTTTTTTAAAGCTGTCAAATTTTGTTTACTATTTTAAAGCTGTCAACTTTTGTTAATTTTTTTAAAGCTGTCAACTTTTGTTAACTTTTGTTAACTTCTTTTTAAGTTTTGTCTACTTTTTTGAAACCGTCAACCTTTGTTAACTTTTATTGAAGCTGTCAACTTTTGTTAACTTTTTTTGAAGCTGTCAACTTTTGTTAACTTTTTTTGAAGCTGTCAACTTTTGTTAACTTTTTTTGAAGCTGTCAACTTTTGTTAACTTTTATTAAAGCTGTCCACTTTTGTTAACTTTTTTTGAAGCAGTCAACTTTTGTTAACTTCTTTTGAAACTGTCAACTTTTGTTAACTTTTATTAAAGCTGTTAACTTTTGTTAACTTTTATTGAAGCTGTCAATTTTTGTTAACTATTTTGAAGCTGTCAACTTTTGTTAACTTCTTTTGATGTTCTGTCTTCTTTTTTGAAACGGTCAACTTTTGTGGAAGCTGTCAAGTTTTGTTAACTTTTTTTAAAACTGTCAAATTTTGTTAACTTTTTTAAAGCTGTCAACTTTTGTAAAGTTCTTTTGAAATTTTGTTAACTTTTTTGAAGCTGTCAACTTTTGTTAATTTTTTTTTTGAAGCTGGCAACTTTTGTTAACTTTTTGAAGCTGTCAACTTTTGTTAACTTTTTTTGAAGCTATCAACTTTTGTTAACTTTTATTAAAGCTGTCAACTTTTGTTAACTTTTTTGGAAGCTGTCAACATTTGTTAACTTTTTGAAGCTGTCAACTTTTGTTAATTTTTTTAAAGCTGTCAACATTTGTTAACTGTTTTTGAAGCTGTCAACTTTTGTTAACTTTTTTTTAAAGCTGTCAACTTTTGTTTACTTTTTTAAAGCTGTCAACTTTTGTTAACTTTTTTAAAGCTGTCAACTTTTGTTAACTTTTGTTAACTTCTTTTGAAGTTTTGTCTACTTTTTTGAAACTGTCAACTTTTGTTAACTTTTATTGAAGCTGTCAACTTTTGTTAACTTTTTTTGAAGTTGTCAAATTTTGTTAACTGGTTTTGAAGCTGTCAACTTTTGTTAACTTTTTTTGAAGCTGTCAACTTTTGTTAACTTTTTTGAAGCTGTCAACTTTTGTTAACTTTTTTTGAAGCTGTCAACTTTTGTTAACTTTTTTTAAAGCTGTTAACTTTTGTTAACTTTTATTAAAGCTGTCCACTTTTGTTAACTTTTTTTAAAGCTGTCAACTTTTGTTAACTTCTTTTGAAACTGTCAACTTTTGTTAACTTTTATTGAAGCTGTCAACTTTTGTTAACTTCTTTTAATGTTTTGTCTTCTTTTTTGAAACTGTCAACTTTTGTGGAAGCTGTCAAGTTTGGTTAACTTTTTTTAAAACTGTCAACTTTTGTTAACTTCTTTTGATGTTTTGTCTTCTTTTTTGAAGCTGTCAACTTTTGTTAACTTTTTGAAGCTGTCAACTTTTGTTAACTTTTTTTGAAGCTATCAACTTTTGTTAACTTTTATTGAAGCTCTCAACTTTTGTTAACTTTTTTGGAAGCTGTCAACGTTTGTTAACTTTTTTGAAGCTGTCAACTTTTGTTAACTTTTTTTAAAGCTGTCAACATTATTTGTTAACTGTTTTTGAAGCTGTCAACTTTTGTTAACTTTTTTTAAAGCTGTCAACTTTTGTTTACTTTTTTAAAGCTGTCAACTTTTGTTAACTTTTTTAAAGCTGTCAACTTTTGTTAACTTTTGTTAACTTCTTTTGAAGTTTTGTCTACTTTTTTGAAACTGTCAACTTTTGTTAATTTTTATTGAAGCTGTCAACTTTTGTTAACTTTTTTTGAAGCTGTCAACTTTTGTTAACTGGTTTTGAAGCTGTTAACTTTTGTTAACTTTTTTTGAAGCTGTCAACTTTTGTTAACTTTTTTGAAGCTGTCAACTTTTGTTAACTTTTTTTGAAGCCGTCTACTTTTGTTAACTTTTTTTGAAGCTGTCAACTTTTGTTAACTTTTATTAAAGCTGTCCACTTTTGTTAACTTTTTTTGAAGCTGTCAACTTTTGTTAACTTTTTTTTATGTTTTGTCTTCTTTTTTGAAACTGTCAACTTTTGTGGAAGCTGTCAAGTTTTGTTAACTTTTTTTTAAAACTGTCAACTTTTGTTAACTTTTTTAAAGCTGTCAACTTTTGTTAACTTCTTTTGAAATTTTGTTAACTTTTTTGAAGCTGTCAACTTTTATTAATTTTTTTTGAAGCTGTCAACGTTTGTTAACTTTTTGAAGCTGTCAACTTTTGTTAACTTTTTTTGAAGCTATCAACGTTTGTTAACTTTTATTGAAGCTTTCAACTTTTGTTAACTTTTTTGGAAGCTGTCAACATTTGTTAACTTTTTTGAAGCTGTCAACTTTTGTTAACTTTTTTTAAAGCTGTCAACATTTGTTAACTTTTTTTGAAGCTATCAACTTTTGTTAACTTTTATTGAAGCTGTCATATTTTGTTAACTTTTTTGGAAGCTGTCAACATTTGTTAACTTTTTTGAAGCTGTCAACTTTTGTTAACTTTTTTTGAAGCTGTCAACTTTTGTTAACTGGTTTTGAAGCTGTCAACATTTGTTAACTTTTTTGAAGCTGTCAACTTTGTTAACTTTTTAAAGCTGTCAACTTTTGCTAACTTTTTTTAAAGCTGTCAACTATTGTTAACTTTTTTAAAGCTCTCAACTTTTGTTAACTTTTTTAAAGCTGTCAACTTTTGTTAACTTTTGTTAACTTCTTTTAAAGTTTTGTTAACTTTTTTAAAGCTGTCAACTTTTGTTAACTTCTTTTGAAGTTTTGTTAACTTTTTTGAAGCTGTCAACTTTTGTTAACTTCTTTTGATGTTTTGTCTTCTTTTTTGAAACTGTCAACTTTTGTGGAAGCTGTCAAGTTTTGTTAACTTTTTTTAAAACTGTCAACTTTTGTTAACTTTTTTAAAGCTGTCAACTTTTGTTAACTTCTTTTAAAATTTTGTTAACTTTTTTGAAGCTGTCAACATTTGTTAACTGTTTGTAAAGCTGTCAACTTTTGTTAACTTTTTTTAAAGCTGTCAACTTTTGTTAACTGGTTTTGAAGCTGTTAACTTTTTTTGAAGCTGTCAACTTTTGTTAACTTTTTTTGGAGCTGTCAACTTTTGTTAACTTTTATTGAAGCTGTCAACTTTTGTTAACTTTTTTGAAAGCTGTCAACATTTGTTAACTTTTCTGAAGCTGTCAACTTTTGTTAACTTTTTTTAAAGCTGTCAACATTTATTAACTGTTTTTGAAGCTGTCAACTTTTGTTAACTTTTTTTTAAAGCTGTCAATTTTTGTTTACTTTTTTAAAGCTGTCAACTTTTGTTAACTTTTTTAAAGCTGTCAACTTTTGTTAACTTCTTTTGAAGTTTTGTTAACTTTTTTGAAGCTGTCAACTTTTGTTAACTTCTTTTAAAGTTTTGTCTACTTTTTGAAACTGTCAACTTTTGTTAACTTTTTTAAAGCTGTCAACTTTTGTTAACTTCTTTTGAAATTTTGTTAACTTTTTTGAAGCTGTCAACATTTGTTAACTGTTTGTGAAGCTGTCAACTTTTGTTAACTTTTTTTAAAGCTGTCAACTTTTGTTAACTTTTTTTAAAGCTGTCAACTTTTGTTAACTGGTTTTGAAGCTGTTAACTTTTGTTAACTTTTTTTGAAGCTGTCAACTTTTGTTAACTTTTTTGAAGCTGTCAACTTTTGTTAACTTTTTTTGGAGCTGTCAAATTTTGTTAACTTTTATTGAAGCTGTCAACTTTTGTTAACTTTTTTGAAAGCTGTCAACATTTGTTACCTTTTTTAAAGCTGTCAACTTTTGTTAACTTTTTTTAAAGCTGTCAACATTTATTATCTGTTTTTGAAGCTGTCAACTTTTGTTAACTTTTTTTTAAAGCTGTCAACTTTTGTTTACTTTTTTAAAGCTGTCAACTTTTGTTAACTTTTTTAAAGCTGTCAACTTTTGTTAACTTCTTTTGAAGTTTTGTTAATTTTTTTGAAGCTGTCAACTTTTGTTAACTTCTTTTGAAGTTTTGTCTACTTTTTTGAAACTGTCAACTTTTGTTAACTTTTATTGAAGCTGTCAATTTTTGTTAACTTTTTTGAAGCTGTAAACTTTTCTTAACTTCTTTTAAAGTAATGTTAATTTTTTTGAAGCTATCAACTTTTGTTAAATTCTTTTGAAGTTTTGTTAATTTTTTTGAAGCTGTCAACTTTTGTTAATTTCTTTTGAAGTTTTGTAAACTATTTTAAAGCTGTAAACTTTTGTCAACTTTTTTGAAGCTGTCAACTTTTGCGAACTTTTTTTGAAGCTGTCAAAAGTTTTGTTAACTTTTTTAAAGCTGTCAAATTTTGTTAACTTTTTTAAAGCTGTCAACTTTTGTTAACTTTTATTGAGGCTGTCAACTTTTGTTAACTTTTTTTGAAGCTGTCAACTTTTGTTAACTGGTTTTGAAGCTGTTAACTTTTATTAACTTTTTTTGAAGCTGTCAACTTTTGTTAACTTTTTTGAAGCTGTCAACTTCTGTTAACTTTTTTTGAAGCTGTCAACTTTTGTTAACTTTTTTGAAGCTGTCAACTTTTGTTAACTTTTATTAAAGCTGTCCACTTTTGTTAACTTTTTTTGAAGCTGTCAACTTTTGTTAACTTCTTTTGAAACTGTCAACTTTTTTTAACTTTTATTGAAGCTGTCAACTTTTGTTAACTTTTATTGAAGCTGTCAATTTTTGTTAACTATTTTGAAGCTGTCAACTTTTGTTAACTTCTTTTAAAGTTTTGTTAACTTTTTTGAAGCTATCAACTTTTGTTATCTTCTTTTGAAGTTTTGTTAATTTTTTTGAAGCTGTCAAGATTTGTTAACTTTTTTGAAGCTGTCAACTTTTGTTAACTTTTTTTAAAGCTGTCAACATTTGTTAACGGTTTTTGAAGCTGTCAACTTTTGTTAACTTTTTTGAAGCTGTCAACTTTTGTTAACTTTTTTTAAAGCTGTCAACTTTTGTTAACTTTTTTCGAAGCTGTCAACTTTTGTTAACTTTTATTAAAGCTGTCCACTTTTGTTAACTTTTTTTGAAGCTGTAAACTTTTGTTAACTTCTTTTGAAACTGTCAACTTTTGTTCACTTTTATTAAAGCTGTTAACTTTTGTTAACTTTTATTGAAGCTGTCAATTTTTGTTAACTATTTTGAAGCTGTCAACTTTTGTTAACTTCTTTTGAAGTTTTGTCTACTTTTTTGAAACTGTCAACTTTTGTTAACTTTTATTGAAACTGTCAATTTTTGTTAACTTTTTTGAAGCTGTCAACTTTTCTTAACTTCTTTTAAAGTTATGTTAATTTTTTTGAAGCTATCAACTTTTGTTAAATTCTTTTGAAGTTTTGTTAATTTTTTTGAAGCTGTCAACTTTTGTTAATTTCTTTTGAAGTTTTGTTAACTATTTTAAAGCTGTAAACTTTTGTCAACTTTTTTGAAGCTGTCAACTTTTGCTAACTTTTTTTGAAGCTGTCAACTTTTGTTAACTTTTTTAAAGCTGTCAACTTTTGTTAACTTTTTTTAACTTCTTTTTAAGTTTTGTTAACTTTTTTAAAGCTGTCAAATTTTGGTAACTTTTTTAAAGCTGTCAACTTTTGTTAACTTTTATTGAGGCTGTCAACTTTTGTTAAATTTTTTTGAAGCTGTCAACTTTTGTTAACTTTTATTGAAGCTGTCAACTTTTGTTAACTTTTTTTGAAGCTGTCAACTTTTGTTAACTTTTTTGAAGCTGTCAACTTTTGTTAACTTTTTTTAAAGCTGTCAACTTTTGTTAACTTTTTTCGAAGCTGTCAACTTTTGTTAACTTTTATTAAAGCTGTCCACTTTTGTTAACTTTTTTTGAAGCTGTAAACTTTTGTTAACTTCTTTTGAAACTGTCAACTTTTGTTCACTTTTATTAAAGCTGTTAACTTTTGTTAACTTTTATTGAAGCAGTCAATTTTTGTTAACTATTTTGAAGCTGTCAACTTTTGTTAACTTCTTTTGAAGTTTTGTCTACTTTTTTGAAACTGTCAACTTTTGTTAACTTTTATTGAAGCTGTCAATTTTTGTTAACTTTTTTGAAGCTGTCAACTTTTCTTAACTTCTTTTAAAGTTATGTTAATTTTTTTGAAGCTATCAACTTTTGTTAAATTCTTTTGAAGTTTTGTTAATTTTTTTGAAGCTGTCAACTTTTGTTAATTTCTTTTGAAGTTTTGTTAACTATTTTAAAGCTGTAAACTTTTGTCAACTTTTTTGAAGCTGTCAACTTTTGCTAACTTTTTTTGAAGCTGTCAACTTTTGTTAACTATTTTAAAGCTGTCAACTTTTGTTAACTGGTTTTGAAGCTGTTAACTTTTATTAACTTTTTTTGAAGCTGTCAACTTTTGTTAACTTTTTTGAAGCTGTCAACTTTTGTTAACTTTTTTTGAAGCTGTCAACTATTGATAACTTTTTTTGAATCTGTCAACTTTTGTTAACTTTTATTAAAGCTGTCCACTTTTGTTAACTTTTTTTGAAGCTGTCAACTTTTGTTAACTTCTTTTGAAACTGTCAACTTTTTTTAACTTTTATTGAAGCTGTCAACTTTTGTTAACTTTAATTGAAGCTGTCAATTTTTGTTAACTATTTTGAAGCTGTCAACTTTTGTTAACTTCTTTTAAAGTTTTGTTAATTTTTTTGAAGCTGTCAACATTTGTTAACTTTTTTGAAGCTGTCAACTTTTGTTAACTTTTTTTAAAGCTGTCAACATTTGTTAACTGTTTGTGAAGCTGTCAACTTTTGTTAACTTTTTTTTAAAGCTGTTAACTTTTGTTAACTTTTTTTAAAGCTGTCAACTTTTGTTAACTGGTTTTGAAGCTGTTAACTTTTGTTAAATTTTTTTGAAGCTGTCAAATTTTGTTAACTTTTATTGAAGCTGTCAACTTTTGTTAACTTTTTTGGAAGCTGTCAACATTTGTTAACTTTTTTGAAGCTGACAACTTTTGTTAACTTTTTTTGAAGCTGTCAACTTTTGTTAACTTTTATTGAAGCTGTCAACTTTTGTTAACTTTTTTTGAAGCTGTCAACTTTTGTTAACTTTTTTGAAGCTGTCAACTTTTGTTAACTTTTTTTAAAGCTGTCAACTTTTGTTAACTTTTTTCGAAGCTGTCAACTTTTGTTAACTTTTATTAAAGCTGTCCACTTTTGTTAACTTTTATTGAAGCAGTCAATTTTTGTTAACTATTTTGAAGCTGTCAACTTTTGTTAACTTCTTTTGATGTTTTGTCTTCTTTTTTGAAACGGTCAACTGTTGTGGAAGCTGTCAAGTTTTGTTAACTTTTTTTAAAACTGTCAACTTTTGTTAACTTTTTTAAAGCTGTCAACTTTTGTTAACTTCTTTTGAAATTTTGTTAACTTTTTTGAAGCTGTCAACTTTTGTTAATTTTTTTGTAGCTATCAACTTTTGTTAACTTTTTGAAGCTGTCAACTTTTGTTAACTTTTTTTGAAGCTATCAACTTTTGTTAACTTTTATTGAAGCTGTCAACTTTTGTTAACTTTTTTGGAAGCTGTCAACATTTGTTAACTTTTTTGAAGCTGTCAACTTTTGTTAACTTTTTTTAAAGCTGTCAACATTTGTTAACTGTTTTTGAAGCTGTCAACTTTTGTTAACTTTTTTTTAAAGCTGTCAACTTTTGTTTACTTTTTTAAAGCTGTCAACTTTTGTAAACTTTTTTAAAGCTGTCAACTTTTGTTAACTTTTGTTAACTTCTTTTGAAGTTTTGTCTACTTTTTTGAAACTGTCAACTTTTGTTAACTTTTATTGAAGCTGTCAACTTTTGTTAACTTCTTTTGATGTTTTGTCTTCTTTTTTGAAACTGTCAACTTTTGTGGAAGCTGTCAAGTTTTGTTAACTTTTTTTAAAACTGTCAACTTTTGTTAACTTTTTTAAAGCTGTCAACTTTTGTTAACTTCTTTTGAAATTTTGTTAACTTTTTTGAAGCTGTCAACTTTTGTTACTTTTTTTTAAGCTGTCAACTTTTGTTAACTTTTTGAAGCTGTCAACTTTTGTTAACTTTTTTTGAAGCTATCAACTTTTGTTAACTTTATTGAAGCTGTCAACTTTTGTTAACTTTTTTGGAAGCTGTCAACATTTGTTAACTTTTTTGAAGCTGTCAACTTTTGTTAACTTTTTTTTAAAGCTGTCAACTTTTGTTTATTTTTTTAAAGCTGTCAACTTTTGTTAACTTTTTTAAAGCTGTCAACTTGTGTTAACTTTTATTAAAGCGGTCAACTTTTGTTAACTTTTTTTGAAGCTGTCAACTTTTGTTAACTGGTTTTGAAGCTGTTAATTTTTGTTAACTTTTTTTGAAGCTGTCAACTTTTGTTAACTTTTTTGAAGCTGTCAACTTTTGTTAACTTTTTTTGAAGCTGTCAACTTTTGTTAACTTTTTTTGAAGCTGTCAACTTTTGTTAACTTTTATTAAAGCTGTCCACTTTTGTTAACTTTTTTTGAAGCTGTCAACTTTTGTTCACTGGTTTTGAAGCTGTTAACTTTTGTTAACTTTTATTAAAGCTGTCAACTTTTGTTAACTTTTTTGAAGCTGTCAACTTTTGTTAACATTTTTTAGAGCTGTCAACTTTTGTTAACTTTTATTGAAGCTGTCAACTTTTGTTAACTTTTTGCGAAGCTCTCAACATTTGTTAACTTTTTTAAAGCTGTCAACTTTTGTTAACTTTTTTTAATGCTGTCAACATTTGTTAACTGTTTGAAATTTTGTTAACTTTTTTGAAGCTGTCGACTTTTGTTAATTTTTTTTGAAGCTGGCAACTTTTGTTAACTTTTTGAAGCTGTCAACTTTTGTTAACTTTTTTTGAAGCTATCAACTTTTGTTAACTTTTATTGAAGCTGTCAACTTTTGTTAACTTTTTTGGAAGCTGTCAACATTTGTTAACTTTTTGAAGCTGTCAACTTTTGTTAATTTTTTTAAAGCTGTCAACATTTGTTAACTGTTTTTGAAGCTGTCAACTTTTGTTAACTTTTTTTTAAAGCTGTCAACTTTTGTTTACTTTTTTAAAGCTGTCAACTTTTGTTAACTTTTTTAAAGCTGTCAACTTTTGTTAACTTTTGTTAACTTCTTTTGAAGTTTTGTCTACTTTTTTGAAACTGTCAACTTTTGTTAACTTTTATTGAAGCTGTCAACTTTTGTTAACTTTTTTTGAAGTTGTCAAATTTTGTTAACTGGTTTTGAAGCTGTCAACTTTTGTTAACTTTTTCTGAAGCTGTCAACTTTTGTTAACTTTTTTGAAGCTGTCAACTTTTGTTAACTTTTTTTGAAGCTGTCAACTTTTGTTAACTTTTTTTAAAGCTGTCAACTTTTGTTAACTTTTATTAAAGCTGTCCACTTTTGTTAACTTTTTTTAAAGCTGTCAACTTTTGTTAACTTCTTTTGAAACTGTCAACTTTTGTTAACTTTTATTGAAGCTGTCAACTTTTGTTAACTTCTTTTGATGTTTTGTCTTCTTTTTTGAAACTGTCAACTTTTGTGGAAGCTGTCAAGTTTGGTTAACTTTTTTTAAAACTGTCAACTTTTGTTAACTTCTTTTGATGTTTTGTCTTCTTTTTTGAAGCTGTCAACTTTTGTTAACTTTTTGAAGCTGTCAACTTTTGTTAACTTTTTTTGAAGCTATCAACTTTTGTTAACTTTTATTGAAGCTGTCAACTTTTGTTAACTTTTTTGGAAGCTGTCAACGTTTGTTAACTTTTTTGAAGCTGTCAACTTTTGTTAACTTTTTTTAAAGCTGTCAACATTATTTGTTAACTGTTTTTGAAGCTGTCAACTTTTGTTAACTTTTTTTTAAAGCTGTCAACTTTTGTTTACTTTTTTAAAGCTGTCAACTTTTGTTAACTTTTTTAAAGCTGTCAACTTTTGTTAACTTTTGTTAACTTCTTTTGAAGTTTTGTCTACTTTTTTGAAACTGTCAATTTTTGTTAATTTTTATTGAAGCTGTCAACTTTTGTTAACTTTTTTTGAAGCTGTCAACTTTTGTTAACAGGTTTTGAAGCTGTTAACTTTTGTTAACTTTTTTTGAAGCTGTCAACTTTTGTTAACTTTTTTGAAGCTGTCAACTTTTGTTAACTTTTTTTGAAGCCGTCAACTTTTGTTAACTTTTTTTGAAGCTGTCAACTTTTGTTAACTTTCATTAAAGCTGTCCACTTTTGTTAACTTTTTTTGAAGCTGTCAACTTTTGTTAACTTTTTTTGATGTTTTGTCTTCTTTTTTAAAACTGTCAACTTTTGTGGAAGCTGTCAAGTTTTGTTAACTTTTTTTAAAACTGTCAACTTTTGTTAACTTTTTTAAAGCTGTCAACTTTTGTTAACTTCTTTTTATGTTTTGTCTTCTTTTTTGAAACTGTCAACTTTTGTGGAAGCTGTCAAGTTTTGTTAACTTTTTTTTAAAACTGTCAACTTTTGTTAACTTTTTTAAAGCTGTCAACTTTTGTTAACTTCTTTTGAAATTTTGTTAACTTTTTTGAAGCTGTCAACTTTTATTAATTTTTTTTGAAGCTGTCAACTTTTGTTAACTTTTTGAAGCTGTCAACTTTTGTTAACTTTTTTTGAAGCTATCAACGTTTGTTAACTTTTATTGAAGCTTTCAACTTTTGTTAACTTTTTTGGAAGCTGTCAACATTTGTTAACTTTTTTGAAGCTGTCAACTTTTGTTAACTTTTTTTAAAGCTGTCAACATTTGTTAACTTTTTTTGAAGCTATCAACTTTTGTTAACTTTTATTGAAGCTGTCAACTTTTGTTAACTTTTTTGGAAGCTGTCAACATTTGTTAACTTTTTTGAAGCTGTCAACTTTTGTTAACTTTTTTTGAAGCTGTCAACTTTTGTTAACTGGTTTTGAAGCTGTCAACATTTGTTAACTTTTTTGAAGCTGTCAACTTTGTTAACTTTTTTAAAGCTGTCAACTTTTGCTAACTTTTTTTAAAGCTGTCAACTATTGTTAACTTTTTTAAAGCTCTCAACTTTTGTTAACTTTTTTAAAGCTGTCAACTTTTGTTAACTTTTGTTAACTTCTTTTAAAGTTTTGTTAACTTTTTTAAAGCTGTCAACTTTTGTTAACTTCTTTTGAAGTTTTGTTAACTTTTTTGAAGCTGTCAACTTTTGTTAACTTCTTTTGATGTTTTGTCTTCTTTTTTGAAACTGTCAACTTCTGTGGAAGCTGTCAAGTTTTGTTAACTTTTTTTAAAACTGTCAACTTTTGTTAACTTTTTTAAAGCTGTCAACTTTTGTTAACTTCTTTTGAAATTTTGTTAACTTTTTTGAAGCTGTCAACATTTGTTAACTGTTTGTAAAGCTGTCAACTTTTGTTAACTTTTTTTGAAGCTGTCAACTTTTGTTAACTTTTTTTGGAGCTGTCAACTTTTGTTAACTTTTATTGAAGCTGTCAACTTTTGTTAACTTTTTTGAAAGCTGTCAACATTTGTTAACTTTTTTGAAGCTGTCAACTTTTGTTAACTTTTTTTAAAGCTGTCAACATTTATTAACTGTTTTTGAAGCTGTCAACTTTTGTTAACTTTTTTTTAAAGCTGTCAACTTTTGTTTACTTTTTTAAAGCTGTCAACTTTTGTTAACTTTTTTAAAACTGTCAACTTTTGTTAACTTCTTTTGAAGTTTTGTTAACTTTTTTGAAGCTGTCAACTTTTGTTAACTTCTTTTGAAGTTTTGTCTACTTTTTTGAAACTGTCAACTTTTGTTAACTTTTTTAAAGCTGTCAACTTTTGTTAACTTCTTTTGAAATTTTGTTAACTTTTTTGAAGCTGTCAACATTTGTTAACTGTTTGTGAAGCTGTCAACTTTTGTTAACTTTTTTTTAAAGCTGTCAACTTTTGTTAACTTTTTTTAAAGCTGTCAACTTTTGTTAACTGGTTTTGAAGCTGTTAACTTTTGTTAAATTTTTTTGAAGCTGTCAACTTTTGTTAACTTTTTTGAAGCTGTCAACTTTTGTTAACTTTTTTTGGAGCTGTCAACTTTTGTTAACTTTTATTGAAGCTGTCAACTTTTGTTAACTTTTTTGGAAGCTGTCAACATTTGTTACCTTTTTTAAAGCTGTCAACTTTTGTTAACTTTTTTTAAAGCTGTCAACATTTATTAACTGTTTTTAAAGCTGTCAACTTTTGTTAACTTTTTTTTAAAGCTGTCAACTTTTGTTTACTTTTTTAAAGCTGTCAACTTTTGTTAACTTTTTTAAAGCTGTCAACTTTTGTTAACTTCTTTTGAAGTTTTGTTAATTTTTTTGAAGCTGTCAACTTTTGTTAACTTCTTTTGAAGTTTTGTCTACTTTTTTGAAACTGTCAACTTTTGTTAACTTTTATTGAAGCTGTCAATTTTTGTTAACTTTTTTGAAGCTGTCAACTTTTCTTAACTTCTTTTAAAGTAATGTTAATTTTTTTGAAGCTATCAACTTTTGTTAAATTCTTTTGAAGTTTTGTTAATTTTTTTGAAGCTGTCAACTTTTGTTAATTTCTTTTGAAGTTTTGTTAACTATTTTAAAGCTGTAAACTTTTGTCAACTTTTTTGAAGCTGTCAACTTTTGCTAACTTTTTTTGAAGCTGTCAACTTTTGTTAACTTTTTTAAAGCTGTCAACTTTTGTTAACTTTTTTTAACTTCTTTTTAAGTTTTGTTAACTTTTTTAAAGCTGTCAAATTTTGTTAACTTTTTTAAAGCTGTCAACTTTTGTTAACTTTTATTGAGGCTGTCAACTTTTGTTAACTTTTTTTGAAGCTGTCAACTTTTGTTAACTGGTTTTGAAGCTGTTAACTTTTATTAACTTTTTTTGAAGCTGTCAACTTTTGTTAACTTTTTTGAAGCTGTCAACTTCTGTTAACTTTTTTTGAAGCTGTCAACTTTTGTTAACTTTTTTTGAAGCTGTCAACTTTTGTTAACTTTTATTAAAGCTGTCCACTTTTGTTAACTTTTTTTGAAGCTGTCAACTTTTGTTAACTTCTTTTGAAACTGTCAACTTTTTTTAACTTTTATTGAAGCTGTCAACTTTTGTTAACTTTTATTGAAGCTGTCAATTTTTGTTAACTATTTTGAAGCTGTCAACTTTTGTTAACTTCTTTTAAAGTTTTGTTAACTTTTTTGAAGCTATCGACTTTTGTTATCTTCTTTTGAAGTTTTGTTAATTTTTTTGAAGCTGTCAACATTTGTTAACTTTTTTGAAGCTGTCAACTTTTGTTAACTTTTTTTAAAGCTGTCAACATTTGTTAACTGTTTGTGAAGCTGTCAACTTTTGTTAACTTTTTTTTAAAGCTGTCAACTTTTGTTAACTTTTTTTAAAGCTGTCAACTTTTGTTAACTGGTTTTGAAGCTGTTAACTTTTGTTAAATTTTTTTGAAGCTGTCAACTTTTGTTAACTTTTATTGAAGCTGTCAACTTTTGTTAACTTTTTTGGAAGCTGTCAACATTTGTTAACTTTTTTGAAGCTGACAACTTTTGTTAACTTTTTTTGAAGCTGTCAACTTTTGTTAACTTTTATTGAAGCTGTCAACTTTTGTTAACTTTTTTTGAAGCTGTCAACTTTTGTTAACTTTTTTGAAGCTGTCAACTTTTGTTAACTTTTTTTAAAGCTGTCAACTTTTGTTAACTTTTTTCGAAGCTGTCAACTTTTGTTAACTTTTATTAAAGCTGTCCACTTTTGTTAACTTTTTTTGAAGCTGTAAACTTTTGTTAACTTCTTTTGAAACTGTCAACTTTTGTTCACTTTTATTAAAGCTGTTAACTTTTGTTAACTTTTATTGAAGCAGTCAATTTTTGTTAACTATTTTGAAGCTGTCAACTTTTGTTAACTTCTTTTGAAGTTTTGTCTACTTTTTTGAAATTGTCAACTTTTGTTAACTTTTATTGAAGCTGTCAATTTTTGTTAACTTTTTTGAAGCTGTCAACTTTTCTTAACTTCTTTTAAAGTTATGTTAATTTTTTTGAAGCTATCAACTTTTGTTAAATTCTTTTGAAGTTTTGTTAATTTTTTTGAAGCTGTCAACTTTTGTTAATTTCTTTTGAAGTTTTGTTAACTATTTTAAAGCTGTAAACTTTTGTCAACTTTTTTGAAGCTGTCAACTTTTGCTAACTTTTTTTGAAGCTGTCAACTTTTGTTAACTTTTTTAAAGCTGTCAACTTTTGTTAAAATTTTTTTTAACTTCTTTTTAAGTTTTGTTAACTTTTTTAAAGCTGTCAAATTTTGTTAACTTTTTTAAAGCTGTCAACTTTTGTTAACTTTTATTGAGGCTGTCAACTTTTGTTAACTTTTTTTGAAGCTGTCAACTTTTGTTAACTGGTTTTGAAGCTGTTAACTTTTATTAACTTTTTTTGAAGCTGTCAACTTTTGTTAACTTTTTTGAAGCTGTCAACTTTTGTTAACTTTTTTTGAAGCTGTCAACTATTGATAGTTTTTTTTGAAGCTGTCAACTTTTGTTAACTTTTTCTAAATCTGTCAACTTTTGTTAACTTTTTTCGAAGCTGTCAACTTTTGTTAACTTTTTTTAACTTCTTTTTAAGTTTTGTTAACTTTTTTAAAGCTGTCAAATTTTGTTAACTTTTTTAAAGCTGTCAACTTTTGTTAACTTTTATTGAGGCTGTCAACTTTTGTTAACTTTTTTTGAAGCTGTCAACTTTTGTTAACTGGTTTTGAAGCTGTTAACTTTTATTAACTTTTTTTGAAGCTGTCAACTTTTGTTAACTTTTTTGAAGCTGTCAACTTCTGTTAACTTTTTTTGAAGCTGTCAACTTTTGTTAACTTTTTTTGAAGCTGTCAACTTTTGTTAACTTTTATTAAAGCTGTCCACTTTTGTTAACTTTTTTTGAAGCTGTCAACTTTTGTTAACTTCTTTTGAAACTGTCAACTTTTTTTAACTTTTATTGAAGCTGTCAACTTTTGTTAACTTTTATTGAAGCTGTCAATTTTTGTTAACTATTTTGAAGCTGTCAACTTTTGTTAACTTCTTTTAAAGTTTTGTTAACTTTTTTGAAGCTATCGACTTTTGTTATCTTCTTTTGAAGTTTTGTTAATTTTTTTGAAGCTGTCAACATTTGTTAACTTTTTTGAAGCTGTCAACTTTTGTTAACTTTTTTTAAAGCTGTCAACATTTGTTAACTGTTTGTGAAGCTGTCAACTTTTGTTAACTTTTTTTTAAAGCTGTCAACTTTTGTTAACTTTTTTTAAAGCTGTCAACTTTTGTTAACTGGTTTTGAAGCTGTTAACTTTTGTTAAATTTTTTTGAAGCTGTCAACTTTTGTTAACTTTTATTGAAGCTGTCAACTTTTGTTAACTTTTTTGGAAGCTGTCAACATTTGTTAACTTTTTTGAAGCTGACAACTTTTGTTAACTTTTTTTGAAGCTGTCAACTTTTGTTAACTTTTATTGAAGCTGTCAACTTTTGTTAACTTTTTTTGAAGCTGTCAACTTTTGTTAACTTTTTTGAAGCTGTCAACTTTTGTTAACTTTTTTTAAAGCTGTCAACTTTTGTTAACTTTTTTCGAAGCTGTCAACTTTTGTTAACTTTTATTAAAGCTGTCCACTTTTGTTAACTTTTTTTGAAGCTGTAAACTTTTGTTAACTTCTTTTAAAACTGTCAACTTTTGTTCACTTTTATTAAAGCTGTTAACTTTTGTTAACTTTTATTGAAGCAGTCAATTTTTGTTAACTATTTTGAAGCTGTCAACTTTTGTTAACTTCTTTTGAAGTTTTGTCTACTTTTTTGAAATTGTCAACTTTTGTTAACTTTTATTGAAGCTGTCAATTTTTGTTAACTTTTTTGAAGCTGTCAACTTTTCTTAACTTCTTTTAAAGTTATGTTAATTTTTTTGAAGCTATCAACTTTTGTTAAATTCTTTTGAAGTTTTGTTAATTTTTTTGAAGCTGTCAACTTTTGTTAATTTCTTTTGAAGTTTTGTTAACTATTTTAAAGCTGTAAACTTTTGTCAACTTTTTTGAAGCTGTCAACTTTTGCTAACTTTTTTTGAAGCTGTCAACTTTTGTTAACTTTTTTAAAGCTGTCAACTTTTGTTAAAATTTTTTTTAACTTCTTTTTAAGTTTTGTTAACTTTTTTAAAGCTGTCAAATTTTGTTAACTTTTTTAAAGCTGTCAACTTTTGTTAACTTTTATTGAGGCTGTCAACTTTTGTTAACTTTTTTTGAAGCTGTCAACTTTTGTTAACTGGTTTTGAAGCTGTTAACTTTTATTAACTTTTTTTGAAGCTGTCAACTTTTGTTAACTTTTTTGAAGCTGTCAACTTTTGTTAACTTTTTTTGAAGCTGTCAACTATTGATAGTTTTTTTTGAAGCTGTCAACTTTTGTTAACTTTTTTTAAATCTGTCAACTTTTGTTAACTTTTTTCGAAGCTGTCAACTTTTGTTAACTTTTATTAAAGCTGTCCACTTTTGTTAACTTTTTTTGAAGCTGTAAACTTTTGTTAACTTCTTTTGAAACTGTCAACTTTTGTTCACTTTTATTAAAGCTGTTAACTTTTGTTAACTTTTATTGAAGCAGTCAATTTTTGTTAACTATTTTGAAGCTGTCAACTTTTGTTAACTTCTTTTGAAGTTTTGTCTACTTTTTTGAAACTGTCAACTTTTGTTAACTTTTATTGAAGCTGTCAATTTTTGTTAACTTTTTTGAAGCTGTCAACTTTTCTTAACTTCTTTTAAAGTTATGTTAATTTTTTTGAAGCTATCAACTTTTGTTAAATTCTTTTGAAGTTTTGTTAATTTTTTTGAAGCTGTCAACTTTTGTTAACTTCTTTTGAAATTTTGTTAACTTTTTTGAAGCTGTCAACTTTTGTTAATTTTTTTGAAGCTATCAACTTTTGTTAACTTTTTGAAGCTGTCAACTTTTGTTAACTTTTTTTGAAGCTATCAACTTTTGTTAACTTTTATTGAAGCTGTCAACTTTTGTTAACTGTTTTGGAAGCTGTCAACATTTGTTAACTTTTTTGAAGCTGTCAACTTTTGTTAACTTTTTTTAAAGCTGTCAACATTTGTTAACTGTTTTTGAAGCTGTCAACTTTTGTTAACTTTTTTTTAAAGCTGTCAAATTTTGTTTACTTTTTTAAAGCTGTCAACTTTTGTAAACTTTTTTAAAGCTGTCAACTTTTGTTAACTTTTGTTACTTTCTTTTGAAGTTTTGTCTACTTTTTTGAAACTGTCAACTTTTGTTAACTTTTATTGAAGCTGTCAACTTTTGTTAACTTCTTTTGATGTTTTGTCTTCTTTTTTGAAACTGTCAACTTTTGTGGAAGCTGTCAAGTTTTGTTAACTTTTTTTAAAACTGTCAACTTTTGTTAACTTTTTTAAAGCTGTTAACTTTTGTTAACTTCTTTTGAAATTTTGTTAACTTTTTTGAAGCTGTCAACTTTTGTTACTTTTTTTTAAGCTGTTAACTTTTGTTAACTTTTTGAAGCTGTCAACTTTTGTTAACTTTTTTTGAAGCTATCAACTTTTGTTAACTTTATTGAAGCTGTCAACTTTTGTTAACTTTTTTGGAAGCTGTCAACATTTGTTAACTTTTTTGAAGCTGTCAACTTTTGTTAACTTTTTTTTAAAGCTGTCAACTTTTGTTTATTTTTTTAAAGCTGTCAACTTTTGTTAACTTTTTTAAAGCTGTCAACTTTTGTTAACTTTTATTGAAGCGGTCAACTTTTGTTAACTTTTTTTGAAGCTGTCAACTTTTGTTAACTGGTTTTGAAGCTGTTAACTTTTGTTAACTTTTTTTGAAGCTGTCAACTTTTGTTAACTTTTTTGAAGCTGTCAACTTTTGTTAACTTTTTTTGAAGCTGTCAACTTTTGTTAACTTTTTTTGAAGCTGTCAACTTTTGTTAACTTTTATTAAAGCTGTCCACTTTTGTTAACTTTTTTTTGAAGCTGTCAACTTTTGTTAACTGGTTTTGAAGCTGTTAACTTTTGTTAACTTTTATTGAAGCTGTCAACTTTTGTTAACTTTTTTGAAGCTGTCAACTTTTGTTAACATTTTTTGGAGCTGTCAACTTTTGTTAACTTTTATTGAAGCTGTCAACTTTTGTTAACTTTTTGCGAAGCTCTCAACATTTGTTAACTTTTTTAAAGCTGTCAACTTTTGTTAACTTTTTTTAATGCTGTCAACATTTATTAACTGTTTGTGAAGCTGTCAACTTTTGTTAACTTTTTTTTAAAGCTGTCAACTATTGTTAACTTTTTTTAAAGCTGTCAACTTTTGTTAACTGGTTTTGAAGCTGTTAGCTTTTGTTAACTTTTTTTGAAGCTGTCAACTTTTGTTAACTTTTTTTGGAGCTGTCAACTTTTGTTAACTTTTTTGAAAGCTGTCAACATTTGTTAACTTTTTTGCAGCTGTCAACTTTTGTTAACTTTTTTTAAAGCTGTCAACATTTATTAACTGTTTTTGAAGCTGTCAACTTTTGTTTACTTTTTTAAAGCTGTCAACTTTTGTTAACTTTTTTAAAGCTGTCAACTTTTGTTAACTTCTTTTGAAGTTTTGTTAACTTTTTTGAAGCTGTCAACTTTTGTTAACTGGTTTTGAAGCTGTTAACTTTTGTTAACTTTTTTTGAAGCTGTCAACTTTTGTTAACTTTTTTGAAGCTGTCAACTTTTGTTAACTTTTTTTAAAGCTGTCAACATTTGTTAACTGTTTTTGAAGCTGTCAACTTTTGTTAACTTTTTTTTAAAGCTGTCAAATTTTGTTTACTATTTTAAAGCTGTCAACTTTTGTTAATTTTTTTAAAGCTGTCAACTTTTGTTAACTTTTGTTAACTTCTTTTTAAGTTTTGTCTACTTTTTTGAAACCGTCAACCTTTGTTAACTTTTATTGAAGCTGTCAACTTTTGTTAACTTTTTTTGAAGCTGTCAACTTTTGTTAACTTTTTTTGAAGCTGTCAACTTTTGTTAACTTTTTTTGAAGCTGTCAACTTTTGTTAACTTTTATTAAAGCTGTCCACTTTTGTTAACTTTTTTTGAAGCAGTCAACTTTTGTTAACTTCTTTTGAAACTGTCAACTTTTGTTAACTTTTATTAAAGCTGTTAACTTTTGTTAACTTTTATTGAAGCTGTCAATTTTTGTTAACTATTTTGAAGCTGTCAACTTTTGTTAACTTCTTTTGATGTTCTGTCTTCTTTTTTGAAACGGTCAACTTTTGTGGAAGCTGTCAAGTTTTGTTAACTTTTTTTAAAACTGTCAAATTTTGTTAACTTTTTTAAAGCTGTCAACTTTTGTAAAGTTCTTTTGAAATTTTGTTAACTTTTTTGAAGCTGTCAATTTTTGTTAATTTTTTTTGAAGCTGGCAACTTTTGTTAACTTTTTGAAGCTGTCAACTTTTGTTAACTTTTTTTGAAGCTATCAACTTTTGTTAACTTTTATTGAAGCTGTCAACTTTTGTTAACTTTTTTGGAAGCTGTCAACATTTGTTAACTTTTTGAAGCTGTCAACTTTTGTTAATTTTTTTAAAGCTGTCAACATTTGTTAACTGTTTTTGAAGCTGTCAACTTTTGTTAACTTTTTTTTAAAGCTGTCAACTTTTGTTTACTTTTTTAAAGCTGTCAACTTTTGTTAACTTTTTTAAAGCTGTCAACTTTTGTTAACTTTTGTTAACTTCTTTTGAAGTTTTGTCTACTTTTTTGAAACTGTCAACTTTTGTTAACTTTTATTGAAGCTGTCAACTTTTGTTAACTTTTTTTGAAGTTGTCAAATTTTGTTAACTGGTTTTGAAGCTGTCAACTTTTGTTAACTTTTTTTGAAGCTGTCAACTTTTGTTAACTTTTTTGAAGCTGTCAACTTTTGTTAACTTTTTTTGAAGCTGTCAACTTTTGTTAACTTTTTTTAAAGCTGTTAACTTTTGTTAACTTTTATTAAAGCTGTCCACTTTTGTTAACTTTTTTTAAAGCTGTCAACTTTTGTTAACTTCTTTTGAAACTGTCAACTTTTGTTAACTTTTATTGAAGCTGTCAACTTTTGTTAACTTCTTTTAATGTTTTGTCTTCTTTTTTGAAACTGTCAACTTTTGTGGAAGCTGTCAAGTTTGGTTAACTTTTTTTAAAACTGTCAACTTTTGTTAACTTCTTTTGATGTTTTGTCTTCTTTTTTGAAGCTGTCAACTTTTGTTAACTTTTTGAAGCTGTCAACTTTTGTTAACTTTTTTTGAAGCTGTCAACTTTTGTTAACTTTTTTTGAAGCTGTCAACTTTTGTTAACTTTTATTAAAGCTGTCCACTTTTGTTAACTTTTTTTGAAGCAGTCAACTTTTGTTAACTTCTTTTGAAACTGTCAACTTTTGTTAACTTTTATTAAAGCTGTTAACTTTTGTTAACTTTTATTGAAGCTGTCAACATTTGTTAACTGTTTTTGAAGCTGTCAACTTTTGTTAACTTTTTTTTAAAGCTGTCAACTTTTGTTTACTTTTTTAAAGCTGTCAACTTTTGTTAACTTTTTTAAAGCTGTCAACTTTTGTTAACTTTTGTTAACTTCTTTTGAAGTTTTGTCTACTTTTTTGAAACTGTCAACTTTTGTTAACTTTTTTTGAAGTTGTCAAATTTTGTTAACTGGTTTTGAAGCTGTCAACTTTTGTTAACTTTTTTTGAAGCTGTCAACTTTTGTTAACTTTTTTGAAGCTGTCAACTTTTGTTAACTTTTTTTGAAGCTGTCAACTTTTGTTAACTTTTTTTAAAGCTGTTAACTTTTGTTAACTTTTATTAAAGCTGTCCACTTTTGTTAACTTTTTTTAAAGCTGTCAACTTTTGTTAACTTCTTTTGAAACTGTCAACTTTTGTTAACTTTTATTGAAGCTGTCAACTTTTGTTAACTTCTTTTAATGTTTTGTCTTCTTTTTTGAAACTGTCAACTTTTGTGGAAGCTGTCAAGTTTGGTTAACTTTTTTTAAAACTGTCAACTTTTGTTAACTTCTTTTGATGTTTTGTCTTCTTTTTTGAAGCTGTCAACTTTTGTTAACTTTTTGAAGCTGTCAACTTTTGTTAACTTTTTTTGAAGCTGTCAACTTTTGTTAACTTTTTTTGAAGCTGTCAACTTTTGTTAACTTTTATTAAAGCTGTCCACTTTTGTTAACTTTTTTTGAAGCAGTCAACTTTTGTTAACTTCTTTTGAAACTGTCAACTTTTGTTAACTTTTATTAAAGCTGTTAACTTTTGTTAACTTTTATTGAAGCTGTCAATTTTTGTTAACTATTTTGAAGCTGTCAACTTTTGTTAACTTCTTTTGATGTTCTGTCTTCTTTTTTGAAACGGTCAACTTTTGTGGAAGCTGTCAAGTTTTGTTAACTTTTTTTAAAACTGTCAAATTTTGTTAACTTTTTTAAAGCTGTCAACTTTTGTAAAGTTCTTTTGAAATTTTGTTAACTTTTTTGAAGCTGTCAACTTTTGTTAATTTTTTTTGAAGCTGGCAACTTTTGTTAACTTTTTGAAGCTGTCAACTTTTGTTAACTTTTTTTGAAGCTATCAACTTTTGTTAACTTTTATTGAAGCTGTCAACTTTTGTTAACTTTTTTGGAAGCTGTCAACATTTGTTAACTTTTTGAAGCTGTCAACTTTTGTTAATTTTTTTAAAGCTGTCAACATTTGTTAACTGTTTTTGAAGCTGTCAACTTTTGTTAACTTTTTTTTAAAGCTGTCAACTTTTGTTTACTTTTTTAAAGCTGTCAACTTTTGTTAACTTTTTTAAAGCTGTCAACTTTTGTTAACTTTTGTTAACTTCTTTTGAAGTTTTGTCTACTTTTTTGAAACTGTCAACTTTTGTTAACTTTTATTGAAGCTGTCAACTTTTGTTAACTTTTTTTGAAGTTGTCAAATTTTGTTAACTGGTTTTGAAGCTGTCAACTTTTGTTAACTTTTTTTGAAGCTGTCAACTTTTGTTAACTTTTTTGAAGCTGTCAACTTTTGTTAACTTTTTTTGAAGCTGTCAACTTTTGTTAACTTTTTTTAAAGCTGTTAACTTTTGTTAACTTTTATTAAAGCTGTCCACTTTTGTTAACTTTTTTTAAAGCTGTCAACTTTTGTTAACTTCTTTTGAAACTGTCAACTTTTGTTAACTTTTATTGAAGCTGTCAACTTTTGTTAACTTCTTTTAATGTTTTGTCTTCTTTTTTGAAACTGTCAACTTTTGTGGAAGCTGTCAAGTTTGGTTAACTTTTTTTAAAACTGTCAACTTTTGTTAACTTCTTTTGATGTTTTGTCTTCTTTTTTGAAGCTGTCAACTTTTGTTAACTTTTTGAAGCTGTCAACTTTTGTTAACTTTTTTTGAAGCTATCAACTTTTGTTAACTTTTATTGAAGCTCTCAACTTTTGTTAACTTTTTTGGAAGCTGTCAACGTTTGTTAACTTTTTTGAAGCTGTCAACTTTTGTTAACTTTTTTTAAAGCTGTCAACATTATTTGTTAACTGTTTTTGAAGCTGTCAACTTTTGTTAACTTTTTTTAAAGCTGTCAACTTTTGTTTACTTTTTTAAAGCTGTCAACTTTTGTTAACTTTTTTAAAGCTGTCAACTTTTGTTAACTTTTGTTAACTTCTTTTGAAGTTTTGTCTACTTTTTTGAAACTGTCAACTTTTGTTAATTTTTATTGAAGCTGTCAACTTTTGTTAACTTTTTTTGAAGCTGTCAACTTTTGTTAACTGGTTTTGAAGCTGTTAACTTTTGTTAACTTTTTTTGAAGCTGTCAACTTTTGTTAACTTTTTTGAAGCTGTCAACTTTTGTTAACTTTTTTTGAAGCCGTCTACTTTTGCTAACTTTTTTTGAAGCTGTCAACTTTTGTTAACTTTTATTAAAGCTGTCCACTTTTGTTAACTTTTTTTGAAGCTGTCAACTTTTGTTAACTTTTTTTTATGTTTTGTCTTCTTTTTTGAAACTGTCAACTTTTGTGGAAGCTGTCAAGTTTTGTTAACTTTTTTTTTAAAACTGTCAACTTTTGTTAACTTTTTTAAAGCTGTCAACTTTTGTTAACTTCTTTTGAAATTTTGTTAACTTTTTTGAAGCTGTCAACTTTTATTAATTTTTTTTGAAGCTGTCAACGTTTGTTAACTTTTTGAAGCTGTCAACTTTTGTTAACTTTTTTTGAAGCTATCAACGTTTGTTAACTTTTATTGAAACTTTCAACTTTTGTTAACTTTTTTGGAAGCTGTCAACATTTGTTAACTTTGTTGAAGCTCTCAACTTTTGTTAACTTTTTTTAAAGCTGTCAACATTTGTTAACTTTTTTTGAAGCTATCAACTTTTGTTAACTTTTATTGAAGCTGTCAACTTTTGTTAACTTTTTTGGAAGCTGTCAACATTTGTTAACTTTTTTGAAGCTGTCAACTTTTGTTAACTTTTTTTGAAGCTGTCAACTTTTGTTAACTGGTTTTGAAGCTGTCAACATTTGTTAACTTTTTTGAAGCTGTCAACTTTGTTAACTTTTTAAAGCTGTCAACTTTTGCTAACTTTTTTTAAAGCTGTCAACTATTGTTAACTTTTTTAAAGCTCTCAACTTTTGTTAACTTTTTTAAAGCTGTCAACTTTTGTTAACTTTTGTTAACTTCTTTTAAAGTTTTGTTAACTTTTTTAAAGCTGTCAACTTTTGTTAACTTCTTTTGAAGTTTTGTTAACTTTTTTGAAGCTGTCAACTTTTGTTAACTTCTTTTGATGTTTTGTCTTCTTTTTTGAAACTGTCAACTTTTGTGGAAGCTGTCAAGTTTTGTTAACTTTTTTTAAAACTGTCAACTTTTGTTAACTTTTTTAAAGCTGTCAACTTTTGTTAACTTCTTTTAAAATTTTGTTAACTTTTTTGAAGCTGTCAACATTTGTTAACTGTTTGTAAAGCTGTCAACTTTTGTTAACTTTTTTTAAAGCTGTCAACTTTTGTTAACTGGTTTTGAAGCTGTTAACTTTTGTTAACTTTTTTTGAAGCTGTCAACTTTTGTTAACTTTTTTTGGAGCTGTCAACTTTTGTTAACTTTTATTGAAGCTGTCAACTTTTGTTAACTTTTTTGAAAGCTGTCAACATTTGTTAACTTTTCTGAAGCTGTCAACTTTTGTTAACTTTTTTTAAAGCTGTCAACATTTATTAACTGTTTTTGAAGCTGTCAACTTTTGTTAACTTCTTTTGAAGTTTTGTCTACTTTTTTGAAACTGTCAACTTTTGTTAACTTTTATTGAAGCTGTCAATTTTTGTTAACTTTTTTGAAGCTGTAAACTTTTCTTAACTTCTTTTAAAGTAATGTTAATTTTTTTGAAGCTATCAACTTTTGTTAAATTCTTTTGAAGTTTTGTTAATTTTTTTGAAGCTGTCAACTTTTGTTAATTTCTTTTGAAGTTTTGTTAACTATTTTAAAGCTGTAAACTTTTGTCAACTTTTTTGAAGCTGTCAACTTTTGCTAACTTTTTTTGAAGCTGTCAACTTTTGTTAACTTTTTTAAAGCTGTCAACTTTTGTTAACTTTTTTTAACTTCTTTTTAAGTTTTGTTAACTTTTTTAAAGCTGTCAAATTTTGTTAACTTTTTTAAAGCTGTCAACTTTTGTTAACTTTTATTGAGGCTGTCAACTTTTGTTAACTTTTTTTGAAGCTGTCAACTTTTGTTAACTGGTTTTGAAGCTGTTAACTTTTATTAACTTTTTTTGAAGCTGTCAACTTTTGTTAACTTTTTTGAAGCTGTCAACTTCTGTTAACTTTTTTTGAAGCTGTCAACTTTTGTTAACTTTTTTGAAGCTGTCAACTTTTGTTAACTTTTATTAAAGCTGTCCACTTTTGTTAACTTTTTTTGAAGCTGTCAACTTTTGTTAACTTCTTTTGAAACTGTCAACTTTTTTTAACTTTTATTGAAGCTGTCAACTTTCGTTAACTTTTATTGAAGCTGTCAATTTTTGTTAACTATTTTGAAGCTGTCAACTTTTGTTAACTTCTTTTAAAGTTTTGTTAACTTTTTTGAAGCTATCAACTTTTGTTATCTTCTTTTGAAGTTTTGTTAATTTTTTTGAAGCTGTCAACATTTGTTAACTTTTTTGAAGCTGTCAACTTTTGTTAACTTTTTTTAAAGCTGTCAACATTTGTTAACTGTTTGTGAAGCTGTCAACTTTTGTTAACTTTTTTTTAAAGCTGTCAACTTTTGTTAACTTTTTTTAAAGCTGTCAACTTTTGTTAACTGGTTTTGAAGCTGTTAACTTTTGTTAAATTTTTTTGAAGCTGTCAACTTTTGTTAACTTTTATTGAAGCTGTCAACTTTTGTTAACTTTTTTGGAAGCTGTCAACACTTGTTAACTTTTTTGAAGCTGTCAACTTTTGTTAACTTTTTTTGAAGCTGTCAACTTTTGTTAACTTTTATTGAAGCTGTCAACTTTTGTTAACTTTTTTTGAAGCTGTCAACTTTTGTTAACTTATTTGAAGCTGTCAACTTTTGTTAACTTTTTTTGAAGCTGTCAACTTTTGTTAACTTTTTTCAAAGCTGTCAACTTTTGTTAACTTTTATTAAAGCTGTCCACTTTTGTTAACTTTTTTTGAAGCTGTCAACTTTTGTTAACTTCTTTTGAAACTGTCAACTTTTGTTCACTTTTATTAAAGCTGTTAACTTTTGTTAACTTTTATTGAAGCAGTCAATTTTTGTTAACTATTTTGAAGCTGTCAACTTTTGTTAACTTCTTTTGATGTTTTGTCTTCTTTTTTGAAACGGTCAACTGTTGTGGAAGCTGTCAAGTTTTGTTAACTTTTTTTAAAACTGTCAACTTTTGTTAATTTTTTTAAAGCTGTCATCTTTTGTTAACTTCTTTTGAAATTTTGTTAACTTTTTTAAAGCTGTTTACTTTTGTTATTTTTTTTTAAAGCTATCAACTTTAGTTAACTTTTTGAAGCTGGCAACTTTTGTTAATTTTTTTGGAAGCTGTCAACATTTGTTAACTGTTTTTGAAGCTGTCAACTTTTGTTAACTTTTTTTTAAAGCTGTCAACTTTTGTTTACTTTTTTAAAGCTGTCAACTTTTGTTAATTTTTTTTAAAGCTGTCAACTTTTGTTAACTTTTGTTAACTTCTTTTAAAGTTTTGTCTACTTTTTTGAAACTGTCAACTTTTGTTAACTTTTATTGAAGCTGTCAACTTTTGTTAACTTCTTTTGATGTTTTGTCTTCTTTTTTGAAACTGTCAACTTTTGTGGAAGCTGTCAAGTTTTGTTAACTTTTTTTAAAACTGTTAACTTTTGTTAACTTTTTTAAAGCTGTCAACTTTTGTTAACTTCTTTTGAAATTTTGTTAACTTTTTTGAAGCTGTCAACTTTTGTTACTTTTTTTTTAAGCTGTCAACTTTTGCTAACTTTATTGAAGCTGTCAACTTTTGTTAACTTTTTTGGAAGCTGTCAACATTTGATAACTTTTTTGAAGCTGTCAACTTTTGTTAACTTTTTTTAAAGCTGTCAACATTTGTTAACTGTTTTTGAAGCTGTCAACTTTTGTTAACTTTTTTTTAAAGCTGTCAACTTTTGTTTATTTTTTTAAAGCTGTCAACTTTTGTTAACTTTTTTAAAGCTGTCAACTTGTGTTAACTTTTATTGAAGCGGTCAACTTTTGTTAACTTTTTTTGAAGCTGTCAACTTTTGTTAACTTTTTTTGAAGCTGTCAACTTTTGTTAACTTTTTTTGAAGCTGTCAACTTTTGTTAACTTTTATTAAAGCTGCCCACTTTTGTTAACTTTTTTTGAAGCTGTCAACTTTTGTTAACTTTTTTTGAAACTGTCAACTTTTGTTAACTTTTATTGAAGCTGTCAACTTTTGTTAACTTTTATTGAAGCTGTCAACTTTTGTTAACTTTTTTGAAGCTGTCAACTTTTGTTAACATTTTTTGGAGCTGTCAACTTGTGTTAACTTTTTTTTAAAGCTGTCAAATATTGTTAACTTTTTTTAAAGCTGTCAACTTTTGTTAACTGGTTTTGAAGCTGTTAACTTTTGTTAACTTTTTTGAAGCTGTCAACTTTTGTTAACTTTTTTTGAAGTTTTGTTAACTTTTTTGAAGCTGTCAACTTTTGTTAACTTCTTTTGATGTTTTGTCTTCTTTTTTGAAACTGTCAACTTTTGTGGAAGCTGTCAAGTTTTGTTAACTTTTTTTAAAACTGTCAACTTTTGTTAACTTTTTTAAAGCTGTCAACTTTTGTTAATTCTTTTGAAATTTTGTTAACTTTCTTGAAGCTGTCAACATTTGTTAACTGTTTGTGAAGCTGTCAACTTTTATTAACTTTTTTTAAAGCTGTCAACTTTTGTTAACTTTTTTTAAAGCTGTCAACTTTTGTTAACTGGTTTTGAAGCTGTTAACTTTTGTTAACTTTTTTTGAAGCTGTCAACTTTTGTTAACTTTTATTGAAGCTCTCAATTTTTGTTAACTTTTTTGAAGCTGTCAATTTTTTTTAACTTCTTTTAAAGTTATGTTAATTTTTTTGAAGCTATCAACTTTTGTTAAATTCTTTTGAAGTTTTGTTAATTTTTTTGAAGCTGTCAACTTTTGTTTATTTCTTTTGAATTTTTGTTAACTATTTTAAAGCTGTAAACTTTTGTCAACTTTTTTGAAGCTGTCAACTTTTGCTAACTTTTTTTGAAGCTGTCAATTTTTGTTAACTTTTTTAAAGCTGTCAACTTTTGTTAACTTTTTTAAAGCTGTCAACTTTTGTTAACTTTTGTTAACTTCTTTTGAAGTTTTGTCTACTTTTTTGAAACTGTCAACTTTTGTTAACTTTTATTGAGGCTGTCAACTTTTGTTAACTTTTTTTGAAGCTGTCAACTTTTGTTAACTGGTTTTAAAGCTGTTAACTTTTGTTAACTTTTTTTGAAGCTGTCAACTTTTGTTAACTTTTTTGAAGCTGTCAACTTTTGTTAACTTTTTTTGAAGCTGACAACTTTTGTTAACTTTTTTTGAAGCTGTCAACTTTTGTTAACTTTTATTAAAGCTGTCCACTTTTGTTAACTTTTTTTGAAGCTGTCAACTTTTGTTAACTTCTTTTGAAACTGTCAACTTTTTTTAACTTTTATTGAAGCTGTCAACTTTTGTTAACTTTTATTGAAGCTGTCAATTTTTGTTAACTATTTTGAAGCTGTCAACTTTTGTTAACTTCTTTTAAAGTTTTGTTAACTTTTTTGAAGCTATCAACTTTTGTTATCTTCTTTTAAAGTTTTGTTAATTTTTTTGAAGCTGTCAACATTTGTTAACTTTTTTGAAGCTGTCAACTTTTGTTAACTTTTTTTAAAGCTGTCAACATTTGTTAACTGTTTGTGAAGCTGTCAACTTTTGTTAACTTTTTTTTAAAGCTGTCAACTTTTGTTAACTTTTTTTAAAGCTGTCAACTTTTGTTAACTGGTTTTGAAGCTGTTAACTTTTGTTAAATTTTTTTGAAGCTGTCAACTTTTGTTAACTTTTATTGAAGCTGTCAACTTTTGTTAACTTTTTTGGAAGCTGTCAACACTTGTTAACTTTTTTGAAGCTGTCAACTTTTGTTAACTTTTTTTGAAGCTGTCAACTTTTGTTAACTTTTATTGAAGCTGTCAACTTTTGTTAACTTTTTTTGAAGCTGTCAACTTTTGTTAACTTATTTGAAGCTGTCAACTTTTGTTAACTTTTTTTGAAGCTGTCAACTTTTGTTAACTTTTTTCAAAGCTGTCAACTTTTGTTAACTTTTATTAAAGCTGTCCACTTTTGTTAACTTTTTTTGAAGCTGTCAACTTTTGTTAACTTCTTTTGAAACTGTCAACTTTTGTTCACTTTTATTAAAGCTGTTAACTTTTGTTAACTTTTATTGAAGCAGTCAATTTTTGTTAACTATTTTGAAGCTGTCAACTTTTGTTAACTTCTTTTGATGTTTTGTCTTCTTTTTTGAAACGGTCAACTGTTGTGGAAGCTGTCAAGTTTTGTTAACTTTTTTTAAAACTGTCAACTTTTGTTAATTTTTTTAAAGCTGTCATCTTTTGTTAACTTCTTTTGAAATTTTGTTAACTTTTTTGAAGCTGTTTACTTTTGTTATTTTTTTTTAAAGCTATCAACTTTAGTTAACTTTTTGAAGCTGGCAACTTTTGTTAATTTTTTTGGAAGCTGTCAACATTTGTTAACTGTTTTTGAAGCTGTCAACTTTTGTTAACTTTTTTTTAAAGCTGTCAACTTTTGTTTACTTTTTTAAAGCTGTCAACTTTTGTTAACTTTTTTAAAGCTGTCAACTTTTGTTAACTTTTGTTAACTTCTTTTAAAGTTTTGTTTACTTTTTTGAAACTGTCAACTTTTGTTAACTTTTATTGAAGCTGTCAACTTTTGTTAACTTCTTTTGATGTTTTGTCTTCTTTTTTAAAACTGTCAACTTTTGTGGAAGCTGTCAAGTTTTGTTAACTTTTTTTAAAACTGTTAACTTTTGTTAACTTTTTTAAAGCTGTCAACTTTTGTTAACTTCTTTTGAAATTTTGTTAACTTTTTTGAAGCTGTCAACTTTTGTTACTTTTTTTTTAAGCTGTCAACTTTTGCTAACTTTATTGAAGCTGTCAACTTTTGTTAACTTTTTTGGAAGCTGTCAACATTTGATAACTTTTTTGAAGCTGTCAACTTTTGTTAACTTTTTTTAAAGCTGTCAACATTTGTTAACTGTTTTTGAAGCTGTCAACTTTTGTTAACTTTTTTTTAAAGCTGTCAACTTTTGTTTATTTTTTTAAAGCTGTCAACTTTTGTTAACTTTTTTAAAGCTGTCAACTTGTGTTAACTTTTATTGAAGCGGTCAACTTTTGTTAACTTTTTTTGAAGCTGTTAACTTTTGTTATTTTTTTTTGAAGCTGTCAACTTTTGTTAACTTTTTTTGAAGCTGTCAACTTTTGTTAACTTTTATTAAAGCTGTCCACTTTTGTTAACTTTTTTTGAAGCTGTCAACTTTTGTTAACTTTTTTTGAAACTGTCAACTTTTGTTAACTTTTATTGAAGCTGTCAACTTTTGTTAACTTTTATTGAAGCTGTCAACTTTTGTTAACTTTTTTGAAGCTGTCAACTTTTGTTAACATTTTTTGGAGCTGTCAACTTGTGTTAACTTTTTTTTAAAGCTGTCAAATATTGTTAACTTTTTTTAAAGCTGTCAACTTTTGTTAACTGGTTTTGAAGCTGTTAACTTTTGTTAACTTTTTTGAAGCTGTCAACTTTTGTTAACTTTTTTTGGAGCTGTCAACTTTTGTTAACTTTTATTGAAGCTGTCAACATTTGTTAACTTTTTTGAAATCTGTCAACATTTGTTAACTTTTTTGAAGCTGTCAACTTTTGTTAACTTTTTTTAAAGCTGTCAACATTTATTAACTGTTTTTGAAGCTGTCAACTTTTGTTAACTTTTTTTTAAAGCTGTCAACTTTTGTTTACTTTTTTAAAGCTGTCAACTTTTGTTAACTTTTTTAAAGCTGTCAACTTTTGTTAACTTCTTTTAAAGTTTTGTTAACTTTTTTGAAGCTGTCAACTTTTGTTAACTTCTTTTGAAGTTTTGTCTACTTTTTTGAAACTGTCAACTTTTGTTAACTTTTATTGAAGCTGTCAATTTTTGTTAACTTTTTTGAAGCTGTCAACTTTTCTTAACTTCTTTTAAAGTTATGTTAATTTTTTTGAAGCTATCAACTTTTGTTAAATTCTTTTGAAGTTTTGTTAATTTTTTTGAAGCTGTCAACTTTTGTTAACTTTTTTTGAAGCTGTCAACTTTTGTTAACTTTTATTGAAGCTGTCAACTTTTGTTAACTTTTTTTGAAGCTGTCAACTTTTGTTAACTTTTTTGAAGCTGTCAACTTTTGTTAACTTTTTTTGAAGCTGTCAACTTTTGTTAACTTTTTTCGAAGCTGTCAACTTTTGTTAGCTTTTATTAAAGCTGTCCACTTTTGTTAACTTTTTTTGAAGGTGTCAACTTTTGTTAACTTCTTTTGAAACTGTCAACTTTTGTTCACTTTTATTAAAGCTGTTAACTTTTGTTAACTTTTATTGAAGCAGTCAATTTTTGTTAACTATTTTGAAGCTGTCAACTTTTGTTAACTTCTTTTGATGTTTTGTCTTCTTTTTTGAAACGGTCAACTGTTGTGGAAGCTGTCAAGTTTTGTTAACTTTTTTTAAAACTGTCAACTTTTGTTAACTTTTTTAAAGCTGTCATCTTTTGTTAACTTCTTTTGAAATTTTGTTAACTTTTTTGAAGCTGTTTACTTTTGTTAATTTTTTTTAAAGCTATCAACTTTAGTTAACTTTTTGAAGCTGGCAACTTTTGTTAACTTTTTTTGAAGCTATCAACTTTTGTTAACTTTTATTGAAGCTGTCAACTTTTGTTAACTTTTTTGGAAGCTGTCAACATTTGTTAACTGTTTTTGAAGCTGTCAACTTTTGTTAACTTTTTTTTAAAGCTGTCAACTTTTGTTTACTTTTTTAAAGCTGTCAACTTTTGTTAACTTTTTTAAAGCTGTCAACTTTTGTTAACTTTTGTTAACTTCTTTTAAAGTTTTGTCTACTTTTTTGAAACTGTCAACTTTTGTTAACTTTTATTGAAGCTGTCAACTTTTGTTAACTTCTTTTGATGTTTTGTCTTCTTTTTTGAAACTGTCAACTTTTGTGGAAGCTGTCAAGTTTTGTTAACTTTTTTTAAAACTGTTAACTTTTGTTAACTTTTTTAAAGCTGTCAACTTTTGTTAACTTCTTTTGAAATTTTGTTAACTTTTTTGAAGCTGTCAACTTTTGTTACTTTTTTTTTAAGCTGTCAACTTTTGCTAACTTTATTGAAGCTGTCAACTTTTGTTAACTTTTTTGGAAGCTGTCAACATTTGATAACTTTTTTGAAGCTGTCAACTTTTGTTAACTTTTTTTAAAGCTGTCAACATTTGTTAACTGTTTTTGAAGCTGTCAACTTTTGTTAACTTTTTTTTAAAGCTGTCAACTTTTGTTTATTTTTTTAAAGCTGTCAACTTTTGTTAACTTTTTTAAAGCTGTCAACTTGTGTTAACTTTTATTGAAGCGGTCAACTTTTGTTAACTTTTTTTGAAGCTGTCAACTTTTGTTAACTTTTTTTGAAGCTGTCAACTTTTGTTAACTTTTTTTGAAGCTGTCAACTTTTGTTAACTTTTATTAAAGCTGTCCACTTTTGTTAACTTTTTTTGAAGCTGTCAACTTTTGTTAACTTTTTTTGAAACTGTCAACTTTTGTTAACTTTTATTGAAGCTGTCAACTTTTGTTAACTTTTATTGAAGCTGTCAACTTTTGTTAACTTTTTTGAAGCTGTCAACTTGTGTTAACTTTTTTTTAAAGCTGTCAAATATTGTTAACTTTTTTTAAAGCTGTCAACTTTTGTTAACTGGTTTTGAAGCTGTTAACTTTTGTTAACTTTTTTGAAGCTGTCAACTTTTGTTAACTTTTTTTGGAGCTGTCAACTTTTGTTAACTTTTATTGAAGCTGTCAACTTTTGTTAACTTTTTTGAAATCTGTCAACATTTGTTAACTTTTTTGAAGCTGTCAACTTTTGTTAACTTTTTTTAAAGCTGTCAACATTTATTAACTGTTTTTGAAGCTGTCAACTTTTGTTAACTTTTTTTTAAAGCTGTCAACTTTTGTTTACTTTTTTAAAGCTGTCAACTTTTGTTAACTTTTTTAAAGCTGTCAACTTTTGTTAACTTCTTTTGAAGTTTTGTTAACTTTTTTGAAGCTGTCAACTTTTGTTAACTTTTTTGAAGCTGTCAACTTTTGTTAACTTCTTTTGAAGTTTTGTCTACTTTTTTGAAACTGTCAACTTTTGTTAACCTTTATTGAAGCTGTCAATTTTTGTTAACTTTTTTGAAGCTGTCAACTTTTCTTAACTTCTTTTAAAGTTATGTTAATTTTTTTGAAGCTATCAACTTTTGTTAAATTCTTTTGAAGTTTTGTTAATTTTTTTGAAGCTGTCATCTTTTGTTAATTTCTTTTGAAGTTTTGTTAACTATTTTAAAGCTGTAAACTTTTGTCAACTTTTTTGAAGCTGTCAACTTTTGCTAACTTTTTTTGAAGCTGTCAACTTTTGCTAACTTTTTTTGAAGCTGTCAACTTTTGTTAACTTTTTTTAAAACTGTTAACTTTTGTTAACTTTTTTAAAGCTGTCAACTTTTGTTAACTTCTTTTGAAATTTTGTTAACTTTTTTGAAGCTGTCAACTTTTGTTACTTTTTTTTTAAGCTGTCAACTTTTGCTAACTTTATTGAAGCTGTCAACTTTTGTTAACTTTTTTGGAAGCTGTCAACATTTGATAACTTTTTTGAAGCTGTCAACTTTTGTTAACTTTTTTTAAAGCTGTCAACATTTGTTAACTGTTTTTGAAGCTGTCAACTTTTGTTAACTTTTTTTTAAAGCTGTCAACTTTTGTTTATTTTTTTAAAGCTGTCAACTTTTGTTAACTTTTTTAAAGCTGTCAACTTGTGTTAACTTTTATTGAAGCGGTCAACTTTTGTTAACTTTTTTTGAAGCTGTCAACTTTTGTTAACTTTTTTTAAAGCTGTCAACTTTTGTTAACTTTTTTTGAAGCTGTCAACTTTTGTTAACTTTTATTAAAGCTGTCCACTTTTGTTAACTTTTTTTGAAGCTGTCAACTTTTGTTAACTTTTTTTGAAACTGTCAACTTTTGTTAACTTTTATTGAAGCTGTCAACTTTTGTTAACTTTTATTGAAGCTGTCAACTTTTGTTAACTTTTTTGAAGCTGTCAACTTTTGTTAACATTTTTTGGAGCTGTCAACTTGTGTTAACTTTTTTTTAAAGCTGTCAAATATTGTTAACTTTTTTTAAAGCTGTCAACTTTTGTTAACTGGTTTTGAAGCTGTTAACTTTTGTTAACTTTTTTGAAGCTGTCAACTTTTGTTAACTTTTTTTGGAGCTGTCACCTTTTGTTAACTTTTATTGAAGCTGTCAACTTTTGTTAACTTTTTTGAAATCTGTCAACATTTGTTAACTTTTTTGAAGCTGTCAACTTTTGTTAACTTTTTTTAATCTGTCAACATTTATTAACTGTTTTTGAAGCTGTCAACTTTTGTTAACTTTTTTTTAAAGCTGTCAACTTTTGTTTACTTTTTTAAAGCTGTCAACTTTTGTTAACTTTTTTAAAGCTGTCAACTTTTGTTAACTTCTTTTGAAGTTTTGTTAACTTTTTTGAAGCTGTCAACTTTTGTTAACTTCTTTTGAAGTTTTGTCTACCTTTTTGAAACTGTCAACTTTTGTTAACTTTTATTGAAGCTGTCAATTTTTGTTAACTTTTTTGAAGCTGTCAACTTTTCTTAACTTCTTTTAAAGTTATGTTAATTTTTTTGAAGCTATCAACTTTTGTTAAATTCTTTTGAAGTTTTATTAATTTTTTTGAAGCTGTCAACTTTTGTTAATTTCTTTTGAAGTTTTGTTAACTATTTTAAAGCTGTAAACTTTTGTCAACTTTTTTGAAGCTGTCAACTTTTGCTAACTTTTTTTGAAGCTGTCAACTTTTGTTAACTTTTTTTAAGCTGTCAACTTTTGTTAACTTTTTTTAACTTCTTTTGAAGTTTTGTTAACTTTTATAAAGCTGTCAAGTTTTGTTAACTTTTTTAAAGCTATCAACTTTTGTTAACTTTTTTTAACTTCTTTTGAAGTTTGGTTAACTTTTTTGAAGCTGTCAACTTTTGCTAACTTCTTTTGAAGTTTTGTCTACTTTTATTGAAGCTGTCAATTTTTGTTAACTTTTTTGAAGCTGTCAACTTTTGTTAACTTCTTTTGAAGTTTTGTTAATTTTTTTAAAGCTATCAACTTTTGTTAAATTCTTTTGAAGTTTTGTTAATTTTTTTGAAGCTGTCAACTTTTGTTAACTTTTTTTGAAGTTTTGTTAACTATTTTAAAGCTGTCAACTTTTGTCAACTTTTTTGAAGCTGTCAACTTTTGCTAACTTTTTTGGAAACTGTCAACATTTGTTAACTTTTTTGAAGCTGTCAACTTTTGTTAACTTTTTTTAAAGCTGTCAACATTTGTTAACTGTTTTTGAAGCTGTCAACTTTTGTTAACTGTTTTTTAAAGCTGTCAAATTTTGTTTACTTTTTTAAAGCTGTCAACTTTTGTTAACTTTTTTAAAGCTGTCAACTTTTGTTAACTTTTGTTAACTTCTTTTGAAGTTTTGTCTACTTTTTTGAAACTGTCAACTTTTGTTAACTTTTATTGAAGCTGTCAACTTTTGTTAACTTTTTTTGAAGTTGTCAAATTTTGTTAACTGGTTTTGAAGCTGTCAACTTTTGTTAACTTTTTTTGAAGCTGTCAACTTTTGTTAACTTTTTTGAAGCTGTCAACTTTTGTTAACTTTTTTTGAAGCTGTCAACTTTTGTTAACTTTTTTTAAAGCTGTCAACTTTTGTTAATTTTTATTAAAGCTGTCCACTTTTGTTAACTTTTTTTAAAGCTGTCAACTTTTGTTAACTTCTTTTGAAGCTGTCAACTTTTGTTAACTTTTTTTAAAGCTGTCAACATTTGTTAACTGTTTTTGAAGCTGTCAACTTTTGTTAACTTTTTTTTAAAGCTGTCAACTTTTGTTTACTTTTTTAAAGCTGTCAACTTTTGTAAACTTTTTTAAAGCTGTCAACTTTTGTTAACTTTTGTTAACTTCTTTTGAAGTTTTGTCTACTTTTTTGAAACTGTCAACTTTTGTTAACTTTTATTGAAGCTGTCAATTTTTGTTAACTTCTTTTCATGTTTTGTCTTCTTTTTTGAAACTGTCAACTTTTGTGGAAGCTGTCAAGTTTTGTTAACTTTTTTTAAAACTGTCAACTTTTGTTAACTTTTTTAAAGCTGTCAACTTTTGTTAACTTCTTTTGAAATTTTGTTAACTTTTTTGAAGCTGTCAACTTTTGTTACTTTTTTTTAAAGCTGTCAACTTTTGTTAACTTTTATTGAAGCTGTCAACTTTTGTTAACTTTTTTTGAAGCTGTCAACTTTTGTTAACTTTTTTGAAGCTGTCAACTTTTGTTAACTTTTTAAAGCTGTCAACTTTTGTTAACTTTTTTCGAAGCTGTCAACTTTTGTTAACTTTTATTAAAGCTGTCCACTTTTGTTAACTTTTTTTGAAGCTGTAAACTTTTGTTAACTTCTTTTGAAACTGTCAACTTTTGTTCACTTTTATTAAAGCTGTTAACTTTTGTTAACTTTTATTGAAGCAGTCAATTTTTGTTAACTATTTTGAAGCTGTCAACTTTTGTTAACTTCTTTTGATGTTTTGTCTTCTTTTTTGAAACGGTCAACTGTTGTGGAAGCTGTCAAGTTTTGTTAACTTTTTTTAAAACTGTCAACTTTTGTTAACTTTTTTAAAGCTGTCAACTTTTGTTAACTTCTTTTGAAATTTTGTTAACTTTTTTGAAGCTGTCAACTTTTGTTAATTTTTTTGAAGCTATCAACTTTTGTTAACTTTTTGAAGCTGTCAACTTTTGTTAACTTTTTTTGAAGCTATCAACTTTTGTTAACTTTTATTGAAGCTGTCAACTTTTGTTAACTTTTTTGGAAGCTGTCAACATTTGTTAACTTTTTTGAAGCTGTCAACTTTTGTTAACTTTTTTTAAAGCTGTCAACATTTGTTAACTGTTTTTGAAGCTGTCAACTTTTGTTAACTTTTTTTTAAAGCTGTCAACTTTTGTTTACTTTTTTAAAGCTGTCAACTTTTGTAAACTTTTTTAAAGCTGTCAACTTTTGTTAACTTTTGTTAACTTCTTTTGAAGTTTTGTCTACTTTTTTGAAACTGTCAACTTTTGTTAACTTTTATTGAAGCTGTCAATTTTTGTTAACTTCTTTTGATGTTTTGTCTTCTTTTTTGAAACTGTCAACTTTTGTGGAAGCTGTCAAGTTTTGTTAACTTTTTTTAAAACTGTCAACTTTTGTTAACTTTTTTAAAGCTGTCAACTTTTGTTAACTTCTTTTGAAATTTTGTTAACTTTTTTGAAGCTGTCAACTTTTGTTACTTTTTTTTAAGCTGTCAACTTTTGTTAACTTTTTGAAGCTGTCAACTTTTGTTAACTTTTTTTAAAGCTATCAACTTTTGTTAACTTTATTGAAGCTGTCAACTTTTGTTAACTTTTTTGGAAGGTGTCAACATTTGTTAACTTTTTTGAAGCTGTCAACTTTTGTTAACTTTTTTTTAAAGCTGTCAACTTTTGTTTATTTTTTTAAAGCTGTCAACTTTTGTTAACTTTTTAAAAGCTGTCAACTTGTGTTAACTTTTATTGAAGCGGTCAACTTTTGTTAACTTTTTTTAAAGCTGTCAACTTTTGTTAACTGGTTTTGAAGCTGTTAACTTTTGTTAACTTTTTTTGAAGCTGTCAACTTTTGTTAACTTTTTTGAAGCTGTCAACTTTTGTTAACTTTTTTTGAAGCTGTCAACTTTTGTTAACTTTTTTTGAAGCTGTCAACTTTTGTTAACTTTTATTAAAGCTGTCCACTTTTGTTAACTTTTTTTGAAGCTGTCAACTTTTGTTAACTGGTTTTGAAGATGTTAACTTTTGTTAACTTTTATTGAAGCTGTCAACTTTTGTTAACTTTTTTGAAGCTGTCAACTTTTGTTAACATTTTTTGGAGCTGTCAACTTTTGTTAACTTTTATTGAAGCTGTCAACTTTTGTTAACTTTTTGCGAAGCTCTCAACATTTGTTAACTTTTTTAAAGCTGTCAACTTTTGTTAACTTTTTTTAATGCTGTCAACATTTGTTAACTGTTTGTGAAGCTGTCAACTTTTGTTAACTTTTTTTTAAAGCTGTCAACTATTGTTAACTTTTTTTAAAGCTGTCAACTTTTGTTAACTGGTTTTGAAGCTGTTAGCTTTTGTTAACTTTTTTTGAAGCTGTCAACTTTTGTTAACTTTTTTTGGAGCTGTCAACTTTTGTTAACTTTTATTGAAGCTGTCAACTTTTGTTAACTTTTTTGCAGCTGTCAACTTTTGTTAACTTTTATTGAAGCTCTCAATTTTTGTTAACTTTTTTGAAGCTGTCAACTTTTCTTAACTTCTTTTAAAGTTATGTTAATTTTTTTGAAGCTATCAACTTTTGTTAAATTCTTTTGAAGTTTTGTTAACTTTTTTGAAGCTGTCAACTTTTGTTAACTTCTTTTGATGTTTTGTCTTCTTTTTTGAAACTGTCAACTTTTGTGGAAGCTGTCAAGTTTTGTTAACTTTTTTTAAAACTGTCAACTTTTGTTAACTTTTTTAAAGCTGTCAACTTTTGTTAACTTCTTTTGAAATTTTGTTAACTTAATTGAAGCTGTCAACTTTTGTTAACTTTTTTGGAAGGTGTCAACATTTGTTAAATTTTTTGAAGCTGTCAACTTTTGTTAACTTTTTTTTAAAGCTGTCAACTTTTGTTTATTTTTTTAAAGCTGTCAACTTTTGTTAACTTTTTAAAAGCTGTCAACTTGTGTTAACTTTTATTGAAGCGGTCAACTTTTGTTAACTTTTTTTAAAGCTGTCAACTTTTGTTAACTGGTTTTGAAGCTGTTAACTTTTGTTAACTTTTTTTGAAGCTGTCAACTTTTGTTAACTTTTTTGAAGCTGTCAACTTTTGTTAACTTTTTTTGAAGCTGTCAACTTTTGTTAACTTTTTTTGAAGCTGTCAACTTTTGTTAACTTTTATTAAAGCTGTCCACTTTTGTTAACTTTTTTTGAAGCTGTCAACTTTTGTTAACTGGTTTTGAAGCTGTTAACTTTTGTTAACTTTTACTGAAGCTGTCAACTTTTGATAACTTTTTTGAAGCTGTCAACTTTTGTTAACATTTTTTGGAGCTGTCAACTTTTGTTAACTTTTATTGAAGCTGTCAACTTTTGTTAACTTTTTGCGAAGCTCTCAACATTTGTTAACTTTTTTAAAGCTGTCAACTTTTGTTAACTTTTTTTAATGCTGTCAACATTTGTTAACTGTTTGTGAAGCTGTCAACTTTTGTTAACTTTTTTTTAAAGCTGTCAACTATTGTTAACTTTTTTTAAAGCTGTCAACTTTTGTTAACTGGTTTTGAAGCTGTTAGCTTTTGTTAACTTTTTTTGAAGCTGTCAACTTTTGTTAACTTTTTTTGGAGCTGTCAACTTTTGTTAACTTTTATTGAAGCTGTCAACTTTTGTTAACTTTTTTGAAAGCTGTCAACATTTGTTAACTTTTTTGCAGCTGTCAACTTTTGTTAACTTTTATTGAAGCTCTCAATTTTTGTTAACTTTTTTGAAGCTGTCAACTTTTCTTAACTTCTTTTAAAGTTATGTTAATTTTTTTGAAGCTATCAACTTTTGTTAAATTCTTTTGAAGTTTTGTTAACTTTTTTGAAGCTGTCAACTTTTGTTAACTTCTTTTGATGTTTTGTCTTCTTTTTTGAAACTGTCAACTTTTGTGGAAGCTGTCAAGTTTTGTTAACTTTTTTTAAAACTGTCAACTTTTGTTAACTTTTTTAAAGCTGTCAACTTTTGTTAACTTCTTTTGAAATTTTGTTAACTTTCTTGAAGCTGTCAACATTTGTTAACTGTTTGTGAAGCTGTCAACTTTTGTTAACTTTTTTTAAAGCTGTCAACTTTTGTTAACTTTTTTTAAAGCTGTCAACTTTTGTTAACTGGTTTTGAAGCTGTTAACTTTTGTTAACTTTTTTTGAAGCTGTCAACTTTTGTTAACTTTTATTGAAGCTCTCAATTTTTGTTAACTTTTTTGAAGCTGTCAACTTTTCTTAACTTCTTTTAAAGTTATGTTAATTTTTTTGAAGCTATCAACTTTTGTTAAATTCTTTTGAAGTTTTGCTAATTTTTTTGAAGCTGTCAACTTTTGTTAATTTCTTTTGAAGTTTTGTTAACTATTTTAAAGCTGTAAACTTTTGTCAACTTTTTTGAAGCTGTCAACTTTTGCTAACTTTTTTTGAAGCTGTCAACTTTTGTTAACTTTTTTAAAGCTGTCAACTTTTGTTAACTTTTTTAAAGCTGTCAACTTTTGTTAACTTTTGTTAACTTCTTTTGAAGTTTTGTCTACTTTTTTGAAACTGTCAACTTTTGTTAACTTTTATTGAAGCTGTCAACTTTTGTTAACTTTTTTGGAAGCTGTCAACGTTTGTTAACTTTTTTGAAGCTGTCAACTTTTGTTAACTTTTTTTAAAGCTGTCAACATTATTTGTTAACTGTTTTTGAAGCTGTCAACTTTTGTTAACTTTTTTTTAAAGCTGTCAACTTTTGTTTACTTTTTTAAAGATGTCAACTTTTGTTAACTTTTTTAAAGCTGTCAACTTTTGTTAACTTTTGTTAACTTCTTTTGAAGTTTTGTCTACTTTTTTGAAACTGTCAACTTTTGTTAATTTTTATTGAAGCTGTCAACTTTTGTTAACTTTTTTTGAAGCTGTCAACTTTTGTTAACTGGTTTTGAAGCTGTTAACTTTTGTTAACTTTTTTTGAAGCTGTCAACTTTTGTTAACTTTTTTGAAGCTGTCAACTTTTGTTAACTTTTTTTGAAGCCGTCAACTTTTGTTAACTTTTTTTGAAGCTGTCAACTTTTGTTAACTTTTATTAAAGCTGTCCACTTTTGTTAACTTTTTTTGAAGCTGTCAACTTTTGTTAACTTCTTTTGATGTTTTGTCTTCTTTTTTAAAACTGTCAACTTTTGTGGAAGCTGTCAAGTTTTGTTAACTTTTTTTAAAACTGTCAACTTTTGTTAACTTTTTTAAAGCTGTCAACTTTTGTTAACTTCTTTTTATGTTTTGTCTTCTTTTTTGAAACTGTCAACTTTTGTGGAAGCTGTCAAGTTTTGTTAACTTTTTTTTAAAACTGTCAACATTTGTTAACTTTTTTAAAGCTGTCAACTTTTGTTAACTTCTTTTGAAATTTTGTTAACTTTTTTGAAGCTGTCAACTTTTATTAATTTTTTTTGAAGCTGTCAACTTTCGTTAACTTTTTGAAGCTGTCAACTTTTGTTAACTTTTTTTGAAGCTATCAACTTTTGTTAACTTTTATTGAAGCTGTCAACTTTTGTTAACTTTTTTGGAAGCTGTTAACATTTGTTAACTTTTTTGAAGCTGTCAACTTTTGTTAACTTTTTTTAAAGCTGTCAACATTTGTTAACTTTTTTTGAAGCTATCAACTTTTGTTAACTTTTATTGAAGCTGTCAACTTTTGTTAACTTTTTTGGAAGCTGTCAACATTTGTTAACTTTTTTGAAGCTGTCAACTTTTGTTAACTGGTTTTGAAGCTGTCAACATTTGTTAACTTTTTTGAAGCTGTCAACTTTGTTAAATTTTTTAAAGCTGTCAACTTTTGCTACCTTTTTTGGAAGCTGTCTACTATTGTTAACTTTTTTAAAGCTCTCAACTTTTGTTAAATTTTTTAAAGCTGTCAACTTTTGTTAACTTTTGTTAACTTCTTTTAAAGTTTTGTTAACTTTTTTAAAGCTGTCAACTTTTGTTAACTTCTTTTGAAGTTATGTTAACTTTTTTGAAGCTGTCAACTTTTGTTAACTTCTTTTGATGTTTTGTCTTCTTTTTTGAAACTGTCAACTTTTGTGGAAGCTGTCAAGTTTTGTTAACTTTTTTTAAAACTGTCAACTTTTGTTAACTTTTTTAAAGCTGTCAACTTTTGTTAACTTCTTTTGAAATTTTGTTAACTTTCTTGAAGCTGTCAACATTTGTTAACTGTTTGTGAAGCTGTCAACTTTTGTTAACTTTTTTTAAAGCTGTCAACTTTTGTTAACTTTTTTTAAAGCTGTCAACTTTTGTTAACTGGTTTTGAAGCTGTTAACTTTTGTTAACTTTTTTTGAAGCTGTCAACTTTTGTTAACTTTTATTGAAGCTCTCAATTTTTGTTAACTTTTTTGAAGCTGTCAACTTTTCTTAACTTCTTTTAAAGTTATGTTAATTTTTTTGAAGCTATTAACTTTTGTTAAATTCTTCTGAAGTTTTGTTAATTTTTTTGAAGCTGTCAACTTTTGTTAATTTCTTTTGAAGTTTTGTTAACTATTTTAAAGCTGTAAACTTTTGTCAACTTTTTTGAAGCTGTCAACTTTTGCTAACTTTTTTTGAAGCTGTCAACTTTTGTTAACTTTTTTAAAGCTGTCAACTTTTGTTAACTTTTTTAAAGCTGTCAACTTTTGTTAACTTTTGTTAACTTCTTTTGAAGTTTTGTCTACTTTTTTGAAACTGTCAACTTTTGTTAACTTTTATTGAGGCTGTCAACTTTTGTTAACTTTTTTTGAAGCTGTCAACTTTTGTTAACTGGTTTTAAAGCTGTTAACTTTTGTTAACTTTTTGTGAAGCTGTCAACTTTTGTTAACTTTTTTGAAGCTGTCAACTTTTGTTAACTTTTTTTGAAGCTGACAACTTTTGTTAACTTTTTTTGAAGCTGTCAACTTTTGTTAACTTTTATTAAAGCTGTCCACTTTTGTTAACTTTTTTTGAAGCTGTCAACTTTTGTTAACTTCTTTGGAAACTGTCAACTTTTTTTAACTTTTATTGAAGCTGTCAACTTTTGTTAACTTTTATTGAAGCTGTCAATTTTTGTTAACTATTTTGAAGCTGTCAACTTTTGTTAACTTCTTTTAAAGTTTTGTTAACTTTTTTGAAGCTATCAACTTTTGTTATCTTCTTTTGAAGTTTTGTTAATTTTTTTGAAGCTGTCAACATTTGTTAATTTTTTTGAAGGTGTCAACTTTTGTTAACTTTTTTTAAAGCTGTCAACATTTGTTAACTGTTTGTGAAGCTGTCAACTTTTGTTAACTTTTTTTTAAAGCTGTCAACTTTTGTTAACTTTTTTTAAAGCTGTCAACTTTTGTTAACTGGTTTTGAAGCTGTTAACTTTTGTTAAATTTTTTTGAAGCTGTCAACTTTTGTTAACTTTTATTGAAGCTGTCAACTTTTGTTAACTTTTTTGGAAGCTGTCAACACTTGTTAACTTTTTTGAAGCTGTCAACTTTTGTTAACTTTTTTTGAAGCTGTCAACTTTTGTTAACTTTTATTGAAGCTGTCAACTTTTGTTAACTTTTTTTGAAGCTGTCAACTTTTGTTAACTTTTTTGAAGCTGTCAACTTTTGTTAACTTTTTTTGAAGCTGTCAACTTTTGTTAACTTTTTTCGAAGCTGTTAACTTTTGTTAACTTTTATTAAAGCTGTCCACTTTTGTTAACTTTTTTTGAAGCTGTCAACTTTTGTTAACTTCTTTTGAAACTGTCAACTTTTGTTCACTTTTATTAAAGCTGTTAACTTTTGTTAACTTTTATTGAAGCAGTCAATTTTTGTTAACTATTTTGAAGCTGTCAACTTTTGTTAACTTCTTTTGATGTTTTGTCTTCTTTTTTGAAACGGTCAACTGTTGTGGAAGCTGTCAAGTTTTGTTAACTTTTTTTAAAACTGTCAACTTTTGTTAACTTTTTTAAAGCTGTCATCTTTTGTTAACTTCTTTTGAAATTTTGTTAACTTTTTTGAAGCTGTTTACTTTTGTTAATTTTTTTTAAAGCTATCAACTTTAGTTAACTTTTTGAAGCTGGCAACTTTTGTTAACTTTTTTTGAAGCTATCAACTTTTGTTAACTTTTATTGAAGCTGTCAACTTTTGTTAACTTTTTTGGAAGCTGTCAACATTTGTTAACTGTTTTTGAAGCTGTCAACTTTTGTTAACTTTTTTTTAAAGCTGTCAACTTTTGTTTACTTTTTTAAAGCTGTCAACTTTTGTTAACTTTCTTAAAGCTGTCAACTTTTGTTAACTTTTGTTAACTTCTTTTAAAGTTTTGTCTACTTTTTTGAAACTGTCAACTTTTGTTATTTTTTATTGAAGCTGTCAACTTTTGTTAACTTCTTTTGATGTTTTGTCTTCTTTTTTAAAACTGTCAACTTTTGTGGAAGCTGTCAAGTTTTGTTAACTTTTTTTAAAACTGTTAACTTTTGTTAACTTCTTTTCAAATTTTGTTAACTTTTTTGAAGCTGTCAACTTTTGTTACTTTTTTTTTAAGCTGTCAACTTCTGCTAACTTTATTGAAGCTGTCAACTTTTGTTAACTTTTTTGGAAGCTGTCAACATTTGATAACTTTTTTGAAGCTGTCAACTTTTGTTAACTTTTTTTAAAGCTGTCAACATTTGTTAACTGTTTTTGAAGCTGTCAACTTTTGTTAACTTTTTTTTAAAGCTGTCAACTTTTGTTTATTTTTTTAAAGCTGTCAACTTTTGTTAACTTTTTTAAAGCTGTCAACTTGTGTTAACTTTTATTGAAGCGGTCAACTTTTGTTAACTTTTTTTGATGCTGTCAACTTTTGTTAACTTTTTTTGAAGCTGTCAACTTTTGTTAACTTTTTTTGAAGCTGTCAACTTTTGTTAACTTTTATTAAAGCTGTCCACTTTTGTTAACTTTTTTTGAAGCTGTCAACTTTTGTTAACTTTTTTTGAAACTGTCAACTTTTGTTAACTTTTATTGAAGCTGTCAACTTTTGTTAACTTTTATTGAAGCTGTCAACTTTTGCTAACTTTTTTGAAGCTGTCAACTTTTGTTAACATTTTTTGGAGCTGTCAACTTGTGTTAACTTTTTTTTAAAGCTGTCAAATATTGTTAACTTTTTTTAAAGCTGTCAACTTTTGTTAACTGGTTTTGAAGCTGTTAACTTTTGTTAACTTTTTTGAAGCTGTCAACTTTTGTTAACTTTTTTTGGAGCTGTCAACTTTTGTTAACTTTTATTGAAGCTGTCAACTTTTGTTAACTTTTTTGAAATCTGTCAACATTTGTTAACTTTTTTGAAGCTGTCAACTTTTGTTAACTTTTTTTAAAGCTGTCAACATTTATTAACTGTTTTTGAAGCTGTCAACTTTTGTTAACTTTTTTTTAAAGCTGTCAACTTTTGTTTACTTTTTTAAAGCTGTCAACTTTTGTTAACTTTTTTAAAGCTGTCAACTTTTGTTAACTTCTTTTGAAGTTTTGTTAACTTTTTTGAAGCTGTCAACTTTTGTTAACTTCTTTTGAAGTTTTGTCTACTTTTTTGAAACTGTCAACTTTTGTTAACTTTTATTGAAGCTGTCAATTTTTGTTAACTTTTTTGAAGCTGTCAACTTTTCTTAACTTCTTTTAAAGTTATGTTAATTTTTTTGAAGCTATCAACTTTTGTTAAATTCTTTTGAAGTTTTGTTAATTTTTTTGAAGCTGTCAACTTTTGTTAATTTCTTTTGAAGTTTTGTTAACTATTTTAAAGCTGTAAACTTTTGTCAACTTTTTTGAAGCTGTCAACTTTTGCTAACTTTTTTTGAAACTGTCAACATTTGTTAACTTTTTTGAAGCTGTCAACTTTTGTTAACTTTTTTTAAAGCTGTCAACATTTGTTAACTGTTTTTGAAGCTGTCAACTTTTGTTAACTTTTTTTTAAAGCTGTCAAATTTTGTTAACTTTTTTAAAGCTGTCAACTTTTGTTAACTTCTTTTGAAGTTTTGTCTACTTTTTTGAAACTGTCAACTTTTGTTAACTTTTATTGAAGCTGTCAACTTTTGTTAACTTTTTTTGAAGCTGTCAACTTTTGTTAACTTTTTTAAAGCTGTCAACTTTTGTTAACTTTTTTTGAAGCTGTCAACTTTTGTTAACTTTTTTTAAAGCTGTCAACTTTTGTTAACTTTTATTAAAGCTGTCCACTTTTGTTAACTTTTTTTAAAGCTGTCAACTTTTGTTAACTTCTTTTGAAACTGTCAACTTTTGTTAACTTTTATTGAAGCTGTCAACTTTTGTTAACTTCTTTTGATGTTTTGTCTTCTTTTTTGAAACTGTCAACTTTTGTGGAAGCTGTCAAGTTTGGTTAACTTTTTTTAAAACTGTCAACTTTTGTTAACTTCTTTTGATGTTTTGTCTTCTTTTTTAAAGCTGTCAACTTTTGTTAACTTTTTGAAGCTGTCAACTTTTGTTAACTTTTTTTGAAGCTATCAACTTTTGTTAACTTTTATTGAAGCTGTCAACTTTTGTTAACTTTTTTGGAAGCTGTCAACGTTTGTTAACTTTTTTGAAGCTGTCAACTTTTGTTAACTTTTTTTAAAGCTGTCAACATTATTTGTTAACTGTTTTTGAAGCTGTCAACTTTTGTTAACTTTTTTTTAAAGCTGTCAACTTTTGTTTACTTTTTTAAAGCTGTCAACTTTTGTTAACTTTTTTAAAGCTGTCAACTTTTGTTAACTTTTGTTAACTTCTTTTGAAGTTTTGTCTACTTTTTTGAAACTGTCAGCTTTTGTTAATTTTTATTGAAGCTGTCAATTTTTGTTAACTTTTTTTGAAGCTGTCAACTTTTGTTAACTGGTTTTGAAGCTGTTAACTTTTGCTAACTTTTTTTGAAGCTGTCAACTTTTGTTAACTTTTTTGAAGCTGTCAACTTTTGTTAACTTTTTTTGAAGCCGTCAACTTTTGTTAACTTTTTTTGAAGCTGTCAACTTTTGTTAACTTTTATTAAAGCTGTCCACTTTTGTTAACTTTTTTTGAAGCTGTCAACTTTTGTTAACTTTTTTTGATGTTTTGTCTTCTTTTTTAAAACTGTCAACTTTTGTGGAAGCTGTCAAGTTTTGTTAACTTTTTTTAAAACTGTCAACTTTTGTTAACTTTTTTAAAGCTGTCAACTTTTGTTAACTTCTTTTTATGTTTTGTCTTCTTTTTTGAAACTGTCAACTTTTGTGGAAGCTGTCAAGTTTTGTTAACTTTTTTTTAAAACTGTCAACTTTTGTTAACTTTTTTAAAGCTGTCAACTTTTGTTAACTTCTTTTGAAATTTTGTTAACTTTTTTGAAGCTGTCAACTTTTATTAATTTTTTTGAAGCTGTCAACTTTTGTTAACTTTTTGAAGCTGTCAACTTTTGTTAACTTTTTTTGAAGCTATCAACGTTTGTTAACTTTTATTGAAGCTTTCAACTTTTGTTAACTTTTTTGGAAGCTGTCAACATTTGTTAACTTTTTTGAAGCTGTCAACTTTTGTTAACTTTTTTTAAAGCTGTCAACATTTGTTAACTTATTTTGAAGCTATCAACTTTTGTTAACTTTTATTGAAGCTGTCAACTTTTGTTAACTTTTTTGGAAGCTGTCAACATTTGTTAACTTTTTTGAAGCTGTCAACTTTTGTTAACTTTTTTTGAAGCTGTCAACTTTTGTTAACTGGTTTTGAAGCTGTCAACATTTGTTAACTTTTTTGAAGCTGTCAACTTTGTTAACTTTTTTAAAGCTGTCAACTTTTGCTAACTTTTTTTAAAGCTGTCAACTATTGTTAACTTTTTTAAAGCTCTCAACTTTTGTCAACTTTTTTAAAGCTGTCAACTTTTGTTAACTTTTGTTAACTTCTTTTAAAGTTTTGTTAACTTTTTTAAAGCTGTCAACTTTTGTTAACTTCTTTTGAAGTTTTGTTAACTTTTTTGAAGCTGTCAACTTTTGTTAACTTCTTTTGATGTTTTGTCTTCTTTTTTGAAACTGTCAACTTTTGTGGAAGCTGTCAAGTTTTGTTAACTTTTTTTAAAACTGTCAACTTTTCTTAACTTTTTTAAAACTGTCAACTTTTGTTAACTTCTTTTGAAATTTTGTTAACTTTTTTGAAGCTGTCAACATTTGTTAACTGTTTGTAAAGCTGTCAACTTATGTTAACTTTTTTTAAAGCTGTCAACTTTTGTTAACTGGTTTTGAAGCTGTTAACTTTTGTTATTTTTTTTTGAAGCTGTAAACTTTTGTTAACTTTTTTTGGAGCTGTCAACTTTTGTTAACTTTTATTGAAGCTGTCAACTTTTGTTAACTTTTTTGAAAGCTGTCAAAATTTGTTAACTTTTTTGAAGCTGTCAACTTTTGTTAACTTTTTTTAAAGCTGTCAACATTTATTAACTGTTTTTGAAGCTGTCAACTTTTGTTAACTTTTTTTTAAAGCTGTCAACTTTTGTTTACTTTTTTAAAGCTGTCAACTTTTGTTAACTTTTTTAAAGCTGTCAACTTTTGTTTACTTCTTTTGAAGTTTTGTTAACTTTTTTGAAGCTGTCAACTTTTGTTAACTTCTTTTGAAGTTTTGTCTACTTTTTTGAAACTGTCAACTTTTGTTAACTTTTTTAAAGCTGTCAACTTTTGTTAACTTCTTTTGAAATTTTGTTAACTGTTTGTGAAGCTGTCAAATTTGTTAACTTTTTTTAAAGCTGTCAACTTTTGTTAACTTTTTTTAAAGCTGTCAACTTTTGTTAACTGGTTTTGAAGCTGTTAACTTTTGTTAACTTTTTTGAAGCTGTCAACTTTTGTTAACTTTTTTGAAGCTGTCAACTTTTGTTAACTTTTTTTGGAGCTGTCAACTTTTGTTAACTTTTATTGAAGCTGTCAACTTTTGTTAACTTTTTTGGAAGCTGTCAACATTTGTCACCTTTTTTAAAGCTGTCAACTTTTGTTAACTTTTTTAAAGCTGTCAACTTTTGTTAACTTTTGTTAACTTCTTTTGAAGTTTTGTCTACTTTTTTGAAACTGTCAACTTTTGTTAATTTTTATTGAAGCTGTCAACTTTTGTTAACTTTTTTTGAAGCTGTCAACTTTTGTTAACTGGTTTTGAAGCTGTTAACTTTTGCTAACTTTTTTTGAAGCTTTCAACTTTTGTTAACTTTTTTGGAAGCTGTCAACATTTGTTAACTTTTTTGAAGCTGTCAACTTTTGTTAACTTTTTTTAAAGCTGTCAACATTTGTTAACTTATTTTGAAGCTATCAACTTTTGTTAACTTTTATTGAAGCTGTCAACTTTTGTTAACTTTTTTGGAAGCTGTCAACATTTGTTAACTTTTTTGAAGCTGTCAACTTTTGTTAACTTTTTTTGAAGCTGTCAACTTTTGTTAACTGGTTTTGAAGCTGTCAACATTTGTTAACTTTTTTGAAGCTGTCAACTTTGTTAACTTTTTTAAAGCTGTCAACTTTTGCTAACTTTTTTTAAAGCTGTCAACTATTGTTAACTTTTTTAAAGCTCTCAACTTTTGTCAACTTTTTTAAAGCTGTCAACTTTTGTTAACTTTTGTTAACTTCTTTTAAAGTTTTGTTAACTTTTTTAAAGCTGTCAACTTTTGTTAACTTCTTTTGAAGTTTTGTTAACTTTTTTGAAGCTGTCAACTTTTGTTAACTTCTTTTGATGTTTTGTCTTCTTTTTTGAAACTGTCAACTTTTGTGGAAGCTGTCAAGTTTTGTTAACTTTTTTTAAAACTGTCAACTTTTCTTAACTTTTTTAAAACTGTCAACTTTTGTTAACTTCTTTTGAAATTTTGTTAACTTTTTTGAAGCTGTCAACATTTGTTAACTGTTTGTAAAGCTGTCAACTTATGTTAACTTTTTTTAAAGCTGTCAACTTTTGTTAACTGGTTTTGAAGCTGTTAACTTTTGTTAACTTTTTTTGAAGCTGTAAACTTTTGTTAACTTTTTTTGGAGCTGTCAACTTTTGTTAACTTTTATTGAAGCTGTCAACTTTTGTTAACTTTTTTGAAAGCTGTCAACATTTGTTAACTTTTTTGAAGCTGTCAACTTTTGTTAACTTTTTTTAAAGCTGTCAACATTTATTAACTGTTTTTGAAGCTGTCAACTTTTGTTAACTTTTTTTTAAAGCTGTCAACTTTTGTTTACTTTTTTAAAGCTGTCAACTTTTGTTAACTTTTTTAAAGCTGTCAACTTTTGTTTACTTCTTTTGAAGTTTTGTTAACTTTTTTGAAGCTGTCAACTTTTGTTAACTTCTTTTGAAGTTTTGTCTACTTTTTTGAAACTGTCAACTTTTGTTAACTTTTTTAAAGCTGTCAACTTTTGTTAACTTCTTTTGAAATTTTGTTAACTGTTTGTGAAGCTGTCAAATTTGTTAACTTTTTTTAAAGCTGTCAACTTTTGTTAACTTTTTTTAAAGCTGTCAACTTTTGTTAACTGGTTTTGAAGCTGTTAACTTTTGTTAACTTTTTTGAAGCTGTCAACTTTTGTTAACTTTTTTGAAGCTGTCAACTTTTGTTAACTTTTTTTGGAGCTGTCAACTTTTGTTAACTTTTATTGAAGCTGTCAACTTTTGTTAACTTTTTTGGAAGCTGTCAACATTTGTCACCTTTTTTAAAGCTGTCAACTTTTGTTAACTTTTTTAAAGCTGTCAACTTTTGTTAACTTTTGTTAACTTCTTTTGAAGTTTTGTCTACTTTTTTGAAACTGTCAACTTTTGTTAATTTTTATTGAAGCTGTCAACTTTTGTTAACTTTTTTTGAAGCTGTCAACTTTTGTTAACTGGTTTTGAAGCTGTTAACTTTTGCTAACTTTTTTTGAAGCTGTCAACTTTTGTTAACTTTTTTGAAGCTGTCAACTTTTGTTAACTTTTTTTGAAGCCGTCAACTTTTGTTAACTTTTTTTGAAGCTGTCAACTTTTGTTAACTTTTATTAAAGCTGTCCACTTTTGTTAACTTTTTTTGAAGCTGTCAACTTTTGTTAACTTTTTTTGATGTTTTGTCTTCTTTTTTAAAACTGTCAACTTTTGTGGAAGCTGTCAAGTTTTGTTAACTTTTATTAAAACTGTCAACTTTTGTTAACTTTTTTAAAGCTGTCAACTTTTGTTAACTTCTTTTTATGTTTTGTCTTCTTTTTTGAAACTGTCAACTTTTGTGGAAGCTGTCAAGTTTTGTTAACTTTTTTTTAAAACTGTCAACTTTTGTTAACTTTTTTAAAGCTGTCAACTTTTGTTAACTTCTTTTGAAATTTTGTTAACTTTTTTGAAGCTGTCAACTTTTATTAATTTTTTTTGAAGCTGTCAACTTTTGTTAACTTTTTGAAGCTGTCATCTTTTGTTAACTTTTTTTGAAGCTATCAACGTTTGTTAACTTTTATTGAAGCTTTCAACTTTTGTTAACTTTTTTGGAAGCTGTCAACATTTGTTAACTTTTTTGAAGCTGTCAACTTTTGTTAACTTTTTTTAAAGCTGTCAACATTTGTTAACTTTTTTTGAAGCTATCAACTTTTGTTAACTTTTATTGAAGCTGTCAACTTTTGTTAACTTTTTTGGAAGCTGTCAACATTTGTTAACTTTTTTGAAGCTGTCAACTTTTGTTAACTTTTTTTGAAGCTGTCAACTTTTGTTAACTGGTTTTGAAGCTGTCAACATTTGTTAACTTTTTTGAAGCTGTCAACTTTGTTAACTTTTTTAAAGCTGTCAACTTTTGCTAACTTTTTTTAAAGCTGTCAACTATTGTTAACTTTCTTAAAGCTCTCAACTTTTGTTAACTTTTTTAAAGCTGTCAACTTTTGTTAACTTTTGTTAACTTCTTTTAAAGTTTTGTTAACTTTTTTAAAGCTGTCAACTTTTGTTAACTTCTTTTGAAGTTTTGTTAACTTTTTTGAAGCTGTCAACTTTTGTTAACTTTTTTTGATGTTTTGTCTTCTTTTTTGAAACTGTCAACTTTTGTGGAAGCTGTCAAGTTTTGTTAACTTTTTTTAAAACTGTCAACTTTTCTTAACTTTTTTAAAGCTGTCAACTTTTGTTAACTTCTTTTGAAATTTTGTTAACTTTTTTGAAGCTGTCAACATTTGTTAACTGTTTGTAAAGCTGTCAACTTTTGTTAACTTTTTTTAAAGCTGTCAACTTTTGTTAACTGGTTTTGAAGCTGTTAACTTTTGTTAACTTTTTTTGAAGCTGTAAACTTTTGTTAACTTTTTTTGGAGCTGTCAACTTTTGTTAACTTTTATTGAAGCTGTCAACTTTTGTTAACTTTTTTGAAAGCTGTCAACATTTGTTAACTTTTTTGAAGCTGTCAACTTTTGTTAACTTTTTTTAAAGCTGTCAACATTTATTAACTGTTTTTGAAGCTGTCAACTTTTGTTAACTTTTTTTTAAAGCTGTCAACTTTTGTTTACTTTTTTAAAGCTGTCAACTTTTGTTAACTTTTTTAAAGCTGTCAACTTTTGTTAACTTCTTTTGAAGTTTTGTTAACTTTTTTGAAGCTGTCAACTTTTGTTAACTTCTTTTGAAGTTTTGTCCACTTTTTTGAAACTGTCAACTTTTGTTAACTTTTTTAAAGCTGTCAACTTTTGTTAACTTCTTTTGAAATTTTGTTAACTGTTTGTGAAGCTGTCAACTTTTGTTAACTTTTTTTAAAGCTGTCAACTTTTGTGTACTTTTTGTAAAGCTGTCAACTTTTGTTAACTGGTTTTGAAGCTGTTAACTTTTGTTAACTTTTTTGAAGCTGTCAACTTTTGTTAACTTTTTTGAAGCTGTCAACTTTTGTTAACTTTTTTTGGAGCTGTCAACTTTTGTTAACTTTTATTGAAGCTGTCAACTTTTGTTAACTTTTTTGGAAGCTGTCAACATTTGTCACCTTTTTTAAAGCTGTCAACTTTTGTTAACTTTTTTTAAAGCTGTCAACATTTATTAACTGTTTTTGAAGCTGTCAACTTTTGTTAACTTCTTTTAAAGTTTTGTCTACTTTTTTGAAACTGTCAACTTTTGTTAACTTTTATTGAAGCTGTCAATTTTTGTTAACTTTTTTGAAGCTGTCAACTTTTCTTAACTTCTTTTAAAGTAATGTTAATTTTTTTGAAGCTATCAACTTTTGTTAAATTCTTTTGAAGTTTTGTTAATTTTTTTGAAGCTGTCAACTTTTGTTAATTTCTTTTGAAGTTTTGTTAACTATTTTAAAGCTGTAAACTTTTGTCAACTTTTTTGAAGCTGTCAACTTTTGCTAACTTTTTTTGAAGCTGTCAACTTTTGTTAACTTTTTTAAAGCTGTCAACTTTTGTTAACTTTTTTTAACTTCTTTTTAAGTTTTGTTAACTTTTTTAAAGCTGTCAAATTTTGTTAACTTTTTTAAAGCTGTCAACTTTTGTTAACTTTTATTGAGGCTGTCAACTTTTGTTAACTTTTTTTGAAGCTGTCAACTTTTGTTAACTGGTTTTGAAGCTGTTAACTTTTATTAACTTTTTTTGAAGCTGTCAACTTTTGTTAACTTTTTTGAAGCTGTCAACTTCTGTTAACTTTTTTTGAAGCTGTCAACTTTTGTTAACTTTTTTTGAAGCTGTCAACTTTTGTTAACTTTTATTAAAGCTGTCCACTTTTGTTAACTTTTTTTGAAGCTGTCAACTTTTGTTAACTTCTTTTGAAACTGTCAACTTTTTTTAACTTTTATTGAAGCTGTCAACTTTTGTTAACTTTTATTGAAGCTGTCAATTTTTGTTAACTATTTTGAAGCTGTCAACTTTTGTTAACTTCTTTTAAAGTTTTGTTAACTTTTTTGAAGCTATCAACTTTTGTTATCTTCTTTTGAAGTTTTGTTAATTTTTTTGAAGCTGTCAACATTTGTTAACTTTTTTGAAGCTGTCAACTTTAGTTAACTTTTTTTAAAGCTGTCAACATTTGTTAACTGTTTGTGAAGCTGTCAACTTTTGTTAACTTTTTTTTAAAGCTGTCAACTTTTGTTAACTTTTTTTAAAGCTGTCAACTTTTGTTAACTGGTTTTGAAGCTGTTAACTTTTGTTAAATTTTTTTGAAGCTGTCAACTTTTGTTAACTTTTATTGAAGCTGTCAACTTTTGTTAACTTTTTTGGAAGCTGTCAACATTTGTTAACTTTTTTGAAGCTGACAACTTTTGTTAACTTTTTTTGAAGCTGTCAACTTTTGTTAACTTTTATTAAAGCTGTCAACTTTTGTTAACTTTTTTTGAAGCTGTCAACTTTTGTTAACTTTTTTAAAGCTGTCAACTTTTGTTAACTTTTTTTAAAGCTGTCAACTTTTGTTAACTTTTTTCGAAGCTGTCAACTTTTGTTAACTTTTATTAAAGCTGTCCACTTTTGTTAACTTTTTTTGAAGCTGTTAACTTTTGTTAACTTCTTTTGAAACTGTCAACTTTTGTTCACTGTTATTAAAGCTGTTAACTTTTGTTAACTTTTATTGAAGCAGTCAATTTTTGTTAACTATTTTGAAGCTGTCAACTTTTGTTAACTTCTTTTGAAGTTTTGTCTACTTTTTTGAAACTGTCAACTTTTGTTAACTTTTATTGAAGCTGTCAATTTTTGTTAACTTTTTTGAAGCTGTCAACTTTTCTTAACTTTTTTTAAAGTTATGTTAATTTTTTTGAAGCTATCAACTTTTGTTAAATTCTTTTGAAATTTTGTTAATTTTTTTGAAGCTGTCAACTTTTGTTAATTTCTTTTGAAGTTTTGTTAACTATTTTAAAGCTGTAAACTTTTGTCAACTTTTTTGAAGCTGTCAACTTTTGCTAACTTTTTTTGAAGCTGTCAACTTTTGTTAACTTTTTTAAAGCTGTCAACTTTTGTTAACTTTTTTTAACTTCTTTTTAAGTTTTGTTAACTTTTTTAAAGCTGTCAAATTTTGTTAACTTTTTTAAAGCTGTCAACTTTTGTTAACTTTTATTGAGGCTGTCACCTTTGTTAACTTTTTTTGAAGCTGTCAACTTTTGTTAACTGGTTTTGAAGCTGTTAACTTTTATTAACTTTTTTTGAAGCTGTCAACTTTTGTTAACTTTTTTGAAGCTGTCAACTTTTGTTAACTTTTTTTGAAGCTGTCAACTATTGATAACTTTTTTTGAAGCTGTCAACTTTTGTTAACTTTTATTAAAGCTGTCCACTTTTGTTAACTTTTTTTGAAGCTGTCAACTTTTGTTAACTTCTTTTGAAACTGTCAACTTTTTTTAACTTTTATTGAAGCTGTCAACTTTTGTTAACTTTTATTGAAGCTGTCAATTTTTGTTAACTATTTTGAAGCTGTCAACTTTTGTTAACTTCTTTTAAAGTTTTGTTAACTTTTTTAAAGCTATCAACTTTTGTTGTCTTCTTTTGAAGTTTTGTTAATTTTTTTGAAGCTGTCAACATTTGTTAACTTTTTTGAAGCTGTCAACTTTTGTTAACTTTTTTTAAAGCTGTCAACATTTGTTAACTGTTTGTGAAGCTGTCAACTTTTGTTAACTGTTTTTTAAAGCTGTTAACTTTTGTTAACTTTTTTTAAAGCTGTCAACTTTTGTTAACTGGTTTTGAAGCTGTTAACTTTTGTTAAATTTTTTTGAAGCTGTCAACTTTTGTTAACTTTTATTGAAGCTGTCAACTTTTGTTAACTTTTTTGGAAGCTGTCAACATTTGTTAACGTTTTTGAAGCTGACAACTTTTGTTAACTTTTTTTGAAGCTGTCAACTTTTGTTAACTTTTATTGAAGCTGTCAACTTTTGTTAACTTTTTTTGAAGCTGTCAACTTTTGTTAACTTTTTTGAAGCTGTCAACTTTTGTTAACTTTTTTTAAAGCTGTCAACTTTTGTTAACTTTTTTCGAAGCTGTCAACTTTTGTTAACTTTTATTAAAGCTGTCCACTTTTGTTAACTTTTTTTGAAGCTGTAAACTTTTGTTAACTTCTTTTGAAACTGTCAACTTTTGTTCACTTTTATTAAAGCTGTTAACTTTTGTTAACTTTTATTGAAGCAGTCAATTTTTGTTAACTATTTTGAAGCTGTCAACTTTTGTTAACTTCTTTTGATGTTTTGTCTTCTTTTTTGAAACGGTCAACTGTTGTGGAAGCTGTCAAGTTTTGTTAACTTTTTTTAAAACTGTCAACTTTTGTTAACTTTTTTAAAGCTGTCAACTTTTGTTAACTTCTTTTGAAATTTTGTTAACTTTTTTGAAGCTGTCAACTTTTGTTAATTTTTTTGAAGCTATCAACTTTTGTTAACTTTTTGAAGCTGTCAACTTTTGTTAACTTTTTTTGAAGCTATCAACTTTTGTTAACTTTTATTGAAGCTGTCAACTTTTGTTAACTTTTTTGGAAGCTGTCAACATTTGTTAACTTTTTTGAAGCTGTCAACTTTTGTTAACTTTTTTTAAAGCTGTCAACATTTGTTAACTGTTTTTGAAGCTGTCAACTTTTGTTAACTTTTTTTTAAAGCTGTCAACTTTTGTTTACTTTTTTAAAGCTGTCAACTTTTGTAAACTTTTTTAAAGCTGTCAACTTTTGTTAACTTTTGTTAACTTCTTTTGAAGTTTTGTCTACTTTTTTGAAACTGTCAACTTTTGTTAACTTTTATTGAAGCTGTCAATTTTTGTTAACTTCTTTTGATGTTTTGTCTTCTTTTTTGAGACTGTCAACTTTTGTGGAAGCTGTCAAGTTTTGTTAACTTTTTTTAAAACTGTCAACTTTTGTTAACTTTTTTAAAGCTGTCAACTTTTGTTAACTTCTTTTGAAATTTTGTTAACTTTTTTGAAGCTGTCAACTTTTGTTACTTTTTTTTAAGCTGTCAACTTTTGTTAACTTTTTGAAGCTGTCAACTTTTGTTAACTTTTTTTTAAAGCTGTCAACTTTTGTTTATTTTTTTAAAGCTGTCAACTTTTGTTAACTTTTTTAAAGCTGTCAACTTGTGTTAACTTTTATTGAAGCGGTCAACTTTTGTTAACTTTTTTTGAAGCTGTCAACTTTTGTTAACTTTTTTGAAGCTGTCAACTTTTGTTAACTTTTTTTGAAGCTGTCAACTTTTGTTAACTTTTTTTGAAGCTGTCAACTTTTGTTAACTTTTATTAAAGCTGTCCACTTTTGTTAACTTTTTTTGAAGCTGTCAACTTTTGTTAACTGGTTTTGAAGCTGTTAACTTTTGTTAACTTTTATTGAAGCTGTCAACTTTTGTTAACTTTTTTGAAGCTGTCAACTTTTGTTAACATTTTTTGGAGCTGTCAACTTTTGTTAACTTTTATTGAAGCTGTCAACTTTTGTTAACTTTTTGCGAAGCTCTCAACATTTGTTAACTTTTTTAAAGCTGTCAACTTTTGTTAACTTTTTTTAATGCTGTCAACATTTGTTAACTGTTTGTGAAGCTGTCAACTTTTGTTAACTTTTTTTTAAAGCTGTCAACTATTGTTAACTTTTTTTAAAGCTGTCAACTTTTGTTAACTGGTTTTGAAGCTGTTAGCTTTTGTTAACTTTTTTTGAAGCTGTCAACTTTTGTTAACTTTTTTTGGAGCTGTCAACTTTTGTTAACTTTTATTGAAGCTGTCAACTTTTGTTAACTTTTTTGAAAGCTGTCAACATTTGTTAACTTTTTTGCAGCTGTCAACTTTTGTTAACTTTTATTGAATCTCTCAATTTTTGTTAACTTTTTTGAAGCTGTCAACTTTTCTTAACTTCTTTTAAAGTTATGTTAATTTTTTTGAAGCTATCAACTTTTGTTAAATTCTTTTGAAGTTTTGTTAACTTTTTTGAAGCTGTCAACTTTTGTTAACTTCTTTTGATGTTTTGTCTTCTTTTTTGAAACTGTCAACTTTTGTGGAAGCTGTCAAGTTTTGTTAACTTTTTTTAAAACTGTCAACTTTTGTTAACTTTTTTAAAGCTGTCAACTTTTGTTAACTTCTTTTGAAATTTTGTTAACTTTCTTGAAGCTGTCAACATTTGTTAACTGTTTGTGAAGCTGTCAACTTTTGTTAACTTTTTTTAAAGCTGTCAACTTTTGTTAACTTTTTTTAAAGCTGTCAACTTTTGTTAACTGGTTTTGAAGCTGTTAACTTTTGTTAACTTTTTTTGAAGCTGTCAACTTTTGTTAACTTTTATTGAAGCTCTCAATTTTTGTTAACTTTTTTGAAGCTGTCAACTTTTCTTAACTTCTTTTAAAGTTATGTTAATTTTTTTGAAGCTATCAACTTTTGTTAAATTCTTTTGAAGTTTTGCTAATTTTTTTGAAGCTGTCAACTTTTGTTAATTTCTTTTGAAGTTTTGTTAACTATTTTAAAGCTGTAAACTTTTGTCAACTTTTTTGAAGCTGTCAACTTTTGCTAACTTTTTTTGAAGCTGTCAACTTTTGTTAACTTTTTTAAAGCTGTCAACTTTTGTTAACTTTTTTAAAGCTGTCAACTTTTGTTAACTTTTGTTAACTTCTTTTGAAGTTTTGTCTACTTTTTTGAAACTGTCAACTTTTGTTAACTTTTATTGAAGCTGTCAACTTTTGTTAACTTTTTTGGAAGCTGTCAACGTTTGTTAACTTTTTTGAAGCTGTCAACTTTTGTTAACTTTTTTTAAAGCTGTCAACATTATTTGTTAACTGTTTTTGAAGCTGTCAACTTTTGTTAACTTTTTTTTAAAGCTGTCAACTTTTGTTTACTTTTTTAAAGATGTCAACTTTTGTTAACTTTTTTAAAGCTGTCAACTTTTGTTAACTTTTGTTAACTACTTTTGAAGTTTTGTCTACTTTTTTGAAACTGTCAACTTTTGTTAATTTTTATTGAAGCTGTCAACTTTTGTTAACTTTTTTTAAAGCTGTCAACTTTTGTTAACTGGTTTTGAAGCTGTTAACTTTTGTTAACTTTTTTTGAAGCTGTCAACTTTTGTTAACTTTTTTGAAGCTGTTAACTTTTGTTAACTTTTTTTGAAGCCGTCAACTTTTGTTAACTTTTTTTGAAGCTGTCAACTTTTGTTAACTTTTATTAAAGCTGTCCACTTTTGTTAACTTTTTTTGAAGCTGTCAACTTTTGTTAACTTCTTTTGATGTTTTGTCTTCTTTTTTAAAACTGTCAACTTTTGTGGAAGCTGTCAAGTTTTGTTAACTTTTTTTAAAACTGTCAACTTTTGTTAACTTTTTTAAAGCTGTCAACTTTTGTTAACTTCTTTTTATGTTTTGTCTTCTTTTTTGAAACTGTCAACTTTTGTGGAAGCTGTCAAGTTTTGTTAACTTTTTTTTAAAACTGTCAACATTTGTTAACTTTTTTAAAGCTGTCAACTTTTGTTAACTTCTTTTGAAATTTTGTTAACTTTTTTGAAGCTGTCAACTTTTATTAATTTTTTTTGAAGCTGTCAACTTTTGTTAACTTTTTGAAGCTGTCAACTTTTGTTAACTTTTTTTGAAGCTATCAACTTTTGTTAACTTTTATTGAAGCTGTCAACTTTTGTTAACTTTTTTGGAAGCTGTTAACATTTGTTAACTTTTTTGAAGCTGTCAACTTTTGTTAACTTTTTTTAAAGCTGTCAACATTTGTTAACTTTTTTTGAAGCTATCAACTTTTGTTAACTTTTATTGAAGCTGTCAACTTTTGTTAACTTTTTTGGAAGCTGTCAACATTTGTTAACTTTTTTGAAGCTGTCAACTTTTGTTAACTGGTTTTGAAGCTGTCAACATTTGTTAACTTTTTTGAAGCTGTCAACTTTGTTAACTTTTTTAAAGCTGTCAACTTTTGCTACCTTTTTTGGAAACTGTCTACTATTGTTAACTTTTTTAAAGCTCTCAACTTTTGTTAACTTTTTTAAAGCTGTCAACTTTTGTTAACTTTTGTTAACTTCTTTTAAAGTTTTGTTAACTTTTTTAAAGCTGTCAACTTTTGTTAACTTCTTTTGAAGTTTTGTTAAATTTTTTGAAGCTGTCAACTTTTGTTAACTTCTTTTGATGTTTTGTCTTCTTTTTTGAAACTGTCAACTTTTGTGGAAGCTGTCAAGTTTTGTTAACTTTTTTTAAAACTGTCAACTTTTGTTAACTTTTGTTAACTTCTTTTGAAGTTTTGTCTACTTTTTTGAAACTGTCAACTTTTGTTAACTTTTATTGAAGCTGTCAACTTTTGTTAACTTTTTTGGAAGCTGTCAACGTTTGTTAACTTTTTTGAAGCTGTCAACTTTTGTTAACTTTTTTTAAAGCTGTCAACATTATTTGTTAACTGTTTTTGAAGCTGTCAACTTTTGTTAACTTTTTTTTAAAGCTGTCAACTTTTGTTTACTTTTTTAAAGATGTCAACTTTTGTTAACTTTTTTAAAGCTGTCAACTTTTGTTAACTTTTGTTAACTACTTTTGAAGTTTTGTCTACTTTTTTGAAACTGTCAACTTTTGTTAATTTTTATTGAAGCTGTCAACTTTTGTTAACTTTTTTTGAAGCTGTCAACTTTTGTTAACTGGTTTTGAAGCTGTTAACTTTTGTTAACTTTTTTTGAAGCTGTCAACTTTTGTTAACTTTTTTGAAGCTGTCAACTTTTGTTAACTTTTTTTGAAGCCGTCAACTTTTGTTAACTTTTTTTGAAGCTGTCAACTTTTGTTAACTTTTATTAAAGCTGTCCACTTTTGTTAACTTTTTTTGAAGCTGTCAACTTTTGTTAACTTCTTTTGATGTTTTGTCTTCTTTTTTAAAACTGTCAACTTTTGTGGAAGCTGTCAAGTTTTGTTAACTTTTTTTAAAACTGTCAACTTTTGTTAACTTTTTTAAAGCTGTCAACTTTTGTTAACTTCTTTTTATGTTTTGTCTTCTTTTTTGAAACTGTCAACTTTTGTGGAAGCTGTCAAGTTTTGTTAACTTTTTTTTAAAACTGTCAACATTTGTTAACTTTTTTAAAGCTGTCAACTTTTGTTAACTTCTTTTGAAATTTTGTTAACTTTTTTGAAGCTGTCAACTTTTATTAATTTTTTTTGAAGCTGTCAACTTTTGTTAACTTTTTGAAGCTGTCAACTTTTGTTAACTTTTTTTGAAGCTATCAACTTTTGTTAACTTTTATTGAAGCTGTCAACTTTTGTTAACTTTTTTGGAAGCTGTTAACATTTGTTAACTTTTTTGAAGCTGTCAACTTTTGTTAACTTTTTTTAAAGCTGTCAACATTTGTTAACTTTTTTTGAAGCTATCAACTTTTGTTAACTTTTATTGAAGCTGTCAACTTTTGTTAACTTTTTTGGAAGCTGTCAACATTTGTTAACTTTTTTGAAGCTGTCAACTTTTGTTAACTGGTTTTGAAGCTGTCAACATTTGTTAACTTTTTTGAAGCTGTCAACTTTGTTAACTTTTTTAAAGCTGTCAACTTTTGCTACCTTTTTTGGAAGCTGTCTACTATTGTTAACTTTTTTAAAGCTCTCAACTTTTGTTAACTTTTTTAAAGCTGTCAACTTTTGTTAACTTTTGTTAACTTCTTTTAAAGTTTTGTTAACTTTTTTAAAGCTGTCAACTTTTGTTAACTTCTTTTGAAGTTTTGTTAACTTTTTTGAAGCTGTCAACTTTTGTTAACTTCTTTTGATGTTTTGTCTTCTTTTTTGAAACTGTCAACTTTTGTGGAAGCTGTCAAGTTTTGTTAACTTTTTTTAAAACTGTCAACTTTTGTTAACTTCTTTTGAAATTTTGTTAACTTTCTTGAAGCTGTCAAAACTTGTGTTAACTGTTTGTGAAGCTGTCAACTTTTGTTAACTTTTTTTAAAGCTGTCAACTTTTGTTAACTTTTTTTAAAGCTGTCAACTTTTGTTAACTGGTTTTGAAGCTGTTAACTTTTGTTAACTTTTTTTGAACCTGTCAACTTTTGTTAACTTTTATTGAAGCTCTCAATTTTTGTTAACTTTTTTGAAGCTGTCAACTTTTCTTAACTTCTTTTAAAGTTATGTTAATTTTTTTGAAGCTATCAACTTTTGTTAAATTCTTTTGAAGTTTTGTTAATTTTTTTAAAGCTGTCAACTTTTGTTAATTTCTTTTGAAGTTTTGTTAACTATTTTAAAGCTGTAAACTTTTGTCAACTTTTTTGAAGCTGTCAACTTTTGCTAACTTTTTTTGAAGCTGTCAACTTTTGTTAACTTTTTTAAAGCTGTCAACTTTTGTTAACTTTTTTAAAGCTGTCAACTTTTGTTAACTTTTGTTAACTTCTTTTGAAGTTTTGTCTACTTTTTTGAAACTGTCAACTTTTGTTAACTTTTATTGAGGCTGTCAACTTTTGTTAACTTTTTTTGAAGCTGTCAACTTTTGTTAACTGGTTTTAAAACTGTTAACTTTTGTTAACTTTTTTTGAAGCTGTCAACTTTTGTTAACTTTTTTGAAGCTGTCAACTTTTGTTAACTTTTTTTGAAGCTGACAACTTTTGTTAACTTTTTTTGAAGCTGTCAACTTTTGTTAACTTTTATTAAAGCTGTCCACTTTTGTTAACTTTTTTTGAAGCTGTCAACTTTTGTTAACTTCTTTTGAAACTGTCAACTTTTTTTAACCTTTAGTGAAGCTGTCAACTTTTGTTAACTTTTATTGAAGCTGTCAATTTTTGTTAACTATTTTAAAGCTGTCAACTTTTGTTAACTTCTTTTAAAGTTTTGTTAACTTTTTTGAAGCTATCAACTTTTGTTATCTTCTTTTGAAGTTTTGTTAATTTTTTTGAAGCTGTCAACATTTGTTAACTTTTTTGAAGCTGTCAACTTTTGTTAACTTTTATTAAAGCTGTCAACATTTGTTAACTGTTTGTGAAGCTGTCAACTTTTGTTAACTTTTTTTTAAAGCTGTCAACTTTTGTTAACTTTTTTTAAAGCTGTCAACTTTTGTTAACTGGTTTTGAAGCTGTTAACTTTTGTTAAATTTTTTTGAAGCTGTCAACTTTTGTTAACTTTTATTGAAGCTGTCAACTTTTGTTAACTTTTTTGGAAGCTGTCAACACTTGTTAACTTTTTTGAAGCTGTCAACTTTTGTTAACTTTTTTTGAAGCTGTCAACTTTTGTTAACTTTTATTGAAGCTGTCAACTTTTGTTAACTTTTTTTGAAGCTGTCAACTTTTGTTAACTTTTTTGAAGCTGTCAACTTTTGTAATTTTTTTTTGAAGCTGTCAACTTTTGTTAACTTTTTTCGAAGCTGTCAACTTTTGTTAACTTTTATTAAAGCTGTCCACTTTTGTTAACTTTTTTTGAAGCTGTCAACTTTTGTTAACTTCTTTTGAAACTGTCAACTTTTGTTCACTTTTATTAAAGCTGTTAACTTTTGTTAACTTTTATTGAAGCAGTCAATTTTTGTTAACTATTTTGAAGCTGTCAACTTTTGTTAACTTCTTTTGATGTTTTGTCTTCTTTTTTGAAACGGTCAACTGTTGTGGAAGCTGTCAAGTTTTGTTAACTTTTTTTAAAACTGTCAACTTTTGTTAACTTTTTTAAAGCTGTCATCTTTTGTTAACTTCTTTTGAAATTTTGTTAACTTTTTTGAAGCTGTTTACTTTTGTTAATTTTTTTTAAAGCTATCAACTTTAGTTAACTTTTTGAAGCTGGCAACTTTTGTTAACTTTTTTTGAAGCTATCAACTTTTGTTAACTTTTATTGAAGCTGTCAACTTTTGTTAACTTTTTTGGAAGCTGTCAACATTTGTTAACTGTTTTTGAAGCTGTCAACTTTTGTTAACTTTTTTTTAAAGCTGTCAACTTTTGTTTACTTTTTTAAAGCTGTCAACTTTTGTTAACTTTTTTAAAGCTGTCAACTTTTGTTAACTTTTGTTAACTTCTTTTAAAGTTTTGTCTACTTTTTTGAAACTGTCAACTTTTGTTAACTTTTATTGAAGCTGTCAACTTTTGTTAACTTCTTTTGATATTTTGTCTTCTTTTTTGAAACTGTCAACTTTTGTGGAAGCTGTCAAGTTTTGTTAACTTTTTTTAAAACTGTTAACTTTTGTTAACTTTTTTAAAGCTGTCAACTTTTGTTAACTTCTTTTTTAAGCTGTCAACTTTTGCTAACTTTATTGAAGCTGTCAACTTTTGTTAACTTTTTTGGAAGCTGTCAACATTTGATAACTTTTTTAAAGCTGTCAACTTTTGTTAACTTTTTTAAAGCTGTCAACATTTGTTAACTGTTTTTGAAGCTGTCAACTTTTGTTAACTTTTTTTTAAAGCTGTCAACTTTTGTTTATTTTTTTAAAGCTGTCAACTTTTGTTAACTTTTTTAAAGCTGTCAACTTGTGTTAACTTTTATTGAAGCGGTCAACTTTTGTTAACTTTTTTTGAAGCTGTCAACTTTTGTTAACTGGTTTTGAAGCTGTTAACTTTTGTTAACTTTTTTTGAAGCTGTCAACTTTTGTTAACTTTTTTGAAGCTGTCAACTTTTGTTAACTTTTTTTGAAACTGTCAACTTTTGTTAACTTTTTTTGAAGCTGTCAACTTTTGTTAACTTTTATTAAAGCTGTCCACTTTTGTTAACTTTTTTTGAAGCTGTCAACTTTTGTTAACTTTTTTTGAAACTGTCAACTTTTGTTAACTTTTATTGAAGCTGTCAACTTTTGTTAACTTTTATTGAAGCTGTCAACTTTTGTTAACTTTTTTGAAGCTGTCAACTTTTGTTAACATTTTTTGGAGCTGTCAACTTGTGTTAACTTTTTTTAAAACTGTCAACTTTTGTTAACTGGTTTTGAAGCTGTTAACTTTTGTTAACTTTTTTGAAGCTGTCAACTTTTGTTAACTTTTTTTGGAGCTGTCAACTTTTGTTAACTTTTATTGAAGCTGTCAACTTTTGTTAACTTTTTTGAAATCTGTCAACATTTGTTAACTTTTTTGAAGCTGTCAACTTTTGTTAACTTTTTTTAAAGCTGTCAACATTTATTAACTGTTTTTGAAGCTGTCAACTTTTGTTAACTTTTTTTTAAAGCTGTCAACTTTTGTTTACTTTTTTAAAGCTGTCAACTTTTGTTAACTTTTGTTAACTTCTTTTAAAGTTTTGTTAACTTTTTTAAAGCTGTCAACTTTTGTTAACTTCTTTTGAAGTTTTGTTAACTTTTTTGAAGCTGTCAACTTTTGTTAACTTCTTTTGATGTTTTGTCTTCTTTTTTGAAACTGTCAACTTTTGTGGAAGCTGTCAAGTTTTGTTAACTTTTTTTAAAACTGTCAACTTTTCTTAACTTTTTTAAAGCTGTCAACTTTTGTTAACTTCTTTTGAAATTTTGTTAACTTTTTTAAAGCTGTCAACATTTGTTAACTGTTTGTAAAGCTGTCAACTTTTGTTAACTTTTTTTAAAGCTGTCAACTTTTGTTAACTGGTTTTGAAGCTGTTAACTTTTGTTAACTTTTTTTGAAGCTGTAAACTTTTGTTAACTTTTGTTGGAGCTGTCAACTTTTGTTAACTTTTATCGAAGCTGTCAACTTTTGTTAACTTTTTTGAAAGCTGTCAACATTTGTTAACTTTTTTGAAGCTGTCAACTTTTGTTAACTTTTTTTAAAGCTGTCAACATTTATTAACTGTTTTTGAAGCTGTCAACTTTTGTTAACTTTTTTTTAAAGCTGTCAACTTTTGTTTACTTTTTTAAAGCTGTCAACTTTTGTTAACTTTTTTAAAGCTGTCAACTTTTGTTAACTTCTTTTGAAGTTTTGTTAACTTTTTTGAAGCTGTCAAGTTTTGTTAACTTCTTTTGAAGTTTTGTCTACTTTTTTGAAACTGTCAACTTTTGTTAACTTTTTTAAAGCTGTCAACTTTTGTTAACTTCTTTTGAAATTTTGTTAACTGTTTGTGAAGCTGTCAACTTTTGTTAACTTTTTTTAAAGCTGTCAACTTTTGTTAACTTTTTGTAAAGCTGTCAACTTTTGTTAACTGGTTTTGAAGCTGTTAACTTTTGTTAACTTTTTTGAAGCTGTCAACTTTTGTTAACTTTTTTGAAGCTGTCAACTTTTGTTAACTTTTTTTGGAGCTGTCAACTTTTGTTAACTTTTATTGAAGCTGTCAACTTTTGTTAACTTTTTTGGAAGCTGTCAACATTTGTCACCTTTTTTAAAGCTGTCAACTTTTGTTAACTTTTTTTAAAGCTGTCAACATTTATTAACTGTTTTTGAAGCTGTCAACTTTTGTTAACTTTTTTTTAAAGCTGTCAACTTTTGTTTACTTTTTTAAAGCTGTCAACTTTTGTTAACTTTTTTAAAGCTGTCAACTTTTGTTAACTTCTTTTGAAGTTTTGTTAATTTTTTTGAAGCTGTCAACTTTTGTTAACTTCTTTTGAAGTTTTGTCTACTTTTTTGAAACTGTCAACTTTTGTTAACTTTTATTAAAGCTGTCAATTTTTGTTAACTTTTTTGAAGCTGTCAACTTTTCTTAACTTCTTTTAAAGTAATGTTAATTTTTTTGAAGCTATCAACTTTTGTTAAATTCTTTTGAAGTTTTGTTAATTTTTTTGAAGCTGTCAACTTTTGTTAATTTCTTTTGAAGTTTTGTTAACTATTTTAAAGCTGTAAACTTTTGTCAACTTTTTTGAAGCTGTCAACTTTTGCTAACTTTTTTTGAAGCTGTCAACTTTTGTTAACTTTTTTAAAGCTGTCAACTTTTGTTAACTTTTTTTAACTTCTTTTTAAGTTTTGTTAACTTTTTTAAAGCTGTCAAATTTTGTTAACTTTTTTAAAGCTGTCAACTTTTGTTAACTTTTATTGAGGCTGTCAACTTTTGTTAACTTTTTTTGAAGCTGTCAACTTTTGTAAACTGGTTTTGAAGCTGTTAACTTTTATTAACTTTTTTTGAAGCTGTCAACTTTTGTTAACTTTTTTGAAGCTGTCAACTTCTGTTAACTTTTTTTGAAGCTGTCAACTTTTGTTAACTTTTTTTGAAGCTGTCAACTTTTGTTAACTTTTATTAAAGCTGTCCACTTTTGTTAACTTTTTTTGAAGCTGTCAACTTTTGTTAACTTCTTTTGAAACTGTCAACTTTTTTTAACTTTTATTGAAGCTGTCAACTTTTGTTAACTTTTATTGAAGCTGTCAATTTTTGTTAACTATTTTGAAGCTGTCAACTTTTGTTAACTTCTTTTAAAGTTTTGTTAACTTTTTTGAAGCTATCAACTTTTGTTATCTTCTTTTGAAGTTTTGTTAATTTTTTTGAAGCTGTCAACATTTGTTAACTTTTTTGAAGCTGTCAACTTTTGTTAACTTTTTTTAAAGCTGTCAACATTTGTTAACTGTTTGTGAAGCTGTCAACTTTTGTTAACTTTTTTTTAAAGCTGTCAACTTTTGTTAACTTTTTTTAAAGCTGTCAACTTTTGTTAACTGGTTTTGAAGCTGTTAACTTTTGTTAAATTTTTTTGAAGCTGTCAACTTTTGTTAACTTTTATTGAAGCTGTCAACTTTTGTTAACTTTTTTGGAAGCTGTCAACATTTGTTAACTTTTTTGAAGCTGACAACTTTTGTTAACTTTTTTTGAAGCTGTCAACTTTTGTTAACTTTTATTAAAGCTGTCAACTTTTGTTAACTTTTTTTGAAGCTGTCAACTTTTGTTAACTTTTTTGAAGCTGTCAACTTTTGTTAACTTTTTTTAAAGCTGTCAACTTTTGTTAACTTTTTTCGAAGCTGTCAACTTTTGTTAACTTTTATTAAAGCTGTCCACTTTTGTTAACTTTTTTTGAAGCTGTTAACTTTTGTTAACTTCTTTTGAAACTGTCAACTTTTGTTCACTTTTATTAAAGCTGTTAACTTTTGTTAACTTTTATTGAAGCAGTCAATTTTTGTTAACTATTTTGAAGCTGTCAACTTTTGTTAACTTCTTTTGAAGTTTTGTCTACTTTTTTGAAACTGTCAACTTTTGTTAACTTTTATTGAAGCTGTCAATTTTTGTTAACTTTTTTGAAGCTGTCAACTTTTCTTAACTTCTTTTAAAGTTATGTTAATTTTTTTGAAGCTATCAACTTTTGTTAAATTCTTTTGAAATTTTGTTAATTTTTTTGAAGCTGTCAACTTTTGTTAATTTCTTTTGAAGTTTTGTTAACTATTTTAAAGCTGTAAACTTTTGTCAACTTTTTTGAAGCTGTCAACTTTTGCTAACTTTTTTTGAAGCTGTCAACTTTTGTTAACTTTTTTAAAGCTGTCAACTTTTGTTAACTTTTTTTAACTTCTTTTTAAGTTTTGTTAACTTTTTTAAAGCTGTCAACTTTTGTTAACTTTTTTAAAGCTGTCAACTTTTGTTAACTTTTTTTAACTTCTTTTGAAGTTTTGTTAACTATTTTAAAGCTGTAAACTTTTGTCAACTTTTTTGAAGCTGTCAACTTTTGCTAACTTTTTTTGAAGCTGTCAACTTTTGTTAACTTTTTTAAAGCTGTCAACTTTTGTTAACTTTTTTAAAGCTGTCAACTTTTGTTAACTTTTGTTAACTTCTTTTGAAGTTTTGTCTACTTTTTTGAAACTGTCAACTTTTGTTAACTTTTATTGAGGCTGTCAACTTTTGTTAACTTTTTTTGAAGCTGTCAACTTTTGTTAACTGGTTTTAAAACTGTTAACTTTTGTTAACTTTTTTTGAAGCTGTCAACTTTTGTTAACTTTTTTGAAGCTGTCAACTTTTGTTAACTTTTTTTGAAGCTGACAACTTTTGTTAACTTTTTTTGAAGCTGTCAACTTTTGTTAACTTTTATTAAAGCTGTCCACTTTTGTTAACTTTTTTTGAAGCTGTCAACTTTTGTTAACTTCTTTTGAAACTGTCAACTTTTTTTAACCTTTAGTGAAGCTGTCAACTTTTGTTAACTTTTATTGAAGCTGTCAATTTTTGTTAACTATTTTAAAGCTGTCAACTTTTGTTAACTTCTTTTAAAGTTTTGTTAACTTTTTTGAAGCTATCAACTTTTGTTATCTTCTTTTGAAGTTTTGTTAATTTTTTTGAAGCTGTCAACATTTGTTAACTTTTTTGAAGCTGTCAACTTTTGTTAACTTTTATTAAAGCTGTCAACATTTGTTAACTGTTTGTGAAGCTGTCAACTTTTGTTAACTTTTTTTTAAAGCTGTCAACTTTTGTTAACTTTTTTTAAAGCTGTCAACTTTTGTTAACTGGTTTTGAAGCTGTTAACTTTTGTTAAATTTTTTTGAAGCTGTCAACTTTTGTTAACTTTTATTGAAGCTGTCAACTTTTGTTAACTTTTTTGGAAGCTGTCAACACTTGTTAACTTTTTTGAAGCTGTCAACTTTTGTTAACTTTTTTTGAAGCTGTCAACTTTTGTTAACTTTTATTGAAGCTGTCAACTTTTGTTAACTTTTTTTGAAGCTGTCAACTTTTGTTAACTTTTTTGAAGCTGTCAACTTTTGTAATTTTTTTTTGAAGCTGTCAACTTTTGTTAACTTTTTTCGAAGCTGTCAACTTTTGTTAACTTTTATTAAAGCTGTCCACTTTTGTTAACTTTTTTTGAAGCTGTCAACTTTTGTTAACTTCTTTTGAAACTGTCAACTTTTGTTCACTTTTATTAAAGCTGTTAACTTTTGTTAACTTTTATTGAAGCAGTCAATTTTTGTTAACTATTTTGAAGCTGTCAACTTTTGTTAACTTCTTTTGATGTTTTGTCTTCTTTTTTGAAACGGTCAACTGTTGTGGAAGCTGTCAAGTTTTGTTAACTTTTTTTAAAACTGTCAACTTTTGTTAACTTTTTTAAAGCTGTCATCTTTTGTTAACTTCTTTTGAAATTTTGTTAACTTTTTTGAAGCTGTTTACTTTTGTTAATTTTTTTTAAAGCTATCAACTTTAGTTAACTTTTTGAAGCTGGCAACTTTTGTTAACTTTTTTTGAAGCTATCAACTTTTGTTAACTTTTATTGAAGCTGTCAACTTTTGTTAACTTTTTTGGAAGCTGTCAACATTTGTTAACTGTTTTTGAAGCTGTCAACTTTTGTTAACTTTTTTTTAAAGCTGTCAACTTTTGTTTACTTTTTTAAAGCTGTCAACTTTTGTTAACTTTTTTAAAGCTGTCAACTTTTGTTAACTTTTGTTAACTTCTTTTAAAGTTTTGTCTACTTTTTTGAAACTGTCAACTTTTGTTAACTTTTATTGAAGCTGTCAACTTTTGTTAACTTCTTTTGATATTTTGTCTTCTTTTTTGAAACTGTCAACTTTTGTGGAAGCTGTCAAGTTTTGTTAACTTTTTTTAAAACTGTTAACTTTTGTTAACTTTTTTAAAGCTGTCAACTTTTGTTAACTTCTTTTTTAAGCTGTCAACTTTTGCTAACTTTATTGAAGCTGTCAACTTTTGTTAACTTTTTTGGAAGCTGTCAACATTTGATAACTTTTTTAAAGCTGTCAACTTTTGTTAACTTTTTTAAAGCTGTCAACATTTGTTAACTGTTTTTGAAGCTGTCAACTTTTGTTAACTTTTTTTTAAAGCTGTCAACTTTTGTTTATTTTTTTAAAGCTGTCAACTTTTGTTAACTTTTTTAAAGCTGTCAACTTGTGTTAACTTTTATTGAAGCGGTCAACTTTTGTTAACTTTTTTTGAAGCTGTCAACTTTTGTTAACTGGTTTTGAAGCTGTTAACTTTTGTTAACTTTTTTTGAAGCTGTCAACTTTTGTTAACTTTTTTGAAGCTGTCAACTTTTGTTAACTTTTTTTGAAACTGTCAACTTTTGTTAACTTTTTTTGAAGCTGTCAACTTTTGTTAACTTTTATTAAAGCTGTCCACTTTTGTTAACTTTTTTTGAAGCTGTCAACTTTTGTTAACTTTTTTTGAAACTGTCAACTTTTGTTAACTTTTATTGAAGCTGTCAACTTTTGTTAACTTTTATTGAAGCTGTCAACTTTTGTTAACTTTTTTGAAGCTGTCAACTTTTGTTAACATTTTTTGGAGCTGTCAACTTGTGTTAACTTTTTTTAAAACTGTCAACTTTTGTTAACTGGTTTTGAAGCTGTTAACTTTTGTTAACTTTTTTGAAGCTGTCAACTTTTGTTAACTTTTTTTGGAGCTGTCAACTTTTGTTAACTTTTATTGAAGCTGTCAACTTTTGTTAACTTTTTTGAAATCTGTCAACATTTGTTAACTTTTTTGAAGCTGTCAACTTTTGTTAACTTTTTTTAAAGCTGTCAACATTTATTAACTGTTTTTGAAGCTGTCAACTTTTGTTAACTTTTTTTTAAAGCTGTCAACTTTTGTTTACTTTTTTAAAGCTGTCAACTTTTGTTAACTTTTGTTAACTTCTTTTAAAGTTTTGTTAACTTTTTTAAAGCTGTCAACTTTTGTTAACTTCTTTTGAAGTTTTGTTAACTTTTTTGAAGCTGTCAACTTTTGTTAACTTCTTTTGATGTTTTGTCTTCTTTTTTGAAACTGTCAACTTTTGTGGAAGCTGTCAAGTTTTGTTAACTTTTTTTAAAACTGTCAACTTTTCTTAACTTTTTTAAAGCTGTCAACTTTTGTTAACTTCTTTTGAAATTTTGTTAACTTTTTTAAAGCTGTCAACATTTGTTAACTGTTTGTAAAGCTGTCAACTTTTGTTAACTTTTTTTAAAGCTGTCAACTTTTGTTAACTGGTTTTGAAGCTGTTAACTTTTGTTAACTTTTTTTGAAGCTGTAAACTTTTGTTAACTTTTGTTGGAGCTGTCAACTTTTGTTAACTTTTATCGAAGCTGTCAACTTTTGTTAACTTTTTTGAAAGCTGTCAACATTTGTTAACTTTTTTGAAGCTGTCAACTTTTGTTAACTTTTTTTAAAGCTGTCAACATTTATTAACTGTTTTTGAAGCTGTCAACTTTTGTTAACTTTTTTTTAAAGCTGTCAACTTTTGTTTACTTTTTTAAAGCTGTCAACTTTTGTTAACTTTTTTAAAGCTGTCAACTTTTGTTAACTTCTTTTGAAGTTTTGTTAACTTTTTTGAAGCTGTCAAGTTTTGTTAACTTCTTTTGAAGTTTTGTCTACTTTTTTGAAACTGTCAACTTTTGTTAACTTTTTTAAAGCTGTCAACTTTTGTTAACTTCTTTTGAAATTTTGTTAACTGTTTGTGAAGCTGTCAACTTTTGTTAACTTTTTTTAAAGCTGTCAACTTTTGTTAACTTTTTGTAAAGCTGTCAACTTTTGTTAACTGGTTTTGAAGCTGTTAACTTTTGTTAACTTTTTTGAAGCTGTCAACTTTTGTTAACTTTTTTGAAGCTGTCAACTTTTGTTAACTTTTTTTGGAGCTGTCAACTTTTGTTAACTTTTATTGAAGCTGTCAACTTTTGTTAACTTTTTTGGAAGCTGTCAACATTTGTCACCTTTTTTAAAGCTGTCAACTTTTGTTAACTTTTTTTAAAGCTGTCAACATTTATTAACTGTTTTTGAAGCTGTCAACTTTTGTTAACTTTTTTTTAAAGCTGTCAACTTTTGTTTACTTTTTTAAAGCTGTCAACTTTTGTTAACTTTTTTAAAGCTGTCAACTTTTGTTAACTTCTTTTGAAGTTTTGTTAATTTTTTTGAAGCTGTCAACTTTTGTTAACTTCTTTTGAAGTTTTGTCTACTTTTTTGAAACTGTCAACTTTTGTTAACTTTTATTAAAGCTGTCAATTTTTGTTAACTTTTTTGAAGCTGTCAACTTTTCTTAACTTCTTTTAAAGTAATGTTAATTTTTTTGAAGCTATCAACTTTTGTTAAATTCTTTTGAAGTTTTGTTAATTTTTTTGAAGCTGTCAACTTTTGTTAATTTCTTTTGAAGTTTTGTTAACTATTTTAAAGCTGTAAACTTTTGTCAACTTTTTTGAAGCTGTCAACTTTTGCTAACTTTTTTTGAAGCTGTCAACTTTTGTTAACTTTTTTAAAGCTGTCAACTTTTGTTAACTTTTTTTAACTTCTTTTTAAGTTTTGTTAACTTTTTTAAAGCTGTCAAATTTTGTTAACTTTTTTAAAGCTGTCAACTTTTGTTAACTTTTATTGAGGCTGTCAACTTTTGTTAACTTTTTTTGAAGCTGTCAACTTTTGTAAACTGGTTTTGAAGCTGTTAACTTTTATTAACTTTTTTTGAAGCTGTCAACTTTTGTTAACTTTTTTGAAGCTGTCAACTTCTGTTAACTTTTTTTGAAGCTGTCAACTTTTGTTAACTTTTTTTGAAGCTGTCAACTTTTGTTAACTTTTATTAAAGCTGTCCACTTTTGTTAACTTTTTTTGAAGCTGTCAACTTTTGTTAACTTCTTTTGAAACTGTCAACTTTTTTTAACTTTTATTGAAGCTGTCAACTTTTGTTAACTTTTATTGAAGCTGTCAATTTTTGTTAACTATTTTGAAGCTGTCAACTTTTGTTAACTTCTTTTAAAGTTTTGTTAACTTTTTTGAAGCTATCAACTTTTGTTATCTTCTTTTGAAGTTTTGTTAATTTTTTTGAAGCTGTCAACATTTGTTAACTTTTTTGAAGCTGTCAACTTTTGTTAACTTTTTTTAAAGCTGTCAACATTTGTTAACTGTTTGTGAAGCTGTCAACTTTTGTTAACTTTTTTTTAAAGCTGTCAACTTTTGTTAACTTTTTTTAAAGCTGTCAACTTTTGTTAACTGGTTTTGAAGCTGTTAACTTTTGTTAAATTTTTTTGAAGCTGTCAACTTTTGTTAACTTTTATTGAAGCTGTCAACTTTTGTTAACTTTTTTGGAAGCTGTCAACATTTGTTAACTTTTTTGAAGCTGACAACTTTTGTTAACTTTTTTTGAAGCTGTCAACTTTTGTTAACTTTTATTAAAGCTGTCAACTTTTGTTAACTTTTTTTGAAGCTGTCAACTTTTGTTAACTTTTTTGAAGCTGTCAACTTTTGTTAACTTTTTTTAAAGCTGTCAACTTTTGTTAACTTTTTTCGAAGCTGTCAACTTTTGTTAACTTTTATTAAAGCTGTCCACTTTTGTTAACTTTTTTTGAAGCTGTTAACTTTTGTTAACTTCTTTTGAAACTGTCAACTTTTGTTCACTTTTATTAAAGCTGTTAACTTTTGTTAACTTTTATTGAAGCAGTCAATTTTTGTTAACTATTTTGAAGCTGTCAACTTTTGTTAACTTCTTTTGAAGTTTTGTCTACTTTTTTGAAACTGTCAACTTTTGTTAACTTTTATTGAAGCTGTCAATTTTTGTTAACTTTTTTGAAGCTGTCAACTTTTCTTAACTTCTTTTAAAGTTATGTTAATTTTTTTGAAGCTATCAACTTTTGTTAAATTCTTTTGAAATTTTGTTAATTTTTTTGAAGCTGTCAACTTTTGTTAATTTCTTTTGAAGTTTTGTTAACTATTTTAAAGCTGTAAACTTTTGTCAACTTTTTTGAAGCTGTCAACTTTTGCTAACTTTTTTTGAAGCTGTCAACTTTTGTTAACTTTTTTAAAGCTGTCAACTTTTGTTAACTTTTTTTAACTTCTTTTTAAGTTTTGTTAACTTTTTTAAAGCTGTCAAATTTTGTTAACTTTTTTAAAGCTGTCAACTTTTGTTAACTTTTATTGAGGCTGTCACCTTTGTTAACTTTTTTTGAAGCTGTCAACTTTTGTTAACTGGTTTTGAAGCTGTTAACTTTTATTAACTTTTTTTGAAGCTGTCAACTTTTGTTAACTTTTTTGAAGCTGTCAACTTTTGTTAACTTTTTTTGAAGCTGTCAACTATTGATAACTTTTTTTGAAGCTGTCAATTTTTGTTAATTTTTATTAAAGCTGTCCACTTTTGTTAACTTTTTTTGAAGCTGTCAACTTTTGTTAACTTCTTTTGAAACTGTCAACTTTTTTTAACTTTTATTGAAGCTGTCAACTTTTGTTAACTTTTATTGAAGCTGTCAATTTTTGTTAACTATTTTAAAGCTGTCAACTTTTGTTAACTTCTTTTAAAGTTTTGTTAACTTTTTTAAAGCTATCAACTTTTGTTGTCTTCTTTTGAAGTTTTGTTAATTTTTTTGAAGCTGTCAACATTTGTTAACTTTTTTGAAGCTGTCAACTTTTGTTAACTTTTTTTAAAGCTGTCAACATTTGTTAACTGTTTGTGAAGCTGTCAACTTTTGTTAACTTTTTTTTAAAGCTGTTAACTTTTGTTAACTTTTTTTAAAGCTGTCAACTTTTGTTAACTGGTTTTGAAGCTGTTAACTTTTGTTAAATTTTTTTGAAGCTGTCAACTTTTGTTAACTTTTATTGAAGCTGTCAACTTTTGTTAACTTTTTTGGAAGCTGTCAACATTTGTTAACGTTTTTGAAGCTGACAACTTTTGTTAACTTTTTTTGAAGCTGTCAACTTTTGTTAAATTTTATTGAAGCTGTCAACTTTTGTTAACTTTTTTTGAAGCTGTCAACTTTTGTTAACTTTTTTGAAGCTGTCAACTTTTGTTAACTTTTTTTAAAGCTGTCAACTTTTGTTAACTTTTTTCGAAGCTGTCAACTTTTGTTAACTTTTATTAAAGCTGTCCACTTTTGTTAACTTTTTTTGAAGCTGTAAACTTTTGTTAACTTCTTTTGAAACTGTCAACTTTTGTTCACTTTTATTAAAGCTGTTAACTTTTGTTAACTTTTATTGAAGCAGTCAATTTTTGTTAACTATTTTGAAGCTGTCAACTTTTGTTAACTTCTTTTGATGTTTTGTCTTCTTTTTTGAAACGGTCAACTGTTGTGGAAGCTGTCAAGTTTTGTTAACTTTTTTTAAAACTGTCAACTTTTGTTAACTTTTTTAAAGCTGTCAACTTTTGTTAACTTCTTTTGAAATTTTGTTAACTTTTTTGAAGCTGTCAACTTTTGTTAATTTTTTTGAAGCTATCAACTTTTGTTAACTTTTTGAAGCTGTCAACTTTTGTTAACTTTTTTTGAAGCTATCAACTTTTGTTAACTTTTATTGAAGCTGTCAACTTTTGTTAACTTTTTTGGAAGCTGTCAACATTTGTTAACTTTTTTGAAGCTGTCAACTTTTGTTAACTTTTTTTAAAGCTGTCAACATTTGTTAACTGTTTTTGAAGCTGTCAACTTTTGTTAACTTTTTTTTAAAGCTGTCAACTTTTGTTTACTTTTTTAAAGCTGTCAACTTTTGTAAACTTTTTTAAAGCTGTCAACTTTTGTTAACTTTTGTTAACTTCTTTTGAAGTTTTGTCTACTTTTTTGAAACTGTCAACTTTTGTTAACTTTTATTGAAGCTGTCAATTTTTGTTAACTTCTTTTGATGTTTTGTCTTCTTTTTTGAAACTGTCAACTTTTGTGGAAGCTGTCAAGTTTTGTTAACTTTTTTTAAAACTGTCAACTTTTGTTAACTTTTTTAAAGCTGTCAACTTTTGTTAACTTCTTTTGAAATTTTGTTAACTTTTTTGAAGCTGTCAACTTTTGTTACTTTTTTTTAAGCTGTCAACTTTTGTTAACTTTTTGAAGCTGTCAACTTTTGTTAACTTTTTTTGAAGCTATCAACTTTTGTTAACTTTATTGAAGCTGTCAACTTTTGTTAACTTTTTTGGAAGCTGTCAACATTTGTTAACTTTTTTGAAGCTGTCAACTTTTGTTAACTTTTTTTTAAAGCTGTCAACTTTTGTTTATTTTTTTAAAGCTGTCAACTTTTGTTAACTTTTTTAAAGCTGTCAACTTGTGTTAACTTTTATTGAAGCGGTCAACTTTTGTAAACTTTTTTTGAAGCTGTCAACTTTTGTTAACTGGTTTTGAAGCTGTTAACTTTTGTTAACTTTTTTTGAAGCTGTCAACTTTTGTTAACTTTTTTGAAGCTGTCAACTTTTGTTAACTTTTTTTGAAGCTGTCAACTTTTGTTAACTTTTTTTGAAGCTGTCAACTTTTGTTAACTTTTATTAAAGCTGTCCACTTTTGTTAACTTTTTTTGAAGCTGTCAACTTTTGTTAACTGGTTTTGAAGCTGTTAACTTTTGTTAACTTTTATTGAAGCTGTCAACTTTTGTTAACTTTTTTGAAGCTGTCAACTTTTGTTAACTTTTATTGAAGCTGTCAACTTTTGTTAACTTTTTTGAAGCTGTCAACTTTAGTTAACTTTTTGCGAAGCTCTCAACATTTGTTAACTTTTTTAAAGCTGTCAACTTTTGTTAACTTTTTTTAATGCTGTCAACATTTGTTAACTGTTTGTGAAGCTGTCAACTTTTGTTAACTTTTTTTTAAAGCTGTCAACTATTGTTAACTTTTTTTAAAGCTGTCAACTTTTGTTAACTGGTTTTGAAGCTGTTAGCTTTTGTTAACTTTTTTTGAAGCTGTCAACTTTTGTTAACTTTTTTTGGAGCTGTCAACTTTTGTTAACTTTTATTGAAGCTGTCAACTTTTGTTAACTTTTTTGAAAGCTGTCAACATTTGTTAACTTTTTTGCAGCTGTCAACTTTTGTTAACTTTTATTGAATCTCTCAATTTTTGTTAACTTTTTTGAAGCTGTCAACTTTTCTTAACTTCTTTTAAAGTTATGTTAATTTTTTTGAAGCTATCAACTTTTGTTAAATTCTTTTGAAGTTTTGTTAACTTTTTTGAAGCTGTCAACTTTTGTTAACTTCTTTTGATGTTTTGTCTTCTTTTTTGAAACTGTCAACTTTTGTGGAAGCTGTCAAGTTTTGTTAACTTTTTTTAAAACTGTCAACTTTTGTTAACTTTTTTAAAGCTGTCAACTTTTGTTAACTTCTTTTGAAATTTTGTTAACTTTCTTGAAGCTGTCAACATTTGTTAACTGTTTGTGAAGCTGTCAACTTTTGTTAACTTTTTTTAAAGCTGTCAACTTTTGTTAACTTTTATTGAAGCTCTCAATTTTTGTTAACTTTTTTGAAGCTGTCAACTTTTCTTAACTTCTTTTAAAGTTATGTTAATTTTTTTGAAGCTATCAACTTTTGTTAAATTCTTTTGAAGTTTTGCTAATTTTTTTGAAGCTGTCAACTTTTGTTAATTTCTTTTGAAGTTTTGTTAACTATTTTAAAGCTGTAAACTTTTGTCAACTTTTTTGAAGCTGTCAACTTTTGCTAACTTTTTTTGAAGCTGTCAACTTTTGTTAACTTTTTTAAAGCTGTCAACTTTTGTTAACTTTTTTAAAGCTGTCAACTTTTGTTAACTTTTGTTAACTTCTTTTGAAGTTTTGTCTACTTTTTTGAAACTGTCAACTTTTGTTAACTTTTATTGAAGCTGTCAACTTTTGTTAACTTTTTTGGAAGCTGTCAACGTTTGTTAACTTTTTTGAAGCTGTCAACTTTTGTTAACTTTTTTTAAAGCTGTCAACATTATTTGTTAACTGTTTTTGAAGCTGTCAACTTTTGTTAACTTTTTTTTAAAGCTGTCAACTTTTGTTTACTTTTTTAAAGATGTCAACTTTTGTTAACTATTTTAAAGCTGTCAACTTTTGTTAACTTGTGTTAACTTCTTTTGAAGTTTTGTCTACTTTTTTGAAACTGTCAACTTTTGTTAATTTTTATTGAAGCTGTCAACTTTTGTTAACTTTTTTTGAAGCTTTCAACTTTTGTTAACTGGTTTTGAAGCTGTTAACTTTTGTTAACTTTTTTTGAAGCTGTCAACTTTTGTTAACTTTTTTGAAGCTGTCAACTTTTGTTAACTTTTTTTGAAGCCGTCAACTTTTGTTAACTTTTTTTGAAGCTGTCAACTTTTGTTAACTTTTATTAAAGCTGTCCACTTTTGTTAACTTTTTTTGAAGCTGTCAACTTTTGTTAACTTCTTTTGATGTTTTGTCTTCTTTTTTAAAACTGTCAACTTTTGTGGAAGCTGTCAAGTTTTGTTAACTTTTTTTAAAACTGTCAACTTTTGTTAACTTATTTAAAGCTGTCAACTTTTGTTAACTTCTTTTTATGTTTTGTCTTCTTTTTTGAAACTGTCAACTTTTGTGGAAGCTGTCAAGTTTTGTTAACTTTTTTTTAAAACTGTCAACATTTGTTAACTTTTTTAAAGCTGTCAACTTTTGTTAACTTCTTTTGAAATTTTGTTAACTTTTTTGAAGCTGTCAACTTTTATTAATTTTTTTTGAAGCTGTCAACTTTTGTTAACTTTTTGAAGCTGTCAACTTTTGTTAACTTTTTTTGAAGCTATCAACTTTTGTTAACTTTTATTGAAGCTGTCAACTTTTGTTAACTTTTTTGGAAGCTGTTAACATTTGTTAACTTTTTTGAAGCTGTCAACTTTTGTTAACTTTTTTTAAAGCTGTCAACATTTGTTAACTTTTTTTGAAGCTATCAACTTTTGTTAACTTTTATTGAAGCTGTCAACTTTTGTTAACTTTTTTGGAAGCTGTCAACATTTGTTAACTTTTTTGAAGCTGTCAACTTTTGTTAACTGGTTTTGAAGCTGTCAACATTTGTTAACTTTTTTGAAGCTGTCAACTTTGTTAACTTTTTTAAAGCTGTCAACTTTTGCTACCTTTTTTGGAAGCTGTCTACTATTGTTAACTTTTTTAAAGCTCTCAACTTTTGTTAACTTTTTTAAAGCTGTCAACTTTTGTTAACTTTTGTTAACTTCTTTTAAAGTTTTGTTAACTTTTTTAAAGCTGTCAACTTTTGTTAACTTCTTTTGAAGTTTTGTTAACTTTTTTGAAGCTGTCAACTTTTGTTAACTTCTTTTGATGTTTTGTCTTCTTTTTTGAAACTGTCAACTTTTGTGGAAGCTGTCAAGTTTTGTTAACTTTTTTTAAAACTGTCAACTTTTGTTAACTTCTTTTGAAATTTTGTTAACTTTCTTGAAGCTGTCAACATTTGTTAACTGTTTGTGAAGCTGTCAACTTTTGTTAACTTTTTTTAAAGCTGTCAACTTTTGTTAACTTTTTTTAAAGCTGTCAACTTTTGTTAACTGGTTTTGAAGCTGTTAACTTTTGTTAACTTTTTTTGAAGCTGTCAACTTTTGTTAACTTTTATTGAAGCTCTCAATTTTTGTTAACTTTTTTGAAGCTGTCAACTTTTCTTAACTTCTTTTAAAGTTATGTTAATTTTTTTGAAGCTATCAACTTTTGTTAAATTCTTTTGAAGTTTTGTTAATTTTTTTGAAGCTGTCAACTTTTGTTAATTTCTTTTGAAGTTTTGTTAACTATTTTAAAGCTGTAAACTTTTGTCAACTTTTTTGAAGCTGTCAACTTTTGCTAACTTTTTTTGAAGCTGTCAACTTTTGTTAACTTTTTTAAAGCTGTCAACTTTTGTTAACTTTTTTAAAGCTGTCAACTTTTGTTAACTTTTGTTAACTTCTTTTGAAGTTTTGTCTACTTTTTTGAAACTGTCAACTTTTGTTAACTTTTATTGAGGCTGTCAACTTTTGTTAACTTTTTTTGAAGCTGTCAACTTTTGTTAACTGGTTTTAAAACTGTTAACTTTTGTTAACTTTTTTTGAAGCTGTCAACTTTTGTTAACTTTTTTGAAGCTGTCAACTTTTGTTAACTTTTTTTGAAGCTGACAACTTTTGTTAACTTTTTTTGAAGCTGTCAACTTTTGTTAACTTTTATCAAAGCTGTCCACTTTTGTTAACTTTTTTTGAAGCTGTCAACTTTTGTTAACTTCTTTTGAAACTGTCAACTTTTTTTAACTTTTATTGAAGCTGTCAACTTTTGTTAACTTTTATTGAAGCTGTCAATTTTTGTTAACTATTTTGAAGCTGTCAACTTTTGTTAACTTCTTTTAAAGTTTTGTTAACTTTTTTGAAGCTATCAACTTTTGTTATCTTCTTTTGAAGTTTTATTAATTTTTTTGAAGCTGTCAACATTTGTTAACTTTTTTGAAGCTGTCAACTTTTGTTAACTTTTTTTAAAGCTGTCAACATTTGTTAACTGTTTGTGAAGCTGTCAACTTTTGTTAACTTTTTTTTAAAGCTGTCAACTTTTGTTAACTTTTTTTAAAGCTGTCAACTTTTGTTAACTGGTTTTGAAGCTGTTAACTTTTGTTAAATTTTTTTGAAGCTGTCAACTTTTGTTAACTTTTATTGAAGCTGTCAACTTTTGTTAACTTTTTTGGAAGCTGTCAACACTTGTTAACTTTTTTGAAGCTGTCAACTTTTGTTAACTTTTTTTGAAGCTGTCAACTTTTGTTAACTTTTATTGAAGCTGTCAACTTTTGTTAACTTTTTTTGAAGCTGTCAACTTTTGTTAACTTTTTTGAAGCTGTCAACTTTTTAATTTTTTTTGAAGCTGTCAACTTTTGTTAACTTTTTTCGAAGCTGTCAACTTTTGTTAACTTTTATTAAAGCTGTCCACTTTTGTTAACTTTTTTTGAAGCTGTCAACTTTTGTTAACTTCTTTTGAAACTGTCAACTTTTGTTCACTTTTATTAAAGCTGTTAACTTTTGTTAACTTTTATTGAAGCAGTCAATTTTTGTTAACTATTTTGAAGCTGTCAACTTTTGTTAACTTCTTTTGATGTTTTGTCTTCTTTTTTGAAACGGTCAACTGTTGTGGAAGCTGTCAAGTTTTGTTAACTTTTTTTAAAACTGTCAACTTTTGTTAACTTTTTTAAAGCTGTCATCTTTTGTTAACTTCTTTTGAAATTTTGTTAACTTTTTTGAAGCTGTTTACTTTTGTTAATTTTTTTTAAAGCTATCAACTTTAGTTAACTTTTTGAAGCTGGCAACTTTTGTTAACTTTTTTTGAAGCTATCAACTTTTGTTAACTTTTATTGAAGCTGTCAACTTTTGTTAACTTTTTTGGAAGCTGTCAACATTTGTTAACTGTTTTTGAAGCTGTCAACTTTTGTTAACTTTTTTTTAAAGCTGTCAACTTTTGTTTACTTTTTTAAAGCTGTCAACTTTTGTTAACTTTTTTAAAGCTGTCAACTTTTGTTAACTTTTGTTAACTTCTTTTAAAGTTTTGTCTACTTTTTTGAAACTGTCAACTTTTGTTAACTTTTATTGAAGCTGTCAACTTTTGTTAACTTCTTTTGATGTTTTGTCTTCTTTTTTGAAACTGTCAACTTTTGTGGAAGCTGTCAAGTTTTGTTAACTTTTTTTAAAACTGTTAACTTTTGTTAACTTTTTTAAAGCTGTCAACTTTTGTTAACTTCTTTTGAAATTTTGTTAACTTTTTTGAAGCTGTCAACTTTTGTTACTTTTTTTTTAAGCTGTCAACTTTTGCTAACTTTATTGAAGCTGTCAACTTTTGTTAACTTTTTTGGAAGCTGTCAACATTTGATAACTTTTTTGAAGCTGTCAACTTTTGTTAACTTTTTTAAAGCTGTCAACATTTGTTAACTGTTTTTGAAGCTGTCAACTTTTGTTAACTTTTTTTTAAAGCTGTCAACTTTTGTTTATTTTTTTAAAGCTGTCAACTTTTGTTAACTTTTTTAAAGCTGTCAACTTGTGTTAACTTTTATTGAAGCGGTCAACTTTTGTTAACTTTTTTTGAAGCTGTCAACTTTTGTTAACTGGTTTTGAAGCTGTTAACTTTTGTTAACTTTTTTTGAAGCTGTCAACTTTTGTTAACTTTTTTGAACCTGTCAACTTTTGTTAACTTTTTTTGAAGCTGTCAACTTTTGTTAACTTTTTTTGAAGCTGTCAACTTTTGTTAACTTTTATTAAAGCTGTCCACTTTTGTTAACTTTTTTTGAAGCTGTCAACTTTTGTTAACTTTTTTTGAAACTGTCAACTTTTGTTAACTTTTATTGAAGCTGTCAACTTTTGTTAACTTTTATTGAAGCTGTCAACTTTTGTTAACTTTTTTGAAGCTGTCAACTTTTGTTAACATTTTTTGGAGCTGTCAACTTGTGTTAACTTTTTTTTAAAGCTGTCAAATATTGTTAACTTTTTTTAAAGCTGTCAACTTTTGTTAACTGGTTTTGAAGCTGTTAACTTTTGTTAACTTTTTTAAAGCTGTCAACTTTTGTTAACTTTTTTTGGAGCTGTCAACTTTTGTTAACTTTTATTGAAGCTGTCAACTTTTGTTAACTTCTTTTGATGTTTTGTCTTCTTTTTTGAAACTGTCAACTTTTGTGGAAGCTGTCAAGTTTTGTTAACTTTTTTTAAAACTGTTAACTTTTGTTAACTTTTTTAAAGCTGTCAACTTTTGTTAACTTCTTTTGAAATTTTGTTAACTTTTTTGAAGCTGTCAACTTTTGTTACTTTTTTTTTAAGCTGTCAACTTTTGCTAACTTTATTGAAGCTGTCAACTTTTGTTAACTTTTTTGGAAGCTGTCAACATTTGATAACTTTTTTGAAGCTGTCAACTTTTGTTAACTTTTTTAAAGCTGTCAACATTTGTTAACTGTTTTTGAAGCTGTCAACTTTTGTTAACTTTTTTTTAAAGCTGTCAACTTTTGTTTATTTTTTTAAAGCTGTCAACTTTTGTTAACTTTTTTAAAGCTGTCAACTTGTGTTAACTTTTATTGAAGCGGTCAACTTTTGTTAACTTTTTTTGAAGCTGTCAACTTTTGTTAACTGGTTTTGAAGCTGTTAACTTTTGTTAACTTTTTTTGAAGCTGTCAACTTTTGTTAACTTTTTTGAACCTGTCAACTTTTGTTAACTTTTTTTGAAGCTGTCAACTTTTGTTAACTTTTTTTGAAGCTGTCAACTTTTGTTAACTTTTATTAAAGCTGTCCACTTTTGTTAACTTTTTTTGAAGCTGTCAACTTTTGTTAACTTTTTTTGAAACTGTCAACTTTTGTTAACTTTTATTGAAGCTGTCAACTTTTGTTAACTTTTATTGAAGCTGTCAACTTTTGTTAACTTTTTTGAAGCTGTCAACTTTTGTTAACATTTTTTGGAGCTGTCAACTTGTGTTAACTTTTTTTTAAAGCTGTCAAATATTGTTAACTTTTTTTAAAGCTGTCAACTTTTGTTAACTGGTTTTGAAGCTGTTAACTTTTGTTAACTTTTTTAAAGCTGTCAACTTTTGTTAACTTTTTTTGGAGCTGTCAACTTTTGTTAACTTTTATTGAAGCTGTCAACTTTTGTTAACTTTTTTGAAATCTGTCAACATTTGTTAACTTTTTTGAAGCTGTCAACTTTTGTTAACTTTTTTTAAAGCTGTCAACATTTATTAACTGTTTTTGAAGCTGTCAACTTTTGTTAACTTTTTTTTAAAGCTGTCAACTTTTGTTTACTTTTTTAAAGCTGTCAACTTTTGTTAACTTTTTTAAAGCTGTCAAATTTTGTTAACTTTTTTAAAGCTATCAACTTTTGTTAACTTTTTTTAACTTCTTTTGAAGTTTGGTTAACTTTTTTGAAGCTGTCAACTTTTGCTAACTTCTTTTGAAGTTTTGTCTACTTTTATTGAAGCTGTCAATTTTTGTTAACTTTTTTGAAGCTGTCAACTTTTGTTAACTTCTTTTGAAGTTTTGTTAATTTTTTTAAAGCTATCAACTTTTGTTAAATTCTTTTGAAGTTTTGTTAATTTTTTTGAAGCTGTCAACTTTTGTTAACTTTTTTTGAAGTTTTGTTAACTATTTTAAAGCTGTCAACTTTTGTCAACTTTTTTGAAGCTGTCAACTTTTGCTAACTTTTTTGGAAACTGTCAACATTTGTTAACTTTTTTGAAGCTGTCAACTTTTGTTAACTTTTTTTAAAGCTGTCAACATTTGTTAACTGTTTTTGAAGCTGTCAACTTTTGTTAACTTTTTTTTAAAGCTGTCAAATTTTGTTTACTATTTTAAAGCTGTCAACTTTTGTTAATTTTTTTAAAGCTGTCAACTTTTGTTAACTTTTGTTAACTTCTTTTTAAGTTTTGTCTACTTTTTTGAAACCGTCAACCTTTGTTAACTTTTATTGAAGCTGTCAACTTTTGTTAACTTTTTTTGAAGCTGTCAACTTTTGTTACCTTTTCTTGAAGCTGTCAACTTTTGTTAACTTTTTTTGAAGCTGTCAACTTTTGTTAACTTTTATTAAAGCTGTCCACTTTTGTTAACTTTTTTTGAAGCAGTCAACTTTTGTTAACTTCTTTTGAAACTTTCAACTTTTGTTAACTTTTATTAAAGCTGTTAACTTTTGTTAACTTTTATTGAAGCTGTCAATTTTTGTTAACTATTTTGAAGCTGTCAACTTTTGTTAACTTCTTTTGATGTTCTGTCTTCTTTTTTGAAACGGTCAACTTTTGTGGAAGCTGTCAAGTTTTGTTAACTTTTTTTAAAACTGTCAAATTTTGTTAACTTTTTTAAAGCTGTCAACTTTTGTAAAGTTCTTTTGAAATTTTGTTAACTTTTTTGAAGCTGTCAACTTTTGTTAATTTTTTTTGAAGCTGGCAACTTTTGTTAACTTTTTGAAGCTGTCAACTTTTGTTAACTTTTTTTGAAGCTATCAACTTTTGTTAACTTTTATTGAAGCTGTCAACTTTTGTTAACTTTTTTGGAAGCTGTCAACATTTGTTAACTTTTTGAAGCTGTCAACTTTTGTTAATTTTTTTAAAGCTGTCAACATTTGTTAACTGTTTTTGAAGCTGTCAACTTTTGTTAACTTTTTTTTAAAGCTGTCAACTTTTGTTTACTTTTTTAAAGCTGTCAACTTTTGTTAACTTTTTTAAAGCTGTCAACTTTTGTTAACTTTTGTTAACTTCTTTTGAAGTTTTGTCTACTTTTTTGAAACTGTCAACTTTTGTTAACTTTTATTGAAGCTGTCAACTTTTGTTAACTTTTTTTGAAGTTGTCAAATTTTGTTAACTGGTTTTGAAGCTGTCAACTTTTGTTAACTTTTTTTGAAGCTGTCAACTTTTGTTAACTTTTTTGAAGCTGTCAACTTTTGTTAACTTTTTTTGAAGCTGTCAACTTTTGTTAACTTTTTTTAAAGCTGTTAACTTTTGTTAACTTTTATTAAAGCTGTCCACTTTTGTTAACTTTTTTTAAAGCTGTCAACTTTTGTTAACTTCTTTTGAAACTGTCAACTTTTGTTAACTTTTATTGAAGCTGTCAACTTTTGTTAACTTCTTTTGATGTTTTGTCTTCCTTTTTGAAACTGTCAACTTTTGTGGAAGCTGTCAAGTTTGGTTAACTTTTTTTTAAAGCTGTCAACTTTTGTTTACTTTTTTAAAGCTGTCAACTTTTGTTAACTTTTTTAAAGCTGTCAACTTTTGTTAACTTTTGTTAACTTCTTTTGAAGTTTTGTCTACTTTTTTGAAACTGTCAACTTTTGTTAATTTTTATTGAAGCTGTCAACTTTTGTTAACTTTTTTTGAAGCTGTCAACTTTTGTTAACTGGTTTTGAAGCTGTTAACTTTTGTTAACTTTTTTTGAAGCTGTCAACTTTTGTTAACTTTTTTGAAGCTGTCAACTTTTGTTAACTTCTTTTGATGTTTTGTCTTCTTTTTTGAAGCTGTCAACTTTTGTTAACTTTTTGAAGCTGTCAACTTTTGTTAACTTTTTTTGAAGCTATCAACTTTTGTTAACTTTTATTGAAGCTGTCAACTTTTGTTAACTTTTTTGGAAGCTGTCAACGTTTGTTAACTTTTTTAAAGCTGTCAACTTTTGTTAACTTTTTTTAAAGCTGTCAACATTATTTGTTAACTGTTTTTGAAGCTGTCAACTTTTGTTAACTTTTTTTTAAAGCTGTCAACTTTTGTTTACTTTTTTAAAGCTGTCAACTTTTGTTAACTTTTTTAAAGCTGTCAACTTTTGTTAACTTTTGTTAACTTCTTTTGAAGTTTTGTCTACTTTTTTGAAACTGTCAACTTTTGTTAATTTTTATTGAAGCTGTCAACTTTTGTTAACTTTTTTTGAAGCTGTCAACTTTTGTTAACTGGTTTTGAAGCTGTTAACTTTTGTTAACTTTTTTTGAAGCTGTCAACTTTTGTTAACTTTTTTGAAGCTGTCAACTTTTGTTAACTTTTTTTGAAGCCGTCAACTTTTGTTAACTTTTTTTGAAGCTGTCAACTTTTGTTAACTTTTATTAAAGCTGTCCACTTTTGTTAACTTTTTTTGAAGCTGTCAACTTTTGTTAACTTTTTTTGATGTTTTGTCTTCTTTTTTAAAACTGTCAACTTTTGTGGAAGCTGTCAAGTTTTGTTAACTTTTTTTAAAACTGTCAACTTTTGTTAACTTTTTTAAAGCTGTCAACTTTTGTTAACTTCTTTTTATGTTTTGTCTTCTTTTTTGAAACTGTCAACTTTTGTGGAAGCTGTCAAGTTTTGTTAACTTTTTTTTAAAACTGTCAACTTTTGTTAACTTTTTTAAAGCTGTCAACTTTTGTTAACTTCTTTTGAAATTTTGTTAACTTTTTTGAAGCTGTCAACTTTTATTAATTTTTTTTGAAGCTGTCAACGTTTGTTAACTTTTTGAAGCTGTCAACTTTTGTTAACTTTTTTTGAAGCTATCAACGTTTGTTAACTTTTATTGAAGCTTTCAACTTTTGTTAACTTTTTTGGAAGCTGTCAACATTTGTTAACTTTTTTGAAGCTGTCAACTTTTGTTAACTTTTTTTAAAGCTGTCAACATTTGTTAACTTTTTTTGAAGCTATCAACTTTTGTTAACTTTTATTAAAGCTGTCAACTTTTGTTAACTTTTTTGGAAGCTGTCAACATTTGTTAACTTTTTTGAAGCTGTCAACTTTTGTTAACTTTTTTTGAAGCTGTCAACTTTTGTTAACTGGTTTTGAAGCTGTCAACATTTGTTAACTTTTTTGAAGCTGTCAACTTTGTTAACTTTTTAAAGCTGTCAACTTTTGCTAACTTTTTTTAAAGCTGTCAACTATTGTTAACTTTTTTAAAGCTCTCAACTTTTGTTAACTTTTTTAAAGCTGTCAACTTTTGTTAACTTTTGTTAACTTCTTTTAAAGTTTTGTTAACTTTTTTAAAGCTGTCAACTTTTGTTAACTTCTTTTGAAGTTTTGTTAACTTTTTTGAAGCTGTCAACTTTTGTTAACTTCTTTTGATGTTTTGTCTTCTTTTTTGAAACTGTCAACTTTTGTGAAAGCTGTCAAGTTTTGTTAACTTTTTTTAAAACTGTCAACTTATGTTAACTTTTTTAAAGCTGTCAACTTTTGTTAACTTCTTTTGAAATTTTGTTAACTTTTTTGAAGCTGTCAACATTTGTTAACTGTTTGTAAAGCTGTCAACTTTTGTTAACTTTTTTTAAAGCTGTCAACTTTTGTTAACTGGTTTTGAAGCTGTTAACTTTTGTTAACTTTTTTTGAAGCTGTCAACTTTTGTTAACTTTTTTTGGAGCTGTCAACTTTTGTTAACTTTTATTGAAGCTGTCAACTTTTGTTAACTTTTTTGAAAGCTGTCAACATTTGTTAACTTGTCTGAAGCTGTCAACTTTTGTTAACTTTTTTTAAAGCTGTCAACATTTATTAACTGTTTTTGAAGCTGTCAACTTTTGTTAACTTTTTTTTAAAGCTGTCAATTTTTGTTTACTTTTTTAAAGCTGTCAACTTTTGTTAACTTTTTTAAACCTGTCAACTTTTGTTAACTTCTTTTGAAGTTTTGTTAACTTTTTTGAAGCTGTCAACTTTTGTTAACTTCTTTTGAAGTTTTGTCTACTTTTTTGAAACTGTCAACTTTTGTTAACTTTTATTGAAGCTGTCAATTTTTGTTAACTTCTTTTGATGTTTTGTCTTCTTTTTTGAAACTGTCAACTTTTGTGGAAGCTGTCAAGTTTTGTTAACTTTTTTTAAAACTGTCAACTTTTGTTAACTTTTTTAAAGCTGTCAACTTTTGTTAACTTCTTTTGAAATTTTGTTAACTTTTTTAAAGCTGTCAACTTTTGTTAACTTCTTTTGAAATTTTGGTAACTTTTTTGAAGCTGTCAACATTTGTTAACTGTTTGTGAAGCTGTCAACTTTTTTAACTTTTTTTAAAGCTGTCAACTTTTGTTAACTTTTTTTAAAGCTGTCAACTTTTGTTAACTGGTTTTGAAGCTGTTAACTTTTGTTAACTTTTTTTGAAGCTGTCAACTTTTGTTAACTTTTTTGAAGCTGTCAACTTTTGTTAACTTTTTTTGGAGCTGTCAACTTTTGTTAACTTTTATTGAAGCTGTCAACTTTTGTTAACTTTTTTGGAAGCTGTCAACATTTGTTACCTTTTTTAAAGCTGTCAACTTTTGTTAACTTTTTTTAAAGCTGTCAACATTTATTAACTGTTTTTGAAGCTGTCAACTTTTGTTAACTTTTTTTTAAAGCTGTCAACTTTTGTTTACTTTTTTAAAGCTGTCAACTTTTGTTAACTTTTTTAAAGCTGTCAACTTTTGTTAACTTCTTTTGAAGTTTTGTTAATTTTTTTGAAGCTGTCAACTTTTGTTAACTTCTTTTGAAGTTTTGTCTACTTTTTTGAAACTGTCAACTTTTGTTAACTTTTATTGAAGCTGTCAATTTTTGTTAACTTTTTTGAAGCTGTAAACTTTTCTTAACTTCTTTTAAAGTAATGTTAATTTTTTTGAAGCTATCAACTTTTGTTAAATTCTTTTGAAGTTTTGTTAATTTTTTTGAAGCTGTCAACTTTTGTTAATTTCTTTTGAAGTTTTGTTAACTATTTTAAAGCTGTAAACTTTTGTCAACTTTTTTGAAGCTGTCAACTTTTGCTAACTTTTTTTGAAGCTGTCAACTTTTGTTAACTTTTTTAAAGCTGTCAACTTTTGTTAACTTTTTTTAACTTCTTTTTAAGTATTGTTAACTTTTTTAAAGCTGTCAAATTTTGTTAACTTTTTTAAAGCTGTCAACTTTTGTTAACTTTTTTTAACTTCTTTTGAAGTTTTGTTAACTTTTATAAAGCTGTCAAATTTTGTTAACTTTTTTAAAGCTATCAACTTTTGTTAACTTTTTTTAACTTCTTTTGAAGTTTGGTTAACTTTTTTGAAGCTGTCAACTTTTGCTAACTTCTTTTGAAGTTTTGTCTACTTTTATTGAAGCTGTCAATTTTTGTTAACTTTTTTGAAGCTGTCAACTTTTGTTAACTTCTTTTGAAGTTTTGTTAATTTTTTTAAAGCTATCAACTTTTGTTAAATTCTTTTGAAGTTTTGTTAATTTTTTTGAAGCTGTCAACTTTTGTTAACTTTTTTTGAAGTTTTGTTAACTATTTTAAAGCTGTCAACTTTTGTCAACTTTTTTGAAGCTGTCAACTTTTGCTAACTTTTTTGGAAACTGTCAACATTTGTTAACTTTTTTGAAGCTGTCAACTTTTGATAACTTTTTTTAAAGCTGTCAACATTTGTTAACTGTTTTTGAAGCTGTCAACTTTTGTTAACTTTTTTTTAAAGCTGTCAAATTTTGTTTACTATTTTAAAGCTGTCAACTTTTGTTAATTTTTTTAAAGCTGTCAACTTTTGTTAACTTTTGTTAACTTCTTTTTAAGTTTTGTCTACTTTTTTGAAACCGTCAACCTTTGTTAACTTTTATTGAAGCTGTCAACTTTTGTTAACTTTTTTTGAAGCTGTCAACTTTTGTTAACTTTTTTTGAAGCTGTCAACTTTTGTTAACTTTTTTTGAAGCTGTCAACTTTTGTTAACTTTTATTAAAGCTGTCCACTTTTGTTAACTTTTTTTGAAGCAGTCAACTTTTGTTAACTTCTTTTGAAACTGTCAACTTTTGTTAACTTTTATTAAAGCTGTTAACTTTTGTTAACTTTTATTGAAGCTGTCAATTTTTGTTAACTATTTTGAAGCTGTCAACTTTTGTTAACTTCTTTTGATGTTCTGTCTTCTTTTTTGAAACGGTCAACTTTTGTGGAAGCTGTCAAGTTTTGTTAACTTTTTTTAAAACTGTCAAATTTTGTTAACTTTTTTAAAGCTGTCAACTTTTGTAAAGTTCTTTTGAAATTTTGTTAACTTTTTTGAAGCTGTCAACTTTTGTTAATTTTTTTTTTGAAGCTGGCAACTTTTGTTAACTTTTTGAAGCTGTCAACTTTTGTTAACTTTTTTTGAAGCTATCAACTTTTGTTAACTTTTATTAAAGCTGTCAACTTTTGTTAACTTTTTTGGAAGCTGTCAACATTTGTTAACTTTTTGAAGCTGTCAACTTTTGTTAATTTTTTTAAAGCTGTCAACATTTGTTAACTGTTTTTGAAGCTGTCAACTTTTGTTAACTTTTTTTTAAAGCTGTCAACTTTTGTTTACTTTTTTAAAGCTGTCAACTTTTGTTAACTTTTTTAAAGCTGTCAACTTTTGTTAACTTTTGTTAACTTCTTTTGAAGTTTTGTCTACTTTTTTGAAACTGTCAACTTTTGTTAACTTTTATTGAAGCTGTCAACTTTTGTTAACTTTTTTTGAAGTTGTCAAATTTTGTTAACTGGTTTTGAAGCTGTCAACTTTTGTTAACTTTTTTTGAAGCTGTCAACTTTTGTTAACTTTTTTGAAGCTGTCAACTTTTGTTAACTTTTTTTGAAGCTGTCAACTTTTGTTAACTTTTTTTAAAGCTGTTAACTTTTGTTAACTTTTATTAAAGCTGTCCACTTTTGTTAACTTTTTTTAAAGCTGTCAACTTTTGTTAACTTCTTTTGAAACTGTCAACTTTTGTTAACTTTTATTGAAGCTGTCAACTTTTGTTAACTTCTTTTAATGTTTTGTCTTCTTTTTTGAAACTGTCAACTTTTGTGGAAGCTGTCAAGTTTGGTTAACTTTTTTTAAAACTGTCAACTTTTGTTAACTTCTTTTGATGTTTTGTCTTCTTTTTTGAAGCTGTCAACTTTTGTTAACTTTTTGAAGCTGTCAACTTTTGTTAACTTTTTTTGAAGCTATCAACTTTTGTTAACTTTTATTGAAGCTCTCAACTTTTGTTAACTTTTTTGGAAGCTGTCAACGTTTGTTAACTTTTTTGAAGCTGTCAACTTTTGTTAACTTTTTTTAAAGCTGTCAACATTATTTGTTAACTGTTTTTGAAGCTGTCAACTTTTGTTAACTTTTTTTAAAGCTGTCAACTTTTGTTTACTTTTTTAAAGCTGTCAACTTTTGTTAACTTTTTTAAAGCTGTCAACTTTTGTTAACTTTTGTTAACTTCTTTTGAAGTTTTGTCTACTTTTTTGAAACTGTCAACTTTTGTTAATTTTTATTGAAGCTGTCAACTTTTGTTAACTTTTTTTGAAGCTGTCAACTTTTGTTAACTGGTTTTGAAGCTGTTAACTTTTGTTAACTTTTTTTGAAGCTGTCAACTTTTGTTAACTTTTTTGAAGCTGTCAACTTTTGTTAACTTTTTTTGAAGCCGTCTACTTTTGTTAACTTTTTTTGAAGCTGTCAACTTTTGTTAACTTTTATTAAAGCTGTCCACTTTTGTTAACTTTTTTTGAAGCTGTCAACTTTTGTTAACTTTTTTTTATGTTTTGTCTTCTTTTTTGAAACTGTCAACTTTTGTGGAAGCTGTCAAGTTTTGTTAACTTTTTTTTAAAACTGTCAACTTTTGTTAACTTTTTTAAAGCTGTCAACTTTTGTTAACTTCTTTTGAAATTTTGTTAACTTTTTTGAAGCTGTCAACTTTTATTAATTTTTTTTGAAGCTGTCAACGTTTGTTAACTTTTTGAAGCTGTCAACTTTTGTTAACTTTTTTTGAAGCTATCAACGTTTGTTAACTTTTATTGAAGCTTTCAACTTTTGTTAACTTTTTTGGAAGCTGTCAACATTTGTTAACTTTTTTGAAGCTGTCAACTTTTGTTAACTTTTTTTAAAGCTGTCAACATTTGTTAACTTTTTTTGAAGCTATCAACTTTTGTTAACTTTTATTGAAGCTGTCAACTTTTGTTAACTTTTTTGGAAGCTGTCAACATTTGTTAACTTTTTTGAAGCTGTCAACTTTTGTTAACTTTTTTTGAAGCTGTCAACTTTTGTTAACTGGTTTTGAAGCTGTCAACATTTGTTAACTTTTTTGAAGCTGTCAACTTTGTTAACTTTTTAAAGCTGTCAACTTTTGCTAACTTTTTTTAAAGCTGTCAACTATTGTTAACTTTTTTAAAGCTCTCAACTTTTGTTAACTTTTTTAAAGCTGTCAACTTTTGTTAACTTTTGTTAACTTCTTTTAAAGGTTTGTTAACTTTTTTAAAGCTGTCAACTTTTGTTAACTTCTTTTGAAGTTTTGTTAACTTTTTTGAAGCTGTCAACTTTTGTTAACTTCTTTTGATGTTTTGTCTTCTTTTTTGAAACTGTCAACTTTTGTGGAAGCTGTCAAGTTTTGTTAACTTTTTTTAAAACTGTCAACTTTTGTTAACTTTTTTAAAGCTGTCAACTTTTGTTAACTTCTTTTAAAATTTTGTTAACTTTTTTGAAGCTGTCAACATTTGTTAACTGTTTGTAAAGCTGTCAACTTTTGTTAACTTTTTTTAAAGCTGTCAACTTTTGTTAACTGGTTTTGAAGCTGTTAACTTTTGTTAACTTTTTTTGAAGCTGTCAACTTTTGTTAACTTTTTTTGGAGCTGTCAACTTTTGTTAACTTTTATTGAAGCTGTCAACTTTTGTTAACTTTTTTGAAAGCTGTCAACATTTGTTAACTTTTCTGAAGCTGTCAACTTTTGTTAACTTTTTTTAAAGCTGTCAACATTTATTAACTGTTTTTGAAGCTGTCAACTTTTGTTAACTTTTTTTTAAAGCTGTCAATTTTTGTTTACTTTTTTAAAGCTGTCAACTTTTGTTAACTTTTTTAAAGCTGTCAACTTTTGTTAACTTCTTTTGAAGTTTTGTTAACTTTTTTGAAGCTGTCAACTTTTGTTAACTTCTTTTAAAGTTTTGTCTACTTTTTGAAACTGTCAACTTTTGTTAACTTTTTTAAAGCTGTCAACTTTTGTTAACTTCTTTTGAAATTTTGTTAACTTTTTTGAAGCTGTCAACATTTGTTAACTGTTTGTGAAGCTGTCAACTTTTGTTAACTTTTTTTAAAGCTGTCAACTTTTGTTAACTTTTTTTAAAGCTGTCAACTTTTGTTAACTGGTTTTGAAGCTGTTAACTTTTGTTAACTTTTTTTGAAGCTGTCAACTTTTGTTAACTTTTTTGAAGCTGTCAACTTTTGTTAACTTTTTTTGGAGCTGTCAAATTTTGTTAACTTTTATTGAAGCTGTCAACTTTTGTTAACTTTTTTGAAAGCTGTCAACATTTGTTACCTTTTTTAAAGCTGTCAACTTTTGTTAACTTTTTTTAAAGCTGTCAACATTTATTAACTGTTTTTGAAGCTGTCAACTTTTGTTAACTTTTTTTTAAAGCTGTCAACTTTTGTTTACTTTTTTAAAGCTGTCAACTTTTGTTAACTTTTTTAAAGCTGTCAACTTTTGTTAACTTCTTTTGAAGTTTTGTTAATTTTTTTGAAGCTGTCAACTTTTGTTAACTTCTTTTGAAGTTTTGTCTACTTTTTTGAAACTGTCAACTTTTGTTAACTTTTATTGAAGCTGTCAATTTTTGTTAACTTTTTTGAAGCTGTAAACTTTTCTTAACTTCTTTTAAAGTAATGTTAATTTTTTTGAAGCTATCAACTTTTGTTAAATTCTTTTGAAGTTTTGTTAATTTTTTTGAAGCTGTCAACTTTTGTTAATTTCTTTTGAAGTTTTGTAAACTATTTTAAAGCTGTAAACTTTTGTCAACTTTTTTGAAGCTGTCAACTTTTGCGAACTTTTTTTGAAGCTGTCAAAAGTTTTGTTAACTTTTTTAAAGCTGTCAAATTTTGTTAACTTTTTTAAAGCTGTCAACTTTTGTTAACTTTTATTGAGGCTGTCAACTTTTGTTAACTTTTTTTGAAGCTGTCAACTTTTGTTAACTGGTTTTGAAGCTGTTAACTTTTATTAACTTTTTTTGAAGCTGTCAACTTTTGTTAACTTTTTTGAAGCTGTCAACTTCTGTTAACTTTTTTTGAAGCTGTCAACTTTTGTTAACTTTTTTGAAGCTGTCAACTTTTGTTAACTTTTATTAAAGCTGTCCACTTTTGTTAACTTTTTTTGAAGCTGTCAACTTTTGTTAACTTCTTTTGAAACTGTCAACTTTTTTTAACTTTTATTGAAGCTGTCAACTTTTGTTAACTTTTATTGAAGCTGTCAATTTTTGTTAACTATTTTGAAGCTGTCAACTTTTGTTAACTTCTTTTAAAGTTTTGTTAACTTTTTTGAAGCTATCAACTTTTGTTATCTTCTTTTGAAGTTTTGTTAATTTTTTTGAAGCTGTCAAGATTTGTTAACTTTTTTGAAGCTGTCAACTTTTGTTAACTTTTTTTAAAGCTGTCAACATTTGTTAACGGTTTTTGAAGCTGTTAACTTTTGTTAACTTTTTTGAAGCTGTCAACTTTTGTTAACTTTTTTTAAAGCTGTCAACTTTTGTTAACTTTTTTCGAAGCTGTCAACTTTTGTTAACTTTTATTAAAGCTGTCCACTTTTGTTAACTTTTTTTGAAGCTGTAAACTTTTGTTAACTTCTTTTGAAACTGTCAACTTTTGTTCACTTTTATTAAAGCTGTTAACTTTTGTTAACTTTTATTGAAGCTGTCAATTTTTGTTAACTATTTTGAAGCTGTCAACTTTTGTTAACTTCTTTTGAAGTTTTGTCTACTTTTTTGAAACTGTCAACTTTTGTTAACTTTTATTGAAACTGTCAATTTTTGTTAACTTTTTTGAAGCTGTCAACTTTTCTTAACTTCTTTTAAAGTTATGTTAATTTTTTTGAAGCTATCAACTTTTGTTAAATTCTTTTGAAGTTTTGTTAATTTTTTTGAAGCTGTCAACTTTTGTTAATTTCTTTTGAAGTTTTGTTAACTATTTTAAAGCTGTAAACTTTTGTCAACTTTTTTGAAGCTGTCAACTTTTGCTAACTTTTTTTGAAGCTGTCAACTTTTGTTAACTTTTTTAAAGCTGTCAACTTTTGTTAACTTTTTTTAACTTCTTTTTAAGTTTTGTTAACTTTTTTAAAGCTGTCAAATTTTGGTAACTTTTTTAAAGCTGTCAACTTTTGTTAACTTTTATTGAGGCTGTCAACTTTTGTTAAATTTTTTTGAAGCTGTCAACTTTTGTTAACTTTTATTGAAGCTGTCAACTTTTGTTAACTTTTTTTGAAGCTGTCAACTTTTGTTAACTTTTTTGAAGCTGTCAACTTTTGTTAACTTTTTTTAAAGCTGTCAACTTTTGTTAACTTTTTTCGAAGCTGTCAACTTTTGTTAACTTTTATTAAAGCTGTCCACTTTTGTTAACTTTTTTTGAAGCTGTAAACTTTTGTTAACTTCTTTTGAAACTGTCAACTTTTGTTCACTTTTATTAAAGCTGTTAACTTTTGTTAACTTTTATTGAAGCAGTCAATTTTTGTTAACTATTTTGAAGCTGTCAACTTTTGTTAACTTCTTTTGAAGTTTTGTCTACTTTTTTGAAACTGTCAACTTTTGTTAACTTTTATTGAAGCTGTCAATTTTTGTTAACTTTTTTGAAGCTGTCAACTTTTCTTAACTTCTTTTAAAGTTATGTTAATTTTTTTGAAGCTATCAACTTTTGTTAAATTCTTTTGAAGTTTTGTTAATTTTTTTGAAGCTGTCAACTTTTGTTAATTTCTTTTGAAGTTTTGTTAACTATTTTAAAGCTGTAAACTTTTGTCAACTTTTTTGAAGCTGTCAACTTTTGCTAACTTTTTTTGAAGCTGTCAACTTTTGTTAACTATTTTAAAGCTGTCAACTTTTGTTAACTGGTTTTGAAGCTGTTAACTTTTATTAACTTTTTTTGAAGCTGTCAACTTTTGTTAACTTTTTTGAAGCTGTCAACTTTTGTTAACTTTTTTTGAAGCTGTCAACTATTGATAACTTTTTTTGAATCTGTCAACTTTTGTTAACTTTTATTAAAGCTGTCCACTTTTGTTAACTTTTTTTGAAGCTGTCAACTTTTGTTAACTTCTTTTGAAACTGTCAACTTTTTTTAACTTTTATTGAAGCTGTCAACTTTTGTTAACTTTAATTGAAGCTGTCAATTTTTGTTAACTATTTTGAAGCTGTCAACTTTTGTTAACTTCTTTTAAAGTTTTGTTAATTTTTTTGAAGCTGTCAACATTTGTTAACTTTTTTGAAGCTGTCAACTTTTGTTAACTTTTTTTAAAGCTGTCAACATTTGTTAACTGTTTGTGAAGCTGTCAACTTTTGTTAACTTTTTTTTAAAGCTGTTAACTTTTGTTAACTTTTTTTAAAGCTGTCAACTTTTGTTAACTGGTTTTGAAGCTGTTAACTTTTGTTAAATTTTTTTGAAGCTGTCAAATTTTGTTAACTTTTATTGAAGCTGTCAACTTTTGTTAACTTTTTTGGAAGCTGTCAACATTTGTTAACTTTTTTGAAGCTGACAACTTTTGTTAACTTTTTTTGAAGCTGTCAACTTTTGTTAACTTTTATTGAAGCTGTCAACTTTTGTTAACTTTTTTTGAAGCTGTCAACTTTTGTTAACTTTTTTGAAGCTGTCAACTTTTGTTAACTTTTTTTAAAGCTGTCAACTTTTGTTAACTTTTTTCGAATCTGTCAACTTTTGTTAACTTTTATTAAAGCTGTCCACTTTTGTTAACTTTTATTGAAGCAGTCAATTTTTGTTAACTATTTTGAAGCTGTCAACTTTTGTTAACTTCTTTTGATGTTTTGTCTTCTTTTTTGAAACGGTCAACTGTTGTGGAAGCTGTCAAGTTTTGTTAACTTTTTTTAAAACTGTCAACTTTTGTTAACTTTTTTAAAGCTGTCAACTTTTGTTAACTTCTTTTGAAATTTTGTTAACTTTTTTGAAGCTGTCAACTTTTGTTAATTTTTTTGTAGCTATCAACTTTTGTTAACTTTTTGAAGCTGTCAACTTTTGTTAACTTTTTTTGAAGCTATCAACTTTTGTTAACTTTTATTGAAGCTGTCAACTTTTGTTAACTTTTTTGGAAGCTGTCAACATTTGTTAACTTTTTTGAAGCTGTCAACTTTTGTTAACTTTTTTTAAAGCTGTCAACATTTGTTAACTGTTTTTGAAGCTGTCAACTTTTGTTAACTTTTTTTTAAAGCTGTCAACTTTTGTTTACTTTTTTAAAGCTGTCAACTTTTGTAAACTTTTTTAAAGCTGTCAACTTTTGTTAACTTTTGTTAACTTCTTTTGAAGTTTTGTCTACTTTTTTGAATCTGTCAACTTTTGTTAACTTTTATTGAAGCTGTCAACTTTTGTTAACTTCTTTTGATGTTTTGTCTTCTTTTTTGAAACTGTCAACTTTTGTGGAAGCTGTCAAGTTTTGTTAACTTTTTTTAAAACTGTCAACTTTTGTTAACTTTTTTAAAGCTGTCAACTTTTGTTAACTTCTTTTGAAATTTTGTTAACTTTTTTGAAGCTGTCAACTTTTGTTACTTTTTTTTAAGCTGTCAACTTTTGTTAACTTTTTGAAGCTGTCAACTTTTGTTAACTTTTTTTGAAGCTATCAACTTTTGTTAACTTTATTGAAGCTGTCAACTTTTGTTAACTTTTTTGGAAGCTGTCAACATTTGTTAACTTTTTTGAAGCTGTCAACTTTTGTTAACTTTTTTTTAAAGCTGTCAACTTTTGTTTATTTTTTTAAAGCTGTCAACTTTTGTTAACTTTTTTAAAGCTGTCAACTTGTGTTAACTTTTATTAAAGCGGTCAACTTTTGTTAACTTTTTTTGAAGCTGTCAACTTTTGTTAACTGGTTTTGAAGCTGTTAATTTTTGTTAACTTTTTTTGAAGCTGTCAACTTTTGTTAACTTTTTTGAAGCTGTCAACTTTTGTTAACTTTTTTTGAAGCTGTCAACTTTTGTTAACTTTTTTTGAAGCTGTCAACTTTTGTTAACTTTTATTAAAGCTGTCCACTTTTGTTAACTTTTTTTGAAGCTGTCAACTTTTGTTCACTGGTTTTGAAGCTGTTAACTTTTGTTAACTTTTATTAAAGCTGTCAACTTTTGTTAACTTTTTTGAAGCTGTCAACTTTTGTTAACATTTTTTAGAGCTGTCAACTTTTGTTAACTTTTATTGAAGCTGTCAACTTTTGTTAACTTTTTGCGAAGCTCTCAACATTTGTTAACTTTTTTAAAGCTGTCAACTTTTGTTAACTTTTTTTAATGCTGTCAACATTTGTTAACTGTTTGAAATTTTGTTAACTTTTTTGAAGCTGTCGACTTTTGTTAATTTTTTTTGAAGCTGGCAACTTTTGTTAACTTTTTGAAGCTGTCAACTTTTGTTAACTTTTTTTGAAGCTATCAACTTTTGTTAACTTTTATTGAAGCTGTCAACTTTTGTTAACTTTTTTGGAAGCTGTCAACATTTGTTAACTTTTTGAAGCTGTCAACTTTTGTTAATTTTTTTAAAGCTGTCAACATTTGTTAACTGTTTTTGAAGCTGTCAACTTTTGTTAACTTTTTTTTAAAGCTGTCAACTTTTGTTTACTTTTTTAAAGCTGTCAACTTTTGTTAACTTTTTTAAAGCTGTCAACTTTTGTTAACTTTTGTTAACTTCTTTTGAAGTTTTGTCTACTTTTTTGAAACTGTCAACTTTTGTTAACTTTTATTGAAGCTGTCAACTTTTGTTAACTTTTTTTGAAGTTGTCAAATTTTGTTAACTGGTTTTGAAGCTGTCAACTTTTGTTAACTTTTTCTGAAGCTGTCAACTTTTGTTAACTTTTTTGAAGCTGTCAACTTTTGTTAACTTTTTTTGAAGCTGTCAACTTTTGTTAACTTTTTTTAAAGCTGTCAACTTTTGTTAACTTTTATTAAAGCTGTCCACTTTTGTTAACTTTTTTTAAAGCTGTCAACTTTTGTTAACTTCTTTTGAAACTGTCAACTTTTGTTAACTTTTATTGAAGCTGTCAACTTTTGTTAACTTCTTTTGATGTTTTGTCTTCTTTTTTGAAACTGTCAACTTTTGTGGAAGCTGTCAAGTTTGGTTAACTTTTTTTAAAACTGTCAACTTTTGTTAACTTCTTTTGATGTTTTGTCTTCTTTTTTGAAGCTGTCAACTTTTGTTAACTTTTTGAAGCTGTCAACTTTTGTTAACTTTTTTTGAAGCTATCAACTTTTGTTAACTTTTATTGAAGCTGTCAACTTTTGTTAACTTTTTTGGAAGCTGTCAACGTTTGTTAACTTTTTTGAAGCTGTCAACTTTTGTTAACTTTTTTTAAAGCTGTCAACATTATTTGTTAACTGTTTTTGAAGCTGTCAACTTTTGTTAACTTTTTTTTAAAGCTGTCAACTTTTGTTTACTTTTTTAAAGCTGTCAACTTTTGTTAACTTTTTTAAAGCTGTCAACTTTTGTTAACTTTTGTTAACTTCTTTTGAAGTTTTGTCTACTTTTTTGAAACTGTCAATTTTTGTTAATTTTTATTGAAGCTGTCAACTTTTGTTAACTTTTTTTGAAGCTGTCAACTTTTGTTAACTGGTTTTGAAGCTGTTAACTTTTGTTAACTTTTTTTGAAGCTGTCAACTTTTGTTAACTTTTTTGAAGCTGTCAACTTTTGTTAACTTTTTTTGAAGCCGTCAACTTTTGTTAACTTTTTTTGAAGCTGTCAACTTTTGTTAACTTTCATTAAAGCTGTCCACTTTTGTTAACTTTTTTTGAAGCTGTCAACTTTTGTTAACTTTTTTTGATGTTTTGTCTTCTTTTTTAAAACTGTCAACTTTTGTGGAAGCTGTCAAGTTTTGTTAACTTTTTTTAAAACTGTCAACTTTTGTTAACTTTTTTAAAGCTGTCAACTTTTGTTAACTTCTTTTTATGTTTTGTCTTCTTTTTTAAAACTGTCAACTTTTGTGGAAGCTGTCAAGTTTTGTTAACTTTTTTTTAAAACTGTCAACTTTTGTTAACTTTTTTAAAGCTGTCAACTTTTGTTAACTTCTTTTGAAATTTTGTTAACTTTTTTGAAGCTGTCAACTTTTATTAATTTTTTTTGAAGCTGTCAACTTTTGTTAACTTTTTGAAGCTGTCAACTTTTGTTAACTTTTTTTGAAGCTATCAACGTTTGTTAACTTTTATTGAAGGTTTCAACTTTTGTTAACTTTTTTGGAAGCTGTCAACATTTGTTAACTTTTTTGAAGCTGTCAACTTTTGTTAACTTTTTTTAAAGCTGTCAACATTTGTTAACTTTTTTTGAAGCTATCAACTTTTGTTAACTTTTATTGAAGCTGTCAACTTTTGTTAACTTTTTTGGAAGCTGTCAACATTTGTTAACTTTTTTGAAGCTGTCAACTTTTGTTAACTTTTTTTGAAGCTGTCAACTTTTGTTAACTGGTTTTGAAGCTGTCAACATTTGTTAACTTTTTTGAAGCTGTCAACTTTGTTAACTTTTTTAAAGCTGTCAACTTTTGCTAACTTTTTTTAAAGCTGTCAACTATTGTTAACTTTTTTAAAGCTCTCAACTTTTGTTAACTTTTTTAAAGCTGTCAACTTTTGTTAACTTTTGTTAACTTCTTTTAAAGTTTTGTTAACTTTTTTAAAGCTGTCAACTTTTGTTAACTTCTTTTGAAGTTTTGTTAACTTTTTTGAAGCTGTCAACTTTTGTTAACTTCTTTTGATGTTTTGTCTTCTTTTTTGAAACTGTCAACTTCTGTGGAAGCTGTCAAGTTTTGTTAACTTTTTTTAAAACTGTCAACTTTTGTTAACTTTTTTAAAGCTGTCAACTTTTGTTAACTTCTTTTGAAATTTTGTTAACTTTTTTGAAGCTGTCAACATTTGTTAACTGTTTGTAAAGCTGTCAACTTTTGTTAACTTTTTTTAAAGCTGTCAACTTTTGTTAACTGGTTTTGAAGCTGTTAACTTTTGTTAACTTTTTTTGAAGCTGTCAACTTTTGTTAACTTTTTTTGGAGCTGTCAACTTTTGTTAACTTTTATTGAAGCTGTCAACTTTTGTTAACTTTTTTGAAAGCTGTCAACATTTGTTAACTTTTTTGAAGCTGTCAACTTTTGTTAACTTTTTTTAAAGCTGTCAACATTTATTAACTGTTTTTGAAGCTGTCAACTTTTGTTAACTTTTTTTTAAAGCTGTCAACTTTTGTTTACTTTTTTAAAGCTGTCAACTTTTGTTAACTTTTTTAAAACTGTCAACTTTTGTTAACTTCTTTTGAAGTTTTGTTAACTTTTTTGAAGCTGTCAACTTTTGTTAACTTCTTTTGAAGTTTTGTCTACTTTTTTGAAACTGTCAACTTTTGTTAACTTTTTTAAAGCTGTCAACTTTTGTTAACTTCTTTTGAAATTTTGTTAACTTTTTTGAAGCTGTCAACATTTGTTAACTGTTTGTGAAGCTGTCAACTTTTGTTAACTTTTTTTTAAAGCTGTCAACTTTTGTTAACTTTTTTTAAAGCTGTCAACTTTTGTTAACTGGTTTTGAAGCTGTTAACTTTTGTTAAATTTTTTTGAAGCTGTCAACTTTTGTTAACTTTTTTGAAGCTGTCAACTTTTGTTAACTTTTTTTGGAGCTGTCAACTTTTGTTAACTTTTATTGAAGCTGTCAACTTTTGTTAACTTTTTTGGAAGCTGTCAACATTTGTTACCTTTTTTAAAGCTGTCAACTTTTGTTAACTTTTTTTAAAGCTGTCAACATTTATTAACTGTTTTTGAAGCTGTCAACTTTTGTTAACTTTTTTTTAAAGCTGTCAACTTTTGTTTACTTTTTTAAAGCTGTCAACTTTTGTTAACTTTTTTAAAGCTGTCAACTTTTGTTAACTTCTTTTAAAGTTTTGTTAATTTTTTTGAAGCTGTCAACTTTTGTTAACTTCTTTTGAAGTTTTGTCTACTTTTTTGAAACTGTCAACTTTTGTTAACTTTTATTGAAGCTGTCAATTTTTGTTAACTTTTTTGAAGCTGTCAACTTTTCTTAACTTCTTTTAAAGTAATGTTAATTTTTTTGAAGCTATCAACTTTTGTTAAATTCTTTTGAAGTTTTGTTAATTTTTTTGAAGCTGTCAACTTTTGTTAATTTCTTTTGAAGTTTTGTTAACTATTTTAAAGCTGTAAACTTTTGTCAACTTTTTTGAAGCTGTCAACTTTTGCTAACTTTTTTTGAAGCTGTCAACTTTTGTTAACTTTTTTAAAGCTGTCAACTTTTGTTAACTTTTTTTAACTTCTTTTTAAGTTTTGTTAACTTTTTTAAAGCTGTCAAATTTTGTTAACTTTTTTAAAGCTGTCAACTTTTGTTAACTTTTATTGAGGCTGTCAACTTTTGTTAACTTTTTTTGAAGCTGTCAACTTTTGTTAACTGGTTTTGAAGCTGTTAACTTTTATTAACTTTTTTTGAAGCTGTCAACTTTTGTTAACTTTTTTGAAGCTGTCAACTTCTGTTAACTTTTTTTGAAGCTGTCAACTTTTGTTAACTTTTTTTGAAGCTGTCAACTTTTGTTAACTTTTATTAAAGCTGTCCACTTTTGTTAACTTTTTTTGAAGCTGTCAACTTTTGTTAACTTCTTTTGAAACTGTCAACTTTTTTTAACTTTTATTGAAGCTGTCAACTTTTGTTAACTTTTATTGAAGCTGTCAATTTTTGTTAACTATTTTGAAGCTGTCAACTTTTGTTAACTTCTTTTAAAGTTTTGTTAACTTTTTTGAAGCTATCGACTTTTGTTATCTTCTTTTGAAGTTTTGTTAATTTTTTTGAAGCTGTCAACATTTGTTAACTTTTTTGAAGCTGTCAACTTTTGTTAACTTTTTTTAAAGCTGTCAACATTTGTTAACTGTTTGTGAAGCTGTCAACTTTTGTTAACTTTTTTTTAAAGCTGTCAACTTTTGTTAACTTTTTTTAAAGCTGTCAACTTTTGTTAACTGGTTTTGAAGCTGTTAACTTTTGTTAAATTTTTTTGAAGCTGTCAACTTTTGTTAACTTTTATTGAAGCTGTCAACTTTTGTTAACTTTTTTGGAAGCTGTCAACATTTGTTAACTTTTTTGAAGCTGACAACTTTTGTTAACTTTTTTTGAAGCTGTCAACTTTTGTTAACTTTTATTGAAGCTGTCAACTTTTGTTAACTTTTTTTGAAGCTGTCAACTTTTGTTAACTTTTTTGAAGCTGTCAACTTTTGTTAACTTTTTTTAAAGCTGTCAACTTTTGTTAACTTTTTTCGAAGCTGTCAACTTTTGTTAACTTTTATTAAAGCTGTCCACTTTTGTTAACTTTTTTTGAAGCTGTAAACTTTTGTTAACTTCTTTTGAAACTGTCAACTTTTGTTCACTTTTATTAAAGCTGTTAACTTTTGTTAACTTTTATTGAAGCAGTCAATTTTTGTTAACTATTTTGAAGCTGTCAACTTTTGTTAACTTCTTTTGAAGTTTTGTCTACTTTTTTGAAATTGTCAACTTTTGTTAACTTTTATTGAAGCTGTCAATTTTTGTTAACTTTTTTGAAGCTGTCAACTTTTCTTAACTTCTTTTAAAGTTATGTTAATTTTTTTGAAGCTATCAACTTTTGTTAAATTCTTTTGAAGTTTTGTTAATTTTTTTGAAGCTGTCAACTTTTGTTAATTTCTTTTGAAGTTTTGTTAACTATTTTAAAGCTGTAAACTTTTGTCAACTTTTTTGAAGCTGTCAACTTTTGCTAACTTTTTTTGAAGCTGTCAACTTTTGTTAACTTTTTTAAAGCTGTCAACTTTTGTTAAAATTTTTTTTAACTTCTTTTTAAGTTTTGTTAACTTTTTTAAAGCTGTCAAATTTTGTTAACTTTTTTAAAGCTGTCAACTTTTGTTAACTTTTATTGAGGCTGTCAACTTTTGTTAACTTTTTTTGAAGCTGTCAACTTTTGTTAACTGGTTTTGAAGCTGTTAACTTTTATTAACTTTTTTTGAAGCTGTCAACTTTTGTTAACTTTTTTGAAGCTGTCAACTTTTGTTAACTTTTTTTGAAGCTGTCAACTATTGATAGTTTTTTTTGAAGCTGTCAACTTTTGTTAACTTTTTCTAAATCTGTCAACTTTTGTTAACTTTTTTCGAAGCTGTCAACTTTTGTTAACTTTTTTTAACTTCTTTTTAAGTTTTGTTAACTTTTTTAAAGCTGTCAAATTTTGTTAACTTTTTTAAAGCTGTCAACTTTTGTTAACTTTTATTGAGGCTGTCAACTTTTGTTAACTTTTTTTGAAGCTGTCAACTTTTGTTAACTGGTTTTGAAGCTGTTAACTTTTATTAACTTTTTTTGAAGCTGTCAACTTTTGTTAACTTTTTTGAAGCTGTCAACTTCTGTTAACTTTTTTTGAAGCTGTCAACTTTTGTTAACTTTTTTTGAAGCTGTCAACTTTTGTTAACTTTTATTAAAGCTGTCCACTTTTGTTAACTTTTTTTGAAGCTGTCAACTTTTGTTAACTGGTTTTGAAGCTGTTAACTTTTATTAACTTTTTTTGAAGCTGTCAACTTTTGTTAACTTTTTTGAAGCTGTCAACTTTTGTTAACTTTTTTTGAAGCTGTCAACTATTGATAGTTTTTTTTGAAGCTGTCAACTTTTGTTAACTTTTTCTAAATCTGTCAACTTTTGTTAACTTTTTTCGAAGCTGTCAACTTTTGTTAACTTTTTTTAACTTCTTTTTAAGTTTTGTTAACTTTTTTAAAGCTGTCAAATTTTGTTAACTTTTTTAAAGCTGTCAACTTTTGTTAACTTTTATTGAGGCTGTCAACTTTTGTTAACTTTTTTTGAAGCTGTCAACTTTTGTTAACTGGTTTTGAAGCTGTTAACTTTTATTAACTTTTTTTGAAGCTGTCAACTTTTGTTAACTTTTTTGAAGCTGTCAACTTCTGTTAACTTTTTTTGAAGCTGTCAACTTTTGTTAACTTTTTTTGAAGCTGTCAACTTTTGTTAACTTTTATTAAAGCTGTCCACTTTTGTTAACTTTTTTTGAAGCTGTCAACTTTTGTTAACTTCTTTTGAAACTGTCAACTTTTTTTAACTTTTATTGAAGCTGTCAACTTTTGTTAACTTTTATTGAAGCTGTCAATTTTTGTTAACTATTTTGAAGCTGTCAACTTTTGTTAACTTCTTTTAAAGTTTTGTTAACTTTTTTGAAGCTATCGACTTTTGTTATCTTCTTTTGAAGTTTTGTTAATTTTTTTGAAGCTGTCAACATTTGTTAACTTTTTTGAAGCTGTCAACTTTTGTTAACTTTTTTTAAAGCTGTCAACATTTGTTAACTGTTTGTGAAGCTGTCAACTTTTGTTAACTTTTTTTTAAAGCTGTCAACTTTAGTTAACTTTTTTTAAAGCTGTCAACTTTTGTTAACTGGTTTTGAAGCTGTTAACTTTTGTTAAATTTTTTTGAAGCTGTCAACTTTTGTTAACTTTTATTGAAGCTGTCAACTTTTGTTAACTTTTTTGGAAGCTGTCAACATTTGTTAACTTTTTTGAAGCTGACAACTTTTGTTAACTTTTTTTGAAGCTGTCAACTTTTGTTAACTTTTATTGAAGCTGTCAACTTTTGTTAACTTTTTTTGAAGCTGTCAACTTTTGTTAACTTTTTTGAAGCTGTCAACTTTTGTTAACTTTTTTTAAAGCTGTCAACTTTTGTTAACTTTTTTCGAAGCTGTCAACTTTTGTTAACTTTTATTAAAGCTGTCCACTTTTGTTAACTTTTTTTGAAGCTGTAAACTTTTGTTAACTTCTTTTAAAACTGTCAACTTTTGTTCACTTTTATTAAAGCTGTTAACTTTTGTTAACTTTTATTGAAGCAGTCAATTTTTGTTAACTATTTTGAAGCTGTCAACTTTTGTTAACTTCTTTTGAAGTTTTGTCTACTTTTTTGAAATTGTCAACTTTTGTTAACTTTTATTGAAGCTGTCAATTTTTGTTAACTTTTTTGAAGCTGTCAACTTTTCTTAACTTCTTTTAAAGTTATGTTAATTTTTTTGAAGCTATCAACTTTTGTTAAATTCTTTTGAAGTTTTGTTAATTTTTTTGAAGCTGTCAACTTTTGTTAATTTCTTTTGAAGTTTTGTTAACTATTTTAAAGCTGTAAACTTTTGTCAACTTTTTTGAAGCTGTCAACTTTTGCTAACTTTTTTTGAAGCTGTCAACTTTTGTTAACTTTTTTAAAGCTGTCAACTTTTGTTAAAATTTTTTTTAACTTCTTTTTAAGTTTTGTTAACTTTTTTAAAGCTGTCAAATTTTGTTAACTTTTTTAAAGCTGTCAACTTTTGTTAACTTTTATTGAGGCTGTCAACTTTTGTTAACTTTTTTTGAAGCTGTCAACTTTTGTTAACTGGTTTTGAAGCTGTTAACTTTTATTAACTTTTTTTGAAGCTGTCAACTTTTGTTAACTTTTTTGAAGCTGTCAACTTTTGTTAACTTTTTTTGAAGCTGTCAACTATTGATAGTTTTTTTTGAAGCTGTCAACTTTTGTTAACTTTTTTTAAATCTGTCAACTTTTGTTAACTTTTTTCGAAGCTGTCAACTTTTGTTAACTTTTATTAAAGCTGTCCACTTTTGTTAACTTTTTTTGAAGCTGTAAACTTTTGTTAACTTCTTTTGAAACTGTCAACTTTTGTTCACTTTTATTAAAGCTGTTAACTTTTGTTAACTTTTATTGAAGCAGTCAATTTTTGTTAACTATTTTGAAGCTGTCAACTTTTGTTAACTTCTTTTGAAGTTTTGTCTACTTTTTTGAAACTGTCAACTTTTGTTAACTTTTATTGAAGCTGTCAATTTTTGTTAACTTTTTTGAAGCTGTCAACTTTTCTTAACTTCTTTTAAAGTTATGTTAATTTTTTTGAAGCTATCAACTTTTGTTAAATTCTTTTGAAGTTTTGTTAATTTTTTTGAAGCTGTCAACTTTTGTTAACTTCTTTTGAAATTTTGTTAACTTTTTTGAAGCTGTCAACTTTTGTTAATTTTTTTGAAGCTATCAACTTTTGTTAACTTTTTGAAGCTGTCAACTTTTGTTAACTTTTTTTGAAGCTATCAACTTTTGTTAACTTTTATTGAAGCTGTCAACTTTTGTTAACTGTTTTGGAAGCTGTCAACATTTGTTAACTTTTTTGAAGCTGTCAACTTTTGTTAACTTTTTTTAAAGCTGTCAACATTTGTTAACTGTTTTTGAAGCTGTCAACTTTTGTTAACTTTTTTTTAAAGCTGTCAAATTTTGTTTACTTTTTTAAAGCTGTCAACTTTTGTAAACTTTTTTAAAGCTGTCAACTTTTGTTAACTTTTGTTACTTTCTTTTGAAGTTTTGTCTACTTTTTTGAAACTGTCAACTTTTGTTAACTTTTATTGAAGCTGTCAACTTTTGTTAACTTCTTTTGATGTTTTGTCTTCTTTTTTGAAACTGTCAACTTTTGTGGAAGCTGTCAAGTTTTGTTAACTTTTTTTAAAACTGTCAACTTTTGTTAACTTTTTTAAAGCTGTTAACTTTTGTTAACTTCTTTTGAAATTTTGTTAACTTTTTTGAAGCTGTCAACTTTTGTTACTTTTTTTTAAGCTGTTAACTTTTGTTAACTTTTTGAAGCTGTCAACTTTTGTTAACTTTTTTTGAAGCTATCAACTTTTGTTAACTTTATTGAAGCTGTCAACTTTTGTTAACTTTTTTGGAAGCTGTCAACATTTGTTAACTTTTTTGAAGCTGTCAACTTTTGTTAACTTTTTTTTAAAGCTGTCAACTTTTGTTTATTTTTTTAAAGCTGTCAACTTTTGTTAACTTTTTTAAAGCTGTCAACTTTTGTTAACTTTTATTGAAGCGGTCAACTTTTGTTAACTTTTTTTGAAGCTGTCAACTTTTGTTAACTGGTTTTGAAGCTGTTAACTTTTGTTAACTTTTTTTGAAGCTGTCAACTTTTGTTAACTTTTTTGAAGCTGTCAACTTTTGTTAACTTTTTTTGAAGCTGTCAACTTTTGTTAACTTTTTTTGAAGCTGTCAACTTTTGTTAACTTTTATTAAAGCTGTCCACTTTTGTTAACTTTTTTTTGAAGCTGTCAACTTTTGTTAACTGGTTTTGAAGCTGTTAACTTTTGTTAACTTTTATTGAAGCTGTCAACTTTTGTTAACTTTTTTGAAGCTGTCAACTTTTGTTAACATTTTTTGGAGCTGTCAACTTTTGTTAACTTTTATTGAAGCTGTCAACTTTTGTTAACTTTTTGCGAAGCTCTCAACATTTGTTAACTTTTTTAAAGCTGTCAACTTTTGTTAACTTTTTTTAATGCTGTCAACATTTATTAACTGTTTGTGAAGCTGTCAACTTTTGTTAACTTTTTTTTAAAGCTGTCAACTATTGTTAACTTTTTTTAAAGCTGTCAACTTTTGTTAACTGGTTTTGAAGCTGTTAGCTTTTGTTAACTTTTTTTGAAGCTGTCAACTTTTGTTAACTTTTTTTGGAGCTGTCAACTTTTGTTAACTTTTTTGAAAGCTGTCAACATTTGTTAACTTTTTTGCAGCTGTCAACTTTTGTTAACTTTTTTTAAAGCTGTCAACATTTATTAACTGTTTTTGAAGCTGTCAACTTTTGTTTACTTTTTTAAAGCTGTCAACTTTTGTTAACTTTTTTAAAGCTGTCAACTTTTGTTAACTTCTTTTGAAGTTTTGTTAACTTTTTTGAAGCTGTCAACTTTTGTTAACTGGTTTTGAAGCTGTTAACTTTTGTTAACTTTTTTTGAAGCTGTCAACTTTTGTTAACTTTTTTGAAGCTGTCAACTTTTGTTAACTTTTTTTAAAGCTGTCAACATTTGTTAACTGTTTTTGAAGCTGTCAACTTTTGTTAACTTTTTTTTAAAGCTGTCAAATTTTGTTTACTATTTTAAAGCCGTCAACTTTTGTTAATTTTTTTAAAGCTGTCAACTTTTGTTAACTTTTGTTAACTTCTTTTTAAGTTTTGTCTACTTTTTTGAAACCGTCAACCTTTGTTAACTTTTATTGAAGCTGTCAACTTTTGTTAACTTTTTTTGAAGCTGTCAACTTTTGTTAACTTTTTTTGAAGCTGTCAACTTTTGTTAACTTTTTTTGAAGCTGTCAACTTTTGTTAACTTTTATTAAAGCTGTCCACTTTTGTTAACTTTTTTTGAAGCAGTCAACTTTTGTTAACTTCTTTTGAAACTGTCAACTTTTGTTAACTTTTATTAAAGCTGTTAACTTTTGTTAACTTTTATTGAAGCTGTCAATTTTTGTTAACTATTTTGAAGCTGTCAACTTTTGTTAACTTCTTTTGATGTTCTGTCTTCTTTTTTGAAACGGTCAACTTTTGTGGAAGCTGTCAAGTTTTGTTAACTTTTTTTAAAACTGTCAAATTTTGTTAACTTTTTTAAAGCTGTCAACTTTTGTAAAGTTCTTTTGAAATTTTGTTAACTTTTTTGAAGCTGTCAACTTTTGTTAATTTTTTTTGAAGCTGGCAACTTTTGTTAACTTTTTGAAGCTGTCAACTTTTGTTAACTTTTTTTGAAGCTATCAACTTTTGTTAACTTTTATTGAAGCTGTCAACTTTTGTTAACTTTTTTGGAAGCTGTCAACATTTGTTAACTTTTTGAAGCTGTCAACTTTTGTTAATTTTTTTAAAGCTGTCAACATTTGTTAACTGTTTTTGAAGCTGTCAACTTTTGTTAACTTTTTTTTAAAGCTGTCAACTTTTGTTTACTTTTTTAAAGCTGTCAACTTTTGTTAACTTTTTTAAAGCTGTCAACTTTTGTTAACTTTTGTTAACTTCTTTTGAAGTTTTGTCTACTTTTTTGAAACTGTCAACTTTTGTTAACTTTTATTGAAGCTGTCAACTTTTGTTAACTTTTTTTGAAGTTGTCAAATTTTGTTAACTGGTTTTGAAGCTGTCAACTTTTGTTAACTTTTTCTGAAGCTGTCAACTTTTGTTAACTTTTTTGAAGCTGTCAACTTTTGTTAACTTTTTTTGAAGCTGTCAACTTTTGTTAACTTTTTTTAAAGCTGTTAACTTTTGTTAACTTTTATTAAAGCTGTCCACTTTTGTTAACTTTTTTTAAAGCTGTCAACTTTTGTTAACTTCTTTTGAAACTGTCAACTTTTGTTAACTTTTATTGAAGCTGTCAACTTTTGTTAACTTCTTTTAATGTTTTGTCTTCTTTTTTGAAACTGTCAACTTTTGTGGAAGCTGTCAAGTTTGGTTAACTTTTTTTAAAACTGTCAACTTTTGTTAACTTCTTTTGATGTTTTGTCTTCTTTTTTGAAGCTGTCAACTTTTGTTAACTTTTTGAAGCTGTCAACTTTTGTTAACTTTTTTTGAAGCTGTCAACTTTTGTTAACTTTTTTTGAAGCTGTCAACTTTTGTTAACTTTTATTAAAGCTGTCCACTTTTGTTAACTTTTTTTGAAGCAGTCAACTTTTGTTAACTTCTTTTGAAACTGTCAACTTTTGTTAACTTTTATTAAAGCTGTTAACTTTTGTTAACTTTTATTGAAGCTGTCAACATTTGTTAACTGTTTTTGAAGCTGTCAACTTTTGTTAACTTTTTTTTAAAGCTGTCAACTTTTGTTTACTTTTTTAAAGCTGTCAACTTTTGTTAACTTTTTTAAAGCTGTCAACTTTTGTTAACTTTTGTTAACTTCTTTTGAAGTTTTGTCTACTTTTTTGAAACTGTCAACTTTTGTTAACTTTTTTTGAAGTTGTCAAATTTTGTTAACTGGTTTTGAAGCTGTCAACTTTTGTTAACTTTTTTTGAAGCTGTCAACTTTTGTTAACTTTTTTGAAGCTGTCAACTTTTGTTAACTTTTTTTGAAGCTGTCAACTTTTGTTAACTTTTTTTAAAGCTGTTAACTTTTGTTAACTTTTATTAAAGCTGTCCACTTTTGTTAACTTTTTTTAAAGCTGTCAACTTTTGTTAACTTTTTTTGAAACTGTCAACTTTTGTTAACTTTTATTGAAGCTGTCAACTTTTGTTAACTTCTTTTAATGTTTTGTCTTCTTTTTTGAAACTGTCAACTTTTGTGGAAGCTGTCAAGTTTGGTTAACTTTTTTTAAAACTGTCAACTTTTGTTAACTTCTTTTGATGTTTTGTCTTCTTTTTTGAAGCTGTCAACTTTTGTTAACTTTTTGAAGCTGTCAACTTTTGTTAACTTTTTTTGAAGCTGTCAACTTTTGTTAACTTTTTTTGAAGCTGTCAACTTTTGTTAACTTTTATTAAAGCTGTCCACTTTTGTTAACTTTTTTTGAAGCAGTCAACTTTTGTTAACTTCTTTTGAAACTGTCAACTTTTGTTAACTTTTATTAAAGCTGTTAACTTTTGTTAACTTTTATTGAAGCTGTCAATTTTTGTTAACTATTTTGAAGCTGTCAACTTTTGTTAACTTCTTTTGATGTTCTGTCTTCTTTTTTGAAACGGTCAACTTTTGTGGAAGCTGTCAAGTTTTGTTAACTTTTTTTAAAACTGTCAAATTTTGTTAACTTTTTTAAAGCTGTCAACTTTTGTAAAGTTCTTTTGAAATTTTGTTAACTTTTTTGAAGCTGTCAACTTTTGTTAATTTTTTTTGAAGCTGGCAACTTTTGTTAACTTTTTGAAGCTGTCAACTTTTGTTAACTTTTTTTGAAGCTATCAACTTTTGTTAACTTTTATTGAAGCTGTCAACTTTTGTTAACTTTTTTGGAAGCTGTCAACATTTGTTAACTTTTTGAAGCTGTCAACTTTTGTTAATTTTTTTAAAGCTGTCAACATTTGTTAACTGTTTTTGAAGCTGTCAACTTTTGTTAACTTTTTTTTAAAGCTGTCAACTTTTGTTTACTTTTTTAAAGCTGTCAACTTTTGTTAACTTTTTTAAAGCTGTCAACTTTTGTTAACTTTTGTTAACTTCTTTTGAAGTTTTGTCTACTTTTTTGAAACTGTCAACTTTTGTTAACTTTTATTGAAGCTGTCAACTTTTGTTAACTTTTTTTGAAGTTGTCAAATTTTGTTAACTGGTTTTGAAGCTGTCAACTTTTGTTAACTTTTTTTGAAGCTGTCAACTTTTGTTAACTTTTTTGAAGCTGTCAACTTTTGTTAACTTTTTTTGAAGCTGTCAACTTTTGTTAACTTTTTTTAAAGCTGTTAACTTTTGTTAACTTTTATTAAAGCTGTCCACTTTTGTTAACTTTTTTTAAAGCTGTCAACTTTTGTTAACTTCTTTTGAAACTGTCAACTTTTGTTAACTTTTATTGAAGCTGTCAACTTTTGTTAACTTCTTTTAATGTTTTGTCTTCTTTTTTGAAACTGTCAACTTTTGTGGAAGCTGTCAAGTTTGGTTAACTTTTTTTAAAACTGTCAACTTTTGTTAACTTCTTTTGATGTTTTGTCTTCTTTTTTGAAGCTGTCAACTTTTGTTAACTTTTTGAAGCTGTCAACTTTTGTTAACTTTTTTTGAAGCTATCAACTTTTGTTAACTTTTATTGAAGCTCTCAACTTTTGTTAACTTTTTTGGAAGCTGTCAACGTTTGTTAACTTTTTTGAAGCTGTCAACTTTTGTTAACTTTTTTTAAAGCTGTCAACATTATTTGTTAACTGTTTTTGAAGCTGTCAACTTTTGTTAACTTTTTTTAAAGCTGTCAACTTTTGTTTACTTTTTTAAAGCTGTCAACTTTTGTTAACTTTTTTAAAGCTGTCAACTTTTGTTAACTTTTGTTAACTTCTTTTGAAGTTTTGTCTACTTTTTTGAAACTGTCAACTTTTGTTAATTTTTATTGAAGCTGTCAACTTTTGTTAACTTTTTTTGAAGCTGTCAACTTTTGTTAACTGGTTTTGAAGCTGTTAACTTTTGTTAACTTTTTTTGAAGCTGTCAACTTTTGTTAACTTTTTTGAAGCTGTCAACTTTTGTTAACTTTTTTTGAAGCCGTCTACTTTTGTTAACTTTTTTTGAAGCTGTCAACTTTTGTTAACTTTTATTAAAGCTGTCCACTTTTGTTAACTTTTTTTGAAGCTGTCAACTTTTGTTAACTTTTTTTTATGTTTTGTCTTCTTTTTTGAAACTCTCAACTTTTGTGGAAGCTGTCAAGTTTTGTTAACTTTTTTTTTAAAACTGTCAACTTTTGTTAACTTTTTTAAAGCTGTCAACTTTTGTTAACTTCTTTTGAAATTTTGTTAACTTTTTTGAAGCTGTCAACTTTTATTAATTTTTTTTGAAGCTGTCAACGTTTGTTAACTTTTTGAAGCTGTCAACTTTTGTTAACTTTTTTTGAAGCTATCAACGTTTGTTAACTTTTATTGAAGCTTTCAACTTTTGTTAACTTTTTTGGAAGCTGTCAACATTTGTTAACTTTGTTGAAGCTCTCAACTTTTGTTAACTTTTTTTAAAGCTGTCAACATTTGTTAACTTTTTTTGAAGCTATCAACTTTTGTTAACTTTTATTGAAGCTGTCAACTTTTGTTAACTTTTTTGGAAGCTGTCAACATTTGTTAACTTTTTTGAAGCTGTCAACTTTTGTTAACTTTTTTTGAAGCTGTCAACTTTTGTTAACTGGTTTTGAAGCTGTCAACATTTGTTAACTTTTTTGAAGCTGTCAACTTTGTTAACTTTTTAAAGCTGTCAACTTTTGCTAACTTTTTTTAAAGCTGTCAACTATTGTTAACTTTTTTAAAGCTCTCAACTTTTGTTAACTTTTTTAAAGCTGTCAACTTTTGTTAACTTTTGTTAACTTCTTTTAAAGTTTTGTTAACTTTTTTAAAGCTGTCAACTTTTGTTAACTTCTTTTGAAGTTTTGTTAACTTTTTTGAAGCTGTCAACTTTTGTTAACTTCTTTTGATGTTTTGTCTTCTTTTTTGAAACTGTCAACTTTTGTGGAAGCTGTCAAGTTTTGTTAACTTTTTTTAAAACTGTCAACTTTTGTTAACTTTTTTAAAGCTGTCAACTTTTGTTAACTTCTTTTAAAATTTTGTTAACTTTTTTGAAGCTGTCAACATTTGTTAACTGTTTGTAAAGCTGTCAACTTTTGTTAACTTTTTTTAAAGCTGTCAACTTTTGTTAACTGGTTTTGAAGCTGTTAACTTTTGTTAACTTTTTTTGAAGCTGTCAACTTTTGTTAACTTTTTTTGGAGCTGTCAACTTTTGTTAACTTTTATTGAAGCTGTCAACTTTTGTTAACTTTTTTGAAAGCTGTCAACATTTGTTAACTTTTCTGAAGCTGTCAACTTTTGTTAACTTTTTTTAAAGCTGTCAACATTTATTAACTGTTTTTGAAGCTGTCAACTTTTGTTAACTTCTTTTGAAGTTTTGTCTACTTTTTTGAAACTGTCAACTTTTGTTAACTTTTATTGAAGCTGTCAATTTTTGTTAACTTTTTTGAAGCTGTAAACTTTTCTTAACTTCTTTTAAAGTAATGTTAATTTTTTTGAAGCTATCAACTTTTGTTAAATTCTTTTGAAGTTTTGTTAATTTTTTTGAAGCTGTCAACTTTTGTTAATTTCTTTTGAAGTTTTGTTAACTATTTTAAAGCTGTAAACTTTTGTCAACTTTTTTGAAGCTGTCAACTTTTGCTAACTTTTTTTGAAGCTGTCAACTTTTGTTAACTTTTTTAAAGCTGTCAACTTTTGTTAACTTTTTTTAACTTCTTTTTAAGTTTTGTTAACTTTTTTAAAGCTGTCAAATTTTGTTAACTTTTTTAAAGCTGTCAACTTTTGTTAACTTTTATTGAGGCTGTCAACTTTTGTTAACTTTTTTTGAAGCTGTCAACTTTTGTTAACTGGTTTTGAAGCTGTTAACTTTTATTAACTTTTTTTGAAGCTGTCAACTTTTGTTAACTTTTTTGAAGCTGTCAACTTCTGTTAACTTTTTTTGAAGCTGTCAACTTTTGTTAACTTTTTTGAAGCTGTCAACTTTTGTTAACTTTTATTAAAGCTGTCCACTTTTGTTAACTTTTTTTGAAGCTGTCAACTTTTGTTAACTTCTTTTGAAACTGTCAACTTTTTTTAACTTTTATTGAAGCTGTCAACTTTTGTTAACTTTTATTGAAGCTGTCAATTTTTGTTAACTATTTTGAAGCTGTCAACTTTTGTTAACTTCTTTTAAAGTTTTGTTAACTTTTTTGAAGCTATCAACTTTTGTTATCTTCTTTTGAAGTTTTGTTAATTTTTTTGAAGCTGTCAACATTTGTTAACTTTTTTGAAGCTGTCAACTTTTGTTAACTTTTTTTAAAGCTGTCAACATTTGTTAACGGTTTTTGAAGCTGTCAACTTTTGTTAACTTTTTTGAAGCTGTCAACTTTTGTTAACTTTTTTTAAAGCTGTCAACTTTTGTTAACTTTTTTCGAAGCTGTCAACTTTTGTTAACTTTTATTAAAGCTGTCCACTTTTGTTAACTTTTTTTGAAGCTGTAAACTTTTGTTAACTTCTTTTGAAACTGTCAACTTTTGTTCACTTTTATTAAAGCTGTTAACTTTTGTTAACTTTTATTGAAGCTGTCAATTTTTGTTAACTATTTTGAAGCTGTCAACTTTTGTTAACTTCTTTTGAAGTTTTGTCTACTTTTTTGAAACTGTCAACTTTTGTTAACTTTTATTGAAACTGTCAATTTTTGTTAACTTTTTTGAAGCTGTCAACTTTTCTTAACTTCTTTTAAAGTTATGTTAATTTTTTTGAAGCTATCAACTTTTGTTAAATTCTTTTGAAGTTTTGTTAATTTTTTTGAAGCTGTCAACTTTTGTTAATTTCTTTTGAAGTTTTGTTAACTATTTTAAAGCTGTAAACTTTTGTCAACTTTTTTGAAGCTGTCAACTTTTGCTAACTTTTTTTGAAGCTGTCAACTTTTGTTAACTTTTTTAAAGCTGTCAACTTTTGTTAACTTTTTTTAACTTCTTTTTAAGTTTTGTTAACTTTTTTAAAGCTGTCAAATTTTGTTAACTTTTTTAAAGCTGTCAACTTTTGTTAACTTTTATTGAGGCTGTCAACTTTTGTTAAATTTTTTTGAAGCTGTCAACTTTTGTTAACTTTTATTGAAGCTGTCAACTTTTGTTAACTTTTTTTGAAGCTGTCAACTTTTGTTAACTTTTTTGAAGCTGTCAACTTTTGTTAACTTTTTTTAAAGCTGTCAACTTTTGTTAACTTTTTTCGAAGCTGTCAACTTTTGTTAACTTTTATTAAAGCTGTCCACTTTTGTTAACTTTTTTTGAAGCTGTAAACTTTTGTTAACTTCTTTTGAAACTGTCAACTTTTGTTCACTTTTATTAAAGCTGTTAACTTTTGTTAACTTTTATTGAAGCAGTCAATTTTTGTTAACTATTTTGAAGCTGTCAACTTTTGTTAACTTCTTTTGAAGTTTTGTCTACTTTTTTGAAACTGTCAACTTTTGTTAACTTTTATTGAAGCTGTCAATTTTTGTTAACTTTTTTGAAGCTGTCAACTTTTCTTAACTTCTTTTAAAGTTATGTTAATTTTTTTGAAGCTATCAACTTTTGTTAAATTCTTTTGAAGTTTTGTTAATTTTTTTGAAGCTGTCAACTTTTGTTAATTTCTTTTGAAGTTTTGTTAACTATTTTAAAGCTGTAAACTTTTGTCAACTTTTTTGAAGCTGTCAACTTTTGCTAACTTTTTTTGAAGCTGTCAACTTTTGTTAACTATTTTAAAGCTGTCAACTTTTGTTAACTGGTTTTGAAGCTGTTAACTTTTATTAACTTTTTTTGAAGCTGTCAACTTTTGTTAACTTTTTTGAAGCTGTCAACTTTTGTTAACTTTTTTTGAAGCTGTCAACTATTGATAACTTTTTTTGAATCTGTCAACTTTTGTTAACTTTTATTAAAGCTGTCCACTTTTGTTAACTTTTTTTGAAGCTGTCAACTTTTGTTAACTTCTTTTGAAACTGTCAACTTTTTTTAACTTTTATTGAAGCTGTCAACTTTTGGTAACTTTAATTGAAGCTGTCAATTTTTGTTAACTATTTTGAAGCTGTCAACTTTTGTTAACTTCTTTTAAAGTTTTGTTAATTTTTTTGAAGCTGTCAACATTTGTTAACTTTTTTGAAGCTGTCAACTTTTGTTAACTTTTTTTAAAGCTGTCAACATTTGTTAACTGTTTGTGAAGCTGTCAACTTTTGTTAACTTTTTTTTAAAGCTGTTAACTTTTGTTAACTTTTTTTAAAGCTGTCAACATTTGTTAACGGTTTTTGAAGCTGTCAACTTTTGTTAACTTTTTTGAAGCTGTCAACTTTTGTTAACTTTTTTTAAAGCTGTCAACTTTTGTTAACTTTTTTCGAAGCTGTCAACTTTTGTTAACTTTTATTAAAGCTGTCCACTTTTGTTAACTTTTTTTGAAGCTGTAAACTTTTGTTAACTTCTTTTGAAACTGTCAACTTTTGTTCACTTTTATTAAAGCTGTTAACTTTTGTTAACTTTTATTGAAGCTGTCAATTTTTGTTAACTATTTTGAAGCTGTCAACTTTTGTTAACTTCTTTTGAAGTTTTGTCTACTTTTTTGAAACTGTCAACTTTTGTTAACTTTTATTGAAACTGTCAATTTTTGTTAACTTTTTTGAAGCTGTCAACTTTTCTTAACTTCTTTTAAAGTTATGTTAATTTTTTTGAAGCTATCAACTTTTGTTAAATTCTTTTGAAGTTTTGTTAATTTTTTTGAAGCTGTCAACTTTTGTTAATTTCTTTTGAAGTTTTGTTAACTATTTTAAAGCTGTAAACTTTTGTCAACTTTTTTGAAGCTGTCAACTTTTGCTAACTTTTTTTGAAGCTGTCAACTTTTGTTAACTTTTTTAAAGCTGTCAACTTTTGTTAACTTTTTTTAACTTCTTTTTAAGTTTTGTTAACTTTTTTAAAGCTGTCAAATTTTGTTAACTTTTTTAAAGCTGTCAACTTTTGTTAACTTTTATTGAGGCTGTCAACTTTTGTTAAATTTTTTTGAAGCTGTCAACTTTTGTTAACTTTTATTGAAGCTGTCAACTTTTGTTAACTTTTTTTGAAGCTGTCAACTTTTGTTAACTTTTTTGAAGCTGTCAACTTTTGTTAACTTTTTTTAAAGCTGTCAACTTTTGTTAACTTTTTTCGAAGCTGTCAACTTTTGTTAACTTTTATTAAAGCTGTCCACTTTTGTTAACTTTTTTTGAAGCTGTAAACTTTTGTTAACTTCTTTTGAAACTGTCAACTTTTGTTCACTTTTATTAAAGCTGTTAACTTTTGTTAACTTTTATTGAAGCAGTCAATTTTTGTTAACTATTTTGAAGCTGTCAACTTTTGTTAACTTCTTTTGAAGTTTTGTCTACTTTTTTGAAACTGTCAACTTTTGTTAACTTTTATTGAAGCTGTCAATTTTTGTTAACTTTTTTGAAGCTGTCAACTTTTCTTAACTTCTTTTAAAGTTATGTTAATTTTTTTGAAGCTATCAACTTTTGTTAAATTCTTTTGAAGTTTTGTTAATTTTTTTGAAGCTGTCAACTTTTGTTAATTTCTTTTGAAGTTTTGTTAACTATTTTAAAGCTGTAAACTTTTGTCAACTTTTTTGAAGCTGTCAACTTTTGCTAACTTTTTTTGAAGCTGTCAACTTTTGTTAACTATTTTAAAGCTGTCAACTTTTGTTAACTGGTTTTGAAGCTGTTAACTTTTATTAACTTTTTTTGAAGCTGTCAACTTTTGTTAACTTTTTTGAAGCTGTCAACTTTTGTTAACTTTTTTTGAAGCTGTCAACTATTGATAACTTTTTTTGAATCTGTCAACTTTTGTTAACTTTTATTAAAGCTGTCCACTTTTGTTAACTTTTTTTGAAGCTGTCAACTTTTGTTAACTTCTTTTGAAACTGTCAACTTTTTTTAACTTTTATTGAAGCTGTCAACTTTTGGTAACTTTAATTGAAGCTGTCAATTTTTGTTAACTATTTTGAAGCTGTCAACTTTTGTTAACTTCTTTTAAAGTTTTGTTAATTTTTTTGAAGCTGTCAACATTTGTTAACTTTTTTGAAGCTGTCAACTTTTGTTAACTTTTTTTAAAGCTGTCAACATTTGTTAACTGTTTGTGAAGCTGTCAACTTTTGTTAACTTTTTTTTAAAGCTGTTAACTTTTGTTAACTTTTTTTAAAGCTGTCAACTTTTGTTAACTGGTTTTGAAGCTGTTAACTTTTGTTAAATTTTTTTGAAGCTGTCAAATTTTGTTAACTTTTATTGAAGCTGTCAACTTTTGTTAACTTTTTTGGAAGCTGTCAACATTTGTTAACTTTTTTGAAGCTGACAACTTTTGTTAATTTTTTTTGAAGCTGTCAACTTTTGTTAACTTTTATTGAAGCTGTCAACTTTTGTTAACTTTTTTTGAAGCTGTCAACTTTTGTTAACTTTTTTGAAGCTGTCAACTTTTGTTAACTTTTTTTAAAGCTGTCAACTTTTGTTAACTTTTTTCGAAGCTGTCAACTTTTGTTAACTTTTATTAAAGCTGTCCACTTTTGTTAACTTTTATTGAAGCAGTCAATTTTTGTTAACTATTTTGAAGCTGTCAACTTTTGTTAACTTCTTTTGATGTTTTGTCTTCTTTTTTGAAACGGTCAACTGTTGTGGAAGCTGTCAAGTTTTGTTAACTTTTTTTAAAACTGTCAACTTTTGTTAACTTTTTTAAAGCTGTCAACTTTTGTTAACTTCTTTTGGAATTTTGTTAACTTTTTTGAAGCTGTCAACTTTTGTTAATTTTTTTGAAGCTATCAACTTTTGTTAACTTTTTGAAGCTGTCAACTTTTGTTAACTTTTTTTGAAGCTATCAACTTTTGTTAACTTTTATTGAAGCTGTCAACTTTTGTTAACTTTTTTGGAAGCTGTCAACATTTGTTAACTTTTTTGAAGCTGTCAACTTTTGTTAACTTTTTTTAAAGCTGTCAACATTTGTTAACTGTTTTTGAAGCTGTCAACTTTTGTTAACTTTTTTTTAAAGCTGTCAACTTTTGTTTACTTTTTTAAAGCTGTCAACTTTTGTAAACTTTTTTAAAGCTGTCAACTTTTGTTAACTTTTGTTAACTTCTTTTGAAGTTTTGTCTACTTTTTTGAAACTGTCAACTTTTGTTAACTTTTATTGAAGCTGTCAACTTTTGTTAACTTCTTTTGATGTTTTGTCTTCTTTTTTGAAACTGTCAACTTTTGTGGAAGCTGTCAAGTTTTGTTAACTTTTTTTAAAACTGTCAACTTTTGTTAACTTTTTTAAAGCTGTCAACTTTTGTTAACTTCTTTTGAAATTTTGTTAACTTTTTTGAAGCTGTCAACTTTTGTTACTTTTTTTTAAGCTGTCAACTTTTGTTAACTTTTTGAAGCTGTCAACTTTTGTTAACTTTTTTTGAAGCTATCAACTTTTGTTAACTTTATTGAAGCTGTCAACTTTTGTTAACTTTTTTGGAAGCTGTCAACATTTGTTAACTTTTTTGAAGCTGTCAACTTTTGTTAACTTTTTTTTAAAGCTGTCAACTTTTGTTTATTTTTTTAAAGCTGTCAACTTTTGTTAACTTTTTTAAAGCTGTCAACTTGTGTTAACTTTTATTAAAGCGGTCAACTTTTGTTAACTTTTTTTGAAGCTGTCAACTTTTGTTAACTGGTTTTGAAGCTGTTAATTTTTGTTAACTTTTTTTGAAGCTGTCAACTTTTGTTAACTTTTTTGAAGCTGTCAACTTTTGTTAACTTTTTTTGAAGCTGTCAACTTTTGTTAACTTTTTTTGAAGCTGTCAACTTTTGTTAACTTTTATTAAAGCTGTCCACTTTTGTTAACTTTTTTTGAAGCTGTCAACTTTTGTTCACTGGTTTTGAAGCTGTTAACTTTTGTTAACTTTTATTAAAGCTGTCAACTTTTGTTAACTTTTTTGAAGCTGTCAACTTTTGTTAACATTTTTTGGAGCTGTCAACTTTTGTTAACTTTTATTGAAGCTGTCAACTTTTGTTAACTTTTTGCGAAGCTCTCAACATTTGTTAACTTTTTTAAAGCTGTCAACTTTTGTTAACTTTTTTTAATGCTGTCAACATTTGTTAACTGTTTGAAATTTTGTTAACTTTTTTGAAGCTGTCGACTTTTGTTAATTTTTTTTGAAGCTGGCAACTTTTGTTAACTTTTTGAAGCTGTCAACTTTTGTTAACTTTTTTTGAAGCTATCAACTTTTGTTAACTTTTATTGAAGCTGTCAACTTTTGTTAACTTTTTTGGAAGCTGTCAACATTTGTTAACTTTTTGAAGCTGTCAACTTTTGTTAATTTTTTTAAAGCTGTCAACATTTGTTAACTGTTTTTGAAGCTGTCAACTTTTGTTAACTTTTTTTTAAAGCTGTCAACTTTTGTTTACTTTTTTAAAGCTGTCAACTTTTGTTAACTTTTTTAAAGCTGTCAACTTTTGTTAACTTTTGTTAACTTCTTTTGAAGTTTTGTCTACTTTTTTGAAACTGTCAACTTTTGTTAACTTTTATTGAAGCTGTCAACTTTTGTTAACTTTTTTTGAAGTTGTCAAATTTTGTTAACTGGTTTTGAAGCTGTCAACTTTTGTTAACTTTTTCTGAAGCTGTCAACTTTTGTTAACTTTTTTGAAGCTGTCAACTTTTGTTAACTTTTTTTGAAGCTATCAACGTTTGTTAACTTTTATTGAAGCTTTCAACTTTTGTTAACTTTTTTGGAAGCTGTCAACATTTGTTAACTTTTTTGAAGCTGTCAACTTTTGTTAACTTTTTTTAAAGCTGTCAACATTTGTTAACTTTTTTTGAAGCTATCAACTTTTGTTAACTTTTATTGAAGCTGTCAACTTTTGTTAACTTTTTTGGAAGCTGTCAACATTTGTTAACTTTTTTGAAGCTGTCAACTTTTGTTAACTTTTTTTGAAGCTGTCAACTTTTGTTAACTGGTTTTGAAGCTGTCAACATTTGTTAACTTTTTTGAAGCTGTCAACTTTGTTAACTTTTTTAAAGCTGTCAACTTTTGCTAACTTTTTTTAAAGCTGTCAACTATTGTTAACTTTTTTAAAGCTCTCAACTTTTGTTAACTTTTTTAAAGCTGTCAACTTTTGTTAACTTTTGTTAACTTCTTTTAAAGTTTTGTTAACTTTTTTAAAGCTGTCAACTTTTGTTAACTTCTTTTGAAGTTTTGTTAACTTTTTTGAAGCTGTCAACTTTTGTTAACTTCTTTTGATGTTTTGTCTTCTTTTTTGAAACTGTCAACTTCTGTGGAAGCTGTCAAGTTTTGTTAACTTTTTTTAAAACTGTCAACTTTTGTTAACTTTTTTAAAGCTGTCAACTTTTGTTAACTTCTTTTGAAATTTTGTTAACTTTTTTGAAGCTGTCAACATTTGTTAACTGTTTGTAAAGCTGTCAACTTTTGTTAACTTTTTTTAAAGCTGTCAACTTTTGTTAACTGGTTTTGAAGCTGTTAACTTTTGTTAATTTTTTTTGAAGCTGTCAACTTTTGTTAACTTTTTTTGGAGCTGTCAACTTTTGTTAACTTTTATTGAAGCTGTCAACTTTTGTTAACTTTTTTGAAAGCTGTCAACATTTGTTAACTTTTTTGAAGCTGTCAACTTTTGTTAACTTTTTTTAAAGCTGTCAACATTTATTAACTGTTTTTGAAGCTGTCAACTTTTGTTAACTTTTTTTTAAAGCTGTCAACTTTTGTTTACTTTTTTAAAGCTGTCAACTTTTGTTAACTTTTTTAAAGCTGTCAACTTTTGTTAACTTCTTTTGAAGTTTTGTTAACTTTTTTGAAGCTGTCAACTTTTGTTAACTTCTTTTGAAGTTTTGTCTACTTTTTTGAAACTGTCAACTTTTGTTAACTTTTTTAAAGCTGTCAACTTTTGTTAACTTCTTTTGAAATTTTGTTAACTTTTTTGAAGCTGTCAACATTTGTTAACTGTTTGTGAAGCTGTCAACTTTTGTTAACTTTTTTTTAAAGCTGTCAACTTTTGTTAACTTTTTTTAAAGCTGTCAACTTTTGTTAACTGGTTTTGAAGCTGTTAACTTTTGTTAAATTTTTTTGAAGCTGTCAACTTTTGTTAACTTTTTTGAAGCTGTCAACTTTTGTTAACTTTTTTTGGAGCTGTCAACTTTTGTTAACTTTTATTGAAGCTGTCAACTTTTGTTAACTTTTTTGGAAGCTGTCAACATTTGTTACCTTTTTTAAAGCTGTCAACTTTTGTTAACTTTTTTTAAAGCTGTCAACATTTATTAACTGTTTTTGAAGCTGTCAACTTTTGTTAACTTTTTTTTAAAGCTGTCAACTTTTGTTTACTTTTTTAAAGCTGTCAACTTTTGTTAACTTTTTTAAAGCTGTCAACTTTTGTTAACTTCTTTTGAAGTTTTGTTAATTTTTTTGAAGCTGTCAACTTTTGTTAACTTCTTTTGAAGTTTTGTCTACTTTTTTGAAACTGTCAACTTTTGTTAACTTTTATTGAAGCTGTCAATTTTTATTAACTTTTTTGAAGCTGTCAACTTTTCTTAACTTCTTTTAAAGTAATGTTAATTTTTTTGAAGCTATCAACTTTTGTTAAATTCTTTAGAAGTTTTGTTAATTTTTTTGAAGCTGTCAACTTTTGTTAATTTCTTTTGAAGTTTTGTTAACTATTTTAAAGCTGTAAACTTTTGTCAACTTTTTTGAAGCTGTCAACTTTTGCTAACTTTTTTTGAAGCTGTCAACTTTTGTTAACTTTTTTAAAGCTGTCAACTTTTGTTAACTTTTTTTAACTTCTTTTTAAGTTTTGTTAACTTTTTTAAAGCTGTCAAATTTTGTTAACTTTTTTAAAGCTGTCAACTTTTGTTAACTTTTATTGAGGCTGTCAACTTTTGTTAACTTTTTTTGAAGCTGTCAACTTTTGTTAACTGGTTTTGAAGCTGTTAACTTTTATTAACTTTTTTTGAAGCTGTCAACTTTTGTTAACTTTTTTGAAGCTGTCAACTTCTGTTAACTTTTTTTGAAGCTGTCAACTTTTGTTAACTTTTTTTGAAGCTGTCAACTTTTGTTAACTTTTATTAAAGCTGTCCACTTTTGTTAACTTTTTTTGAAGCTGTCAACTTTTGTTAACTTCTTTTGAAACTGTCAACTTTTTTTAACTTTTATTGAAGCTGTCAACTTTTGTTAACTTTTATTGAAGCTGTCAATTTTTGTTAACTATTTTGAAGCTGTCAACTTTTGTTAACTTCTTTTAAAGTTTTGTTAACTTTTTTGAAGCTATCGACTTTTGTTATCTTCTTTTGAAGTTTTGTTAATTTTTTTGAAGCTGTCAACATTTGTTAACTTTTTTGAAGCTGTCAACTTTTGTTAACTTTTTTTAAAGCTGTCAACATTTGTTAACTGTTTGTGAAGCTGTCAACTTTTGTTAACTTTTTTTTAAAGCTGTCAACTTTTGTTAACTTTTTTTAAAGCTGTCAACTTTTGTTAACTGGTTTTGAAGCTGTTAACTTTTGTTAAATTTTTTTGAAGCTGTCAACTTTTGTTAACTTTTATTGAAGCTGTCAACTTTTGTTAACTTTTTTGGAAGCTGTCAACATTTGTTAACTTTTTTGAAGCTGACAACTTTTGTTAACTTTTTTTGAAGCTGTCAACTTTTGTTAACTTTTATTGAAGCTGTCAACTTTTGTTAACTTTTTTTGAAGCTGTCAACTTTTGTTAACTTTTTTGAAGCTGTCAACTTTTGTTAACTTTTTTTAAAGCTGTCAACTTTTGTTAACTTTTTTCGAAGCTGTCAACTTTTGTTAACTTTTATTAAAGCTGTCCACTTTTGTTAACTTTTTTTGAAGCTGTAAACTTTTGTTAACTTCTTTTGAAACTGTCAACTTTTGTTCACTTTTATTAAAGCTGTTAACTTTTGTTAACTTTTATTGAAGCAGTCAATTTTTGTTAACTATTTTGAAGCTGTCAACTTTTGTTAACTTCTTTTGAAGTTTTGTCTACTTTTTTGAAATTGTCAACTTTTGTTAACTTTTATTGAAGCTGTCAATTTTTGTTAACTTTTTTGAAGCTGTCAACTTTTCTTAACTTCTTTTAAAGTTATGTTAATTTTTTTGAAGCTATCAACTTTTGTTAAATTCTTTTGAAGTTTTGTTAATTTTTTTGAAGCTGTCAACTTTTGTTAATTTCTTTTGAAGTTTTGTTAACTATTTTAAAGCTGTAAACTTTTGTCAACTTTTTTGAAGCTGTCAACTTTTGCTAACTTTTTTTGAAGCTGTCAACTTTTGTTAACTTTTTTAAAGCTGTCAACTTTTGTTAAAATTTTTTTTAACTTCTTTTTAAGTTTTGTTAACTTTTTTAAAGCTGTCAAATTTTGTTAACTTTTTTAAAGCTGTCAACTTTTGTTAACTTTTATTGAGGCTGTCAACTTTTGTTAACTTTTTTTGAAGCTGTCAACTTTTGTTAACTGGTTTTGAAGCTGTTAACTTTTATTAACTTTTTTTGAAGCTGTCAACTTTTGTTAACTTTTTTGAAGCTGTCAACTTTTGTTAACTTTTTTTGAAGCTGTCAACTATTGATAGTTTTTTTTGAAGCTGTCAACTTTTGTTAACTTTTTTTAAATCTGTCAACTTTTGTTAACTTTTTTCGAAGCTGTCAACTTTTGTTAACTTTTATTAAAGCTGTCCACTTTTGTTAACTTTTTTTGAAGCTGTAAACTTTTGTTAACTTCTTTTGAAACTGTCAACTTTTGTTCACTTTTATTAAAGCTGTTAACTTTTGTTAACTTTTATTGAAGCAGTCAATTTTTGTTAACTATTTTGAAGCTGTCAACTTTTGTTAACTTCTTTTGAAGTTTTGTCTACTTTTTTGAAACTGTCAACTTTTGTTAACTTTTATTGAAGCTGTCAATTTTTGTTAACTTTTTTGAAGCTGTCAACTTTTCTTAACTTCTTTTAAAGTTATGTTAATTTTTTTGAAGCTATCAACTTTTGTTAAATTCTTTTGAAGTTTTGTTAATTTTTTTGAAGCTGTCAACTTTTGTTAACTTCTTTTGAAATTTTGTTAACTTTTTTGAAGCTGTCAACTTTTGTTAATTTTTTTGAAGCTATCAACTTTTGTTAACTTTTTGAAGCTGTCAACTTTTGTTAACTTTTTTTGAAGCTATCAACTTTTGTTAACTTTTATTGAAGCTGTCAACTTTTGTTAACTGTTTTGGAAGCTGTCAACATTTGTTAACTTTTTTGAAGCTGTCAACTTTTGTTAACTTTTTTTAAAGCTGTCAACATTTGTTAACTGTTTTTGAAGCTGTCAACTTTTGTTAACTTTTTTTTAAAGCTGTCAACTTTTGTTTACTTTTTTAAAGCTGTCAACTTTTGTAAACTTTTTTAAAGCTGTCAACTTTTGTTAACTTTTGTTACTTTCTTTTGAAGTTTTGTCTACTTTTTTGAAACTGTCAACTTTTGTTAACTTTTATTGAAGCTGTCAACTTTTGTTAACTTCTTTTGATGTTTTGTCTTCTTTTTTGAAACTGTCAACTTTTGTGGAAGCTGTCAAGTTTTGTTAACTTTTTTTAAAACTGTCAACTTTTGTTAACTTTTTTAAAGCTGTTAACTTCTTTTGAAATTTTGTTAACTTTTTTGAAGCTGTCAACTTTTGTTACTTTTTTTTAAGCTGTCAACTTTTGTTAACTTTTTGAAGCTGTCAACTTTTGTTAACTTTTTTTGAAGCTATCAACTTTTGTTAACTTTATTGAAGCTGTCAACTTTTGTTAACTTTTTTGGAAGCTGTCAACATTTGTTAACTTTTTTGAAGCTGTCAACTTTTGTTAACTTTTTTTTAAAGCTGTCAACTTTTGTTTATTTTTTTAAAGCTGTTAACTTTTGTTAACTTTTTTAAAGCTGTCAACTTTTGTTAACTTTTTTGAAGCTGTCAACTTTTGTTAACTTTTTTTGAAGCTGTCAACTTTTGTTAACTTTTTTTGAAGCTGTCAACTTTTGTTAACTTTTATTAAAGCTGTCCACTTTTGTTAACTTTTTTTGAAGCTGTCAACTTTTGTTAACTGGTTTTGAAGCTGTTAACTTTTGTTAACTTTTATTGAAGCTGTCAACTTTTGTTAACTTTTTTGAAGCTGTCAACTTTTGTTAACATTTTTTGGAGCTGTCAACTTTTGTTAACTTTTATTGAAGCTGTCAACTTTTGTTAACTTTTTGCGAAGCTCTCAACATTTGTTAACTTTTTTAAAGCTGTCAACTTTTGTTAACTTTTTTTAATGCTGTCAACATTTATTAACTGTTTGTGAAGCTGTCAACTTTTGTTAACTTTTTTTTAAAGCTGTCAACTATTGTTAACTTTTTTTAAAGCTGTCAACTTTTGTTAACTGGTTTTGAAGCTGTTAGCTTTTGTTAACTTTTTTTGAAGCTGTCAACTTTTGTTAACTTTTTTTGGAGCTGTCAACTTTTGTTAACTTTTTTAAAGCTGTCAACTTTTGTTAACTTCTTTTGAAGTTTTGTTAACTTTTTTGAAGCTGTCAACTTTTGTTAACTGGTTTTGAAGCTGTTAACTTTTGTTAACTTTTTTTGAAGCTGTCAACTTTTGTTAACTTTTTTGAAGCTGTCAACTTTTGTTAACTTTTTTTGAAGCTGTCAACTTTTGTTAACTTTTTTTAAAGCTGTCAACTTTTGTTAACTTTCATTAAAGCTGTCCACTTTTGTTAACTTTTTTTGAAGTTGTCAACTTTTGTTAACTTCTTTTGAAACTGTCAACTTTTGTTAACTTTTATTGAAGCTGTCAACTTTTGTTAACTTCTTTTAATGTTTTGTCTTCTTTTTTGAAACTGTCAACTTTTGTGGAAGCTGTCAAGTTTTGTTAACTTTTTTTAAAACTGTAAACTTTTGTTAACTTCTTTTTATGTTTTGTCTTCTTTTTTGAAGCTGTCAACTTTTGTTAACTTTTTTTGAAGCTATCAACTTTTTTTAACTTTTATTGAAGCTGTCAACTTTTGTTAACTTTTTTGGAAGCTGTCAACATTTGTTAACTTTTTTGAAGCTGTCAACTTTTGTTAACTTTTTTTTAAAGCTGTCAACTTTTGTTTACTTTTTTAAAGCTGTCAACTTTTGTTAACTTTTTTAAAGCTGTCAACTTTTGTTAACTTTTGTTAACTTCTTTTGAAGTTTTGTCTACTTTTTTGAAACTGTCAACTTTTGTTAATTTTTATTGAAGCTGTCAACTTTTGTTAACTTTTTTTGAAGCTGTCAACTTTTGTTAACTGGTTTTGAAGCTGTTAACTTTTGTTAACTTTTTTTGAAGCTGTCAACTTTTGTTAATTTTTTTGAAGCTGTCAACTTTTGTTAACTTTTTTTGAAGCTGTCAACTTTTATTAATTTTTTTGAAGCTGTCAACTTTTGTTAAATTTTTTTAAAGCTGACAACTTTTGTTAACTTTTTTTGAAGCGGTCAACTTTTGTTAACTTTTATTGAAGCTGTCAACTTTTGTTAACTTTTTTGGAAGCTGTCAACATTTGTTAACTTTTTTGAAGCTGTCAACTTTTGTTAACTTTTTTAAAGCTGTCAACTTTTGTTAACTTTTGTTAACTTCTTTTGATGTTTTGTCTTCTTTTTTGAAACTGTCAACTTTTGTTAACTTTTGTAAAGCTGTCAACTTTTGTTAACTTCTTTTGAAATTTTGTTAACTTTTTTAAAGCTGTCAACTTTTATTAATTTTTTTTGAAGCTGTCAACTTTTGTTAACTTTTTGAAGCTGTCAACTTTTGTTAACTTTTTTGGAAGCTGTCAACATTTGTTAATTTTTTTGAAGCTGTCAACTTTTGTTAACTTTTTTTAAAGCTGTCAACATTTGTTAACTTTTTTTGAAGCTATCAAATTTTGTTAACTTTTTTTGAAGCTGTCAACTTTTGTTAACTTTTTTTAAATCTGTCAACTTTTGTTAACTTTTTTCGAAGCTGTCAACTTTTGTTAACTTTTATTAAAGCTGTCCACTTTTGTTAACTTTTTTTGAAGCTGTAAACTTTTGTTAACTTCTTTTGAAACTGTCAACTTTTGTTCACTTTTATTAAAGCTGTTAACTTTTGTTAACTTTTATTGAAGCAGTCAATTTTTGTTAACTATTTTAAAGCTGTCAACTTTTGTTAACTTCTTTTGAAGTTTTGTCTACTTTTTTGAAACTGTCAACTTTTGTTAACTTTTATTGAAGCTGTCAATTTTTGTTAACTTTTTTGAAGCTGTCAACTTTTCTTAACTTCTTTTAAAGTTATGTTAATTTTTTTAAAGCTATCAACTTTTGTTAAATTCTGTTGAAGTTTTGTTAATTTTTTTGAAGCTGTCAACTTTTGTTAACTTCTTTTGAAATTTTGTTAACTTTTTTGAAGCTGTCAACTTTTGTTAATTTTTTTGAAGCTATCAACTTTTGTTAACTTTTTGAAGCTGTCAACTTTTGTTAACTTTTTTTGAAGCTATCAACTTTTGTTAACTTTTATTGAAGCTGTCAACTTTTGTTAACTGTTTTGGAAGCTGTCAACATTTGTTAACTTTTTTGAAGCTGTCAACTTTTGTTAACTTTTTTTAAAGCTGTCAACATTTGTTAACTGTTTTTGAAGCTGTCAACTTTTGTTAACTTTTTTTTAAAGCTGTCAACTTTTGTTTACTTTTTTAAAGCTGTCAACTTTTGTAAACTTTTTTAAAGCTGTCAACTTTTGTTAACTTTTGTTAACTTCTTTTGAAGTTTTGTCTACTTTTTTGAAACTGTCAACTTTTGTTAACTTTTATTGAAGCTGTCAACTTTTGTTAACTTCTTTTGATGTTTTGTCTTCTTTTTTGAAACTGTCAACTTTTGTGGAAGCTGTCAAGTTTTGTTAACTTTTTTTAAAACTGTCAACTTTTGTTAACTTTTTTAAAGCTGTCAACTTTTGTTAACTTCTTTTGAAATTTTGTTAACTTTTTTGAAGCTGTCAACTTTTGTTACTTTTTTTTAAGCTGTCAACTTTTGTTAACTTTTTGAAGCTGTCAACTTTTGTTAACTTTTTTTGAAGCTATCAACTTTTGTTAACTTTATTGAAGCTGTCAACTTTTGTTAACTTTTTTGGAAGCTGTCAACATTTGTTAACTTTTTTGAAGCTGTCAACTTTTGTTAACTTTTTTTTAAAGCTGTCAACTTTTGTTTATTTTTTTAAAGCTGTCAACTTTTGTTAACTTTTTTAAAGCTGTCAACTTGTGTTAACTTTTATTGAAGCGGTCAACTTTTGTTAACTTTTTTTGAAGCTGTCAACTTTTGTTAACTGGTTTTGAAGCTGTTAACTTTTGTTAACTTTTTTTGAAGCTGTCAACTTTTGTTAACTTTTTTGAAGCTGTCAACTTTTGTTAACTTTTTTTGAAGCTGTCAACTTTTGTTAACTTTTTTTGAAGCTGTCAACTTTTGTTAACTTTTATTAAAGCTGTCCACTTTTGTTAACTTTTTTTGAAGCTGTCAACTTTTGTTAACTGGTTTTGAAGCTGTTAACTTTTGTTAACTTTTATTGAAGCTGTCAACTTTTGTTAACTTTTTTGAAGCTGTCAACTTTTGTTAACATTTTTTGGAGCTGTCAACTTTTGTTAACTTTTATTGAAGCTGTCAACTTTTGTTAACTTTTTGCGAAGCTCTCAACATTTGTTAACTTTTTTAAAGCTGTCAACTTTTGTTAACTTTTTTTAATGCTGTCAACATTTATTAACTGTTTGTGAAGCTGTCAACTTTTGTTAACTTTTTTTTAAAGCTGTCAACTTTTGTTAACTGGTTTTGAAGCTGTTAGCTTTTGTTAACTTTTTTTGAAGCTGTCAACTTTTGTTAACTTTTTTTGGAGCTGTCAACTTTTGTTAACTTTTTTGAAAGCTGTCAACATTTGTTAACTTTTTTGCAGCTGTCAACTTTTGTTAACTTTTTTTAAAGCTGTCAACATTTATTAACTGTTTTTGAAGCTGTCAACTTTTGTTAACTTTTTTTTAAAGCTGTCAACTTTTGTTTACTTTTTTAAAGCTGTCAACTTTTGTTAACTTTTTTAAAGCTGTCAACTTTTGTTAACTTCTTTTGAAGTTTTGTTAACTTTTTTGAAGCTGTCAACTTTTGTTAACTGGTTTTGAAGCTGTTAACTTTTGTTAACTTTTTTTGAAGCTGTCAACTTTTGTTAACTTTTTTGAAGCTGTCAACTTTTGTTAACTTTTTTTGAAGCTGTCAACTTTTGTTAACTTTTTTTAAAGCTGTCAACTTTTGTTAACTTTCATTAAAGCTGTCCACTTTTGTTAACTTTTTTTGAAGTTGTCAACTTTTGTTAACTTCTTTTGAAACTGTCAACTTTTGTTAACTTTTATTGAAGCTGTCAACTTTTGTTAACTTCTTTTAATGTTTTGTCTTCTTTTTTGAAACTGTCAACTTTTGTGGAAGCTGTCAAGTTTTGTTAACTTTTTTTAAAACTGTAAACTTTTGTTAACTTCTTTTTATGTTTTGTCTTCTTTTTTGAAGCTGTCAACTTTTGTTAACTTTTTTTGAAGCTATCAACTTTTTTTAACTTTTATTGAAGCTGTCAACTTTTGTTAACTTTTTTGGAAGCTGTCAACATTTGTTAACTTTTTTGAAGCTGTCAACTTTTGTTAACTTTTTTTTAAAGCTGTCAACTTTTGTTTACTTTTTTAAAGCTGTCAACTTTTGTTAACTTTTTTAAAGCTGTCAACTTTTGTTAACTTTTGTTAACTTCTTTTGAAGTTTTGTCTACTTTTTTGAAACTGTCAACTTTTGTTAATTTTTATTGAAGCTGTCAACTTTTGTTAACTTTTTTTAAAGCTGTCAACTTTTGTTAACTGGTTTTGAAGCTGTTAACTTTTGTTAACTTTTTTTGAAGCTGTCAACTTTTGTTAATTTTTTTGAAGCTGTCAACTTTTGTTAACTTTTTTTGAAGCTGTCAACTTTTATTAATTTTTTTGAAGCTGTCAACTTTTGTTAACTTTTCTTAAAGCTGACAACTTTTGTTAACTTTTTTTGAAGCGGTCAACTTTTGTTAACTTTTATTGAAGCTGTCAACTTTTGTTAACTTTTTTGGAAGCTGTCAACATTTGTTAACTTTTTTGAAGCTGTCAACTTTTGTTAACTTTTTTAAAGCTGTCAAGTTTTGTTAACTTTTGTTAACTTCTTTTGATGTTTTGTCTTCTTTTTTGAAACTGTCAACTTTTGTTAACTTTTTTAAAGCTGTCAACTTTTGTTAACTTCTTTTGAAATTTTGTTAACTTTTTTAAAGCTGTCAACTTTTATTAATTTTTTTTGAAGCTGTCAACTTTTGTTAACTTTTTGAAGCTGTCAACTTTTGTTAACTTTTTTGAAGCTGTCAACATTTGTTAATTTTTTTGAAGCTGTCAACTTTTGTTAACTTTTTTTAAAGCTGTCAACATTTGTTAACTTTTTTTGAAGCTATCAACTTTTGTTAACTTCTATTGAAGCTGTCAACTTTTGTTAACTTTTTTGGAAGCTGTCAACATTTGTTAACTTTTTTGAAGCTGTCAACTTTTGTTAACTTTTTTTGAAGCTGTTAACTTTTGTTAACTGGTTTTGAACCTGTCAACATTTGTTAACTTTTTTGAAGCTGTCAACTTTTGTTAACTTTTTTAAAGCTGTCAACTTTTGCTAACTTTTTTTGAAGCTGTCAACTATTGTTAACTTTTTTAAAGCTCTCAACTTTTGTTAACTTTTTTAAAGCTGTCAACTTTTGTTAACTTTTGTTAACTTCTTTTAAAGTTTTTTTAACTTTTTTGAAGCTGTCAACTTTTGTTAACTTCTTTTGATGTTTTGTCTTCTTTTTTGAAACTGTCAACTTTTGTGGAAGCTGTCAAGTTTTGTTAAGTTTTTTTAAAACTGTCAACTTTTGTTAACTTTTTTAAAGCTGTCAACTTTTGTTAACTTCTTTTGAAATTTTGTTAACTTTTTTGAAGCTGTCAACTTTTGTTAATTTTTTTTGAAGCTGTCAACTTTTGTTAACTTTTTGGAGCTGTCAACTTTTGTTAACTTTTTTTTAAAGCTGTCAAATTTTGTTTACTTTTTTAAAGCTGTCAACTTTTGTTAACTTTTTTAAAGCTGTCAACTTTTGTTAACTTTTGTTAACTTCTTTTTAAGTTTTGTCTACTTTTTTGAAACTGTCAACATTTGTTAACTTTTATTGAAGCTGTCAACTTTTGTTAACTTTTTTTGAAGCTGTCAACTTTTGTTAACTGGTTTTGAAGCTGTTAAATTTTGTTAACTTTTTTTGAAGCTGTCAGCTTTTGTTAATTTTTTTGAAGCTGTCAACTTTTGTTAACTTTTTTTGAAGCTGTCAACTTTTGTTAACTTTTTTTGAAGCTGTCAACTTTTGTTAACTTTTATTAAAGCTGTCCACTTTTGTTAACTTTTTTTGAAGCTATCAACTTTTGTTAACTTTTATTGAAGCTGTCAACTTTTGTTAACTTTTTTGGAAGCTGTCAACATTTGTTAACTTTTTTGAAGCTGTCAACTTTTGTTAACTTTTTTTAAAGCTGTCATCATTTGTTAACTGTTTTTGTAGCTGTCAACTTTTGTTAACTTTTTTTTAAAGCTGTCAACTTTTGTTTACTTTTTTAAAGCTGTCAACTTTTGTTAACTTTTTTAAAGCTGTCAACTTTTGTTAACTTTTGTTAACTTCTTTTGAAGTTTTGTCTACTTTTTTGAAACTGTCAACTTTTGTTAACTTTTATTGAAACTGTCAACTTTTGTTAACTTCTTTTGATGTTTTGTCTTCTTTTTTGAAACTGTCAACTTTTGTGGAAGCTCTCAAGTTTTGTTAACTTTTTTTAAAACTGTCAACTTTTGTTAACTTTTTTAAAGCTGTCAACTTTTGTTAACTTCTTTTGAAATTTTGTTAACTTTTTTGAAGCTGTCAACTTTTGTTACTTTTTTTTAAGCTGTCAACTTTTGTTAACTTTTTGAAGCTGTCAACTTTTGTTAACTTTTTTTGAAGCTATCAACTTTTGTTAACTTTATTGAAGCTGTCAACTTTTGTTAACTTTTTTGGAAGCTGTCAACATTTGTTAACTTTTTTGAAGCTGTCAACTTTTGTTAACTTTTTTTAAAGCTGCCAACATTTGTTTACTGTTTTTGAAGCTGTCAGCTTTTGTTAACTTTTTTTTAAAGCTGTCAACTTTTGTTTATTTTTTTAAAGCTGTCAACTTTTGTTAACTTTTTTAAAGCTGTCAACTTGTGTTAACTTTTATTGAAGCGGTCAACTTTTGTTAACTTTTTTTGAAGCTGTCAACTTTTGTTAACTTTTTTGAAGCTGTCAACTTTTGTTAACTTTTTTTGAAGCTGTCAACTTTTGTTAACTTTTTTGAAGCTGTCAACTTTTGTTAACTTTTTTTGAAGCTGTCAACTTTTGTTAACTTTTTTTGAAGCTGTCAACTTTTGTTAACTTTTATTAAAGCTGTCCACTTTTGTTAACTTTTTTTGAAGCTGTCAACTTTTGTTAACTTCTTTTGAAACTGCCAACTTTTGTTAACTTTTATTGAAGCTGTCAACATTTGTTAACTTTTATTGAAGCTGTCAACTTTTGTTAACTTTTTTTGAAGCTGTCAACTTTTGTTAACATTTTTTGGAGCTGTCAACTTTTGTTAACTTTTATTGAAGCTGTTAACTTTTGTTAACTTTTTGCGAAGCTCTCAACATTTGTTAACTTTTTTAAAGCTGTCAACTTTTGTTAACTTTTTTTAATGCTGTCAACATTTGTTAACTGTTTGTGAAGCTGTCAACTTTTGTTAACTTTTTTTTAAAGCTGTCAACTATTGTTAACCTTTTTTAAAGCTGTCAACTTTTGTTAACTGGTTTTGAAGCTGTTAACTTTTGTTAACTTTTTTTGAAGCTGTCAACTTTTGTTAACTTTTTATGGAGCTGTCAACTTTTGTTAACTTTTATTGAAGCTGTCAACTTTTGTTAACTTTTTTGAAAGCTGTCAACATTTGTTAACTTTTTTGAAGCTGTCAACTTTTGTTAACTTTTTTTAAAGCTGTCAACATTTATTAACTGTTTTTGAAGCTGTCGACTTTTGTTAACTTTTTTTTAAAGCTGTCAACTTTTGTTTACTTTTTTAAAGCTGTCAACTTTTGTTAACTTTTTTAAAGCTGTCAACTTTTGTTAACTTCTTTTGAAGTTTTGTTAACTTTTTTGAAGCTGTCAACTTTTGCTAACTTCTTTTGAGGTTTTGTCTACTTTTTTAAAACTGTCAACTTTTGTTAACTTTTATTGAAGCTGTCAATTTTTGTTAACTTTTTCAAAGCTGTCAACTTTTCTTAACTTCTTTTAAAGTTATGTTAATTTTTTTGAAGCTATCAACTTTTGTTAAATTCTTTTGAAGTTTTGTTAATTTTTTTGAAGCTGTCAATTTTTGTTAATTACTTTTGAAGTTTTGTTAACTATTTTAAAGCTGTAAACTTTTGTCAACTTTTTTGAAGCTGTCAACCTTTGCTAACTTTTTTTGAAGCTGTCAACTTTTGTTAACTTTTTTTAAGCTGTCAACTTTTGTTAACTTTTTTTAACTTCTTTTGAAGTTTTGTTAACTTTTATAAAGCTGTCAAATTTTGTTAACTTTTTTAAAGCTATCAACTTTTGTTAACTTTTGTTAACTTCTTTTGAAGTTTGGTTAACTTTTTTGAAGCTGTCAACTTTTGCTAACTTCTTTTGAAGTTTTGTCTACTTTTATTGAAGCTGTCAATTTTTGTTAACTTTTTTGAAGCTGTCAACTTTTGTTAACTTCTTTTGAAGTTTTGTTAATTTTTTTAAAGCTATCAACTTTTGTTAAATTCTTTTGAAGTTTTGTTAATTTTTTTGAAGCTGTCAACTTTTGTTAACTTTTTTTGAAGTTTTGTTAACTATTTTAAAGCTGTCAACTTTTGTCAACTTTTTTGAAGCTGTCAACTTTTGCTAACTTTTTTGGAAACTGTCAACATTTGTTAACTTTTTTGAAGCTGTCAACTTTTGTTAACTTTTTTTAAAACTGTCAACATTTGTTAACTGTTTTTGAAGCTGTCAACTTTTGTTAACTTTTTTTTAAAGCTGTCAAATTTTGTTTACTTTTTTAAAGCTGTCAACTTTTGTTAACTTTTTTAAAGCTGTCAACTTTTGTTAACTTTTGTTAACTTCTTTTTAAGTTTTGTCTACTTTTTTGAAACTGTCAACTTTTGTTAACTTTTATTGAAGCTGTCAACTTTTGTTAACTTTTTTAGAAGCTGTCAACTTTTGTTAACTTTTATTAAAGCTGTCCACTTTTGTTAACTTTTTTTGAAGCAGTCAACTTTTGTTAACTTCTTTTGAAACTGTCAACTTTTGTTAACTTTTATTAAAGCTGTTAACTTTTGTTAACTTTTATTGAAGCTGTCAATTTTTGTTAACTATTTTGAAGCTGTCAACTTTTGTTAACTTCTTTTGATGTTCTGTCTTCTTTTTTGAAACGGTCAACTTTTGTGGAAGCTGTCAAGTTTTGTTAACTTTTTTTAAAACTGTCAAATTTTGTTAACTTTTTTAAAGCTGTCAACTTTTGGTAACTTCTTTTGAAATTTTGTTAACTTTTTTGAAGCTGTCAACTTTTGTTAATTTTTTTTAAAGCTGTCAACTTTTGTTAACTTTTTGAAGCTGTCAACTTTTGTTAACTTTTTTTGAAGCTATCAACTTTTGTTAACTTTTATTGAAGCTGTCAACTTTTGTTAACTTTTTTGGAAGCTGTCAACATTTGTTAACTTTTTTGAAGCTGTCAACTTTTGTTAATTTTTTTTGAAGCTGTCAACTTTTGTTAACTTTTTGAAGCTGTCAACTTTTGTTAATTTTTTTGAAGCTGTCAACTTTGTTAACTTTTTGAAGCTGTCAACTTTTGTTAACTTTTTTTGAAGCTATCAACTTTTGTTAACTTTTATTGAAGCTGTCAACTTTTATTAACTTTTTTGGAAGCTGTCAACATTTGTTAACTTTTTTGAAGCTGTCAACTTTTGTTAACTTTTTTTAAAGCTGTCAAATTTTGTTTACTTTTTTAAAGCTGTCAACTTTTGTTAACTTTTTTAAAGCTGTCAACTTTTGTTAACTTTTGTTAACTTCTTTTTAAGTTTTGTCTACTTTTTTAAAACTGTCAACTTTTGTTAACTTTTATTGAAGCTGTCAACTTTTGTTAACTTTTTTTGAAGCTGTCAACTTTTGTTAACTTTTATTAAAGCTGTCCACTTTTGTTAACTTTTTTTGAAGCTGTCAACTTTTGTTAACTTTTTGAAGCTGTCAACTTTTGTTAATTTTTTCTGAAGCTGTCAACTTTGTTAACTTTTTGAAGCTGTCAACTTTTGTTAACTTCTTTTGAAACTGTCAACTTTTGTTAACTTTTATTAAAGCTGTTAACTTTTGTTAACTTTTATTAAAGCTGTCAATTTTTGTTAACTATTTTGAAGCTGTCAACTTTTGTTAACTTTTTTGATGTTCTGTCTTCTTTTTTGAAACGGTCAACTTTTGTGGAAGCTGTCAAGTTTTGTTAACTTTTTTAAAACTGTCAAGTTTTGTTAACTTCTTTAAAGCTGTCAACTTTTGTTAACTTCTTTTAAAATTTTGTTAACTTTTTTGAAGCTGTCAACTTTTGTTAATTTTTTTTGAAGCTGTCAACTTTTGTTAACTTTTTGGAGCTGTCAACTTTTGTTAACTTTTTTTTAAAGCAGTCAAATTTTGTTTACCTTTTTAAAGCTGTCAACTTTTGTTAACTTTTTTAAAGCTGTCAACTTTTGTTAACTTTTGTTAACTTCTTTTTAAGTTTTGTCTACTTTTTTGAAACTGTCAACTTTTGTTAACTTTTATTGAAGCTGTCAACTTTTGTTAACTTTTTTTGAAGCTGTCAACTTTTGTTAACTGGTTTTGAAGCTGTTAACTTTTGTTAACTTTTTTTGAAGCTGTCAACTTTTGTTAACTTTTTTGAAGCTGTCAACTTTTGTTAACTTTTTTTGAAGCTGTCAACTTTTGTTAACTTTTTTTGAAGCTGTCAACTTTTGTTAACTTTTATTAAAGCTGTCCACTTTTGTTAACTTTTTTTGAAGCTATCAACTTTTGTTAACTTTATTGAAGCTGTCAACTTTTGTTAACTTTTTTGGAAGCTGTCAACATTTGTTAACTTTTTTGAAGCTGTCAACTTTTGTTAACTTTTTTTAAGGCTGTCAACATTTGTTAACTGTTTTTGAAGCTGTCAACTTTTGTTAACTTTTTTTTAAAGCTGTCAACTTTTGTTTATTTTTTTAAAGCTGTCAACTTTTGTTAACTTTTTTAAAGCTGTCAACTTGTGTTAACTTTTATTGAAGCGGTCAACTTTTGTTAACTTTTATTGAAGCTGTCAACTTTTGTTAACTTTTTTGAAGCTGTCAACTTTTGTTAACTTTTTTTGAAGCTGTCAACTTTTGTTAACTTTTTTGAAGCTGTCAACTTTTGTTAACTTTTTTTGAAGCTGTCAACTTTTGTTAACTTTTTTTGAAGCTGTCAACTTTTGTTAACTTTTATTAAAGCTGTCCACTTTTGTTAACTTTTTTTGAAGCTGTCAACTTTTGTTAACTTCTTCTGAAACTGTCAACTTTTGTTAACTTTTATTGAAGCTGTCAACTTTTGTTAACTTTTATTGAAGCTGTCAACTTTTGTTAACTTTTTTGAAGCTGTCAACTTTTGTTAACATTTTTTGGAGCTGTCAACTTTTGTTAACTTTTATTGAAGCTGTCAACTTTTGTTAACTTCTTGCGAAGCTCTCAACATTTGTTAACTTTTTTAAAGCTGTCAACTTTTGTTAACTTTTTTTAATGCTGTCAACATTTGTTAACTGTTTGTGAAGCTGTCAACTTTTGTTAACTTTTTTTTAAAGCTGTCAACTATTGTTAACTTTTTTTAAAGCTGTCAACTTTTGTTAACTGGTTTTGAAGCTGTTAACTTTTGTTAACTTTTTTTGAAGCTGTCAACTTTTGTTAACTTTTTTTGGAGCTGTCAACTTGTGTTAACTTTTATTGAAGCTGTCAACTTTTGTTAACTTTTTTGAAAGCTGTCAACATTTGTTAACTTTTTTGAAGCTGTCAACTTTTGTTAACTTTTTTTAAAGCTGTCAACATTTATTAACTGTTTTTGAAGCTGTAAACTTTTGTTAACTTTTTTTTAAACTGTCAACTTTTGTTTACTTTTTTAAAGCTGTCAACTTTTGTTAACTTTTTTAAAGCTCTCAACTTTTATTAACTTCTTTTAAAGTTATGTTAATTTTTTTGAAGCTATCAACTTTTGTTAAATTCTTTTGAAGTTTTGTTAATTTTTTTGAAGCTGTCAACTTTTGTTAATTTCGTTTGAAGTTTTGTTAACTATTTTAAAGCTGTAAACTTTTGTCAACTTTTTTGAAGCTGTCAACCTTTGCTAACTTTTTTTGAAGCTGTCAACTTTTGTTAACTTTTTTTAAGCTGTCAACTTTTGTTAACTTTTTTTAACTTCTTTTGAAGTTTTGTTAACTTTTATAAAGCTGTCAAATTTTGTTAACTTTTTTAAAGCTATCAACTTTTGTTAACTTTTGTTAACTTCTTTTGAAGTTTGGTTAACTTTTTTGAAGCAGTCAACTTTTGCTAACTTCTTTTGAAGTTTTGTCTACTTTTATTGAAGCTGTCAATTTTTGTTAACTTTTTTGAAGCTGTCAACTTTTGTTAACTTCTTTTGAAGTTTTGTTAATTTTTTTAAAGCTATCAACTTTTGTTAAATTCTTTTGAAGTTTTGTTAATTTTTTTGAAGCTGTCAACTTTTGTTAACTTTTTATGAAGTTTTGTTAACTATTTTAAAGCTGTCAACTTTTGTCAACTTTTTTGAAGCTGTCAACTTTTGCTAACTTTTTTGGAAACTGTCAACATTTGTTAAGTTTTTTGAAGCTGTCAACTTTTGTTAACTTTTTTTAAAGCTGTCAACATTTGTTAACTGTTTTTGAAGCTGTCAACTTTTGTTAACTTTTTTTTAAAGCTGTCAAATTTTGTTTACTTTTTTAAAGCTGTCAACTTTTGTTAACTTTTTTTAATGCTGTCAACATTTATTAACTGTTTGTGAAGCTGTCAACTTTTGTTAACTTTTTTTTAAAGCTGTCAACTATTGTTAACTTTTTTTAAAGCTGTCAACTTTTGTTAACTGGTTTTGAAGCTGTTAGCTTTTGTTAACTTTTTTTGAAGCTGTCAACTTTTGTTAACTTTTTTTGGAGCTGTCAACTTTTGTTAACTTTTTTTAAAGCTGTCAACATTTATTAACTGTTTTTAAAGCTGTCAACTTTTGTTAACTTCTTTTGAAATTTTGTTAACTTTTTTAAAGCTGTCAACTTTTATTAATTTTTTTTGAAGCTGTCAACTTTTGTTTACTTTTTGAAGCTGTCAACTTTTGTTAACTTTTTTGAAAGCTGTCAACATTTGTTAATTTTTTTGAAGCTGTCAACTTTTGTTAACTTTTTTTAAAGCTGTCAACATTTGTTAACTTTTTTTGAAGCTATCAACTTTTGTTAACTTTTTTTGAAGCTGTCAACTTTTGTTAACTTTTTTTTAATCTGTCAACTTTTGTTAACTTTTTTCGAAGCTGTCAACTTTTGTTAACTTTTATTAAAGCTGTCCACTTTTGTTAACTTTTTTTGAAGCTGTAAACTTTTTTTAACTTCTTTTGAAACTGTCAACTTTTGTTCACTTTTATTAAAGCTGTTAACTTTTGTTAACTTTTATTGAAGCAGTCAATTTTTGTTAACTATTTTGAAGCTGTCAACTTTTGTTAACTTCTTTTGAAGTTTTGTCTACTTTTTTGAAACTGTCAACTTTTGTTAACTTTTATTGAAGCTGTCAATTTTTGTTAACTTTTTTGAAGCTGTCAACTTTTCTTAACTTCTTTTAAAGTTATGTTAATTTTTTTGAAGCTATCAACTTTTGTTAAATTCTGTTGAAGTTTTGTTAATTTTTTTGAAGCTGTCAACTTTTGTTAACTTCTTTTGAAATTTTGTTAACTTTTTTGAAGCTGTCAACTTTTGTTAATTTTTTTGAAGCTATCAACTTTTGTTAACTTTTTGAAGCTGTCAACTTTTGTTAACTTTTTTTGAAGCTATCAACTTTTGTTAACTTTTATTGAAGCTGTTAACTTTTGTTAACTGTTTTGGAAGCTGTCAACAATTGTTAACTTTTTTGAAGCTGTCAACTTTTGTTAACTTTTTTTAAAGCTGTCAACATTTGTTAACTGTTTTTGAAGCTGTCAACTTTTGTTAACTTTTTTTTAAAGCTGTCAACTTTTGTTTACTTTTTTAAAGCTGTCAACTTTTGTAAACTTTTTTAAAGCTGTCAACTTTTGTTAACTTTTGTTAACTTCTTTTGAAGTTTTGTCTACTTTTTTGAAACTGTCAACTTTTGTTAACTTTTATTGAAGCTGTCAACTTTTGTTAACTTCTTTTGATGTTTTGTCTTCTTTTTTGAAACTGTCAACTTTTGTGGAAGCTGTCAAGTTTTGTTAACTTTTTTTAAAACTGTCAACTTTTGTTAACTTTTTTAAAGCTGTCAACTTTTGTTAACTTCTTTTGAAATTTTGTTAACTTTTTTGAAGCTGTCAACTTTTGTTACTTTTTTTTAAGCTGTCAACTTTTGTTAACTTTTTGAAGCTGTCAACTTTTGTTAACTTTTTTTGAAGCTATCAACTTTTGTTAACTTTATTGAAGCTGTCAACTTTTGTTAACTTTTTTGGAAGCTGTCAACTTTTGTTTATTTTTTTAAAGCTGTCAACTTTTGTTAACTTTTTTAAAGCTGTCAACTTGTGTTAACTTTTATTGAAGCGGTCAACTTTTGTTAACTTTTTTTGAAGCTGTCAACTTTTGTTAACTGGTTTTGAAGCTGTTAACTTTTGTTAACTTTTTTTGAAGCTGTCAACTTTTGTTAACTTTTTTGAAGCTGTCAACTTTTGTTAACTTTTTTTGAAGCTGTCAACTTTTGTTAACTTTTTTTGAAGCTGTCAACTTTTGTTAACTTTTATTAAAGCTGTCCACTTTTGTTAACTTTTTTTGAAGCTGTCAACTTTTGTTAACTGGTTTTGAAGCTGTTAACTTTTGTTAACTTTTATTGAAGCTGTCAACTTTTGTTAACTTTTTTGAAGCTGTCAACTTTTGTTAACATTTTTTGGAGCTGTCAACTTTTGTTAACTTTTATTGAAGCTGTCAACTTTTGTTAACTTTTTGCGAAGCTCTCAACATTTGTTAACTTTTTTAAAGCTGTCAACTTTTGTTAACTTTTTTTAATGCTGTCAACATTTATTAACTGTTTGTGAAGCTGTCAACTTTTGTTAACTTTTTTTTAAAGCTGTCAACTATTGTTAACTTTTTTTAAAGCTGTCAACTTTTGTTAACTGGTTTTGAAGCTGTTAGCTTTTGTTAACTTTTTTTGAAGCTGTCAACTTTTGTTAACTTTTTTTGGAGCTGTCAACTTTTGTTAACTTTTTTGAAAGCTGTCAACATTTGTTAACTTTTTTGCAGCTGTCAACTTTTGTTAACTTTTTTTAAAGCTGTCAACATTTATTAACTGTTTTTGAAGCTGTCAACTTTTGTTAACTTTTTTTTAAAGCTGTCAACTTTTGTTTACTTTTTTAAAGCTGTCAACTTTTGTTAACTTTTTTAAAGCTGTCAACTTTTGTTAACTTCTTTTGAAGTTTTGTTAACTTTTTTGAAGCTGTCAACTTTTGTTAACTGGTTTTGAAGCTGTTAACTTTTGTTAACTTTTTTTGAAGCTGTCAACTTTTGTTAACTTTTTTGAAGCTGTCAACTTTTGTTAACTTTTTTTGAAGTTGTCAACTTTTGTTAACTTCTTTTGAAACTGTCAACTTTTGTTAACTTTTATTGAAGCTGTCAACTTTTGTTAACTTCTTTTAATGTTTTGTCTTCTTTTTTGAAACTGTCAACTTTTGTGGAAGCTGTCAAGTTTTGTTAACTTTTTTTAAAACTGTAAACTTTTGTTAACTTCTTTTTATGTTTTGACTTCTTTTTTGAAGCTGTCAACTTTTGTTAACTTTTTTTGAAGCTATCAACTTTTTTTAACTTTTATTGAAGCTGTCAACTTTTGTTAACTTTTTTGGAAGCTGTCAACATTTGTTAACTTTTTTGAAGCTGTCAACTTTTGTTAACTTTTTTTAAAGCTGTCAACTTTTGTTTACTTTTTTAAAGCTGTCAACTTTTGTTAACTTTTTTAAAGCTGTCAACTTTTGTTAACTTTTGTTAACTTCTTTTGAAGTTTTGTCTACTTTTTTGAAACTGTCAACTTTTGTTAATTTTTATTGAAGCTGTCAACTTTTGTTAACTTTTTTTGAAGCTGTCAACTTTTGTTAACTGGTTTTGAAGCTGTTAACTTTTGTTAACTTTTTTTGAAGCTGTCAACTTTTGTTAATTTTTTTGAAGCTGTCAACTTTTGTTAACTTTTTTTGAAGCTGTCAACTTTTATTAATTTTTTTGAAGCTGTCAACTTTTGTTAACTTTTTGAAGCTGTCAACTTTTGTTAACTTTTTTGGAAGCTGTCAACATTTGTTAATTTTTTTGAAGCTGTCAACTTTTGTTAACTTTTTTTAAAGCTGTCAACATTTGTTAACTTTTTTTGAAGCTATCAACTTTTGTTAACTTCTATTGAAGCTGTCAACTTTTGTTAACTTTTTTGGAAGCTGTCAACATTTGTTAACTTTTTTGAAGCTGTCAACTTTTGTTAACTTTTTTTGAAGCTGTTAACTTTTGTTAACTGGTTTTGAACCTGTCAACATTTGTTAACTTTTTTGAAGCTGTCAACTTTTGTTAACTTTTTTAAAGCTGTCAACTTTTGCTAACTTTTTTTGAAGCTGTCAACTATTGTTAACTTTTTTAAAGCTCTCAACTTTTGTTAACTTTTTTAAAGCTGTCAACTTTTGTTAACTTTTGTTAACTTCTTTTAAAGTTTTGTTAACTTTTTTAAAGCTGTCAACTTTTGTTAATTTCTTTTGAAGTTTTTTTAACTTTTTTGAAGCTGTCAACTTTTGTTAACTTCTTTTGATGTTTTGTCTTCTTTTTTGAAACTGTCAACTTTTGTGGAAGCTGTCAAGTTTTGTTAAGTTTTTTTAAAACTGTCAACTTTTGTTAACTTTTTTAAAGCTGTCAACTTTTGTTAACTTCTTTTGAAATTTTGTTAACTTTTTTGAAGCTGTCAACTTTTGTTAATTTTTTTTGAAGCTGTCAACTTTTGTTAACTTTTTGGAGCTGTCAACTTTTGTTAACTTTTTTTTAAAGCTGTCAAATTTTGTTTACTTTTTTAAAGCTGTCAACTTTTGTTAACTTTTTTAAAGCTGTCAACTTTTGTTAACTTTTGTTAACTTCTTTTTAAGTTTTGTCTACTTTTTTGAAACTGTCAACATTTGTTAACTTTTATTGAAGCTGTCAACTTTTGTTAACTTTTTTTGAAGCTGTCAACTTTTGTTAACTGGTTTTAAAGCTGTTAACTTTTGTTAACTTTTTTTGAAGCTGTCAACTTTTGTTAATTTTTTTGAAGCTGTCAACTTTTGTTAACTTTTTTTGAAGCTGTCAACTTTTGTTAACTTTTTTTGAAGCTGTCAACTTTTGTTAACTTTTTTTGAAGCTGTCAACTTTTGTTAACTTTTTTTAAAGCTGTCAACTTTTGTTAACTTTTGTTAACTTCTTTTTAAGTTTTGTCTACTTTTTTGAAACTGTCAACATTTGTTAACTTTTATTGAAGCTGTCAACTTTTGTTAACTTTTTTTGAAGCTGTCAACTTTTGTTAACTGGTTTTAAAGCTGTTAACTTTTGTTAATTTTTTTGAAGCTATCAACTTTTGTTAACTTTTATTGAAGCTGTCAACTTTTGTTAACTTTTTTGGAAGCTGTCAACATTTGTTAACTTTTTTGAAGCTGTCAACTTTTGTTAACTTTTTTTAAAGCTGTCATCATTTGTTAACTGTTTTTGTAGCTGTCAACTTTTGTTAACTTTTTTTTAAAGCTGTCAACTTTTGTTTACTTTTTTAAAGCTGTCAACTTTTGTTAACTTTTTTAAAGCTGTCAACTTTTGTTAACTTTTGTTAACTTCTTTTGAAGTTTTGTCTACTTTTTTGAAACTGTCAACTTTTGTTAACTTTTATTGAAACTGTCAACTTTTGTTAACTTCTTTTGATGTTTTGTCTTCTTTTTTGAAACTGTCAACTTTTGTGGAAGCTCTCAAGTTTTGTTAACTTTTTTTAAAACTGTCAACTTTTGTTAACTTTTTTAAAGCTGTCAACTTTTGTTAACTTCTTTTGAAATTTTGTTAACTTTTTTGAAGCTGTCAACTTTTTTTACTTTTTTTTAAGCTGTCAACTTTTGTTAACTTTTTGAAGCTGTCAACTTTTGTTAACTTTTTTTGAAGCTATCAACTTTTGTTAACTTTATTGAAGCTGTCAACTTTTGTTAACTTTTTTGGAAGCTGTCAACATTTGTTAACTTTTTTGAAGCTGTCAACTTTTGTTAACTTTTTTTAAAGCTGCCAACATTTGTTAACTGTTTTTGAAACTGTCAGCTTTTGTTAACTTTTTTTTAAAGCTGTCAACTTTTGTTTATTTTTTTAAAGCTGTCAACTTTTGTTAACTTTTTTAAAGCTGTCAACTTGTGTTAACTTTTATTGAAGCGGTCAACTTTTGTTAACTTTTTTTTAAAGCTGTCAACTTTTGTTTATTTTTTTAAAGCTGTCAACTTTTGTTAACTTTTTTAAAGCTGTCAACTTGTGTTAACTTTTATTGAAGCGGTCAACTTTTGTTAACTTTTTTTGAAGCTGTCAACTTTTGTTAACTTTTTTGAAGCTGTCAACTTTTGTTAACTTTTTTTGAAGCTGTCAACTTTTGTTAACTTTTTTGAAGCTGTCAACTTTTGTTAACTTTTTTTGAAGCTGTCAACTTTTGTTAACTTTTTTTGAAGCTGTCAACTTTTGTTAACTTTTATTAAAGCTGTCCACTTTTGTTAACTTTTTTTGAAGCTGTCAACTTTTGTTAACTTCTTTTGAAACTGCCAACTTTTGTTAACTTTTATTGAAGCTGTCAACATTTGTTAACTTTTATTGAAGCTGTCAACTTTTGTTAACTTTTTTTGAAGCTGTCAACTTTTGTTAACATTTTTTGGAGCTGTCAACTTTTGTTAACTTTTATTGAAGCTGTTAACTTTTGTTAACTTTTTGCGAAGCTCTCAACATTTGTTAACTTTTTTAAAGCTGTCAACTTTTGTTAACTTTTTTTAATGCTGTCAACATTTGTTAACTGTTTGTGAAGCTGTCAACTTTTGTTAACTTTTTTTTAAAGCTGTCAACTATTGTTAACTTTTTTTAAAGCTGTCAACTTTTGTTAACTGGTTTTGAAGCTGTTAACTTTTGTTAACTTTTTTTGAAGCTGTCAACTTTTGTTAACTTTTTATGGAGCTGTCAACTTTTGTTAACTTTTATTGAAGCTGTCAACTTTTGTTAACTTTTTTGAAAGCTGTCAACATTTGTTAACTTTTTTGAAGCTGTCAACTTTTGTTAACTTTTTTTAAAGCTGTCAACATTTATTAACTGTTTTTGAAGCTGTCGACTTTTGTTAACTTTTTTTTAAAGCTGTCAACTTTTGTTTACTTTTTTAAAGCTGTCAACTTTTGTTAACTTTTTTAAAGCTGTCAACTTTTGTTAACTTCTTTTGAAGTTTTGTTAACTTTTTTGAAGCTGTCAACTTTTGCTAACTTCTTTTGAGGTTTTGTCTACTTTTTTAAAACTGTCAACTTTTGTTAACTTTTATTGAAGCTGTCAATTTTTGTTAACTTTTTCAAAGCTGTCAACTTTTCTTAACTTCTTTTAAAGTTATGTTAATTTTTTTGAAGCTATCAACTTTTGTTAAATTCTTTTAAAGTTTTGTTAATTTTTTTGAAGCTGTCAATTTTTGTTAATTACTTTTGAAGTTTTGTTAACTATTTTAAAGCTGTAAACTTTTGTCAACTTTTTTGAAGCTGTCAACCTTTGCTAACTTTTTTTGAAGCTGTCAACTTTTGTTAACTTTTTTTAAGCTGTCAACTTTTGTTAACTTTTTTTAACTTCTTTTGAAGTTTTGTTAACTTTTATAAAGCTGTCAAATTTTGTTAACTTTTTTAAAGCTATCAACTTTTGTTAACTTTTGTTAACTTCTTTTGAAGTTTGGTTAACTTTTTTGAAGCTGTCAACTTTTGCTAACTTCTTTTGAAGTTTTGTCTACTTTTATTGAAGCTGTCAATTTTTGTTAACTTTTTTGAAGCTGTCAACTTTTGTTAACTTCTTTTGAAGTTTTGTTAATTTTTTTAAAGCTATCAACTTTTGTTAAATTCTTTTGAAGTTTTGTTAATTTTTTTGAAGCTGTCAACTTTTGTTAACTTTTTTTGAAGTTTTGTTAACTATTTTAAAGCTGTCAACTTTTGTCAACTTTTTTGAAGCTGTCAACTTTTGCTAACTTTTTTGGAAACTGTCAACATTTGTTAACTTTTTTGAAGCTGTCAACTTTTGTTAACTTTTTTTAAAACTGTCAACATTTGTTAACTGTTTTTGAAGCTGTCAACTTTTGTTAACTTTTTTTTAAAGCTGTCAAATTTTGTTTACTTTTTTAAAGCTGTCAACTTTTGTTAACTTTTTTAAAGCTGTCAACTTTTGTTAACTTTTGTTAACTTCTTTTTAAGTTTTGTCTACTTTTTTGAAACTGTCAACTTTTGTTAACTTTTATTGAAGCTGTCAACTTTTGTTAACTTTTTTAGAAGCTGTCAACTTTTGTTAACTTTTATTAAAGCTGTCCACTTTTGTTAACTTTTTTTGAAGCAGTCAACTTTTGTTAACTTCTTTTGAAACTGTCAACTTTTGTTAACTTTTATTAAAGCTGTTAACTTTTGTTAACTTTTATTGAAGCTGTCAATTTTTGTTAACTATTTTGAAGCTGTCAACTTTTGTTAACTTCTTTTGATGTTCTGTCTTCTTTTTTGAAACGGTCAACTTTTGTGGAAGCTGTCAAGTTTTGTTAACTTTTTTTAAAACTGTCAAATTTTGTTAACTTTTTTAAAGCTGTCAACTTTTGGTAACTTCTTTTGAAATTTTGTTAACTTTTTTGAAGCTGTCAACTTTTGTTAATTTTTTTTAAAGCTGTCAACTTTTGTTAACTTTTTGAAGCTGTCAACTTTTGTTAACTTTTTTTGAAGCTATCAACTTTTGTTAACTTTTATTGAAGCTGTCAACTTTTGTTAACTTTTTTGGAAGCTGTCAACATTTGTTAACTTTTTTGAAGCTGTCAACTTTTGTTAATTTTTTTTGAAGCTGTCAACTTTTGTTAACTTTTTGAAGCTGTCAACTTTTGTTAATTTTTTTGAAGCTGTCAACTTTGTTAACTTTTTGAAGCTGTCAACTTTTGTTAACTTTTTTTGAAGCTATCAACTTTTGTTAACTTTTATTGAAGCTGTCAACTTTTATTAACTTTTTTGGAAGCTGTCAACATTTGTTAACTTTTTTGAAGCTGTCAACTTTTGTTAACTTTTTTTAAAGCTGTCAAATTTTGTTTACTTTTTTAAAGCTGTCAACTTTTGTTAACTTTTTTAAAGCTGTCAACTTTTGTTAACTTTTGTTAACTTCTTTTTAAGTTTTGTCTACTTTTTTAAAACTGTCAACTTTTGTTAACTTTTATTGAAGCTGTCAACTTTTGTTAACTTTTTTTGAAGCTGTCAACTTTTGTTAACTTTTATTAAAGCTGTCCACTTTTGTTAACTTTTTTTGAAGCTGTCAACTTTTGTTAACTTTTTGAAGCTGTCAACTTTTGTTAATTTTTTTCTGAAGCTGTCAACTTTGTTAACTTTTTGAAGCTGTCAACTTTTGTTAACTTCTTTTGAAACTGTCAACTTTTGTTAACTTTTATTAAAGCTGTTAACTTTTGTTAACTTTTATTAAAGCTGTCAATTTTTGTTAACTATTTTGAAGCTGTCAACTTTTGTTAACTTTTTTGATGTTCTGTCTTCTTTTTTGAAACGGTCAACTTTTGTGGAAGCTGTCAAGTTTTGTTAACTTTTTTAAAACTGTCAAGTTTTGTTAACTTCTTTAAAGCTGTCAACTTTTGTTAACTTCTTTTAAAATTTTGTTAACTTTTTTGAAGCTGTCAACTTTTGTTAATTTTTTTTGAAGCTGTCAACTTTTGTTAACTTTTTGGAGCTGTCAACTTTTGTTAACTTTTTTTTAAAGCAGTCAAATTTTGTTTACCTTTTTAAAGCTGTCAACTTTTGTTAACTTTTTTAAAGCTGTCAACTTTTGTTAACTTTTGTTAACTTCTTTTTAAGTTTTGTCTACTTTTTTGAAACTGTCAACTTTTGTTAACTTTTATTGAAGCTGTCAACTTTTGTTAACTTTTTTTGAAGCTGTCAACTTTTGTTAACTGGTTTTGAAGCTGTTAACTTTTGTTAACTTTTTTTGAAGCTGTCAACTTTTGTTAACTTTTTTGAAGCTGTCAACTTTTGTTAACTTTTTTTGAAGCTGTCAACTTTTGTTAACTTTTTTTGAAGCTGTCAACTTTTGTTAACTTTTATTAAAGCTGTCCACTTTTGTTAACTTTTTTTGAAGCTATCAACTTTTGTTAACTTTATTGAAGCTGTCAACTTTTGTTAACTTTTTTGGAAGCTGTCAACATTTGTTAACTTTTTTGAAGCTGTCAACTTTTGTTAACTTTTTTTAAGGCTGTCAACATTTGTTAACTGTTTTTGAAGCTGTCAACTTTTGTTAACTTTTTTTTAAAGCTGTCAACTTTTGTTTATTTTTTTAAAGCTGTCAACTTTTGTTAACTTTTTTAAAGCTGTCAACTTGTGTTAACTTTTATTGAAGCGGTCAACTTTTGTTAACTTTTATTGAAGCTGTCAACTTTTGTTAACTTTTTTGAAGCTGTCAACTTTTGTTAACTTTTTTTGAAGCTGTCAACTTTTGTTAACTTTTTTGAAGCTGTCAACTTTTGTTAACTTTTTTTGAAGCTGTCAACTTTTGTTAACTTTTTTTGAAGCTGTCAACTTTTGTTAACTTTTATTAAAGCTGTCCACTTTTGTTAACTTTTTTTGAAGCTGTCAACTTTTGTTAACTTCTTCTGAAACTGTCAACTTTTGTTAACTTTTATTGAAGCTGTCAACTTTTGTTAACTTTTATTGAAGCTGTCAACTTTTGTTAACTTTTTTGAAGCTGTCAACTTTTGTTAACATTTTTTGGAGCTGTCAACTTTTGTTAACTTTTATTGAAGCTGTCAACTTTTGTTAACTTCTTGCGAAGCTCTCAACATTTGTTAACTTTTTTAAAGCTGTCAACTTTTGTTAACTTTTTTTAATGCTGTCAACATTTGTTAACTGTTTGTGAAGCTGTCAACTTTTGTTAACTTTTTTTTAAAGCTGTCAACTATTGTTAACTTTTTTTAAAGCTGTCAACTTTTGTTAACTGGTTTTGAAGCTGTTAACTTTTGTTAACTTTTTTTGAAGCTGTCAACTTTTGTTAACTTTTTTTGGAGCTGTCAACTTGTGTTAACTTTTATTGAAGCTGTCAACTTTTGTTAACTTTTTTGAAAGCTGTCAACATTTGTTAACTTTTTTGAAGCTGTCAACTTTTGTTAACTTTTTTTAAAGCTGTCAACATTTATTAACTGTTTTTGAAGCTGTAAACTTTTGTTAACTTTTTTTTAAACTGTCAACTTTTGTTTACTTTTTTAAAGCTGTCAACTTTTGTTAACTTTTTTAAAGCTCTCAACTTTTATTAACTTCTTTTAAAGTTATGTTAATTTTTTTGAAGCTATCAACTTTTGTTAAATTCTTTTGAAGTTTTGTTAATTTTTTTGAAGCTGTCAACTTTTGTTAATTTCGTTTGAAGTTTTGTTAACTATTTTAAAGCTGTAAACTTTTGTCAACTTTTTTGAAGCTGTCAACCTTTGCTAACTTTTTTTGAAGCTGTCAACTTTTGTTAACTTTTTTTAAGCTGTCAACTTTTGTTAACTTTTTTTAACTTCTTTTGAAGTTTTGTTAACTTTTATAAAGCTGTCAAATTTTGTTAACTTTTTTAAAGCTATCAACTTTTGTTAACTTTTGTTAACTTCTTTTGAAGTTTGGTTAACTTTTTTGAAGCAGTCAACTTTTGCTAACTTCTTTTGAAGTTTTGTCTACTTTTATTGAAGCTGTCAATTTTTGTTAACTTTTTTGAAGCTGTCAACTTTTGTTAACTTCTTTTGAAGTTTTGTTAATTTTTTTAAAGCTATCAACTTTTGTTAAATTCTTTTGAAGTTTTGTTAATTTTTTTGAAGCTGTCAACTTTTGTTAACTTTTTATGAAGTTTTGTTAACTATTTTAAAGCTGTCAACTTTTGTCAACTTTTTTGAAGCTGTCAACTTTTGCTAACTTTTTTGGAAACTGTCAACATTTGTTAAGTTTTTTGAAGCTGTCAACTTTTGTTAACTTTTTTTAAAGCTGTCAACATTTGTTAACTGTTTTTGAAGCTGTCAACTTTTGTTAACTTTTTTTTAAAGCTGTCAAATTTTGTTTACTTTTTTAAAGCTGTCAACTTTTGTTAACTTTTTTTAATGCTGTCAACATTTATTAACTGTTTGTGAAGCTGTCAACTTTTGTTAACTTTTTTTTAAAGCTGTCAACTATTGTTAACTTTTTTTAAAGCTGTCAACTTTTGTTAACTGGTTTTGAAGCTGTTAGCTTTTGTTAACTTTTTTTGAAGCTGTCAACTTTTGTTAACTTTTTTTGGAGCTGTCAACTTTTGTTAACTTTTTTTAAAGCTGTCAACATTTATTAACTGTTTTTAAAGCTGTCAACTTTTGTTAACTTCTTTTGAAATTTTGTTAACTTTTTTAAAGCTGTCAACTTTTATTAATTTTTTTTGAAGCTGTCAACTTTTGTTTACTTTTTGAAGCTGTCAACTTTTGTTAACTTTTTTGAAAGCTGTCAACATTTGTTAATTTTTTTGAAGCTGTCAACTTTTGTTAACTTTTTTTAAAGCTGTCAACATTTGTTAACTTTTTTTGAAGCTATCAACTTTTGTTAACTTTTTTTGAAGCTGTCAACTTTTGTTAACTTTTTTTTAATCTGTCAACTTTTGTTAACTTTTTTCGAAGCTGTCAACTTTTGTTAACTTTTATTAAAGCTGTCCACTTTTGTTAACTTTTTTTGAAGCTGTAAACTTTTTTTAACTTCTTTTGAAACTGTCAACTTTTGTTCACTTTTATTAAAGCTGTTAACTTTTGTTAACTTTTATTGAAGCAGTCAATTTTTGTTAACTATTTTGAAGCTGTCAACTTTTGTTAACTTCTTTTGAAGTTTTGTCTACTTTTTTGAAACTGTCAACTTTTGTTAACTTTTATTGAAGCTGTCAATTTTTGTTAACTTTTTTGAAGCTGTCAACTTTTCTTAACTTCTTTTAAAGTTATGTTAATTTTTTTGAAGCTATCAACTTTTGTTAAATTCTGTTGAAGTTTTGTTAATTTTTTTGAAGCTGTCAACTTTTGTTAACTTCTTTTGAAATTTTGTTAACTTTTTTGAAGCTGTCAACTTTTGTTAATTTTTTTGAAGCTATCAACTTTTGTTAACTTTTTGAAGCTGTCAACTTTTGTTAACTTTTTTTGAAGCTATCAACTTTTGTTAACTTTTATTGAAGCTGTTAACTTTTGTTAACTGTTTTGGAAGCTGTCAACAATTGTTAACTTTTTTGAAGCTGTCAACTTTTGTTAACTTTTTTTAAAGCTGTCAACATTTGTTAACTGTTTTTGAAGCTGTCAACTTTTGTTAACTTTTTTTTAAAGCTGTCAACTTTTGTTTACTTTTTTAAAGCTGTCAACTTTTGTAAACTTTTTTAAAGCTGTCAACTTTTGTTAACTTTTGTTAACTTCTTTTGAAGTTTTGTCTACTTTTTTGAAACTGTCAACTTTTGTTAACTTTTATTGAAGCTGTCAACTTTTGTTAACTTCTTTTGATGTTTTGTCTTCTTTTTTGAAACTGTCAACTTTTGTGGAAGCTGTCAAGTTTTGTTAACTTTTTTTAAAACTGTCAACTTTTGTTAACTTTTTTAAAGCTGTCAACTTTTGTTAACTTCTTTTGAAATTTTGTTAACTTTTTTGAAGCTGTCAACTTTTGTTACTTTTTTTTAAGCTGTCAACTTTTGTTAACTTTTTGAAGCTGTCAACTTTTGTTAACTTTTTTTGAAGCTATCAACTTTTGTTAACTTTATTGAAGCTGTCAACTTTTGTTAACTTTTTTGGAAGCTGTCAACTTTTGTTTATTTTTTTAAAGCTGTCAACTTTTGTTAACTTTTTTAAAGCTGTCAACTTGTGTTAACTTTTATTGAAGCGGTCAACTTTTGTTAACTTTTTTTGAAGCTGTCAACTTTTGTTAACTGGTTTTGAAGCTGTTAACTTTTGTTAACTTTTTTTGAAGCTGTCAACTTTTGTTAACTTTTTTGAAGCTGTCAACTTTTGTTAACTTTTTTTGAAGCTGTCAACTTTTGTTAACTTTTTTTGAAGCTGTCAACTTTTGTTAACTTTTATTAAAGCTGTCCACTTTTGTTAACTTTTTTTGAAGCTGTCAACTTTTGTTAACTGGTTTTGAAGCTGTTAACTTTTGTTAACTTTTATTGAAGCTGTCAACTTTTGTTAACTTTTTTGAAGCTGTCAACTTTTGTTAACATTTTTTGGAGCTGTCAACTTTTGTTAACTTTTATTGAAGCTGTCAACTTTTGTTAACTTTTTGCGAAGCTCTCAACATTTGTTAACTTTTTTAAAGCTGTCAACTTTTGTTAACTTTTTTTAATGCTGTCAACATTTATTAACTGTTTGTGAAGCTGTCAACTTTTGTTAACTTTTTTTTAAAGCTGTCAACTATTGTTAACTTTTTTTAAAGCTGTCAACTTTTGTTAACTGGTTTTGAAGCTGTTAGCTTTTGTTAACTTTTTTTGAAGCTGTCAACTTTTGTTAACTTTTTTTGGAGCTGTCAACTTTTGTTAACTTTTTTGAAAGCTGTCAACATTTGTTAACTTTTTTGCAGCTGTCAACTTTTGTTAACTTTTTTTAAAGCTGTCAACATTTATTAACTGTTTTTGAAGCTGTCAACTTTTGTTAACTTTTTTTTAAAGCTGTCAACTTTTGTTTACTTTTTTAAAGCTGTCAACTTTTGTTAACTTTTTTAAAGCTGTCAACTTTTGTTAACTTCTTTTGAAGTTTTGTTAACTTTTTTGAAGCTGTCAACTTTTGTTAACTGGTTTTGAAGCTGTTAACTTTTGTTAACTTTTTTTGAAGCTGTCAACTTTTGTTAACTTTTTTGAAGCTGTCAACTTTTGTTAACTTTTTTTGAAGTTGTCAACTTTTGTTAACTTCTTTTGAAACTGTCAACTTTTGTTAACTTTTATTGAAGCTGTCAACTTTTGTTAACTTCTTTTAATGTTTTGTCTTCTTTTTTGAAACTGTCAACTTTTGTGGAAGCTGTCAAGTTTTGTTAACTTTTTTTAAAACTGTAAACTTTTGTTAACTTCTTTTTATGTTTTGACTTCTTTTTTGAAGCTGTCAACTTTTGTTAACTTTTTTTGAAGCTATCAACTTTTTTTAACTTTTATTGAAGCTGTCAACTTTTGTTAACTTTTTTGGAAGCTGTCAACATTTGTTAACTTTTTTGAAGCTGTCAACTTTTGTTAACTTTTTTTAAAGCTGTCAACTTTTGTTTACTTTTTTAAAGCTGTCAACTTTTGTTAACTTTTTTAAAGCTGTCAACTTTTGTTAACTTTTGTTAACTTCTTTTGAAGTTTTGTCTACTTTTTTGAAACTGTCAACTTTTGTTAATTTTTATTGAAGCTGTCAACTTTTGTTAACTTTTTTTGAAGCTGTCAACTTTTGTTAACTGGTTTTGAAGCTGTTAACTTTTGTTAACTTTTTTTGAAGCTGTCAACTTTTGTTAATTTTTTTGAAGCTGTCAACTTTTGTTAACTTTTTTTGAAGCTGTCAACTTTTATTAATTTTTTTGAAGCTGTCAACTTTTGTTAACTTTTTGAAGCTGTCAACTTTTGTTAACTTTTTTGGAAGCTGTCAACATTTGTTAATTTTTTTGAAGCTGTCAACTTTTGTTAACTTTTTTTAAAGCTGTCAACATTTGTTAACTTTTTTTGAAGCTATCAACTTTTGTTAACTTCTATTGAAGCTGTCAACTTTTGTTAACTTTTTTGGAAGCTGTCAACATTTGTTAACTTTTTTGAAGCTGTCAACTTTTGTTAACTTTTTTTGAAGCTGTTAACTTTTGTTAACTGGTTTTGAACCTGTCAACATTTGTTAACTTTTTTGAAGCTGTCAACTTTTGTTAACTTTTTTAAAGCTGTCAACTTTTGCTAACTTTTTTTGAAGCTGTCAACTATTGTTAACTTTTTTAAAGCTCTCAACTTTTGTTAACTTTTTTAAAGCTGTCAACTTTTGTTAACTTTTGTTAACTTCTTTTAAAGTTTTGTTAACTTTTTTAAAGCTGTCAACTTTTGTTAATTTCTTTTGAAGTTTTTTTAACTTTTTTGAAGCTGTCAACTTTTGTTAACTTCTTTTGATGTTTTGTCTTCTTTTTTGAAACTGTCAACTTTTGTGGAAGCTGTCAAGTTTTGTTAAGTTTTTTTAAAACTGTCAACTTTTGTTAACTTTTTTAAAGCTGTCAACTTTTGTTAACTTCTTTTGAAATTTTGTTAACTTTTTTGAAGCTGTCAACTTTTGTTAATTTTTTTTGAAGCTGTCAACTTTTGTTAACTTTTTGGAGCTGTCAACTTTTGTTAACTTTTTTTTAAAGCTGTCAAATTTTGTTTACTTTTTTAAAGCTGTCAACTTTTGTTAACTTTTTTAAAGCTGTCAACTTTTGTTAACTTTTGTTAACTTCTTTTTAAGTTTTGTCTACTTTTTTGAAACTGTCAACATTTGTTAACTTTTATTGAAGCTGTCAACTTTTGTTAACTTTTTTTGAAGCTGTCAACTTTTGTTAACTGGTTTTAAAGCTGTTAACTTTTGTTAACTTTTTTTGAAGCTGTCAACTTTTGTTAATTTTTTTGAAGCTGTCAACTTTTGTTAACTTTTTTTGAAGCTGTCAACTTTTGTTAACTTTTTTTGAAGCTGTCAACTTTTGTTAACTTTTTTTGAAGCTGTCAACTTTTGTTAACTTTTTTTAAAGCTGTCAACTTTTGTTAACTTTTGTTAACTTCTTTTTAAGTTTTGTCTACTTTTTTGAAACTGTCAACATTTGTTAACTTTTATTGAAGCTGTCAACTTTTGTTAACTTTTTTTGAAGCTGTCAACTTTTGTTAACTGGTTTTAAAGCTGTTAACTTTTGTTAATTTTTTTGAAGCTATCAACTTTTGTTAACTTTTATTGAAGCTGTCAACTTTTGTTAACTTTTTTGGAAGCTGTCAACATTTGTTAACTTTTTTGAAGCTGTCAACTTTTGTTAACTTTTTTTAAAGCTGTCATCATTTGTTAACTGTTTTTGTAGCTGTCAACTTTTGTTAACTTTTTTTTAAAGCTGTCAACTTTTGTTTACTTTTTTAAAGCTGTCAACTTTTGTTAACTTTTTTAAAGCTGTCAACTTTTGTTAACTTTTGTTAACTTCTTTTGAAGTTTTGTCTACTTTTTTGAAACTGTCAACTTTTGTTAACTTTTATTGAAACTGTCAACTTTTGTTAACTTCTTTTGATGTTTTGTCTTCTTTTTTGAAACTGTCAACTTTTGTGGAAGCTCTCAAGTTTTGTTAACTTTTTTTAAAACTGTCAACTTTTGTTAACTTTTTTAAAGCTGTCAACTTTTGTTAACTTCTTTTGAAATTTTGTTAACTTTTTTGAAGCTGTCAACTTTTTTTACTTTTTTTTAAGCTGTCAACTTTTGTTAACTTTTTGAAGCTGTCAACTTTTGTTAACTTTTTTTGAAGCTATCAACTTTTGTTAACTTTATTGAAGCTGTCAACTTTTGTTAACTTTTTTGGAAGCTGTCAACATTTGTTAACTTTTTTGAAGCTGTCAACTTTTGTTAACTTTTTTTAAAGCTGCCAACATTTGTTAACTGTTTTTGAAACTGTCAGCTTTTGTTAACTTTTTTTTAAAGCTGTCAACTTTTGTTTATTTTTTTAAAGCTGTCAACTTTTGTTAACTTTTTTAAAGCTGTCAACTTGTGTTAACTTTTATTGAAGCGGTCAACTTTTGTTAACTTTTTTTTAAAGCTGTCAACTTTTGTTTATTTTTTTAAAGCTGTCAACTTTTGTTAACTTTTTTAAAGCTGTCAACTTGTGTTAACTTTTATTGAAGCGGTCAACTTTTGTTAACTTTTTTTGAAGCTGTCAACTTTTGTTAACTTTTTTGAAGCTGTCAACTTTTGTTAACTTTTTTTGAAGCTGTCAACTTTTGTTAACTTTTTTGAAGCTGTCAACTTTTGTTAACTTTTTTTGAAGCTGTCAACTTTTGTTAACTTTTTTTGAAGCTGTCAACTTTTGTTAACTTTTATTAAAGCTGTCCACTTTTGTTAACTTTTTTTGAAGCTGTCAACTTTTGTTAACTTCTTTTGAAACTGCCAACTTTTGTTAACTTTTATTGAAGCTGTCAACATTTGTTAACTTTTATTGAAGCTGTCAACTTTTGTTAACTTTTTTTGAAGCTGTCAACTTTTGTTAACATTTTTTGGAGCTGTCAACTTTTGTTAACTTTTATTGAAGCTGTTAACTTTTGTTAACTTTTTGCGAAGCTCTCAACATTTGTTAACTTTTTTAAAGCTGTCAACTTTTGTTAACTTTTTTTAATGCTGTCAACATTTGTTAACTGTTTGTGAAGCTGTCAACTTTTGTTAACTTTTTTTTAAAGCTGTCAACTATTGTTAACTTTTTTTAAAGCTGTCAACTTTTGTTAACTGGTTTTGAAGCTGTTAACTTTTGTTAACTTTTTTTGAAGCTGTCAACTTTTGTTAACTTTTTATGGAGCTGTCAACTTTTGTTAACTTTTATTGAAGCTGTCAACTTTTGTTAACTTTTTTGAAAGCTGTCAACATTTGTTAACTTTTTTGAAGCTGTCAACTTTTGTTAACTTTTTTTAAAGCTGTCAACATTTATTAACTGTTTTTGAAGCTGTCGACTTTTGTTAACTTTTTTTTAAAGCTGTCAACTTTTGTTTACTTTTTTAAAGCTGTCAACTTTTGTTAACTTTTTTAAAGCTGTCAACTTTTGTTAACTTCTTTTGAAGTTTTGTTAACTTTTTTGAAGCTGTCAACTTTTGCTAACTTCTTTTGAGGTTTTGTCTACTTTTTTAAAACTGTCAACTTTTGTTAACTTTTATTGAAGCTGTCAATTTTTGTTAACTTTTTCAAAGCTGTCAACTTTTCTTAACTTCTTTTAAAGTTATGTTAATTTTTTTGAAGCTATCAACTTTTGTTAAATTCTTTTAAAGTTTTGTTAATTTTTTTGAAGCTGTCAATTTTTGTTAATTACTTTTGAAGTTTTGTTAACTATTTTAAAGCTGTAAACTTTTGTCAACTTTTTTGAAGCTGTCAACCTTTGCTAACTTTTTTTGAAGCTGTCAACTTTTGTTAACTTTTTTTAAGCTGTCAACTTTTGTTAACTTTTTTTAACTTCTTTTGAAGTTTTGTTAACTTTTATAAAGCTGTCAAATTTTGTTAACTTTTTTAAAGCTATCAACTTTTGTTAACTTTTGTTAACTTCTTTTGAAGTTTGGTTAACTTTTTTGAAGCTGTCAACTTTTGCTAACTTCTTTTGAAGTTTTGTCTACTTTTATTGAAGCTGTCAATTTTTGTTAACTTTTTTGAAGCTGTCAACTTTTGTTAACTTCTTTTGAAGTTTTGTTAATTTTTTTAAAGCTATCAACTTTTGTTAAATTCTTTTGAAGTTTTGTTAATTTTTTTGAAGCTGTCAACTTTTGTTAACTTTTTTTGAAGTTTTGTTAACTATTTTAAAGCTGTCAACTTTTGTCAACTTTTTTGAAGCTGTCAACTTTTGCTAACTTTTTTGGAAACTGTCAACATTTGTTAACTTTTTTGAAGCTGTCAACTTTTGTTAACTTTTTTTAAAACTGTCAACATTTGTTAACTGTTTTTGAAGCTGTCAACTTTTGTTAACTTTTTTTTAAAGCTGTCAAATTTTGTTTACTTTTTTAAAGCTGTCAACTTTTGTTAACTTTTTTAAAGCTGTCAACTTTTGTTAACTTTTGTTAACTTCTTTTTAAGTTTTGTCTACTTTTTTGAAACTGTCAACTTTTGTTAACTTTTATTGAAGCTGTCAACTTTTGTTAACTTTTTTAGAAGCTGTCAACTTTTGTTAACTTTTATTAAAGCTGTCCACTTTTGTTAACTTTTTTTGAAGCAGTCAACTTTTGTTAACTTCTTTTGAAACTGTCAACTTTTGTTAACTTTTATTAAAGCTGTTAACTTTTGTTAACTTTTATTGAAGCTGTCAATTTTTGTTAACTATTTTGAAGCTGTCAACTTTTGTTAACTTCTTTTGATGTTCTGTCTTCTTTTTTGAAACGGTCAACTTTTGTGGAAGCTGTCAAGTTTTGTTAACTTTTTTTAAAACTGTCAAATTTTGTTAACTTTTTTAAAGCTGTCAACTTTTGGTAACTTCTTTTGAAATTTTGTTAACTTTTTTGAAGCTGTCAACTTTTGTTAATTTTTTTTAAAGCTGTCAACTTTTGTTAACTTTTTGAAGCTGTCAACTTTTGTTAACTTTTTTTGAAGCTATCAACTTTTGTTAACTTTTATTGAAGCTGTCAACTTTTGTTAACTTTTTTGGAAGCTGTCAACATTTGTTAACTTTTTTGAAGCTGTCAACTTTTGTTAATTTTTTTTGAAGCTGTCAACTTTTGTTAACTTTTTGAAGCTGTCAACTTTTGTTAATTTTTTTGAAGCTGTCAACTTTGTTAACTTTTTGAAGCTGTCAACTTTTGTTAACTTTTTTTGAAGCTATCAACTTTTGTTAACTTTTATTGAAGCTGTCAACTTTTATTAACTTTTTTGGAAGCTGTCAACATTTGTTAACTTTTTTGAAGCTGTCAACTTTTGTTAACTTTTTTTAAAGCTGTCAAATTTTGTTTACTTTTTTAAAGCTGTCAACTTTTGTTAACTTTTTTAAAGCTGTCAACTTTTGTTAACTTTTGTTAACTTCTTTTTAAGTTTTGTCTACTTTTTTAAAACTGTCAACTTTTGTTAACTTTTATTGAAGCTGTCAACTTTTGTTAACTTTTTTTGAAGCTGTCAACTTTTGTTAACTTTTATTAAAGCTGTCCACTTTTGTTAACTTTTTTTGAAGCTGTCAACTTTTGTTAACTTTTTGAAGCTGTCAACTTTTGTTAATTTTTTCTGAAGCTGTCAACTTTGTTAACTTTTTGAAGCTGTCAACTTTTGTTAACTTCTTTTGAAACTGTCAACTTTTGTTAACTTTTATTAAAGCTGTTAACTTTTGTTAACTTTTATTAAAGCTGTCAATTTTTGTTAACTATTTTGAAGCTGTCAACTTTTGTTAACTTTTTTGATGTTCTGTCTTCTTTTTTGAAACGGTCAACTTTTGTGGAAGCTGTCAAGTTTTGTTAACTTTTTTAAAACTGTCAAGTTTTGTTAACTTCTTTAAAGCTGTCAACTTTTGTTAACTTCTTTTAAAATTTTGTTAACTTTTTTGAAGCTGTCAACTTTTGTTAATTTTTTTTGAAGCTGTCAACTTTTGTTAACTTTTTGGAGCTGTCAACTTTTGTTAACTTTTTTTTAAAGCAGTCAAATTTTGTTTACCTTTTTAAAGCTGTCAACTTTTGTTAACTTTTTTAAAGCTGTCAACTTTTGTTAACTTTTGTTAACTTCTTTTTAAGTTTTGTCTACTTTTTTGAAACTGTCAACTTTTGTTAACTTTTATTGAAGCTGTCAACTTTTGTTAACTTTTTTTGAAGCTGTCAACTTTTGTTAACTGGTTTTGAAGCTGTTAACTTTTGTTAACTTTTTTTGAAGCTGTCAACTTTTGTTAACTTTTTTGAAGCTGTCAACTTTTGTTAACTTTTTTTGAAGCTGTCAACTTTTGTTAACTTTTTTTGAAGCTGTCAACTTTTGTTAACTTTTATTAAAGCTGTCCACTTTTGTTAACTTTTTTTGAAGCTATCAACTTTTGTTAACTTTATTGAAGCTGTCAACTTTTGTTAACTTTTTTGGAAGCTGTCAACATTTGTTAACTTTTTTGAAGCTGTCAACTTTTGTTAACTTTTTTTAAGGCTGTCAACATTTGTTAACTGTTTTTGAAGCTGTCAACTTTTGTTAACTTTTTTTTAAAGCTGTCAACTTTTGTTTATTTTTTTAAAGCTGTCAACTTTTGTTAACTTTTTTAAAGCTGTCAACTTGTGTTAACTTTTATTGAAGCGGTCAACTTTTGTTAACTTTTATTGAAGCTGTCAACTTTTGTTAACTTTTTTGAAGCTGTCAACTTTTGTTAACTTTTTTTGAAGCTGTCAACTTTTGTTAACTTTTTTGAAGCTGTCAACTTTTGTTAACTTTTTTTGAAGCTGTCAACTTTTGTTAACTTTTTTTGAAGCTGTCAACTTTTGTTAACTTTTATTAAAGCTGTCCACTTTTGTTAACTTTTTTTGAAGCTGTCAACTTTTGTTAACTTCTTCTGAAACTGTCAACTTTTGTTAACTTTTATTGAAGCTGTCAACTTTTGTTAACTTTTATTGAAGCTGTCAACTTTTGTTAACTTTTTTGAAGCTGTCAACTTTTGTTAACATTTTTTGGAGCTGTCAACTTTTGTTAACTTTTATTGAAGCTGTCAACTTTTGTTAACTTCTTGCGAAGCTCTCAACATTTGTTAACTTTTTTAAAGCTGTCAACTTTTGTTAACTTTTTTTAATGCTGTCAACATTTGTTAACTGTTTGTGAAGCTGTCAACTTTTGTTAACTTTTTTTTAAAGCTGTCAACTATTGTTAACTTTTTTTAAAGCTGTCAACTTTTGTTAACTGGTTTTGAAGCTGTTAACTTTTGTTAACTTTTTTTGAAGCTGTCAACTTTTGTTAACTTTTTTTGGAGCTGTCAACTTGTGTTAACTTTTATTGAAGCTGTCAACTTTTGTTAACTTTTTTGAAAGCTGTCAACATTTGTTAACTTTTTTGAAGCTGTCAACTTTTGTTAACTTTTTTTAAAGCTGTCAACATTTATTAACTGTTTTTGAAGCTGTAAACTTTTGTTAACTTTTTTTTAAACTGTCAACTTTTGTTTACTTTTTTAAAGCTGTCAACTTTTGTTAACTTTTTTAAAGCTCTCAACTTTTATTAACTTCTTTTAAAGTTATGTTAATTTTTTTGAAGCTATCAACTTTTGTTAAATTCTTTTGAAGTTTTGTTAATTTTTTTGAAGCTGTCAACCTTTGCTAACTTTTTTTGAAGCTGTCAACTTTTGTTAACTTTTTTTAAGCTGTCAACTTTTGTTAACTTTTTTTAACTTCTTTTGAAGTTTTGTTAACTTTTATAAAGCTGTCAAATTTTGTTAACTTTTTTAAAGCTATCAACTTTTGTTAACTTTTGTTAACTTCTTTTGAAGTTTGGTTAACTTTTTTGAAGCAGTCAACTTTTGCTAACTTCTTTTGAAGTTTTGTCTACTTTTATTGAAGCTGTCAATTTTTGTTAACTTTTTTGAAGCTGTCAACTTTTGTTAACTTCTTTTGAAGTTTTGTTAATTTTTTTAAAGCTATCAACTTTTGTTAAATTCTTTTGAAGTTTTGTTAATTTTTTTGAAGCTGTCAACTTTTGTTAACTTTTTATGAAGTTTTGTTAACTATTTTAAAGCTGTCAACTTTTGTCAACTTTTTTGAAGCTGTCAACTTTTGCTAACTTTTTTGGAAACTGTCAACATTTGTTAAGTTTTTTGAAGCTGTCAACTTTTGTTAACTTTTTTTAAAGCTGTCAACATTTGTTAACTGTTTTTGAAGCTGTCAACTTTTGTTAACTTTTTTTTAAAGCTGTCAAATTTTGTTTACTTTTTTAAAGCTGTCAACTTTTGTTAACTTTTTTTAATGCTGTCAACATTTATTAACTGTTTGTGAAGCTGTCAACTTTTGTTAACTTTTTTTTAAAGCTGTCAACTATTGTTAACTTTTTTTAAAGCTGTCAACTTTTGTTAACTGGTTTTGAAGCTGTTAGCTTTTGTTAACTTTTTTTGAAGCTGTCAACTTTTGTTAACTTTTTTTGGAGCTGTCAACTTTTGTTAACTTTTTTTAAAGCTGTCAACATTTATTAACTGTTTTTAAAGCTGTCAACTTTTGTTAACTTCTTTTGAAATTTTGTTAACTTTTTTAAAGCTGTCAACTTTTATTAATTTTTTTTGAAGCTGTCAACTTTTGTTTACTTTTTGAAGCTGTCAACTTTTGTTAACTTTTTTGAAAGCTGTCAACATTTGTTAATTTTTTTTAAGCTGTCAACTTTTGTTAACTTTTTTTAAAGCTGTCAACATTTGTTAACTTTTTTTGAAGCTATCAACTTTTGTTAACTTTTTTTGAAGCTGTCAACTTTTGTTAACTTTTTTTTAATCTGTCAACTTTTGTTAACTTTTTTCGAAGCTGTCAACTTTTGTTAACTTTTATTAAAGCTGTCCACTTTTGTTAACTTTTTTTGAAGCTGTAAACTTTTTTTAACTTCTTTTGAAACTGTCAACTTTTGTTCACTTTTATTAAAGCTGTTAACTTTTGTTAACTTTTATTGAAGCAGTCAATTTTTGTTAACTATTTTGAAGCTGTCAACTTTTGTTAACTTCTTTTGAAGTTTTGTCTACTTTTTTGAAACTGTCAACTTTTGTTAACTTTTATTGAAGCTGTCAATTTTTGTTAACTTTTTTGAAGCTGTCAACTTTTCTTAACTTCTTTTAAAGTTATGTTAATTTTTTTGAAGCTATCAACTTTTGTTAAATTCTGTTGAAGTTTTGTTAATTTTTTTGAAGCTGTCAACTTTTGTTAACTTCTTTTGAAATTTTGTTAACTTTTTTGAAGCTGTCAACTTTTGTTAATTTTTTTGAAGCTATCAACTTTTGTTAACTTTTTGAAGCTGTCAACTTTTGTTAACTTTTTTTGAAGCTATCAACTTTTGTTAACTTTTATTGAAGCTGTTAACTTTTGTTAACTGTTTTGGAAGCTGTCAACATTTGTTAACTTTTTTGAAGCTGTCAACTTTTGTTAACTTTTTTTAAAGCTGTCAACATTTGTTAACTGTTTTTGAAGCTGTCAACTTTTGTTAACTTTTTTTTAAAGCTGTCAACTTTTGTTTACTTTTTTAAAGCTGTCAACTTTTGTAAACTTTTTTAAAGCTGTCAACTTTTGTTAACTTTTGTTAACTTCTTTTGAAGTTTTGTCTACTTTTTTGAAACTGTCAACTTTTGTTAACTTTTATTGAAGCTGTCAACTTTTGTTAACTTCTTTTGATGTTTTGTCTTCTTTTTTGAAACTGTCAACTTTTGTGGAAGCTGTCAAGTTTTGTTAACTTTTTTTAAAACTGTCAACTTTTGTTAACTTTTTTAAAGCTGTCAACTTTTGTTAACTTCTTTTGAAATTTTGTTAACTTTTTTGAAGCTGTCAACTTTTGTTACTTTTTTTTAAGCTGTCAACTTTTGTTAACTTTTTGAAGCTGTCAACTTTTGTTAACTTTTTTTGAAGCTATCAACTTTTGTTAACTTTATTGAAGCTGTCAACTTTTGTTAACTTTTTTGGAAGCTGTCAACTTTTGTTTATTTTTTTAAAGCTGTCAACTTTTGTTAACTTTTTTAAAGCTGTCAACTTGTGTTAACTTTTATTGAAGCGGTCAACTTTTGTTAACTTTTTTTGAAGCTGTCAACTTTTGTTAACTGGTTTTGAAGCTGTTAACTTTTGTTAACTTTTTTTGAAGCTGTCAACTTTTGTTAACTTTTTTGAAGCTGTCAACTTTTGTTAACTTTTTTTGAAGCTGTCAACTTTTGTTAACTTTTTTTGAAGCTGTCAACTTTTGTTAACTTTTATTAAAGCTGTCCACTTTTGTTAACTTTTTTTGAAGCTGTCAGCTTTTGTTAACTGGTTTTGAAGCTGTTAACTTTTGTTAACTTTTATTGAAGCTGTCAACTTTTGTTAACTTTTTTGAAGCTGTCAACTTTTGTTAACATTTTTTGGAGCTGTCAACTTTTGTTAACTTTTATTGAAGCTGTCAACTTTTGTTAACTTTTTGCGAAGCTCTCAACATTTGTTAACTTTTTTAAAGCTGTCAACTTTTGTTAACTTTTTTTAATGCTGTCAACATTTATTAACTGTTTGTGAAGCTGTCAACTTTTGTTAACTTTTTTTTAAAGCTGTCAACTATTGTTAACTTTTTTTAAAGCTGTCAACTTTTGTTAACTGGTTTTGAAGCTGTTAGCTTTTGTTAACTTTTTTTGAAGCTGTCAACTTTTGTTAACTTTTTTTGGAGCTGTCAACTTTTGTTAACTTTTTTGAAAGCTGTCAACATTTGTTAACTTTTTTGCAGCTGTCAACTTTTGTTAACTTTTTTTAAAGCTGTCAACATTTATTAACTGTTTTTGAAGCTGTCAACTTTTGTTAACTTTTTTTTAAAGCTGTCAACTTTTGTTTACTTTTTTAAAGCTGTCAACTTTTGTTAACTTTTTTAAAGCTGTCAACTTTTGTTAACTTCTTTTGAAGTTTTGTTAACTTTTTTGAAGCTGTCAACTTTTGTTAACTGGTTTTGAAGCTGTTAACTTTTGTTAACTTTTTTTGAAGCTGTCAACTTTTGTTAACTTTTTTGAAGCTGTCAACTTTTGTTAACTTTTTTTGAAGTTGTCAACTTTTGTTAACTTCTTTTGAAACTGTCAACTTTTGTTAACTTTTATTGAAGCTGTCAACTTTTGTTAACTTCTTTTAATGTTTTGTCTTCTTTTTTGAAACTGTCAACTTTTGTGGAAGCTGTCAAGTTTTGTTAACTTTTTTTAAAACTGTAAACTTTTGTTAACTTCTTTTTATGTTTTGACTTCTTTTTTGAAGCTGTCAACTTTTGTTAACTTTTTTTGAAGCTATCAACTTTTTTTAACTTTTATTGAAGCTGTCAACTTTTGTTAACTTTTTTGGAAGCTGTCAACATTTGTTAACTTTTTTGAAGCTGTCAACTTTTGTTAACTTTTTTTAAAGCTGTCAACTTTTGTTTACTTTTTTAAAGCTGTCAACTTTTGTTAACTTTTTTAAAGCTGTCAACTTTTGTTAACTTTTGTTAACTTCTTTTGAAGTTTTGTCTACTTTTTTGAAACTGTCAACTTTTGTTAATTTTTGTTGAAGCTGTCAACTTTTGTTAACTTTTTTTGAAGCTGTCAACTTTTGTTAACTGGTTTTGAAGCTGTTAACTTTTGTTAACTTTTTTTGAAGCTGTCAACTTTTGTTAATTTTTTTGAAGCTGTCAACTTTTGTTAACTTTTTTTGAAGCTGTCAACTTTTATTAATTTTTTTGAAGCTGTCAACTTTTGTTAACTTTTTGAAGCTGTCAACTTTTGTTAACTTTTTTGGAAGCTGTCAACATTTGTTAATTTTTTTGAAGCTGTCAACTTTTGTTAACTTTTTTTAAAGCTGTCAACATTTGTTAACTTTTTTTGAAGCTATCAACTTTTGTTAACTTCTATTGAAGCTGTCAACTTTTGTTAACTTTTTTGGAAGCTGTCAACATTTGTTAACTTTTTTGAAGCTGTCAACTTTTGTTAACTTTTTTTGAAGCTGTTAACTTTTGTTAACTGGTTTTGAACCTGTCAACATTTGTTAACTTTTTTGAAGCTGTCAACTTTTGTTAACTTTTTTAAAGCTGTCAACTTTTGCTAACTTTTTTTGAAGCTGTCAACTATTGTTAACTTTTTTAAAGCTCTCAACTTTTGTTAACTTTTTTAAAGCTGTCAACTTTTGTTAACTTTTGTTAACTTCTTTTAAAGTTTTGTTAACTTTTTTAAAGCTGTCAACTTTTGTTAATTTCTTTTGAAGTTTTTTTAACTTTTTTGAAGCTGTCAACTTTTGTTAACTTCTTTTGATGTTTTGTCTTCTTTTTTGAAACTGTCAACTTTTGTGGAAGCTGTCAAGTTTTGTTAAGTTTTTTTAAAACTGTCAACTTTTGTTAACTTTTTTAAAGCTGTCAACTTTTGTTAACTTCTTTTGAAATTTTGTTAACTTTTTTGGAGCTGTCAACTTTTGTTAATTTTTTTTGAAGCTGTCAACTTTTGTTAACTTTTTGGAGCTGTCAACTTTTGTTAACTTTTTTTTAAAGCTGTCAAATTTTGTTTACTTTTTTAAAGCTGTCAACTTTTGTTAACTTTTTTAAAGCTGTCAACTTTTGTTAACTTTTGTTAACTTCTTTTTAAGTTTTGTCTACTTTTTTGAAACTGTCAACATTTGTTAACTTTTATTGAAGCTGTCAACTTTTGTTAACTTTTTTTGAAGCTGTCAACTTTTGTTAACTGGTTTTAAAGCTGTTAACTTTTGTTAACTTTTTTTGAAGCTGTCAACTTTTGTTAATTTTTTTGAAGCTGTCAACTTTTGTTAACTTTTTTTGAAGCTGTCAACTTTTGTTAACTTTTTTTGAAGCTGTCAACTTTTGTTAACTTTTTTTGAAGCTGTCAACTTTTGTTAACTTTTTTTAAAGCTGTCAACTTTTGTTAACTTTTGTTAACTTCTTTTTAAGTTTTGTCTACTTTTTTGAAACTGTCAACATTTGTTAACTTTTATTGAAGCTGTCAACTTTTGTTAACTTTTTTTGAAGCTGTCAACTTTTGTTAACTGGTTTTAAAGCTGTTAACTTTTGTTAATTTTTTTGAAGCTATCAACTTTTGTTAACTTTTATTGAAGCTGTCAACTTTTGTTAACTTTTTTGGAAGCTGTCAACATTTGTTAACTTTTTTGAAGCTGTCAACTTTTGTTAACTTTTTTTAAAGCTGTCATCATTTGTTAACTGTTTTTGTAGCTGTCAACTTTTGTTAACTTTTTTTTAAAGCTGTCAACTTTTGTTTACTTTTTTAAAGCTGTCAACTTTTGTTAACTTTTTTAAAGCTGTCAACTTTTGTTAACTTTTGTTAACTTCTTTTGAAGTTTTGTCTACTTTTTTGAAACTGTCAACTTTTGTTAACTTTTATTGAAACTGTCAACTTTTGTTAACTTCTTTTGATGTTTTGTCTTCTTTTTTGAAACTGTCAACTTTTGTGGAAGCTCTCAAGTTTTGTTAACTTTTTTTAAAACTGTCAACTTTTGTTAACTTTTTTAAAGCTGTCAACTTTTGTTAACTTCTTTTGAAATTTTGTTAACTTTTTTGAAGCTGTCAACTTTTTTTACTTTTTTTTAAGCTGTCAACTTTTGTTAACTTTTTGAAGCTGTCAACTTTTGTTAACTTTTTTTGAAGCTATCAACTTTTGTTAACTTTATTGAAGCTGTCAACTTTTGTTAACTTTTTTGGAAGCTGTCAACATTTGTTAACTTTTTTGAAGCTGTCAACTTTTGTTAACTTTTTTTAAAGCTGCCAACATTTGTTAACTGTTTTTGAAACTGTCAGCTTTTGTTAACTTTTTTTTAAAGCTGTCAACTTTTGTTTATTTTTTTAAAGCTGTCAACTTTTGTTAACTTTTTTAAAGCTGTCAACTTGTGTTAACTTTTATTGAAGCGGTCAACTTTTGTTAACTTTTTTTGAAGCTGTCAACTTTTGTTAACTTTTTTGAAGCTGTCAACTTTTGTTAACTTTTTTTGAAGCTGTCAACTTTTGTTAACTTTTTTGAAGCTGTCAACTTTTGTTAACTTTTTTTGAAGCTGTCAACTTTTGTTAACTTTTTTTGAAGCTGTCAACTTTTGTTAACTTTTATTAAAGCTGTCCACTTTTGTTAACTTTTTTTGAAGCTGTCAACTTTTGTTAACTTCTTTTGAAACTGCCAACTTTTGTTAACTTTTATTGAAGCTGTCAACATTTGTTAACTTTTATTGAAGCTGTCAACTTTTGTTAACTTTTTTTGAAGCTGTCAACTTTTGTTAACATTTTTTGGAGCTGTCAACTTTTGTTAACTTTTATTGAAGCTGTTAACTTTTGTTAACTTTTTGCGAAGCTCTCAACATTTGTTAACTTTTTTAAAGCTGTCAACTTTTGTTAACTTTTTTTAATGCTGTCAACATTTGTTAACTGTTTGTGAAGCTGTCAACTTTTGTTAACTTTTTTTTAAAGCTGTCAACTATTGTTAACTTTTTTTAAAGCTGTCAACTTTTGTTAACTGGTTTTGAAGCTGTTAACTTTTGTTAACTTTTTTTGAAGCTGTCAACTTTTGTTAACTTTTTATGGAGCTGTCAACTTTTGTTAACTTTTATTGAAGCTGTCAACTTTTGTTAACTTTTTTGAAAGCTGTCAACATTTGTTAACTTTTTTGAAGCTGTCAACTTTTGTTAACTTTTTTTAAAGCTGTCAACATTTATTAACTGTTTTTGAAGCTGTCAACTTTTGTTAACTTTTTTTTAAAGCTGTCAACTTTTGTTTACTTTTTTAAAGCTGTCAACTTTTGTTAACTTTTTTAAAGCTGTCAACTTTTGTTAACTTCTTTTGAAGTTTTGTTAACTTTTTTGAAGCTGTCAACTTTTGTTAACTTCTTTTGAAGTTTTGTCTACTTTTTTAAAACTGTCAACTTTTGTTAACTTTTATTGAAGCTGTCAATTTTTGTTAACTTTTTCAAAGCTGTCAACTTTTCTTAACTTCTTTTAAAGTTATGTTAATTTTTTTGAAGCTATCAACTTTTGTTAAATTCTTTTGAAGTTTTGTTAATTTTCTTGAAGCTGTCAACTTTTGTTAATTACTTTTGAAGTTTTGTTAACTATTTTAAAGCTGTAAACTTTTGTCAACTTTTTTGAAGCTGTCAACCTTTGCTAACTTTTTTTGAAGCTGTCAACTTTTGTTAACTTTTTTTAAGCTGTCAACTTTTGTTAACTTTTTTTAACTTCTTTTGAAGTTTTGTTAACTTTTATAAAGCTGTCAAATTTTGTTAACTTTTTTAAAGCTATCAACTTTTGTTAACTTTTGTTAACTTCTTTTGAAGTTTGGTTAACTTTTTTGAAGCTGTCAACTTTTGCTAACTTCTTTTGAAGTTTTGTCTACTTTTATTGAAGCTGTCAATTTTTGTTAACTTTTTTGAAGCTGTCAACTTTTGTTAACTTCTTTTGAAGTTTTGTTAATTTTTTTAAAGCTATCAACTTTTGTTAAATTCTTTTGAAGTTTTGTTAATTTTTTTGAAGCTGTCAACTTTTGTTAACTTTTTTTGAAGTTTTGTTAACTATTTTAAAGCTGTCAACTTTTGTCAACTTTTTTGAAGCTGTCAACTTTTGCTAACTTTTTTGGAAACTGTCAACATTTGTTAACTTTTTTGAAGCTGTCAACTTTTGTTAACTTTTTTTAAAACTGTCAACATTTGTTAACTGTTTTTGAAGCTGTCAACTTTTGTTAACTTTTTTTTAAAGCTGTCAAATTTTGTTTACTTTTTTAAAGCTGTCAACTTTTGTTAACTTTTTTAAAGCTGTCAACTTTTGTTAACTTTTGTTAACTTCTTTTTAAGTTTTGTCTACTTTTTTGAAACTGTCAACTTTTGTTAACTTTTATTGAAGCTGTCAACTTTTGTTAACTTTTTTTGAAGCTGTCAACTTTTGTTAACTTTTATTAAAGCTGTCCACTTTTGTTAACTTTTTTTGAAGCAGTCAACTTTTGTTAACTTCTTTTGAAACTGTCAACTTTTGTTAACTTTTATTAAAGCTGTTAACTTTTGTTAACTTTTATTGAAGCTGTCAATTTTTGTTAACTATTTTGAAGCTGTCAACTTTTGTTAACTTCTTTTGATGTTCTGTCTTCTTTTTTGAAACGGTCAACTTTTGTGGAAGCTGTCAAGTTTTGTTAACTTTTTTGAAAACTGTCAAATTTTGTTAACTTTTTTAAAGCTGTCAACTTTTGGTAACTTCTTTTGAAATTTTGTTAACTTTTTTGAAGCTGTCAACTTTTGTTAATTTTTTTTAAAGCTGTCAACTTTTGTTAACGTTTTGAAGCTGTCAACTTTTGTTAACTTTTTTTGAAGCTATCAACTTTTGTTAACTTTTATTGAAGCTGTCAACTTTTGTTAACTTTTTTGGAAGCTGTCAACATTTGTTAACTTTTTTGAAGCTGTCAACTTTTGTTAATTTTTTTTGAAGCTGTCAACTTTTGTTAACTTTTTGAAGCTGTCAACTTTTGTTAATTTTTTTTGAAGCTGTCAACTTTTGTTAACTTTTTGAAGCTGTCAACTTTTGTTAACTTTTTTAAAGCTGTCAACTTTTGTTAACTTTTTTAAAGCTGTCAACTTTTGTTAACTTTTGTTAACTTCTTTTGAAGTTTTGTCTACTTTTTTGAAACTGTCAACTTTTGTTAACTTTTATTGAGGCTGTCAACTTTTGTTAACTTTTTTTGAAGCTGTCAACTTTTGTTAACTGGTTTTAAAACTGTTAACTTTTGTTAACTTTTTTTGAAGCTGTCAACTTTTGTTAACTTTTTTGAAGCTGTCAACTTTTGTTAACTTTTTTTGAAGCTGACAACTTTTGTTAACTTTTTTTGAAGCTGTCAACTTTTGTTAACTTTTATTAAAGCTGTTCACTTTTGTTAACTTTTTTTGAAGCTGTCAACTTTTGTTAACTTCTTTTGAAACTGTCAACTTTTTTTAACTTTTATTGAAGCTGTCAACTTTTGTTAACTTTTATTGAAGCTGTCAATTTTTGTTAACTATTTTGAAGCTGTCAACTTTTGTTAACTTCTTTTAAAGTTTTGTTAACTTTTTTGAAGCTATCAACTTTTGTTATCTTCTTTTGAAGTTTTATTAATTTTTTTGAAGCTGTCAACATTTGTTAATTTTTTTGAAGCTGTCAACTTTTGTTAACTTTTTTTAAAGCTGTCAACATTTGTTAACTGTTTGTGAAGCTGTCAACTTTTGTTAACTTTTTTTTAAAGCTGTCAACTTTTGTTAACTTTTTTTAAAGCTGTCAACTTTTGTTAACTGGTTTTGAAGCTGTTAACTTTTGTTAAATTTTTTTGAAGCTGTCAACTTTTGTTAACTTTTATTGAAGCTGTCAACTTTTGATAACTTTTTTGGAAGCTGTCAACACTTGTTAACTTTTCTGAAGCTGTCAACTTTTGTTAACTTTTTTTGAAGCTGTCAACTTTTGTTAACTTTTATTGAAGCTGTCAACTTTTGTTAACTTTTTTTGAAGCTGTCAACTTTTGTTAACTTTTTTGAAGCTGTCAACTTTTGTAATTTTTTTTGAAGCTGTCAACTTTTGTTAACTTTTTTCGAAGCTGTGAACTTTTGTTAACTTTTATTAAAGCTGTCCACTTTTGTTAACTTTTTTTGAAGCTATCAACTTTTGTTAACTTTATTGAAGCTGTCAACTTTTGTTAACTTTTTTGGAAGCTGTCAACATTTGTTAACTTTTTTGAAGCTGTCAACTTTTGTTAACTTTTTTTAAGGCTGTCAACATTTGTTAACTGTTTTTGAAGCTGTCAACTTTTGTTAACTTTTTTTTAAAGCTGTCAACTTTTGTTTATTTTTTTAAAGCTGTCAACTTTTGTTAACTTTTTTAAAGCTGTCAACTTGTGTTAACTTTTATTGAAGCGGTCAACTTTTGTTAACTTTTATTGAAGCTGTCAACTTTTGTTAACTTTTTTGAAGCTGTCAACTTTTGTTAACTTTTTTTGAAGCTGTCAACTTTTGTTAACTTTTTTGAAGCTGTCAACTTTTGTTAACTTTTTTTGAAGCTGTCAACTTTTGTTAACTTTTTTTGAAGCTGTCAACTTTTGTTAACTTTTATTAAAGCTGTCCACTTTTGTTAACTTTTTTTGAAGCTGTCAACTTTTGTTAACTTCTTCTGAAACTGTCAACTTTTGTTAACTTTTATTGAAGCTGTCAACTTTTGTTAACTTTTATTGAAGCTGTCAACTTTTGTTAACTTTTTTGAAGCTGTCAACTTTTGTTAACATTTTTTGGAGCTGTCAACTTTTGTTAACTTTTATTGAAGCTGTCAACTTTTGTTAACTTCTTGCGAAGCTCTCAACATTTGTTAACTTTTTTAAAGCTGTCAACTTTTGTTAACTTTTTTTAATGCTGTCAACATTTGTTAACTGTTTGTGAAGCTGTCAACTTTTGTTAACTTTTTTTTAAAGCTGTCAACTATTGTTAACTTTTTTTAAAGCTGTCAACTTTTGTTAACTGGTTTTGAAGCTGTTAACTTTTGTTAACTTTTTTTGAAGCTGTCAACTTTTGTTAACTTTTTTTGGAGCTGTCAACTTGTGTTAACTTTTATTGAAGCTGTCAACTTTTGTTAACTTTTTTGAAAGCTGTCAACATTTGTTAACTTTTTTGAAGCTGTCAACTTTTGTTAACTTTTTTTAAAGCTGTCAACATTTATTAACTGTTTTTGAAGCTGTAAACTTTTGTTAACTTTTTTTTAAACTGTCAACTTTTGTTTACTTTTTTAAAGCTGTCAACTTTTGTTAACTTTTTTAAAGCTCTCAACTTTTATTAACTTCTTTTAAAGTTATGTTAATTTTTTTGAAGCTATCAACTTTTGTTAAATTCTTTTGAAGTTTTGTTAATTTTTTTGAAGCTGTCAACTTTTGTTAATTTCGTTTGAAGTTTTGTTAACTATTTTAAAGCTGTAAACTTTTGTCAACTTTTTTGAAGCTGTCAACCTTTGCTAACTTTTTTTGAAGCTGTCAACTTTTGTTAACTTTTTTTAAGCTGTCAACTTTTGTTAACTTTTTTTAACTTCTTTTGAAGTTTTGTTAACTTTTATAAAGCTGTCAAATTTTGTTAACTTTTTTAAAGCTATCAACTTTTGTTAACTTTTGTTAACTTCTTTTGAAGTTTGGTTAACTTTTTTGAAGCAGTCAACTTTTGCTAACTTCTTTTGAAGTTTTGTCTACTTTTATTGAAGCTGTCAATTTTTGTTAACTTTTTTGAAGCTGTCAACTTTTGTTAACTTCTTTTGAAGTTTTGTTAATTTTTTTAAAGCTATCAACTTTTGTTAAATTCTTTTGAAGTTTTGTTAATTTTTTTGAAGCTGTCAACTTTTGTTAACTTTTTATGAAGTTTTGTTAACTATTTTAAAGCTGTCAACTTTTGTCAACTTTTTTGAAGCTGTCAACTTTTGCTAACTTTTTTGGAAACTGTCAACATTTGTTAAGTTTTTTGAAGCTGTCAACTTTTGTTAACTTTTTTTAAAGCTGTCAACATTTGTTAACTGTTTTTGAAGCTGTCAACTTTTGTTAACTTTTTTTTAAAGCTGTCAAATTTTGTTTACTTTTTTAAAGCTGTCAACTTTTGTTAACTTTTTTTAATGCTGTCAACATTTATTAACTGTTTGTGAAGCTGTCAACTTTTGTTAACTTTTTTTTAAAGCTGTCAACTATTGTTAACTTTTTTTAAAGCTGTCAACTTTTGTTAACTGGTTTTGAAGCTGTTAGCTTTTGTTAACTTTTTTTGAAGCTGTCAACTTTTGTTAACTTTTTTTGGAGCTGTCAACTTTTGTTAACTTTTTTTAAAGCTGTCAACATTTATTAACTGTTTTTAAAGCTGTCAACTTTTGTTAACTTCTTTTGAAATTTTGTTAACTTTTTTAAAGCTGTCAACTTTTATTAATTTTTTTTGAAGCTGTCAACTTTTGTTTACTTTTTGAAGCTGTCAACTTTTGTTAACTTTTTTGAAAGCTGTCAACATTTGTTAATTTTTTTGAAGCTGTCAACTTTTGTTAACTTTTTTTAAAGCTGTCAACATTTGTTAACTTTTTTTGAAGCTATCAACTTTTGTTAACTTTTTTTGAAGCTGTCAACTTTTGTTAACTTTTTTTTAATCTGTCAACTTTTGTTAACTTTTTTCGAAGCTGTCAACTTTTGTTAACTTTTATTAAAGCTGTCCACTTTTGTTAACTTTTTTTGAAGCTGTAAACTTTTTTTAACTTCTTTTGAAACTGTCAACTTTTGTTCACTTTTATTAAAGCTGTTAACTTTTGTTAACTTTTATTGAAGCAGTCAATTTTTGTTAACTATTTTGAAGCTGTCAACTTTTGTTAACTTCTTTTGAAGTTTTGTCTACTTTTTTGAAACTGTCAACTTTTGTTAACTTTTATTGAAGCTGTCAATTTTTGTTAACTTTTTTGAAGCTGTCAACTTTTCTTAACTTCTTTTAAAGTTATGTTAATTTTTTTGAAGCTATCAACTTTTGTTAAATTCTGTTGAAGTTTTGTTAATTTTTTTGAAGCTGTCAACTTTTGTTAACTTCTTTTGAAATTTTGTTAACTTTTTTGAAGCTGTCAACTTTTGTTAATTTTTTTGAAGCTATCAACTTTTGTTAACTTTTTGAAGCTGTCAACTTTTGTTAACTTTTTTTGAAGCTATCAACTTTTGTTAACTTTTATTGAAGCTGTTAACTTTTGTTAACTGTTTTGGAAGCTGTCAACATTTGTTAACTTTTTTGAAGCTGTCAACTTTTGTTAACTTTTTTTAAAGCTGTCAACATTTGTTAACTGTTTTTGAAGCTGTCAACTTTTGTTAACTTTTTTTTAAAGCTGTCAACTTTTGTTTACTTTTTTAAAGCTGTCAACTTTTGTAAACTTTTTTAAAGCTGTCAACTTTTGTTAACTTTTGTTAACTTCTTTTGAAGTTTTGTCTACTTTTTTGAAACTGTCAACTTTTGTTAACTTTTATTGAAGCTGTCAACTTTTGTTAACTTCTTTTGATGTTTTGTCTTCTTTTTTGAAACTGTCAACTTTTGTGGAAGCTGTCAAGTTTTGTTAACTTTTTTTAAAACTGTCAACTTTTGTTAACTTTTTTAAAGCTGTCAACTTTTGTTAACTTTTTGAAGCTGTCAACTTTTGTTAACTTTTTTTGAAGCTATCAACTTTTGTTAACTTTATTGAAGCTGTCAACTTTTGTTAACTTTTTTGGAAGCTGTCAACATTTGTTAACTTTTTTGAAGCTGTCAACTTTTGTTAACTTTTTTTTAAAGCTGTCAACTTTTGTTTATTTTTTTAAAGCTGTCAACTTTTGTTAACTTTTTTAAAGCTGTCAACTTGTGTTAACTTTTATTGAAGCGGTCAACTTTTGTTAACTTTTTTTGAAGCTGTCAACTTTTGTTAACTGGTTTTGAAGCTGTTAACTTTTGTTAACTTTTTTTGAAGCTGTCAACTTTTGTTAACTTTTTTGAAGCTGTCAACTTTTGTTAACTTTTTTTGAAGCTGTCAACTTTTGTTAACTTTTTTTGAAGCTGTCAACTTTTGTTAACTTTTATTAAAGCTGTCCACTTTTGTTAACTTTTTTTGAAGCTGTCAACTTTTGTTAACTGGTTTTGAAGCTGTTAACTTTTGTTAACTTTTATTGAAGCTGTCAACTTTTGTTAACTTTTTTGAAGCTGTCAACTTTTGTTAACATTTTTTGGAGCTGTCAACTTTTGTTAACTTTTATTGAAGCTGTCAACTTTTGTTAACTTTTTGCGAAGCTCTCAACATTTGTTAACTTTTTTAAAGCTGTCAACTTTTGTTAACTTTTTTTAATGCTGTCAACATTTATTAACTGTTTGTGAAGCTGTCAACTTTTGTTAACTTTTTTTTAAAGCTGTCAACTATTGTTAACTTTTTTTAAAGCTGTCAACTTTTGTTAACTGGTTTTGAAGCTGTTAGCTTTTGTTAACTTTTTTTGAAGCTGTCAACTTTTGTTAACTTTTTTTGGAGCTGTCAACTTTTGTTAACTTTTTTGAAAGCTGTCAACATTTGTTAACTTTTTTGCAGCTGTCAACTTTTGTTAACTTTTTTTAAAGCTGTCAACATTTATTAACTGTTTTTGAAGCTGTCAACTTTTGTTAACTTTTTTTTAAAGCTGTCAACTTTTGTTTACTTTTTTAAAGCTGTCAACTTTTGTTAACTTTTTTAAAGCTGTCAACTTTTGTTAACTTCTTTTGAAGTTTTGTTAACTTTTTTGAAGCTGTCAACTTTTGTTAACTGGTTTTGAAGCTGTTAACTTTTGTTAACTTTTTTTGAAGCTGTCAACTTTTGTTAACTTTTTTGAAGCTGTCAACTTTTGTTAACTTTTTTTGAAGTTGTCAACTTTTGTTAACTTCTTTTGAAACTGTCAACTTTTGTTAACTTTTATTGAAGCTGTCAACTTTTGTTAACTTCTTTTAATGTTTTGTCTTCTTTTTTGAAACTGTCAACTTTTGTGGAAGCTGTCAAGTTTTGTTAACTTTTTTTAAAACTGTAAACTTTTGTTAACTTCTTTTTATGTTTTGACTTCTTTTTTGAAGCTGTCAACTTTTGTTAACTTTTTTTGAAGCTATCAACTTTTTTTAACTTTTATTGAAGCTGTCAACTTTTGTTAACTTTTTTGGAAGCTGTCAACATTTGTTAACTTTTTTGAAGCTGTCAACTTTTGTTAACTTTTTTTAAAGCTGTCAACTTTTGTTTACTTTTTTAAAGCTGTCAACTTTTGTTAACTTTTTTAAAGCTGTCAACTTTTGTTAACTTTTGTTAACTTCTTTTGAAGTTTTGTCTACTTTTTTGAAACTGTCAACTTTTGTTAATTTTTATTGAAGCTGTCAACTTTTGTTAACTTTTTTTGAAGCTGTCAACTTTTGTTAACTGGTTTTGAAGCTGTTAACTTTTGTTAACTTTTTTTGAAGCTGTCAACTTTTGTTAATTTTTTTGAAGCTGTCAACTTTTGTTAACTTTTTTTGAAGCTGTCAACTTTTATTAATTTTTTTGAAGCTGTCAACTTTTGTTAACTTTTTGAAGCTGTCAACTTTTGTTAACTTTTTTGGAAGCTGTCAACATTTGTTAATTTTTTTGAAGCTGTCAACTTTTGTTAACTTTTTTTAAAGCTGTCAACATTTGTTAACTTTTTTTGAAGCTATCAACTTTTGTTAACTTCTATTGAAGCTGTCAACTTTTGTTAACTTTTTTGGAAGCTGTCAACATTTGTTAACTTTTTTGAAGCTGTCAACTTTTGTTAACTTTTTTTGAAGCTGTTAACTTTTGTTAACTGGTTTTGAACCTGTCAACATTTGTTAACTTTTTTGAAGCTGTCAACTTTTGTTAACTTTTTTAAAGCTGTCAACTTTTGCTAACTTTTTTTGAAGCTGTCAACTATTGTTAACTTTTTTAAAGCTCTCAACTTTTGTTAACTTTTTTAAAGCTGTCAACTTTTGTTAACTTTTGTTAACTTCTTTTAAAGTTTTGTTAACTTTTTTAAAGCTGTCAACTTTTGTTAATTTCTTTTGAAGTTTTTTTAACTTTTTTGAAGCTGTCAACTTTTGTTAACTTCTTTTGATGTTTTGTCTTCTTTTTTGAAACTGTCAACTTTTGTGGAAGCTGTCAAGTTTTGTTAAGTTTTTTTAAAACTGTCAACTTTTGTTAACTTTTTTAAAGCTGTCAACTTTTGTTAACTTCTTTTGAAATTTTGTTAACTTTTTTGAAGCTGTCAACTTTTGTTAATTTTTTTTGAAGCTGTCAACTTTTGTTAACTTTTTGGAGCTGTCAACTTTTGTTAACTTTTTTTTAAAGCTGTCAAATTTTGTTTACTTTTTTAAAGCTGTCAACTTTTGTTAACTTTTTTAAAGCTGTCAACTTTTGTTAACTTTTGTTAACTTCTTTTTAAGTTTTGTCTACTTTTTTGAAACTGTCAACATTTGTTAACTTTTATTGAAGCTGTCAACTTTTGTTAACTTTTTTTGAAGCTGTCAACTTTTGTTAACTGGTTTTAAAGCTGTTAACTTTTGTTAACTTTTTTTGAAGCTGTCAACTTTTGTTAATTTTTTTGAAGCTGTCAACTTTTGTTAACTTTTTTTGAAGCTGTCAACTTTTGTTAACTTTTTTTGAAGCTGTCAACTTTTGTTAACTTTTTTTGAAGCTGTCAACTTTTGTTAACTTTTTTTAAAGCTGTCAACTTTTGTTAACTTTTGTTAACTTCTTTTTAAGTTTTGTCTACTTTTTTGAAACTGTCAACATTTGTTAACTTTTATTGAAGCTGTCAACTTTTGTTAACTTTTTTTGAAGCTGTCAACTTTTGTTAACTGGTTTTAAAGCTGTTAACTTTTGTTAATTTTTTTGAAGCTATCAACTTTTGTTAACTTTTATTGAAGCTGTCAACTTTTGTTAACTTTTTTGGAAGCTGTCAACATTTGTTAACTTTTTTGAAGCTGTCAACTTTTGTTAACTTTTTTTAAAGCTGTCATCATTTGTTAACTGTTTTTGTAGCTGTCAACTTTTGTTAACTTTTTTTTAAAGCTGTCAACTTTTGTTTACTTTTTTAAAGCTGTCAACTTTTGTTAACTTTTTTAAAGCTGTCAACTTTTGTTAACTTTTGTTAACTTCTTTTGAAGTTTTGTCTACTTTTTTGAAACTGTCAACTTTTGTTAACTTTTATTGAAACTGTCAACTTTTGTTAACTTCTTTTGATGTTTTGTCTTCTTTTTTGAAACTGTCAACTTTTGTGGAAGCTCTCAAGTTTTGTTAACTTTTTTTAAAACTGTCAACTTTTGTTAACTTTTTTAAAGCTGTCAACTTTTGTTAACTTCTTTTGAAATTTTGTTAACTTTTTTGAAGCTGTCAACTTTTTTTACTTTTTTTTAAGCTGTCAACTTTTGTTAACTTTTTGAAGCTGTCAACTTTTGTTAACTTTTTTTGAAGCTATCAACTTTTGTTAACTTTATTGAAGCTGTCAACTTTTGTTAACTTTTTTGGAAGCTGTCAACATTTGTTAACTTTTTTGAAGCTGTCAACTTTTGTTAACTTCTTTTAAAGCTGCCAACATTTGTTAACTGTTTTTGAAACTGTCAGCTTTTGTTAACTTTTTTTTAAAGCTGTCAACTTTTGTTTATTTTTTTAAAGCTGTCAACTTTTGTTAACTTTTTTAAAGCTGTCAACTTGTGTTAACTTTTATTGAAGCGGTCAACTTTTGTTAACTTTTTTTGAAGCTGTCAACTTTTGTTAACTTTTTTGAAGCTGTCAACTTTTGTTAACTTTTTTTGAAGCTGTCAACTTTTGTTAACTTTTTTGAAGCTGTCAACTTTTGTTAACTTTTTTTGAACCTGTCAACTTTTGTTAACTTTTTTTGAAGCTGTCAACTTTTGTTAACTTTTATTAAAGCTGTCCACTTTTGTTAACTTTTTTTGAAGCTGTCAACTTTTGTTAACTTCTTTTGAAACTGCCAACTTTTGTTAACTTTTATTGAAGCTGTCAACATTTGTTAACTTTTATTGAAGCTGTCAACTTTTGTTAACTTTTTTTGAAGCTGTCAACTTTTGTTAACATTTTTTGGAGCTGTCAACTTTTGTTAACTTTTATTGAAGCTGTTAACTTTTGTTAACTTTTTGCGAAGCTCTCAACATTTGTTAACTTTTTTAAAGCTGTCAACTTTTGTTAACTTTTTTTAATGCTGTCAACATTTGTTAACTGTTTGTGAAGCTGTCAACTTTTGTTAACTTTTTTTTAAAGCTGTCAACTATTGTTAACTTTTTTTAAAGCTGTCAACTTTTGTTAACTGGTTTTGAAGCTGTTAACTTTTGTTAACTTTTTTTGAAGCTGTCAACTTTTGTTAACTTTTTATGGAGCTGTCAACTTTTGTTAACTTTTATTGAAGCTGTCAACTTTTGTTAACTTTTTTGAAAGCTGTCAACATTTGTTAACTTTTTTGAAGCTGTCAACTTTTGTTAACTTTTTTTAAAGCTGTCAACATTTATTAACTGTTTTTGAAGCTGTCAACTTTTGTTAACTTTTTTTTAAAGCTGTCAACTTTTGTTTACTTTTTTAAAGCTGTCAACTTTTGTTAACGTTTTTAAAGCTGTCAACTTTTGTTAACTTCTTTTGAAGTTTTGTTAACTTTTTTGAAGCTGTCAACTTTTGTTAACTTCTTTTGAAGTTTTGTCTACTTTTTTAAAACTGTCAACTTTTGTTAACTTTTATTGAAGCTGTCAATTTTTGTTAACTTTTTCAAAGCTGTCAACTTTTCTTAACTTCTTTTAAAGTTATGTTAATTTTTTTGAAGCTATCAACTTTTGTTAAATTCTTTTGAAGTTTTGTTAATTTTCTTGAAGCTGTCAACTTTTGTTAATTACTTTTGAAGTTTTGTTAACTATTTTAAAGCTGTAAACTTTTGTCAACTTTTTTGAAGCTGTCAACCTTTGCTAACTTTTTTTGAAGCTGTCAACTTTTGTTAACTTTTTTTAAGCTGTCAACTTTTGTTAACTTTTTTTAACTTCTTTTGAAGTTTTGTTAACTTTTATAAAGCTGTCAAATTTTGTTAACTTTTTTAAAGCTATCAACTTTTGTTAACTTTTGTTAACTTCTTTTGAAGTTTGGTTAACTTTTTTGAAGCTGTCAACTTTTGCTAACTTCTTTTGAAGTTTTGTCTACTTTTATTGAAGCTGTCAATTTTTGTTAACTTTTTTGAAGCTGTCAACTTTTGTTAACTTCTTTTGAAGTTTTGTTAATTTTTTTAAAGCTATCAACTTTTGTTAAATTCTTTTAAAGTTTTGTTAATTTTTTTGAAGCTGTCAACTTTTGTTAACTTTTTTTGAAGTTTTGTTAACTATTTTAAAGCTGTCAACTTTTGTCAACTTTTTTGAAGCTGTCAACTTTTGCTAACTTTTTTGGAAACTGTCAACATTTGTTAACTTTTTTGAAGCTGTCAACTTTTGTTAACTTTTTTTAAAACTGTCAACATTTGTTAACTGTTTTTGAAGCTGTCAACTTTTGTTAACTTTTTTTTAAAGCTGTCAAATTTTGTTTACTTTTTTAAAGCTGTCAACTTTTGTTAACTTTTTTAAAGCTGTCAACTTTTGTTAACTTTTGTTAACTTCTTTTTAAGTTTTGTCTACTTTTTTGAAACTGTCAACTTTTGTTAACTTTTATTGAAGCTGTCAACTTTTGTTAACTTTTTTTGAAGCTGTCAACTTTTGTTAACTTTTATTAAAGCTGTCCACTTTTGTTAACTTTTTTTGAAGCAGTCAACTTTTGTTAACTTCTTTTGAAACTGTCAACTTTTGTTAACTTTTATTAAAGCTGTTAACTTTTGTTAACTTTTATTGAAGCTGTCAATTTTTGTTAACTATTTTGAAGCTGTCAACTTTTGTTAACTTCTTTTGATGTTCTGTCTTCTTTTTTGAAACGGTCAACTTTTGTGGAAGCTGTCAAGTTTTGTTAACTTTTTTTAAAACTGTCAAATTTTGTTAACTTTTTTAAAGCTGTCAACTTTTGGTAACTTCTTTTGAAATTTTGTTAACTTTTTTGAAGCTGTCAACTTTTGTTAATTTTTTTTAAAGCTGTCAACTTTTGTTAACGTTTTGAAGCTGTCAACTTTTGTTAACTTTTTTTGAAGCTATCAACTTTTGTTAACTTTTATTGAAGCTGTCAACTTTTGTTAACTTTTTTGGAAGCTGTCAACATTTGTTAACTTTTTTGAAGCTGTCAACTTTTGTTAATTTTTTTTGAAGCTGTCAACTTTTGTTAACTTTTTGAAGCTGTCAACTTTTGTTAATTTTTTTTGAAGCTGTCAACTTTTGTTAACTTTTTGAAGCTGTCAACTTTTGTTAACTTTTTTAAAGCTGTCAACTTTTGTTAACTTTTTTAAAGCTGTCAACTTTTGTTAACTTTTGTTAACTTCTTTTGAAGTTTTGTCTACTTTTTTGAAACTGTCAACTTTTGTTAACTTTTATTGAGGCTGTCAACTTTTGTTAACTTTTTTTGAAGCTGTCAACTTTTGTTAACTGGTTTTAAAACTGTTAACTTTTGTTAACTTTTTTTGAAGCTGTCAACTTTTGTTAACTTTTTTGAAGCTGTCAACTTTTGTTAACTTTTTTTGAAGCTGACAACTTTTGTTAACTTTTTTTGAAGCTGTCAACTTTTGTTAACTTTTATTAAAGCTGTTCACTTTTGTTAACTTTTTTTGAAGCTGTCAACTTTTGTTAACTTCTTTTGAAACTGTCAACTTTTTTTAACTTTTATTGAAGCTGTCAACTTTTGTTAACTTTTATTGAAGCTGTCAATTTTTGTTAACTATTTTGAAGCTGTCAACTTTTGTTAACTTCTTTTAAAGTTTTGTTAACTTTTTTGAAGCTATCAACTTTTGTTATCTTCTTTTGAAGTTTTATTAATTTTTTTGAAGCTGTCAACATTTGTTAATTTTTTTGAAGCTGTCAACTTTTGTTAACTTTTTTTAAAGCTGTCAACATTTGTTAACTGTTTGTGAAGCTGTCAACTTTTGTTAACTTTTTTTTAAAGCTGTCAACTTTTGTTAACTTTTTTTAAAGCTGTCAACTTTTGTTAACTGGTTTTGAAGCTGTTAACTTTTGTTAAATTTTTTTGAAGCTGTCAACTTTTGTTAACTTTTATTGAAGCTGTCAACTTTTGATAACTTTTTTGGAAGCTGTCAACACTTGTTAACTTTTCTGAAGCTGTCAACTTTTGTTAACTTTTTTTGAAGCTGTCAACTTTTGTTAACTTTTATTGAAGCTGTCAACTTTTGTTAACTTTTTTTGAAGCTGTCAACTTTTGTTAACTTTTTTGAAGCTGTCAACTTTTGTAATTTTTTTTGAAGCTGTCAACTTTTGTTAACTTTTTTCGAAGCTGTGAACTTTTGTTAACTTTTATTAAAGCTGTCCACTTTTGTTAACTTTTTTTGAAGCTGTCAACTTTTGTTAACTTCTTTTGAAACTGTCAACTTTTGTTCACTTTTATTAAAGCTGTTAACTTTTGTTAACTTTTATTGAAGCAGTCAATTTTTGTTAACTATTTTGAAGCTGTCAACTTTTGTTAACTTCTTTTGATGTTTTGTCTTCTTTTTTGAAACGGTCAACTGTTGTGGAAGCTGTCAAGTTTTGTTAACTTTTTTTAAAACTGTCAACTTTTGTTAACTTTTTTAAAGCTGTCATCTTTTGTTAACTTCTTTTGAAATTTTGTTAACTTTTTTGAAGCTGTTTACTTTTGTTAATTTTTTTTAAAGCTATCAACTTTAGTTAACTTTTTGAAGCTGGCAACTTTTGTTAACTTTTTTTGAAGCTATCAACTTTTGTTAACTTTTATTGAAGCTGTCAACTTTTGTTAACTTTTTTGGAAGCTGTCAACATTTGTTAACTGTTTTTGAAGCTGTCAACTTTTGTTAACTTTTTTTTAAAGCTGTCAACTTTTGTTTACTTTTTTAAAGCTGTCAACTTTTGTTAACTTTTTTAAAGCTGTCAACTTTTGTTAACTTTTGTTAACTTCTTTTAAAGTTTTGTCTACTTTTTTGAAACTGTCAACTTTTGTTAACTTTTATTGAAGCTGTCAACTTTTGTTAACTTCTTTTGATGTTTTGTCTTCTTTTTTGAAACTGTCAACTTTTGTGGAAGCTGTCAAGTTTTGTTAACTTTTTTTAAAACTGTTAACTTTTGTTAACTTTTTTAAAGCTGTCAACTTTTGTTAACTTCTTTTGAAATTTTGTTAACTTTTTTGAAGCTGTCAACTTTTGTTACTTTTTTTTTAAGCTGTCAACTTTTGCTAACTTTATTGAAGCTGTCAACTTTTGTTAACTTTTTTGGAAGCTGTCAACATTTGATAACTTTTTTGAAGCTGTCAACTTTTGTTAACTTTTTTAAAGCTGTCAACATTTGTTAACTGTTTTTGAAGCTGTCAACTTTTGTTAACTTTTTTTTAAAGCTGTCAACTTTTGTTTATTTTTTTAAAGCTGTCAACTTTTGTTAACTTTTTTAAAGCTGTCAACTTGTGTTAACTTTTATTGAAGCGGTCAACTTTTGTTAACTTTTTTTGAAGCTGTCAACTTTTGTTAACTGGTTTTGAAGCTGTTAACTTTTGTTAACTTTTTTTGAAGCTGTCAACTTTTGTTAACTTTTTTGAACCTGTCAACTTTTGTTAACTTTTTTTGAAGCTGTCAACTTTTGTTAACTTTTTTTGAAGCTGTCAACTTTTGTTAACTTTTATTAAAGCTGTCCACTTTTGTTAACTTTTTTTGAAGCTGTCAACTTTTGTTAACTTTTTTTGAAACTGTCAACTTTTGTTAACTTTTATTGAAGCTGTCAACTTTTGTTAACTTTTATTGAAGCTGTCAACTTTTGTTAACTTTTTTGAAGCTGTCAACTTTTGTTAACATTTTTTGGAGCTGTCAACTTGTGTTAACTTTTTTTTAAAGCTGTCAAATATTGTTAACTTTTTTTAAAGCTGTCAACTTTTGTTAACTGGTTTTGAAGCTGTTAACTTTTGTTAACTTTTTTGAAGCTGTCAACTTTTGTTAACTTTTTTTGGAGCTGTCAACTTTTGTTAACTTTTATTGAAGCTGTCAACTTTTGTTAACTTTTTTGAAATCTGTCAACATTTGTTAACTTTTTTGAAGCTGTCAACTTTTGTTAACTTTTTTTAAAGCTGTCAACATTTATTAACTGTTTTTGAAGCTGTCAACTTTTGCTAACTTTTTTTTAAAGCTGTCAACTTTTGTTTACTTTTTTAAAGCTGTCAACTTTTGTTAACTTTTTTAAAGCTGTCAAATTTTGTTAACTTTTTTAAAGCTATCAACTTTTGTTAACTTTTTTTAACTTCTTTTGAAGTTTGGTTAACTTTTTTGAAGCTGTCAACTTTTGCTAACTTCTTTTGAAGTTTTGTCTACTTTTATTGAAGCTGTCAATTTTTGTTAACTTTTTTGAAGCTGTCAACTTTTGTTAACTTCTTTTGAAGTTTTGTTAATTTTTTTAAAGCTATCAACTTTTGTTAAATTCTTTTGAAGTTTTGTTAATTTTTTTGAAGCTGTCAACTTTTGTTAACTTTTTTTGAAGTTTTGTTAACTATTTTAAAGCTGTCAACTTTTGTCAACTTTTTTGAAGCTGTCAACTTTTGCTAACTTTTTTGGAAACTGTCAACATTTGTTAACTTTTTTGAAGCTGTCAACTTTTGTTAACTTTTTTTAAAGCTGTCAACATTTGTTAACTGTTTTTGAAGCTGTCAACTTTTGTTAACTTTTTTTTAAAGCTGTCAAATTTTGTTTACTATTTTAAAGCTGTCAACTTTTGTTAATTTTTTTAAAGCTGTCAACTTTTGTTAACTTTTGTTAACTTCTTTTTAAGTTTTGTCTACTTTTTTGAAACCGTCAACCTTTGTTAACTTTTATTGAAGCTGTCAACTTTTGTTAACTTTTTTTGAAGCTGTCAACTTTTGTTAACTTTTTTTGAAGCTGTCAACTTTTGTTAACTTTTTTTGAAGCTGTCAACTTTTGTTAACTTTTATTAAAGCTGTCCACTTTTGTTAACTTTTTTTGAAGCAGTCAACTTTTGTTAACTTCTTTTGAAACTGTCAACTTTTGTTAACTTTTATTAAAGCTGTTAACTTTTGTTAACTTTTATTGAAGCTGTCAATTTTTGTTAACTATTTTGAAGCTGTCAACTTTTGTTAACTTCTTTTGATGTTCTGTCTTCTTTTTTGAAACGGTCAACTTTTGTGGAAGCTGTCAAGTTTTGTTAACTTTTTTTAAAACTGTCAAATTTTGTTAACTTTTTTAAAGCTGTCAACTTTTGTAAAGTTCTTTTGAAATTTTGTTAACTTTTTTGAAGCTGTCAACTTTTGTTAATTTTTTTTGAAGCTGGCAACTTTTGTTAACTTTTTGAAGCTGTCAACTTTTGTTAACTTTTTTTGAAGCTATCAACTTTTGTTAACTTTTATTGAAGCTGTCAACTTTTGTTAACTTTTTTGGAAGCTGTCAACATTTGTTAACTTTTTGAAGCTGTCAACTTTTGTTAATTTTTTTAAAGCTGTCAACATTTGTTAACTGTTTTTGAAGCTGTCAACTTTTGTTAACTTTTTTTTAAAGCTGTCAACTTTTGTTTACTTTTTTAAAGCTGTCAACTTTTGTTAACTTTTTTAAAGCTGTCAACTTTTGTTAACTTTTGTTAACTTCTTTTGAAGTTTTGTCTACTTTTTTGAAACTGTCAACTTTTGGTAACTTTTATTGAAGCTGTCAACTTTTGTTAACTTTTTTTGAAGTTGTCAAATTTTGTTAACTGGTTTTGAAGCTGTCAACTTTTGTTAACTTTTTTTGAAGCTGTCAACTTTTGTTAACTTTTTTGAAGCTGTCAACTTTTGTTAACTTTTTTTGAAGCTGTCAACTTTTGTTAACTTTTTTTAAAGCTGTTAACTTTTGTTAACTTTTATTAAAGCTGTCCACTTTTGTTAACTTTTTTTAAAGCTGTCAACTTTTGTTAACTTCTTTTAAAACTGTCAACTTTTGTTAACTTTTATTGAAGCTGTCAACTTTTGTTAACTTCTTTTGATGTTTTGTCTTCTTTTTTGAAACTGTCAACTTTTGTGGAAGCTGTCAAGTTTGGTTAACTTTTTTTAAAACTGTCAACTTTTGTTAACTTCTTTTGATGTTTTGTCTTCTTTTTTGAAGCTGTCAACTTTTGTTAACTTTTTGAAGCTGTCAACTTTTGTTAACTTTTTTTGAAGCTATCAACTTTTGTTAACTTTTATTGAAGCTCTCAACTTTTGTTAACTTTTTTGGAAGCTGTCAACGTTTGTTAACTTTTTTGAAGCTGTCAACTTTTGTTAACTTTTTTTAAAGCTGTCAACATTATTTGTTAACTGTTTTTGAAGCTGTCAACTTTTGTTAACTTTTTTTAAAGCTGTCAACTTTTGTTTACTTTTTTAAAGCTGTCAACTTTTGTTAACTTTTTTAAAGCTGTCAACTTTTGTTAACTCTTGTTAACTTCTTTTGAAGTTTTGTCTACTTTTTTGAAACTGTCAACTTTTGTTAATTTTTATTGACGCTGTCAACTTTTGTTAACTTTTTTTGAAGCTGTCAACTTTTGTTAACTGGTTTTGAAGCTGTTAACTTTTGTTAACTTTTTTTGAAGCTGTCAACTTTTGTTAACTTTTTTGAAGCTGTCAACTTTTGTTAACTTTTTTTGAAGCCGTCAACTTTTGTTAACTTTTTTTGAAGCTGTCAACTTTTGTTAACTTTTATTAAAGCTGTCCACTTTTGTTAACTTTTTTTGAAGCTGTCAACTTTTGTTAACTTTTTTTTATGTTTTGTCTTCTTTTTTGAAACTGTCAACTTTTGTGGAAGCTGTCAAGTTTTGTTAACTTTTTTTTAAAACTGTCAACTTTTGTTAACTTTTTTAAAGCTGTCAACTTTTGTTAACTTCTTTTGAAATTTTGTTAACTTTTTTAAAGCTGTCAACTTTTATTAATTTTTTTTGAAGCTGTCAACGTTTGTTAACTTTTTGAAGCTGTCAACTTTTGTTAACTTTTTTTGAAGCTATCAACGTTTGTTAACTTTTATTGAAGCTTTCAACTTTTGTTAACTTTTTTGGAAGCTGTCAACATTTGTTAACTTTTTTGAAGCTGTCAACTTTTGTTAACTTTTTTTAAAGCTGTCAACATTTGTTAACTTTTTTTGAAGCTATCAACTTTTGTTAACTTTTATTGAAGCTGTCAACTTTTGTTAACTTTTTTGGAAGCTGTCAACATTTGTTAACTTTTTTGAAGCTGTCAACTTTTGTTAACTTTTTTTGAAGCTGTCAACTTTTGTTAACTGGTTTTGAAGCTGTCAACATTTGTTAACTTTTTTGAAGCTGTCAACTTTGTTAACTTTTTAAAGCTGTCAACTTTTGCTAACTTTTTTTAAAGCTGTCAACTATTGTTAACTTTTTTAAAGCTCTCAACTTTTGTTAACTTTCTTAAAGCTGTCAACTTTTGTTAACTTTTGTTAACTTCTTTTAAAGTTTTGTTAACTTTTTTAAAGCTGTCAACTTTTGTTAACTTCTTTTGAAGTTTTGTTAACTTTTTTGAAGCTGTCAACTTTTGTTAATTTCTTTTGATGTTTTGTCTTCTTTTTTGAAACTGTCAACTTTTGTGGAAGCTGTCAAGTTTTGTTAACTTTTTTTAAAACTGTCAACTTTTGTTAACTTTTTTAAAGCTGTCAACTTTTGTTAACTTCTTTTAAAATTTTGTTAACTTTTTTGAAGCTGTCAACATTTGTTAACTGTTTGTAAAGCTGTCAACTTTTGTTAACTTTTTTAAAGCTGTCAACTTTTGTTAACTTCTTTTGAAATTTTGTTAACTTTTTTGAAGCTGTCAACTTTTATTAATTTTTTTTGAAGCTGTCAACGTTTGTTAACTTTTTGAAGCTGTCAACTTTTGTTAACTTTTTTTGAAGCTATCAACGTTTGTTAACTTTTATTGAAGCTTTCAACTTTTGTTAACTTTTTTGGAAGCTGTCAACATTTGTTAACTTTTTTGAAGCTGTCAACTTTTGTTAACTTTTTTTAAAGCTGTCAACATTTGTTAACTTTTTTTGAAGCTATCAACTTTTGTTAACTTTTATTGAAGCTGTCAACTTTTGTTAACTTTTTTGGAAGCTGTCAACATTTGTTAACTTTTTTGAAGCTGTCAACTTTTGTTAACTTTTTTTGAAGCTGTCAACTTTTGTTAACTGGTTTTGAAGCTGTCAACATTTGTTAACTTTTTTGAAGCTGTCAACTTTGTTAACTTTTTAAAGCTGTCAACTTTTGCTAACTTTTTTTAAAGCTGTCAACTATTGTTAACTTTTTTAAAGCTCTCAACTTTTGTTAACTTTCTTAAAGCTGTCAACTTTTGTTAACTTTTGTTAACTTCTTTTAAAGTTTTGTTAACTTTTTTAAAGCTGTCAACTTTTGTTAACTTCTTTTGAAGTTTTGTTAACTTTTTTGAAGCTGTCAACTTTTGTTAATTTCTTTTGATGTTTTGTCTTCTTTTTTGAAACTGTCAACTTTTGTGGAAGCTGTCAAGTTTTGTTAACTTTTTTTAAAACTGTCAACTTTTGTTAACTTTTTTAAAGCTGTCAACTTTTGTTAACTTCTTTTAAAATTTTGTTAACTTTTTTGAAGCTGTCAACATTTGTTAACTGTTTGTAAAGCTGTCAACTTTTGTTAACTTTTTTTAAAGCTGTCAACTTTTGTTAACTGGTTTTGAAGCTGTTAACTTTTGTTAACTTTTTTTGAAGCTGTCAACTTTTGTTAACTTTTTTTGGAGCTGTCAACTTTTGTTAACTTTTATTAAAGCTGTCAACTTTTGTTAACTTTTTTGAAAGCTGTCAACATTTGTTAACTTTTCTAAAGCTGTCAACTTTTGTTAACTTTTTTTAAAGCTGTCAACATTTATTAACTGTTTTTGAAGCTGTCAACTTTTGTTAACTTTTTTTTAAAGCTGTCAATTTTTGTTTACTTTTTTAAAGCTGTCAACTTTTGTTAACTCTTTTAAAGCTGTCAACTTTTGTTAACTTCTTTTGAAGTTTTGTTAACTTTTTTGAAGCTGTCAACTTTTGTTAACTTCTTTTGAAGTTTTGTCTACTTTTTTGAAACTGTCAACTTTTGTTAACTTTTTTAAAGCTGTCAACTTTTGTTAACTTCTTTTGAAATTTTGTTAACTTTTTTGAAGCTGTCAACATTTGTTAACTGTTTGTGAAGCTGTCAACTTTTGTTAACTTTTTTTAAAGCTGTCAACTTTTGTTAACTTTTTTTAAAGCTGTCAACTTTTGTTAACTGGTTTTGAAGCTGTTAACTTTTGTTAACTTTTTTTGAAGCTGTCAACTTTTGTTAACTTTTTTGAAGCTGTCAACTTTTGTTAACTTTTTTTGGAGCTGTCAACTTTTGTTAACTTTTATTGAAGCTGTCAACTTTTGTTAACTTTTTTGGAAGCTGTCAACATTTGTTACCTTTTTTAAAGCTGTCAACTTTTGTTAACTTTTTTTAAAGCTGTCAACATTTATTAACTGTTTTTGAAGCTGTCAACTTTTGTTAACTTTTTTTTAAAGCTGTCAACTTTTGTTTACTTTTTTAAAGCTGTCAACTTTTGTTAACTTTTTTAAAGCTGTCAACTTTTGTTAACTTCTTTTGAAGTTTTGTTAATTTTTTTGAAGCTGTCAACTTTTGTTAACTTCTTTTGAAGTTTTGTCTACTTTTTTGAAACTGTCAACTTTTGTTAACTTTTATTGAAGCTGTCAATTTTTGTTAACTTTTTTGAAGCTGTAAACTTTTCTTAACTTCTTTTAAAGTAATGTTAATTTTTTTGAAGCTATCAACTTTTGTTAAATTCTTTTGAAGTTTTGTTAATTTTTTTGAAGCTGTCAACTTTTGTTAATTTCTTTTGAAGTTTTGTTAACTATTTTAAAGCTGTAAACTTTTGTCAACTTTTTTGAAGCTGTCAACTTTTGCTAACTTTTTTTGAAGCTGTCAACTTTTGTTAACTTTTTTAAAGCTGTCAACTTTTGTTAACTTTTTTTAACTTCTTTTTAAATTTTGTTAACTTTTTTAAAGCTGTCAAATTTTGTTAACTTTTTTAAAGCTGTCAACTTTTGTTAACTTTTATTGAGGCTGTCAACTTTTGTTAACTTTTTTTGAAGCTGTCAACTTTTGTTAACTGGTTTTGAAGCTGTTAACTTTTATTAACTTTTTTTGAAGCTGTCAACTTTTGTAAACTTTTTTGAAGCTGTCAACTTCTGTTAACTTTTTTTGAAGCTGTCAACTTTTGTTAACTTTTTTGAAGCTGTCAACTTTTGTTAACTTTTATTAAAGCTGTCCACTTTTGTTAACTTTTTTTGAAGCTGTCAACTTTTGTTAACTTCTTTTGAAACTGTCAACTTTTTTTAACTTTTATTGAAGCTGTCAACTTTTGTTAACTTTTATTGAAGCTGTCAATTTTTGTTAACTATTTTGAAGCTGTCAACTTTTGTTAACTTCTTTTAAAGTTTTGTTAACTTTTTTGAAGCTATCAACTTTTGTTATCTTCTTTTGAAGTTTTGTTAATTTTTTTGAAGCTGTCAACATTTGTTAACTTTTTTGAAGCTGTCAACTTTTGTTAACTTTTTTTAAAGCTGTCAACATTTGTTAACGGTTTTTGAAGCTGTCAACTTTTGTTAACTTTTTTGAAGCTGTCAACTTTTGTTAACTTTTTTTAAAGCTGTCAACTTTTGTTAACTTTTTTCGAAGCTGTCAACTTTTGTTAACTTTTATTAAAGCTGTCCACTTTTGTTAACTTTTTTTGAAGCTGTAAACTTTTGTTAACTTCTTTTGAAACTGTCAACTTTTGTTCACTTTTATTAAAGCTGTTAACTTTTGTTAACTTTTATTGAAGCAGTCAATTTTTGTTAACTATTTTGAAGCTGTCAACTTTTGTTAACTTCTTTTGAAGTTTTGTCTACTTTTTTGAAACTGTCAACTTTTGTTAACTTTTATTGAAGCTGTCAATTTTTGTTAACTTTTTTGAAGCTGTCAACTTTTCTTTACTTCTTTTAAAGTTATGTTAATTTTTTTGAAGCTATCAACTTTTGTTAAATTCTTTTGAAGTTTTGTTAATTTTTTTGAAGCTGTCAACTTTTGTTAATTTCTTTTGAAGTTTTGTTAACTATTTTAAAGCTGTAAACTTTTGTCAACTTTTTTGAAGCTGTCAACTTTTGCTAACTTTTTTTGAAGCTGTCAACTTTTGTTAACTTTTTTAAAGCTGTCAACTTTTGTTAACTTTTTTTAACTTCTTTTTAAGTTTTGTTAACTTTTTTAAAGCTGTCAAATTTTGTTAACTTTTTTAAAGCTGTCAACTTTTGTTAACTTTTATTAAAGCTGTCCACTTTTGTTAACTTTTTTTAAAGCTGTCAACTTTTGTTAACTTCTTTTGAAACTGTCAACTTTTGTTAACTTTTATTGAAGCTGTCAACTTTTGTTAACTTCTTTTGATGTTTTGTCTTCTTTTTTGAAACTGTCAACTTTTGTGGAAGCTGTCAAGTTTGGTTAACTTTTTTTAAAACTGTCAACTTTTGTTAACTTCTTTTGATGTTTTGTCTTCTTTTTTGAAGCTGTCAACTTTTGTTAACTTTTTGAAGCTGTCAACTTTTGTTAACTTTTTTTGAAGCTATCAACTTTTGTTAACTTTTATTGAAGCTCTCAACTTTTGTTAACTTTTTTGGAAGCTGTCAACGTTTGTTAACTTTTTTGAAGCTGTCAACTTTTGTTAACTTTTTTTAAAGCTGTCAACATTATTTGTTAACTGTTTTTGAAGCTGTCAACTTTTGTTAACTTTTTTTAAAGCTGTCAACTTTTGTTTACTTTTTTAAAGCTGTCAACTTTTGTTAACTTTTTTAAAGCTGTCAACTTTTGTTAACTTTTGTTAACTTCTTTTGAAGTTTTGTCTACTTTTTTGAAACTGTCAACTTTTGTTAATTTTTATTGAAGCTGTCAACTTTTGTTAACTTTTTTTGAAGCTGTCAACTTTTGTTAACTGGTTTTGAAGCTGTTAACTTTTGTTAACTTTTTTTGAAGCTGTCAACTTTTGTTAACTTTTTTGAAGCTGTCAACTTTTGTTAACTTTTTTTGAAGCCGTCAACTTTTGTTAACTTTTTTTGAAGCTGTCAACTTTTGTTAACTTTTATTAAAGCTGTCCACTTTTGTTAACTTTTTTTGAAGCTGTCAACTTTTGTTAACTTTTTTTTATGTTTTGTCTTCTTTTTTGAAACTGTCAACTTTTGTGGAAGCTGTCAAGTTTTGTTAACTTTTTTTTAAAACTGTCAACTTTTGTTAACTTTTTTAAAGCTGTCAACTTTTGTTAACTTCTTTTGAAATTTTGTTAACTTTTTTGAAGCTGTCAACTTTTATTAATTTTTTTTGAAGCTGTCAACGTTTGTTAACTTTTTGAAGCTGTCAACTTTTGTTAACTTTTTTTGAAGCTATCAACGTTTGTTAACTTTTATTGAAGCTTTCAACTTTTGTTAACTTTTTTGGAAGCTGTCAACATTTGTTAACTTTTTTGAAGCTGTCAACTTTTGTTAACTTTTTTTAAAGCTGTCAACATTTGTTAACTTTTTTTGAAGCTATCAACTTTTGTTAACTTTTATTGAAGCTGTCAACTTTTGTTAACTTTTTTGGAAGCTGTCATCATTTGTTAACTTTTTTGAAGCTGTCAACTTTTGTTAACTTTTTTTGAAGCTGTCAACTTTTGTTAACTGGTTTTGAAGCTGTCAACATTTGTTAACTTTTTTAAAACTGTCAACTTTTGTTAACTTTTTTAAAGCTGTCATCTTTTGTTAACTTCTTTTGAAATTTTGTTAACTTTTTTGAAGCTGTTTACTTTTGTTAATTTTTTTTAAAGCTATCAACTTTAGTTAACTTTTTGAAGCTGGCAACTTTTGTTAACTTTTTTTGAAGCTATCAACTTTTGTTAACTTTTATTGAAGCTGTCAACTTTTGTTAACTTTTTTGGAAGCTGTCAACATTTGTTAACTGTTTTTGAAGCTGTCAACTTTTGTTAACTTTTTTTTAAAGCTGTCAACTTTTGTTTACTTTTTTAAAGCTGTCAACTTTTGTTAACTTTTTTAAAGCTGTCAACTTTTGTTAACTTTTGTTAACTTCTTTTAAAGTTTTGTCTACTTTTTTGAAACTGTCAACTTTTGTTAACTTTTATTGAAGCTGTCAACTTTTGTTAACTTCTTTTGATGTTTTGTCTTCTTTTTTGAAACTGTCAACTTTTGTGGAAGCTGTCAAGTTTTGTTAACTTTTTTTAAAACTGTTAACTTTTGTTAACTTTTTTAAAGCTGTCAACTTTTGTTAACTTCTTTTGAAATTTTGTTAACTTTTTTGAAGCTGTCAACTTTTGTTACTTTTTTTTTAAGCTGTCAACTTTTGCTAACTTTATTGAAGCTGTCAACTTTTGTTAACTTTTTTGGAAGCTGTCAACATTTGATAACTTTTTTGAAGCTGTCAACTTTTGTTAACTTTTTTAAAGCTGTCAACATTTGTTAACTGTTTTTGAAGCTGTCAACTTTTGTTAACTTTTTTTTAAAGCTGTCAACTTTTGTTTATTTTTTTAAAGCTGTCAACTTTTGTTAACTTTTTTAAAGCTGTCAACTTGTGTTAACTTTTATTGAAGCGGTCAACTTTTGTTAACTTTTTTTGAAGCTGTCAACTTTTGTTAACTGGTTTTGAAGCTGTTAACTTTTGTTAACTTTTTTTGAAGCTGTCAACTTTTGTTAACTTTTTTGAACCTGTCAACTTTTGTTAACTTTTTTTGAAGCTGTCAACTTTTGTTAACTTTTTTTGAAGCTGTCAACTTTTGTTAACTTTTATTAAAGCTGTCCACTTTTGTTAACTTTTTTTGAAGCTGTCAACTTTTGTTAACTTTTTTTGAAACTGTCAACTTTTGTTAACTTTTATTGAAGCTGTCAACTTTTGTTAACTTTTATTGAAGCTGTCAACTTTTGTTAACTTTTTTGAAGCTGTCAACTTTTGTTAACATTTTTTGGAGCTGTCAACTTGTGTTAACTTTTTTTTAAAGCTGTCAAATATTGTTAACTTTTTTTAAAGCTGTCAACTTTTGTTAACTGGTTTTGAAGCTGTTAACTTTTGTTAACTTTTTTGAAGCTGTCAACTTTTGTTAACTTTTTTTGGAGCTGTCAACTTTTGTTAACTTTTATTGAAGCTGTCAACTTTTGTTAACTTTTTTGAAATCTGTCAACATTTGTTAACTTTTTTGAAGCTGTCAACTTTTGTTAACTTTTTTTAAAGCTGTCAACATTTATTAACTGTTTTTGAAGCTGTCAACTTTTGCTAACTTTTTTTTAAAGCTGTCAACTTTTGTTTACTTTTTTAAAGCTGTCAACTTTTGTTAACTTTTTTAAAGCTGTCAAATTTTGTTAACTTTTTTAAAGCTATCAACTTTTGTTAACTTTTTTTAACTTCTTTTGAAGTTTGGTTAACTTTTTTGAAGCTGTCAACTTTTGCTAACTTCTTTTGAAGTTTTGTCTACTTTTATTGAAGCTGTCAATTTTTGTTAACTTTTTTGAAGCTGTCAACTTTTGTTAACTTCTTTTGAAGTTTTGTTAATTTTTTTAAAGCTATCAACTTTTGTTAAATTCTTTTGAAGTTTTGTTAATTTTTTTGAAGCTGTCAACTTTTGTTAACTTTTTTTGAAGTTTTGTTAACTATTTTAAAGCTGTCAACTTTTGTCAACTTTTTTGAAGCTGTCAACTTTTGCTAACTTTTTTGGAAACTGTCAACATTTGTTAACTTTTTTGAAGCTGTCAACTTTTGTTAACTTTTTTTAAAGCTGTCAACATTTGTTAACTGTTTTTGAAGCTGTCAACTTTTGTTAACTTTTTTTTAAAGCTGTCAAATTTTGTTTACTATTTTAAAGCTGTCAACTTTTGTTAATTTTTTTAAAGCTGTCAACTTTTGTTAACTTTTGTTAACTTCTTTTTAAGTTTTGTCTACTTTTTTGAAACCGTCAACCTTTGTTAACTTTTATTGAAGCTGTCAACTTTTGTTAACTTTTTTTGAAGCTGTCAACTTTTGTTAACTTTTTTTGAAGCTGTCAACTTTTGTTAACTTTTTTTGAAGCTGTCAACTTTTGTTAACTTTTATTAAAGCTGTCCACTTTTGTTAACTTTTTTTGAAGCAGTCAACTTTTGTTAACTTCTTTTGAAACTGTCAACTTTTGTTAACTTTTATTAAAGCTGTTAACTTTTGTTAACTTTTATTGAAGCTGTCAATTTTTGTTAACTATTTTGAAGCTGTCAACTTTTGTTAACTTCTTTTGATGTTCTGTCTTCTTTTTTGAAACGGTCAACTTTTGTGGAAGCTGTCAAGTTTTGTTAACTTTTTTTAAAACTGTCAAATTTTGTTAACTTTTTTAAAGCTGTCAACTTTTGTAAAGTTCTTTTGAAATTTTGTTAACTTTTTTGAAGCTGTCAACTTTTGTTAATTTTTTTTGAAGCTGGCAACTTTTGTTAACTTTTTGAAGCTGTCAACTTTTGTTAACTTTTTTTGAAGCTATCAACTTTTGTTAACTTTTATTGAAGCTGTCAACTTTTGTTAACTTTTTTGGAAGCTGTCAACATTTGTTAACTTTTTGAAGCTGTCAACTTTTGTTAATTTTTTTAAAGCTGTCAACATTTGTTAACTGTTTTTGAAGCTGTCAACTTTTGTTAACTTTTTTTTAAAGCTGTCAACTTTTGTTTACTTTTTTAAAGCTGTCAACTTTTGTTAACTTTTTTAAAGCTGTCAACTTTTGTTAACTTTTGTTAACTTCTTTTGAAGTTTTGTCTACTTTTTTGAAACTGTCAACTTTTGGTAACTTTTATTGAAGCTGTCAACTTTTGTTAACTTTTTTTGAAGTTGTCAAATTTTGTTAACTGGTTTTGAAGCTGTCAACTTTTGTTAACTTTTTTTGAAGCTGTCAACTTTTGTTAACTTTTTTGAAGCTGTCAACTTTTGTTAACTTTTTTTGAAGCTGTCAACTTTTGTTAACTTTTTTTAAAGCTGTTAACTTTTGTTAACTTTTATTAAAGCTGTCCACTTTTGTTAACTTTTTTTAAAGCTGTCAACTTTTGTTAACTTCTTTTAAAACTGTCAACTTTTGTTAACTTTTATTGAAGCTGTCAACTTTTGTTAACTTCTTTTGATGTTTTGTCTTCTTTTTTGAAACTGTCAACTTTTGTGGAAGCTGTCAAGTTTGGTTAACTTTTTTTAAAACTGTCAACTTTTGTTAACTTCTTTTGATGTTTTGTCTTCTTTTTTGAAGCTGTCAACTTTTGTTAACTTTTTGAAGCTGTCAACTTTTGTTAACTTTTTTTGAAGCTATCAACTTTTGTTAACTTTTATTGAAGCTCTCAACTTTTGTTAACTTTTTTGGAAGCTGTCAACGTTTGTTAACTTTTTTGAAGCTGTCAACTTTTGTTAACTTTTTTTAAAGCTGTCAACATTATTTGTTAACTGTTTTTGAAGCTGTCAACTTTTGTTAACTTTTTTTAAAGCTGTCAACTTTTGTTTACTTTTTTAAAGCTGTCAACTTTTGTTAACTTTTTTAAAGCTGTCAACTTTTGTTAACTCTTGTTAACTTCTTTTGAAGTTTTGTCTACTTTTTTGAAACTGTCAACTTTTGTTAATTTTTATTGACGCTGTCAACTTTTGTTAACTTTTTTTGAAGCTGTCAACTTTTGTTAACTGGTTTTGAAGCTGTTAACTTTTGTTAACTTTTTTTGAAGCTGTCAACTTTTGTTAACTTTTTTGAAGCTGTCAACTTTTGTTAACTTTTTTTGAAGCCGTCAACTTTTGTTAACTTTTTTTGAAGCTGTCAACTTTTGTTAACTTTTATTAAAGCTGTCCACTTTTGTTAACTTTTTTTGAAGCTGTCAACTTTTGTTAACTTTTTTTTATGTTTTGTCTTCTTTTTTGAAACTGTCAACTTTTGTGGAAGCTGTCAAGTTTTGTTAACTTTTTTTTAAAACTGTCAACTTTTGTTAACTTTTTTAAAGCTGTCAACTTTTGTTAACTTCTTTTGAAATTTTGTTAACTTTTTTAAAGCTGTCAACTTTTATTAATTTTTTTTGAAGCTGTCAACGTTTGTTAACTTTTTGAAGCTGTCAACTTTTGTTAACTTTTTTTGAAGCTATCAACGTTTGTTAACTTTTATTGAAGCTTTCAACTTTTGTTAACTTTTTTGGAAGCTGTCAACATTTGTTAACTTTTTTGAAGCTGTCAACTTTTGTTAACTTTTTTTAAAGCTGTCAACATTTGTTAACTTTTTTTGAAGCTATCAACTTTTGTTAACTTTTATTGAAGCTGTCAACTTTTGTTAACTTTTTTGGAAGCTGTCAACATTTGTTAACTTTTTTGAAGCTGTCAACTTTTGTTAACTTTTTTTGAAGCTGTCAACTTTTGTTAACTGGTTTTGAAGCTGTCAACATTTGTTAACTTTTTTGAAGCTGTCAACTTTGTTAACTTTTTAAAGCTGTCAACTTTTGCTAACTTTTTTTAAAGCTGTCAACTATTGTTAACTTTTTTAAAGCTCTCAACTTTTGTTAACTTTCTTAAAGCTGTCAACTTTTGTTAACTTTTGTTAACTTCTTTTAAAGTTTTGTTAACTTTTTTAAAGCTGTCAACTTTTGTTAACTTCTTTTGAAGTTTTGTTAACTTTTTTGAAGCTGTCAACTTTTGTTAATTTCTTTTGATGTTTTGTCTTCTTTTTTGAAACTGTCAACTTTTGTGGAAGCTGTCAAGTTTTGTTAACTTTTTTTAAAACTGTCAACTTTTGTTAACTTTTTTAAAGCTGTCAACTTTTGTTAACTTCTTTTAAAATTTTGTTAACTTTTTTGAAGCTGTCAACATTTGTTAACTGTTTGTAAAGCTGTCAACTTTTGTTAACTTTTTTAAAGCTGTCAACTTTTGTTAACTTCTTTTAAAATTTTGTTAACTTTTTTGAAGCTGTCAACTTTTATTAATTTTTTTTGAAGCTGTCAACGTTTGTTAACTTTTTGAAGCTGTCAACTTTTGTTAACTTTTTTTGAAGCTATCAACGTTTGTTAACTTTTATTGAAGCTTTCAACTTTTGTTAACTTTTTTGGAAGCTGTCAACATTTGTTAACTTTTTTGAAGCTGTCAACTTTTGTTAACTTTTTTTAAAGCTGTCAACATTTGTTAACTTTTTTTGAAGCTATCAACTTTTGTTAACTTTTATTGAAGCTGTCAACTTTTGTTAACTTTTTTGGAAGCTGTCAACATTTGTTAACTTTTTTGAAGCTGTCAACTTTTGTTAACTTTTTTTGAAGCTGTCAACTTTTGTTAACTGGTTTTGAAGCTGTCAACATTTGTTAACTTTTTTGAAGCTGTCAACTTTGTTAACTTTTTAAAGCTGTCAACTTTTGCTAACTTTTTTTAAAGCTGTCAACTATTGTTAACTTTTTTAAAGCTCTCAACTTTTGTTAACTTTCTTAAAGCTGTCAACTTTTGTTAACTTTTGTTAACTTCTTTTAAAGTTTTGTTAACTTTTTTAAAGCTGTCAACTTTTGTTAACTTCTTTTGAAGTTTTGTTAACTTTTTTGAAGCTGTCAACTTTTGTTAATTTCTTTTGATGTTTTGTCTTCTTTTTTGAAACTGTCAACTTTTGTGGAAGCTGTCAAGTTTTGTTAACTTTTTTTAAAACTGTCAACTTTTGTTAACTTTTTTAAAGCTGTCAACTTTTGTTAACTTCTTTTAAAATTTTGTTAACTTTTTTGAAGCTGTCAACATTTGTTAACTGTTTGTAAAGCTGTCAACTTTTGTTAACTTTTTTTAAAGCTGTCAACTTTTGTTAACTGGTTTTGAAGCTGTTAACTTTTGTTAACTTTTTTTGAAGCTGTCAACTTTTGTTAACTTTTTTTGGAGCTGTCAACTTTTGTTAACTTTTATTAAAGCTGTCAACTTTTGTTAACTTTTTTGAAAGCTGTCAACATTTGTTAACTTTTCTAAAGCTGTCAACTTTTGTTAACTTTTTTTAAAGCTGTCAACATTTATTAACTGTTTTTGAAGCTGTCAACTTTTGTTAACTTTTTTTTAAAGCTGTCAATTTTTGTTTACTTTTTTAAAGCTGTCAACTTTTGTTAACTCTTTTAAAGCTGTCAACTTTTGTTAACTTCTTTTGAAGTTTTGTTAACTTTTTTGAAGCTGTCAACTTTTGTTAACTTCTTTTGAAGTTTTGTCTACTTTTTTGAAACTGTCAACTTTTGTTAACTTTTTTAAAGCTGTCAACTTTTGTTAACTTCTTTTGAAATTTTGTTAACTTTTTTGAAGCTGTCAACATTTGTTAACTGTTTGTGAAGCTGTCAACTTTTGTTAACTTTTTTTAAAGCTGTCAACTTTTGTTAACTTTTTTTAAAGCTGTCAACTTTTGTTAACTGGTTTTGAAGCTGTTAACTTTTGTTAACTTTTTTTGAAGCTGTCAACTTTTGTTAACTTTTTTGAAGCTGTCAACTTTTGTTAACTTTTTTTGGAGCTGTCAACTTTTGTTAACTTTTATTGAAGCTGTCAACTTTTGTTAACTTTTTTGGAAGCTGTCAACATTTGTTACCTTTTTTAAAGCTGTCAACTTTTGTTAACTTTTTTTAAAGCTGTCAACATTTATTAACTGTTTTTGAAGCTGTCAACTTTTGTTAACTTTTTTTTAAAGCTGTCAACTTTTGTTTACTTTTTTAAAGCTGTCAACTTTTGTTAACTTTTTTAAAGCTGTCAACTTTTGTTAACTTCTTTTGAAGTTTTGTTAATTTTTTTGAAGCTGTCAACTTTTGTTAACTTCTTTTGAAGTTTTGTCTACTTTTTTGAAACTGTCAACTTTTGTTAACTTTTATTGAAGCTGTCAATTTTTGTTAACTTTTTTGAAGCTGTAAACTTTTCTTAACTTCTTTTAAAGTAATGTTAATTTTTTTGAAGCTATCAACTTTTGTTAAATTCTTTTGAAGTTTTGTTAATTTTTTTGAAGCTGTCAACTTTTGTTAATTTCTTTTGAAGTTTTGTTAACTATTTTAAAGCTGTAAACTTTTGTCAACTTTTTTGAAGCTGTCAACTTTTGCTAACTTTTTTTGAAGCTGTCAACTTTTGTTAACTTTTTTAAAGCTGTCAACTTTTGTTAACTTTTTTTAACTTCTTTTTAAATTTTGTTAACTTTTTTAAAGCTGTCAAATTTTGTTAACTTTTTTAAAGCTGTCAACTTTTGTTAACTTTTATTGAGGCTGTCAACTTTTGTTAACTTTTTTTGAAGCTGTCAACTTTTGTTAACTGGTTTTGAAGCTGTTAACTTTTATTAACTTTTTTTGAAGCTGTCAACTTTTGTAAACTTTTTTGAAGCTGTCAACTTCTGTTAACTTTTTTTGAAGCTGTCAACTTTTGTTAACTTTTTTGAAGCTGTCAACTTTTGTTAACTTTTATTAAAGCTGTCCACTTTTGTTAACTTTTTTTGAAGCTGTCAACTTTTGTTAACTTCTTTTGAAACTGTCAACTTTTTTTAACTTTTATTGAAGCTGTCAACTTTTGTTAACTTTTATTGAAGCTGTCAATTTTTGTTAACTATTTTGAAGCTGTCAACTTTTGTTAACTTCTTTTAAAGTTTTGTTAACTTTTTTGAAGCTATCAACTTTTGTTATCTTCTTTTGAAGTTTTGTTAATTTTTTTGAAGCTGTCAACATTTGTTAACTTTTTTGAAGCTGTCAACTTTTGTTAACTTTTTTTAAAGCTGTCAACATTTGTTAACGGTTTTTGAAGCTGTCAACTTTTGTTAACTTTTTTGAAGCTGTCAACTTTTGTTAACTTTTTTTAAAGCTGTCAACTTTTGTTAACTTTTTTCGAAGCTGTCAACTTTTGTTAACTTTTTTTAAAGCTGTCAACTATTGTTAACTTTTTTAAAGCTCTCAACTTTTGTTAACTTTCTTAAAGCTGTCAACTTTTGTTAACTTTTGTTAACTTCTTTTAAAGTTTTGTTAACTTTTTTAAAGCTGTCAACTTTTGTTAACTTCTTTTGAAGTTTTGTTAACTTTTTTGAAGCTGTCAACTTTTGTTAATTTCTTTTGATGTTTTGTCTTCTTTTTTGAAACTGTCAACTTTTGTGGAAGCTGTCAAGTTTTGTTAACTTTTTTTAAAACTGTCAACTTTTGTTAACTTTTTTAAAGCTGTCAACTTTTGTTAACTTCTTTTAAAATTTTGTTAACTTTTTTGAAGCTGTCAACATTTGTTAACTGTTTGTAAAGCTGTCAACTTTTGTTAACTTTTTTTAAAGCTGTCAACTTTTGTTAACTGGTTTTGAAGCTGTTAACTTTTGTTAACTTTTTTTGAAGCTGTCAACTTTTGTTAACTTTTTTTGGAGCTGTCAACTTTTGTTAACTTTTATTAAAGCTGTCAACTTTTGTTAACTTTTTTGAAAGCTGTCAACATTTGTTAACTTTTCTAAAGCTGTCAACTTTTGTTAACTTTTTTTAAAGCTGTCAACATTTATTAACTGTTTTTGAAGCTGTCAACTTTTGTTAACTTTTTTTTAAAGCTGTCAATTTTTGTTTACTTTTTTAAAGCTGTCAACTTTTGTTAACTCTTTTAAAGCTGTCAACTTTTGTTAACTTCTTTTGAAGTTTTGTTAACTTTTTTGAAGCTGTCAACTTTTGTTAACTTCTTTTGAAGTTTTGTCTACTTTTTTGAAACTGTCAACTTTTGTTAACTTTTTTAAAGCTGTCAACTTTTGTTAACTTCTTTTGAAATTTTGTTAACTTTTTTGAAGCTGTCAACATTTGTTAACTGTTTGTGAAGCTGTCAACTTTTGTTAACTTTTTTTAAAGCTGTCAACTTTTGTTAACTTTTTTTAAAGCTGTCAACTTTTGTTAACTGGTTTTGAAGCTGTTAACTTTTGTTAACTTTTTTTGAAGCTGTCAACTTTTGTTAACTTTTTTGAAGCTGTCAACTTTTGTTAACTTTTTTTGGAGCTGTCAACTTTTGTTAACTTTTATTGAAGCTGTCAACTTTTGTTAACTTTTTTGGAAGCTGTCAACATTTGTTACCTTTTTTAAAGCTGTCAACTTTTGTTAACTTTTTTTAAAGCTGTCAACATTTATTAACTGTTTTTGAAGCTGTCAACTTTTGTTAACTTTTTTTTAAAGCTGTCAACTTTTGTTTACTTTTTTAAAGCTGTCAACTTTTGTTAACTTTTTTAAAGCTGTCAACTTTTGTTAACTTCTTTTGAAGTTTTGTTAAGTTTTTTGAAGCTGTCAACTTTTGTTAACTTCTTTTGAAGTTTTGTCTACTTTTTTGAAACTGTCAACTTTTGTTAACTTTTATTGAAGCTGTCAATTTTTGTTAACTTTTTTGAAGCTGTAAACTTTTCTTAACTTCTTTTAAAGTAATGTTAATTTTTTTGAAGCTATCAACTTTTGTTAAATTCTTTTGAAGTTTTGTTAATTTTTTTGAAGCTGTCAACTTTTGTTAATTTCTTTTGAAGTTTTGTTAACTATTTTAAAGCTGTAAACTTTTGTCAACTTTTTTGAAGCTGTCAACTTTTGCTAACTTTTTTTGAAGCTGTCAACTTTTGTTAACTTTTTTAAAGCTGTCAACTTTTGTTAACTTTTTTTAACTTCTTTTTAAGTTTTGTTAACTTTTTTAAAGCTGTCAAATTTTGTTAACTTTTTTAAAGCTGTCAACTTTTGTTAACTTTTATTGAGGCTGTCAACTTTTGTTAACTTTTTTTGAAGCTGTCAACTTTTGTTAACTGGTTTTGAAGCTGTTAACTTTTATTAACTTTTTTTAAAGCTGTCAACTTTTGTTAACTTTTTTGAAGCTGTCAACTTCTGTTAACTTTTTTTGAAGCTGTCAACTTTTGTTAACTTTTTTGAAGCTGTCAACTTTTGTTAACTTTTATTAAAGCTGTCCACTTTTGTTAACTTTTTTTGAAGCTGTCAACTTTTGTTAACTTCTTTTGAAACTGTCAACTTTTTTAACTTTTATTGAAGCTGTCAACTTTTGTTAACTTTTATTGAAGCTGTCAATTTTTGTTAACTATTTTGAAGCTGTCAACTTTTGTTAACTTCTTTTAAAGTTTTGTTAACTTTTTTGAAGCTATCAACTTTTGTTATCTTCTTTTGAAGTTTTGTTAATTTTTTTGAAGCTGTCAACATTTGTTAACTTTTTTGAAGCTGTCAACTTTTGTTAACTTTTTTTAAAGCTGTCAACATTTGTTAACGGTTTTTGAAGCTGTCAACTTTTGTTAACTTTTTTGAAGCTGTCAACTTTTGTTAACTTTTTTTAAAGCTGTCAACTTTTGTTAACTTTTTTCGAAGCTGTCAACTTTTGTTAAATTTTATTAAAGCTGTCCACTTTTGTTAACTTTTTTTGAAGCTGTAAACTTTTGTTAACTTCTTTTGAAACTGTCAACTTTTGTTCACTTTTATTAAAGCTGTTAACTTTTGTTAACTTTTATTGAAGCAGTCAATTTTTGTTAACTATTTTGAAGCTGTCAACTTTTGTTAACTTCTTTTGAAGTTTTGTCTACTTTTTTGAAACTGTCAACTTTTGTTAACTTTTATTGAAGCTGTCAATTTTTGTTAACTTTTTTGAAGCTGTCAACTTTTCTTAACTTCTTTTAAAGTTATGTTAATTTTTTTGAAGCTATCAACTTTTGTTAAATTCTTTTGAAGTTTTGTTAATTTTTTTGAAGCTGTCAACTTTTGTTAATTTCTTTTGAAGTTTTGTTAACTATTTTAAAGCTGTAAACTTTTGTCAACTTTTTTGAAGCTGTCAACTTTTGCTAACTTTTTTTGAAGCTGTCAACTTTTGTTAACTTTTTTAAAGCTGTCAACTTTTGTTAACTTTTTTTAACTTCTTTTTAAGTTTTGTTAACTTTTTTAAAGCTGTCAAATTTTGTTAACTTTTTTAAAGCTGTCAACTTTTGTTAACTTTTATTGAGGCTGTCAACTTTTGTTAAATTTTTTTGAAGCTGTCAACTTTTGTTAACTTTTATTGAAGCTGTCAACTTTTGTTAACTTTTTTTGAAGCTGTCAACTTTTGTTAACTTTTTTGAAGCTGTCAACTTTTGTTAACTTTTTTTAAAGCTGTCAACTTTTGTTAACTTTTTTCGAAGCTGTCAACTTTTGTTAACTTTTATTAAAGCTGTCCACTTTTGTTAACTTTTTTTGAAGCTGTAAACTTTTGTTAACTTCTTTTGAAACTGTCAACTTTTGTTCACTTTTATTAAAGCTGTTAACTTTTGTTAACTTTTATTAAAGCAGTCAATTTTTGTTAACTATTTTGAAGCTGTCAACTTTTGTTAACTTCTTTTGAAGTTTTGTCTACTTTTTTGAAACTGTCAACTTTTGTTAACTTTTATTGAAGCTGTCAATTTTTGTTAACTTTTTTGAAGCTGTCAACTTTTCTTAACTTCTTTTAAAGTTATGTTAATTTTTTTGAAGCTATCAACTTTTGTTAAATTCTTTTGAAGTTTTGTTAATTTTTTTGAAGCTGTCAACTTTTGTTAATTTCTTTTGAAGTTTTGTTAACTATTTTAAAGCTGTAAACTTTTGTCAACTTTTTTGAAGCTGTCAACTTTTGCTAACTTTTTTTGAAGCTGTCAACTTTTGTTAACTATTTTAAAGCTGTCAACTTTTGTTAACTGGTTTTGAAGCTGTTAACTTTTATTAACTTTTTTTGAAGCTGTCAACTTTTGTTAACTTTTTTGAAGCTGTCAACTTTTGTTAACTTTTTTTGAAGCTGTCAACTATTGATAACTTTTTTTGAAGCTGTCAACTTTTGTTAACTTTTATTAAAGCTGTCCACTTTTGTTAACTTTTTTTGAAGCTGTCAACTTTTGTTAACTTCTTTTGAAACTGTCAACTTTTTTTAACTTTTATTGAAGCTGTCAACTTTTGTTAACTTTTATTGAAGCTGTCAATTTTTGTTAACTATTTTGAAGCTGTCAACTTTTGTTAACTTCTTTTAAAGTTTTGTTAATTTTTTTGAAGCTGTCAACATTTGTTAACTTTTTTGAAGCTGTCAACTTTTGTTAACTTTTTTTAAAGCTGTCAACATTTGTTAACTGTTTGTGAAGCTGTCAACTTTTGTTAACTTTTTTTTAAAGCTGTTAACTTTTGTTAACTTTTTTTAAAGCTGTCAACTTTTGTTAACTGGTTTTGAAGCTGTTAACTTTTGTTAAATTTTTTTGAAGCTGTCAAATTTTGTTAACTTTTATCGAAGCTGTCAACTTTTGTTAACTTTTTTGGAAGCTGTCAACATTTGTTAACTTTTTTGAAGCTGACAACTTTTGTTAACTTTTTTTGAAGCTGTCAACTTTTGTTAACTTTTATTGAAGCTGTCAACTTTTGTTAACTTTTTTTGAAGCTGTCAACTTTTGTTAACTTTTTTGAAGCTGTCAACTTTTGTTAACTTTCTTTAAAGCTGTCAACTTTTGTTAACTTTTTTCGAAGCTGTCAACTTTTGTTAACTTTTATTAAAGCTATCCACTTTTGTTAACTTTTTTTGAAGCTGTAAACTTTTGTTAACTTCTTTTGAAACTGTCAACTTTTGTTCACTTTTATTAAAGCTGTTAACTTTTGTTAACTTTTATTGAAGCAGTCAATTTTTGTTAACTATTTTGAAGCTGTCAACTTTTGTTAACTTCTTTTGATGTTTTGTCTTCTTTTTTGAAACGGTCAACTGTTGTGGAAGCTGTCAAGTTTTGTTAACTTTTTTTAAAACTGTCAACTTTTGTTAACTTTTTTAAAGCTGTCAACTTTTGTTAACTTCTTTTGAAATTTTGTTAACTTTTTTGAAGCTGTCAACTTTTGTTAATTTTTTTGAAGCTATCAACTTTTGTTAACTTTTTGAAGCTGTCAACTTTTGTTAACTTTTTTTGAAGCTATCAACTTTTGTTAACTTTTATTGAAGCTGTCAACTTTTGTTAACTTTTTTGGAAGCTGTCAACATTTGTTAACGTTTTTGAAGCTGTCAACTTTTGTTAACTTTTTTTAAAGCTGTCAACATTTGTTAACTGTTTTTGAAGCTGTCAACTTTTGTTAACTTTTTTTTAAAGCTGTCAACTTTTGTTTACTTTTTTAAAGCTGTCAACTTTTGTAAACTTTTTTAAAGCTGTCAACTTTTGTTAACTTTTGTTAACTTCTTTTGAAGTTTTGTCTACTTTTTTGAAACTGTCAACTTTTGTTAACTTTTATTGAAGCTGTCAACTTTTGTTAACTTCTTTTGATGTTTTGTCTTCTTTTTTGAAACTGTCAACTTTTGTGGAAGCTGTCAAGTTTTGTTAACTTTTTTTAAAACTGTCAACTTTTGTTAACTTTTTTAAAGCTGTCAACTTTTGTTAACTTCTTTTGAAATTTTGTTAACTTTTTTGAAGCTGTCAACTTTTGTTACTTTTTTTTAAGCTGTCAACTTTTGTTAACTTTTTGAAGCTGTCAACTTTTGTTAACTTTTTTTGAAGCTATCAACTTTTGTTAACTTTATTGAAGCTGTCAACTTTTGTTAACTTTTTTGGAAGCTGTCAACATTTGTTAACTTTTTTGAAGCTGTCAACTTTTGTTAACTTTTTTTTAAAGCTGTCAACTTTTGTTTATTTTTTTAAAGCTGTCAACTTTTGTTAACTTTTTTAAAGCTGTCAACTTGTGTTAACTTTTATTAAAGCGGTCAACTTTTGTTAACTTTTTTTGAAGCTGTCAACTTTTGTTAACTGGTTTTGAAGCTGTTAATTTTTGTTAACTTTTTTTGAAGCTGTCAACTTTTGTTAACTTTTTTGAAGCTGTCAACTTTTGTTAACTTTTTTTGAAGCTGTCAACTTTTGTTAACTTTTTTTGAAGCTGTCAACTTTTGTTAACTTTTATTAAAGCTGTCCACTTTTGTTAACTTTTTTTGAAGCTGTCAACTTTTGTTCACTGGTTTTGAAGCTGTTAACTTTTGTTAACTTTTATTAAAGCTGTCAACTTTTGTTAACTTTTTTGAAGCTGTCAACTTTTGTTAACATTTCTTGGAGCTGTCAACTTTTGTTAACTTTTATTGAAGCTGTCAACTTTTGTTAACTTTTTGCGAAGCTCTCAACATTTGTTAACTTTTTTAAAGCTGTCAACTTTTGTTAACTTTTTTTAATGCTGTCAACATTTGTTAACTTTTTGAAGCTGTCAACTTTTGTTAATTTTTTTAAAGCTGTCAACATTTGTTAACTGTTTTTGAAGCTGTCAACTTTTGTTAACTTTTTTTTAAAGCTGTCAACTTTTGTTTACTTTTTTAAAGCTGTCAACTTTTGTTAACTTTTTTAAAGCTGTCAACTTTTGTTAACTTTTGTTAACTTCTTTTGAAGTTTTGTCTACTTTTTTGAAACTGTCAACTTTTGTTAACTTTTATTGAAGCTGTCAACTTTTGTTAACTTTTTTTGAAGTTGTCAAATTTTGTTAACTGGTTTTAAAGCTGTTAACTTTTGTTAACTTTTTCTGAAGCTGTCAACTTTTGTTAACTTTTTTGAAGCTGTCAACTTTTGTTAACTTTTTTTGAAGCTGTCAACTTTTGTTAACTTTTTTTAAAGCTGTCAACTTTTGTTAACTTTTATTAAAGCTGTCCACTTTTGTTAACTTTTTTTAAAGCTGTCAACTTTTGTTAACTTCTTTTGAAACTGTCAACTTTTGTTAACTTTTATTGAAGCTGTCAACTTTTGTTAACTTCTTTTGATGTTTTGTCTTCTTTTTTGAAACTGTCAACTTTTGTGGAAGCTGTCAAGTTTGGTTAACTTTTTTTAAAACTGTCAACTTTTGTTAACTTCTTTTGATGTTTTGTCTTCTTTTTTGAAGCTGTCAACTTTTGTTAACTTTTTGAAGCTGTCAACTTTTGTTAACTTTTTTTGAAGCTATCAACTTTTGTTAACTTTTATTGAAGCTGTCAACTTTTGTTAACTTTTTTGGAAGCTGTCAACGTTTGTTAACTTTTTTGAAGCTGTCAACTTTTGTTAACTTTTTTTAAAGCTGTCAACATTATTTGTTAACTGTTTTTGAAGCTGTCAACTTTTGTTAACTTTTTTTTAAAGCTGTCAACTTTTGTTTACCTTTTTAAAGCTGTCAACTTTTGTTAACTTTTTTAAAGCTGTCAACTTTTGTTAACTTTTGTTAACTTCTTTTGAAGTTTTGTCTACTTTTTTGAAACTGTCAATTTTTGTTAATTTTTATTGAAGCTGTCAACTTTTGTTAACTTTTTTTGAAGCTGTCAACTTTTGTTAACTGGTTTTGAAGCTGTTAACTTTTGTTAACTTTTTTTGAAGCTGTCAACTTTTGTTAACTTTTTTGAAGCTGTCAACTTTTGTTAACTTTTTTTGAAGCCGTCAACTTTTGTTAACTTTTTTTGAAGCTGTCAACTTTTGTTAACTTTCATTAAAGCTGTCCACTTTTGTTAACTTTTTTTGAAGCTGTCAACTTTTGTTAACTTTTTTTGATGTTTTGTCTTCTTTTTTAAAACTGTCAACTTTTGTGGAAGCTGTCAAGTTTTGTTAACTTTTTTTAAAACTGTCAACTTTTGTTAACTTTTTTAAAGCTGTCAACTTTTGTTAACTTCTTTTTATGTTTTGTCTTCTTTTTTGAAACTGTCAACTTTTGTGGAAGCTGTCAAGTTTTGTTAACTTTTTTTTAAAACTGTCAACTTTTGTTAACTTTTTTAAAGCTGTCAACTTTTGTTAACTTCTTTTGCAATTTTGTTAACTTTTTTGAAGCTGTCAACTTTTATTAATTTTTTTGAAGCTGTCAACTTTTGTTAACTTTTTGAAGCTGTCAACTTTTGTTAACTTCTTTTGAAGTTTTGTCTACTTTTTTGAAACTGTCAACTTTTGTTAACTTTTTTAAAGCTGTCAACTTTTGTTAACTTCTTTTGAAATTTTGTTAACTTTTTTGAAGCTGTCAACATTTGTTAACTGTTTGTGAAGCTGTCAACTTTTGTTAACTTTTTTTAAAGCTGTCAACTTTTGTTAACTTTTTTTAAAGCTGTCAACTTTTGTTAACTGGTTTTGAAGCTGTTAACTTTTGTTAACTTTTTTTGAAGCTGTCAACTTTTGTTAACTTTTTTGAAGCTGTCAACTTTTGTTAACTTTTTTTGGAGCTGTCAACTTTTGTTAACTTTTATTGAAGCTGTCAACTTTTGTTAACTTTTTTGGAAGCTGTCAACATTTGTTACCTTTTTTAAAGCTGTCAACTTTTGTTAAATTTTTTTAAAGCTGTCAACATTTATTAACTGTTTTTGAAGCTGTCAACTTTTGTTAACTTTTTTTTAAAGCTGTCAACTTTTGTTTACTGTTTTAAAGCTGTCAACTTTTGTTAACTTTTTTAAAGCTGTCAACTTTTGTTAACTTCTTTTGAAGTTTTGTTAATTTTTTTGAAGCTGTCAACTTTTGTTAACTTCTTTTGAAGTTTTGTCTACTTTTTTGAAACTGTCAACTTTTGTTAACTTTTATTGAAGCTGTCAATTTTTGTTAACTTTTTTGAAGCTGTAAACTTTTCTTAACTTCTTTTAAAGTAATGTTAATTTTTTTGAAGCTATCAACTTTTGTTAAATTCTTTTGAAGTTTTGTTAATTTTTTTGAAGCTGTCAACTTTTGTTAATTTCTTTTGAAGTTTTGTTAACTATTTTAAAGCTGTAAACTTTTGTCAACTTTTTTGAAGCTGTCAACTTTTGCTAACTTTTTTTGAAGCTGTCAACTTTTGTTAACTTTTTTAAAGCTGTCAACTTTTGTTAACTTTTTTTAACTTCTTTTTAAATTTTGTTAACTTTTTTAAAGCTGTCAAATTTTGTTAACTTTTTTAAAGCTGTCAACTTTTGTTAACTTTTATTGAGGCTGTCAACTTTTGTTAACTTTTTTTGAAGCTGTCAACTTTTGTTAACTGGTTTTGAAGCTGTTAACTTTTATTAACTTTTTTTGAAGCTGTCAACTTTTGTTAACTTTTTTGAAGCTGTCAACTTCTGTTAACTTTTTTTGAAGCTGTCAACTTTTGTTAACTTTTTTGAAGCTGTCAACTTTTGTTAACTTTTATTAAAGCTGTCCACTTTTGTTAACTTTTTTTGAAGCTGTCAACTTTTGTTAACTTCTTTTGAAACTGTCAACTTTTTTTAACTTTTATTGAAGCTGTCAACTTTTGTTAACTTTTATTGAAGCTGTCAATTTTTGTTAACTATTTTGAAGCTGTCAACTTTTGTTAACTTCTTTTAAAGTTTTGTTAACTTTTTTGAAGCTATCAACTTTTGTTATCTTCTTTTGAAGTTTTGTTAATTTTTTTGAAGCTGTCAACATTTGTTAACTTTTTTGAAGCTGTCAACTTTTGTTAACTTTTTTTAAAGCTGTCAACATTTGTTAACGGTTTTTGAAGCTGTCAACTTTTGTTAACTTTTTTGAAGCTGTCAACTTTTGTTAACTTTTTTTAAAGCTGTCAACTTTTGTTAACTTTTTTCGAAGCTGTCAACTTTTGTTAACTTTTATTAAAGCTGTCCACTTTTGTTAACTTTTTTTGAAGCTGTAAACTTTTGTTAACTTCTTTTGAAACTGTCAACTTTTGTTCACTTTTATTAAAGCTGTTAACTTTTGTTAACTTTTATTGAAGCAGTCAATTTTTGTTAACTATTTTGAAGCTGTCAACTTTTGTTAACTTCTTTTGAAGTTTTGTCTACTTTTTTGAAACTGTCAACTTTTGTTAACTTTTATTGAAGCTGTCAATTTTTGTTAACTTTTTTGAAGCTGTCAACTTTTCTTAACTTCTTTTAAAGTTATGTTAATTTTTTTGAAGCTATCAACTTTTGTTAAATTCTTTTGAAGTTTTGTTAATTTTTTTGAAGCTGTCAACTTTTGTTAATTTCTTTTGAAGTTTTGTTAACTATTTTAAAGCTGTAAACTTTTGTCAACTTTTTTGAAGCTGTCAACTTTTGCTAACTTTTTTTGAAGCTGTCAACTTTTGTTAACTTTTTTAAAGCTGTCAACTTTTGTTAACTTTTTTTAACTTCTTTTTAAGTTTTGTTAACTTTTTTAAAGCTGTCAAATTTTGTTAACTTTTTTAAAGCTGTCAACTTTTGTTAAATTTTATTAAAGCTGTCCACTTTTGTTAACTTTTTTTAAAGCTGTCAACTTTTGTTAACTTCTTTTGAAACTGTCAACTTTTGTTAACTTTTATTGAAGCTGTCAACTTTTGTTAACTTCTTTTGATGTTTTGTCTTCTTTTTTGAAACTGTCAACTTTTGTGGAAGCTGTCAAGTTTGGTTAACTTTTTTTAAAACTGTCAACTTTTGTTAACTTCTTTTGATGTTTTGTCTTCTTTTTTGAAGCTGTCAACTTTTGTTAACTTTTTGAAGCTGTCAACTTTTGTTAACTTTTTTTGAAGCTATCAACTTTTGTTAACTTTTATTGAAGCTCTCAACTTTTGTTAACTTTTTTGGAAGCTGTCAACGTTTGTTAACTTTTTTGAAGCTGTCAACTTTTGTTAACTTTTTTTAAAGCTGTCAACATTATTTGTTAACTGTTTTTGAAGCTGTCAACTTTTGTTAACTTTTTTTAAAGCTGTCAACTTTTGTTTACTTTTTTAAAGCTGTCAACTTTTGTTAACTTTTTTAAAGCTGTCAACTTTTGTTAACTTTTGTTAACTTCTTTTGAAGTTTTGTCTACTTTTTTGAAACTGTCAACTTTTGTTAATTTTTATTGAAGCTGTCAACTTTTGTTAACTTTTTTTGAAGCTGTCAACTTTTGTTAACTGGTTTTGAAGCTGTTAACTTTTGTTAACTTTTTTTGAAGCTGTCAACTTTTGTTAACTTTTTTGAAGCTGTCAACTTTTGTTAACTTTTTTTGAAGCCGTCAACTTTTGTTAACTTTTTTTGAAGCTGTCAACTTTTGTTAACTTTTATTAAAGCTGTCCACTTTTGTTAACTTTTTTTGAAGCTGTCAACTTTTGTTAACTTTTTTTTATGTTTTGTCTTCTTTTTTGAAACTGTCAACTTTTGTGGAAGCTGTCAAGTTTTGTTAACTTTTTTTTAAAACTGTCAACTTTTGTTAACTTTTTTAAAGCTGTCAACTTTTGTTAACTTCTTTTGAAATTTTGTTAACTTTTTTGAAGCTGTCAACTTTTATTAATTTTTTTTGAAGCTGTCAACGTTTGTTAACTTTTTGAAGCTGTCAACTTTTGTTAACTTTTTTTGAAGCTATCAACGTTTGTTAACTTTTATTGAAGCTTTCAACTTTTGTTAACTTTTTTGGAAGCTGTCAACATTTGTTAACTTTTTTGAAGCTGTCAACTTTTGTTAACTTTTTTTAAAGCTGTCAACATTTGTTAACTTTTTTTGAAGCTATCAACTTTTGTTAACTTTTATTGAAGCTGTCAACTTTTGTTAACTTTTTTGGAAGCTGTCATCATTTGTTAACTTTTTTGAAGCTGTCAACTTTTGTTAACTTTTTTTGAAGCTGTCAACTTTTGTTAACTGGTTTTGAAGCTGTCAACATTTGTTAACTTTTTTGAAGCTGTCAACTTTGTTAACTTTTTAAAGCTGTCAACTTTTGCTAACTTTTTTTAAAGCTGTCAACTATTGTTAACTTTTTTAAAGCTCTCAACTTTTGTTAACTTTCTTAAAGCTGTCAACTTTTGTTAACTTTTGTTAACTTCTTTTAAAGTTTTGTTAACTTTTTTAAAGCTGTCAACTTTTGTTAACTTCTTTTGAAGTTTTGTTAACTTTTTTGAAGCTGTCAACTTTTGTTAATTTCTTTTGATGTTTTGTCTTCTTTTTTGAAACTGTCAACTTTTGTGGAAGCTGTCAAGTTTTGTTAACTTTTTTTAAAACTGTCAACTTTTGTTAACTTTTTTAAAGCTGTCAACTTTTGTTAACTTCTTTTAAAATTTTGTTAACTTTTTTGAAGCTGTCAACATTTGTTAACTGTTTGTAAAGCTGTCAACTTTTGTTAACTTTTTTTAAAGCTGTCAACTTTTGTTAACTGGTTTTGAAGCTGTTAACTTTTGTTAACTTTTTTTGAAGCTGTCAACTTTTGTTAACTTTTTTTGGAGCTGTCAACTTTTGTTAACTTTTATTAAAGCTGTCAACTTTTGTTAACTTTTTTGAAAGCTGTCAACATTTGTTAACTTTTCTAAAGCTGTCAACTTTTGTTAACTTTTTTTAAAGCTGTCAACATTTATTAACTGTTTTTGAAGCTGTCAACTTTTGTTAACTTTTTTTTAAAGCTGTCAATTTTTGTTTACTTTTTTAAAGCTGTCAACTTTTGTTAACTCTTTTAAAGCTGTCAACTTTTGTTAACTTCTTTTGAAGTTTTGTTAACTTTTTTGAAGCTGTCAACTTTTGTTAACTTCTTTTGAAGTTTTGTCTACTTTTTTGAAACTGTCAACTTTTGTTAACTTTTTTAAAGCTGTCAACTTTTGTTAACTTCTTTTGAAATTTTGTTAACTTTTTTGAAGCTGTCAACATTTGTTAACTGTTTGTGAAGCTGTCAACTTTTGTTAACTTTTTTTAAAGCTGTCAACTTTTGTTAACTTTTTTTAAAGCTGTCAACTTTTGTTAACTGGTTTTGAAGCTGTTAACTTTTGTTAACTTTTTTTGAAGCTGTCAACTTTTGTTAACTTTTTTGAAGCTGTCAACTTTTGTTAACTTTTTTTGGAGCTGTCAACTTTTGTTAACTTTTATTGAAGCTGTCAACTTTTGTTAACTTTTTTGGAAGCTGTCAACATTTGTTACCTTTTTTAAAGCTGTCAACTTTTGTTAACTTTTTTTAAAGCTGTCAACATTTATTAACTGTTTTTGAAGCTGTCAACTTTTGTTAACTTTTTTTTAAAGCTGTCAACTTTTGTTTACTTTTTTAAAGCTGTCAACTTTTGTTAACTTTTTTAAAGCTGTCAACTTTTGTTAACTTCTTTTGAAGTTTTGTTAATTTTTTTGAAGCTGTCAACTTTTGTTAACTTCTTTTGAAGTTTTGTCTACTTTTTTGAAACTGTCAACTTTTGTTAACTTTTATTGAAGCTGTCAATTTTTGTTAACTTTTTTGAAGCTGTAAACTTTTCTTAACTTCTTTTAAAGTAATGTTAATTTTTTTGAAGCTATCAACTTTTGTTAAATTCTTTTGAAGTTTTGTTAATTTTTTTGAAGCTGTCAACTTTTGTTAATTTCTTTTGAAGTTTTGTTAACTATTTTAAAGCTGTAAACTTTTGTCAACTTTTTTGAAGCTGTCAACTTTTGCTAACTTTTTTTGAAGCTGTCAACTTTTGTTAACTTTTTTAAAGCTGTCAACTTTTGTTAACTTTTTTTAACTTCTTTTTAAGTTTTGTTAACTTTTTTAAAGCTGTCAAATTTTGTTAACTTTTTTAAAGCTGTCAACTTTTGTTAACTTTTATTGAGGCTGTCAACTTTTGTTAACTTTTTTTGAAGCTGTCAACTTTTGTTAACTGGTTTTGAAGCTGTTAACTTTTATTAACTTTTTTTAAAGCTGTCAACTTTTGTTAACTTTTTTGAAGCTGTCAACTTCTGTTAACTTTTTTTGAAGCTGTCAACTTTTGTTAACTTTTTTGAAGCTGTCAACTTTTGTTAACTTTTATTAAAGCTGTCCACTTTTGTTAACTTTTTTTGAAGCTGTCAACTTTTGTTAACTTCTTTTGAAACTGTCAACTTTTTTAACTTTTATTGAAGCTGTCAACTTTTGTTAACTTTTATTGAAGCTGTCAATTTTTGTTAACTATTTTGAAGCTGTCAACTTTTGTTAACTTCTTTTAAAGTTTTGTTAACTTTTTTGAAGCTATCAACTTTTGTTATCTTCTTTTGAAGTTTTGTTAATTTTTTTGAAGCTGTCAACATTTGTTAACTTTTTTGAAGCTGTCAACTTTTGTTAACTTTTTTTAAAGCTGTCAACATTTGTTAACGGTTTTTGAAGCTGTCAACTTTTGTTAACTTTTTTGAAGCTGTCAACTTTTGTTAACTTTTTTTAAAGCTGTCAACTTTTGTTAACTTTTTTCGAAGCTGTCAACTTTTGTTAAATTTTATTAAAGCTGTCCACTTTTGTTTTTTTTTTGAAGCTGTAAACTTTTGTTAACTTCTTTTGAAACTGTCAACTTTTGTTCACTTTTATTAAAGCTGTTAACTTTTGTTAACTTTTATTGAAGCAGTCAATTTTTGTTAACTATTTTGAAGCTGTCAACTTTTGTTAACTTCTTTTGAAGTTTTGTCTACTTTTTTGAAACTGTCAACTTTTGTTAACTTTTATTGAAGCTGTCAATTTTTGTTAACTTTTTTGAAGCTGTCAACTTTTCTTAACTTCTTTTAAAGTTATGTTAATTTTTTTGAAGCTATCAACTTTTGTTAAATTCTTTTGAAGTTTTGTTAATTTTTTTGAAGCTGTCAACTTTTGTTAATTTCTTTTGAAGTTTTGTTAACTATTTTAAAGCTGTAAACTTTTGTCAACTTTTTTGAAGCTGTCAACTTTTGCTAACTTTTTTTGAAGCTGTCAACTTTTGTTAACTTTTTTAAAGCTGTCAACTTTTGTTAACTTTTTTTAACTTCTTTTTAAGTTTTGTTAACTTTTTTAAAGCTGTCAAATTTTGTTAACTTTTTTAAAGCTGTCAACTTTTGTTAACTTTTATTGAGGCTGTCAACTTTTGTTAAATTTTTTTGAAGCTGTCAACTTTTGTTAACTTTTATTGAAGCTGTCAACTTTTGTTAACTTTTTTTGAAGCTGTCAACTTTTGTTAACTTTTTTGAAGCTGTCAACTTTTGTTAACTTTTTTTAAAGCTGTCAACTTTTGTTAACTTTTTTCGAAGCTGTCAACTTTTGTTAACTTTTATTAAAGCTGTCCACTTTTGTTAACTTTTTTTGAAGCTGTAAACTTTTGTTAACTTCTTTTGAAACTGTCAACTTTTGTTCACTTTTATTAAAGCTGTTAACTTTTGTTAACTTTTATTAAAGCAGTCAATTTTTGTTAACTATTTTGAAGCTGTCAACTTTTGTTAACTTCTTTTGAAGTTTTGTCTACTTTTTTGAAACTGTCAACTTTTGTTAACTTTTATTGAAGCTGTCAATTTTTGTTAACTTTTTTGAAGCTGTCAACTTTTCTTAACTTCTTTTAAAGTTATGTTAATTTTTTTGAAGCTATCAACTTTTGTTAAATTCTTTTGAAGTTTTGTTAATTTTTTTGAAGCTGTCAACTTTTGTTAATTTCTTTTGAAGTTTTGTTAACTATTTTAAAGCTGTAAACTTTTGTCAACTTTTTTGAAGCTGTCAACTTTTGCTAACTTTTTTTGAAGCTGTCAACTTTTGTTAACTATTTTAAAGCTGTCAACTTTTGTTAACTGGTTTTGAAGCTGTTAACTTTTATTAACTTTTTTTGAAGCTGTCAACTTTTGTTAACTTTTTTGAAGCTGTCAACTTTTGTTAACTTTTTTTGAAGCTGTCAACTATTGATAACTTTTTTTGAAGCTGTCAACTTTTGTTAACTTTTATTAAAGCTGTCCACTTTTGTTAACTTTTTTTGAAGCTGTCAACTTTTGTTAACTTCTTTTGAAACTGTCAACTTTTTTTAACTTTTATTGAAGCTGTCAACTTTTGTTAACTTTTATTGAAGCTGTCAATTTTTGTTAACTATTTTGAAGCTGTCAACTTTTGTTAACTTCTTTTAAAGTTTTGTTAATTTTTTTGAAGCTGTCAACATTTGTTAACTTTTTTGAAGCTGTCAACTTTTGTTAACTTTTTTTTAAAGCTGTCAACATTTGTTAACTGTTTGTGAAGCTGTCAACTTTTGTTAACTTTTTTTTAAAGCTGTTAACTTTTGTTAACTTTTTTTAAAGCTGTCAACTTTTGTTAACTGGTTTTGAAGCTGTTAACTTTTGTTAAATTTTTTTGAAGCTGTCAAATTTTGTTAACTTTTATCGAAGCTGTCAACTTTTGTTAACTTTTTTGGAAGCTGTCAACATTTGTTAACTTTTTTGAAGCTGACAACTTTTGTTAACTTTTTTTGAAGCTGTCAACTTTTGTTAACTTTTATTGAAGCTGTCAACTTTTGTTAACTTTTTTTGAAGCTGTCAACTTTTGTTAACTTTTTTGAAGCTGTCAACTTTTGTTAACTTTCTTTAAAGCTGTCAACTTTTGTTAACTTTTTTCGAAGCTGTCAACTTTTGTTAACTTTTATTAAAGCTGTCCACTTTTGTTAACTTTTTTTGAAGCTGTAAACTTTTGTTAACTTCTTTTGAAACTGTCAACTTTTGTTCACTTTTATTAAAGCTGTTAACTTTTGTTAACTTTTATTGAAGCAGTCAATTTTTGTTAACTATTTTGAAGCTGTCAACTTTTGTTAACTTCTTTTGATGTTTTGTCTTCTTTTTTGAAACGGTCAACTGTTGTGGAAGCTGTCAAGTTTTGTTAACTTTTTTTAAAACTGTCAACTTTTGTTAACTTTTTTAAAGCTGTCAACTTTTGTTAACTTCTTTTGAAATTTTGTTAACTTTTTTGAAGCTGTCAACTTTTGTTAATTTTTTTGAAGCTATCAACTTTTGTTAACTTTTTGAAGCTGTCAACTTTTGTTAACTTTTTTTGAAGCTATCAACTTTTGTTAACTTTTATTGAAGCTGTCAACTTTTGTTAACTTTTTTGGAAGCTGTCAACATTTGTTAACTTTTTTGAAGCTGTCAACTTTTGTTAACTTTTTTTAAAGCTGTCAACATTTGTTAACTGTTTTTGAAGCTGTCAACTTTTGTTAACTTTTTTTTAAAGCTGTCAACTTTTGTTTACTTTTTTAAAGCTGTCAACTTTTGTAAATTTTTTAAAGCTGTCAACTTTTGTTAACTTTTGTTAACTTCTTTTGAAGTTTTGTCTACTTTTTTGAAATTGTCAACTTTTGTTAACTTTTATTGAAGCTGTCAACTTTTGTTAACTTCTTTTGATGTTTTGTCTTCTTTTTTGAAACTGTCAACTTTTGTGGAAGCTGTCAAGTTTTGTTAACTTTTTTTAAAACTGTCAACTTTTGTTAACTTTTTTAAAGCTGTCAACTTTTGTTAACTTCTTTTGAAATTTTGTTAACTTTTTTGAAGCTGTCAACTTTTGTTACTTTTTTTTAAGCTGTCAACTTTTGTTAACTTTTTGAAGCTGTCAACTTTTGTTAACTTTTTTTGAAGCTATCAACTTTTGTTAACTTTATTGAAGCTGTCAACTTTTGTTAACTTTTTTGGAAGCTGTCAACATTTGTTAACTTTTTTGAAGCTGTCAACTTTTGTTAACTTTTTTTTAAAGCTGTCAACTTTTGTTTATTTTTTTAAAGCTGTCAACTTTTGTTAACTTTTTTAAAGCTGTCAACTTGTGTTAACTTTTATTAAAGCGGTCAACTTTTGTTAACTTTTTTTGAAGCTGTCAACTTTTGTTAACTGGTTTTGAAGCTGTTAATTTTTGTTAACTTTTTTTGAAGCTGTCAACTTTTGTTAACTTTTTTGAAGCTGTCAACTTTTGTTAACTTTTTTTGAAGCTGTCAACTTTTGTTAACTTTTTTTGAAGCTGTCAACTTTTGTTAACTTTTATTAAAGCTGTCCACTTTTGTTAACTTTTTTTGAAGCTGTCAACTTTTGTTCACTGGTTTTGAAGCTGTTAACTTTTGTTAACTTTTATTAAAGCTGTCAACTTTTGTTAACTTTTTTGAAGCTGTCAACTTTTGTTAACATTTCTTGGAGCTGTCAACTTTTGTTAACTTTTATTGAAGCTGTCAACTTTTGTTAACTTTTCGCGAAGCTCTCAACATTTGTTAACTTTTTTAAAGCTGTCAACTTTTGTTAACTTTTTTTAATGCTGTCAACATTTGTTAACTTTTTGAAGCTGTCAACTTTTGTTAATTTTTTTAAAGCTGTCAACATTTGTTAACTGTTTTTGAAGCTGTCAACTTTTGTTAACTTTTTTTTAAAGCTGTCAACTTTTGTTTACTTTTTTAAAGCTGTCAACTTTTGTTAACTTTTTTAAAGCTGTCAACTTTTGTTAACTTTTGTTAACTTCTTTTGAAGTTTTGTCTACTTTTTTGAAACTGTCAACTTTTGTTAACTTTTATTGAAGCTGTCAACTTTTGTTAACTTTTTTTGAAGTTGTCAAATTTTGTTAACTGGTTTTGAAGCTGTCAACTTTTGTTAACTTTTTCTGAAGCTGTCAACTTTTGTTAACTTTTTTGAAGCTGTCAACTTTTGTTAACTTTTTTTGAAGCTGTCAACTTTTGTTAACTTTTTTTAAAGCTGTCAACTTTTGTTAACTTTTATTAAAGCTGTCCACTTTTGTTAACTTTTTTTAAAGCTGTCAACTTTTGTTAACTTCTTTTGAAACTGTCAACTTTTGTTAACTTTTATTGAAGCTGTCAACTTTTGTTAACTTCTTTTGATGTTTTGTCTTCTTTTTTGAAACTGTCAACTTTTGTGGAAGCTGTCAAGTTTGGTTAACTTTTTTTAAAACTGTCAACTTTTGTTAACTTCTTTTGATGTTTTGTCTTCTTTTTTGAAGCTGTCAACTTTTGTTAACTTTTTGAAGCTGTCAACTTTTGTTAACTTTTTTTGAAGCTATCAACTTTTGTTAACTTTTATTGAAGCTGTCAACTTTTGTTAACTTTTTTGGAAGCTGTCAACGTTTGTTAACTTTTTTGAAGCTGTCAACTTTTGTTAACTTTTTTTAAAGCTGTCAACATTATTTGTTAACTGTTTTTGAAGCTGTCAACTTTTGTTAACTTTTTTTTAAAGCTGTCAACTTTTGTTTACTTTTTTAAAGCTGTCAACTTTTGTTAACTTTTTTAAAGCTGTCAACTTTTGTTAACTTTTGTTAACTTCTTTTGAAGTTTTGTCTACTTTTTTGAAACTGTCAATTTTTGTTAATTTTTATTGAAGCTGTCAACTTTTGTTAACTTTTTTTGAAGCTGTCAACTTTTGTTAACTGGTTTTGAAGCTGTTAACTTTTGTTAACTTTTTTTGAAGCTGTCAACTTTTGTTAACTTTTTTGAAGCTGTCAACTTTTGTTAACTTTTTTTGAAGCCGTCAACTTTTGTTAACTTTTTTTGAAGCTGTCAACTTTTGTTAACTTTCATTAAAGCTGTCCACTTTTGTTAACTTTTTTTGAAGCTGTCAACTTTTGTTAACTTTTTTTGATGTTTTGTCTTCTTTTTTAAAACTGTCAACTTTTGTGGAAGCTGTCAAGTTTTGTTAACTTTTTTTAAAACTGTCAACTTTTGTTAACTTTTTTAAAGCTGTCAACTTTTGTTAACTTCTTTTTATGTTTTGTCTTCTTTTTTGAAACTGTCAACTTTTGTGGAAGCTGTCAAGTTTTGTTAACTTTTTTTTAAAACTGTCAACTTTTGTTAACTTTTTTAAAGCTGTCAACTTTTGTTAACTTCTTTTGAAATTTTGTTAACTTTTTTGAAGCTGTCAACTTTTATTAATTTTTTTTGAAGCTGTCAACTTTTGTTAACTTTTTGAAGCTGTCAACTTTTGTTAACTTTTTTTGAAGCTATCAACGTTTGTTAACTTTTATTGAAGCTTTCAACTTTTGTTAACTTTTTTGGAAGCTGTCAACATTTGTTAACTTTTTTGAAGCTGTCAACTTTTGTTAACTTTTTTTAAAGCTGTCAACATTTGTTAACTTTTTTTGAAGCTATCAATTTTTGTTAACTTTTATTGAAGCTGTCAACTTTTGTTAACTTTTTTGGAAGCTGTCAACATTTGTTAACTTTTTTGAAGCTGTCAACTTTTGTTAACTTTTTTTGAAGCTGTCAACTTTTGTTAACTGGTTTTGAAGCTGTCAACATTTGTTAACTTTTTTGAAGCTGTCAACTTTGTTAACTTTTTTAAAGCTGTCAACTTTTGCTAACTTTTTTTAAAGCTGTCAACTATTGTTAACTTTTTTAAAGCTCTCAACTTTTGTTAACTTTTTTAAAGCTGTCAACTTTTGTTAACTTTTGTTAACTTCTTTTAAAGTTTTGTTAACTTTTTTAAAGCTGTCAACTTTTGTTAACTTCTTTTGAAGTTTTGTTAACTTTTTTGAAGCTGTCAACTTTTGTTAACTTCTTTTGATGTTTTGTCTTCTTTTTTGAAACTGTCAACTTCTGTGGAAGCTGTCAAGTTTTGTTAACTTTTTTTAAAACTGTCAACTTTTGTTAACTTTTTTAAAGCTGTCAACTTTTGTTAACTTCTTTTAAAATTTTGTTAACTTTTTTGAAGCTGTCAACATTTGTTAACTGTTTGTAAAGCTGTCAACTTTTGTTAACTTTTTTTAAAGCTGTCAACTTTTGTTAACTGGTTTTGAAGCTGTTAACTTTTGTTATTTTTTTTTGAAGCTGTCAACTTTTGTTAACTTTTTTTGGAGCTGTCAACTTTTGTTAACTTTTATTGAAGCTGTCAACTTTTGTTAACTTTTTTGAAAGCTGTCAACTATTGTTAACTTTTTTAAAGCTCTCAACTTTTGTTAACTTTTTTAAAGCTGTCAACTTTTGTTAACTTTTGTTAACTTCTTTTAAAGTTTTGTTAACTTTTTTAAAGCTGTCAACTTTTGTTAACTTCTTTTGAAGTTTTGTTAACTTTTTTGAAGCTGTCAACTTTTGTTAACTTCTTTTGATGTTTTGTCTTCTTTTTTGAAACTGTCAACTTCTGTGGAAGCTGTCAAGTTTTGTTAACTTTTTTTAAAACTGTCAACTTTTGTTAACTTTTTTAAAGCTGTCAACTTTTGTTAACTTCTTTTGATATTTTGTTAACTTTTTTGAAGCTGTCAACATTTGTTAACTGTTTGTAAAGCTGTCAACTTTTGTTAACTTTTTTTAAAGCTGTCAACTTTTGTTAACTGGTTTTGAAGCTGTTAACTTTTGTTAACTTTTTTTGAAGCTGTCAACTTTTGTTAACTTTTATTAAAGCTGTCCACTTTTGTTAACTTTTTTTGAAGCTGTCAACTTTTGTTAACTTCTTTTGAAACTGTCAACTTTTTTTAACTTTTATTGAAGCTGTCAACTTTTGTTAACTTTTATTGAAGCTGTCAATTTTTGTTAACTATTTTGAAGCTGTCAACTTTTGTTAACTTCTTTTAAAGTTTTGTTAATTTTTTTGAAGCTGTCAACATTTGTTAACTTTTTTGAAGCTGTCAACTTTTGTTAACTTTTTTTAAAGCTGTCAACATTTGTTAACTGTTTGTGAAGCTGTCAACTTTTGTTAACTTTTTTTTAAAGCTGTTAACTTTTGTTAACTTTTTTTAAAGCTGTCAACTTTTGTTAACTGGTTTTGAAGCTGTTAACTTTTGTTAAATTTTTTTGAAGCTGTCAAATTTTGTTAACTTTTATTGAAGCTGTCAACTTTTGTTAACTTTTTTGGAAGCTGTCAACATTTGTTAACTTTTTTGAAGCTGACAACTTTTGTTAACTTTTTTTGAAGCTGTCAACTTTTGTTAACTTTTATTGAAGCTGTCAACTTTTGTTAACTTTTTTTGAAGCTGTCAACTTTTGTTAACTTTTTTGAAGCTGTCAACTTTTGTTAACTTTTTTTAAAGCTGTCAACTTTTGTTAACTTTTTTCGAAGCTGTCAACTTTTGTTAACTTTTATTAAAGCTGTCCACTTTTGTTAACTTTTTTTGAAGCTGTAAACTTTTGTTAACTTCTTTTGAAACTGTCAACTTTTGTTCACTTTTATTAAAGCTGTTAACTTTTGTTAACTTTTATTGAAGCAGTCAATTTTTGTTAACTATTTTGAAGCTGTCAACTTTTGTTAACTTCTTTTGATGTTTTGTCTTCTTTTTTGAAACGGTCAACTGTTGTGGAAGCTGTCAAGTTTTGTTAACTTTTTTTAAAACTGTCAACTTTTGTTAACTTTTTTAAAGCTGTCAACTTTTGTTAACTTCTTTTGAAATTTTGTTAACTTTTTTGAAGCTGTCAACTTTTGTTAATTTTTTTGAAGCTATCAACTTTTGTTAACTTTTTGAAGCTGTCAACTTTTGTTAACTTTTTTTGAAGCTATCAACTTTTGTTAACTTTTATTGAAGCTGTCAACTTTTGTTAACTTTTTTGGAAGCTGTCAACATTTGTTAACTTTTTTGAAGCTGTCAACTTTTGTTAACTTTTTTTAAAGCTGTCAACATTTGTTAACTGTTTTTGAAGCTGTCAACTTTTGTTAACTTTTTTTTAAAGCTGTCAACTTTTGTTTACTTTTTTAAAGCTGTCAACTTTTGTAAACTTTTTTAAAGCTGTCAACTTTTGTTAACTTTTGTTAACTTCTTTTGAAGTTTTGTCTACTTTTTTGAAACTGTCAACTTTTGTTAACTTTTATTAAAGCTGTCAACTTTTGTTAACTTCTTTTGATGTTTTGTCTTCTTTTTTGAAACTGTCAACTTTTGTGGAAGCTGTCAAGTTTTGTTAACTTTTTTTAAAACTGTCAACTTTTGTTAACTTTTTTAAAGCTGTCAACTTTTGTTAACTTCTTTTGAAATTTTGTTAACTTTTTTGAAGCTGTCAACTTTTGTTACTTTTTTTTAAGCTGTCAACTTTTGTTAACTTTTTGAAGCTGTCAACTTTTGTTAACTTTTTTTGAAGCTATCAACTTTTGTTAACTTTATTGAAGCTGTCAACTTTTGTTAACTTTTTTGGAAGCTGTCAACATTTGTTAACTTTTTTGAAGCTGTCAACTTTTGTTAACTTTTTTTTAAAGCTGTCAACTTTTGTTTATTTTTTTAAAGCTGTCAACTTTTGTTAACTTTTTTAAAGCTGTCAACTTGTGTTAACTTTTATTAAAGCGGTCAACTTTTGTTAACTTTTTTTGAAGCTGTCAACTTTTGTTAACTGGTTTTGAAGCTGTTAATTTTTGTTAACTTTTTTTGAAGCTGTCAACTTTTGTTAACTTTTTTGAAGCTGTCAACTTTTGTTAACTTTTTTTGAAGCTGTCAACTTTTGTTAACTTTTTTTGAAGCTGTCAACTTTTGTTAACTTTTATTAAAGCTGTCCACTTTTGTTAACTTTTTTTGAAGCTGTCAACTTTTGTTCACTGGTTTTGAAGCTGTTAACTTTTGTTAACTTTTATTAAAGCTGTCAACTTTTGTTAACTTTTTTGAAGCTGTCAACTTTTGTTAACATTTTTTGGAGCTGTCAACTTTTGTTAACTTTTATTGAAGCTGTCAACTTTTGTTAACTTTTTGCGAAGCTCTCAACATTTGTTAACTTTTTTAAAGCTGTCAACTTTTGTTAACTTTTTTTAATGCTGTCAACATTTGTTAACTTTTTGAAGCTGTCAACTTTTGTTAATTTTTTTAAAGCTGTCAACATTTGTTAACTGTTTTTGAAGCTGTCAACTTTTGTTAACTTTTTTTTAAAGCTGTCAACTTTTGTTTACTTTTTTAAAGCTGTCAACTTTTGTTAACTTTTTTAAAGCTGTCAACTTTTGTTAACTTTTGTTAACTTCTTTTGAAGTTTTGTCTACTTTTTTGAAACTGTCAACTTTTGTTAACTTTTATTGAAGCTGTCAACTTTTGTTAACTTTTTTTGAAGTTGTCAAATTTTGTTAACTGGTTTTGAAGCTGTCAACTTTTGTTAACTTTTTTGAAGCTGTCAACTTTTGTTAACTTTTTTTGAAGCTGTCAACTTTTGTTAACTTTTTTTAAAGCTGTCAACTTTTGTTAACTTTTATTAAAGCTGTCCACTTTTGTTAACTTTTTTTAAAGCTGTCAACTTTTGTTAACTTCTTTTGAAACTGTCAACTTTTGTTAACTTTTATTGAAGCTGTCAACTTTTGTTAACTTCTTTTGATGTTTTGTCTTCTTTTTTGAAACTGTCAACTTTTGTGGAAGCTGTCAAGTTTGGTTAACTTTTTTTAAAACTGTCAACTTTTGTTAACTTCTTTTGATGTTTTGTCTTCTTTTTTGAAGCTGTCAACTTTTGTTAACTTTTTGAAGCTGTCAACTTTTGTTAACTTTTTTTGAAGCTATCAACTTTTGTTAACTTTTATTGAAGCTGTCAACTTTTGTTAACTTTTTTGGAAGCTGTCAACGTTTGTTAACTTTTTTGAAGCTGTCAACTTTTGTTAACTTTTTTTAAAGCTGTCAACATTATTTGTTAACTGTTTTTGAAGCTGTCAACTTTTGTTAACTTTTTTTTAAAGCTGTCAACTTTTGTTTACTTTTTTAAAGCTGTCAACTTTTGTTAACTTTTTTAAAGCTGTCAACTTTTGTTAACTTTTGTTAACTTCTTTTGAAGTTTTGTCTACTTTTTTGAAACTGTCAATTTTTGTTAATTTTTATTGAAGCTGTCAACTTTTGTTAACTTTTTTTGAAGCTGTCAACTTTTGTTAACTGGTTTTGAAGCTGTTAACTTTTGTTAACTTTTTTTGAAGCTGTCAACTTTTGTTAACTTTTTTGAAGCTGTCAACTTTTGTTAACTTTTTTTGAAGCCGTCAACTTTTGTTAACTTTTTTTGAAGCTGTCAACTTTTGTTAACTTTCATTAAAGCTGTCCACTTTTGTTAACTTTTTTTGAAGCTGTCAACTTTTGTTAACTTTTTTTGATGTTTTGTCTTCTTTTTTAAAACTGTCAACTTTTGTGGAAGCTGTCAAGTTTTGTTAACTTTTTTTAAAACTGTCAACTTTTGTTAACTTTTTTAAAGCTGTCAACTTTTGTTAACTTCTTTTTATGTTTTGTCTTCTTTTTTGAAACTGTCAACTTTTGTGGAAGCTGTCAAGTTTTGTTAACTTTTTTTTAAAACTGTCAACTTTTGTTAACTTTTTTAAAGCTGTCAACTTTTGTTAACTTCTTTTGAAATTTTGTTAACTTTTTTGAAGCTGTCAACTTTTATTAATTTTTTTTGAAGCTGTCAACTTTTGTTAACTTTTTGAAGCTGTCAACTTTTGTTAACTTTTTTTGAAGCTATCAACGTTTGTTAACTTTTATTGAAGCTTTCAACTTTTGTTAACTTTTTTGGAAGCTGTCAACATTTGTTAACTTTTTTGAAGCTGTCAACTTTTGTTAACTTTTTTTAAAGCTGTCAACATTTGTTAACTTTTTTTGAAGCTATCAACTTTTGTTAACTTTTATTGAAGCTGTCAACTTTTGTTAACTTTTTTGGAAGCTGTCAACATTTGTTAACTTTTTTGAAGCTGTCAACTTTTGTTAACTTTTTTTGAAGCTGTCAACTTTTGTTAACTGGTTTTGAAGCTGTCAACATTTGTTAACTTTTTTGAAGCTGTCAACTTTGTTAACTTTTTTAAAGCTGTCAACTTTTGCTAACTTTTTTTAAAGCTGTCAACTATTGTTAACTTTTTTAAAGCTCTCAACTTTTGTTAACTTTTTTAAAGCTGTCAACTTTTGTTAACTTTTGTTAACTTCTTTTAAAGTTTTGTTAACTTTTTTAAAGCTGTCAACTTTTGTTAACTTCTTTTGAAGTTTTGTTAACTTTTTTGAAGCTGTCAACTTTTGTTAACTTCTTTTGATGTTTTGTCTTCTTTTTTGAAACTGTCAACTTCTGTGGAAGCTGTCAAGTTTTGTTAACTTTTTTTAAAACTGTCAACTTTTGTTAACTTTTTTAAAGCTGTCAACTTTTGTTAACTTCTTTTGAAATTTTGTTAACTTTTTTGAAGCTGTCAACATTTGTTAACTGTTTGTAAAGCTGTCAACTTTTGTTAACTTTTTTTAAAGCTGTCAACTTTTGTTAACTGGTTTTGAAGCTGTTAACTTTTGTTAACTTTTTTTGAAGCTGTCAACTTTTGTTAACTTTTTTTGGAGCTGTCAACTTTTGTTAACTTTTATTGAAGCTGTCAACTTTTGTTAACTTTTTTGAAAGCTGTCAACATTTGTTAACTTTTTTGAAGCTGTCAACTTTTGTTAACTTTTTTTAAAGCTGTCAACATTTATTAACTGTTTTTGAAGCTGTCAACTTTTGTTAACTTTTTTTTAAAGCTGTCAACTTTTGTTTACTTTTTTAAAGCTGTCAACTTTTGTTAACTTTTTTAAAGCTGTCAACTTTTGTTAACTTCTTTTGAAGTTTTGTTAACTTTTTTGAAGCTGTCAACTTTTGTTAACTTCTTTTGAAGTTTTGTCTACTTTTTTGAAACTGTCAACTTTTGTTAACTTTTTTAAAGCTGTCAACTTTTGTTAACTTCTTTTGAAATTTTGTTAACTTTTTTGAAGCTGTCAACATTTGTTAACTGTTTGTGAAGCTGTCAACTTTTGTTAACTTTTTTTTAAAGCTGTCAACTTTTGTTAACTTTTTTTAAAGCTGTCAACTTTTGTTAACTGGTTTTGAAGCTGTTAACTTTTGTTAACTTTTTTTGAAGCTGTCAACTTTTGTTAACTTTTTTGAAGCTGTCAACTTTTGTTAACTTTTTTTGGAGCTGTCAACTTTTGTTAACTTTTATTGAAGCTGTCAACTTTTGTTAACTTTTTTGGAAGCTGTCAACATTTGTTACCTTTTTTAAAGCTGTCAACTTTTGTTAACTTTTTTTAAAGCTGTCAACATTTATTAACTGTTTTTGAAGCTGTCAACTTTTGTTAACTTTTTTTTAAAGCTGTCAACTTTTGTTTACTTTTTTAAAGCTGTCAACTTTTGTTAACTTTTTTAAAGCTGTCAACTTTTGTTAACTTCTTTTGAAGTTTTGTTAATTTTTTTGAAGCTGTCAACTTTTGTTAACTTCTTTTGAAGTTTTGTCTACTTTTTTGAAACTGTCAACTTTTGTTAACTTTTATTGAAGCTGTCAATTTTTGTTAACTTTTTTGAAGCTGTCAACTTTTCTTAACTTCTTTTAAAGTAATGTTAATTTTTTTGAAGCTATCAACTTTTGTTAAATTCTTTTGAAGTTTTGTTAATTTTTTTGAAGCTGTCAACTTTTGTTAATTTCTTTTGAAGTTTTGTTAACTATTTTAAAGCTGTAAACTTTTGTCAACTTTTTTGAAGCTGTCAACTTTTGCTAACTTTTTTTGAAGCTGTCAACTTTTGTTAACTTTTTTAAAGCTGTCAACTTTTGTTAACTTTTTTTAACTTCTTTTTAAGTTTTGTTAACTTTTTTAAAGCTGTCAAATTTTGTTAACTTTTTTAAAGCTGTCAACTTTTGTTAACTTTTATTGAGGCTGTCAACTTTTGTTAACTTTTTTTGAAGCTGTCAACTTTTGTTAACTGGTTTTGAAGCTGTTAACTTTTATTAACTTTTTTTGAAGCTGTCAACTTTTGTTAACTTTTTTGAAGCTGTCAACTTCTGTTAACTTTTTTTGAAGCTGTCAACTTTTGTTAACTTTTTTTGAAGCTGTCAACTTTTGTTAACTTTTATTAAAGCTGTCCACTTTTGTTAACTTTTTTTGAAGCTGTCAACTTTTGTTAACTTCTTTTGAAACTGTCAACTTTTTTTAACTTTTATTGAAGCTGTCAACTTTTGTTAACTTTTATTGAAGCTGTCAATTTTTGTTAACTATTTTGAAGCTGTCAACTTTTGTTAACTTCTTTTAAAGTTTTGTTAACTTTTTTGAAGCTATCGACTTTTGTTATCTTCTTTTGAAGTTTTGTTAATTTTTTTGAAGCTGTCAACATTTGTTAACTTTTTTGAAGCTGTCAACTTTTGTTAACTTTTTTTAAAGCTGTCAACTTTTGTTAACTGGTTTTGAAGCTGTTAACTTTTGTTAAATTTTTTTGAAGCTGTCAACTTTTGTTAACTTTTATTGAAGCTGTCAACTTTTGTTAACTTTTTTGGAAGCTGTCATCATTTGTTAACTTTTTTGAAGCTGACAACTTTTGTTAACTTTTTTTGAAGCTGTCAACTTTTGTTAACTTTTATTGAAGCTGTCAACTTTTGTTAACTTTTTTTGAAGCTGTCAACTTTTGTTAACTTTTTTGAAGCTGTCAACTTTTGTTAACTTTTTTTAAAGCTGTCAACTTTTGTTAACTTTTTTCGAAGCTGTCAACTTTTGTTAACTTTTATTAAAGCTGTCCACTTTTGTTAACTTTTTTTGAAGCTGTAAACTTTTGTTAACTTCTTTTGAAACTGTCAACTTTTGTTCACTTTTATTAAAGCTGTTAACTTTTGTTAACTTTTATTGAAGCAGTCAATTTTTGTTAACTATTTTGAAGCTGTCAACTTTTGTTAACTTCTTTTGAAGTTTTGTCTACTTTTTTGAAATTGTCAACTTTTGTTATCTTTTATTGAAGCTGTCAATTTTTGTTAACTTTTTTGAAGCTGTCAACTTTTCTTAACTTCTTTTAAAGTTATGTTAATTTTTTTGAAGCTATCAACTTTTGTTAAATTCTTTTGAAGTTTTGTTAATTTTTTTGAAGCTGTCAACTTTTGTTAATTTCTTTTGAAGTTTTGTTAACTATTTTAAAGCTGTAAACTTTTGTCAACTTTTTTGAAGCTGTCAACTTTTGCTAACTTTTTTTGAAGCTGTCAACTTTTGTTAACTTTTTTAAAGCTGTCAACTTTTGTTAAATTTTTTTTTAACTTCTTTTTAAGTTTTGTTAACTTTTTTAAAGCTGTCAAATTTTGTTAACTTTTTTAAAGCTGTCAACTTTTGTTAACTTTTATTGAGGCTGTCAACTTTTGTTAACTTTTTTTGAAGCTGTCAACTTTTGTTAACTGGTTTTGAAGCTGTTAACTTTTATTAACTTTTTTTGAAGCTGTCAACTTTTGTTAACTTTTTTGAAGCTGTCAACTTTTGTTAACTTTTTTTGAAGCTGTCAACTATTGATAACTTTTTTTGAAGCTGTCAACTTTTGTTAACTTTTTTTAAATCTGTCAACTTTTGTTAACTTTTTTCGAAGCTGTCAACTTTTGTTAACTTTTATTAAAGCTGTCCACTTTTGTTAACTTTTTTTGAAGCTGTAAACTTTTGTTAACTTCTTTTGAAACTGTCAACTTTTGTTCACTTTTATTAAAGCTGTTAACTTTTGTTAACTTTTATTGAAGCAGTCAATTTTTGTTAACTATTTTGAAGCTGTCAACTTTTGTTAACTTCTTTTGAAGTTTTGTCTACTTTTTTGAAACTGTCAACTTTTGTTAACTTTTATTGAAGCTGTCAATTTTTGTTAACTTTTTTGAAGCTGTCAACTTTTCTTAACTTCTTTTAAAGTTATGTTAATTTTTTTGAAGCTATCAACTTTTGTTAAATTCTTTTGAAGTTTTGTTAATTTTTTTGAAGCTGTCAACTTTTGTTAACTTCTTTTGAAATTTTGTTAACTTTTTTGAAGCTGTCAACTTTTGTTAATTTTTTTGAAGCTATCAACTTTTGTTAACTTTTTGAAGCTGTCAACTTTTGTTAACTTTTTTTGAAGCTATCAACTTTTGTTAACTTTTATTGAAGCTGTCAACTTTTGTTAACTGTTTTGGAAGCTGTCAACATTTGTTAACTTTTTTGAAGCTGTCAACTTTTGTTAACTTTTTTTAAAGCTGTCAACATTTGTTAACTGTTTTTGAAGCTGTCAACTTTTGTTAACTTTTTTTTAAAGCTGTCAACTTTTGTTTACTTGTTTAAAGCTGTCAACTTTTGTAAACTTTTTTAAAGCTGTCAACTTTTGTTAACTTCTTTTGAAATTTTGTTAACTTTTTTGAAGCTGTCAACTTTTGTTACTTTTTTTTAAGCTGTCAACTTTTGTTAACTTTTTGAAGCTGTCAACTTTTGTTAACTTTTTTTGAAGCTATCAACTTTTGTTAACTTTATTGAAGCTGTCAACTTTTGTTAACTTTTTTGGAAGCTGTCAACATTTGTTAACTTTTTTGAAGCTGTCAACTTTTGTTAACTTTTTTTTAAAGCTGTCAACTTTTGTTTATTTTTTTAAAGCTGTCAACTTTTGTTAACTTTTTTAAAGCTGTCAACTTGTGTTAACTTTTATTGAAGCGGTCAACTTTTGTTAACTTTTTTTGAAGCTGTCAACTTTTGTTAACTGGTTTTGAAGCTGTTAACTTTTGTTAACTTTTTTTGAAGCTGTCAACTTTTGTTAACTTTTTTGAAGCTGTCAACTTTTGTTAACTTTTTTTGAAGCTGTCAACTTTTGTTAACTTTTTTTGAAGCTGTCAACTTTTGTTAACTTTTATTAAAGCTGTCCACTTTTGTTAACTTTTTTTGAAGCTGTCAACTTTTGTTAACTGGTTTTGAAGCTGTTAACTTTTGTTAACTTTTATTGAAGCTGTCAACTTTTGTTAACTTTTTTGAAGCTGTCAACTTTTGTTAACATTTTTTGGAGCTGTCAACTTTTGTTAACTTTTATTGAAGCTGTCAACTTTTGTTAACTTTTTGCGAAGCTCTCAACATTTGTTAACTTTTTTAAAGCTGTCAACTTTTGTTAACTTTTTTTAATGCTGTCAACATTTATTAACTGTTTGTGACGCTGTCAACTTTTGTTAACTTTTTTTTAAAGCTGTCAACTATTGTTAACTTTTTTTAAAGCTGTCAACTTTTGTTAACTGGTTTTGAAGCTGTTAGCTTTTGTTAACTTTTTTTGAAGCTGTCAACTTTTGTTAACTTTTTTTGGAGCTGTCAACTTTTGTTAACTTTTTTGAAAGCTGTCAACATTTGTTAACTTTTTTGCAGCTGTCAACTTTTGTTAACTTTTTTTAAAGCTGTCAACATTTATTAACTGTTTTTGAAGCTGTCAACTTTTGTTAACTTTTTTTTAAAGCTGTCAACTTTTGTTTACTTTTTTAAAGCTGTCAACTTTTGTTACCTTTTTTAAAGCTGTCAACTTTTGTTAACTTCTTTTGAAGTTTTGTTAACTTTTTTGAAGCTGTCAACTTTTGTTAACTGGTTTTGAAGCTGTTAACTTTTGTTAACTTTTTTTGAAGCTGTCAACTTTTGTTAACTTTTTTGAAGCTGTCAACTTTTGTTAACTTTTTTTGAAGCTGTCAACTTTTGTTAACTTTTTTTAAAGCTGTCAACTTTTGTTAACTTTCATTAAAGCTGTCCACTTTTGTTAACTTTTTTTGAAGTTGTCAACTTTTGTTAACTTCTTTTGAAACTGTCAACTTTTGTTAACTTTTATTGAAGCTGTCAACTTTTGTTAACTTCTTTTAATGTTTTGTCTTCTTTTTTGAAACTGTCAACTTTTGTGGAAGCTGTCAAGTTTTGTTAACTTTTTTTAAAACTGTAAACTTTTGTTAACTTCTTTTTATGTTTTGTCTTCTTTTTTGAAGCTGTCAACTTTTGTTAACTTTTTTTGAAGCTATCAACTTTTTTTAACTTTTATTGAAGCTGTCAACTTTTGTTAACTTTTTTGGAAGCTGTCAACATTTGTTAACTTTTTTGAAGCTGTCAACTTTTGTTAACTTTTTTTTAAAGCTGTCAACTTTTGTTTACTTTTTTAAAGCTGTCAACTTTTGTAAACTTTTTTAAAGCTGTCAACTTTTGTTAACTTTTGTTAACTTCTTTTGAAGTTTTGTCTACTTTTTTGAAACTGTCAACTTTTGTTAATTTTTATTGAAGCTGTCAACTTTTGTTAACTTTTTTTGAAGCTGTCAACTTTTGTTAACTGGTTTTGAAGCTGTTAACTTTTGTTAACTTTTTTTGAAGCTGTCAACTTTTGTTAATTTTTTTGAAGCTGTCAACTTTTGTTAACTTTTTTTGAAGCTGTCAACTTTTATTAATTTTTTTGAAGCTGTCAACTTTTGTTAAATTTTTTTAAAGCTGACAACTTTTGTTAACTTTTTTTGAAGCGGTCAACTTTTGTTAACTTTTATTGAAGCTGTCAACTTTTGTTAACTTTTTTGGAAGCTGTCAACATTTGTTAACTTTTTTGAAGCTGTCAACTTTTGTTAACTTTTTTAAAGCTGTCAACTTTTGTTAACTTTTGTTAACTTCTTTTGATGTTTTGTCTTCTTTTTTGAAACTGTCAACTTTTGTTAACTTTTTTAAAGCTGTCAACTTTTGTTAACTTCTTTTAAAATTTTGTTAACTTTTTTAAAGCTGTCAACTTTTATTAATTTTTTTTGACGCTGTCAACTTTTGTTAACTTTTTGAAGCTGTCAACTTTTGTTAACTTTTTTGGAAGCTGTCAACATTTGTTAATTTTTTTGAAGCTGTCAACTTTTGTTAACTTTTTTTAAAGCTGTCAACATTTGTTAACTTTTTTTGAAGCTATCAACTTTTGTTAACTTTTTTTGAAGCTGTCAACTTTTGTTAACTTTTTTTAAATCTGTCAACTTTTGTTAACTTTTTTCGAAGCTGTCAACTTTTGTTAACTTTTATTAAAGCTGTCCACTTTTGTTAACTTTTTTTGAAGCTGTAAACTTTTGTTAACTTCTTTTGAAACTGTCAACTTTTGTTCACTTTTATTAAAGCTGTTAACTTTTGTTAACTTTTATTGAAGCAGTCAATTTTTGTTAACTATTTTGAAGCTGTCAACTTTTGTTAACTTCTTTTGAAGTTTTGTCTACTTTTTTGAAACTGTCAACTTTTATTAACTTTTATTGAAGCTGTCAATTTTTGTTAACTTTTTTGAAGCTGTCAACTTTTCTTAACTTCTTTTAAAGTTATGTTAATTTTTTTGAAGCTATCAACTTTTGTTAAATTCTGTTGAAGTTTTGTTAATTTTTTTGAAGCTGTCAACTTTTGTTAACTTCTTTTGAAATTTTGTTAACTTTTTTGAAGCTGTCAACTTTTGTTAATTTTTTTGAAGCTATCAACTTTTGTTAACTTTTTGAAGCTGTCAACTTTTGTTAACTTTTTTTGAAGCTATCAACTTTTGTTAACTTTTATTGAAGCTGTCAACTTTTGTTAACTGTTTTGGAAGCTGTCAACATTTGTTAACTTTTTTGAAGCTGTCAACTTTTGTTAACTTTTTTTAAAGCTGTCAACATTTGTTAACTGTTTTTGAAGCTGTCAACTTTTGTTAACTTTTTTTTAAAGCTGTCAACTTTTGTTTACTTTTTTAAAGCTGTCAACTTTTGTAAACTTTTTTAAAGCTGTCAACTTTTGTTAACTTTTGTTAACTTCTTTTGAAGTTTTGTCTACTTTTTTGAAACTGTCAACTTTTGTTAACTTTTATTGAAGCTGTCAACTTTTGTTAACTTCTTTTGATGTTTTGTCTTCTTTTTTGAAACTGTCAACTTTTGTGGAAGCTGTCAAGTTTTGTTAACTTTTTTTAAAACTGTCAACTTTTGTTAACTTTTTTAAAGCTGTCAACTTTTGTTAACTTCTTTTGAAATTTTGTTAACTTTTTTGAAGCTGTCAACTTTTGTTACTTTTTTTTAAGCTGTCAACTTTTGTTAACTTTTTGAAGCTGTCAACTTTTGTTAACTTTTTTTGAAGCTATCAACTTTTGTTAACTTTATTGAAGCTGTCAACTTTTGTTAACTTTTTTGGAAGCTGTCAACATTTGTTAACTTTTTTGAAGCTGTCAACTTTTGTTAACTTTTTTTTAAAGCTGTCAACTTTTGTTTATTTTTTTAAAGCTGTCAACTTTTGTTAACTTTTTTAAAGCTGTCAACTTGTGTTAACTTTTATTGAAGCGGTCAACTTTTGTTAACTTTTTTTGAAGCTGTCAACTTTTGTTAACTGGTTTTGAAGCTGTTAACTTTTGTTAACTTTTTTTGAAGCTGTCAACTTTTGTTAACTTTTTTGAAGCTGTCAACTTTTGTTAACTTTTTTTGAAGCTGTCAACTTTTGTTAACTTTTTTTGAAGCTGTCAACTTTTGTTAACTTTTATTAAAGCTGTCCACTTTTGTTAACTTTTTTTGAAGCTGTCAACTTTTGTTAACTGGTTTTGAAGCTGTTAACTTTTGTTAACTTTTATTGAAGCTGTCAACTTTTGTTAACTTTTTTGAAGCTGTCAACTTTTGTTAACATTTTTTGGAGCTGTCAACTTTTGTTAACTTTTATTGAAGCTGTCAACTTTTGTTAACTTTTTGCGAAGCTCTCAACATTTGTTAACTTTTTTAAAGCTGTCAACTTTTGTTAACTTTTTTTAATGCTGTCAACATTTATTAACTGTTTGTGAAGCTGTCAACTTTTGTTAACTTTTTTTTAAAGCTGTCAACTATTGTTAACTTTTTTTAAAGCTGTCAACTTTTGTTAACTGGTTTTGAAGCTGTTAGCTTTTGTTAACTTTTTTTGAAGCTGTCAACTTTTGTTAACTTTTTTTGGAGCTGTCAACTTTTGTTAACTTTTTTGAAAGCTGTCAACATTTGTTAACTTTTTTGCAGCTGTCAACTTTTGTTAACTTTTTTTAAAGCTGTCAACATTTATTAACTGTTTTTGAAGCTGTCAACTTTTGTTTACTTTTTTAAAGCTGTCAACTTTTGTTAACTTTTTTAAAGCTGTCAACTTTTGTTAACTTCTTTCGAAGTTTTGTTAACTTTTTTGAAGCTGTCAACTTTTGTTAACTGGTTTTGAAGCTGTTAACTTTTGTTAACTTTTTTTGAAGCTGTCAACTTTTGTTAACTTTTTTGAAGCTGTCAACTTTTGTTAACTTTTTTTGAAGCTGTCAACTTTTGTTAACTTTTTTTAAAGCTGTCAACTTTTGTTAACTTTCATTAAAGCTGTCCACTTTTGTTAACTTTTTTTGAAGTTGTCAACTTTTGTTAACTTCTTTTGAAACTGTCAACTTTTGTTAACTTTTATTGAAGCTGTCAACTTTTGTTAACTTCTTTTAATGTTTTGTCTTCTTTTTTGAAACTGTCAACTTTTGTGGAAGCTGTCAAGTTTTGTTAACTTTTTTTAAAACTGTAAACTTTTGTTAACTTCTTTTTATGTTTTGTCTTCTTTTTTGAAGCTGTCAACTTTTGTTAACTTTTTTTGAAGCTATCAACTTTTTTTAACTTTTATTAAAGCTGTCAACTTTTGTTAACTTTTTTGGAAGCTGTCAACATTTGTTAACTTTTTTGAAGCTGTCAACTTTTGTTAACTTTTTTTTAAAGCTGTCAACTTTTGTTTACTTTTTTAAAGCTGTCAACTTTTGTTAACTTTTTTAAAGCTGTCAACTTTTGTTAACTTTTGTTAACTTCTTTTGAAGTTTTGTCTACTTTTTTGAAACTGTCAACTTTTGTTAATTTTTATTGAAGCTGTCAACTTTTGTTAACTTTTTTTGAAGCTGTCAACTTTTGTTAACTGGTTTTGAAGCTGTTAACTTTTGTTAACTTTTTTTGAAGCTGTCAACTTTTGTTAATTTTTTTGAAGCTGTCAACTTTTGTTAACTTTTTTTGAAGCTGTCAACTTTTATTAATTTTTTTGAAGCTGTCAACTTTTGTTAACTTTTCTTAAAGCTGACAACTTTTGTTAACTTTTTTTGAAGCGGTCAACTTTTGTTAACTTTTATTGAAGCTGTCAACTTTTGTTAACTTTTTTGGAAGCTGTCAACATTTGTTAACTTTTTTGAAGCTGTCAACTTTTGTTAACTTTTTTAAAGCTGTCAACTTTTGTTAACTTTTGTTAACTTCTTTTGATGTTTTGTCTTCTTTTTTGAAACTGTCAACTTTTGTTAACTTTTTTAAAGCTGTCAACTTTTGTTAACTTCTTTTGAAATTTTGTTAACTTTTTTAAAGCTGTCAACTTTTATTAATTTTTTTTGAAGCTGTCAACTTTTGTTAACTTTTTGAAGCTGTCAACTTTTGTTAACTTTTTTGGAAGCTGTCAACATTTGTTAATTTTTTTGAAGCTGTCAACTTTTGTTAACTTTTTTTAAAGCTGTCAACATTTGTTAACTTTTTTTGAAGCTATCAACTTTTGTTAACTTCTATTGAAGCTGTCAACTTTTGTTATTTTTTTTGGAAGCTGTCAACATTTGTTAACTTTTTTGAAGCTGTCAACTTTTGTTAACTTTTTTTGAAGCTGTTAACTTTTGTTAACTGGTTTTGAACCTGTCAACATTTGTTAACTTTTTTGAAGCTGTCAACTTTTGTTAACTTTTTTAAAGCTGTCAACTTTTGCTAACTTTTTTTGAAGCTGTCAACTATTGTTAACTTTTTTAAAGCTCTCAACTTTTGTTAACTTTTTTAAAGCTGTCAACTTTTGTTAACTTTTGTTAACTTCTTTTAAAGTTTTGTTAACTTTTTTAAAGCTGTCAACTTTTGTTAATTTCTTTTGAAGTTTTTTTAACTTTTTTGAAGCTGTCAACTTTTGTTAACTTCTTTTGATGTTTTGTCTTCTTTTTTGAAACTGTCAACTTTTGTGGAAGCTGTCAAGTTTTGTTAAGTTTTTTTAAAACTGTCAACTTTTGTTAACTTTTTTAAAGCTGTCAACTTTTGTTAACTTCTTTTGAAATTTTGTTAACTTTTTTGAAGCTGTCAACTTTTGTTAATTTTTTTTGAAGCTGTCAACTTTTGTTAACTTTTTGGAGCTGTCAACTTTTGTTAACTTTTTTTTAAAGCTGTCAAATTTTGTTTACTTTTTTAAAGCTGTCAACTTTTGTTAACTTTTTTAAAGCTGTCAACTTTTGTTAACTTTTGTTAACTTCTTTTTAAGTTTTGTCTACTTTTTTGAAACTGTCAACATTTGTTAACTTTTATTGAAGCTGTCAACTTTTGTTAACTTTTTTTGAAGCTGTCAACTTTTGTTAACTGGTTTTGAAGCTGTTAACTTTTGTTAACTTTTTTTGAAGCTGTCAACTTTTGTTAATTTTTTTGAAGCTGTCAACTTTTGTTAACTTTTTTTGAAGCTGTCAACTTTTGTTAACTTTTTTTGAAGCTGTCAACTTTTGTTAACTTTTATTAAAGCTGTCCACTTTTGTTAACTTTTTTTGAAGCTATCAACTTTTGTTAACTTTTATTGAAGCTGTCAACTTTTGTTAACTTTTTTGGAAGCTGTCAACATTTGTTAACTTTTTTGAAGCTGTCAACTTTTGTTAACTTTTTTTAAAGCTGTCATCATTTGTTAACTGTTTTTGTAGCTGTCAACTTTTGTTAACTTTTTTTTAAAGCTGTCAACTTTTGTTTACTTTTTTAAAGCTGTCAACTTTTGTTAACTTTTTTAAAGCTGTCAACTTTTGTTAACTTTTGTTAACTTCTTTTGAAGTTTTGTCTACTTTTTTGAAACTGTCAACTTTTGTTAACTTTTATTGAAACTGTCAACTTTTGTTAACTTCTTTTGATGTTTTGTCTTCTTTTTTGAAACTGTCAACTTTTGTGGAAGCTCTCAAGTTTTGTTAACTTTTTTTAAAACTGTCAACTTTTGTTAACTTTTTTAAAGCTGTCAACTTTTGTTAACTTCTTTTGAAATTTTGTTAACTTTTTTGAAGCTGTCAACTTTTGTTACTTTTTTTTAAGCTGTCAACTTTTGTTAACTTTTTGAAGCTGTCAACTTTTGTTAACTTTTTTTGAAGCTATCAACTTTTGTTAACTTTATTGAAGCTGTCAACTTTTGTTAACTTTTTTGGAAGCTGTCAACATTTGTTAACTTTTTTGAAGCTGTCAACTTTTGTTAACTTTTTTTAAAGCTGCCAACATTTGTTAACTGTTTTTGAAGCTGTCAGCTTTTGTTAACTTTTTTTTAAAGCTGTCAACTTTTGTTTATTTTTTTAAAGCTGTCAACTTTTGTTAACTTTTTTAAAGCTGTCAACTTGTGTTAACTTTTATTGAAGCGGTCAACTTTTGTTAACTTTTTTTGAAGCTGTCAACTTTTGTTAACTTTTTTGAAGCTGTCAACTTTTGTTAACTTTTTTTGAAGCTGTCAACTTTTGTTAACTTTTTTGAAGCTGTCAACTTTTGTTAACTTTTTTTGAAGCTGTCAACTTTTGTTAACTTTTTTTGAAGCTGTCAACTTTTGTTAACTTTTATTAAAGCTGTCCACTTTTGTTAACTTTTTTTGAAGCTGTCAACTTTTGTTAACTTCTTTTGAAACTGCCAACTTTTGTTAACTTTTATTGAAGCTGTCAACATTTGTTAACTTTTATTGAAGCTGTCAACTTTTGTTAACTTTTTTTGAAGCTGTCAACTTTTGTTAACATTTTTTGGAGCTGTCAACTTTTGTTAACTTTTATTGAAGCTGTTAACTTTTGTTAACTTTTTGCGAAGCTCTCAACATTTGTTAACTTTTTTAAAGCTGTCAACTTTTGTTAACTTTTTTTAATGCTGTCAACATTTGTTAACTGTTTGTGAAGCTGTCAACTTTTGTTAACTTTTTTTTAAAGCTGTCAACTATTGTTAACTTTTTTTAAAGCTGTCAACTTTTGTTAACTGGTTTTGAAGCTGTTAACTTTTGTTAACTTTTTTTGAAGCTGTCAACTTTTGTTAACTTTTTATGGAGCTGTCAACTTTTGTTAACTTTTATTGAAGCTGTCAACTTTTGTTAACTTTTTTGAAAGCTGTCAACATTTGTTAACTTTTTTGAAGCTGTCAACTTTTGTTAACTTTTTTTAAAGCTGTCAACATTTATTAACTGTTTTTGAAGCTGTCAACTTTTGTTAACTTTTTTTTAAAGCTGTCAACTTTTGTTTACTTTTTTAAAGCTGTCAACTTTTGTTAACTTTTTTAAAGCTGTCAACTTTTGTTAACTTCTTTTGAAGTTTTGTTAACTTTTTTGAAGCTGTCAACTTTTGTTAACTTCTTTTGAAGTTTTGTCTACTTTTTTGAAACTGTCAACTTTTGTTAACTTTTATTGAAGCTGTCAATTTTTGTTAACTTTTTCAAAGCTGTCAACTTTTCTTAACTTCTTTTAAAGTTATGTTAATTTTTTTGAAGCTATCAACTTTTGTTAAATTCTTTTGAAGTTTTGTTAATTTTTTTGAAGCTGTCAACTTTTGTTAATTACTTTTGAAGTTTTGTTAACTATTTTAAAGCTGTAAACTTTTGTCAACTTTTTTGAAGCTGTCAACCTTTGCTAACTTTTTTTGAAGCTGTCAACTTTTGTTAACTTTTTTTAAGCTGTCAACTTTTGTTAACTTTTTTTAACTTCTTTTGAAGTTTTGTTAACTTTTATAAAGCTGTCAAATTTTGTTAACTTTTTTAAAGCTATCAACTTTTGTTAACTTTTGTTAACTTCTTTTGAAGTTTGGTTAACTTTTTTGAAGCTGTCAACTTTTGCTAACTTCTTTTGAAGTTTTGTCTACTTTTATTGAAGCTGTCAATTTTTGTTAACTTTTTTGAAGATGTCAACTTTTGTTAACTTCTTTTGAAGTTTTGTTAATTTTTTTAAAGCTATCAACTTTTGTTAAATTCTTTTGAAGTTTTGTTAATTTTTTTGAAGCTGTCAACTTTTGTTAACTTTTTTTGAAGTTTTGTTAACTATTTTAAAGCTGTCAACTTTTGTCAACTTTTTTGAAGCTGTCAACTTTTGCTAACTTTTTTGGAAACTGTCAACATTTGTTAACTTTTTTGAAGCTGTCAACTTTTGTTAACTTTTTTTAAAACTGTCAACATTTGTTAACTGTTTTTGAAGCTGTCAACTTTTGTTAACTTTTTTTTAAAGCTGTCAAATTTTGTTTACTTTTTTAAAGCTGTCAACTTTTGTTAACTTTTTTAAAGCTGTCAACTTTTGTTAACTTTTGTTAACTTCTTTTTAAGTTTTGTCTACTTTTTTGAAACTGTCAACTTTTGTTAACTTTTATTGAAGCTGTCAACTTTTGTTAACTTTTTTAGAAGCTGTCAACTTTTGTTAACTTTTATTAAAGCTGTCCACTTTTGTTAACTTTTTTTGAAGCAGTCAACTTTTGTTAACTTCTTTTGAAACTGTCAACTTTTGTTAACTTTTATTAAAGCTGTTAACTTTTGTTAACTTTTATTGAAGCTGTCAATTTTTGTTAACTATTTTGAAGCTGTCAACTTTTGTTAACTTCTTTTGATGTTCTGTCTTCTTTTTTGAAACGGTCAACTTTTGTGGAAGCTGTCAAGTTTTGTTAACTTTTTTTAAAACTGTCAAATTTTGTTAACTTTTTTAAAGCTGTCAACTTTTGGTAACTTCTTTTGAAATTTTGTTAACTTTTTTGAAGCTGTCAACTTTTGTTAATTTTTTTTAAAGCTGTCAACTTTTGTTAACTTTTTGAAGCTGTCAACTTTTGTTAACTTTTTTTGAAGCTATCAACTTTTGTTAACTTTTATTGAAGCTGTCAACTTTTGTTAACTTTTTTGGAAGCTGTCAACATTTGTTAACTTTTTTGAAGCTGTCAACTTTTGTTAATTTTTTTTGAAGCTGTCAACTTTTGTTAACTTTTTGAAGCTGTCAACTTTTGTTAATTTTTTTTGAAGCTGTCAACTTTGTTAACTTTTTTAAAGCTGTCAACTTTTGTTAACTTTTTTTAATGCTGTCAACATTTGTTAACTGTTTGTGAAGCTGTCAACTTTTGTTAACTTTTTTGGAAGCTGTCAACATTTGTTAACTTTTTTGAAGCTGTCAACTTTTGTTAACTTTTTTTAAAGCTGTCAACATTTGTTAACTGTTTTTGAAGCTGTCAACTTTTGTTAACTTTTTTTTAAAGCTGTCAAATTTTGTTTACTTTTTTAAAGCTGTCAACTTTTGTTAACTTTTTTAAAGCTGTCAACTTTTGTTAACTTTTGTTAACTTCTTTTTAAGTTTTGTCTACTTTTTTAAAACTGTCAACTTTTGTTAACTTTTATTGAAGCTGTCAACTTTTGTTAACTTTTTTTGAAGCTGTCAACTTTTGTTAACTTTTATTAAAGCTGTCCACTTTTGTTAACTTTTTTTGAAGCAGTCAACTTTTGTTAACTTCTTTTGAAACTGTCAACTTTTGTTAACTTTTATTAAAGCTGTTAACTTTTGTTAACTTTTATTGAAGCTGTCAATTTTTGTTAACTATTTTGAAGCTGTAAACTTTTGTTAACTTTTTTGATGTTCTGTCTTCTTTTTTGAAACGGTCAACTTTTGTGGAAGCTGTCAAGTTTTGTTAACTTTTTTAAAACTGTCAAGTTTTGTTAACTTCTTTAAAGCTGTCAACTTTTGTTAACTTCTTTTAAAATTTTGTTAACTTTTTTGAAGCTGTCAACTTTTGTTAATTTTTTTTGAAGCTGTCAACTTTTGTTAACTTTTTGGAGCTGTCAACTTTTGTTAACTTTTTTTTAAAGCAGTCAAATTTTGTTTACTTTTTTAAAGCTGTCAACTTTTGTTAACTTTTTTAAAGCTGTCAACTTTTGTTAACTTTTGTTAACTTCTTTTTAAGTTTTGTCTACTTTTTTGAAACTGTCAACTTTTGTTAACTTTTATTGAAGCTGTCAACTTTTGTTAACTTTTTTTGAAGCTGTCAACTTTTGTTAACTGGTTTTGAAGCTGTTAACTTTTGTTAACTTTTTTTGAAGCTGTTAACTTTTGTTAACTTTTTTGAAGCTGTCAACTTTTGTTAACTTTTTTTGAAGCTGTCAACTTTTGTTAACTTTTTTTGAAGCTGTCAACTTTTGTTAACTTTTATTAAAGCTGTCCACTTTTGTTAACTTTTTTTGAAGCTATCAACTTTTGTTAACTTTATTGAAGCTGTCAACTTTTGTTAACTTTTTTGGAAGCTGTCAACATTTGTTAACTTTTTTGAAGCTGTCAACTTTTGTTAACTTTTTTTAAAGCTGTCAACATTTGTTAACTGTTTTTGAAGCTGTCAACTTTTGTTAACTTTTTTTTAAAGCTGTCAACTTTTGTTTATTTTTTTAAAGCTGTCAACTTTTGTTAACTTTTTTAAAGCTGTCAACTTGTGTTAACTTTTATTGAAGCGGTCAACTTTTGTTAACTTTTATTGAAGCTGTCAACTTTTGTTAACTTTTTTGAAGCTGTCAACTTTTGTTAACTTTTTTGAAGCTGTCAACTTTTGTTAACTTTTTTTGAAGCTGTCAACTTTTGTTAACTTTTTTTGAAGCTGTCAACTTTTGTTAACTTTTATTAAAGCTGTCCACTTTTGTTAACTTTTTTTGAAGCTGTCAACTTTTGTTAACTTCTTCTGAAACTGTCAACTTTTGTTAACTTTTATTGAAGCTGTCAACTTTTGTTAACTTTTATTGAAGCTGTCAACTTTTGTTAACTTTTTTGAAGCTGTCAACTTTTGTTAACATTTTTTGGAGCTGTCAACTTTTGTTAACTTTTATTGAAGCTGTCAACTTTTGTTAACTTCTTGCGAAGCTCTCAGCATTTGTTAACTTTTTTAAAGCTGTCAACTTTTGTTAACTTTTTTTAATGCTGTCAACATTTGTTAACTGTTTGTGAAGCTGTCAACTTTTGTTAACTTTTTTTTAAAGCTGTCAACTATTGTTAACTTTTTTTAAAGCTGTCAACTTTTGTTAACTGGTTTTGAAGCTGTTAACTTTTGTTAACTTTTTTTGAAGCTGTCAACTTTTGTTAACTTTTTTTGGAGCTGTCAACTTGTGTTAACTTTTATTGAAGCTGTCAACTTTTGTTAACTTTTATGAAAGCTGTCAACATTTGTTAACTTTTTTGAAGCTGTCAACTTTTGTTAACTTTTTTTAAAGCTGTCAACATTTATTAACTGTTTTTGAAGCTGTCAACTTTTGTTAACTTTTTTTTAAACTGTAAACTTTTGTTTACTTTTTTAAAGCTGTCAACTTTTGTTAACTTTTTTAAAGCTCTCAACTTTTATTAACTTCTTTTAAAGTTATGTTAATTTTTTTGAAGCTATCAACTTTTGTTAAATTCTTTTGAAGTTTTGTTAATTTTTTTGAAGCTGTCAACTTTTGTTAATTTCGTTTGAAGTTTTGTTAACTATTTTAAAGCTGTAAACTTTTGTCAACTTTTTTGAAGCTGTCAACCTTTGCTAACTTTTTTTGAAGCTGTCAACTTTTGTTAACTTTTTTTAAGCTGTCAACTTTTGTTAACTTTTTTTAACTTCTTTTGAAGTTTTGTTAACTTTTATAAAGCTGTCAAATTTTGTTAACTTTTTTAAAGCTATCAACTTTTGTTAACTTTTGTTAACTTCTTTTGAAGTTTGGTTAACTTTTTTGAAGCTGTCAACTTTTGCTAACTTCTTTTGAAGTTTTGTCTACTTTTATTGAAGCTGTCAATTTTTGTTAACTTTTTTGAAGCTGTCAACTTTTGTTAACTTCTTTTGAAGTTTTGTTAATTTTTTTAAAGCTATCAACTTTTGTTAAATTCTTTTGAAGTTTTGTTAATTTTTTTGAAGCTGTCAACTTTTGTTAACTTTTTATGAAGTTTTGTTAACTATTTTAAAGCTGTCAACTTTTGTCAACTTTTTTGAAGCTGTCAACTTTTGCTAACTTTTTTGGAAACTGTCAACATTTGTTAAGTTTTTTGAAGCTGTCAACTTTTGTTAACTTTTTTTAAAGCTGTCAACATTTGTTAACTGTTTTTGAAGCTGTCAACTTTTGTTAACTTTTTTTTAAAGCTGTCAAATTTTGTTAACTGTTTTTAAAGCTGTCAACATTTGTTAACTGTTTTTGAAGCTGTCAACTTTTGTTAACTTTTTTTTAAAGCTGTCAAATTTTGTTTACTTTTTTAAAGCTGTCAACTTTTGTTAACTTTTTTTAATGCTGTCAACATTTATTAACTGTTTGTGAAGCTGTCAACTTTTGTTAACTTTTTTTTAAAGCTGTCAACTATTGTTAACTTTTTTTAAAGCTGTCAACTTTTGTTAACTGGTTTTGAAGCTGTTAGCTTTTGTTAACTTTTTTTGAAGCTGTCAACTTTTGTTAACTTTTTTTGGAGCTGTCAACTTTTGTTAACTTTTTTGAAAGCTGTCAACATTTGTTAACTTTTTTGCAGCTGTCAACTTTTGTTAACTTTTTTTAAAGCTGTCAACATTTATTAACTGTTTTTGAAGCTGTCAACTTTTGTTAACTTTTTTTTAAAGCTGTCAACTTTTGTTTACTTTTTTAAAGCTGTCAACTTTTGTTAACTTTTTTAAAGCTGTCAACTTTTGTTAACTTCTTTTGAAGTTTTGTTAACTTTTTTGAAGCTGTCAACTTTTGTTAACTGGTTTTGAAGCTGTTAACTTTTGTTAACTTTTTTTGAAGCTGTCAACTTTTGTTAACTTTTTTGAAGCTGTCAACTTTTGTTAACTTTTTTTGAAGCTGTCAACTTTTGTTAACTTTTTTTAAAGCTGTCAACTTTTGTTAACTTTCATTAAAGCTGTCCACTTTTGTTAACTTTTTTTGAAGTTGTCAACTTTTGTTAACTTCTTTTGAAACTGTCAACTTTTGTTAACTTTTATTGAAGCTGTCAACTTTTGTTAACTTCTTTTAATGTTTTGTCTTCTTTTTTGAAACTGTCAACTTTTGTGGAAGCTGTCAAGTTTTGTTAATTTTTTTTAAAACTGTAAACTTTTGTTAACTTCTTTTCATGTTTTGTCTTCTTTTTTGAAGCTGTCAACATTTGTTAACTTTTTTGAAGCTGTCAACTTTTGTTAACTTTTTTTTAAAGCTGTCAACTTTTGTTTACTTTTTTAAAGCTGTCAACTTTTGTTAACTTTTTTAAAGCTGTCAACTTTTGTTAACTTTTGTTAACTTCTTTTGAAGTTTTGTCTACTTTTTTGAAACTGTCAACTTTTGTTAATTTTTATTGAAGCTGTCAACTTTTGTTAACTTTTTTTGAAGCTGTCAACTTTTGTTAACTGGTTTTGAAGCTGTTAACTTTTGTTAACTTTTTTTGAAGCTGTCAACTTTTGTTAATTTTTTTGAAGCTGTCAACTTTTGTTAACTTTTTTTGAAGCTGTCAACTTTTATTAATTTTTTTGAAGCTGTCAACTTTTGTTAACTTTTTTTAAAGCTGACAACTTTTGTTAACTTTTTTTGAAGCGGTCAACTTTTGTTAACTTTTATTGAAGCTGTCAACTTTTGTTAACTTTTTTGGAAGCTGTCAACATTTGTTAACTTTTTTGAAGCTGTCAACTTTTGTTAACTTTTTTAAAGCTGTCAACTTTTGTTAACTTTTGTTAACTTCTTTTGATGTTTTGTCTTCTTTTTTGAAACTGTCAACTTTTGTTAACTTTTTTAAAGCTATCAACTTTTGTTAACTTCTTTTGAAATTTTGTTAACTTTTTTAAAGCTGTCAACTTTTATTAATTTTTTTTGAAGCTGTCAACTTTTGTTAACTTTTTGAAGCTGTCAACTTTTGTTAACTTTTTTGGAAGCTGTCAACATTTGTTAATTTTTTTGAAGCTGTCAACTTTTGTTAACTTTTTTTAAAGCTGTCAACATTTGTTAACTTTTTTTGAAGCTATCAACTTTTGTTAACTTTTTTTGAAGCTGTCAACTTTTGTTAACTTTTTTTAAATCTGTCAACTTTTGTTAACTTTTTTCGAAGCTGTCAACTTTTGTTAACTTTTATTAAAGCTGTCCACTTTTGTTAACTTTTTTTGAAGCTGTAAACTTTTTTTAACTTCTTTTGAAACTGTCAACTTTTGTTCACTTTTATTAAAGCTGTTAACTTTTGTTAACTTTTATTGAAGCAGTCAATTTTTGTTAACTATTTTGAAGCTGTCAACTTTTGTTAACTTCTTTTGAAGTTTTGTCTACTTTTTTGAAACTGTCAACTTTTGTTAACTTTTATTGAAGCTGTCAATTTTTGTTAACTTTTTTGAAGCTGTCAACTTTTCTTAACTTCTTTTAAAGTTATGTTAATTTTTTTGAAGCTATCAACTTTTGTTAAATTCTGTTGAAGTTTTGTTAATTTTTTTGAAGCTGTCAACTTTTGTTAACTTCTTTTGAAATTTTGTTAACTTTTTTGAAGCTGTCAACTATTGTTAATTTTTTTGAAGCTATCAACTTTTGTTAACTTTTTGAAGCTGTCAACTTTTGTTAACTTTTTTTGAAGCTATCAACTTTTGTTAACTTTTATTGAAGCTGTCAACTTTTGTTAACTGTTTTGGAAGCTGTCAACATTTGTTAACTTTTTTGAAGCTGTCAACTTTTGTTAACTTTTTTTAAAGCTGTCAACATTTGTTAACTGTTTTTGAAGCTGTCAACTTTTGTTAACTTTTTTTTAAAGCTGTCAACTTTTGTTTACTTTTTTAAAGCTGTCAACTTTTGTAAACTTTTTTAAAGCTGTCAACTTTTGTTAACTTTTGTTAACTTCTTTTGAAGTTTTGTCTACTTTTTTGAAACTGTCAACTTTTGTTAACTTTTATTGAAGCTGTCAACTTTTGTTAACTTCTTTTGATGTTTTGTCTTCTTTTTTGAAACTGTCAACTTTTGTGGAAGCTGTCAAGTTTTGTTAACTTTTTTTAAAACTGTCAACTTTTGTTAACTTTTTTAAAGCTGTCAACTTTTGTTAACTTCTTTTGAAATTTTGTTAACTTTTTTGAAGCTGTCAACTTTTGTTACTTTTTTTTAAGCTGTCAACTTTTGTTAACTTTTTGAAGCTGTCAACTTTTGTTAACTTTTTTTGAAGCTATCAACTTTTGTTAACTTTATTGAAGCTGTCAACTTTTGTTAACTTTTTTGGAAGCTGTCAACATTTGTTAACTTTTTTGAAGCTGTCAACTTTTGTTAACTTTTTTTTAAAGCTGTCAACTTTTGTTTATTTTTTTAAAGCTGTCAACTTTTGTTAACTTTTTTAAAGCTGTCAACTTGTGTTAACTTTTATTGAAGCGGTCAACTTTTGTTAACTTTTTTTGAAGCTGTCAACTTTTGTTAACTGGTTTTGAAGCTGTTAACTTTTGTTAACTTTTTTTGAAGCTGTCAACTTTTGTTAACTTTTTTGAAGCTGTCAACTTTTGTTAACTTTTTTTGAAGCTGTCAACTTTTGTTAACTTTTTTTGAAGCTGTCAACTTTTGTTAACTTTTATTAAAGCTGTCCACTTTTGTTAACTTTTTTTGAAGCTGTCAACTTTTGTTAACTGGTTTTGAAGCTGTTAACTTTTGTTAACTTTTATTGAAGCTGTCAACTTTTGTTAACTTTTTTGAAGCTGTCAACTTTTGTTAACATTTTTTGGAGCTGTCAACTTTTGTTAACTTTTATTGAAGCTGTCAACTTTTGTTAACTTTTTGCGAAGCTCTCAACATTTGTTAACTTTTTTAAAGCTGTCAACTTTTGTTAACTTTTTTTAATGCTGTCAACATTTATTAACTGTTTGTGAAGCTGTCAACTTTTGTTAACTTTTTTTTAAAGCTGTCAACTATTGTTAACTTTTTTTAAAGCTGTCAACTTTTGTTAACTGGTTTTGAAGCTGTTAGCTTTTGTTAACTTTTTTTGAAGCTGTCAACTTTTGTTAACTTTTTTTGGAGCTGTCAACTTTTGTTAACTTTTTTGAAAGCTGTCAACATTTGTTAACTTTTTTGCAGCTGTCAACTTTTGTTAACTTTTTTTAAAGCTGTCAACATTTATTAACTGTTTTTGAAGCTGTCAACTTTTGTTAACTTTTTTTTAAAGCTGTCAACTTTTGTTTACTTTTTTAAAGCTGTCAACTTTTGTTAACTTTTTTAAAGCTGTCAACTTTTGTTAACTTCTTTTGAAGTTTTGTTAACTTTTTTGAAGCTGTCAACTTTTGTTAACTGGTTTTGAAGCTGTTAACTTTTGTTAACTTTTTTTGAAGCTGTCAACTTTTGTTAACTTTTTTGAAGCTGTCAACTTTTGTTAACTTTTTTTGAAGCTGTCAACTTTTGTTAACTTTTTTTAAAGCTGTCAACTTTTGTTAACTTTCATTAAAGCTGTCCACTTTTGTTAACTTTTTTTGAAGTTGTCAACTTTTGTTAACTTCTTTTGAAACTGTCAACTTTTGTTAACTTTTATTGAAGCTGTCAACTTTTGTTAACTTCTTTTAATGTTTTGTCTTCTTTTTTGAAACTGTCAACTTTTGTGGAAGCTGTCAAGTTTTGTTAACTTTTTTTAAAACTGTAAACTTTTGTTAACTTCTTTTTATGTTTTGTCTTCTTTTTTGAAGCTGTCAACTTTTGTTAACTTTTATTGAAGCTATCAACTTTTTTTAACTTTTATTAAAGCTGTCAACTTTTGTTAACTTTTTTGGAAGCTGTCAACATTTGTTAACTTTTTTGAAGCTGTCAACTTTTGTTAACTTTTTTTTAAAGCTGTCAACTTTTGTTTACTTTTTTAAAGCTGTCAACTTTTGTTAACTTTTTTAAAGCTGTCAACTTTTGTTAACTTTTGTTAACTTCTTTTGAAGTTTTGTCTACTTTTTTGAAACTGTCAACTTTTGTTAATTTTTATTGAAGCTGTCAACTTTTGTTAACTTTTTTTGAAGCTGTCAACTTTTGTTAACTGGTTTTGAAGCTGTTAACTTTTGTTAACTTTTTTTGAAGCTGTCAACTTTTGTTAATTTTTTTGAAGCTGTCAACTTTTGTTAACTTTTTTTGAAGCTGTCAACTTTTATTAATTTTTTTGAAGCTGTCAACTTTTGTTAACTTTTTGAAGCTGTCAACTTTTGTTAACTTTTTTGGAAGCTGTCAACATTTGTTAATTTTTTTAAAGCTGTCAACTTTTGTTAACTTTTTTTAAAGCTGTCAACTTTTGTTTATTTTTTTAAAGCTGTCAACTTTTGTTAACTTTTTTAAAGCTGTCAACTTGTGTTAACTTTTATTGAAGCGGTCAACTTTTGTTAACTTTTTTTGAAGCTGTCAACTTTTGTTAACTTTTTTTGAAGCTGTCAACTTTTGTTAACTGGTTTTGAAGCTGTTAACTTTTGTTAACTTTTTTTGAAGCTGTCAACTTTTGTTAACTTTTTTGAAGCTGTCAACTTTTGTTAACTTTTTTTGAAGCTGTCAACTTTTGTTAACTTTTTTTGAAGCTGTCAACTTTTGTTAACTTTTATTAAAGCTGTCCACTTTTGTTAACTTTTTTTGAAGCTGTCAACTTTTGTTAACTGGTTTTGAAGCTGTTAACTTTTGTTAACTTTTATTGAAGCTGTCAACTTTTGTTAACTTTTTTGAAGCTGTCAACTTTTGTTAACATTTTTTGGAGCTGTCAACTTTTGTTAACTTTTATTGAAGCTGTCAACTTTTGTTAACTTTTTGCGAAGCTCTCAACATTTGTTAACTTTTTTAAAGCTGTCAACTTTTGTTAACTTTTTTTAATGCTGTCAACATTTATTAACTGTTTGTGAAGCTGTCAACTTTTGTTAACTTTTTTTTAAAGCTGTCAACTATTGTTAACTTTTTTTAAAGCTGTCAACTTTTGTTAACTGGTTTTGAAGCTGTTAACTTTTGTTAACTTTTTTTGAAGCTGTCAACTTTTGTTAATTTTTTTGAAGCTGTCAACTTTTGTTAACTTTTTTTGAAGCTGTCAACTTTTATTAATTTTTTTGAAGCTGTCAACTTTTGTTAACTTTTTTTAAAGCTGACAACTTTTGTTAACTTTTTTTGAAGCGGTCAACTTTTGTTAACTTTTATTGAAGCTGTCAACTTTTGTTAACTTTTTTGGAAGCTGTCAACATTTGTTAACTTTTTTAAAGCTGTCAACTTTTGTTAACTTTTTTAAAGCTGTCAACTTTTGTTAACTTTTGTTAACTTCTTTTGATGTTTTGTCTTCTTTTTTGAAACTGTCAACTTTTGTTAACTTTTTTAAAGCTGTCAACTTTTGTTAACTTCTTTTGAAATTTTGTTAACTTTTTTAAAGCTGTCAACTTTTATTAATTTTTTTTGAAGCTGTCAACTTTTGTTAACTTTTTGAAGCTGTCAACTTTTGTTAACTTTTTTGGAAGCTGTCAACATTTGTTAATTTTTTTGAAGCTGTCAACTTTTGTTAACTTTTTTTAAAGCTGTCAACATTTGTTAACTTTTTTTGAAGCTATCAACTTTTGTTAACTTTTTTTGAAGCTGTCAACTTTTGTTAACTTTTTTTAAATCTGTCAACTTTTGTTAACTTTTTTCGAAGCTGTCAACTTTTGTTAACTTTTATTAAAGCTGTCCACTTTTGTTAACTTTTTTTGAAGCTGTAAACTTTTTTTAACTTCTTTTGAAACTGTCAACTTTTGTTCACTTTTATTAAAGCTGTTAACTTTTGTTAACTTTTATTGAAGCAGTCAATTTTTGTTAACTATTTTGAAGCTGTCAACTTTTGTTAACTTCTTTTGAAGTTTTGTCTACTTTTTTGAAACTGTCAACTTTTGTTAACTTTTATTGAAGCTGTCAATTTTTGTTAACTTTTTTGAAGCTGTCAACTTTTCTTAACTTCTTTTAAAGTTATGTTAATTTTTTTGAAGCTATCAACTTTTGTTAAATTCTGTTGAAGTTTTGTTAATTTTTTTGAAGCTGTCAACTTTTGTTAACTTCTTTTGAAATTTTGTTAACTTTTTTGAAGCTGTCAACTATTGTTAATTTTTTTGAAGCTATCAACTTTTGTTAACTTTTTGAAGCTGTCAACTTTTGTTAACTTTTTTTGAAGCTATCAACTTTTGTTAACTTTTATTGAAGCTGTCAACTTTTGTTAACTGTTTTGGAAGCTGTCAACATTTGTTAACTTTTTTGAAGCTGTCAACTTTTGTTAACTTTTTTTAAAGCTGTCAACATTTGTTAACTGTTTTTGAAGCTGTCAACTTTTGTTAACTTTTTTTTAAAGCTGTCAACTTTTGTTTACTTTTTTAAAGCTGTCAACTTTTGTAAACTTTTTTAAAGCTGTCAACTTTTGTTAACTTTTGTTAACTTCTTTTGAAGTTTTGTCTACTTTTTTGAAACTGTCAACTTTTGTTAACTTTTATTGAAGCTGTCAACTTTTGTTAACTTCTTTTGATGTTTTGTCTTCTTTTTTGAAACTGTCAACTTTTGTGGAAGCTGTCAAGTTTTGTTAACTTTTTTTAAAACTGTCAACTTTTGTTAACTTTTTTAAAGCTGTCAACTTTTGTTAACTTCTTTTGAAATTTTGTTAACTTTTTTGAAGCTGTCAACTTTTGTTACTTTTTTTTAAGCTGTCAACTTTTGTTAACTTTTTGAAGCTGTCAACTTTTGTTAACTTTTTTTGAAGCTATCAACTTTTGTTAACTTTATTGAAGCTGTCAACTTTTGTTAACTTTTTTGGAAGCTGTCAACATTTGTTAACTTTTTTGAAGCTGTCAACTTTTGTTAACTTTTTTTTAAAGCTGTCAACTTTTGTTTATTTTTTTAAAGCTGTCAACTTTTGTTAACTTTTTTAAAGCTGTCAACTTGTGTTAACTTTTATTGAAGCGGTCAACTTTTGTTAACTTTTTTTGAAGCTGTCAACTTTTGTTAACTGGTTTTGAAGCTGTTAACTTTTGTTAACTTTTTTTGAAGCTGTCAACTTTTGTTAACTTTTTTGAAGCTGTCAACTTTTGTTAACTTTTTTTGAAAATGTCAACTTTTGTTAACTTTTTTTGAAGCTGTCAACTTTTGTTAACTTTTATTAAAGCTGTCCACTTTTGTTAACTTTTTTTGAAGCTGTCAACTTTTGTTAACTGGTTTTGAAGCTGTTAACTTTTGTTAACTTTTATTGAAGCTGTCAACTTTTGTTAACTTTTTTGAAGCTGTCAACTTTTGTTAACATTTTTTGGAGCTGTCAACTTTTGTTAACTTTTATTGAAGCTGTCAACTTTTGTTAACTTTTTGCGAAGCTCTCAACATTTGTTAACTTTTTTAAAGCTGTCAACTTTTGTTAACTTTTTTTAATGCTGTCAACATTTATTAACTGTTTGTGAAGCTGTCAACTTTTGTTAACTTTTTTTTAAAGCTGTCAACTATTGTTAACTTTTTTTAAAGCTGTCAACTTTTGTTAACTGGTTTTGAAGCTGTTAGCTTTTGTTAACTTTTTTTGAAGCTGTCAACTTTTGTTAACTTTTTTTGGAGCTGTCAACTTTTGTTAACTTTTTTGAAAGCTGTCAACATTTGTTAACTTTTTTGCAGCTGTCAACTTTTGTTAACTTTTTTTAAAGCTGTCAACATTTATTAACTGTTTTTGAAGCTGTCAACTTTTGTTAACTTTTTTTTAAAGCTGTCAACTTTTGTTTACTTTTTTAAAGCTGTCAACTTTTGTTAACTTTTTTAAAGCTGTCAACTTTTGTTAACTTCTTTTGAAGTTTTGTTAACTTTTTTGAAGCTGTCAACTTTTGTTAACTGGTTTTGAAGCTGTTAACTTTTGTTAACTTTTTTTGAAGCTGTCAACTTTTGTTAACTTTTTTGAAGCTGTCAACTTTTGTTAACTTTTTTTGAAGCTGTCAACTTTTGTTAACTTTTTTTAAAGCTGTCAACTTTTGTTAACTTTCATTAAAGCTGTCCACTTTTGTTAACTTTTTTTGAAGTTGTCAACTTTTGTTAACTTCTTTTGAAACTGTCAACTTTTGTTAACTTTTATTGAAGCTGTCAACTTTTGTTAACTTCTTTTAATGTTTTGTCTTCTTTTTTGAAACTGTCAACTTTTGTGGAAGCTGTCAAGTTTTGTTAACTTTTTTTAAAACTGTAAACTTTTGTTAACTTCTTTTTATGTTTTGTCTTCTTTTTTGAAGCTGTCAACTTTTGTTAACTTTTATTGAAGCTATCAACTTTTTTTAACTTTTATTAAAGCTGTCAACTTTTGTTAACTTTTTTGGAAGCTGTCAACATTTGTTAACTTTTTTGAAGCTGTCAACTTTTGTTAACTTTTTTTTAAAGCTGTCAACTTTTGTTAACTTTTGTTAACTTCTTTTGAAGTTTTGTCTACTTTTTTGAAACTGTCAACTTTTGTTAATTTTTATTGAAGCTGTCAACTTTTGTTAACTTTTTTTGAAGCTGTCAACTTTTGTTAACTGGTTTTGAAGCTGTTAACTTTTGTTAACTTTTTTTGAAGCTGTCAACTTTTGTTAATTTTTTTGAAGCTGTCAACTTTTGTTAACTTTTTTTGAAGCTGTCAACTTTTATTAATTTTTTTGAAGCTGTCAACTTTTGTTAACTTTTTGAAGCTGTCAACTTTTGTTAACTTTTTTGGAAGCTGTCAACATTTGTTAATTTTTTTAAAGCTGTCAACTTTTGTTAACTTTTTTTAAAGCTGTCAACTTTTGTTTATTTTTTTAAAGCTGTCAACTTTTGTTAACTTTTTTAAAGCTGTCAACTTGTGTTAACTTTTATTGAAGCGGTCAACTTTTGTTAACTTTTTTTGAAGCTGTCAACTTTTGTTAACTTTTTTTGAAGCTGTCAACTTTTGTTAACTGGTTTTGAAGCTGTTAACTTTTGTTAACTTTTTTTGAAGCTGTCAACTTTTGTTAACTTTTTTGAAGCTGTCAACTTTTGTTAACTTTTTTTGAAGCTGTCAACTTTTGTTAACTTTTTTTGAAGCTGTCAACTTTTGTTAACTTTTATTAAAGCTGTCCACTTTTGTTAACTTTTTTTGAAGCTGTCAACTTTTGTTAACTGGTTTTGAAGCTGTTAACTTTTGTTAACTTTTATTGAAGCTGTCAACTTTTGTTAACTTTTTTGAAGCTGTCAACTTTTGTTAACATTTTTTGGAGCTGTCAACTTTTGTTAACTTTTATTGAAGCTGTCAACTTTTGTTAACTTTTTGCGAAGCTCTCAACATTTGTTAACTTTTTTAAAGCTGTCAACTTTTGTTAACTTTTTTTAATGCTGTCAACATTTATTAACTGTTTGTGAAGCTGTCAACTTTTGTTAACTTTTTTTGAAGCTGTCAACTTTTGTTAACTTTTTTTAAAGCTGTCAACTTTTGTTAACTTTCATTAAAGCTGTCCACTTTTGTTAACTTTTTTTGAAGTTGTCAACTTTTGTTAACTTCTTTTGAAACTGTCAACTTTTGTTAACTTTTATTGAAGCTGTCAACTTTTGTTAACTTCTTTTAATGTTTTGTCTTCTTTTTTGAAACTGTCAACTTTTGTGGAAGCTGTCAAGTTTTGTTAACTTTTTTTAAAACTGTAAACTTTTGTTAACTTCTTTTTATGTTTTGTCTTCTTTTTTGAAGCTGTCAACTTTTGTTAACTTTTATTGAAGCTATCAACTTTTTTTAACTTTTATTAAAGCTGTCAACTTTTGTTAACTTTTTTGGAAGCTGTCAACATTTGTTAACTTTTTTGAAGCTGTCAACTTTTGTTAACTTTTTTTTAAAGCTGTCAACTTTTGTTAACTTTTGTTAACTTCTTTTGAAGTTTTGTCTACTTTTTTGAAACTGTCAACTTTTGTTAATTTTTATTGAAGCTGTCAACTTTTGTTAACTTTTTTTGAAGCTGTCAACTTTTGTTAACTGGTTTTGAAGCTGTTAACTTTTGTTAACTTTTTTTGAAGCTGTCAACTTTTGTTAATTTTTTTGAAGCTGTCAACTTTTGTTAACTTTTTTTGAAGCTGTCAACTTTTATTAATTTTTTTGAAGCTGTCAACTTTTGTTAACTTTTTGAAGCTGTCAACTTTTGTTAACTTTTTTGGAAGCTGTCAACATTTGTTAATTTTTTTAAAGCTGTCAACTTTTGTTAACTTTTTTTAAAGCTGTCAACTTTTGTTTATTTTTTTAAAGCTGTCAACTTTTGTTAACTTTTTTAAAGCTGTCAACTTGTGTTAACTTTTATTGAAGCGGTCAACTTTTGTTAACTTTTTTTGAAGCTGTCAACTTTTGTTAACTTTTTTTGAAGCTGTCAACTTTTGTTAACTGGTTTTGAAGCTGTTAACTTTTGTTAACTTTTTTTGAAGCTGTCAACTTTTGTTAACTTTTTTGAAGCTGTCAACTTTTGTTAACTTTTTTTGAAGCTGTCAACTTTTGTTAACTTTTTTTGAAGCTGTCAACTTTTGTTAACTTTTATTAAAGCTGTCCACTTTTGTTAACTTTTTTTGAAGCTGTCAACTTTTGTTAACTGGTTTTGAAGCTGTTAACTTTTGTTAACTTTTATTGAAGCTGTCAACTTTTGTTAACTTTTTTGAAGCTGTCAACTTTTGTTAACATTTTTTGGAGCTGTCAACTTTTGTTAACTTTTATTGAAGCTGTCAACTTTTGTTAACTTTTTGCGAAGCTCTCAACATTTGTTAACTTTTTTAAAGCTGTCAACTTTTGTTAACTTTTTTTAATGCTGTCAACATTTATTAACTGTTTGTGAAGCTGTCAACTTTTGTTAACTTTTTTTTAAAGCTGTCAACTATTGTTAACTTTTTTTAAAGCTGTCAACTTTTGTTAACTGGTTTTGAAGCTGTTAGCTTTTGTTAACTTTTTTTGAAGCTGTCAACTTTTGTTAACTTTTTTTGGAGCTGTCAACTTTTGTTAACTTTTTTGAAAGCTGTCAACATTTGTTAACTTTTTTGCAGCTGTCAACTTTTGTTAACTTTTTTTAAAGCTGTCAACATTTATTAACTGTTTTTAAAGCTGTCAACTTTTGTTAACTTTTTTTTAAAGCTGTCAACTTTTGTTTACTTTTTTAAAGCTGTCAACTTTTGTTAACTTTTTTAAAGCTGTCAACTTTTGTTAACTTCTTTTGAAGTTTTGTTAACTTTTTTGAAGCTGTCAACTTTTGTTAACTGGTTTTGAAGCTGTTAACTTTTGTTAACTTTTTTTGAAGCTGTCAACTTTTGTTAACTTTTTTGAAGCTGTCAACTTTTGTTAACTTTTTTTGAAGCTGTCAACTTTTGTTAACTTTTTTTAAAGCTGTCAACTTTTGTTAACTTTCATTAAAGCTGTCCACTTTTGTTAACTTTTTTTGAAGTTGTCAACTTTTGTTAACTTCTTTTGAAACTGTCAACTTTTGTTAACTTTTATTGAAGCTGTCAACTTTTGTTAACTTCTTTTAATGTTTTGTCTTCTTTTTTGAAACTGTCAACTTTTGTGGAAGCTGTCAAGTTTTGTTAACTTTTTTTAAAACTGTAAACTTTTGTTAACTTCTTTTTATGTTTTGTCTTCTTTTTTGAAGCTGTCAACTTTTGTTAACTTTTATTGAAGCTATCAACTTTTTTTAACTTTTATTGAAGCTGTCAACTTTTGTTAACTTTTTTGGAAGCTGTCAACATTTGTTAACTTTTTTGAAGCTGTCAACTTTTGTTAACTTTTTTTTAAAGCTGTCAACTTTTGTTTACTTTTTTAAAGCTGTCAACTTTTGTTAACTTTTTTAAAGCTGTCAACTTTTGTTAACTTTTGTTAACTTCTTTTGAAGTTTTGTCTACTTTTTTGAAACTGTCAACTTTTGTTAATTTTTATTGAAGCTGTCAACTTTTGTTAACTTTTTTTGAAGCTGTCAACTTTTGTTAACTGGTTTTGAAGCTGTTAACTTTTGTTAACTTTTTTTGAAGCTGTCAACTTTTGTTAATTTTTTTGAAGCTGTCAACTTTTGTTAACTTTTTTTGAAGCTGTCAACTTTTATTAATTTTTTTGAAGCTGTCAACTTTTGTTAACTTTTTGAAGCTGTCAACTTTTGTTAACTTTTTTGGAAGCTGTCAACATTTGTTAATTTTTTTAAAGCTGTCAACTTTTGTTAACTTTTTTTAAAGCTGTCAACATTTGTTAACTTTTTTTGAAGCTATCAACTTTTGTTAACTTCTATTGAAGCTGTCAACTTTTGTTAACTTTTTTGGAAGCTGTCAACATTTGTTAACTTTTTTGAAGCTGTCAACTTTTGTTAACTTTTTTTGAAGCTGTTAACTTTTGTTAACTGGTTTTGAACCTGTCAACATTTGTTAACTTTTTTGAAGCTGTCAACTTTTGTTAACTTTTTTAAAGCTGTCAACTTTTGCTAACTTTTTTTGAAGCTGTCAACTATTGTTAACTTTTTTAAAGCTCTCAACTTTTGTTAACTTTTTTAAAGCTGTCAACTTTTGTTAACTTTTGTTAACTTCTTTTAAAGTTTTGTTAACTTTTTTAAAGCTGTCAACTTTTGTTAATTTCTTTTAAAGTTTTTTTAACTTTTTTGAAGCTGTCAACTTTTGTTAACTTCTTTTGATGTTTTGTCTTCTTTTTTGAAACTGTCAACTTTTGTGGAAGCTGTCAAGTTTTGTTAAGTTTTTTTAAAACTGTCAACTTTTGTTAACTTTTTTAAAGCTGTCAACTTTTGTTAACTTCTTTTGAAATTTTGTTAACTTTTTTGAAGCTGTCAACTTTTGTTAATTTTTTTTGAAGCTGTCAACTTTTGTTAACTTTTTGGAGCTGTCAACTTTTGTTAACTTTTTTTTAAAGCTGTCAAATTTTGTTTACTTTTTTAAAGCTGTCAACTTTTGTTAACTTTTTTAAAGCTGTCAACTTTTGTTAACTTTTGTTAACTTCTTTTTAAGTTTTGTCTACTTTTTTGAAACTGTCAACATTTGTTAACTTTTATTGAAGCTGTCAACTTTTGTTAACTTTTTTTGAAGCTGTCAACTTTTGTTAACTGGTTTTGAAGCTGTTAACTTTTGTTAACTTTTTTTGAAGCTGTCAACTTTTGTTAATTTTTTTGAAGCTGTCAACTTTTGTTAACTTTTTTTGAAGCTGTCAACTTTTGTTAACTTTTTTTGAAGCTGTCAACTTTTGTTAACTTTTATTAAAGCTGTCCACTTTTGTTAACTTTTTTTGAAGCTATCAACTTTTGTTAACTTTTATTGAAGCTGTCAACTTTTGTTAACTTTTTTGGAAGCTGTCAACATTTGTTAACTTTTTTGAAGCTGTCAACTTTTGTTAACTTTTTTTAAAGCTGTCATCATTTGTTAACTGTTTTTGTAGCTGTCAACTTTTGTTAACTTTTTTTTAAAGCTGTCAACTTTTGTTTACTTTTTTAAAGCTGTCAACTTTTGTTAACTTTTTTAAAGCTGTCAACTTTTGTTAACTTTTGTTAACTTCTTTTGAAGTTTTGTCTACTTTTTTGAAACTGTCAACTTTTGTTAACTTTTATTGAAACTGTCAACTTTTGTTAACTTCTTTTGATGTTTTGTCTTCTTTTTTGAAACTGTCAACTTTTGTGGAAGCTCTCAAGTTTTGTTAACTTTTTTTAAAACTGTCAACTTTTGTTAACTTTTTTAAAGCTGTCAACTTTTGTTAACTTCTTTTGAAATTTTGTTAACTTTTTTGAAGCTGTCAACTTTTGTTACTTTTTTTTAAGCTGTCAACTTTTGTTAACTTTTTGAAGCTGTCAACTTTTGTTAACTTTTTTTGAAGCTATCAACTTTTGTTAACTTTATTGAAGCTGTCAACTTTTTTTAACTTTTTTGGAAGCTGTCAACATTTGTTAACTTTTTTGAAACTGTCAACTTTTGTTCACTTTTATTAAAGCTGTTAACTTTTGTTAACTTTTATTAAAGCAGTCAATTTTTGTTAACTATTTTGAAGCTGTCAACTTTTGTTAACTTCTTTTGAAGTTTTGTCTACTTTTTTGAAACTGTCAACTTTTGTTAACTTTTATTGAAGCTGTCAATTTTTGTTAACTTTTTTGAAGCTGTCAACTTTTCTTAACTTCTTTTAAAGTTATGTTAATTTTTTTGAAGCTATCAACTTTTGTTAAATTCTTTTGAAGTTTTGTTAATTTTTTTGAAGCTGTCAACTTTTGTTAATTTCTTTTGAAGTTTTGTTAACTATTTTAAAGCTGTAAACTTTTGTCAACTTTTTTGAAGCTGTCAACTTTTGCTAACTTTTTTTGAAGCTGTCAACTTTTGTTAACTTTTTTAAAGCTGTCAACTTTTGTTAACTTTTTTTAACTTCTTTTTAAGTTTTGTTAACTTTTTTAAAGCTGTCAAATTTTGTTAACTTTTTTAAAGCTGTCAACTTTTGTTAACTTTTATTAAAGCTGTCCACTTTTGTTAACTTTTTTTAAAGCTGTCAACTTTTGTTAACTTCTTTTGAAACTGTCAACTTTTGTTAACTTTTATTGAAGCTGTCAACTTTTGTTAACTTCTTTTGATGTTTTGTCTTCTTTTTTGAAACTGTCAACTTTTGTGGAAGCTGTCAAGTTTGGTTAACTTTTTTTAAAACTGTCAACTTTTGTTAACTTCTTTTGATGTTTTGTCTTCTTTTTTGAAGCTGTCAACTTTTGTTAACTTTTTGAAGCTGTCAACTTTTGTTAACTTTTTTTGAAGCTATCAACTTTTGTTAACTTTTATTGAAGCTCTCAACTTTTGTTAACTTTTTTGGAAGCTGTCAACGTTTGTTAACTTTTTTGAAGCTGTCAACTTTTGTTAACTTTTTTTAAAGCTGTCAACATTATTTGTTAACTGTTTTTGAAGCTGTCAACTTTTGTTAACTTTTTTTAAAGCTGTCAACTTTTGTTTACTTTTTTAAAGCTGTCAACTTTTGTTAACTTTTTTAAAGCTGTCAACTTTTGTTAACTTTTGTTAACTTCTTTTGAAGTTTTGTCTACTTTTTTGAAACTGTCAACTTTTGTTAATTTTTATTGAAGCTGTCAACTTTTGTTAACTTTTTTTGAAGCTGTCAACTTTTGTTAACTGGTTTTGAAGCTGTTAACTTTTGTTAACTTTTTTTGAAGCTGTCAACTTTTGTTAACTTTTTTGAAGCTGTCAACTTTTGTTAACTTTTTTTGAAGCCGTCAACTTTTGTTAACTTTTTTTGAAGCTGTCAACTTTTGTTAACTTTTATTAAAGCTGTCCACTTTTGTTAACTTTTTTTGAAGCTGTCAACTTTTGTTAACTTTTTTTTATGTTTTGTCTTCTTTTTTGAAACTGTCAACTTTTGTGGAAGCTGTCAAGTTTTGTTAACTTTTTTTTAAAACTGTCAACTTTTGTTAACTTTTTTAAAGCTGTCAACTTTTGTTAACTTCTTTTGAAATTTTGTTAACTTTTTTGAAGCTGTCAACTTTTATTAATTTTTTTTGAAGCTGTCAACGTTTGTTAACTTTTTGAAGCTGTCAACTTTTGTTAACTTTTTTTGAAGCTATCAACGTTTGTTAACTTTTATTGAAGCTTTCAACTTTTGTTAACTTTTTTGGAAGCTGTCAACATTTGTTAACTTTTTTGAAGCTGTCAACTTTTGTTAACTTTTTTTAAAGCTGTCAACATTTGTTAACTTTTTTTGAAGCTATCAACTTTTGTTAACTTTTATTGAAGCTGTCAACTTTTGTTAACTTTTTTGGAAGCTGTCAACATTTGTTAACTTTTTTGAAGCTGTCAACTTTTGTTAACTTTTTTTGAAGCTGTCAACTTTTGTTAACTGGTTTTGAAGCTGTCAACATTTGTTAACTTTTTTGAAGCTGTCAACTTTGTTAACTTTTTAAAGCTGTCAACTTTTGCTAACTTTTTTTAAAGCTGTCAACTATTGTTAACTTTTTTAAAGCTCTCAACTTTTGTTAACTTTCTTAAAGCTGTCAACTTTTGTTAACTTTTGTTAACTTCTTTTAAAGTTTTGTTAACTTTTTTAAAGCTGTCAACTTTTGTTAACTTCTTTTGAAGTTTTGTTAACTTTTTTGAAGCTGTCAACTTTTGTTAATTTCTTTTGATGTTTTGTCTTCTTTTTTGAAACTGTCAACTTTTGTGGAAGCTGTCAAGTTTTGTTAACTTTTTTTAAAACTGTCAACTTTTGTTAACTTTTTTAAAGCTGTCAACTTTTGTTAACTTCTTTTAAAATTTTGTTAACTTTTTTGAAGCTGTCAACATTTGTTAACTGTTTGTAAAGCTGTCAACTTTTGTTAACTTTTTTTAAAGCTGTCAACTTTTGTTAACTGGTTTTGAAGCTGTTAACTTTTGTTAACTTTTTTTGAAGCTGCCAACTTTTGTTAACTTTTTTTGGAGCTGTCAACTTTTGTTAACTTTTATTAAAGCTGTCAACTTTTGTTAACTTTTTTGAAAGCTGTCAACATTTGTTAACTTTTCTAAAGCTGTCAACTTTTGTTAACTGTTTTTAAAGCTGTCAACATTTATTAACTGTTTTTGAAGCTGTCAACTTTTGTTAACTTTTTTTTAAAGCTGTCAATTTTTGTTTACTTTTTTAAAGCTGTCAACTTGTGTTAACTCTTTTAAAGCTGTCAACTTTTGTTAACTTCTTTTGAAGTTTTGTTAACTTTTTTGAAGCTGTCAACTTTTGTTAACTTCTTTTGAAGTTTTGTCTACTTTTTTGAAACTGTCAACTTTTGTTAACTTTTTTAAAGCTGTCAACTTTTGTTAACTTCTTTTGAAATTTTGTTAACTTTTTTGAAGCTGTCAACATTTGTTAACTGTTTGTGAAGCTGTCAACTTTTGTTAACTTTTTTTAAAGCTGTCAACTTTTGTTAACTTTTTTTAAAGCTGTCAACTTTTGTTAACTGGTTTTGAAGCTGTTAACTTTTGTTAACTTTTTTTGAAGCTGTCAACTTTTGTTAACTTTTTTGAAGCTGTCAACTTTTGTTAACTTTTTTTGGAGCTGTCAACTTTTGTTAACTTTTATTGAAGCTGTCAACTTTTGTTAACTTTTTTGAGAGCTGTCAACATTTGTTACCTTTTTTAAAGCTGTCAACTTTTGTTAACTTTTTTTAAAGCTGTCAACATTTATTAACTGTTTTTGAAGCTGTCAACTTTTGTTAACTTTTTTTTAAAGCTGTCAACTTTTGTTTACTTTTTTAAAGCTGTCAACTTTTGTTAACTTTTTTAAAGCTGTCAACTTTTGTTAACTTCTTTTGAAGTTTTGTTAATTTTTTTGAAGCTGTCAACTTTTGTTAACTTCTTTTGAAGTTTTGTCTACTTTTTTGAAACTGTCAACTTTTGTTAACTTTTATTGAAGCTGTCAATTTTTGTTAACTTTTTTGAAGCTGTAAACTTTTCTTAACTTCTTTTAAAGTAATGTTAATTTTTTTGAAGCTATCAACTTTTGTTAAATTCTTTTGAAGTTTTGTTAATTTTTTTGAAGCTGTCAACTTTTGTTAATTTCTTTTGAAGTTTTGTTAACTATTTTAAAGCTGTAAACTTTTGTCAACTTTTTTGAAGCTGTCAACTTTTGCTAACTTTTTTTGAAGCTGTCAACTTTTGTTAACTTTTTTAAAGCTGTCAACTTTTGTTAACTTTTTTTAACTTCTTTTTAAGTTTTGTTAACTTTTTTAAAGCTGTCAAATTTTGTTAACTTTTTTAAAGCTGTCAACTTTTGTTAACTTTTATTGAGGCTGTCAACTTTTGTTAACTTTTTTGAAGCTGTCAACTTTTGTTAACTTTTATTAAAGCTGTCCACTTTTGTTAACTTTTTTTGAAGCTGTCAACTTTTGTTAACTTCTTTTGAAACTGTCAACTTTTTTAACTTTTATTGAAGCTGTCAACTTTTGTTAACTTTTATTGAAGCTGTCAATTTTTGTTAACTATTTTGAAGCTGTCAACTTTTGTTAACTTCTTTTAAAGTTTTGTTAACTTTTTTGAAGCTATCAACTTTTGTTATCTTCTTTTGAAGTTTTGTTAATTTTTTTGAAGCTGTCAACATTTGTTAACTTTTTTGAAGCTGTCAACTTTTGTTAACTTTTTTTAAAGCTGTCAACATTTGTTAACGGTTTTTGAAGCTGTCAACTTTTGTTAACTTTTTTGAAGCTGTCAACTTTTGTTAACTTTTTTTAAAGCTGTCAACTTTTGTTAACTTTTTTCGAAGCTGTCAACTTTTGTTAACTTTTATTAAAGCTGTCCACTTTTGTTAACTTTTTTTGAAGCTGTAAACTTTTGTTAACTTCTTTTGAAACTGTCAACTTTTGTTCACTTTTATTAAAGCTGTTAACTTTTGTTAACTTTTATTGAAGCAGTCAATTTTTGTTAACTATTTTGAAGCTGTCAACTTTTGTTAACTTCTTTTGAAGTTTTGTCTACTTTTTTGAAACTGTCAACTTTTGTTAACTTTTATTGAAGCTGTCAATTTTTGTTAACTTTTTTGAAGCTGTCAACTTTTCTTAACTTCTTTTAAAGTTATGTTAATTTTTTTGAAGCTATCAACTTTTGTTAAATTCTTTTGAAGTTTTGTTAATTTTTTTGAAGCTGTCAACTTTTGTTAATTTCTTTTGAAGTTTTGTTAACTATTTTAAAGCTGTAAACTTTTGTCAACTTTTTTGAAGCTGTCAACTTTTGCTAACTTTTTTTGAAGCTGTCAACTTTTGTTAACTTTTTTAAAGCTGTCAACTTTTGTTAACTTTTTTTAACTTCTTTTTAAGTTTTGTTAACTTTTTTAAAGCTGTCAAATTTTGTTAACTTTTTTAAAGCTGTCAACTTTTGTTAACTTTTATTGAGGCTGTCAACTTTTGTTAAATTTTTTTGAAGCTGTCAACTTTTGTTAACTTTTATTGAAGCTGTCAACTTTTGTTAACTTTTTTTGAAGCTGTCAACTTTTGTTAACTTTTTTGAAGCTGTCAACTTTTGTTAACTTTTTTTAAAGCTGTCAACTTTTGTTAACTTTTTTCGAAGCTGTCAACTTTTGTTAACTTTTATTAAAGCTGTCCACTTTTGTTAACTTTTTTTGAAGCTGTAAACTTTTGTTAACTTCTTTTGAAACTGTCAACTTTTGTTCACTTTTATTAAAGCTGTTAACTTTTGTTAACTTTTATTAAAGCAGTCAATTTTTGTTAACTATTTTGAAGCTGTCAACTTTTGTTAACTTCTTTTGAAGTTTTGTCTACTTTTTTGAAACTGTCAACTTTTGTTAACTTTTATTGAAGCTGTCAATTTTTGTTAACTTTTTTGAAGCTGTCAACTTTTCTTAACTTCTTTTAAAGTTATGTTAATTTTTTTGAAGCTATCAACTTTTGTTAAATTCTTTTGAAGTTTTGTTAATTTTTTTGAAGCTGTCAACTTTTGTTAATTTCTTTTGAAGTTTTGTTAACTATTTTAAAGCTGTAAACTTTTGTCAACTTTTTTGAAGCTGTCAACTTTTGCTAACTTTTTTTGAAGCTGTCAACTTTTGTTAACTATTTTAAAGCTGTCAACTTTTGTTAACTGGTTTTGAAGCTGTTAACTTTTATTAACTTTTTTTAAAGCTGTCAACTTTTGTTAACTTTTTTGAAGCTGTCAACTTTTGTTAACTTTTTTTGAAGCTGTCAACTATTGATAACTTTTTTTGAAGCTGTCAACTTTTGTTAACTTTTATTAAAGCTGTCCACTTTTGTTAACTTTTTTTGAAGCTGTCAACTTTTGTTAACTTCTTTTGAAACTGTCAACTTTTTTTAACTTTTATTGAAGCTGTCAACTTTTGTTAACTTTTATTGAAGCTGTCAATTTTTGTTAACTATTTTGAAGCTGTCAACTTTTGTTAACTTCTTTTAAAGTTTTGTTAATTTTTTTGAAGCTGTCAACATTTGTTAACTTTTTTGAAGCTGTCAACTTTTGTTAACTTTTTTTAAAGCTGTCAACATTTGTTAACTGTTTGTGAAGCTGTCAACTTTTGTTAACTTTTTTTTAAAGCTGTTAACTTTTGTTAACTTTTTTTAAAGCTGTCAACTTTTGTTAACTGGTTTTGAAGCTGTTAACTTTTGTTAAATTTTTTTGAAGCTGTCAAATTTTGTTAACTTTTATTGAAGCTGTCAACTTTTGTTAACTTTTTTGGAAGCTGTCAACATTTGTTAACTTTTTTGAAGCTGACAACTTTTGTTAACTTTTTTTGAAGCTGTCAACTTTTGTTAACTTTTATTGAAGCTGTCAACTTTTGTTAACTTTTTTTGAAGCTGTCAACTTTTGTTAACTTTTTTGAAGCTGTCAACTTTTGTTAACTTTCTTTAAAGCTGTCAACTTTTGTTAACTTTTTTCGAAGCTGTCAACTTTTGTTAACTTTTATTAAAGCTGTCCACTTTTGTTAACTTTTTTTGAAGCTGTAAACTTTTGTTAACTTCTTTTGAAACTGTCAACTTTTGTTCACTTTTATTAAAGCTGTTAACTTTTGTTAACTTTTATTGAAGCAGTCAATTTTTGTTAACTATTTTGAAGCTGTCAACTTTTGTTAACTTCTTTTGATGTTTTGTCTTCTTTTTTGAAACGGTCAACTGTTGTGGAAGCTGTCAAGTTTTGTTAACTTTTTTTAAAACTGTCAACTTTTGTTAACTTTTTTAAAGCTGTCAACTTTTGTTAACTTCTTTTGAAATTTTGTTAACTTTTTTGAAGCTGTCAACTTTTGTTAATTTTTTTGAAGCTATCAACTTTTGTTAACTTTTTGAAGCTGTCAACTTTTGTTAACTTTTTTTGAAGCTATCAACTTTTGTTAACTTTTATTGAAGCTGTCAACTTTTGTTAACTTTTTTGGAAGCTGTCAACATTTGTTAACTTTTTTGAAGCTGTCAACTTTTGTTAACTTTTTTTAAAGCTGTCAACATTTGTTAACTGTTTTTGAAGCTGTCAACTTTTGTTAACTTTTTTTTAAAGCTGTCAACTTTTGTTTACTTTTTTAAAGCTGTCAACTTTTGTAAACTTTTTTAAAGCTGTCAACTTTTGTTAACTTTTGTTAACTTCTTTTAAAGTTTTGTCTACTTTTTTGAAACTGTCAACTTTTGTTAACTTTTATTGAAGCTGTCAACTTTTGTTAACTTCTTTTGATGTTTTGTCTTCTTTTTTGAAACTGTCAACTTTTGTGGAAGCTGTCAAGTTTTGTTAACTTTTTTTAAAACTGTCAACTTTTGTTAACTTTTTTAAAGCTGTCAACTTTTGTTAACTTCTTTTGAAATTTTGTTAACTTTTTTGAAGCTGTCAACTTTTGTTACTTTTTTTTAAGCTGTCAACTTTTGTTAACTTTTTGAAGCTGTCAACTTTTGTTAACTTTTTTTGAAGCTATCAACTTTTGTTAACTTTATTGAAGCTGTCAACTTTTGTTAACTTTTTTGGAAGCTGTCAACATTTGTTAACTTTTTTGAAGCTGTCAACTTTTGTTAACTTTTTTTTAAAGCTGTCAACTTTTGTTTATTTTTTTAAAGCTGTCAACTTTTGTTAACTTTTTTAAAGCTGTCAACTTGTGTTAACTTTTATTAAAGCGGTCAACTTTTGTTAACTTTTTTTGAAGCTGTCAACTTTTGTTAACTGGTTTTGAAGCTGTTAATTTTTGTTAACTTTTTTTGAAGCTGTCAACTTTTGTTAACTTTTTTGAAGCTGTCAACTTTTGTTAACTTTTTTTGAAGCTGTCAACTTTTGTTAACTTTTTTTGAAGCTGTCAACTTTTGTTAACTTTTATTAAAGCTGTCCACTTTTGTTAACTTTTTTTGAAGCTGTCAACTTTTGTTCACTGGTTTTGAAGCTGTTAACTTTTGTTAACTTTTATTAAAGCTGTCAACTTTTGTTAACTTTTTTGAAGCTGTCAACTTTTGTTAACATTTTTTGGAGCTGTCAACTTTTGTTAACTTTTATTGAAGCTGTCAACTTTTGTTAACTTTTTGCGAAGCTCTCAACATTTGTTAACTTTTTTAAAGCTGTCAACTTTTGTTAACTTTTTTTAATGCTGTCAACATTTGTTAACTTTTTGAAGCTGTCAACTTTTGTTAATTTTTTTAAAGCTGTCAACATTTGTTAACTGTTTTTGAAGCTGTCAACTTTTGTTAACTTTTTTTTAAAGCTGTCAACTTTTGTTTACTTTTTTAAAGCTGTCAACTTTTGTTAACTTTTTTAAAGCTGTCAACTTTTGTTAACTTTTGTTAACTTCTTTTGAAGTTTTGTCTACTTTTTTGAAACTGTCAACTTTTGTTAACTTTTATTGAAGCTGTCAACTTTTGTTAACTTTTTTTGAAGTTGTCAAATTTTGTTAACTGGTTTTGAAGCTGTCAACTTTTGTTAACTTTTTCTGAAGCTGTCAACTTTTGTTAACTTTTTTGAAGCTGTCAACTTTTGTTAACTTTTTTTGAAGCTGTCAACTTTTGTTAACTTTTTTTAAAGCTGTCAACTTTTGTTAACTTTTATTAAAGCTGTCCACTTTTGTTAACTTTTTTTAAAGCTGTCAACTTTTGTTAACTTCTTTTGAAATTGTCAAGTTTTGTTAACTTTTATTGAAGCTGTCAACTTTTGTTAACTTCTTTTGATGTTTTGTCTTCTTTTTTGAAACTGTCAACTTTTGTGGAAGCTGTCAAGTTTGGTTAACTTTTTTTAAAACTGTCAACTTTTGTTAACTTCTTTTGATGTTTTGTCTTCTTTTTTGAAGCTGTCAACTTTTGTTAACTTTTTGAAGCTGTCAACTTTTGTTAACTTTTTTTGAAGCTATCAACTTTTGTTAACTTTTATTGAAGCTGTCAACTTTTGTTAACTTTTTTGGAAGCTGTCAACGTTTGTTAACTTTTTTGAAGCTGTCAACTTTTGTTAACTTTTTTTAAAGCTGTCAACATTATTTGTTAACTGTTTTTGAAGCTGTCAACTTTTGTTAACTTTTTTTTAAAGCTGTCAACTTTTGTTTACTTTTTTAAAGCTGTCAACTTTTGTTAACTTTTTTAAAGCTGTCAACTTTTGTTAACTTTTGTTAACTTCTTTTGAAGTTTTGTCTACTTTTTTGAAACTGTCAATTTTTGTTAATTTTTATTGAAGCTGTCAACTTTTGTTAACTTTTTTTGAAGCTGTCAACTTTTGTTAACTGGTTTTGAAGCTGTTAACTTTTGTTAACTTTTTTTGAAGCTGTCAACTTTTGTTAACTATTTTAAAGCTGTAAACTTTTGTCAACTTTTTTGAAGCTGTCAACCTTTGCTAACTTTTTTTGAAGCTGTCAACTTTTGTTAACTTTTTTTAAGCTGTCAACTTTTGTTAACTTTTTTAAACTTCTTTTGAAGTTTTGTTAACTTTTATAAAGCTGTCAAATTTTGTTAACTTTTTTAAAGCTATCAACTTTTGTTAACTTTTGTTAACTTCTTTTGAAGTTTGGTTAACTTCTTTTGAAGTTTGGTTAACTTTTTTGAAGCTGTCAACTTTTGCTAACTTCTTTTGAAGTTTTGTCTACTTTTATTGAAGCTGTCAATTTTTGTTAACTTTTTTGAAGATGTCAACTTTTGTTAACTTCTTTTGAAGTTTTGTTAATTTTTTTAAAGCTATCAACTTTTGTTAAATTCTTTTGAAGTTTTGTTAATTTTTTTGAAGCTGTCAACTTTTGTTAACTTTTTTTGAAGTTTTGTTAACTATTTTAAAGCTGTCAACTTTTGTCAACTTTTTTGAAGCTGTCAACTTTTGCTAACTTTTTTGGAAACTGTCAACATTTGTTAACTTTTTTGAAGCTGTCAACTTTTGTTAACTTTTTTTAAAACTGTCAACATTTGTTAACTGTTTTTGAAGCTGTCAACTTTTGTTAACTTTTTTTTAAAGCTGTCAAATTTTGTTTACTTTTTTAAAGCTGTCAACTTTTGTTAACTTTTTTAAAGCTGTCAACTTTTGTTAACTTTTGTTAACTTCTTTTTAAGTTTTGTCTACTTTTTTGAAACTGTCAACTTTTGTTAACTTTTATTGAAGCTGTCAACTTTTGTTAACTTTTTTAGAAGCTGTCAACTTTTGTTAACTTTTATTAAAGCTGTCCACTTTTGTTAACTTTTTTTGAAGCAGTCAACTTTTGTTAACTTCTTTTGAAACTGTCAACTTTTGTTAACTTTTATTAAAGCTGTTAACTTTTGTTAACTTTTATTAAAGCTGTCAATTTTTGTTAACTATTTTGAAGCTGTCAACTTTTGTTAACTTCTTTTGATGTTCTGTCTTCTTTTTTGAAACGGTCAACTTTTGTGGAAGCTGTCAAGTTTTGTTAACTTTTTTTAAAACTGTCAAATTTTGTTAACTTTTTTAAAGCTGTCAACTTTTGGTAACTTCTTTTGAAATTTTGTTAACTTTTTTGAAGCTGTCAACTTTTGTTAATTTTTTTTAAAGCTGTCAACTTTTGTTAACTTTTTGAAGCTGTCAACTTTTGTTAACTTTTTTTAAAGCTATCAACTTTTGTTAACTTTTATTGAAGCTGTCAACTTTTGTTAACTTTTTTGGAAGCTGTCAACATTTGTTAACTTTTTTGAAGCTGTCAACTTTTGTTAATTTTTTTTGAAGCTGTCAACTTTTGTTAACTTTTTGAAGCTGTCAACTTTTGTTAATTTTTTTTGAAGCTGTCAACTTTGTTAACTTTTTGAAGCTGTCAACTTTTGTTAACTTTTTTTGAAGCTATCAACTTTTGTTAACTTTTATTGAAGCAGTCAACTTTTATTAACTTTTTTGGAAGCTGTCAACATTTGTTAACTTTTTTGAAGCTGTCAACTTTTGTTAACTTTTTTTAAAGCTGTCAACATTTGTTAACTGTTTTTGAAGCTGTCAACTTTTGTTAACTTTTTTTTAAAGCTGTCAAATTTTGTTTACTTTTTTAAAGCTGTCAACTTTTGTTAACTTTTTTAAAGCTGTCAACTTTTGTTAACTTTTGTTAACTTCTTTTTAAGTTTTGTCTACTTTTTTAAAACTGTCAACTATTGTTAACTTTTATTGAAGCTGTCAACTTTTGTTAACTTTTTTTGAAGCTGTCAACTTTTGTTAACTTTTATTAAAGCTGTCCACTTTTGTTAACTTTTTTTGAAGCAGTCAACTTTTGTTAACTTCTTTTGAAACTGTCAACTTTTGTTAACTTTTATTAAAGCTGTTAACTTTTGTTAACTTTTATTGAAGCTGTCAATTTTTGTTAACTATTTTGAAGCTGTCAACTTTTGTTAACTTTTTTGATGTTCTGTCTTCTTTTTTGAAACGGTCAACTTTTGTGGAAGCTGTCAAGTTTTGTTAACTTTTTTAAAACTGTCAAGTTTTGTTAACTTCTTTAAAGCTGTCAACTTTTGTTAACTTCTTTTAAAATTTTGTTAACTTTTTTGAAGCTGTCAACTTTTGTTAATTTTTTTTGAAGCTGTCAACTTTTGTTAACTTTTTGGAGCTGTCAACTTTTGTTAACTTTTTTTTAAAGCAGTCAAATTTTGTTTACTTTTTTAAAGCTGTCAACTTTTGTTAACTTTTTTAAAGCTGTCAACTTTTGTTAACTTTTGTTAACTTCTTTTTAAGTTTTGTCTACTTTTTTGAAACTGTCAACTTTTGTTAACTTTTATTGAAGCTGTCAACTTTTGTTAACTTTTTTTGAAGCTGTCAACTTTTGTTAACTGGTTTTGAAGCTGTTAACTTTTGTTAACTTTTTTTGAAGCTGTCAACTTTTGTTAACTTTTTTGAAGCTGTCAACTTTTGTTAACTTTTTTTGAAGCTGTCAACTTTTGTTAACTTTTTTTGAAGCTGTCAACTTTTGTTAACTTTTATTAAAGCTGTCCACTTTTGTTAACTTTTTTTGAAGCTATCAACTTTTGTTAACTTTATTGAAGCTGTCAACTTTTGTTAACTTTTTTGGAAGCTGTCAACATTTGTTAACTTTTTTGAAGCTGTCAACTTTTGTTAACTTTTTTTAAAGCTGTCAACATTTGTTAACTGTTTTTGAAGCTGTCAACTTTTGTTAACTTTTTTTTAAAGCTGTCAACTTTTGTTTATTTTTTTAAAGCTGTCAACTTTTGTTAACTTTTTTAAAGCTGTCAACTTGTGTTATCTTTTATTGAAGCGGTCAACTTTTGTTAACTTTTATTGAAGCTGTCAACTTTTGTTAACTTTTTTGAAGCTGTCAACTTTTGTTAACTTTTTTTGAAGCTGTCAACTTTTGTTAACTTTTTTGAAGCTGTCAACTTTTGTTAACTTTTTTTGAAGCTGTCAACTTTTGTTAACTTTTTTTGAAGCTTTCAACTTTTGTTAACTTTTATTAAAGCTGTCCACTTTTGTTAACTTTTTTTGAAGCTGTCAACTTTTGTTAACTTCTTCTGAAACTGTCAACTTTTGTTAACTTTTATTGAAGCTGTCAACTTTTGTTAACTTTTATTGAAGCTGTCAACTTTTGTTAACTTTTTTGAAGCTGTCAACTTTTGTTAACATTTTTTGGAGCTGTCAACTTTTGTTAACTTTTATTGAAGCTGTCAACTTTTGTTAACTTCTTGCGAAGCTCTCAACATTTGTTAACTTTTTTAAAGCTGTCAACTTTTGTTAACTTTTTTTCATGCTGTCAACATTTGTTAACTGTTTGTGAAGCTGTCAACTTTTGTTAACTTTTTTTTAAAGCTGTCAACTATTGTTAACTTTTTTTAAAGCTGTCAACTTTTGTTAACTGGTTTTGAAGCTGTTAACTTTTGTTAACTTTTTTTGAAGCTGTCAACTTTTGTTAACTTTTTTTGGAGCTGTCAACTTGTGTTAACTTTTATTGAAGCTGTCAACTTTTGTTAACTTTTATGAAAGCTGTCAACATTTGTTAACTTTTTTGAAGCTGTCAACTTTTGTTAACTTTTTTTAAAGCTGTCAACATTTATTAACTGTTTTTGAAGCTGTCAACTTTTGTTAACTTTTTTTTAAACTGTAAACTTTTGTTTACTTTTTTAAAGCTGTCAACTTTTGTTAACTTTTTTAAAGCTCTCAACTTTTATTAACTTCTTTTAAAGTTATGTTAATTTTTTTGAAGCTATCAACTTTTGTTAAATTCTTTTGAAGTTTTGTTAATTTTTTTGAAGCTGTCAACTTTTGTTAATTTCGTTTGAAGTTTTGTTAACTATTTTAAAGCTGTCAACTTTTGTTAACTTTTTTTAAGCTGTCAACTTTTGTTAACTTTTTTTAACTTCTTTTGAAGTTTTGTTAACTTTTATAAAGCTGTCAAATTTTGTTAACTTTTTTAAAGCTATCAACTTTTGTTAACTTTTGTTAACTTCTTTTGAAGTTTGGTTAACTTTTTTGAAGCTGTCAACTTTTGCTAACTTCTTTTGAAGTTTTGTCTACTTTTATTGTAGCTGTCAATTTTTGTTAACTTTTTTGAAGCTGTCAACTTTTGTTAACTTCTTTTGAAGTGTTGTTAATTTTTTTAAAGCTATCAACTTTTGTTAAATTCTTTTGAAGTTTTGTTAATTTTTTTGAAGCTGTCAACTTTTGTTAACTTTTTATGAAGTTTTGTTAACTATTTTAAAGCTGTCAACTTTTGTCAACTTTTTTGAAGCTGTCAACTTTTGCTAACTTTTTTGGAAACTGTCAACATTTGTTAAGTTTTTTGAAGCTGTCAACTTTTGTTAACTTTTTTTAAAGCTGTCAACATTTGTTAACTGTTTTTGAAGCTGTCAACTTTTGTTAACTTTTTTTTAAAGCTGTCAAATTTTGTTAACTGTTTTTAAAGCTGTCAACATTTGTTAACTGTTTTTGAAGCTGTCAACTTTTGTTAACTTTTTTTTAAAGCTGTCAAATTTTGTTTACTTTTTTAAAGCTGTCAACTTTTGTTAACTTTTTTTAATGCTGTCAACATTTATTAACTGTTTGTGAAGCTGTCAACTTTTGTTAACTTTTTTTTAAAGCTGTCAACTATTGTTAACTTTTTTTAAAGCTGTCAACTTTTGTTAACTGGTTTTGAAGCTGTTAGCTTTTGTTAACTTTTTTTGAAGCTGTCAACTTTTGTTAACTTTTTTTGGAGCTGTCAACTTTTGTTAACTTTTTTGAAAGCTGTCAACATTTGTTAACTTTTTTGCAGCTGTCAACTTTTGTTAACTTTTTTTAAAGCTGTCAACATTTATTAACTGTTTTTGAAGCTGTCAACTTTTGTTAACTTTTTTTTAAAGCTGTCAACTTTTGTTTACTTTTTTAAAGCTGTCAACTTTTGTTAACTTTTTTAAAGCTGTCAACTTTTGTTAACTTCTTTTGAAGTTTTGTTAACTTTTTTGAAGCTGTCAACTTTTGTTAACTGGTTTTGAAGCTGTTAACTTTTGTTAACTTTTTTTGAAGCTGTCAACTTTTGTTAACTTTTTTGAAGCTGTCAACTTTTGTTAACTTTTTTTGAAGCTGTCAACTTTTGTTAACTTTTTTTAAAGCTGTCAACTTTTGTTAACTTTCATTAAAGCTGTCCACTTTTGTTAACTTTTTTTGAAGTTGTCAACTTTTGTTAACTTCTTTTGAAACTGTCAACTTTTGTTAACTTTTATTGAAGCTGTCAACTTTTGTTAACTTCTTTTAATGTTTTGTCTTCTTTTTTGAAACTGTCAACTTTTGTGGAAGCTGTCAAGTTTTGTTAATTTTTTTTAAAACTGTAAACTTTTGTTAACTTCTTTTTATGTTTTGTCTTCTTTTTTGAAGCTGTCAACATTTGTTAACTTTTTTGAAGCTGTCAACTTTTGTTAACTTTTTTTTAAAGCTGTCAACTTTTGTTTACTTTTTAAAGCTGTCAACTTTTGTTAACTTTTTTAAAGCTGTCAACTTTTGTTAACTTTTGTTAACTTCTTTTGAAGTTTTGTCTACTTTTTTGAAACTGTCAACTTTTGTTAATTTTTATTGAAGCTGTCAACTTTTGTTAACTTTTTTTGAAGCTGTCAACTTTTGTTAACTGGTTTTGAAGCTGTTAACTTTTGTTAACTTTTTTTGAAGCTGTCAACTTTTGTTAATTTTTTTGAAGCTGTCAACTTTTGTTAACTTTTTTTGAAGCTGTCAACTTTTATTAATTTTTTTGAAGCTGTCAACTTTTGTTAACTTTTTTTAAAGCTGACAACTTTTGTTAACTTTTTTTGAAGCGGTCAACTTTTGTTAACTTTTATTGAAGCTGTCAACTTTTGTTAACTTTTTTGGAAGCTGTCAACATTTGTTAACTTTTTTGAAGCTGTCAACTTTTGTTAACTTTTTTAAAGCTGTCAACTTTTGTTAACTTTTGTTAACTTCTTTTGATGTTTTGTCTTCTTTTTTGAAACTGTCAACTTTTGTTAACTTTTTTAAAGCTGTCAACTTTTGTTAACTTCTTTTGAAATTTTGTTAACTTTTTTAAAGCTGTCAACTTTTATTAATTTTTTTTGAAGCTGTCAACTTTTGTTAACTTTTTGAAGCTGTCAACTTTTGTTAACTTTTTTGGAAGCTGTCAACATTTGTTAATTTTTTTGAAGCTGTCAACTTTTGTTAACTTTTTTTAAAGCTGTCAACATTTGTTAACTTTTTTTGAAGCTATCAACTTTTGTTAACTTTTTTTGAAGCTGTCAACTTTTGTTAACTTTTTTTAAATCTGTCAACTTTTGTTAACTTTTTTCGAAGCTGTCAACTTTTGTTAACTTTTATTAAAGCTGTCCACTTTTGTTAACTTTTTTTGAAGCTGTAAACTTTTTTTAACTTCTTTTGAAACTGTCAACTTTTGTTCACTTTTATTAAAGCTGTTAACTTTTGTTAACTTTTATTGAAGCAGTCAATTTTTGTTAACTATTTTGAAGCTGTCAACTTTTGTTAACTTCTTTTGAAGTTTTGTCTACTTTTTTGAAACTGTCAACTTTTGTTAACTTTTATTGAAGCTGTCAATTTTTGTTAACTTTTTTGAAGCTGTCAACTTTTCTTAACTTCTTTTAAAGTTATGTTAATTTTTTTGAAGCTATCAACTTTTGTTAAATTCTGTTGAAGTTTTGTTAATTTTTTTGAAGCTGTCAACTTTTGTTAACTTCTTTTGAAATTTTGTTAACTTTTTTGAAGCTGTCAACTATTGTTAATTTTTTTGAAGCTATCAACTTTTGTTAACTTTTTGAAGCTGTCAACTTTTGTTAACTTTTTTTGAAGCTATCAACTTTTGTTAACTTTTATTGAAGCTGTCAACTTTTGTTAACTGTTTTGGAAGCTGTCAACATTTGTTAACTTTTTTGAAGCTGTCAACTTTTGTTAACTTTTTTTAAAGCTGTCAACATTTGTTAACTGTTTTTGAAGCTGTCAACTTTTGTTAACTTTTTTTTAAAGCTGTCAACTTTTGTTTACTTTTTTAAAGCTGTCAACTTTTGTAAACTTTTTTAAAGCTGTCAACTTTTGTTAACTTTTGTTAACTTCTTTTGAAGTTTTGTCTACTTTTTTGAAACTGTCAACTTTTGTTAACTTTTATTGAAGCTGTCAACTTTTGTTAACTTCTTTTGATGTTTTGTCTTCTTTTTTGAAACTGTCAACTTTTGTGGAAGCTGTCAAGTTTTGTTAACTTTTTTTAAAACTGTCAACTTTTGTTAACTTTTTTAAAGCTGTCAACTTTTGTTAACTTCTTTTGAAATTTTGTTAACTTTTTTGAAGCTGTCAACTTTTGTTACTTTTTTTTAAGCTGTCAACTTTTGTTAACTTTTTGAAGCTGTCAACTTTTGTTAACTTTTTTTGAAGCTATCAACTTTTGTTAACTTTATTGAAGCTGTCAACTTTTGTTAACTTTTTTGGAAGCTGTCAACATTTGTTAACTTTTTTGAAGCTGTCAACTTTTGTTAACTTTTTTTTAAAGCTGTCAACTTTTGTTTATTTTTTTAAAGCTGTCAACTTTTGTTAACTTTTTTAAAGCTGTCAACTTGTGTTAACTTTTATTGAAGCGGTCAACTTTTGTTAACTTTTTTTGAAGCTGTCAACTTTTGTTAACTGGTTTTGAAGCTGTTAACTTTTGTTAACTTTTTTTGAAGCTGTCAACTTTTGTTAACTTTTTTGAAGCTGTCAACTTTTGTTAACTTTTTTTGAAGCTGTCAACTTTTGTTAACTTTTTTTGAAGCTGTCAACTTTTGTTAACTTTTATTAAAGCTGTCCACTTTTGTTAACTTTTTTTGAAGCTGTCAACTTTTGTTAACTGGTTTTGAAGCTGTTAACTTTTGTTAACTTTTATTGAAGCTGTCAACTTTTGTTAACTTTTTTGAAGCTGTCAACTTTTGTTAACATTTTTTGGAGCTGTCAACTTTTGTTAACTTTTATTGAAGCTGTCAACTTTTGTTAACTTTTTGCGAAGCTCTCAACATTTGTTAACTTTTTTAAAGCTGTCAACTTTTGTTAACTTTTTTTAATGCTGTCAACATTTATTAACTGTTTGTGAAGCTGTCAACTTTTGTTAACTTTTTTTTAAAGCTGTCAACTATTGTTAACTTTTTTTAAAGCTGTCAACTTTTGTTAACTGGTTTTGAAGCTGTTAGCTTTTGTTAACTTTTTTTGAAGCTGTCAACTTTTGTTAACTTTTTTTGGAGCTGTCAACTTTTGTTAACTTTTTTGAAAGCTGTCAACATTTGTTAACTTTTTTGCAGCTGTCAACTTTTGTTAACTTTTTTTAAAGCTGTCAACATTTATTAACTGTTTTTGAAGCTGTCAACTTTTGTTAACTTTTTTTTAAAGCTGTCAACTTTTGTTTACTTTTTTAAAGCTGTCAACTTTTGTTAACTTTTTTAAAGCTGTCAACTTTTGTTAACTTCTTTTGAAGTTTTGTTAACTTTTTTGAAGCTGTCAACTTTTGTTAACTGGTTTTGAAGCTGTTAACTTTTGTTAACTTTTTTTGAAGCTGTCAACTTTTGTTAACTTTTTTGAAGCTGTCAACTTTTGTTAACTTTTTTTGAAGCTGTCAACTTTTGTTAACTTTTTTTAAAGCTGTCAACTTTTGTTAACTTTCATTAAAGCTGTCCACTTTTGTTAACTTTTTTTGAAGTTGTCAACTTTTGTTAACTTCTTTTGAAACTGTCAACTTTTGTTAACTTTTATTGAAGCTGTCAACTTTTGTTAACTTCTTTTAATGTTTTGTCTTCTTTTTTGAAACTGTCAACTTTTGTGGAAGCTGTCAAGTTTTGTTAACTTTTTTTAAAACTGTAAACTTTTGTTAACTTCTTTTTATGTTTTGTCTTCTTTTTTGAAGCTGTCAACTTTTGTTAACTTTTATTGAAGCTATCAACTTTTTTTAACTTTTATTGAAGCTGTCAACTTTTGTTAACTTTTTTGGAAGCTGTCAACATTTGTTAACTTTTTTGAAGCTGTCAACTTTTGTTAACTTTTTTTTAAAGCTGTCAACTTTTGTTTACTTTTTTAAAGCTGTCAACTTTTGTTAACTTTTTTAAAGCTGTCAACTTTTGTTAACTTTTGTTAACTTCTTTTGAAGTTTTGTCTACTTTTTTGAAACTGTCAACTTTTGTTAATTTTTATTGAAGCTGTCAACTTTTGTTAACTTTTTTTGAAGCTGTCAACTTTTGTTAACTGGTTTTGAAGCTGTTAACTTTTGTTAACTTTTTTTGAAGCTGTCAACTTTTGTTAATTTTTTTGAAGCTGTCAACTTTTGTTAACTTTTTTTGAAGCTGTCAACTTTTATTAATTTTTTTGAAGCTGTCAACTTTTGTTAACTTTTTGAAGCTGTCAACTTTTGTTAACTTTTTTGGAAGCTGTCAACATTTGTTAATTTTTTTAAAGCTGTCAACTTTTGTTAACTTTTTTTAAAGCTGTCAACATTTGTTAACTTTTTTTGAAGCTATCAACTTTTGTTAACTTCTATTGAAGCTGTCAACTTTTGTTAACTTTTTTGGAAGCTGTCAACATTTGTTAACTTTTTTGAAGCTGTCAACTTTTGTTAACTTTTTTTGAAGCTGTTAACTTTTGTTAACTGGTTTTGAACCTGTCAACATTTGTTAACTTTTTTGAAGCTGTCAACTTTTGTTAACTTTTTTAAAGCTGTCAACTTTTGCTAACTTTTTTTGAAGCTGTCAACTATTGTTAACTTTTTTAAAGCTCTCAACTTTTGTTAACTTTTTTAAAGCTGTCAACTTTTGTTAACTTTTGTTAACTTCTTTTAAAGTTTTGTTAACTTTTTTAAAGCTGTCAACTTTTGTTAATTTCTTTTAAAGTTTTTTTAACTTTTTTGAAGCTGTCAACTTTTGTTAACTTCTTTTGATGTTTTGTCTTCTTTTTTGAAACTGTCAACTTTTGTGGAAGCTGTCAAGTTTTGTTAAGTTTTTTTAAAACTGTCAACTTTTGTTAACTTTTTTAAAGCTGTCAACTTTTGTTAACTTCTTTTGAAATTTTGTTAACTTTTTTGAAGCTGTCAACTTTTGTTAATTTTTTTTGAAGCTGTCAACTTTTGTTAACTTTTTGGAGCTGTCAACTTTTGTTAACTTTTTTTTAAAGCTGTCAAATTTTGTTTACTTTTTTAAAGCTGTCAACTTTTGTTAACTTTTTTAAAGCTGTCAACTTTTGTTAACTTTTGTTAACTTCTTTTTAAGTTTTGTCTACTTTTTTGAAACTGTCAACATTTGTTAACTTTTATTGAAGCTGTCAACTTTTGTTAACTTTTTTTGAAGCTGTCAACTTTTGTTAACTGGGTTTGAAGCTGTTAACTTTTGTTAACTTTTTTTGAAGCTGTCAACTTTTGTTAATTTTTTTGAAGCTGTCAACTTTTGTTAACTTTTTTTGAAGCTGTCAACTTTTGTTAACTTTTTTTGAAGCTGTCAACTTTTGTTAACTTTTATTAAAGCTGTCCACTTTTGTTAACTTTTTTTGAAGCTATCAACTTTTGTTAACTTTTATTGAAGCTGTCAACTTTTGTTAACTTTTTTGGAAGCTGTCAACATTTGTTAACTTTTTTGAAGCTGTCAACTTTTGTTAACTTTTTTTAAAGCTGTCATCATTTGTTAACTGTTTTTGTAGCTGTCAACTTTTGTTAACTTTTTTTTAAAGCTGTCAACTTTTGTTTACTTTTTTAAAGCTGTCAACTTTTGTTAACTTTTTTAAAGCTGTCAACTTTTGTTAACTTTTGTTAACTTCTTTTGAAGTTTTGTCTACTTTTTTGAAACTGTCAACTTTTGTTAACTTTTATTGAAACTGTCAACTTTTGTTAACTTCTTTTGATGTTTTGTCTTCTTTTTTGAAACTGTCAACTTTTGTGAAAGCTCTCAAGTTTTGTTAACTTTTTTTAAAACTGTCAACTTTTGTTAACTTTTTTAAAGCTGTCAACTTTTGTTAACTTCTTTTGAAATTTTGTTAACTTTTTTGAAGCTGTCAACTTTTGTTACTTTTTTTTAAGCTGTCAACTTTTGTTAACTTTTTGAAGCTGTCAACTTTTGTTAACTTTTTTTGAAGCTGTCAACTTTTGTTAACTTTTTTTTAAAGCTGTCAACTTTTGTTTACTTTTTTAAAGCTGTCAACTTTTGTTAACTTTTTTAAAGCTGTCAACTTTTGTTAACTTTTGTTAACTTCTTTTGAAGTTTTGTCTACTTTTTTGAAACTGTCAACTTTTGTTAATTTTTATTGAAGCTGTCAACTTTTGTTAACTTTTTTTGAAGCTGTCAACTTTTGTTAACTGGTTTTGAAGCTGTTAACTTTTGTTAACTTTTTTTGAAGCTGTCAACTTTTGTTAATTTTTTTGAAGCTGTCAACTTTTGTTAACTTTTTTTGAAGCTGTCAACTTTTATTAATTTTTTTGAAGCTGTCAACTTTTGTTAACTTTTTGAAGCTGTCAACTTTTGTTAACTTTTTTGGAAGCTGTCAACATTTGTTAATTTTTTTAAAGCTGTCAACTTTTGTTAACTTTTTTTAAAGCTGTCAACATTTGTTAACTTTTTTTGAAGCTATCAACTTTTGTTAACTTCTATTGAAGCTGTCAACTTTTGTTAACTTTTTTGGAAGCTGTCAACATTTGTTAACTTTTTTGAAGCTGTCAACTTTTGTTAACTTTTTTTGAAGCTGTTAACTTTTGTTAACTGGTTTTGAACCTGTCAACATTTGTTAACTTTTTTGAAGCTGTCAACTTTTGTTAACTTTTTTAAAGCTGTCAACTTTTGCTAACTTTTTTTGAAGCTGTCAACTATTGTTAACTTTTTTAAAGCTCTCAACTTTTGTTAACTTTTTTAAAGCTGTCAACTTTTGTTAACTTTTGTTAACTTCTTTTAAAGTTTTGTTAACTTTTTTAAAGCTGTCAACTTTTGTTAATTTCTTTTAAAGTTTTTTTAACTTTTTTGAAGCTGTCAACTTTTGTTAACTTCTTTTGATGTTTTGTCTTCTTTTTTGAAACTGTCAACTTTTGTGGAAGCTGTCAAGTTTTGTTAAGTTTTTTTAAAACTGTCAACTTTTGTTAACTTTTTTAAAGCTGTCAACTTTTGTTAACTTCTTTTGAAATTTTGTTAACTTTTTTGAAGCTGTCAACTTTTGTTAATTTTTTTTGAAGCTGTCAACTTTTGTTAACTTTTTGGAGCTGTCAACTTTTGTTAACTTTTTTTTAAAGCTGTCAAATTTTGTTTACTTTTTTAAAGCTGTCAACTTTTGTTAACTTTTTTAAAGCTGTCAACTTTTGTTAACTTTTGTTAACTTCTTTTTAAGTTTTGTCTACTTTTTTGAAACTGTCAACATTTGTTAACTTTTATTGAAGCTGTCAACTTTTGTTAACTTTTTTTGAAGCTGTCAACTTTTGTTAACTGGGTTTGAAGCTGTTAACTTTTGTTAACTTTTTTTGAAGCTGTCAACTTTTGTTAATTTTTTTGAAGCTGTCAACTTTTGTTAACTTTTTTTGAAGCTGTCAACTTTTGTTAACTTTTTTTGAAGCTGTCAACTTTTGTTAACTTTTATTAAAGCTGTCCACTTTTGTTAACTTTTTTTGAAGCTATCAACTTTTGTTAACTTTTATTGAAGCTGTCAACTTTTGTTAACTTTTTTGGAAGCTGTCAACATTTGTTAACTTTTTTGAAGCTGTCAACTTTTGTTAACTTTTTTTAAAGCTGTCATCATTTGTTAACTGTTTTTGTAGCTGTCAACTTTTGTTAACTTTTTTTTAAAGCTGTCAACTTTTGTTTACTTTTTTAAAGCTGTCAACTTTTGTTAACTTTTTTAAAGCTGTCAACTTTTGTTAACTTTTGTTAACTTCTTTTGAAGTTTTGTCTACTTTTTTGAAACTGTCAACTTTTGTTAACTTTTATTGAAACTGTCAACTTTTGTTAACTTCTTTTGATGTTTTGTCTTCTTTTTTGAAACTGTCAACTTTTGTGAAAGCTCTCAAGTTTTGTTAACTTTTTTTAAAACTGTCAACTTTTGTTAACTTTTTTAAAGCTGTCAACTTTTGTTAACTTCTTTTGAAATTTTGTTAACTTTTTTGAAGCTGTCAACTTTTGTTACTTTTTTTTAAGCTGTCAACTTTTGTTAACTTTTTGAAGCTGTCAACTTTTGTTAACTTTTTTTGAAGCTATCAACTTTTGTTAACTTTATTGAAGCTGTCAACTTTTTTTAACTTTTTTGGAAGCTGTCAACATTTGTTAACTTTTTTGAAACTGTCAACTTTTGTTCACTTTTATTAAAGCTGTTAACTTTTGTTAACTTTTATTGAAGCAGTCAATTTTTGTTAACTATTTTGAAGCTGTCAACTTTTGTTAACTTCTTTTGAAGTTTTGTCTACTTTTTTGAAACTGTCAACTTTTGTTAACTTTTATTGAAGCTGTCAATTTTTGTTAACTTTTTTGAAGCTGTCAACTTTTCTTAACTTCTTTTAAAGTTATGTTAATTTTTTTGAAGCTATCAACTTTTGTTAAATTCTTTTGAAGTTTTGTTAATTTTTTTGAAGCTGTCAACTTTTGTTAATTTCTTTTGAAGTTTTGTTAACTATTTTAAAGCTGTAAACTTTTGTCAACTTTTTTGAAGCTGTCAACTTTTGCTAACTTTTTTTGAAGCTGTAAACTTTTGTTAACTTTTTTAAAGCTGTCAACTTTTGTTAACTTTTTTTAACTTCTTTTTAAGTTTTGTTAACTTTTTTAAAGCTGTCAAATTTTGTTAACTTTTTTAAAGCTGTCAACTTTTGTTAACTTTTATTAAAGCTGTCCACTTTTGTTAACTTTTTTTAAAGCTGTCAACTTTTGTTAACTTCTTTTGAAACTGTCAACTTTTGTTAACTTTTATTGAAGCTGTCAACTTTTGTTAACTTCTTTTGATGTTTTGTCTTCTTTTTTGAAACTGTCAACTTTTGTGGAAGCTGTCAAGTTTGGTTAACTTTTTTTAAAACTGTCAACTTTTGTTAACTTCTTTTGATGTTTTGTCTTCTTTTTTGAAGCTGTCAACTTTTGTTAACTTTTTGAAGCTGTCAACTTTTGTTAACTTTTTTTGAAGCTATCAACTTTTGTTAACTTTTATTGAAGCTCTCAACTTTTGTTAACTTTTTTGGAAGCTGTCAACGTTTGTTAACTTTTTTGAAGCTGTCAACTTTTGTTAACTTTTTTTAAAGCTGTCAACATTATTTGTTAACTGTTTTTGAAGCTGTCAACTTTTGTTAACTTTTTTTAAAGCTGTCAACTTTTGTTTACTTTTTTAAAGCTGTCAACTTTTGTTAACTTTTTTAAAGCTGTCAACTTTTGTTAACTTTTGTTAACTTCTTTTGAAGTTTTGTCTACTTTTTTGAAACTGTCAACTTTTGTTAATTTTTATTGAAGCTGTCAACTTTTGTTAACTTTTTTTGAAGCTGTCAACTTTTGTTAACTGGTTTTGAAGCTGTTAACTTTTGTTAACTTTTTTTGAAGCTGTCAACTTTTGTTAACTTTTTTGAAGCTGTCAACTTTTGTTAACTTTTTTTGAAGCCGTCAACTTTTGTTAACTTTTTTTGAAGCTGTCAACTTTTGTTAACTTTTATTAAAGCTGTCCACTTTTGTTAACTTTTTTTGAAGCTGTCAACTTTTGTTAACTTTTTTTTATGTTTTGTCTTCTTTTTTGAAACTGTCAACTTTTGTGGAAGCTGTCAAGTTTTGTTAACTTTTTTTTAAAACTGTCAACTTTTGTTAACTTTTTTAAAGCTGTCAACTTTTGTTAACTTCTTTTGAAATTTTGTTAACTTTTTTGAAGCTGTCAACTTTTATTAATTTTTTTTGAAGCTGTCAACGTTTGTTAACTTTTTGAAGCTGTCAACTTTTGTTAACTTTTTTTGAAGCTATCAACGTTTGTTAACTTTTATTGAAGCTTTCAACTTTTGTTAACTTTTTTGGAAGCTGTCAACATTTGTTAACTTTTTTGAAGCTGTCAACTTTTGTTAACTTTTTTTAAAGCTGTCAACATTTGTTAACTTTTTTTGAAGCTATCAACTTTTGTTAACTTTTATTGAAGCTGTCAACTTTTGTTAACTTTTTTGGAAGCTGTCAACATTTGTTAACTTTTTTGAAGCTGTCAACTTTTGTTAACTTTTTTTGAAGCTGTCAACTTTTGTTAACTGGTTTTGAAGCTGTCAACATTTGTTAACTTTTTTGAAGCTGTCAACTTTGTTAACTTTTTAAAGCTGTCAACTTTTGCTAACTTTTTTTAAAGCTGTCAACTATTGTTAACTTTTTTAAAGCTCTCAACTTTTGTTAACTTTCTTAAAGCTGTCAACTTTTGTTAACTTTTGTTAACTTCTTTTAAAGTTTTGTTAACTTTTTTAAAGCTGTCAACTTTTGTTAACTTCTTTTGAAGTTTTGTTAACTTTTTTGAAGCTGTCAACTTTTGTTAATTTCTTTTGATGTTTTGTCTTCTTTTTTGAAACTGTCAACTTTTGTGGAAGCTGTCAAGTTTTGTTAACTTTTTTTAAAACTGTCAACTTTTGTTAACTTTTTTAAAGCTGTCAACTTTTGTTAACTTCTTTTAAAATTTTGTTAACTTTTTTGAAGCTGTCAACATTTGTTAACTGTTTGTAAAGCTGTCAACTTTTGTTAACTTTTTTTAAAGCTGTCAACTTTTGTTAACTGGTTTTGAAGCTGTTAACTTTTGTTAACTTTTTTTGAAGCTGTCAACTTTTGTTAACTTTTTTTGGAGCTGTCAACTTTTGTTAACTTTTATTAAAGCTGTCAACTTTTGTTAACTTTTTTGAAAGCTGTCAACATTTGTTAACTTTTCTAAAGCTGTCAACTTTTGTTAACTTTTTTTAAAGCTGTCAACATTTATTAACTGTTTTTGAAGCTGTCAACTTTTGTTAACTTTTTTTTAAAGCTGTCAATTTTTGTTTACTTTTTAAAGCTGTCAACTTTTGTTAACTCTTTTAAAGCTGTCAACTTTTGTTAACTTCTTTTGAAGTTTTGTTAACTTTTTTGAAGCTGTCAACTTTTGTTAACTTCTTTTGAAGTTTTGTCTACTTTTTTGAAACTGTCAACTTTTGTTAACTTTTTTAAAGCTGTCAACTTTTGTTAACTTCTTTTGAAATTTTGTTAACTTTTTTGAAGCTGTCAACATTTGTTAACTGTTTGTGAAGCTGTCAACTTTTGTTAACTTTTTTTAAAGCTGTCAACTTTTGTTAACTTTTTTTAAAGCTGTCAACTTTTGTTAACTGGTTTTGAAGCTGTTAACTTTTGTTAACTTTTTTTGAAGCTGTCAACTTTTGTTAACTTTTTTGAAGCTGTCAACTTTTGTTAACTTTTTTTGGAGCTGTCAACTTTTGTTAACTTTTATTGAAGCTGTCAACTTTTGTTAACTTTTTTGGAAGCTGTCAACATTTGTTACCTTTTTTAAAGCTGTCAACTTTTGTTAACTTTTTTTAAAGCTGTCAACATTTATTAACTGTTTTTGAAGCTGTCAACTTTTGTTAACTTTTTTTTAAAGCTGTCAACTTTTGTTTACTTTTTTAAAGCTGTCAACTTTTGTTAACTTTTTTAAAGCTGTCAACTTTTGTTAACTTCTTTTGAAGTTTTGTTAATTTTTTTGAAGCTGTCAACTTTTGTTAACTTCTTTTGAAGTTTTGTCTACTTTTTTGAAACTGTCAACTTTTGTTAACTTTTATTGAAGCTGTCAATTTTTGTTAACTTTTTTGAAGCTGTAAACTTTTCTTAACTTCTTTTAAAGTAATGTTAATTTTTTTGAAGCTATCAACTTTTGTTAAATTCTTTTGAAGTTTTGTTAATTTTTTTGAAGCTGTCAACTTTTGTTAATTTCTTTTGAAGTTTTGTTAACTATTTTAAAGCTGTAAACTTTTGTCAACTTTTTTGAAGCTGTCAACTTTTGCTAACTTTTTTTGAAGCTGTCAACTTTTGTTAACTTTTTTAAAGCTGTCAACTTTTGTTAACTTTTTTTAACTTCTTTTTAAGTTTTGTTAACTTTTTTAAAGCTGTCAAATTTTGTTAACTTTTTTAAAGCTGTCAACTTTTGTTAACTTTTATTGAGGCTGTCAACTTTTGTTAACTTTTTTTGAAGCTGTCAACTTTTGTTAACTGGTTTTGAAGCTGTTAACTTTTATTAACTTTTTTTAAAGCTGTCAACTTTTGTTAACTTTTTTGAAGCTGTCAACTTCTGTTAACTTTTTTTGAAGCTGTCAACTTTTGTTAACTTTTTTGAAGCTGTCAACTTTTGTTAACTTTTATTAAAGCTGTCCACTTTTGTTAACTTTTTTTGAAGCTGTCAACTTTTGTTAACTTCTTTTGAAACTGTCAACTTTTTTAACTTTTATTGAAGCTGTCAACTTTTGTTAACTTTTATTGAAGCTGTCAATTTTTGTTAACTATTTTGAAGCTGTCAACTTTTGTTAACTTCTTTTAAAGTTTTGTTAACTTTTTTGAAGCTATCAATTTTTGTTATCTTCTTTTGAAGTTTTGTTAATTTTTTTGAAGCTGTCAACATTTGTTAACTTTTTTGAAGCTGTCAACTTTTGTTAACTTTTTTTAAAGCTGTCAACATTTGTTAACGGTTTTTGAAGCTGTTAACTTTTGTTAACTTTTTTGAAGCTGTCAACTTTTGTTAACTTTTTTTAAAGCTGTCAACTTTTGTTAACTTTTTTCGAAGCTGTCAACTTTTGTTAACTTTTATTAAAGCTGTCCACTTTTGTTAACTTTTTTTGAAGCTGTAAACTTTTGTTAACTTCTTTTGAAACTGTCAACTTTTGTTCACTTTTATTAAAGCTGTTAACTTTTGTTAACTTTTATTGAAGCAGTCAATTTTTGTTAACTATTTTGAAGCTGTCAACTTTTGTTAACTTCTTTTGAAGTTTTGTCTACTTTTTTGAAACTGTCAACTTTTGTTAACTTTTATTGAAGCTGTCAATTTTTGTTAACTTTCTTGAAGCTGTCAACTTTTCTTAACTTCTTTTAAAGTTATGTTAATTTTTTTGAAGCTATCAACTTTTGTTAAATTCTTTTGAAGTTTTGTTAATTTTTTTGAAACTGTCAACTTTTGTTAATTTCTTTTGAAGTTTTGTTAACTATTTTAAAGCTGTAAACTTTTGTCAACTTTTTTGAAGCTGTCAACTTTTGCTAACTTTTTTTGAAGCTGTCAACTTTTGTTAACTTTTTTAAAGCTGTCAACTTTTGTTAACTTTTTTTAACTTCTTTTTAAGTTTTGTTAACTTTTTTAAAGCTGTCAAATTTTGTTAACTTTTTTAAAGCTGTCAACTTTTGTTAACTTTTATTGAGGCTGTCAACTTTTGTTAAATTTTTTTGAAGCTGTCAACTTTTGTTAACTTTTATTGAAGCTGTCAACTTTTGTTAACTTTTTTTGAAGCTGTCAACTTTTGTTAACTTTTTTGAAGCTGTCAACTTTTGTTAACTTTTTTTAAAGCTGTCAACTTTTGTTAACTTTTTTCGAAGCTGTCAACTTTTGTTAACTTTTATTAAAGCTGTCCACTTTTGTTAACTTTTTTTGAAGCTGTAAACTTTTGTTAACTTCTTTTGAAACTGTCAACTTTTGTTCACTTTTATTAAAGCTGTTAACTTTTGTTAACTTTTATTAAAGCAGTCAATTTTTGTTAACTATTTTGAAGCTGTCAACTTTTGTTAACTTCTTTTGAAGTTTTGTCTACTTTTTTGAAACTGTCAACTTTTGTTAACTTTTATTGAAGCTGTCAATTTTTGTTAACTTTTTTGAAGCTGTCAACTTTTCTTAACTTCTTTTAAAGTTATGTTAATTTTTTTGAAGCTATCAACTTTTGTTAAATTCTTTTGAAGTTTTGTTAATTTTTTTGAAGCTGTCAACTTTTGTTAATTTCTTTTGAAGTTTTGTTAACTATTTTAAAGCTGTAAACTTTTGTCAACTTTTTTGAAGCTGTCAACTTTTGCTAACTTTTTTTGAAGCTGTCAACTTTTGTTAACTATTTTAAAGCTGTCAACTTTTGTTAACTGGTTTTGAAGCTGTTAACTTTTATTAACTTTTTTTGAAGCTGTCAACTTTTGTTAACTTTTTTGAAGCTGTCAACTTTTGTTAACTTTTTTTGAAGCTGTCAACTATTGATAACTTTTTTTGAAGCTGTCAACTTTTGTTAACTTTTATTAAAGCTGTCCACTTTTGTTAACTTTTTTTGAAGCTGTCAACTTTTGTTAACTTCTTTTGAAACTGTCAACTTTTTTTAACTTTTATTGAAGCTGTCAACTTTTGTTAACTTTTATTGAAGCTGTCAATTTTTGTTAACTATTTTGAAGCTGTCAACTTTTGTTAACTTCTTTTAAAGTTTTGTTAATTTTTTTGAAGCTGTCAACATTTGTTAACTTTTTTGAAGCTGTCAACTTTTGTTAACTTTTTTTAAAGCTGTCAACATTTGTTAACTGTTTGTGAAGCTGTCAACTTTTGTTAACTTTTTTTTAAAGCTGTTAACTTTTGTTAACTTTTTTTAAAGCTGTCAACTTTTGTTAACTGGTTTTGAAGCTGTTAACTTTTGTTAAATTTTTTTGAAGCTGTCAAATTTTGTTAACTTTTATTGAAGCTGTCAACTTTTGTTAACTTTTTTGGAAGCTGTCAACATTTGTTAACTTTTTTGAAGCTGACAACTTTTGTTAACTTTTTTTGAAGCTGTCAACTTTTGTTAACTTTTATTGAAGCTGTCAACTTTTGTTAACTTTTTTTGAAGCTGTCAACTTTTGTTAACTTTTTTGAAGCTGTCAACTTTTGTTAACTTTCTTTAAAGCTGTCAACTTTTGTTAACTTTTTTCGAAGCTGTCAACTTTTGTTAACTTTTATTAAAGCTGTCCACTTTTGTTAACTTTTTTTGAAGCTGTAAACTTTTGTTAACTTCTTTTGAAACTGTCAACTTTTGTTCACTTTTATTAAAGCTGTTAACTTTTGTTAACTTTTATTGAAGCAGTCAATTTTTGTTAACTATTTTGAAGCTGTCAACTTTTGTTAACTTCTTTTGATGTTTTGTCTTCTTTTTTGAAACGGTCAACTGTTGTGGAAGCTGTCAAGTTTTGTTAACTTTTTTTAAAACTGTCAACCTTTGTTAACTTTTTTAAAGCTGTCAACTTTTGTTAACTTCTTTTGAAATTTTGTTAACTTTTTTGAAGCTGTCAACTTTTGTTAATTTTTTTGAAGCTATCAACTTTTGTTAACTTTTTGAAGCTGTCAACTTTTGTTAACTTTTTTTGAAGCTATCAACTTTTGTTAACTTTTATTGAAGCTGTCAACTTTTGTTAACTTTTTTGGAAGCTGTCAACATTTGTTAACTTTTTTGAAGCTGTCAACTTTTGTTAACTTTTTTTAAAGCTGTCAACATTTGTTAACTGTTTTTGAAGCTGTCAACTTTTGTTAACTTTTTTTTAAAGCTGTCAACTTTTGTTTACTTTTTTAAAGCTGTCAACTTTTGTAAACTTTTTTAAAGCTGTCAACTTTTGTTAACTTTTGTTAACTTCTTTTGAAGTTTTGTCTACTTTTTTGAAACTGTCAATTTTTGTTAACTTTTATTGAAGCTGTCAACTTTTGTTAACTTCTTTTGATGTTTTGTCTTCTTTTTTGAAACTGTCAACTTTTGTGGAAGCTGTCAAGTTTTGTTAACTTTTTTTAAAACTGTCAACTTTTGTTAACTTTTTTAAAGCTGTCAACTTTTGTTAACTTCTTTTGAAATTTTGTTAACTTTTTTGAAGCTGTCAACTTTTGTTACTTTTTTTTAAGCTGTCAACTTTTGTTAACTTTTTGAAGCTGTCAACTTTTGTTAACTTTTTTTGAAGCTATCAACTTTTGTTAACTTTATTGAAGCTGTCAACTTTTGTTAACTTTTTTGGAAGCTGTCAACATTTGTTAACTTTTTTGAAGCTGTCAACTTTTGTTAACTTTTTTTTAAAGCTGTCAACTTTTGTTTATTTTTTTAAAGCTGTCAACTTTTGTTAACTTTTTTAAAGCTGTCAACTTGTGTTAACTTTTATTAAAGCGGTCAACTTTTGTTAACTTTTTTTGAAGCTGTCAACTTTTGTTAACTGGTTTTGAAGCTGTTAATTTTTGTTAACTTTTTTTGAAGCTGTCAACTTTTGTTAACTTTTTTGAAGCTGTCAACTTTTGTTAACTTTTTTTGAAGCTGTCAACTTTTGTTAACTTTTTTTGAAGCTGTCAACTTTTGTTAACTTTTATTAAAGCTGTCCACTTTTGTTAACTTTTTTTGAAGCTGTCAACTTTTGTTCACTGGTTTTGAAGCTGTTAACTTTTGTTAACTTTTATTAAAGCTGTCAACTTTTGTTAACTTTTTTGAAGCTGTCAACTTTTGTTAACATTTTTTGGAGCTGTCAACTTTTGTTAACTTTTATTGAAGCTGTCAACTTTTGTTAACTTTTTGCGAAGCTCTCAACATTTGTTAACTTTTTTAAAGCTGTCAACATTTGTTAACTTTTTGAAGCTGTCAACTTTTGTTAATTTTTTTAAAGCTGTCAACATTTGTTAACTGTTTTTGAAGCTGTCAACTTTTGTTAACTTTTTTTTAAAGCTGTCAACTTTTGTTTACTTTTTTAAAGCTGTCAACTTTTGTTAACTTTTTTAAAGCTGTCAACTTTTGTTAACTTTTGTTAACTTCTTTTGAAGTTTTGTCTACTTTTTTGAAACTGTCAACTTTTGTTAACTTTTATTGAAGCTGTCAACTTTTGTTAACTTTTTTTGAAGTTGTCAAATTTTGTTAACTGGTTTTGAAGCTGTCAACTTTTGTTAACTTTTTCTGAAGCTGTCAACTTTTGTTAACTTTTTTGAAGCTGTCAACTTTTGTTAACTTTTTTTGAAGCTGTCAACTTTTGTTAACTTTTTTTAAAGCTGTCAACTTTTGTTAACTTTTATTAAAGCTGTCCACTTTTGTTAACTTTTTTTAAAGCTGTCAACTTTTGTTAACTTCTTTTGAAACTGTCAACTTTTGTTAACTTTTATTGAAGCTGTCAACTTTTGTTAACTTCTTTTGATGTTTTGTCTTCTTTTTTGAAACTGTCAACTTTTGTGGAAGCTGTCAAGTTTGGTTAACTTTTTTTAAAACTGTCAACTTTTGTTAACTTCTTTTGATGTTTTGTCTTCTTTTTTGAAGCTGTCAACTTTTGTTAACTTTTTGAAGCTGTCAACTTTTGTTAACTTTTTTTGAAGCTATCAACTTTTGTTAACTTTTATTGAAGCTGTCAACTTTTGTTAACTTTTTTGGAAGCTGTCAACGTTTGTTAACTTTTTTGAAGCTGTCAACTTTTGTTAACTTTTTTTAAAGCTGTCAACATTATTTGTTAACTGTTTTTGAAGCTGTCAACTTTTGTTAACTTTTTTTTAAAGCTGTCAACTTTTGTTTACTTTTTTAAAGCTGTCAACTTTTGTTAACTTTTTTAAAGCTGTCAACTTTTGTTAACTTTTGTTAACTTCTTTTGAAGTTTTGTCTACTTTTTTGAAACTGTCAATTTTTGTTAATTTTTATTGAAGCTGTCAACTTTTGTTAACTTTTTTTGAAGCTGTCAACTTTTGTTAACTGGTTTTGAAGCTGTTAACTTTTGTTAACTTTTTTTGAAGCTGTCAACTTTTGTTAACTTTTTTGAAGCTGTCAACTTTTGTTAACTTTTTTTGAAGCCGTCAACTTTTGTTAACTTTTTTTGAAGCTGTCAACTTTTGTTAACTTTCATTAAAGCTGTCCACTTTTGTTAACTTTTTTTGAAGCTGTCAACTTTTGTTAACTTTTTTTGATGTTTTGTCTTCTTTTTTAAAACTGTCAACTTTTGTGGAAGCTGTCAAGTTTTGTTAACTTTTTTTAAAACTGTCAACTTTTGTTAACTTTTTTAAAGCTGTCAACTTTTGTTAACTTCTTTTTATGTTTTGTCTTCTTTTTTGAAACTGTCAACTTTTGTGGAAGCTGTCAAGTTTTGTTAACTTTTTTTTAAAACTGTCAACTTTTGTTAACTTTTTTAAAGCTGTCAACTTTTGTTAACTTCTTTTGAAATTTTGTTAACTTTTTTGAAGCTGTCAACTTTTATTAATTTTTTTTGAAGCTTTCAACTTTTGTTAACTTTTTTGGAAGCTGTCAACATTTGTTAACTTTTTTGAAGCTTTCAACTTTTGTTAACTTTTTTTAAAGCTGTCAACATTTGTTAACTTTTTTTGAAGCTATCAATTTTTGTTAACTTTTATTGAAGCTGTCAACTTTTGTTAACTTTTTTGGAAGCTGTCAACATTTGTTAACTTTTTTGAAGCTGTCAACTTTTGTTAACTTTTTTTGAAGCTGTCAACTTTTGTTAACTGGTTTTGAAGCTGTCAACATTTGTTAACTTTTTTGAAGCTGTCAACTTTGTTAACTTTTTTAAAGCTGTCAACTTTTGCTAACTTTTTTTAAAGCTGTCAACTATTGTTAACTTTTTTAAAGCTCTCAACTTTTGTTAACTTTTTTAAAGCTGTCAACTTTTGTTAACTTCTTTTAAAGTTTTGTTAACTTTTTTAAAGCTGTCAACTTTTGTTAACTTCTTTTGAAGTTTTGTTAACTTTTTTGAAGCTGTCAACTTTTGTTAACTTCTTTTGATGTTTTGTCTTCTTTTTTGAAACTGTCAACTTCTGTGGAAGCTGTCAAGTTTTGTTAACTTTTTTTAAAACTGTCAACTTTTGTTAACTTTTTTAAAGCTGTCAACTTTTGTTAACTTCTTTTGAAATTTTGTTAACTTTTTTGAAGCTGTCAACATTTGTTAACTGTTTGTAAAGCTGTCAACTTTTGTTAACTTTTTTTAAAGCTGTCAACTTTTGTTAACTGGTTTTGAAGCTGTTAACTTTTGTTAACTTTTTTTGAAGCTGTCAACTTTTGTTAACTTTTTTTGGAGCTGTCAACTTTTGTTAACTTTTATTGAAGCTGTCAACTTTTGTTAACTTTTTTGAAAGCTGTCAACTATTGTTAACTTTTTTAAAGCTCTCAACTTTTGTTAACTTTTTTAAAGCTGTCAACTTTTGTTAACTTTTGTTAACTTCTTTTAAAGTTTTGTTAACTTTTTTAAAGCTGTCAACTTTTGTTAACTTCTTTTGAAGTTTTGTTAACTTTTTTGAAGCTGTCAACTTTTGTTAACTTCTTTTGATGTTTTGTCTTCTTTTTTGAAACTGTCAACTTCTGTGGAAGCTGTCAAGTTTTGTTAACTTTTTTTAAAACTGTCAACTTTTGTTAACTTTTTTAAAGCTGTCAACTTTTGTTAACTTCTTTTGAAATTTTGTTAACTTTTTTGAAGCTGTCAACATTTGTTAACTGTTTGTAAAGCTGTCAACTTTTGTTAACTTTTTTTAAAGCTGTCAACTTTTGTTAACTGGTTTTGAAGCTGTTAACTTTTGTTAACTTTTTTTGAAGCTGTCAACTTTTGTTAACTTTTATTAAAGCTGTCCACTTTTGTTAACTTTTTTTGAAGCTGTCAACTTTTGTTAACTTCTTTTGAAACTGTCAACTTTTTTTAACTTTTATTGAAGCTGTCAACTTTTGTTAACTTTTATTGAAGCTGTCAATTTTTGTTAACTATTTTGAAGCTGTCAACTTTTGTTAACTTCTTTTAAAGTTTTGTTAATTTTTTTGAAGCTGTCAACATTTGTTAACTTTTTTGAAGCTGTCAACTTTTGTTAACTTTTTTTAAAGCTGTCAACATTTGTTAACTGTTTGTGAAGCTGTCAACTTTTGTTAACTTTTTTTTAAAGCTGTTAACTTTTGTTAACTTTGTTTAAAGCTGTCAACTTTTGTTAACTGGTTTTGAAGCTGTTAACTTTTGTTAAATTTTTTTGAAGCTGTCAAATTTTGTTAACTTTTATTGAAGCTGTCAACTTTTGTTAACTTTTTTGGAAGCTGTCAACATTTGTTAACTTTTTTGAAGCTGACAACTTTTGTTAACTTTTTTTGAAGCTGTCAACTTTTGTTAACTTTTATTGAAGCTGTCAACTTTTGTTAACTTTTTTTGAAGCTGTCAACTTTTGTTAACTTTTTTGAAGCTGTCAACTTTTGTTAACTTTTTTTAAAGCTGTCAACTTTTGTTAACTTTTTTCGAAGCTGTCAACTTTTGTTAACTTTTATTAAAGCTGTCCACTTTTGTTAACTTTTTTTGAAGCTGTAAACTTTTGTTAACTTCTTTTGAAACTGTCAACTTTTGTTCACTTTTATTAAAGCTGTTAACTTTTGTTAACTTTTATTAAAGCAGTCAATTTTTGTTAACTATTTTGAAGCTGTCAACTTTTGTTAACTTCTTTTGATGTTTTGTCTTCTTTTTTGAAACGGTCAACTGTTGTGGAAGCTGTCAAGTTTTGTTAACTTTTTTTAAAACTGTCAACTTTTGTTAACTTTTTTAAAGCTGTCAACTTTTGTTAACTTCTTTTGAAATTTTGTTAACTTTTTTGAAGCTGTCAACTTTTGTTAATTTTTTTGAAGCTATCAACTTTTGTTAACTTTTTGAAGCTGTCAACTTTTGTTAACTTTTTTTGAAGCTATCAACTTTTGTTAACTTTTATTGAAGCTGTCAACTTTTGTTAACTTTTTTGGAAGCTGTCAACATTTGTTAACTTTTTTGAAGCTGTCAACTTTTGTTAACTTTTTTTAAAGCTGTCAACATTTGTTAACTGTTTTTGAAGCTGTCAACTTTTGTTAACTTTTTTTTAAAGCTGTCAACTTTTGTTTACTTTTTTAAAGCTGTCAACTTTTGTAAACTTTTTTAAAGCTGTCAACTTTTGTTAACTTCTTTTGAAGTTTTGTCTACTTTTTTGAAACTGTCAACTTTTGTTAACTTTTATTGAAGCTGTCAACTTTTGTTAACTTCTTTTGATGTTTTGTCTTCTTTTTTGAAACTGTCAACTTTTGTGGAAGCTGTCAATATTTGTTAACTTTTTTTAAAACTGTCAACTTTTGTTAACTTTTTTAAAGCTGTCAACTTTTGTTAACTTCTTTTGAAATTTTGTTAACTTTTTTGAAGCTGTCAACTTTTGTTACTTTTTTTTAAGCTGTCAACTTTTGTTAACTTTTTGAAGCTGTCAACTTTTGTTAACTTTTTTTGAAGCTATCAACTTTTGTTAACTTTATTGAAGCTGTCAACTTTTGTTAACTTTTTTGGAAGCTGTCAACATTTGTTAACTTTTTTGAAGCTGTCAACTTTTGTTAACTTTTTTTTAAAGCTGTCAACTTTTGTTTATTTTTTTAAAGCTGTCAACTTTTGTTAACTTTTTTAAAGCTGTCAACTTGTGTTAACTTTTATTAAAGCGGTCAACTTTTGTTAACTTTTTTTGAAGCTGTCAACTTTTGTTAACTGGTTTTGAAGCTGTTAATTTTTGTTAACTTTTTTTGAAGCTGTCAACTTTTGTTAACTTTTTTGAAGCTGTCAACTTTTGTTAACTTTTTTTGAAGCTGTCAACTTTTGTTAACTTTTTTTGAAGCTGTCAACTTTTGTTAACTTTTATTAAAGCTGTCCACTTTTGTTAACTTTTTTTGAAGCTGTCAACTTTTGTTCACTGGTTTTGAAGCTGTTAACTTTTGTTAACTTTTATTAAAGCTGTCAACTTTTGTTAACTTTTTTGAAGCTGTCAACTTTTGTTAACATTTTTTGGAGCTGTCAACTTTTGTTAACTTTTATTGAAGCTGTCAACTTTTGTTAATTTTTTTAAAGCTGTCAACATTTGTTAACTGTTTTTGAAGCTGTCAACTTTTGTTAACTTTTTTGAAGCTGTCAACTTTTGTTAACTTTTTTTGAAGCTGTCAACTTTTGTTAACTTTTTTTGAAGCTGTCAACTTTTGTTAACTTTTATTAAAGCTGTCCACTTTTGTTAACTTTTTTTGAAGCTGTCAACTTTTGTTCACTGGTTTTGAAGCTGTTAACTTTTGTTAACTTTTATTAAAGCTCTCAACATTTGTTAACTTTTTTAAAGCTGTCAACTTTTGTTAACTTTTTTTAATGCTGTCAACATTTGTTAACTTTTTGAGGCTGTCAACTTTTGTTAATTTTTTTAAAGCTGTCAACATTTGTTAACTGTTTTTGAAGCTGTCAACTTTTGTTAACTTTTTTTTAAAGCTGTCAACTTTTGTTTACTTTTTTAAAGCTGTCAACTTTTGTTAACTTTTTTAAAGCTGTCAACTTTTGTTAACTTTTGTTAACTTCTTTTGAAGTTTTGTCTACTTTTTTGAAACTGTCAACTTTTGTTAACTTTTATTGAAGCTGTCAACTTTTGTTAACTTTTTTTGAAGTTGTCAAATTTTGTTAACTGGTTTTGAAGCTGTCAACTTTTGTTAACTTTTTCTGAAGCTGTCAACTTTTGTTAACTTTTTTGAAGCTGTCAACTTTTGTTAACTTTTTTTGAAGCTGTCAACTTTTGTTAACTTTTTTTAAAGCTGTCAACTTTTGTTAACTTTTATTAAAGCTGTCCACTTTTGTTAACTTTTTTTAAAGCTGTCAACTTTTGTTAACTTCTTTTGAAACTGTCAACTTTTGTTAACTTTTATTGAAGCTGTCAACTTTTGTTAACTTCTTTTGATGTTTTGTCTTCTTTTTTGAAACTGTCAACTTTTGTGGAAGCTGTCAAGTTTGGTTAACTTTTTTTAAAACTGTCAACTTTTGTTAACTTCTTTTGATGTTTTGTCTTCTTTTTTGAAGCTGTCAACTTTTGTTAACTTTTTGAAGCTGTCAACTTTTGTTAACTTTTTTTGAAGCTATCAACTTTTGTTAACTTTTATTGAAGCTGTCAACTTTTGTTAACTTTTTTGGAAGCTGTCAACGTTTGTTAACTTTTTTGAAGCTGTCAACTTTTGTTAACTTTTTTTAAAGCTGTCAACATTATTTGTTAACTGTTTTTGAAGCTGTCAACTTTTGTTAACTTTTTTTTAAAGCTGTCAACTTTTGTTTACTTTTTTAAAGCTGTCAACTTTTGTTAACTTTTTTAAAGCTGTCAACTTTTGTTAACTTTTGTTAACTTCTTTTGAAGTTTTAACTACTTTTTTGAAACTGTCAATTTTTGTTAATTTTTATTGAAGCTGTCAACTTTTGTTAACTTTTTTTGAAGCTGTCAACTTTTGTTAACTGGTTTTGAAGCTGTTAACTTTTGTTAACTTTTTTTAAAGCTGTCAACTTTTGTTAACTTTTTTGAAGCTGTCAACTTTTGTTAACTTTTTTTGAAGCCGTCAACTTTTGTTAACTTTTTTTGAAGCTGTCAACTTTTGTTAACTTTCATTAAAGCTGTCCACTTTTGTTAACTTTTTTTGAAGCTGTCAACTTTTGTTAACTTTTTTTGATGTTTTGTCTTCTTTTTTAAAACTGTCAACTTTTGTGGAAGCTGTCAAGTTTTGTTAACTTTTTTTAAAACTGTCAACTTTTGTTAACTTTTTTAAAGCTGTCAACTTTTGTTAACTTCTTTTTATGTTTTGTCTTCTTTTTTGAAACTGTCAACTTTTGTGGAAGCTGTCAAGTTTTGTTAACTTTTTTTTAAAACTGTCAACTTTTGTTAACTTTTTTAAAGCTGTCAACTTTTGTTAACTTCTTTTGAAATTTTGTTAACTTTTTTGAAGCTGTCAACTTTTATTAATTTTTTTTGAAGCTGTCAACTTTTGTTAACTTTTTGAAGCTGTCAACTTTTGTTAACTTTTTTTGAAGCTATCAACGTTTGTTAACTTTTATTGAAGCTTTCAACTTTTGTTAACTTTTTTGGAAGCTGTCAACATTTGTTAACTTTTTTGAAGCTGTCAACTTTTGTTAACTTTTTTTAAAGCTGTCAACATTTGTTAACTTTTTTTGAAGCTATCAACTTTTGTTAACTTTTATTGAAGCTGTCAACTTTTGTTAACTTTTTTGGAAGCTGTCAACATTTGTTAACTTTTTTGAAGCTGTCAACTTTTGTTAACTTTTTTTGAAGCTGTCAACTTTTGTTAACTGGTTTTGAAGCTGTCAACATTTGTTAACTTTTTTGAAGCTGTCAACTTTGTTAACTTTTTTAAAGCTGTCAACTTTTGCTAACTTTTTTTAAAGCTGTCAACTATTGTTAACTTTTTTAAAGCTCTCAACTTTTGTTAACTTTTTTAAAGCTGTCAACTTTTGTTAACTTTTGTTAACTTCTTTTAAAGTTTTGTTAACTTTTTTAAAGCTGTCAACTTTTGTTAACTTCTTTTGAAGTTTTGTTAACTTTTTTGAAGCTGTCAACTTTTGTTAACTTCTTTTGATGTTTTGTCTTCTTTTTTGAAACTGTCAACTTCTGTGGAAGCTGTCAAGTTTTGTTAACTTTTTTTAAAACTGTCAACTTTTGTTAACTTTTTTAAAGCTGTCAACTTTTGTTAACTTCTTTTGAAATTTTGTTAACTTTTTTGAATCTGTCAACATTTGTTAACTGTTTGTAAAGCTGTCAACTTTTGTTAACTTTTTTTAAAGCTGTCAACTTTTGTTAACTGGTTTTGAAGCTGTTAACTTTTGTTAACTTTTTTTGAAGCTGTCAACTTTTGTTAACTTTTTTTGGAGCTGTCAACTTTTGTTAACTTTTATTGAAGCTGTCAACTTTTGTTAACTTTTTTGAAAGCTGTCAACATTTGTTAACTTTTTTGAAGCTGTCAACTTTTGTTAACTTTTTTTAAAGCTGTCAACATTTATTAACTGTTTTTGAAGCTGTCAACTTTTGTTAACTTTTTTTTAAAGCTGTCAACTTTTGTTTACTTTTTTAAAGCTGTCAACTTTTGTTAACTTTTTTAAAGCTGTCAACTTTTGTTAACTTCTTTTGAAGTTTTGTTAACTTTTTTGAAGCTGTCAACTTTTGTTAACTTCTTTTGAAGTTTTGTCTACTTTTTTGAAACTGTCAACTTTTGTTAACTTTTTTAAAGCTGTCAACTTTTGTTAACTTCTTTTGAAATTTTGTTAACTTTTTTGAAGCTGTCAACATTTGTTAACTGTTTGTGAAGCTGTCAACTTTTGTTAACTTTTTTTTAAAGCTGTCAACTTTTGTTAACTTTTTTTAAAGCTGTCAACTTTTGTTAACTGGTTTTGAAGCTGTTAACTTTTGTTAACTTTTTTTGAAGCTGTCAACTTTTGTTAACTTTTTTGAAGCTGTCAACTTTTGTTAACTTTTTTTGGAGCTGTCAACTTTTGTTAACTTTTATTGAAGCTGTCAACTTTTGTTAACTTTTTTGGAAGCTGTCAACATTTGTTACCTTTTTTAAAGCTGTCAACTTTTGTTAACTTTTTTTAAAGCTGTCAACATTTATTAACTGTTTTTGAAGCTGTCAACTTTTGTTAACTTTTTTTTAAAGCTGTCAACTTTTGTTTACTTTTTTAAAGCTGTCAACTTTTGTTAACTTTTTTAAAGCTGTCAACTTTTGTTAACTTCTTTTGAAGTTTTGTTAACTTTTTTGAAGCTGTCAACTTTTGTTAACTTCTTTTGATGTTTTGTCTTCTTTTTTGAAACTGTCAACTTCTGTGGAAGCTGTCAAGTTTCGTTAACTTTTTTTAAAACTGTCAACTTTTGTTAACTTTTTTAAAGCTGTCAACTTTTGTTAACTTCTTTTGAAATTTTGTTAACTTTTTTGAAGCTGTCAACATTTGTTAACTGTTTGTAAAGCTGTCAACTTTTGTTAACTTTTATTGAAGCTGTCAACTTTTGTTAACTTTTTTGAAAGCTGTCAACATTTGTTAACTTTTTTGAAGCTGTCAACTTTTGTTAACTTTTTTTAAAGCTGTCAACATTTATTAACTGTTTTTGAAGCTGTCAACTTTTGTTAACTTTTTTTTAAAGCTGTCAACTTTTGTTTACTTTTTTAAAGCTGTCAACTTTTGTTAACTTTTTTAAAGCTGTCAACTTTTGTTAACTTCTTTTGAAGTTTTGTTAACTTTTTTGAAGCTGTCAACTTTTGTTAACTTCTTTTGAAGTTTTGTCTACTTTTTTGAAACTGTCAACTTTTGTTAACTTTTTTAAAGCTGTCAACTTTTGTTAACTTCTTTTGAAATTTTGTTAACTTTTTTGAAGCTGTCAACATTTGTTAACTGTTTGTGAAGCTGTCAACTTTTGTTAACTTTTTTTTAAAGCTGTCAACTTTTGTTAACTTTTTTTAAAGCTGTCAACTTTTGTTAACTGGTTTTGAAGCTGTTAACTTTTGTTAACTTTTTTTGAAGCTGTCAACTTTTGTTAACTTTTTTGAAGCTGTCAACTTTTGTTAACTTTTTTTGGAGCTGTCAACTTTTGTTAACTTTTATTGAAGCTGTCAACTTTTGTTAACTTTTTTGGAAGCTGTCAACATTTGTTACCTTTTTTAAAGCTGTCAACTTTTGTTAACTTTTTTTAAAGCTGTCAACATTTATTAACTGTTTTTGAAGCTGTCAACTTTTGTTAACTTTTTTTTAAAGCTGTCAACTTTTGTTTACTTTTTTAAAGCTGTCAACTTTTGTTAACTTTTTTAAAGCTGTCAACTTTTGTTAACTTCTTTTGAAGTTTTGTTAATTTTTTTGAAGCTGTCAACTTTTGTTAACTTCTTTTGAAGTTTTGTCTACTTTTTTGAAACTGTCAACTTTTGTTAACTTTTATTGAAGCTGTCAATTTTTGTTAACTTTTTTGAAGCTGTCAACTTTTCTTAACTTCTTTTAAAGTAATGTTAATTTTTTTGAAGCTATCAACTTTTGTTAAATTCTTTTGAAGTTTTGTTAATTTTTTTGAAGCTGTCAACTTTTGTTAATTTCTTTTGAAGTTTTGTTAACTATTTTAAAGCTGTAAACTTTTGTCAACTTTTTTGAAGCTGTCAACTTTTGCTAACTTTTTTTGAAGCTGTCAACTTTTGTTAACTTTTTTAAAGCTGTCAACTTTTGTTAACTTTTTTTAACTTCTTTTTAAGTTTTGTTAACTTTTTTAAAGCTGTCAAATTTTGTTAACTTTTTTAAAGCTGTCAACTTTTGTTAACTTTTATTGAGGCTGTCAACTTTTGTTAACTTTTTTTGAAGCTGTCAACTTTTGTTAACTGGTTTTGAAGCTGTTAACTTTTATTAACTTTTTTTGAAGCTGTCAACTTTTGTTAACTTTTTTGAAGCTGTCAACTTCTGTTAACTTTTTTTGAAGCTGTCAACTTTTGTTAACTTTTTTTGAAGCTGTCAACTTTTGTTAACTTTTATTAAAGCTGTCCACTTTTGTTAACTTTTTTTGAAGCTGTCAACTTTTGTTAACTTCTTTTGAAACTGTCAACTTTTTTTAACTTTTATTGAAGCTGTCAACTTTTGTTAACTTTTATTGAAGCTGTCAATTTTTGTTAACTATTTTGAAGCTGTCAACTTTTGTTAACTTCTTTTAAAGTTTTGTTAACTTTTTTGAAGCTATCGACTTTTGTTATCTTCTTTTGAAGTTTTGTTAATTTTTTTGAAGCTGTCAACATTTGTTAACTTTTTTGAAGCTGTCAACTTTTGTTAACTTTTTTTAAAGCTGTCAACTTTTGTTAACTGGTTTTGAAGCTGTTAACTTTTGTTAAATTTTTTTGAAGCTGTCAACTTTTGTTAACTTTTATTGAAGCTGTCAACTTTTGTTAACTTTTTTGGAAGCTGTCAACATTTGTTAACTTTTTTGAAGCTGACAACTTTTGTTAACTTTTTTTGAAGCTGTCAACTTTTGTTAACTTTTATTAAAGCTGTCAACTTTTGTTAACTTTTTTTGAAGCTGTCAACTTTTGTTAACTTTTTTGAAGCTGTCAACTTTTGTTAACTTTTTTTAAAGCTGTCAACTTTTGTTAACTTTTTTCGAAGCTGTCAACTTTTGTTAACTTTTATTAAAGCTGTCCACTTTTGTTAACTTTTTTTGAAGCTGTAAACTTTTGTTAACTTCTTTTGAAACTGTCAACTTTTGTTCACTTTTATTAAAGCTGTTAACTTTTGTTAACTTTTATTGAAGCAGTCAATTTTTGTTAACTATTTTGAAGCTGTCAACTTTTGTTAACTTCTTTTGAAGTTTTGTCTACTTTTTTGAAATTGTCAACTTTTGTTATCTTTTATTGAAGCTGTCAATTTTTGTTAACTTTTTTGAAGCTGTCAACTTTTCTTAACTTCTTTTAAAGTTATGTTAATTTTTTTGAAGCTATCAACTTTTGTTAAATTCTTTTGAAGTTTTGTTAATTTTTTTGAAGCTGTCAACTTTTGTTAATTTCTTTTGAAGTTTTGTTAACTATTTTAAAGCTGTAAACTTTTGTCAACTTTTTTGAAGCTGTCAACTTTTGCTAACTTTTTTTGAAGCTGTCAACTTTTGTTAACTTTTTTAAAGCTGTCAACTTCTGTTAAATTTTTTTTTAACTTCTTTTTAAGTTTTGTTAACTTTTTTAAAGCTGTCAAATTTTGTTAACTTTTTTAAAGCTGTCAACTTTTGTTAACTTTTATTGAGGCTGTCAACTTTTGTTAACTTTTTTTGAAGCTGTCAACTTTTGTTAACTGGTTTTGAAGCTGTTAACTTTTATTAACTTTTTTTGAAGCTGTCAACTTTTGTTAACTTTTTTGAAGCTGTCAACTTTTGTTAACTTTTTTTGAAGCTGTCAACTATTGATAACTTTTTTTGAAGCTGTCAACTTTTGTTAACTTTTTTTAAATCTGTCAACTTTTGTTAACTTTTTTCGAAGCTGTCAACTTTTGTTAACTTTTATTAAAGCTGTCCACTTTTGTTAACTTTTTTTGAAGCTGTAAACTTTTGTTAACTTCTTTTGAAACTGTCAACTTTTGTTCACTTTTATTAAAGCTGTTAACTTTTGTTAACTTTTATTGAAGCAGTCAATTTTTGTTAACTATTTTGAAGCTGTCAACTTTTGTTAACTTCTTTTGAAGTTTTGTCTACTTTTTTGAAACTGTCAACTTTTGTTAACTTTTATTGAAGCTGTCAATTTTTGTTAACTTTTTTGAAGCTGTCAACTTTTCTTAACTTCTTTTAAAGTTATGTTAATTTTTTTGAAGCTATCAACTTTTGTTAAATTCTTTTGAAGTTTTGTTAATTTTTTTGAAGCTGTCAACTTTTGTTAACTTCTTTTGAAATTTTGTTAACTTTTTTGAAGCTGTCAACTTTTGTTAATTTTTTTGAAGCTATCAACTTTTGTTAACTTTTTGAAGCTGTCAACTTTTGTTAACTTTTTTTGAAGCTATCAACTTTTGTTAACTTTTATTGAAGCTGTCAACTTTTGTTAACTGTTTTGGAAGCTGTCAACATTTGTTAACTTTTTTGAAGCTGTCAACTTTTGTTAACTTTTTTTAAAGCTGTCAACATTTGTTAACTGTTTTTGAAGCTGTCAACTTTTGTTAACTTTTTTTTAAAGCTGTCAACTTTTGTTTACTTGTTTAAAGCTGTCAACTTTTGTAAACTTTTTTAAAGCTGTCAACTTTTGTTAACTTTTGTTAACTTCTTTTGAAGTTTTGTCTACTTTTTTGAAACTGTCAACTTTTGTTAACTTTTATTGAAGCTGTCAACTTTTGTTAACTTCTTTTGATGTTTTGTCTTCTTTTTTGAAACTGTCAACTTTTGTGGAAGCTGTCAAGTTTTGTTAACTTTTTTTAAAACTGTCAACTTTTGTTAACTTTTTTAAAGCTGTCAACTTTTGTTAACTTCTTTTGAAATTTTGTTAACTTTTTTGAAGCTGTCAACTTTTGTTACTTTTTTTTAAGCTGTCAACTTTTGTTAACTTTTTGAAGCTGTCAACTTTTGTTAACTTTTTTTGAAGCTATCAACTTTTGTTAACTTTATTGAAGCTGTCAACTTTTGTTAACTTTTTTAGAAGCTGTCAACATTTGTTAACTTTTTTGAAGCTGTCAACTTTTGTTAACTTTTTTTTAAAGCTGTCAACTTTTGTTTATTTTTTTAAAGCTGTCAACTTTTGTTAACTTTTTTAAAGCTGTCAACTTGTGTTAACTTTTATTGAAGCGGTCAACTTTTGTTAACTTTTTTTGAAGCTGTCAACTTTTGTTAACTGGTTTTGAAGCTGTTAACTTTTGTTAACTTTTTTTGAAGCTGTCAACTTTTGTTAACTTTTTTGAAGCTGTCAACTTTTGTTAACTTTTTTTGAAGCTGTCAACTTTTGTTAACTTTTTTTGAAGCTGTCAACTTTTGTTAACTTTTATTAAAGCTGTCCACTTTTGTTAACTTTTTTTGAAGCTGTCAACTTTTGTTAACTGGTTTTGAAGCTGTTAACTTTTGTTAACTTTTATTGAAGCTGTCAACTTTTGTTAACTTTTTTGAAGCTGTCAACTTTTGTTAACATTTTTTGGAGCTGTCAACTTTTGTTAACTTTTATTGAAGCTGTCAACTTTTGTTAACTTTTTGCGAAGCTCTCAACATTTGTTAACTTTTTTAAAGCTGTCAACTTTTGTTAACTTTTTTTAATGCTGTCAACATTTATTAACTGTTTGTGAAGCTGTCAACTTTTGTTAACTTTTTTTTAAAGCTGTCAACTATTGTTAACTTTTTTTAAAGCTGTCAACTTTTGTTAACTGGTTTTGAAGCTGTTAGCTTTTGTTAACTTTTTTTGAAGCTGTCAACTTTTGTTAACTTTTTTTGGAGCTGTCAACTTTTGTTAACTTTTTTGAAAGCTGTCAACATTTGTTAACTTTTTTGCAGCTGTCAACTTTTGTTAACTTTTTTTAAAGCTGTCAACATTTATTAACTGTTTTTGAAGCTGTCAACTTTTGTTAACTTTTTTTTAAAGCTGTCAACTTTTGTTTACTTTTTTAAAGCTGTCAACTTTTGTTAACTTTTTTAAAGCTGTCAACTTTTGTTAACTTCTTTTGAAGTTTTGTTAACTTTTTTGAAGCTGTCAACTTTTGTTAACTGGTTTTGAAGCTGTTAACTTTTGTTAACTTTTTTTGAAGCTGTCAACTTTTGTTAACTTTTTTGAAGCTGTCAACTTTTGTTAACTTTTTTTGAAGCTGTCAACTTTTGTTAACTTTTTTTAAAGCTGTCAACTTTTGTTAACTTTCATTAAAGCTGTCCACTTTTGTTAACTTTTTTTGAAGTTGTCAACTTTTGTTAACTTCTTTTGAAACTGTCAACTTTTGTTAACTTTTATTGAAGCTGTCAACTTTTGTTAACTTCTTTTAATGTTTTGTCTTCTTTTTTGAAACTGTCAACTTTTGTGGAAGCTGTCAAGTTTTGTTAACTTTTTTTAAAACTGTAAACTTTTGTTAACTTCTTTTTATGTTTTGTCTTCTTTTTTGAAGCTGTCAACTTTTGTTAACTTTTTTTGAAGCTATCAACTTTTTTTAACTTTTATTGAAGCTGTCAACTTTTGTTAACTTTTTTGGAAGCTGTCAACATTTGTTAACTTTTTTGAAGCTGTCAACTTTTGTTAACTTTTTTTTAAAGCTGTCAACTTTTGTTTACTTTTTTAAAGCTGTCAACTTTTGTAAACTTTTTTAAAGCTGTCAACTTTTGTTAACTTTTGTTAACTTCTTTTGAAGTTTTGTCTACTTTTTTGAAACTGTCAACTTTTGTTAATTTTTATTGAAGCTGTCAACTTTTGTTAACTTTTTTTGAAGCTGTCAACTTTTGTTAACTGGTTTTGAAGCTGTTAACTTTTGTTAACTTTTTTTGAAGCTGTCAACTTTTGTTAATTTTTTTGAAGCTGTCAACTTTTGTTAACTTTTTTTGAAGCTGTCAACTTTTATTAATTTTTTTGAAGCTGTCAACTTTTGTTAAATTTTTTTAAAGCTGACAACTTTTGTTAACTTTTTTTGAAGCGGTCAACTTTTGTTAACTTTTATTGAAGCTGTCAACTTTTGTTAACTTTTTTGGAAGCTGTCAACATTTGTTAACTTTTTTGAAGCTGTCAACTTTTGTTAACTTTTTTAAAGCTGTCAACTTTTGTTAACTTTTGTTAACTTCTTTTGATGTTTTGTCTTCTTTTTTGAAACTGTCAACTTTTGTTAACTTTTTTAAAGCTGTCAACTTTTGTTAACTTCTTTTAAAATTTTGTTAACTTTTTTAAAGCTGTCAACTTTTATTAATTTTTTTTGAAGCTGTCAACTTTTGTTAACTTTTTGAAGCTGTCAACTTTTGTTAACTTTTTTGGAAGCTGTCAACATTTGTTAATTTTTTTGAAGCTGTCAACTTTTGTTAACTTTTTTTAAAGCTGTCAACATTTGTTAACTTTTTTTGAAGCTATCAACTTTTGTTAACTTTTTTTGAAGCTGTCACCTTTTGTTAACTTTTTTTAAATCTGTCAACTTTTGTTAACTTTTTTCGAAGCTGTCAACTTTTGTTAACTTTTATTAAAGCTGTCCACTTTTGTTAACTTTTTTTGAAGCTGTAAACTTTTGTTAACTTCTTTTGAAACTGTCAACTTTTGTTCACTTTTATTAAAGCTGTTAACTTTTGTTAACTTTTATTGAAGCAGCCAATTTTTGTTAACTATTTTGAAGCTGTCAACTTTTGTTAACTTCTTTTGAAGTTTTGTCTACTTTTTTGAAACTGTCAACTTTTGTTAACTTTTATTGAAGCTGTCAATTTTTGTTAACTTTTTTGAAGCTGTCAACTTTTCTTAACTTCTTTTAAAGTTATGTTAATTTTTTTGAAGCTATCAACTTTTGTTAAATTCTGTTGAAGTTTTGTTAATTTTTTTGAAGCTGTCAACTTTTGTTAACTTCTTTTGAAATTTTGTTAACTTTTTTGAAGCTGTCAACTTTTGTTAATTTTTTTGAAGCTATCAACTTTTGTTAACTTTTTGAAGCTGTCAACTTTTGTTAACTTTTTTTGAAGCTATCAACTTTTGTTAACTTTTATTGAAGCTGTCAACTTTTGTTAACTGTTTTGGAAGCTGTCAACATTTGTTAACTTTTTTGAAGCTGTCAACTTTTGTTAACTTTTTTTAAAGCTGTCAACATTTGTTAACTGTTTTTGAAGCTGTCAACTTTTGTTAACTTTTTTTTAAAGCTGTCAACTTTTGTTTACTTTTTTAAAGCTGTCAACTTTTGTAAACTTTTTTAAAGCTGTCAACTTTTGTTAACTTTTGTTAACTTCTTTTGAAGTTTTGTCTACTTTTTTGAAACTGTCAACTTTTGTTAACTTTTATTGAAGCTGTCAACTTTTGTTAACTTCTTTTGATGTTTTGTCTTCTTTTTTGAAACTGTCAACTTTTGTGGAAGCTGTCAAGTTTTGTTAACTTTTTTTAAAACTGTCAACTTTTGTTAACTTTTTTAAAGCTGTCAACTTTTGTTAACTTCTTTTGAAATTTTGTTAACTTTTTTGAAGCTGTCAACTTTTGTTACTTTTTTTTAAGCTGTCAACTTTTGTTAACTTTTTGAAGCTGTCAACTTTTGTTAACTTTTTTTGAAGCTATCAACTTTTGTTAACTTTATTGAAGCTGTCAACTTTTGTTAACTTTTTTGGAAGCTGTCAACATTTGTTAACTTTTTTGAAGCTGTCAACTTTTGTTAACTTTTTTTTAAAGCTGTCAACTTTTGTTTATTTTTTTAAAGCTGTCAACTTTTGTTAACTTTTTTAAAGCTGTCAACTTGTGTTAACTTTTATTGAAGCGGTCAACTTTTGTTAACTTTTTTTGAAGCTGTCAACTTTTGTTAACTGGTTTTGAAGCTGTTAACTTTTGTTAACTTTTTTTGAAGCTGTCAACTTTTGTTAACTTTTTTGAAGCTGTCAACTTTTGTTAACTTTTTTTGAAGCTGTCAACTTTTGTTAACTTTTTTTGAAGCTGTCAACTTTTGTTAACTTTTATTAAAGCTGTCCACTTTTGTTAACTTTTTTTGAAGCTGTCAACTTTTGTTAACTGGTTTTGAAGCTGTTAACTTTTGTTAACTTTTATTGAAGCTGTCAACTTTTGTTAACTTTTTTGAAGCTGTCAACTTTTGTTAACATTTTTTGGAGCTGTCAACTTTTGTTAACTTTTATTGAAGCTGTCAACTTTTGTTAACTTTTTGCGAAGCTCTCAACATTTGTTAACTTTTTTAAAGCTGTCAACTTTTGTTAACTTTTTTTAATGCTGTCAACATTTATTAACTGTTTGTGAAGCTGTCAACTTTTGTTAACTTTTTTTTAAAGCTGTCAACTATTGTTAACTTTTTTTAAAGCTGTCAACATTTGTTAACTTTTTTTGAAGCTATCAACTTTTGTTAACTTTTTTTGAAGCTGTCAACTTTTGTTAACTTTTTTTAAATCTGTCAACTTTTGTTAACTTTTTTCGAAGCTGTCAACTTTTGTTAACTTTTATTAAAGCTGTCCACTTTTGTTAACTTTTTTTGAAGCTGTAAACTTTTGTTAACTTCTTTTGAAACTGTCAACTTTTGTTCACTTTTATTAAAGCTGTTAACTTTTGTTAACTTTTATTGAAGCAGTCAATTTTTGTTAACTATTTTGAAGCTGTCAACTTTTGTTAACTTCTTTTGAAGTTTTGTCTACTTTTTTGAAACTGTCAACTTTTGTTAACTTTTATTGAAGCTGTCAATTTTTGTTAACTTTTTTGAAGCTGTCAACTTTTCTTAACTTCTTTTAAAGTTATGTTAATTTTTTTGAAGCTATCAACTTTTGTTAAATTCTGTTGAAGTTTTGTTAATTTTTTTGAAGCTGTCAACTTTTGTTAACTTCTTTTGAAATTTTGTTAACTTTTTTGAAGCTGTCAACTTTTGTTAATTTTTTTGAAGCTATCAACTTTTGTTAACTTTTTGAAGCTGTCAACTTTTGTTAACTTTTTTTGAAGCTATCAACTTTTGTTAACTTTTATTGAAGCTGTCAACATTTGTTAACTGTTTTGGAAGCTGTCAACATTTGTTAACTTTTTTGAAGCTGTCAACTTTTGTTAACTTTTTTTAAAGCTGTCAACATTTGTTAACTGTTTTTAAAGCTGTCAACTTTTGTTAACTTTTTTTTAAAGCTGTCAACTTTTGTTTACTTTTTTAAAGCTGTCAACTTTTGTAAACTTTTTTAAAGCTGTCAACTTTTGTTAACTTTTGTTAACTTCTTTTGAAGTTTTGTCTACTTTTTTGAAACTGTCAACTTTTGTTAACTTTTATTGAAGCTGTCAACTTTTGTTAACTTCTTTTGATGTTTTGTCTTCTTTTTTGAAACTGTCAACTTTTGTGGAAGCTGTCAAGTTTTGTTAACTTTTTTTAAAACTGTCAACTTTTGTTAACTTTTTTAAAGCTGTCAACTTTTGTTAACTTCTTTTGAAATTTTGTTAACTTTTTTGAAGCTGTCAACTTTTGTTACTTTTTTTTAAGCTGTCAACTTTTGTTAACTTTTTGAAGCTGTCAACTTTTGTTAACTTTTTTTGAAGCTATCAACTTTTGTTAACTTTATTGAAGCTGTCAACTTTTGTTAACTTTTTTGGAAGCTGTCAACATTTGTTAACTTTTTTGAAGCTGTCAACTTTTGTTAACTTTTTTTTAAAGCTGTCAACTTTTGTTTATTTTTTTAAAGCTGTCAACTTTTGTTAACTTTTTTAAAGCTGTCAACTTGTGTTAACTTTTATTGAAGCGGTCAACTTTTGTTAACTTTTTTTGAAGCTGTCAACTTTTGTTAACTGGTTTTGAAGCTGTTAACTTTTGTTAACTTTTTTTGAAGCTGTCAACTTTTGTTAACTTTTTTGAAGCTGTCAACTTTTGTTAACTTTTTTTGAAGCTGTCAACTTTTGTTAACTTTTTTTGAAGCTGTCAACTTTTGTTAACTTTTATTAAAGCTGTCCACTTTTGTTAACTTTTTTTGAAGCTGTCAACTTTTGTTAACTGGTTTTGAAGCTGTTAACTTTTGTTAACTTTTATTGAAGCTGTCAACTTTTGTTAACTTTTTTGAAGCTGTCAACTTTTGTTAACATTTTTTGGAGCTGTCAACTTTTGTTAACTTTTATTGAAGCTGTCAACTTTTGTTAACTTTTTGCGAAGCTCTCAACATTTGTTAACTTTTTTAAAGCTGTCAACTTTTGTTAACTTTTTTTAATGCTGTCAACATTTATTAACTGTTTGTGAAGCTGTCAACTTTTGTTAACTTTTTTTTAAAGCTGTCAACTATTGTTAACTTTTTTTAAAGCTGTCAACTTTTGTTAACTGGTTTTGAAGCTGTTAGCTTTTGCTAACTTTTTTTGAAGCTGTCAACTTTTGTTAACTTTTTTTGGAGCTGTCAACTTTTGTTAACTTTTTTGAAAGCTGTCAACATTTGTTAACTTTTTTGCAGCTGTCAACTTTTGTTAACTTTTTTTAAAGCTGTCAACATTTATTAACTGTTTTTGAAGCTGTCAACTTTTGTTAACTTTTTTTTAAAGCTGTCAACTTTTGTTTACTTTTTTAAAGCTGTCAACTTTTGTTAACTTTTTTAAAGCTGTCAACTTTTGTTAACTTCTTTTGAAGTTTTGTTAACTTTTTTAAAGCTGTCAACTTTTGTTAACTGGTTTTGAAGCTGTTAACTTTTGTTAACTTTTTTTGAAGCTGTCAACTTTTGTTAACTTTTTTGAAGCTGTCAACTTTTGTTAACTTTTTTTGAAGCTGTCAACTTTTGTTAACTGTTTGTAAAGCTGTCAACTTTTGTTAACTTTTTTTAAAGCTGTCAACTTTTGTTAACTGGTTTTGAAGCTGTTAACTTTTGTTAACTTTTTTTGAAGCTGTCAACTTTTGTTAACTTTTTTTGGAGCTGTCAACTTTTGTTAACTTTTATTGAAGCTGTCAACTTTTGTTAACTTTTTTGAAAGCTGTCAACTATTGTTAACTTTTTTAAAGCTCTCAACTTTTGTTAACTTTTTTAAAGCTGTCAACTTTTGTTAACTTTTGTTAACTTCTTTTAAAGTTTTGTTAACTTTTTTAAAGCTGTCAACTTTTGTTAACTTCTTTTGAAGTTTTGTTAACTTTTTTGAAGCTGTCAACTTTTGTTAACTTCTTTTGATGTTTTGTCTTCTTTTTTGAAACTGTCAACTTCTGTGGAAGCTGTCAAGTTTTGTTAACTTTTTTTAAAACTGTCAACTTTTGTTAACTTTTTTAAAGCTGTCAACTTTTGTTAACTTCTTTTGAAATTTTGTTAACTTTTTTGAAGCTGTCAACATTTGTTAACTGTTTGTAAAGCTGTCAACTTTTGTTAACTTTTTTTAAAGCTGTCAACTTTTGTTAACTGGTTTTGAAGCTGTTAACTTTTGTTAACTTTTTTTGAAGCTGTCAACTTTTGTTAACTTTTATTAAAGCTGTCCACTTTTGTTAACTTTTTTTGAAGCTGTCAACTTTTGTTAACTTCTTTTGAAACTGTCAACTTTTTTTAACTTTTATTGAAGCTGTCAACTTTTGTTAACTTTTATTGAAGCTGTCAATTTTTGTTAACTATTTTGAAGCTGTCAACTTTTGTTAACTTCTTTTAAAGTTTTGTTAATTTTTTTGAAGCTGTCAACATTTGTTAACTTTTTTGAAGCTGTCAACTTTTGTTAACTTTTTTTAAAGCTGTCAACATTTGTTAACTGTTTGTGAAGCTGTCAACTTTTGTTAACTTTTTTTTAAAGCTGTTAACTTTTGTTAACTTTTTTTAAAGCTGTCAACTTTTGTTAACTGGTTTTGAAGCTGTTAACTTTTGTTAAATTTTTTTGAAGCTGTCAAATTTTGTTAACTTTTATTGAAGCTGTCAACTTTTGTTAACTTTTTTGGAAGCTGTCAACATTTGTTAACTTTTTTGAAGCTGACAACTTTTGTTAACTTTTTTTGAAGCTGTCAACTTTTGTTAACTTTTATTGAAGCTGTCAACTTTTGTTAACTTTTTTTGAAGCTGTCAACTTTTGTTAACTTTTTTGAAGCTGTCAACTTTTGTTAACTTTTTTTAAAGCTGTCAACTTTTGTTAACTTTTTTCGAAGCTGTCAACTTTTGTTAACTTTTATTAAAGCTGTCCACTTTTGTTAACTTTTTTTGAAGCTGTAAACTTTTGTTAACTTCTTTTGAAACTGTCAACTTTTGTTCACTTTTATTAAAGCTGTTAACTTTTGTTAACTTTTATTGAAGCAGTCAATTTTTGTTAACTATTTTGAAGCTGTCAACTTTTGTTAACTTCTTTTGATGTTTTGTCTTCTTTTTTGAAACGGTCAACTGTTGTGGAAGCTGTCAAGTTTTGTTAACTTTTTTTAAAACTGTCAACTTTTGTTAACTTTTTTAAAGCTGTCAACTTTTGTTAACTTCTTTTGAAATTTTGTTAACTTTTTTGAAGCTGTCAACTTTTGTTAATTTTTTTGAAGCTATCAACTTTTGTTAACTTTTTGAAGCTGTCAACTTTTGTTAACTTTTTTTGAAGCTATCAACTTTTGTTAACTTTTATTGAAGCTGTCAACTTTTGTTAACTTTTTTGGAAGCTGTCAACATTTGTTAACTTTTTTGAAGCTGTCAACTTTTGTTAACTTTTTTTAAAGCTGTCAACATTTGTTAACTGTTTTTGAAGCTGTCAACTTTTGTTAACTTTTTTTTAAAGCTGTCAACTTTTGTTTACTTTTTTAAAGCTGTCAACTTTTGTAAACTTTTTTAAAGCTGTCAACTTTTGTTAACTTTTGTTAACTTCTTTTGAAGTTTTGTCTACTTTTTTGAAACTGTCAACTTTTGTTAACTTTTATTGAAGCTGTCAACTTTTGTTAACTTCTTTTGATGTTTTGTCTTCTTTTTTGAAACTGTCAACTTTTGTGGAAGCTGTCAAGTTTTGTTAACTTTTTTTAAAACTGTCAACTTTTGTTAACTTTTTTAAAGCTGTCAACTTTTGTTAACTTCTTTTGAAATTTTTTTAACTTTTTTGAAGCTGTCAACTTTTGTTACTTTTTTTTAAGCTGTCAACTTTTGTTAACTTTTTGAAGCTGTCAACTTTTGTTAACTTTTTTTGAAGCTATCAACTTTTGTTAACTTTATTGAAGCTGTCAACTTTTGTTAACTTTTTTGGAAGCTGTCAACATTTGTTAACTTTTTGAAGCTGTCAACTTTTGTTAACTTTTTTTTAAAGCTGTCAACTTTTGTTTATTTTTTTAAAGCTGTCAACTTTTGTTAACTTTTTTAAAGCTGTCAACTTGTGTTAACTTTTATTAAAGCGGTCAACTTTTGTTAACTTTTTTTGAAGCTGTCAACTTTTGTTAACTGGTTTTGAAGCTGTTAATTTTTGTTAACTTTTTTTGAAGCTGTCAACTTTTGTTAACTTTTTTGAAGCTGTCAACTTTTGTTAACTTTTTTTGAAGCTGTCAACTTTTGTTAACTTTTTTTGAAGCTGTCAACTTTTGTTAACTTTTATTAAAGCTGTCCACTTTTGTTAACTTTTTTTGAAGCTGTCAACTTTTGTTCACTGGTTTTGAAGCTGTTCTTTTTGTTAACTTTTATTAAAGCTGTCAACTTTTGTTAACTTTTTTGAAGCTGTCAACTTTTGTTAACATTTTTTGGAGCTGTCAACTTTTGTTAACTTTTATTGAAGCTGTCAACTTTTGTTAACTTTTTGCGAAGCTCTCAACATTTGTTAACTTTTTTAAAGCTGTCAACTTTTGTTAACTTTTTTTAATGCTGTCAACATTTGTTAACTTTTTGAAGCTGTCAACTTTTGTTAATTTTTTTAAAGCTGTCAACATTTGTTAATTGTTTTTGAAGCTGTCAACTTTTGTTAACTTTTTTTTAAAGCTGTCAACTTTTGTTTACTTTTTTAAAGCTGTCAACTTTTGTTAACTTTTTTAAAGCTGTCAACTTTTGTTAACTTTTGTTAACTTCTTTTGAAGTTTTGTCTACTTTTTTGAAACTGTCAACTTTTGTTAACTTTTATTGAAGCTGTCAACTTTTGTTAACTTTTTTTGAAGTTGTCAAATTTTGTTAACTGGTTTTGAAGCTGTCAACTTTTGTTAACTTTTTCTGAAGCTGTCAACTTTTGTTAACTTTTTTGAAGCTGTCAACTTTTGTTAACTTTTTTTGAAGCTGTCAACTTTTGTTAACTTTTTTTAAAGCTGTCAACTTTTGTTAACTTTTATTAAAGCTGTCCACTTTTGTTAACTTTTTTTAAAGCTGTCAACTTTTGTTAACTTCTTTTGAAACTGTCAACTTTTGTTAACTTTTATTGAAGCTGTCAACTTTTGTTAACTTCTTTTGATGTTTTGTCTTCTTTTTTGAAACTGTCAACTTTTGTGGAAGCTGTCAAGTTTGGTTAACTTTTTTTAAAACTGTCAACTTTTGTTAACTTCTTTTGATGTTTTGTCTTCTTTTTTGAAGCTGTCAACTTTTGTTAACTTTTTGAAGTTGTCAACTTTTGTTAACTTTTTTTGAAGCTATCAACTTTTGTTAACTTTTATTGAAGCTGTCAACTTTTGTTAACTTTTTTGGAAGCTGTCAACGTTTGTTAACTTTTTTGAAGCTGTCAACTTTTGTTAACTTTTTTTAAAGCTGTCAACATTATTTGTTAACTGTTTTTGAAGCTGTCAACTTTTGTTAACTTTTTTTTAAAGCTGTCAACTTTTGTTTACTTTTTTAAAGCTGTCAACTTTTGTTAACTTTTTTAAAGCTGTCAACTTTTGTTAACTTTTGTTAACTTCTTTTGAAGTTTTAACTACTTTTTTGAAACTTTCAATTTTTGTTAATTTTTATTGAAGCTGTCAACTTTTGTTAACTTTTTTTGAAGCTGTCAACTTTTGTTAACTGGTTTTGAAGCTGTTAACTTTTGTTAACTTTTTTTAAAGCTGTCAACTTTTGTTAACTTTTTTGAAGCTGTCAACTTTTGTTAACTTTTTTTGAAGCCGTCAACTTTTGTTAACTTTTTTTGAAGCTGTCAACTTTTGTTAACTTTCATTAAAGCTGTCCACTTTTGTTAACTTTTTTTGAAGCTGTCAACTTTTGTTAACTTTTTTTGATGTTTTGTCTTCTTTTTTAAAACTGTCAACTTTTGTGGAAGCTGTCAAGTTTTGTTAACTTTTTTTAAAACTGTCAACTTTTGTTAACTTTTTTAAAGCTGTCAACTTTTGTTAACTTCTTTTTATGTTTTGTCTTCTTTTTTGAAACTGTCAACTTTTGTGGAAGCTGTCAAGTTTTGTTAACTTTTTTTTAAAACTGTCAACTTTTGTTAACTTTTTTAAAGCTGTCAACTTTTGTTAACTTCTTTTGAAATTTTGTTAACTTTTTTGAAGCTGTCAACTTTTATTAATTTTTTTTGAAGCTGTCAACTTTTGTTAACTTTTTGAAGCTGTCAACTTTTGTTAACTTTTTTTGAAGCTATCAACGTTTGTTAACTTTTATTGAAGCTTTCAACTTTTGTTAACTTTTTTGGAAGCTGTCAACATTTGTTAACTTTTTTGAAGCTGTCAACTTTTGTTAACTTTTTTTAAAGCTGTCAACATTTGTTAACTTTTTTTGAAGCTATCAACTTTTGTTAACTTTTATTGAAGCTGTCAACTTTTGTTAACTTTTTTGGAAGCTGTCAACATTTGTTAACTTTTTTGAAGCTGTCAACTTTTGTTAACTTTTTTTGAAGCTGTCAACTTTTGTTAACTGGTTTTGAAGCTGTCAACATTTGTTAACTTTTTTGAAGCTGTCAACTTTGTTAACTTTTTTAAAGCTGTCAACTTTTGCTAACTTTTTTTAAAGCTGTCAACTATTGTTAACTTTTTTAAAGCTCTCAACTTTTGTTAACTTTTTTAAAGCTGTCAACTTTTGTTAACTTTTGTTAACTTCTTTTAAAGTTTTGTTAACTTTTTTAAAGCTGTCAACTTTTGTTAACTTCTTTTGAAGTTTTGTTAACTTTTTTGAAGCTGTCAACTTTTGTTAACTTCTTTTGATGTTTTGTCTTCTTTTTTGAAACTGTCAACTTCTGTGGAAGCTGTCAAGTTTTGTTAACTTTTTTTAAAACTGTCAACTTTTGTTAACTTTTTTAAAGCTGTCAACTTTTGTAAACTTCTTTTGAAATTTTGTTAACTTTTTTGAAGCTGTCAACATTTGTTAACTGTTTGTAAAGCTGTCAACTTTTGTTAACTTTTTTTAAAGCTGTCAACTTTTATTAACTGGTTTTGAAGCTGTTAACTTTTGTTAACTTTTTTTGAAGCCGTCAACTTTTGTTAACTTTTTTTGAAGCTGTCAACTTTTGTTAACTTTCATTAAAGCTGTCCACTTTTGTTAACTTTTTTTGAAGCTGTCAACTTTTGTTAACTTTTTTTGATGTTTTGTCTTCTTTTTTAAAACTGTCAACTTTTGTGGAAGCTGTCAAGTTTTGTTAACTTTTTTTAAAACTGTCAACTTTTGTTAACTTTTTTAAAGCTGTCAACTTTTGTTAACTTCTTTTTATGTTTTGTCTTCTTTTTTGAAACTGTCAACTTTTGTGGAAGCTGTCAAGTTTTGTTAACTTTTTTTTAAAACTGTCAACTTTTGTTAACTTTTTTAAAGCTGTCAACTTTTGTTAACTTCTTTTGAAATTTTGTTAACTTTTTTGAAGCTGTCAACTTTTATTAATTTTTTTTGAAGCTGTCAACTTTTGTTAACTTTTTGAAGCTGTCAACTTTTGTTAACTTTTTTTGAAGCTATCAACGTTTGTTAACTTTTATTGAAGCTTTCAACTTTTGTTAACTTTTTTGGAAGCTGTCAACATTTGTTAACTTTTTTGAAGCTGTCAACTTTTGTTAACTTTTTTTAAAGCTGTCAACATTTGTTAACTTTTTTTGAAGCTATCAACTTTTGTTAACTTTTATTGAAGCTGTCAACTTTTGTTAACTTTTTTGGAAGCTGTCAACATTTGTTAACTTTTTTGAAGCTGTCAACTTTTGTTAACTTTTTTTGAAGCTGTCAACTTTTGTTAACTGGTTTTGAAGCTGTCAACATTTGTTAACTTTTTTGAAGCTGTCAACTTTGTTAACTTTTTTAAAGCTGTCAACTTTTGCTAACTTTTTTTAAAGCTGTCAACTATTGTTAACTTTTTTAAAGCTCTCAACTTTTGTTAACTTTTTTAAAGCTGTCAACTTTTGTTAACTTTTGTTAACTTCTTTTAAAGTTTTGTTAACTTTTTTAAAGCTGTCAACTTTTGTTAACTTCTTTTGAAGTTTTGTTAACTTTTTTGAAGCTGTCAACTTTTGTTAACTTCTTTTGATGTTTTGTCTTCTTTTTTGAAACTGTCAACTTCTGTGGAAGCTGTCAAGTTTTGTTAACTTTTTTTAAAACTGTCAACTTTTGTTAACTTTTTTAAAGCTGTCAACTTTTGTAAACTTCTTTTGAAATTTTGTTAACTTTTTTGAAGCTGTCAACATTTGTTAACTGTTTGTAAAGCTGTCAACTTTTGTTAACTTTTTTTAAAGCTGTCAACTTTTATTAACTGGTTTTGAAGCTGTTAACTTTTGTTAACTTTTTTTGAAGCTGTCAACTTTTGTTAACTTTTTTTGGAGCTGTCAACTTTTGTTAACTTTTATTGAAGCTGTCAACTTTTGTTAACTTTTTTGAAAGCTGTCAACATTTGTTAACTTTTTTGAAGCTGTCAACTTTTGTTAACTTTTTTTAAAGCTGTCAACATTTATTAACTGTTTTTGAAGCTGTCAACTTTTGTTAACTTTTTTTTAAAGCTGTCAACTTTTGTTTACTTTTTTAAAGCTGTCAACTTTTGTTAACTTTTTTAAAGCTGTCAACTTTTGTTAACTTCTTTTGAAGTTTTGTTAACTTTTTTGAAGCTGTCAACTTTTGTTAACTTCTTTTGAAGTTTTGTCTACTTTTTTGAAACTGTCAACTTTTGTTAACTTTTTTAAAGCTGTCAACTTTTGTTAACTTCTTTTGAAATTTTGTTAACTTTTTTGAAGCTGTCAACATTTGTTAACTGTTTGTGAAGCTGTCAACTTTTGTTAACTTTTTTTTAAAGCTGTCAACTTTTGTTAACTTTTTTTAAAGCTGTCAACTTTTGTTAACTGGTTTTGAAGCTGTTAACTTTTGTTAACTTTTTTTGAAGCTGTCAACTTTTGTTAACTTTTTTGAAGCTGTCAACTTTTGTTAACTTTTTTTGGAGCTGTCAACTTTTGTTAACTTTTATTGAAGCTGTCAACTTTTGTTAACTTTTTTGGAAGCTGTCAACATTTGTTACCTTTTTTAAAGCTGTCAACTTTTGTTAACTTTTTTTAAAGCTGTCAACATTTATTAACTGTTTTTGAAGCTGTCAACTTTTGTTAACTTTTTTTTAAAACTGTCAACTTTTGTTTACTTTTTTAAAGCTGTCAACTTTTGTTAACTTTTTTAAAGCTGTCAACTTTTGTTAACTTCTTTTGAAGTTTTGTTAACTTTTTTGAAGCTGTCAACTTTTGTTAACTTCTTTTGATGTTTTGTCTTCTTTTTTGAAACTGTCAACTTCTGTGGAAGCTGTCAAGTTTTGTTAACTTTTTTTAAAACTGTCAACTTTTGTTAACTTTTTTAAAGCTGTCAACTTTTGTTAACTTCTTTTGAAATTTTGTTAACTTTTTTGAAGCTGTCAACATTTGTTAACTGTTTGTAAAGCTGTCAACTTTTGTTAACTTTTTTTAAAGCTGTCAACTTTTGTTAACTGGTTTTGAAGCTGTTAACTTTTGTTAACTTTTTTGAAGCTGTCAACTTTTGTTAACTTTTTTTGGAGCTGTCAACTTTTGTTAACTTTTATTGAAGCTGTCAACTTTTGTTAACTTTTTTGAAAGCTGTCAACATTTGTTAACTTTTTTGAAGCTGTCAACTTTTGTTAACTTTTTTTAAAGCTGTCAACATTTATTAACTGTTTTTGAAGCTGTCAACTTTTGTTAACTTTTTTTTAAAGCTGTCAACTTTTGTTTACTTTTTTAAAGCTGTCAACTTTTGTTAACTTTTTTAAAGCTGTCAACTTTTGTTAACTTCTTTTGAAGTTTTGTTAACTTTTTTGAAGCTGTCAACTTTTGTTAACTTCTTTTGAAGTTTTGTCTACTTTTTTGAAACTGTCAACTTTTGTTAACTTTTTTAAAGCTGTCAACTTTTGTTAACTTCTTTTGAAATTTTGTTAACTTTTTTGAAGCTGTCAACATTTGTTAACTGTTTGTGAAGCTGTCAACTTTTGTTAACTTTTTTTTAAAGCTGTCAACTTTTGTTAACTTTTTTTAAAGCTGTCAACTTTTGTTAACTGGTTTTGAAGCTGTTAACTTTTGTTAACTTTTTTTGAAGCTGTCAACTTTTGTTAACTTTTTTGAAGCTGTCAACTTTTGTTAACTTTTTTTGGAGCTGTCAACTTTTGTTAACTTTTATTGAAGCTGTCAACTTTTGTTAACTTTTTTGGAAGCTGTCAACATTTGTTACCTTTTTTAAAGCTGTCAACTTTTGTTAACTTTTTTTAAAGCTGTCAACATTTATTAACTGTTTTTGAAGCTGTCAACTTTTGTTAACTTTTTTTTAAAGCTGTCAACTTTTGTTTACTTTTTTAAAGCTGTCAACTTTTGTTAACTTTTTTAAAGCTGTCAACTTTTGTTAACTTCTTTTGAAGTTTTGTTAATTTTTTTGAAGCTGTCAACTTTTGTTAACTTCTTTTGAAGTTTTGTCTACTTTTTTGAAACTGTCAACTTTTGTTAACTTTTATTGAAGCTGTCAATTTTTGTTAACTTTTTTGAAGCTGTCAACTTTTCTTAACTTCTTTTAAAGTAATGTTAATTTTTTTGAAGCTATCAACTTTTGTTAAATTCTTTTGAAGTTTTGTTAATTTTTTTGAAGCTGTCAACTTTTGTTAATTTCTTTTGAAGTTTTGTTAACTATTTTAAAGCTGTAAACTTTTGTCAACTTTTTTGAAGCTGTCAACTTTTGCTAACTTTTTTTGAAGCTGTCAACTTTTGTTAACTTTTTTAAAGCTGTCAACTTTTGTTAACTTTTTTTAACTTCTTTTTAAGTTTTGTTAACTTTTTTAAAGCTGTCAAATTTTGTTAACTTTTTTAAAGCTGTCAACTTTTGTTAACTTTTATTGAGGCTGTCAACTTTTGTTAACTTTTTTTGAAGCTGTCAACTTTTGTTAACTGGTTTTGAAGCTGTTAACTTTTATTAACTTTTTTTGAAGCTGTCAACTTTTGTTAACTTTTTTGAAGCTGTCAACTTCTGTTAACTTTTTTTGAAGCTGTCAACTTTTGTTAACTTTTTTTGAAGCTGTCAACTTTTGTTAACTTTTATTAAAGCTGTCCACTTTTGTTAACTTTTTTTGAAGCTGTCAACTTTTGTTAACTTCTTTTGAAACTGTCAACTTTTTTTAACTTTTATTGAAGCTGTCAACTTTTGTTAACTTTTATTGAAGCTGTCAATTTTTGTTAACTATTTTGAAGCTGTCAACTTTTGTTAACTTCTTTTAAAGTTTTGTTAACTTTTTTGAAGCTATCGACTTTTGTTATCTTCTTTTGAAGTTTTGTTAATTTTTTTGAAGCTGTCAACATTTGTTAACTTTTTTGAAGCTGTCAACTTTTGTTAACTTTTTTTAAAGCTGTCAACTTTTGTTAACTGGTTTTGAAGCTGTTAACTTTTGTTAAATTTTTTTGAAGCTGTCAACTTTTGTTAACTTTTATTGAAGTTGTCAACTTTTGTTAACTTTTTTGGAAGCTGTCAACATTTGTTAACTTTTTTGAAGCTGACAACTTTTGTTAACTTTTTTTGAAGCTGTCAACTTTTGTTAACTTTTATTGAAGCTGTCAACTTTTGTTAACTTTTTTTGAAGCTGTCAACTTTTGTTAACTTTTTTGAAGCTGTCAACTTTTGTTAACTTTTTTTAAAGCTGTCAACTTTTGTTAACTTTTTTCGAAGCTGTCAACTTTTGTTAACTTTTATTAAAGCTGTCCACTTTTGTTAACTTTTTTTGAAGCTGTAAACTTTTGTTAACTTCTTTTGAAACTGTCAACTTTTGTTCACTTTTATTAAAGCTGTTAACTTTTGTTAACTTTTATTGAAGCAGTCAATTTTTGTTAACTATTTTGAAGCTGTCAACTTTTGTTAACTTCTTTTGAAGTTTTGTCTACTTTTTTGAAATTGTCAACTTTTGTTATCTTTTATTGAAGCTGTCAATTTTTGTTAACTTTTTTGAAGCTGTCAACTTTTCTTAACTTCTTTTAAAGTTATGTTAATTTTTTTGAAGCTATCAACTTTTGTTAAATTCTTTTGAAGTTTTGTTAATTTTTTTGAAGCTGTCAACTTTTGTTAATTTCTTTTGAAGTTTTGTTAACTATTTTAAAGCTGTAAACTTTTGTCAACTTTTTTGAAGCTGTCAACTTTTGCTAACTTTTTTTGAAGCTGTCAACTTTTGTTAACTTTTTTAAAGCTGTCAACTTTTGTTAAATTTTTTTTTAACTTCTTTTTAAGTTTTGTTAACTTTTTTAAAGCTGTCAAATTTTGTTAACTTTTTTAAAGCTGTCAACTTTTGTTAACTTTTATTGAGGCTGTCAACTTTTGTTAACTTTTTTTGAAGCTGTCAACTTTTGTTAACTGGTTTTGAAGCTGTTAACTTTTATTAACTTTTTTTGAAGCTGTCAACTTTTGTTAACTTTTTTGAAGCTGTCAACTTTTGTTAACTTTTTTTGAAGCTGTCAACTATTGATAACTTTTTTTGAAGCTGTCAACTTTTGTTAACTTTTTTTAAATCTGTCAACTTTTGTTAACTTTTTTCGAAGCTGTCAACTTTTGTTAACTTTTATTAAAGCTGTCCACTTTTGTTAACTTTTTTTGAAGCTGTAAACTTTTGTTAACTTCTTTTGAAACTGTCAACTTTTGTTCACTTTTATTAAAGCTGTTAACTTTTGTTAACTTTTATTGAAGCAGTCAATTTTTGTTAACTATTTTGAAGCTGTCAACTTTTGTTAACTTCTTTTGAAGTTTTGTCTACTTTTTTGAAACTGTCAACTTTTGTTAACTTTTATTGAAGCTGTCAATTTTTGTTAACTTTTTTGAAGCTGTCAACTTTTCTTAACTTCTTTTAAAGTTATGTTAATTTTTTTGAAGCTATCAACTTTTGTTAAATTCTTTTGAAGTTTTGTTAATTTTTTTGAAGCTGTCAACTTTTGTTAACTTCTTTTGAAATTTTGTTAACTTTTTTGAAGCTGTCAACTTTTGTTAATTATTTTGAAGCTATCAATGTTTGTTAACTTTTTGAAGCTGTCAACTTTTGTTAACTTTTTTTGAAGCTATCAACTTTTGTTAACTTTTATTGACGCTGTCAACTTTTGTTAACTGTTTTGGAAGCTGTCAACATTTGTTAACTTTTTTGAAGCTGTCAACTTTTGTTAACTTTTTTTAAAGCTGTCAACATTTGTTAACTGTTTTTGAAGCTGTCAACTTTTGTTAACTTTTTTTTAAAGCTGTCAACTTTTGTTTACTTGTTTAAAGCTGTCAACTTTTGTAAACTTTTTTAAAGCTGTCAACTTTTGTTAACTTTTGTTAACTTCTTTTGAAGTTTTGTCTACTTTTTTGAAACTGTCAACTTTTGTTAACTTTTATTGAAGCTGTCAACTTTTGTTAACTTCTTTTGATGTTTTGTCTTCTTTTTTGAAACTGTCAACTTTTGTGGAAGCTGTCAAGTTTTGTTAACTTTTTTTAAAACTGTCAACTTTTGTTAACTTTTTTAAAGCTGTCAACTTTTGTTAACTTCTTTTGAAATTTTGTTAACTTTTTTGAAGCTGTCAACTTTTGTTACTTTTTTTTAAGCTGTCAACTTTTGTTAACTTTTTGAAGCTGTCAACTTTTGTTAACTTTTTTTGAAGCTATCAACTTTTGTTAACTTTATTGAAGCTGTCAACTTTTGTTAACTTTTTTGGAAGCTGTCAACATTTGTTAACTTTTTTGAAGCTGTCAACTTTTGTTAACTTTTTTTTAAAGCTGTCAACTTTTGTTTATTTTTTTAAAGCTGTCAACTTTTGTTAACTTTTTTAAAGCTGTCAACTTGTGTTAACTTTTATTGAAGCGGTCAACTTTTGTTAACTTTTTTTGAAGCTGTCAACTTTTGTTAACTGGTTTTGAAGCTGTTAACTTTTGTTAACTTTTTTTGAAGCTGTCAACTTTTGTTAACTTTTTTGAAGCTGTCAACTTTTGTTAACTTTTTTTGAAGCTGTCAACTTTTGTTAACTTTTTTTGAAGCTGTCAACTTTTGTTAACTTTTATTAAAGCTGTCCACTTTTGTTAACTTTTTTTGAAGCTGTCAACTTTTGTTAACTGGTTTTGAAGCTGTTAACTTTTGTTAACTTTTATTGAAGCTGTCAACTTTTGTTAACTTTTTTGAAGCTGTCAACTTTTGTTAACATTTTTTGGAGCTGTCAACTTTTGTTAACTTTTATTGAAGCTGTCAACTTTTGTTAACTTTTTGCGAAGCTCTCAACATTTGTTAACTTTTTTAAAGCTGTCAACTTTTGTTAACTTTTTTTAATGCTGTCAACATTTATTAACTGTTTGTGAAGCTGTCAACTTTTGTTAACTTTTTTTTAAAGCTGTCAACTATTGTTAACTTTTTTTAAAGCTGTCAACTTTTGTTAACTGGTTTTGAAGCTGTTAGCTTTTGTTAACTTTTTTTGAAGCTGTCAACTTTTGTTAACTTTTTTTGGAGCTGTCAACTTTTGTTAACTTTTTTGAAAGCTGTCAACATTTGTTAACTTTTTTGCAGCTGTCAACTTTTGTTAACTTTTTTTAAAGCTGTCAACATTTATTAACTGTTTTTGAAGCTGTCAACTTTTGTTAACTTTTTTTTAAAGCTGTCAACTTTTGTTTACTTTTTTAAAGCTGTCAACTTTTGTTAACTTTTTTAAAGCTGTCAACTTTTGTTAACTTCTTTTGAAGTTTTGTTAACTTTTTTGAAGCTGTCAACTTTTGTTAACTGGTTTTGAAGCTGTTAACTTTTGTTAACTTTTTTTGAAGCTGTCAACTTTTGTTAACTTTTTTGAAGCTGTCAACTTTTGTTAACTTTTTTTGAAGCTGTCAACTTTTGTTAACTTTTTTTAAAGCTGTCAACTTTTGTTAACTTTCATTAAAGCTGTCCACTTTTGTTAACTTTTTTTGAAGTTGTCAACTTTTGTTAACTTCTTTTGAAACTGTCAACTTTTGTTAACTTTTATTGAAGCTGTCAACTTTTGTTAACTTCTTTTAATGTTTTGTCTTCTTTTTTGAAACTGTCAACTTTTGTGGAAGCTGTCAAGTTTTGTTAACTTTTTTTAAAACTGTAAACTTTTGTTAACTTCTTTTTATGTTTTGTCTTCTTTTTTGAAGCTGTCAACTTTTGTTAACTTTTTTTGAAGCTATCAACTTTTTTTAACTTTTATTGAAGCTGTCAACTTTTGTTAACTTTTTTGGAAGCTGTCAACATTTGTTAACTTTTTTGAAGCTGTCAACTTTTGTTAACTTTTTTTTAAAGCTGTCAACTTTTGTTTACTTTTTTAAAGCTGTCAACTTTTGTAAACTTTTTTAAAGCTGTCAACTTTTGTTAACTTTTGTTAACTTCTTTTGAAGTTTTGTCTACTTTTTTGAAACTGTCAACTTTTGTTAATTTTTATTGAAGCTGTCAACTTTTGTTAACTTTTTTTGAAGCTGTCAACTTTTGTTAACTGGTTTTGAAGCTGTTAACTTTTGTTAACTTTTTTTGAAGCTGTCAACTTTTGTTAATTTTTTTGAAGCTGTCAACTTTTGTTAACTTTTTTTGAAGCTGTCAACTTTTATTAATTTTTCTGAAGCTGTCAACTTTTGTTAAATTTTTTTAAAGCTGACAACTTTTGTTAACTTTTTTTGAAGCGGTCAACTTTTGTTAACTTTTATTGAAGCTGTCAACTTTTGTTAACTTTTTTGGAAGCTGTCAACATTTGTTAACTTTTTTGAAGCTGTCAACTTTTGTTAACTTTTTTAAAGCTGTCAACTTTTGTTAACTTTTGTTAACTTCTTTTGATGTTTTGTCTTCTTTTTTGAAACTGTCAACTTTTGTTAACTTTTTTAAAGCTGTCAACTTTTGTTAACTTCTTTTAAAATTTTGTTAACTTTTTTAAAGCTGTCAACTTTTATTAATTTTTTTTGAAGCTGTCAACTTTTGTTAACTTTTTGAAGCTGTCAACTTTTGTTAACTTTTTTGGAAGCTGTCAACATTTGTTAATTTTTTTGGAGCTGTCAACTTTTGTTAACTTTTTTTAAAGCTGTCAACATTTGTTAACTTTTTTTGAAGCTATCAACTTTTGTTAACTTTTTTTGAAGCTGTCAACTTTTGTTAACTTTTTTTAAATCTGTCAACTTTTGTTAACTTTTTTCGAAGCTGTCAACTTTTGTTAACTTTTATTAAAGCTGTCCACTTTTGTTAACTTTTTTTGAAGCTGTAAACTTTTGTTAACTTCTTTTGAAACTGTCAACTTTTGTTCACTTTTATTAAAGCTGTTAACTTTTGTTAACTTTTATTGAAGCAGTCAATTTTTGTTAACTATTTTGAAGCTGTCAACTTTTGTTAACTTCTTTTGAAGTTTTGTCTACTTTTTTGAAACTGTCAACTTTTGTTAACTTTTATTGAAGCTGTCAATTTTTGTTAACTTTTTTGAAGCTGTCAACTTTTCTTAACTTCTTTTAAAGTTATGTTAATTTTTTTGAAGCTATCAACTTTTGTTAAATTCTGTTGAAGTTTTGTTAATTTTTTTGAAGCTGTCAACTTTTGTTAACTTCTTTTGAAATTTTGTTAACTTTTTTGAAGCTGTCAACTTTTGTTAATTTTTTTGAAGCTATCAACTTTTGTTAACTTTTTGAAGCTGTCAACTTTTGTTAACTTTTTTTGAAGCTATCAACTTTTGTTAACTTTTATTGAAGCTGTCAACTTTTGTTAACTGTTTTGGAAGCTGTCAACATTTGTTAACTTTTTTGAAGCTGTCAACTTTTGTTAACTTTTTTTAAAGCTGTCAACATTTGTTAACTGTTTTTGAAGCTGTCAACTTTTGTTAACTTTTTTTTAAAGCTGTCAACTTTTGTTTACTTTTTTAAAGCTGTCAACTTTTGTAAACTTTTTTAAAGCTGTCAACTTTTGTTAACTTTTGTTAACTTCTTTTGAAGTTTTGTCTACTTTTTTGAAACTGTCAACTTTTGTTAACTTTTATTGAAGCTGTCAACTTTTGTTAACTTCTTTTGATGTTTTGTCTTCTTTTTTGAAACTGTCAACTTTTGTGGAAGCTGTCAAGTTTTGTTAACTTTTTTTAAAACTGTCAACTTTTGTTAACTTTTTTAAAGCTGTCAACTTTTGTTAACTTCTTTTGAAATTTTGTTAACTTTTTTGAAGCTGTCAACTTTTGTTACTTTTTTTTAAGCTGTCAACTTTTGTTAACTTTTTGAAGCTGTCAACTTTTGTTAACTTTTTTTGAAGCTATCAACTTTTGTTAACTTTATTGAAGCTGTCAACTTTTGTTAACTTTTTTGGAAGCTGTCAACATTTGTTAACTTTTTTGAAGCTGTCAACTTTTGTTAACTTTTTTTTAAAGCTGTCAACTTTTGTTTATTTTTTTAAAGCTGTCAACTTTTGTTAACTTTTTTAAAGCTGTCAACTTGTGTTAACTTTTATTGAAGCGGTCAACTTTTGTTAACTTTTTTTGAAGCTGTCAACTTTTGTTAACTGGTTTTGAAGCTGTTAACTTTTGTTAACTTTTTTTGAAGCTGTCAACTTTTGTTAACTTTTTTGAAGCTGTCAACTTTTGTTAACTTTTTTTGAAGCTGTCAACTTTTGTTAACTTTTTTTGAAGCTGTCAACTTTTGTTAACTTTTATTAAAGCTGTCCACTTTTGTTAACTTTTTTTGAAGCTGTCAACTTTTGTTAACTGGTTTTGAAGCTGTTAACTTTTGTTAACTTTTATTGAAGCTGTCAACTTTTGTTAACTTTTTTGAAGCTGTCAACTTTTGTTAACATTTTTTGGAGCTGTCAACTTTTGTTAACTTTTATTGAAGCTGTCAACTTTTGTTAACTTTTTGCGAAGCTCTCAACATTTGTTAACTTTTTTAAAGCTGTCAACTTTTGTTAACTTTTTTTAATGCTGTCAACATTTATTAACTGTTTGTGAAGCTGTCAACTTTTGTTAACTTTTTTTTAAAGCTGTCAACTATTGTTAACTTTTTTTAAAGCTGTCAACTTTTGTTAACTGGTTTTGAAGCTGTTAGCTTTTGTTAACTTTTTTTGAAGCTGTCAACTTTTGTTAACTTTTTTTGGAGCTGTCAACTTTTGTTAACTTTTTTGAAAGCTGTCAACATTTGTTAACTTTTTTGCAGCTGTCAACTTTTGTTAACTTTTTTTAAAGCTGTCAACATTTATTAACTGTTTTTGAAGCTGTCAACTTTTGTTAACTTTTTTTTAAAGCTGTCAACTTTTGTTTACTTTTTTAAAGCTGTCAACTTTTGTTAACTTTTTTAAAGCTGTCAACTTTTGTTAACTTCTTTTGAAGTTTTGTTAACTTTTTTGAAGCTGTCAACTTTTGTTAACTGGTTTTGAAGCTGTTAACTTTTGTTAACTTTTTTTGAAGCTGTCAACTTTTGTTAACTTTTTTGAAGCTGTCAACTTTTGTTAACTTTTTTTGAAGCTGTCAACTTTTGTTAACTTTTTTTAAAGCTGTCAACTTTTGTTAACTTTCATTAAAGCTGTCCACTTTTGTTAACTTTTTTTGAAGTTGTCAACTTTTGTTAACTTCTTTTGAAACTGTCAACTTTTGTTAACTTTTATTGAAGCTGTCAACTTTTGTTAACTTCTTTTAATGTTTTGTCTTCTTTTTTGAAACTGTCAACTTTTGTGGAAGCTGTCAAGTTTTGTTAACTTTTTTTAAAACTGTAAACTTTTGTTAACTTCTTTTTATGTTTTGTCTTCTTTTTTGAAGCTGTCAACTTTTGTTAACTTTTTTTGAAGCTATCAACTTTTTTTAACTTTTATTAAAGCTGTCAACTTTTGTTAACTTTTTTGGAAGCTGTCAACATTTGTTAACTTTTTTGAAGCTGTCAACTTTTGTTAACTTTTTTTTAAAGCTGTCAACTTTTGTTTACTTTTTTAAAGCTGTCAACTTTTGTTAACTTTTTTAAAGCTGTCAACTTTTGTTAACTTTTGTTAACTTCTTTTGAAGTTTTGTCTACTTTTTTGAAACTGTCAACTTTTGTTAATTTTTATTGAAGCTGTCAACTTTTGTTAACTTTTTTTGAAGCTGTCAACTTTTGTTAACTGGTTTTGAAGCTGTTAACTTTTGTTAACTTTTTTTGAAGCTGTCAACTTTTGTTAATTTTTTTGAAGCTGTCAACTTTTGTTAACTTTTTTTGAAGCTGTCAACTTTTATTAATTTTTTTGAAGCTGTCAACTTTTGTTAACTTTTCTTAAAGCTGACAACTTTTGTTAACTTTTTTTGAAGCGGTCAACTTTTGTTAACTTTTATTGAAGCTGTCAACTTTTGTTAACTTTTTTGGAAGCTGTCAACATTTGTTAACTTTTTTGAAGCTGTCAACTTTTGTTAACTTTTTTAAAGCTGTCAACTTTTGTTAACTTTTGTTAACTTCTTTTGATGTTTTGTCTTCTTTTTTGAAACTGTCAACTTTTGTTAACTTTTTTAAAGCTGTCAACTTTTGTTAACTTCTTTTGAAATTTTGTTAACTTTTTTAAAGCTGTCAACTTTTATTAATTTTTTTTGAAGCTGTCAACTTTTGTTAACTTTTTGAAGCTGTCAACTTTTGTTAACTTTTTTGGAAGCTGTCAACATTTGTTAATTTTTTTGAAGCTGTCAACTTTTGTTAACTTTTTTTAAAGCTGTCAACATTTGTTAACTTTTTTTGAAGCTATCAACTTTTGTTAACTTCTATTGAAGCTGTCAACTTTTGTTAACTTTTTTGGAAGCTGTCAACATTTGTTAACTTTTTTGAAGCTGTCAACTTTTGTTAACTTTTTTTGAAGCTGTTAACTTTTGTTAACTGGTTTTGAACCTGTCAACATTTGTTAACTTTTTTGAAGCTGTCAACTTTTGTTAACTTTTTTAAAGCTGTCAACTTTTGCTAACTTTTTTTGAAGCTGTCAACTATTGTTAACTTTTTTAAAGCTCTCAACTTTTGTTAACTTTTTTAAAGCTGTCAACTTTTGTTAACTTTTGTTAACTTCTTTTAAAGTTTTGTTAACTTTTTTAAAGCTGTCAACTTTTGTTAATTTCTTTTGAAGTTTTTTCAACTTTTTTGAAGCTGTCAACTTTTGTTAACTTCTTTTGATGTTTTGTCTTCTTTTTTGAAACTGTCAACTTTTGTGGAAGCTGTCAAGTTTTGTTAAGTTTTTTTAAAACTGTCAACTTTTGTTAACTTTTTTAAAGCTGTCAACTTTTGTTAACTTCTTTTGAAATTTTGTTAACTTTTTTGAAGCTGTCAACTTTTGTTAATTTTTTTTGAAGCTGTCAACTTTTGTTAACTTTTTGGAGCTGTCAACTTTTGTTAACTTTTTTTTAAAGCTGTCAAATTTTGTTTACTTTTTTAAAGCTGTCAACTTTTGTTAACTTTTTTAAAGCTGTCAACTTTTGTTAACTTTTGTTAACTTCTTTTTAAGTTTTGTCTACTTTTTTGAAACTGTCAACATTTGTTAACTTTTATTGAAGCTGTCAACTTTTGTTAACTTTTTTTGAAGCTGTCAACTTTTGTTAACTGGTTTTGAAGCTGTTAACTTTTGTTAACTTTTTTTGAAGCTGTCAACTTTTGTTAATTTTTTTGAAGCTGTCAACTTTTGTTAACTTTTTTTGAAGCTGTCAACTTTTGTTAACTTTTTTTGAAGCTGTCAACTTTTGTTAACTTTTATTAAAGCTGTCCACTTTTGTTAACTTTTTTTGAAGCTATCAACTTTTGTTAACTTTTATTGAAGCTGTCAACTTTTGTTAACTTTTTTGGAAGCTGTCAACATTTGTTAACTTTTTTGAAGCTGTCAACTTTTGTTAACTTTTTTTAAAGCTGTCATCATTTGTTAACTGTTTTTGTAGCTGTCAACTTTTGTTAACTTTTTTTAAAACTGTCAACTTTTGTTAACTTTTTTAAAGCTGTCAACTTTTGTTAACTTCTTTTGAAATTTTGTTAACTTTTTTGAAGCTGTCAACTTTTGTTACTTTTTTTTAAGCTGTCAACTTTTGTTAACTTTTTGAAGCTGTCAACTTTTGTTAACTTTTTTTGAAGCAATCAACTTTTGTTAACTTTATTGAAGCTGTCAACTTTTGTTAACTTTTTTGGAAGCTGTCAACATTTGTTAACTTTTTTGAAGCTGTCAACTTTTGTTAACTTTTTTTAAAGCTGCCAACATTTGTTAACTGTTTTTGAAGCTGTCAGCTTTTGTTAACTTTTTTTTAAAGCTGTCAACTTTTGTTTATTTTTTTAAAGCTGTCAACTTTTGTTAACTTTTTTAAAGCTGTCAACTTGTGTTAACTTTTATTGAAGCGGTCAACTTTTGTTAACTTTTTTTGAAGCTGTCAACTTTTGTTAACTTTTTTGAAGCTGTCAACTTTTGTTAACTTTTTTTGAAGCTGTCAACTTTTGTTAACTTTTTTGAAGCTGTCAACTTTTGTTAACTTTTTTTGAAGCTGTCAACTTTTGTTAACTTTTTTTGAAGCTGTCAACTTTTGTTAACTTTTATTAAAGCTGTCCACTTTTGTTAACTTTTTTTGAAGCTGTCAACTTTTGTTAACTTCTTTTGAAACTGCCAACTTTTGTTAACTTTTATTGAAGCTGTCAACATTTGTTAACTTTTATTGAAGCTGTCAACTTTTGTTAACTTTTTTTGAAGCTGTCAACTTTTGTTAACATTTTTTGGAGCTGTCAACTTTTGTTAACTTTTATTGAAGCTGTTAACTTTTGTTAACTTTTTGCGAAGCTCTCAACATTTGTTAACTTTTTTAAAGCTGTCAACTTTTGTTAACTTTTTTTAATGCTGTCAACATTTGTTAACTGTTTGTGAAGCTGTCAACTTTTGTTAACTTTTTTTTAAAGCTGTCAACTATTGTTAACTTTTTTTAAAGCTGTCAACTTTTGTTAACTGGTTTTGAAGCTGTTAACTTTTGTTAACTTTTTTTGAAGCTGTCAACTTTTGTTAACTTTTTATGGAGCTGTCAACTTTTGTTAACTTTTATTGAAGCTGTCAACTTTTGTTAACTTTTTTAAAAGCTGTCAACATTTGTTAACTTTTTTGAAGCTGTCAACTTTTGTTAACTTTTTTTAAAGCTGTCAACATTTATTAACTGTTTTTGAAGCTGTCAACTTTTGTTAACTTTTTTTTAAAGCTGTCAACTTTTGTTTACTTTTTTAAAGCTGTCAACTTTTGTTAACTTTTTTAAAGCTGTCAACTTTTGTTAACTTCTTTTGAAGTTTTGTTAACTTTTTTGAAGCTGTCAACTTTTGTTAACTTCTTTTGAAGTTTTGTTTACTTTTTTAAAACTGTCAACTTTTGTTAACTTTTATTGAAGCTGTCAATTTTTGTTAACTTTTTCAAAGCTGTCAACTTTTCTTAACTTCTTTTAAAGTTATGTTAATTTTTTTGAAGCTATCAACTTTTGTTAAATTCTTTTGAAGTTTTGTTAATTTTTTTGAAGCTGTCAACTTTTGTTAATTACTTTTGAAGTTTTGTTAACTATTTTAAAGCTGTAAACTTTTGTCAACTTTTTTGAAGCTGTCAACCTTTGCTAACTTTTTTTGAAGCTGTCAACTTTTGTTAACTTTTTTTAAGCTGTCAACTTTTGTTAACTTTTTTTAACTTCTTTTGAAGTTTTGTCTACTTTTATTGAAGCTGTCAATTTTTGTTAACTTTTTTGAAGATGTCAACTTTTGTTAACTTCTTTTGAAGTTTTGTTAATTTTTTTAAAGCTATCAACTTTTGTTAAATTCTTTTGAAGTTTTGTTAATTTTTTTGAAGCTGTCAACTTTTGTTAACTTTTTTTGAAGTTTTGTTAACTATTTTAAAGCTGTCAACTTTTGTCAACTTTTTTGAAGCTGTCAACTTTTGCTAACTTTTTTGGAAACTGTCAACATTTGTTAACTTTTTTGAAGCTGTCAACTTTTGTTAACTTTTTTTAAAACTGTCAACATTTGTTAACTGTTTTTGAAGCTGTCAACTTTTGTTAACTTTTTTTTAAAGCTGTCAAATTTTGTTTACTTTTTTAAAGCTGTCAACTTTTGTTAACTTTTTTAAAGCTGTCAACTTTTGTTAACTTTTGTTAACTTCTTTTTAAGTTTTGTCTACTTTTTTGAAACTGTCAACTTTTGTTAACTTTTATTGAAGCTGTCAACTTTTGTTAACTTTTTTAGAAGCTGTCAACTTTTGTTAACTTTTATTAAAGCTGTCCACTTTTGTTAACTTTTTTTGAAGCAGTCAACTTTTGTTAACTTCTTTTGAAACTGTCAACTTTTGTTAACTTTTATTAAAGCTGTTAACTTTTGTTAACTTTTATTGAAGCTGTCAATTTTTGTTAACTATTTTGAAGCTGTCAACTTTTGTTAACTTCTTTTGATGTTCTGTCTTCTTTTTTGAAACGGTCAACTTTTGTGGAAGCTGTCAAGTTTTGTTAACTTTTTTTAAAACTGTCAAATTTTGTTAACTTTTTTAAAGCTGTCAACTTTTGGTAACTTCTTTTGAAATTTTGTTAACTTTTTTGAAGCTGTTAACTTTTGTTAATTTTTTTAAAGCTGTCAACTTTTGTTAACTTTTTGAAGCTGTCAACTTTTGTTAACTTTTTTTGAAGCTATCAACTTTTGTTAACTTTTATTGAAGCTGTCAACTTTTGTTAACTTTTTTGGAAGCTGTCAACATTTGTTAACTTTTTTGAAGCTGTCAACTTTTGTTAATTTTTTTTGAAGCTGTCAACTTTTGTTAACTTTTTGAAGCTGTCAACTTTTGTTAATTTTTTTTGAAGCTGTCAACTTTGTTAACTTTTTGAAGCTGTCAACTTTTGTTAACTTTTTTTGAAGCTATCAACTTTTGTTAACTTTTATTGAAGCAGTCAACTTTTATTAACTTTTTTGGAAGCTGTCAACATTTGTTAACTTTTTTGAAGCTGTCAACTTTTGTTAACTTTTTTTAAAGCTGTCAACATTTGTTAACTGTTTTTGAAGCTGTCAACTTTTGTTAACTTTTTTTTAAAGCTGTCAAATTTTGTTTACTTTTTTAAAGCTGTCAACTTTTGTTAACTTTTTTAAAGCTGTCAACTTTTGTTAACTTTTGTTAACTTCTTTTTAAGTTTTGTCTACTTTTTTAAAACTGTCAACTTTTGTTAACTTTTATTGAAGCTGTCAACTTTTGTTAACTTTTTTTGAAGCTGTCAACTTTTGTTAACTTTTATTAAAGCTGTCCACTTTTGTTAACTTTTTTTGAAGCAGTTAACTTTTGTTAACTTCTTTTGAAACTGTCAACTTTTGTTAACTTTTATTAAAGCTGTTAACTTTTGTTAACTTTTATTGAAGCTGTCAATTTTTGTTAACTATTTTGAAGCTGTCAACTTTTGTTAACTTTTTTGATGTTCTGTCTTCTTTTTTGAAACGGTCAACTTTTGTGGAAGCTGTCAAGTTTTGTTAACTTTTTTAAAACTGTCAAGTTTTGTTAACTTCTTTAAAGCTGTCAACTTTTGTTAACTTCTTTTAAAATTTTGTTAACTTTTTTGAAGCTGTCAACTTTTGTTAATTTTTTTTGAAGCTGTCAACTTTTGTTAACTTTTTGGAGCTGTCAACTTTTGTTAACTTTTTTTTAAAGCAGTCAAATTTTGTTTACTTTTTTAAAGCTGTCAACTTTTGTTAACTTTTTTAAAGCTGTCAACTTTTGTTAACTTTTGTTAACTTCTTTTTAAGTTTTGTCTACTTTTTTGAAACTGTCAACTTTTGTTAACTTTTATTGAAGCTGTCAACTTTTGTTAACTTTTTTTGAAGCTGTCAACTTTTGTTAACTGGTTTTGAAGCTGTTAACTTTTGTTAACTTTTTTTGAAGCTGTCAACTTTTGTTAACTTTTTTGAAGCTGTCAACTTTTGTTAACTTTTTTTGAAGCTGTCAACTTTTGTTAACTTTTTTTGAAGCTGTCAACTTTTGTTAACTTTTATTAAAGCTGTCCACTTTTGTTAACTTTTTTTGAAGCTATCAACTTTTGTTAACTTTATTGAAGCTGTCAACTTTTGTTAACTTTTTTGGAAGCTGTCAACATTTGTTAACTTTTTTGAAGCTGTCAACTTTTGTTAACTTTTTTTAAAGCTGTCAACATTTGTTAACTGTTTTTGAAGCTGTCAACTTTTGTTAACTTTTTTTTAAAGCTGTCAACTTTTGTTTATTTTTTTAAAGCTGTCAACTTTTGTTAACTTTTTTAAAGCTGTCAACTTGTGTTAACTTTTATTGAAGCGGTCAACTTTTGTTAACTTTTATTGAAGCTGTCAACTTTTGTTAACTTTTTTGAAGCTGTCAACTTTTGTTAACTTTTTTTGAAGCTGTCAACTTTTGTTAACTTTTTTGAAGCTGTCAACTTTTGTTAACTTTTTTTGAAGCTGTCAACTTTTGTTAACTTTTTTTGAAGCTGTCAACTTTTGTTAACTTTTATTAAAGCTGTCCACTTTTGTTAACTTTTTTTGAAGCTGTCAACTTTTGTTAACTTCTTCTGAAACTGTCAACTTTTGTTAACTTTTATTGAAGCTGTCAACTTTTGTTAACTTTTATTGAAGCTGTCAACTTTTGTTAACTTTTTTGAAGCTGTCAACTTTTGTTAACATTTTTTGGAGCTGTCAACTTTTGTTAACTTTTATTGAAGCTGTCAACTTTTGTTAACTTCTTGCGAAGCTCTCAACATTTGTTAACTTTTTTAAAGCTGTCAACTTTTGTTAACTTTTTTTAATGCTGTCAACATTTGTTAACTGTTTGTGAAGCTGTCAACTTTTGTTAACTTTTTTTTAAAGCTGTCAACTATTGTTAACTTTTTTTAAAGCTGTCAACTTTTGTTAACTGGTTTTGAAGCTGTTAACTTTTGTTAACTTTTTTTGAAGCTGTCAACTTTTGTTAACTTTTTTTGGAGCTGTCAACTTGTGTTAACTTTTATGGAAGCTGTCAACTTTTGTTAACTTTTATGAAAGCTGTCAACATTTGTTAACTTTTTTGAAGCTGTCAACTTTTGTTAACTTTTTTTAAAGCTGTCAACATTTATTAACTGTTTTTGAAGCTGTCAACTTTTGTTAACTTTTTTTTAAACTGTAAACTTTTGTTTACTTTTTTAAAGCTGTCAACTTTTGTTAACTTTTTTAAAGCTCTCAACTTTTATTAACTTCTTTTAAAGTTATGTTAATTTTTTTGAAGCTATCAACTTTTGTTAAATTCTTTTGAAGTTTTGTTAATTTTTTTGAAGCTGTCAACTTTTGTTAATTTCGTTTGAAGTTTTGTTAACTATTTTAAAGCTGTAAACTTTTGTCAACTTTTTTGAAGCTGTCAACCTTTGCTAACTTTTTTTGAAGCTGTCAACTTTTGTTAACTTTTTTTAAGCTGTCAACTTTTGTTAACTTTTTTTAACTTCTTTTGAAGTTTTGTTAACTTTTATAAAGCTGTCAAATTTTGTTAACTTTTTTAAAGCTATCAACTTTTGTTAACTTTTGTTAACTTCTTTTGAAGTTTGGTTAACTTTTTTGAAGCTGTCAACTTTTGCTAACTTCTTTTGAAGTTTTGTCTACTTTTATTGAAGCTGTCAATTTTTGTTAACTTTTTTGAAGCTGTCAACTTTTGTTAACTTCTTTTGAAGTTTTGTTAATTTTTTTAAAGCTATCAACTTTTGTTAAATTCTTTTGAAGTTTTGTTAATTTTTTTGAAGCTGTCAACTTTTGTTAACTTTTTATGAAGTTTTGTTAACTATTTTAAAGCTGTCAACTTTTGTCAACTTTTTTGAAGCTGTCAACTTTTGCTAACTTTTTTGGAAACTGTCAACATTTGTTAAGTTTTTTGAAGCTGTCAACTTTTGTTAACTTTTTTTAAAGCTGTCAACATTTGTTAACTGTTTTTAAAGCTGTCAACTTTTGTTAACTTTTTTTTAAAGCTGTCAAATTTTGTTAACTGTTTTTAAAGCTGTCAACATTTGTTAACTGTTTTTGAAGCTGTCAACTTTTGTTAACTTTTTTTTAAAGCTGTCAAATTTTGTTTACTTTTTTAAAGCTGTCAACTTTTGTTAACTTTTTTTAATGCTGTCAACATTTATTAACTGTTTGTGAAGCTGTCAAGTTTTGTTAACTTTTTTTTAAAGCTGTCAACTATTGTTAACTTTTTTTAAAGCTGTCAACTTTTGTTAACTGGTTTTGAAGCTGTTAGCTTTTGTTAACTTTTTTTGAAGCTGTCAACTTTTGTTAACTTTTTTTGGAGCTGTCAACTTTTGTTAACTTTTTTGAAAGCTGTCAACATTTGTTAACTTTTTTGCAGCTGTCAACTTTTGTTAACTTTTTTTAAAGCTGTCAACATTTATTAACTGTTTTTGAAGCTGTCAACTTTTGTTAACTTTTTTTTAAAGCTGTCAACTTTTGTTTACTTTTTTAAAGCTGTCAACTTTTGTTAACTTTTTTAAAGCTGTCAACTTTTGTTAACTTCTTTTGAAGTTTTGTTAACTTTTTTGAAGCTGTCAACTTTTGTTAACTGGTTTTGAAGCTGTTAACTTTTGTTAACTTTTTTTGAAGCTGTCAACTTTTGTTAACTTTTTTGAAGCTGTCAACTTTTGTTAACTTTTTTTGAAGCTGTCAACTTTTGTTAACTTTTTTTAAAGCTGTCAACTTTTGTTAACTTTCATTAAAGCTGTCCACTTTTGTTAACTTTTTTTGAAGTTGTCAACTTTTGTTAACTTCTTTTGAAACTTTCAACTTTTGTTAACTTTTATTGAAGCTGTCAACTTTTGTTAACTTCTTTTAATGTTTTGTCTTCTTTTTTGAAACTGTCAACTTTTGTGGAAGCTGTCAAGTTTTGTTAATTTTTTTTAAAACTGTAAACTTTTGTTAACTTCTTTTTATGTTTTGTCTTCTTTTTTGAAGCTGTCAACATTTGTTAACTTTTTTGAAGCTGTCAACTTTTGTTAACTTTTTTTTAAAGCTGTCAACTTTTGTTTACTTTTTTAAAGCTGTCAACTTTTGTTAACTTTTTTAAAGCTGTCAACTTTTGTTAACTTTTGTTAACTTCTTTTGAAGTTTTGTCTACTTTTTTGAAACTGTCAACTTTTGTTAATTTTTATTGAAGCTGTCAACTTTTGTTAACTTTTTTTGAAGCTGTCAACTTTTGTTAACTGGTTTTGAAGCTGTTAACTTTTGTTAACTTTTTTTGAAGCTGTCAACTTTTGTTAATTTTTTTGAAGCTGTCAACTTTTGTTAACTTTTTTTGAAGCTGTCAACTTTTATTAATTTTTTTGAAGCTGTCAACTTTTGTTAACTTTTTTTAAAGCTGACAACTTTTGTTAACTTTTTTTGAAGCGGTCAACTTTTGTTAACTTTTATTGAAGCTGTCAACTTTTGTTAACTTTTTTGGAAGCTGTCAACATTTGTTAACTTTTTTGAAGCTGTCAACTTTTGTTAACTTTTTTAAAGCTGTCAACTTTTGTTAACTTTTGTTAACTTCTTTTGATGTTTTGTCTTCTTTTTTGAAACTGTCAACTTTTGTTAACTTTTTTAAAGCTGTCAACTTTTGTTAACTTCTTTTGAAATTTTGTTAACTTTTTTAAAGCTGTCAACTTTTATTAATTTTTTTTGAAGCTGTCAACTTTTGTTAACTTTTTGAAGCTGTCAACTTTTGTTAACTTTTTTGGAAGCTGTCAACATTTGTTAATTTTTTTGAAGCTGTCAACTTTTGTTAACTTTTTTTAAAGCTGTCAACATTTGTTAACTTTTTTTGAAGCTATCAACTTTTGTTAACTTTTTTTGAAGCTGTCAACTTTTGTTAACTTTTTTTAAATCTGTCAACTTTTGTTAACTTTTTTCGAAGCTGTCAACTTTTGTTAACTTTTATTAAAGCTGTCCACTTTTGTTAACTTTTTTTGAAGCTGTAAACTTTTTTTAACTTCTTTTGAAACTGTCAACTTTTGTTCACTTTTATTAAAGCTGTTAACTTTTGTTAACTTTTATTGAAGCAGTCAATTTTTGTTAACTATTTTGAAGCTGTCAAGTTTTGTTAACTTCTTTTGAAGTTTTGTCTACTTTTTTGAAACTGTCAACTTTTGTTAACTTTTATTGAAGCTGTCAATTTTTGTTAACTTTTTTGAAGCTGTCAACTTTTCTTAACTTCTTTTAAAGTTATGTTAATTTTTTTGAAGCTATCAACTTTTGTTAAATTCTGTTGAAGTTTTGTTAATTTTTTTGAAGCTGTCAACTTTTGTTAACTTCTTTTGAAATTTTGTTAACTTTTTTGAAGCTGTCAACTATTGTTAATTTTTTTGAAGCTATCAACTTTTGTTAACTTTTTGAAGCTGTCAACTTTTGTTAACTTTTTTTGAAGCTATCAACTTTTGTTAACTTTTATTGAAGCTGTCAACTTTTGTTAACTGTTTTGGAAGCTGTCAACATTTGTTAACTTTTTTGAAGCTGTCAACTTTTGTTAACTTTTTTTAAAGCTGTCAACATTTGTTAACTGTTTTTGAAGCTGTCAACTTTTGTTAACTTTTTTTTAAAGCTGTCAACTTTTGTTTACTTTTTTAAAGCTGTCAACTTTTGTAAACTTTTTTAAAGCTGTCAACTTTTGTTAACTTTTGTTAACTTCTTTTGAAGTTTTGTCTACTTTTTTGAAACTGTCAACTTTTGTTAACTTTTATTGAAGCTGTCAACTTTTGTTAACTTCTTTTGATGTTTTGTCTTCTTTTTTGAAACTGTCAACTTTTGTGGAAGCTGTCAAGTTTTGTTAACTTTTTTTAAAACTGTCAACTTTTGTTAACTTTTTTAAAGCTGTCAACTTTTGTTAACTTCTTTTGAAATTTTGTTAACTTTTTTGAAGCTGTCAACTTTTGTTACTTTTTTTTAAGCTGTCAACTTTTGTTAACTTTTTGAAGCTGTCAACTTTTGTTAACTTTTTTTGAAGCTATCAACTTTTGTTAACTTTATTGAAGCTGTCAACTTTTGTTAACTTTTTTGGAAGCTGTCAACATTTGTTAACTTTTTTGAAGCTGTCAACTTTTGTTAACTTTTTTTTAAAGCTGTCAACTTTTGTTTATTTTTTTAAAGCTGTCAACTTTTGTTAACTTTTTTAAAGCTGTCAACTTGTGTTAACTTTTATTGAAGCGGTCAACTTTTGTTAACTTTTTTTGAAGCTGTCAACTTTTGTTAACTGGTTTTGAAGCTGTTAACTTTTGTTAACTTTTTTTGAAGCTGTCAACTTTTGTTAACTTTTTTGAAGCTGTCAACTTTTGTTAACTTTTTTTGAAGCTGTCAACTTTTGTTAACTTTTTTTGAAGCTGTCAACTTTTGTTAACTTTTATTAAAGCTGTCCACTTTTGTTAACTTTTTTTGAAGCTGTCAACTTTTGTTAACTGGTTTTGAAGCTGTTAACTTTTGTTAACTTTTATTGAAGCTGTCAACTTTTGTTAACTTTTTTGAAGCTGTCAACTTTTGTTAACATTTTTTGGAGCTGTCAACTTTTGTTAACTTTTATTGAAGCTGTCAACTTTTGTTAACTTTTTGCGAAGCTCTCAACATTTGTTAACTTTTTTAAAGCTGTCAACTTTTGTTAACTTTTTTTAATGCTGTCAACATTTATTAACTGTTTGTGAAGCTGTCAAATTTTGTTAACTTTTTTTTAAAGCTGTCAACTATTGTTAACTTTTTTTAAAGCTGTCAACTTTTGTTAACTGGTTTTGAAGCTGTTAGCTTTTTTTAACTTTTTTTGAAGCTGTCAACTTTTGTTAACTTTTTTTGGAGCTGTCAACTTTTGTTAACTTTTTTGAAAGCTGTCAACATTTGTTAACTTTTTTGCAGCTGTCAACTTTTGTTAACTTTTTTTAAAGCTGTCAACATTTATTAACTGTTTTTGAAGCTGTCAACTTTTGTTAACTTTTTTTTAAAGCTGTCAACTTTTGTTTACTTTTTTAAAGCTGTCAACTTTTGTTAACTTTTTTAAAGCTGTCAACTTTTGTTAACTTCTTTTGAAGTTTTGTTAACTTTTTTGAAGCTGTCAACTTTTGTTAACTGGTTTTGAAGCTGTTAACTTTTGTTAACTTTTTTTGAAGCTGTCAACTTTTGTTAACTTTTTTGAAGCTGTCAACTTTTGTTAACTTTTTTTGAAGCTGTCAACTTTTGTTAACTTTTTTTAAAGCTGTCAACTTTTGTTAACTTTCATTAAAGCTGTCCACTTTTGTTAACTTTTTTTGAAGTTGTCAACTTTTGTTAACTTCTTTTGAAACTGTCAACTTTTGTTAACTTTTATTGAAGCTGTCAACTTTTGTTAACTTCTTTTAATGTTTTGTCTTCTTTTTTGAAACTGTCAACTTTTGTGGAAGCTGTCAAGTTTTGTTAACTTTTTTTAAAACTGTAAACTTTTGTTAACTTCTTTTTATGTTTTGTCTTCTTTTTTGAAGCTGTCAACTTTTGTTAACTTTTATTGAAGCTATCAACTTTTTTTAACTTTTATTGAAGCTGTCAACTTTTGTTAACTTTTTTGGAAGCTGTCAACATTTGTTAACTTTTTTGAAGCTGTCAACTTTTGTTAACTTTTTTTTAAAGCTGTCAACTTTTGTTTACTTTTTTAAAGCTGTCAACTTTTGTTAACTTTTTTAAAGCTGTCAACTTTTGTTAACTTTTGTTAACTTCTTTTGAAGTTTTGTCTACTTTTTTGAAACTGTCAACTTTTGTTAATTTTTATTGAAGCTGTCAACTTTTGTTAACTTTTTTTGAAGCTGTCAACTTTTGTTAACTGGTTTTGAAGCTGTTAACTTTTGTTAACTTTTTTTGAAGCTGTCAACTTTTGTTAATTTTTTTGAAGCTGTCAACTTTTGTTAACTTTTTTTGAAGCTGTCAACTTTTATTAATTTTTTTGAAGCTGTCAACTTTTGTTAACTTTTTGAAGCTGTCAACTTTTGTTAACTTTTTTGGAAGCTGTCAACATTTGTTAATTTTTTTAAAGCTGTCAACTTTTGTTAACTTTTTTTAAAGCTGTCAACATTTGTTAACTTTTTTTGAAGCTATCAACTTTTGTTAACTTCTATTGAAGCTGTCAACTTTTGTTAACTTTTTTGGAAGCTGTCAACATTTGTTAACTTTTTTGAAGCTGTCAACTTTTGTTAACTTTTTTTGAAGCTGTTAACTTTTGTTAACTGGTTTTGAACCTGTCAACATTTGTTAACTTTTTTGAAGCTGTCAACTTTTGTTAACTTTTTTAAAGCTGTCAACTTTTGCTAACTTTTTTTGAAGCTGTCAACTATTGTTAACTTTTTTAAAGCTCTCAACTTTTGTTAACTTTTTTAAAGCTGTCAACTTTTGTTAACTTTTGTTAACTTCTTTTAAAGTTTTGTTAACTTTTTTAAAGCTGTCAACTTTTGTTAATTTCTTTTAAAGTTTTTTTAACTTTTTTGAAGCTGTCAACTTTTGTTAACTTCTTTTGATGTTTTGTCTTCTTTTTTGAAACTGTCAACTTTTGTGGAAGCTGTCAAGTTTTGTTAAGTTTTTTTAAAACTGTCAACTTTTGTTAACTTTTTTAAAGCTGTCAACTTTTGTTAACTTCTTTTGAAATTTTGTTAACTTTTTTGAAGCTGTCAACTTTTGTTAATTTTTTTTGAAGCTGTCAACTTTTGTTAACTTTTTGGAGCTGTCAACTTTTGTTAACTTTTTTTTAAAGCAGTCAAATTTTGTTTACTTTTTTAAAGCTGTCAACTTTTGTTAACTTTTTTAAAGCTGTCAACTTTTGTTAACTTTTGTTAACTTCTTTTTAAGTTTTGTCTACTTTTTTGAAACTGTCAACTTTTGTTAACTTTTATTGAAGCTGTCAACTTTTGTTAACTTTTTTTGAAGCTGTCAACTTTTGTTAACTGGTTTTGAAGCTGTTAACTTTTGTTAACTTTTTTTGAAGCTGTCAACTTTTGTTAACTTTTTTGAAGCTGTCAACTTTTGTTAACTTTTTTTGAAGCTGTCAACTTTTGTTAACTTTTTTTGAAGCTGTCAACTTTTGTTAACTTTTATTAAAGCTGTCCACTTTTGTTAACTTTTTTTGAAGCTATCAACTTTTGTTAACTTTATTGAAGCTGTCAACTTTTGTTAACTTTTTTGGAAGCTGTCAACATTTGTTAACTTTTTTGAAGCTGTCAACTTTTGTTAACTTTTTTTAAAGCTGTCAACATTTCTTAACTGTTTTTGAAGCTGTCAACTTTTGTTAACTTTTTTTTAAAGCTGTCAACTTTTGTTTATTTTTTTAAAGCTGTCAACTTTTGTTAACTTTTTTAAAGCTGTCAACTTGTGTTAACTTTTATTGAAGCGGTCAACTTTTGTTAACTTTTATTGAAGCTGTCAACTTTTGTTAACTTTTTTGAAGCTGTCAACTTTTGTTAACTTTTTTTGAAGCTGTCAACTTTTGTTAACTTTTTTGAAGCTGTCAACTTTTGTTAACTTTTTTTGAAGCTGTCAACTTTTGTTAACTTTTTTTGAAGCTGTCAACTTTTGTTAACTTTTATTAAAGCTGTCCACTTTTGTTAACTTTTTTTGAAGCTGTCAACTTTTGTTAACTTCTTCTGAAACTGTCAACTTTTGTTAACTTTTATTGAAGCTGTCAACTTTTGTTAACTTTTATTGAAGCTGTCAACTTTTGTTAACTTTTTTGAAGCTGTCAACTTTTGTTAACATTTTTTGGAGCTGTCAACTTTTGTTAACTTTTATTGAAGCTGTCAACTTTTGTTAACTTCTTGCGAAGCTCTCAACATTTGTTAACTTTTTTAAAGCTGTCAACTTTTGTTAACTTTTTTTAATGCTGTCAACATTTGTTAACTGTTTGTGAAGCTGTCAACTTTTGTTAACTTTTTTTTAAAGCTGTCAACTATTGTTAACTTTTTTTAAAGCTGTCAACTTTTGTTAACTGGTTTTGAAGCTGTTAACTTTTGTTAACTTTTTTTGAAGCTGTCAACTTTTGTTAACTTTTTTTGGAGCTGTCAACTTGTGTTAACTTTTATGGAAGCTGTCAACTTTTGTTAACTTTTATGAAAGCTGTCAACATTTGTTAACTTTTTTGAAGCTGTCAACTTTTGTTAACTTTTTTTAAAGCTGTCAACATTTATTAACTGTTTTTGAAGCTGTCAACTTTTGTTAACTTTTTTTTAAACTGTAAACTTTTGTTTACTTTTTTAAAGCTGTCAACTTTTGTTAACTTTTTTAAAGCTCTCAACTTTTATTAACTTCTTTTAAAGTTATGTTAATTTTTTTGAAGCTATCAACTTTTGTTAAATTCTTTTGAAGTTTTGTTAATTTTTTTGAAGCTGTCAACTTTTGTTAATTTCGTTTGAAGTTTTGTTAACTATTTTAAAGCTGTAAACTTTTGTCAACTTTTTTGAAGCTGTCAACCTTTGCTAACTTTTTTTGAAGCTGTCAACTTTTGTTAACTTTTTTTAAGCTGTCAACTTTTGTTAACTTTTTTTAACTTCTTTTGAAGTTTTGTTAACTTTTATAAAGCTGTCAAATTTTGTTAACTTTTTTAAAGCTATCAACTTTTGTTAACTTTTGTTAACTTCTTTTGAAGTTTGGTTAACTTTTTTAAAGCTGTCAACTTTTGCTAACTTCTTTTGAAGTTTTGTCTACTTTTATTGAAGCTGTCAATTTTTGTTAACTTTTTTGAAGCTGTCAACTTTTGTTAACTTCTTTTGAAGTTTTGTTAATTTTTTTAAAGCTATCAACTTTTGTTAAATTCTTTTGAAGTTTTGTTAATTTTTTTGAAGCTGTCAACTTTTGTTAACTTTTTATGAAGTTTTGTTAACTATTTTAAAGCTGTCAACTTTTGTCAACTTTTTTGAAGCTGTCAACTTTTGCTAACTTTTTTGGAAACTGTCAACATTTGTTAAGTTTTTTGAAGCTGTCAACTTTTGTTAACTTTTTTTAAAGCTGTCAACATTTGTTAACTGTTTTTGAAGCTGTCAACTTTTGTTAACTTTTTTTTAAAGCTGTCAAATTTTGTTAACTGTTTTTAAAGCTGTCAACATTTGTTAACTGTTTTTGAAGCTGTCAACTTTTGTTAACTTTTTTTTAAAGCTGTCAAATTTTGTTTACTTTTTTAAAGCTGTCAACTTTTGTTAACTTTTTTTAATGCTGTCAACATTTATTAACTGTTTGTGAAGCTGTCAACTTTTGTTAACTTTTTTTTAAAGCTGTCAACTATTGTTAACTTTTTTTAAAGCTGTCAACTTTTGTTAACTGGTTTTGAAGCTGTTAGCTTTTGTTAACTTTTTTTGAAGCTGTCAACTTTTGTTAACTTTTTTTGGAGCTGTCAACTTTTGTTAACTTTTTTGAAAGCTGTCAACATTTGTTAACTTTTTTGCAGCTGTCAACTTTTGTTAACTTTTTTTAAAGCTGTCAACATTTATTAACTGTTTTTGAAGCTGTCAACTTTTGTTAACTTTTTTTTAAAGCTGTCAACTTTTGTTTACTTTTTTAAAGCTGTCAACTTTTGTTAACTTTTTTAAAGCTGTCAACTTTTGTTAACTTCTTTTGAAGTTTTGTTAACTTTTTTGAAGCTGTCAACTTTTGTTAACTGGTTTTGAAGCTGTTAACTTTTGTTAACTTTTTTTGAAGCTGTCAACTTTTGTTAACTTTTTTAAAGCTGTCAACTTTTGTTAACTTTTTTTGAAGCTGTCAACTTTTGTTAACTTTTTTTAAAGCTGTCAACTTTTGTTAACTTTCATTAAAGCTGTCCACTTTTGTTAACTTTTTTTGAAGTTGTCAACTTTTGTTAACTTCTTTTGAAACTGTCAACTTTTGTTAACTTTTATTGAAGCTGTCAACTTTTGTTAACTTCTTTTAATGTTTTGTCTTCTTTTTTGAAACTGTCAACTTTTGTGGAAGCTGTCAAGTTTTGTTAATTTTTTTTAAAACTGTAAACTTTTGTTAACTTCTTTTTATGTTTTGTCTTCTTTTTTGAAGCTGTCAACATTTGTTAACTTTTTTGAAGCTGTCAACTTTTGTTAACTTTTTTTTAAAGCTGTCAACTTTTGTTTACTTTTTTAAAGCTGTCAACTTTTGTTAACTTTTTTAAAGCTGTCAACTTTTGTTAACTTTTGTTAACTTCTTTTGAAGTTTTGTCTACTTTTTTGAAACTGTCAACTTTTGTTAATTTTTATTGAAGCTGTCAACTTTTGTTAACTTTTTTTGAAGCTGTCAACTTTTGTTAACTGGTTTTGAAGCTGTTAACTTTTGTTAACTTTTTTTGAAGCTGTCAACTTTTGTTAATTTTTTTGAAGCTGTCAACTTTTGTTAACTTTTTTTGAAGCTGTCAACTTTTATTAATTTTTTTGAAGCTGTCAACTTTTGTTAACTTTTTTTAAAGCTGACAACTTTTGTTAACTTTTTTTGAAGCGGTCAACTTTTGTTAACTTTTATTGAAGCTGTCAACTTTTGTTAACTTTTTTGGAAGCTGTCAACATTTGTTAACTTTTTTGAAGCTGTCAACTTTTGTTAACTTTTTTAAAGCTGTCAACTTTTGTTAACTTTTGTTAACTTCTTTTGATGTTTTGTCTTCTTTTTTGAAACTGTCAACTTTTGTTAACTTTTTTAAAGCTGTCAACTTTTGTTAACTTCTTTTGAAATTTTGTTAACTTTTTTAAAGCTGTCAACTTTTATTAATTTTTTTTGAAGCTGTCAACTTTTGTTAACTTTTTGAAGCTGTCAACTTTTGTTAACTTTTTTGGAAGCTGTCAACATTTGTTAATTTTTTTGAAGCTGTCAACTTTTGTTAACTTTTTTTAAAGCTGTCAACATTTGTTAACTTTTTTTGAAGCTATCAACTTTTGTTAACTTTTTTTGAAGCTGTCAACTTTTGTTAACTTTTTTTAAATCTGTCAACTTTTGTTAACTTTTTTCGAAGCTGTCAACTTTTGTTAACTTTTATTAAAGCTGTCCACTTTTGTTAACTTTTTTTGAAGCTGTAAACTTTTTTTAACTTCTTTTGAAACTGTCAACTTTTGTTCACTTTTATTAAAGCTGTTAACTTTTGTTAACTTTTATTGAAGCAGTCAATTTTTGTTAACTATTTTGAAGCTGTCAACTTTTGTTAACTTCTTTTGAAGTTTTGTCTACTTTTTTGAAACTGTCAACTTTTGTTAACTTTTATTGAAGCTGTCAATTTTTGTTAACTTTTTTGAAGCTGTCAACTTTTCTTAACTTCTTTTAAAGTTATGTTAATTTTTTTGAAGCTATCAACTTTTGTTAAATTCTGTTGAAGTTTTGTTAATTTTTTTGAAGCTGTCAACTTTTGTTAACTTCTTTTGAAATTTTGTTAACTTTTTTGAAGCTGTCAACTATTGTTAATTTTTTTGAAGCTATCAACTTTTGTTAACTTTTTGAAGCTGTCAACTTTTGTTAACTTTTTTTGAAGCTATCAACTTTTGTTAACTTTTATTGAAGCTGTCAACTTTTGTTAACTGTTTTGGAAGCTGTCAACATTTGTTAACTTTTTTGAAGCTGTCAACTTTTGTTAACTTTTTTTAAAGCTGTCAACATTTGTTAACTGTTTTTGAAGCTGTCAACTTTTGTTAACTTTTTTTTAAAGCTGTCAACTTTTGTTTACTTTTTTAAAGCTGTCAACTTTTGTAAACTTTTTTAAAGCTGTCAACTTTTGTTAACTTTTGTTAACTTCTTTTGAAGTTTTGTCTACTTTTTTGAAACTGTCAACTTTTGTTAACTTTTATTGAAGCTGTCAACTTTTGTTAACTTCTTTTGATGTTTTGTCTTCTTTTTTGAAACTGTCAACTTTTGTGGAAGCTGTCAAGTTTTGTTAACTTTTTTTAAAACTGTCAACTTTTGTTAACTTTTTTAAAGCTGTCAACTTTTGTTAACTTCTTTTGAAATTTTGTTAACTTTTTTGAAGCTGTCAACTTTTGTTACTTTTTTTTAAGCTGTCAACTTTTGTTAACTTTTTGAAGCTGTCAACTTTTGTTAACTTTTTTTGAAGCTATCAACTTTTGTTAACTTTATTGAAGCTGTCAACTTTTGTTAACTTTTTTGGAAGCTGTCAACATTTGTTAACTTTTTTGAAGCTGTCAACTTTTGTTAACTTTTTTTTAAAGCTGTCAACTTTTGTTTATTTTTTTAAAGCTGTCAACTTTTGTTAACTTTTTTAAAGCTGTCAACTTGTGTTAACTTTTATTGAAGCGGTCAACTTTTGTTAACTTTTTTTGAAGCTGTCAACTTTTGTTAACTGGTTTTGAAGCTGTTAACTTTTGTTAACTTTTTTTGAAGCTGTCAACTTTTGTTAACTTTTTTGAAGCTGTCAACTTTTGTTAACTTTTTTTGAAGCTGTCAACTTTTGTTAACTTTTTTTGAAGCTGTCAACTTTTGTTAACTTTTATTAAAGCTGTCCACTTTTGTTAACTTTTTTTGAAGCTGTCAACTTTTGTTAACTGGTTTTGAAGCTGTTAACTTTTGTTAACTTTTATTGAAGCTGTCAACTTTTGTTAACTTTTTTGAAGCTGTCAACTTTTGTTAACATTTTTTGGAGCTGTCAACTTTTGTTAACTTTTATTGAAGCTGTCAACTTTTGTTAACTTTTTGCGAAGCTCTCAACATTTGTTAACTTTTTTAAAGCTGTCAACTTTTGTTAACTTTTTTTAATGCTGTCAACATTTATTAACTGTTTGTGAAGCTGTCAACTTTTGTTAACTTTTTTTTAAAGCTGTCAACTATTGTTAACTTTTTTTAAAGCTGTCAACTTTTGTTAACTGGTTTTGAAGCTGTTAGCTTTTGTTAACTTTTTTTGAAGCTGTCAACTTTTGTTAACTTTTTTTGGAGCTGTCAACTTTTGTTAACTTTTTTGAAAGCTGTCAACATTTGTTAACTTTTTTGCAGCTGTCAACTTTTGTTAACTTTTTTTAAAGCTGTCAACATTTATTAACTGTTTTTGAAGCTGTCAACTTTTGTTAACTTTTTTTTAAAGCTGTCAACTTTTGTTTACTTTTTTAAAGCTGTCAACTTTTGTTAACTTTTTTAAAGCTGTCAACTTTTGTTAACTTCTTTTGAAGTTTTGTTAACTTTTTTGAAGCTGTCAACTTTTGTTAACTGGTTTTGAAGCTGTTAACTTTTGTTAACTTTTTTTTAAAGCTGTCAACTTTTGTTTACTTTTTTAAAGCTGTCAACTTTTGTTAACTTTTTTAAAGCTGTCAACTTTTGTTAACTTCTTTTGAAGTTTTGTTAACTTTTTTGAAGCTGTCAACTTTTGTTAACTGGTTTTGAAGCTGTTAACTTTTGTTAACTTTTTTTGAAGCTGTCAACTTTTGTTAACTTTTTTTAAAGCTGTCAACTTTTGTTAACTTTCATTAAAGCTGTCCACTTTTGTTAACTTTTTTTGAAGTTGTCAACTTTTGTTAACTTCTTTTGAAACTGTCAACTTTTGTTAACTTTTATTGAAGCTGTCAACTTTTGTTAACTTCTTTTAATGTTTTGTCTTCTTTTTTGAAACTGTCAACTTTTGTGGAAGCTGTCAAGTTTTGTTAACTTTTTTTAAAACTGTAAACTTTTGTTAACTTCTTTTTATGTTTTGTCTTCTTTTTTGAAGCTGTCAACTTTTGTTAACTTTTATTGAAGCTATCAACTTTTTTTAACTTTTATTGAAGCTGTCAACTTTTGTTAACTTTTTTGGAAGCTGTCAACATTTGTTAACTTGTTTGAAGCTGTCAACTTTTGTTAACTTTTTTTTAAAGCTGTCAACTTTTGTTTACTTTTTTAAAGCTGTCAACTTTTGTTAACTTTTTTAAAGCTGTCAACTTTTGTTAACTTTTGTTAACTTCTTTTGAAGTTTTGTCTACTTTTTTGAAACTGTCAACTTTTGTTAATTTTTATTGAAGCTGTCAACTTTTGTTAACTTTTTTTGAAGCTGTCAACTTTTGTTAACTGGTTTTGAAGCTGTTAACTTTTGTTAACTTTTTTTGAAGCTGTCAACTTTTGTTAATTTTTTTGAAGCTGTCAACTTTTGTTAACTTTTTTGAAGCTGTCAACTTTTATTAATTTTTTTGAAGCTGTCAACTTTTGTTAACTTTTTGAAGCTGTCAACTTTTGTTAACTTTTTTGGAAGCTGTCAACATTTGTTAATTTTTTTAAAGCTGTCAACTTTTGTTAACTTTTTTTAAAGCTGTCAACATTTGTTAACTTTTTTTGAAGCTATCAACTTTTGTTAACTTCTATTGAAGCTGTCAACTTTTGTTAACTTTTTTGGAAGCTGTCAACATTTGTTAACTTTTTTGAAGCTGTCAACTTTTGTTAACTTTTTTTGAAGCTGTTAACTTTTGTTAACTAGTTTTGAACCTGTCAACATTTGTTAACTTTTTTGAAGCTGTCAACTTTTGTTAACTTTTTTAAAGCTGTCAACTTTTGCTAACTTTTTTTGAAGCTGTCAACTATTGTTAACTTTTTTAAAGCTCTCAACTTTTGTTAACTTTTTTAAAGCTGTCAACTTTTGTTAACTTTTGTTAACTTCTTTTAAAGTTTTGTTAACTTTTTTAAAGCTGTCAACTTTTGTTAATTTCTTTTAAAGTTTTTTTAACTTTTTTGAAGCTGTCAACTTTTGTTAACTTCTTTTGATGTTTTGTCTTCTTTTTTGAAACTGTCAACTTTTGTGGAAGCTGTCAAGTTTTGTTAAGTTTTTTTAAAACTGTCAACTTTTGTTAACTTTTTTAAAGCTGTCAACTTTTGTTAACTTCTTTTGAAATTTTGTTAACTTTTTTGAAGCTGTCAACTTTTGTTAATTTTTTTTGAAGCTGTCAACTTTTGTTAACTTTTTGGAGCTGTCAACTTTTGTTAACTTTTTTTTAAAGCTGTCAAATTTTGTTTACTTTTTTAAAGCTGTCAACTTTTGTTAACTTTTTTAAAGCTGTCAACTTTTGTTAACTTTTGTTAACTTCTTTTTAAGTTTTGTCTACTTTTTTGAAACTGTCAACATTTGTTAACTTTTATTGAAGCTGTCAACTTTTGTTAACTTTTTTTGAAGCTGTCAACTTTTGTTAACTGGTTTTGAAGCTGTTAACTTTTGTTAACTTTTTTTGAAGCTGTCAACTTTTGTTAATTTTTTTGAAGCTGTCAACTTTTGTTAACTTTTTTTGAAGCTGACAACTTTTGTTAACTTTTTTTGAAGCTGTCAACTTTTGTTAACTTTTATTAAAGCTGTCCACTTTTGTTAACTTTTTTTGAAGCTATCAACTTTTGTTAACTTTTATTGAAGCTGTCAACTTTTGTTAACTTTTTTGGAAGCTGTCAACATTTGTTAACTTTTTTGAAGCTGTCAACTTTTGTTATTTTTTTTTAAAGCTGTCATCATTTGTTAACTGTTTTTGTAGCTGTCAACTTTTGTTAACTTTTTTTTAAAGCTGTCAACTTTTGTTTACTTTTTTAAAGCTGTCAACTTTTGTTAACTTTTTTAAAGCTGTCAACTTTTGTTAACTTTTGTTAACTTCTTTTGAAGTTTTGTCTACTTTTTTGAAACTGTCAACTTTTGTTAACTTTTATTGAAACTGTCAACTTTTGTTAACTTCTTTTGAAATTTTGTTAACTTTTTTGAAGCTGTCAACTTTTGTTACTTTTTTTTAAGCTGTCAACTTTTGTTAACTTTTTGAAGCTGTCAACTTTTGTTAACTTTTTTTGAAGCTATCAACTTTTGTTAACTTTATTGAAGCTGTCAACTTTTTTTAACTTTTTTGGAAGCTGTCAACATTTGTTAACTTTTTTGAAGCTGTCAACTTTTGTTAACTTTTTTTAAAGCTGCCAACATTTGTTAACTGTTTTTGAAGCTGTCAGCTTTTGTTAACTTTTTTTTAAAGCTGTCAACTTTTGTTTATTTTTTTAAAGCTGTCAACTTTTGTTAACTTTTTTAAAGCTGTCAACTTGTGTTAACTTTTATTGAAGCGGTCAACTTTTGTTAACTTTTTTTGAAGCTGTCAACTTTTGTTAACTTTTTTGAAGCTGTCAACTTTTGTTAACTTTTTTTGAAGCTGTCAACTTTTGTTAACTTTTTTGAAGCTGTCAACTTTTGTTAACTTTTTTTGAAGCTGTCAACTTTCGTTAACTTTTTTTGAAGCTGTCAACTTTTGTTAACTTTTATTAAAGCTGTCCACTTTTGTTAACTTTTTTTGAAGCTGTCAACTTTTGTTAACTTCTTTTGAAACTGCCAACTTTTGTTAACTTTTATTGAAGCTGTCAACATTTGTTAACTTTTATTGAAGCTGTCAACTTTTGTTAACTTTTTTTGAAGCTGTCAACTTTTGTTAACATTTTTTGGAGCTGTCAACTTTTGTTAACTTTTATTGAAGCTGTTTACTTTTGTTAACTTTTTGCGAAGCTCTCAACATTTGTTAACTTTTTTAAAGCTGTCAACTTTTGTTAACTTTTTTTAATGCTGTCAACATTTGTTAACTGTTTGTGAAGCTGTCAACTTTTGTTAACTTTTTTTTAAAGCTGTCAACTATTGTTAACTTTTTTTAAAGCTGTCAACTTTTGTTAACTGGTTTTGAAGCTGTTAACTTTTGTTAACTTTTTTTGAAGCTGTCAACTTTTGTTAACTTTTTATGGAGCTGTCAACTTTTGTTAACTTTTATTGAAGCTGTCAACTTTTGTTAACTTTTTTGAAAGCTGTCAACATTTGTTAACTTTTTTGAAGCTGTCAACTTTTGTTAACTTTTTTTAAAGCTGTCAACATTTATTAACTGTTTTTGAAGCTGTCAACTTTTGTTAACTTTTTTTTAAAGCTGTCAACTTTTGTTTACTTTTTTAAGGCTGTCAACTTTTGTTAACTTTTTTAAAGCTGTCAACTTTTGTTAACTTCTTTTGAAGTTTTGTTAACTTTTTTGAAGCTGTCAACTTTTGTTAACTTCTTTTGAAGTTTTGTCTACTTTTTTAAAACTGTCAACTTTTGTTAACTTTTATTGAAGCTGTCAATTTTTGTTAACTTTTTCAAAGCTGTCAACTTTTCTTAACTTCTTTTAAAGTTATGTTAATTTTTTTGAAGCTATCAACTTTTGTTAAATTCTTTTGAAGTTTTGTTAATTTTTTTGAAGCTGTCAACTTTTGTTAATTACTTTTGAAGTTTTGTTAACTATTTTAAAGCTGTAAACTTTTGTCAACTTTTTTGAAGCTGTCAACCTTTGCTAACTTTTTTTGAAGCTGTCAACTTTTGTTAACTTTTTTTAAGCTGTCAACTTTTGTTAACTTTTTTTAACTTCTTTTGAAGTTTTGTTAACTTTTATAAAGCTGTCAAATTTTGTTAACTTTTTTAAAGCTATCAACTTTTGTTAACTTTTGTTAACTTCTTTTGAAGTTTGGTTAACTTTTTTGAAGCTGTCAACTTTTGTTAACTTCTTTTGAAGTTTTGTTAATTTTTTTAAAGCTATCAACTTTTGTTAAATTCTTTTGAAGTTTTGTTAATTTTTTTGAAGCTGTCAACTTTTGTTAACTTTTTTTGAAGTTTTGTTAACTATTTTAAAGCTGTCAACTTTTGTCAACTTTTTTGAAGCTGTCAACTTTTGCTAACTTTTTTGGAAACTGTCAACATTTGTTAACTTTTTTGAAGCTGTCAACTTTTGTTAACTTTTTTTAAAACTGTCAACATTTGTTAACTGTTTTTGAAGCTGTCAACTTTTGTTAACTTTTTTTTAAAGCTGTCAAATTTTGTTTACTTTTTTAAAGCTGTCAACTTTTGTTAACTTTTTTAAAGCTGTCAACTTTTGTTAACTTCTTTTGAAGTTTTGTTAATTTTTTTGAAGCTGTCAACTTTTGTTAACTTCTTTTGAAGTTTTGTCTACTTTTTTGAAACTGTCAACTTTTGTTAACTTTTATTGAAGCTGTCAATTTTTGTTAACTTTTTTGAAGCTGTAAACTTTTCTTAACTTCTTTTAAAGTAATGTTAATTTTTTTGAAGCTATCAACTTTTGTTAAATTCTTTTGAAGTTTTGTTAATTTTTTTGAAGCTGTCAACTTTTGTTAATTTCTTTTGAAATTTTGTTAACTATTTTAAAGCTGTAAACTTTTGTCAACTTTTTTGAAGCTGTCAACTTTTGCTAACTTTTTTTGAAGCTGTCAACTTTTGTTAACTTTTTTAAAGCTGTCAACTTTTGTTAACTTTTTTTAACTTCTTTTTAAGTTTTGTTAACTTTTTTAAAGCTGTCAAATTTTGTTAACTTTTTTAAAGCTGTCAACTTTTGTTAACTTTTATTGAGGCTGTCAACTTTTGTTAACTTTTTTTGAAGCTGTCAACTTTTGTTAACTGGTTTTGAAGCTGTTAACTTTTATTAACTTTTTTTGAAGCTGTCAACTTTTGTTAACTTTTTTGAAGCTGTCAACTTCTGTTAACTTTTTTTGAAGCTGTCAACTTTTGTTAACTTTTTTGAAGCTGTCAACTTTTGTTAACTTTTATTAAAGCTGTCCACTTTTGTTAACTTTTTTTGAAGCTGTCAACTTTTGTTAACTTCTTTTGAAACTGTCAACTTTTTTTAACTTTTATTGAAGCTGTCAACTTTTGTTAACTTTTATTGAAGCTGTCAATTTTTGTTAACTATTTTGAAGCTGTCAACTTTTGTTAACTTCTTTTAAAGTTTTGTTAACTTTTTTGAAGCTATCAACTTTTGTTATCTTCTTTTGAAGTTTTGTTAATTTTTTTGAAGCTGTCAACATTTGTTAACTTTTTTGAAGCTGTCAACTTTTGTTAACTTTTTTTAAAGCTGTCAACATTTGTTAACGGTTTTTGAAGCTGTCAACTTTTGTTAACTTTTTTGAAGCTGTCAACTTTTGTTAACTTTTTTTAAAGCTGTCAACTTTTGTTAACTTTTTTCGAAGCTGTCAACTTTTGTTAACTTTTATTAAAGCTGTCCACTTTTGTTAACTTTTTTTGAAGCTGTAAACTTTTGTTAACTTCTTTTGAAACTGTCAACTTTTGTTCACTTTTATTAAAGCTGTTAACTTTTGTTAACTTTTATTGAAGCAGTCAATTTTTGTTAACTATTTTGAAGCTGTCAACTTTTGTTAACTTCTTTTGAAGTTTTGTCTACTTTTTTGAAACTGTCAACTTTTGTTAACTTTTATTGAAGCTGTCAATTTTTGTTAACTTTTTTGAAGCTGTCAACTTTTCTTAACTTCTTTTAAAGTTATGTTAATTTTTTTGAAGCTATCAACTTTTGTTAAATTCTTTTGAAGTTTTGTTAATTTTTTTGAAGCTGTCAACTTTTGTTAATTTCTTTTGAAGTTTTGTTAACTATTTTAAAGCTGTAAACTTTTGTCAACTTTTTTGAAGCTGTCAACTTTTGCTAACTTTTTTTGAAGCTGTCAACTTTTGTTAACTATTTTAAAGCTGTCAACTTTTGTTAACTGGTTTTGAAGCTGTTAACTTTTATTAACTTTTTTTGAAGCTGTCAACTTTTGTTAACTTTTTTGAAGCTGTCAACTTTTGTTAACTTTTTTTGAAGCTGTCAACTATTGATAACTTTTTTTGAAGCTGTCAACTTTTGTTAACTTTTATTAAAGCTGTCCACTTTTGTTAACTTTTTTTGAAGCTGTCAACTTTTGTTAACTTCTTTTGAAACTGTCAACTTTTTTTAACTTTTATTGAAGCTGTCAACTTTTGTTAACTTTTATTGAAGCTGTCAATTTTTGTTAACTATTTTGAAGCTGTCAACTTTTGTTAACTTCTTTTAAAGTTTTGTTAATTTTTTTGAAGCTGTCAACATTTGTTAACTTTTTTGAAGCTGTCAACTTTTGTTAACTTTTTTTAAAGCTGTCAACATTTGTTAACTGTTTGTGAAGCTGTCAACTTTTGTTAACTTTTTTTTAAAGCTGTTAACTTTTGTTAACTTTTTTTAAAGCTGTCAACTTTTGTTAACTGGTTTTGAAGCTGTTAACTTTTGTTAAATTTTTTTGAAGCTGTCAAATTTTGTTAACTTTTATTGAAGCTGTCAACTTTTGTTAACTTTTTTGGAAGCTGTCAACATTTGTTAACTTTTTTGAAGCTGACAACTTTTGTTAACTTTTTTTGAAGCTGTCAACTTTTGTTAACTTTTATTGAAGCTGTCAACTTTTGTTAACTTTTTTTGAAGCTGTCAACTTTTGTTAACTTTTTTGAAGCTGTCAACTTTTGTTAACTTTTTTTAAAGCTGTCAACTTTTGTTAACTTTTTTCGAAGCTGTCAACTTTTGTTAACTTTTATTAAAGCTGTCCACTTTTGTTAACTTTTTTGAAGCTGTAAACTTTTGTTAACTTCTTTTGAAACTGTCAACTTTTGTTCACTTTTATTAAAGCTGTTAACTTTTGTTAACTTTTATTGAAGCAGTCAATTTTTGTTAACTATTTTAAAGCTGTCAACTTTTGTTAACTTCTTTTGATGTTTTGTCTTCTTTTTTGAAACGGTCAACTGTTGTAGAAGCTGTCAAGTTTTGTTAACTTTTTTTAAAACTGTCAACTTTTGTTAACTTTTTTAAAGCTGTCAACTTTTGTTAACTTCTTTTGAAATTTTGTTAACTTTTTTGAAGCTGTCAACTTTTGTTAATTTTTTTGAAGCTATCAACTTTTGTTAACTTTTTGAAGCTGTCAACTTTTGTTAACTTTTTTTGAAGCTATCAACTTTTGTTAACTTTTATTGAAGCTGTCAACTTTTGTTAACTTTTTTGGAAGCTGTCAACATTTGTTAACTTTTTTGAAGCTGTCAACTTTTGTTAACTTTTTTTAAAGCTGTCAACATTTGTTAACTGTTTTTGAAGCTGTCAACTTTTGTTAACTTTTTTTTAAAGCTGTCAACTTTTGTTTACTTTTTTAAAGCTGTCAACTTTTGTAAACTTTTTTAAAGCTGTCAACTTTTGTTAACTTTTGTTAACTTCTTTTGAAGTTTTGTCTACTTTTTTGAAACTGTCAACTTTTGTTAACTTTTATTGAAGCTGTCAACTTTTGTTAACTTCTTTTGATGTTTTGTCTTCTTTTTTGAAACTGTCAACTTTTGTGGAAGCTGTCAAGTTTTGTTAACTTTTTTTAAAACTGTCAACTTTTGTTAACTTTTTTAAAGCTGTCAACTTTTGTTAACTTCTTTTGAAATTTTGTTAACTTTTTTGAAGCTGTCAACTTTTGTTACTTTTTTTTAAGCTGTCAACTTTTGTTAACTTTTTGAAGCTGTCAACTTTTGTTAACTTTTTTTGAAGCTATCAACTTTTGTTAACTTTATTGAAGCTGTCAACTTTTGTTAACTTTTTTGGAAGCTGTCAACATTTGTTAACTTTTTTGAAGCTGTCAACTTTTGTTAACTTTTTTTTAAAGCTGTCAACTTTTGTTTATTTTTTTAAAGCTGTCAACTTTTGTTAACTTTTTTAAAGCTGTCAACTTGTGTTAACTTTTATTAAAGCGGTCAACTTTTGTTAACTTTTTTTGAAGCTGTCAACTTTTGTTAACTGGTTTTGAAGCTGTTAATTTTTGTTAACTTTTTTTGAAGCTGTCAACTTTTGTTAACTTTTTTGAAGCTGTCAACTTTTGTTAACTTTTTTTGAAGCTGTCAACTTTTGTTAACTTTTTTTGAAGCTGTCAACTTTTGTTAACTTTTATTAAAGCTGTCCACTTTTGTTAACTTTTTTTGAAGCTGTCAACTTTTGTTCACTGGTTTTGAAGCTGTTAACTTTTGTTAACTTTTATTAAAGCTGTCAACTTTTGTTAACTTTTTTGAAGCTGTCAACTTTTGTTAACATTTTTTGGAGCTGTCAACTTTTGTTAACTTTTATTGAAGCTGTCAACTTTTGTTAACTTTTTGCGAAGCTCTCAACATTTGTTAACTTTTTTAAAGCTGTCAACTTTTGTTAACTTTTTTTAATGCTGTCAACATTTGTTAACTGTTTGAAATTTTGTTAACTTTTTTGAAGCTGTCGACTTTTGTTAATTTTTTTTGAAGCTGGCAACTTTTGTTAACTTTTTGAAGCTGTCAACTTTTGTTAACTTTTTTTGAAGCTATCAACTTTTGTTAACTTTTATTGAAGCTGTCAACTTTTGTTAACTTTTTTGGAAGCTGTCAACATTTGTTAACTTTTTGAAGCTGTCAACTTTTGTTAATTTTTTTAAAGCTGTCAACATTTGTTAACTGTTTTTGAAGCTGTCAACTTTTGTTAACTTTTTTTTAAAGCTGTCAACTTTTGTTTACTTTTTTAAAGCTGTCAACTTTTGTTTACTTTTTTAAAGCTGTCAACTTTTGTTAACTTTTGTTAACTTCTTTTGAAGTTTTGTCTACTTTTTTGAAACTGTCAACTTTTGTTAACTTTTATTGAAGCTGTCAACTTTTGTTAACTTTTTTTGAAGTTGTCAAATTTTGTTAACTGGTTTTGAAGCTGTCAACTTTTGTTAACTTTTTCTGAAGCTGTCAACTTTTGTTAACTTTTTTGAAGCTGTCAACTTTTGTTAACTTTTTTTGAAGCTGTCAACTTTTGTTAACTTTTTTTAAAGCTGTCAACTTTTGTTAACTTTTATTAAAGCTGTCAACTTTTGTTAACTTCTTTTGAAATTTTGTTAACTTTTTTGAAGCTGTCAACTTTTGTTAATTTTTTTGAAGCTATCAACTTTTGTTAACTTTTTGAAGCTGTCAACTTTTGTTAACTTTTTTTGAAGCTATCAACTTTTGTTAACTTTTATTGAAGCTGTCAATTTTTGTTAACTTTTTTGGAAGCTGTCAACATTTGTTAACTTTTTTGAAGCTGTCAACTTTTGTTAACTTTTTTTAAAGCTGTCAACATTTGTTAACTGTTTTTGAAGCTGTCAACTTTTGTTAACTTTTTTTTAAAGCTGTCAACTTTTGTTTACTTTTTTAAAGCTGTCAACTTTTGTAAACTTTTTTAAAGCTGTCAACTTTTGTTAACTTTTGTTAACTTCTTTTGAAGTTTTGTCTACTTTTTTGAAACTGTCAACTTTTGTTAACTTTTATTGAAGCTGTCAACTTTTGTTAACTTCTTTTGATGTTTTGTCTTCTTTTTTGAAACTGTCAACTTTTGTGGAAGCTGTCAAGTTTTGTTAACTTTTTTTAAAACTGTCAACTTTTGTTAACTTTTTTAAAGCTGTCAACTTTTGTTAACTTCTTTTGAAATTTTGTTAACTTTTTTGAAGCTGTCAACTTTTGTTACTTTTTTTTAAGCTGTCAACTTTTGTTAACTTTTTGAAGCTGTCAACTTTTGTTAACTTTTTTTGAAGCTATCAACTTTTGTTAACTTTATTGAAGCTGTCAACTTTTGTTAACTTTTTTGAAGGCTGTCAACATTTGTTAACTTTTTTGAAGCTGTCAACTTTTGTTAACTTTTTTTTAAAGCTGTCAACTTTTGTTTATTTTTTTAAAGCTGTCAACTTTTGTTAACTTTTTTAAAGCTGTCAACTTGTGTTAACTTTTATTAAAGCGGTCAACTTTTGTTAACTTTTTTTGAAGCTGTCAACTTTTGTTAACTGGTTTTGAAGCTGTTAATTTTTGTTAACTTTTTTTGAAGCTGTCAACTTTTGTTAACTTTTTTGAAGCTGTCAACTTTTGTTAACTTTTTTTGAAGCTGTCAACTTTTGTTAACTTTTTTTGAAGCTGTCAACTTTTGTTAACTTTTATTAAAGCTGTCCACTTTTGTTAACTTTTTTTGAAGCTGTCAACTTTTGTTCACTGGTTTTGAAGCTGTTAACTTTTGTTAACTTTTATTAAAGCTGTCAACTTTTGTTAACTTTTTTGAAGCTGTCAACTTTTGTTAACATTTTTTGGAGCTGTCAACTTTTGTTAACTTTTATTGAAGCTGTCAACTTTTGTTAACTTTTTGCGAAGCTCTCAACATTTGTTAACTTTTTTAAAGCTGTCAACTTTTGTTAACTTTTTTTAATGCTGTCAACATTTGTTAACTGTTTGAAATTTTGTTAACTTTTTTGAAGCTGTCGACTTTTGTTAATTTTTTTTGAAGCTGGCAACTTTTGTTAACTTTTTGAAGCTGTCAACTTTTGTTAACTTTTTTTGAAGCTATCAACTTTTGTTAACTTTTATTGAAGCTGTCAACTTTTGTTAACTTTTTTGGAAGCTGTCAACATTTGTTAACTTTTTGAAGCTGTCAACTTTTGTTAATTTTTTTAAAGCTGTCAACATTTGTTAACTGTTTTTGAAGCTGTCAACTTTTGTTAACTTTTTTTTAAAGCTGTCAACTTTTGTTTACTTTTTTAAAGCTGTCAACTTTTGTTTACTTTTTTAAAGCTGTCAACTTTTGTTAACTTTTGTTAACTTCTTTTGAAGTTTTGTCTACTTTTTTGAAACTGTCAACTTTTGTTAACTTTTATTGAAGCTGTCAACTTTTGTTAACTTTTTTTGAAGTTGTCAAATTTTGTTAACTGGTTTTGAAGCTGTCAACTTTTGTTAACTTTTTCTGAAGCTGTCAACTTTTGTTAACTTTTTTGAAGCTGTCAACTTTTGTTAACTTTTTTTGAAGCTGTCAACTTTTGTTAACTTTTTTTAAAGCTGTCAACTTTTGTTAACTTTTATTAAAGCTGTCCACTTTTGTTAACTTTTTTTAAAGCTGTCAACTTTTGTTAACTTCTTTTGAAACTGTCAACTTTTGTTAACTTTTATTGAAGCTGTCAACTTTTGTTAACTTCTTTTGATGTTTTGTCTTCTTTTTTGAAACTGTCAACTTTTGTGGAAGCTGTCAAGTTTGGTTAACTTTTTTTAAAACTGTCAACTTTTGTTAACTTCTTTTGATGTTTTGTCTTCTTTTTTGAAGCTGTCATATTTTGTTAACTTTTTGAAGCTGTCAACTTTTGTTAACTTTTTTTGAAGCTATCAACTTTTGTTAACTTTTATTGAAGCTGTCAACTTTTGTTAACTTTTTTGGAAGCTGTCAACGTTTGTTAACTTTTTTGAAGCTGTCAACTTTTGTTAACTTTTTTTAAAGCTGTCAACATTATTTGTTAACTGTTTTTGAAGCTGTCAACTTTTGTTAACTTTTTTTTAAAGCTGTCAACTTTTGTTTACTTTTTTAAAGCTGTCAACTTTTGTTAACTTTTTTAAAGCTGTCAACTTTTGTTAACTTTTGTTAACTTCTTTTGAAGTTTTGTCTACTTTTTTGAAACTGTCAATTTTTGTTAATTTTTATTGAAGCTGTCAACTTTTGTTAACTTTTTTTGAAGCTGTCAACTTTTGTTAACTGGTTTTGAAGCTGTTAACTTTTGTTAACTTTTTTTGAAGCTGTCAACTTTTGTTAACTTTTTTGAAGCTGTCAACTTTTGTTAACTTTTTTTGAAGCCGTCAACTTTTGTTAACTTTTTTTGAAGCTGTCAACTTTTGTTAACTTTTTTTAAAGCTGCCAACATTTGTTAACTGTTTTTGAAGCTGTCAGCTTTTGTTAACTTTTTTTTAAAGCTGTCAACTTTTGTTTATTTTTTTAAAGCTGTCAACTTTTGTTAACTTTTTTAAAGCTGTCAACTTGTGTTAACTTTTATTGAAGCGGTCAACTTTTGTTAACTTTTTTTGAAGCTGTCAACTTTTGTTAACTTTTTTGAAGCTGTCAACTTTTGTTAACTTTTTTTGAAGCTGTCAACTTTTGTTAACTTTTTTGAAGCTGTCAACTTTTGTTAACTTTTTTTGAAGCTGTCAACTTTTGTTAACTTTTTTTGAAGCTGTCAACTTTTGTTAACTTTTATTAAAGCTGTCCACTTTTGTTAACTTTTTTTGAAGCTGTCAACTTTTGTTAACTTCTTTTGAAACTGCCAACTTTTGTTAACTTTTATTGAAGCTGTCAACTTTTGTTAACTTCTTTTTATGTTTTGTCTTCTTTTTTGAAACTGTCAACTTTTGTGGAAGCTGTCAAGTTTTGTTAACTTTTTTTTAAAACTGTCAACTTTTGTTAACTTTTTTAAAGCTGTCAACTTTTGTTAACTTCTTTTGAAATTTTGTTAACTTTTTTGAAGCTGTCAACTTTTATTAATTTTTTTTGAAGCTGTCAACTTTTGTTAACTTTTTGAAGCTGTCAACTTTTGTTAACTTTTTTGGAAGCTGTCAACATTTGTTAACTTTTATTGAAGCTTTCAACTTTTGTTAACTTTTTTGGAAGCTGTCAACATTTGTTAACTTTTTTGAAGCTGTCAACTTTTGTTAACTTTTTTTAAAGCTGTCAACATTTGTTAACTTTTTTTGAAGCTATCAACTTTTGTTAACTTTTATTGAAGCTGTCAACTTTTGTTAACTTTTTTGGAAGCTGTCAACATTTGTTATATTTTTTGAAGCTGTCAACTTTTGTTAACTTTTTTTGAAGCTGTCAACTTTTGTTAACTGGTTTTGAAGCTGTCAACATTTGTTAACTTTTTTGAAGCTGTCAACTTTGTTAACTTTTTTAAAGCTGTCAACTTTTGCTAACTTTTTTTAAAGCTGTCAACTATTGTTAACTTTTTTAAAGCTCTCAACTTTTGTTAACTTTTTTAAAGCTGTCAACTTTTGTTAACTTTTGTTAACTTCTTTTAAAGTTTTGTTAACTTTTTTAAAGCTGTCAACTTTTGTTAACTTCTTTTGAAGTTTTGTTAACTTTTTTGAAGCTGTCAACTTTTGTTAACTTCTTTTGATGTTTTGTCTTCTTTTTTGAAACTGTCAACTTCTGTGGAAGCTGTCAAGTTTTGTTAACTTTTTTTAAAACTGTCAACTTTTGTTAACTTTTTTAAAGCTGTCAACTTTTGTTAACTTCTTTTGAAATTTTGTTAACTTTTTTGAAGCTGTCAACATTTGTTAACTGTTTGTAAAGCTGTCAACTTTTGTTAACTTTTTTTAAAGCTGTCAACTTTTGTTAACTGGTTTTGAAGCTGTTAACTTTTGTTAACTTTTTTTGAAGCTGTCAACTTTTGTTAACTTTTTTTGGAGCTGTCAACTTTTGTTAACTTTTATTCAAGCTGTCAACTTTTGTTAACTTTTTTGAAAGCTGTCAACATTTGTTAACTTTTTTGAAGCTGTCAACTTTTGTTAACTTTTTTTAAAGCTGTCAACATTTATTAACTGTTTTTGAAGCTGTCAACTTTTGTTAACTTTTTTTTAAAGCTGTCAACTTTTGTTTACTTTTTTAAAGCTGTCAACTTTTGTTAACTTTTTTAAAGCTGTCAACTTTTGTTAACTTCTTTTGAAGTTTTGTTAACTTTTTTGAAGCTGTCAACTTTTGTTAACTTCTTTTGAAGTTTTGTCTACTTTTTTGAAACTGTCAACTTTTGTTAACTTTTTTAAAGCTGTCAACTTTTGTTAACTTCTTTTGAAATTTTGTTAACTTTTTTGAAGCTGTCAACATTTGTTAACTGTTTGTGAAGCTGTCAACTTTTGTTAACTTTTTTTTAAAGCTGTCAACTTTTGTTAACTTTTTTTAAAGCTGTCAACTTTTGTTAACTGGTTTTGAAGCTGTTAACTTTTGTTAACTTTTTTTGAAGCTGTCAACTTTTGTTAACTTTTTTGAAGCTGTCAACTTTTGTTAACTTTTTTTGGAGCTGTCAACTTTTGTTAACTTTTATTGAAGCTGTCAACTTTTGTTAACTTTTTTGGAAGCTGTCAACATTTGTTACCTTTTTTAAAGCTGTCAACTTTTGTTAACTTTTTTTAAAGCTGTCAACATTTATTAACTGTTTTTGAAGCTGTCAACTTTTGTTAACTTTTTTTTAAAGCTGTCAACTTTTGTTTACTTTTTTAAAGCTGTCAACTTTTGTTAACTTTTTTAAAGCTGTCAACTTTTGTTAACTTCTTTTGAAGTTTTGTTAATTTTTTTGAAGCTGTCAACTTTTGTTAACTTCTTTTGAAGTTTTGTCTACTTTTTTGAAACTGTCAACTTTTGTTAACTTTTATTGAAGCTGTCAATTTTTGTTAACTTTTTTGAAGCTGTCAACTTTTCTTAACTTCTTTTAAAGTAATGTTAATTTTTTTGAAGCTATCAACTTTTGTTAAATTCTTTTGAAGTTTTGTTAATTTTTTTGAAGCTGTCAACTTTTGTTAACTTTTTTTTAAAGCTGTCAACTTTTGTTAACTTTTTTTAAAGCTGTCAACTTTTGTTAACTGGTTTTGAAGCTGTTAACTTTTGTTAACTTTTTTTGAAGCTGTCAACTTTTGTTAACTTTTTTGAAGCTGTCAACTTTTGTTAACTTTTTTTGGAGCTGTCAACTTTTGTTAACTTTTATTGAAGCTGTCAACTTTTGTTAACTTTTTTGGAAGCTGTCAACATTTGTTACCTTTTTTAAAGCTGTCAACTTTTGTTAACTTTTTTTAAAGCTGTCAACATTTATTAACTGTTTTTGAAGCTGTCAACTTTTGTTAACTTTTTTTTAAAGCTGTCAACTTTTGTTTACTTTTTTAAAGCTGTCAACTTTTGTTAACTTTTTTAAAGCTGTCAACTTTTGTTAACTTCTTTTGAAGTTTTGTTAATTTTTTTGAAGCTGTCAACTTTTGTTAACTTCTTTTGAAGTTTTGTCTACTTTTTTGAAACTGTCAACTTTTGTTAACTTTTATTGAAGCTGTCAATTTTTGTTAACTTTTTTGAAGCTGTCAACTTTTCTTAACTTCTTTTAAAGTAATGTTAATTTTTTTGAAGCTATCAACTTTTGTTAAATTCTTTTGAAGTTTTGTTAATTTTTTTGAAGCTGTCAACTTTTGTTAATTTCTTTTGAAGTTTTGTTAACTATTTTAAAGCTGTAAACTTTTGTCAACTTTTTTGAAGCTGTCAACTTTTGCTAACTTTTTTTGAAGCTGTCAACTTTTGTTAACTTTTTTAAAGCTGTCAACTTTTGTTAACTTTTTTTAACTTCTTTTTAACTTTTTTTAACTTCTTTTTAAGTTTTGTTAACTTTTTTAAAGCTGTCAAATTTTGTTAACTTTTTTAAAGCTGTCAACTTTTGTTAACTTTTATTGAGGCTGTCAACTTTTGTTAACTTTTTTTGAAGCTGTCAACTTTTGTTAACTGGTTTTGAAGCTGTTAACTTTTATTAACTTTTTTTGAAGCTGTCAACTTTTGTTAACTTTTTTGAAGCTGTCAACTTCTGTTAACTTTTTTTGAAGCTGTCAACTTTTGTTAACTTTTTTTGAAGCTGTCAACTTTTGTTAACTTTTATTAAAGCTGTCCACTTTTGTTAACTTTTTTTGAAGCTGTCAACTTTTGTTAACTTCTTTTGAAACTGTCAACTTTTTTTAACTTTTATTGAAGCTGTCAACTTTTGTTAACTTTTATTGAAGCTGTCAATTTTTGTTAACTATTTTGAAGCTGTCAACTTTTGTTAACTTCTTTTAAAGTTTTGTTAACTTTTTTGAAGCTATCGACTTTTATTATCTTCTTTTAAAGTTTTGTTAATTTTTTTGAAGCTGTCAACATTTGTTAACTTTTTTGAAGCTGTCAACTTTTGTTAACTTTTTTTAAAGCTGTCAACATTTGTTAACTGTTTGTGAAGCTGTCAACTTTTGTTAACTTTTTTTTAAAGCTGTCAACTTTTGTTAACTTTTTTTAAAGCTGTCAACTTTTGTTAACTGGTTTTGAAGCTGTTAACTTTTGTTAAATTTTTTTGAAGCTGTCAACTTTTGTTAACTTTTATTGAAGCTGTCAACTTTTGTTAACTTTTTTGGAAGCTGTCAACATTTGTTAACTTTTTTGAAGCTGACAACTTTTGTTAACTTTTTTTGAAGCTGTCAACTTTTGTTAACTTTTATTGAAGCTGTCAACTTTTGTTAACTTTTTTTGAAGCTGTCAACTTTTGTTAACTTTTTTGAAGCTGTCAACTTTTGTTAACTTTTTTTAAAGCTGTCAACTTTTGTTAACTTTTTTCGAAGCTGTCAACTTTTGTTAACTTTTATTAAAGCTGTCCACTTTTGTTAACTTTTTTTGAAGCTGTAAACTTTTGTGGAACTTCTTTTGAAACTGTCAACTTTTGTTCACTTTTATTAAAGCTGTTAACTTTTGTTAACTTTTATTGAAGCAGTCAATTTTTGTTAACTTTTGTTAACTGGTTTTGAAGCTGTTAACTTTTGTTAACTTTTTTTGAAGCTGTCAACTTTTGTTAACTTTTTTGAAGCTGTCAACTTTTGTTAACTTTTTTTGGAGCTGTCAACTTTTGTTAACTTTTATTGAAGCTGTCAACTTTTGTTAACTTTTTTGGAAGCTGTCAACATTTGTTACCTTTTTTAAAGCTGTCAACTTTTGTTAACTTTTTTTAAAGCTGTCAACATTTATTAACTGTTTTTGAAGCTGTCAACTTTTGTTAACTTTTTTAAAGCTGTCAACTTTTGTTAACTTCTTTTGAAGTTTTGTTAATTTTTTTGAAGCTGTCAACTTTTGTTAACTTCTTTTGAAGTTTTGTCTACTTTTTTGAAACTGTCAACTTTTGTTAACTTTTATTGAAGCTGTCAATTTTTGTTAACTTTTTTGAAGCTGTCAACTTTTCTTAACTTCTTTTAAAGTAATGTTAATTTTTTTGAAGCTATCAACTTTTGTTAAATTCTTTTGAAGTTTTGTTAATTTTTTTGAAGCTGTCAACTTTTGTTAATTTCTTTTGAAGTTTTGTTAACTATTTTAAAGCTGTAAACTTTTGTCAACTTTTTTGAAGCTGTCAACTTTTGCTAACTTTTTTTGAAGCTGTCAACTTTTGTTAACTTTTTTAAAGCTGTCAACTTTTGTTAACTTTTTTTAACTTCTTTTTAAGTTTTGTTAACATTTTTAAAGCTGTCAAATTTTGTTAACTTTTTTAAAGCTGTCAACTTTTGTTAACTTTTATTGAGGCTGTCAACTTTTGTTAACTTTTTTTGAAGCTGTCAACTTTTGTTAACTGGTTTTGAAGCTGTTAACTTTTATTAACTTTTTTTGAAGCTGTCAACTTTTGTTAACTTTTTTGAAGCTGTCAACTTCTGTTAACTTTTTTTGAAGCTGTCAACTTTTGTTAACTTTTTTTGAAGCTGTCAACTTTTGTTAACTTTTATTAAAGCTGTCCACTTTTGTTAACTTTTTTTGAAGCTGTCAACTTTTGTTAACTTCTTTTGAAACTGTCAACTTTTTTTAACTTTTATTGAAGCTGTCAACTTTTGTTAACTTTTATTGAAGCTGTCAATTTTTGTTAACTATTTTGAAGCTGTCAACTTTTGTTAACTTCTTTTAAAGTTTTGTTAACTTTTTTGAAGCTATCGACTTTTATTATCTTCTTTTGAAGTTTTGTTAATTTTTTTGAAGCTGTCAACATTTGTTAACTTTTTTGAAGCTGTCAACTTTTGTTAACTTTTTTTAAAGCTGTCAACTTTTGTTAACTTTTTTTAAAGCTGTCAACTTTTGTTAACTGGTTTTGAAGCTGTTAACTTTTGTTAAATTTTTTTGAAGCTGTCAACTTTTGTTAACTTTTATTGAAGCTGTCAACTTTTGTTAACTTTTTTGGAAGCTGTCAACATTTGTTAACTTTTTTGAAGCTGACAACTTTTGTTAACTTTTTTTGAAGCTGTCAACTTTTGTTAACTTTTATTGAAGCTGTCAACTTTTGTTAACTTTTTTTGAAGCTGTCAACTTTTGTTAACTTTTTTGAAGCTGTCAACTTTTGTTAACTTTTTTTAAAGCTGTCAACTTTTGTTAACTTTTTTCGAAGCTGTCAACTTTTGTTAACTTTTATTAAAGCTGTCCACTTTTGTTAACTTTTTTTGAAGCTGTAAACTTTTGTGGAACTTCTTTTGAAACTGTCAACTTTTGTTCACTTTTATTAAAGCTGTTAACTTTTGTTAACTTTTATTGAAGCAGTCAATTTTTGTTAACTATTTTGAAGCTGTCAACTTTTGTTAACTTCTTTTGAAGTTTTGTCTACTTTTTTGAAATTGTCAACTTTTGTTATCTTTTATTGAAGCTGTCAATTTTTGTTAACTTTTTTGAAGCTGTCAACTTTTCTTAACTTCTTTTAAAGTTATGTTAATTTTTTTGAAGCTATCAACTTTTGTTAAATTCTTTTGAAGTTTTGTTAATTTTTTTGAAGCTGTCAACTTTTGTTAATTTCTTTTGAAGTTTTGTTAACTATTTTAAAGCTGTAAACTTTTGTCAACTTTTTTGAAGCTGTCAACTTTTGCTAACTTTTTTTGAAGCTGTTAACTTTTGTTAACTTTTTTAAAGCTGTCAACTTTTGTTAAATTTTTTTTTAACTTCTTTTTAAGTTTTGTTAACTTTTTTAAAGCTGTCAAATTTTGTTAACTTTTTTAAAGCTGTCAACTTTTGTTAACTTTTATTGAGGCTGTCAACTTTTGTTAACTTTTTTTGAAGCTGTCAACTTTTGTTAACTGGTTTTGAAGCTGTTAACTTTTATTAACTTTTTTTGAAGCTGTCAACTTTTGTTAACTTTTTTGAAGCTGTCAACTTTTGTTAACTTTTTTTGAAGCTGTCAACTATTGATAACTTTTTTTGAAGCTGTCAACTTTTGTTAACTTTTTTTAAATCTGTCAACTTTTGTTAACTTTTTTCGAAGCTGTCAACTTTTGTTAACTTTTATTAAAGCTGTCCACTTTTGTTAACTTTTTTTGAAGCTGTAAACTTTTGTTAACTTCTTTTGAAACTGTCAACTTTTGTTCACTTTTATTAAAGCTGTTAACTTTTGTTAACTTTTATTGAAGCAGTCAATTTTTGTTAACTATTTTGAAACTGTCAACTTTTGTTAACTTCTTTTGAAGTTTTGTCTACTTTTTTGAAACTGTCAACTTTTGTTAACTTTTATTGAAGCTGTCAATTTTTGTTAACTTTTTTGAAGCTGTCAACTTTTCTTAACTTCTTTTAAAGTTATGTTAATTTTTTTGAAGCTATCAACTTTTGTTAAATTCTTTTGAAGTTTTGTTAATTTTTTTGAAGCTGTCAACTTTTGTTAACTTCTTTTGAAATTTTGTTAACTTTTTTGAAGCTGTCAACTTTTGTTAATTTTTTTGAAGCTATCAACTTTTGTTAACTTTTATTGAAGCTGTCAACTTTTGTTAACTGTTTTGGAAGCTGTCAACATTTGTTAACTTTTTTGAAGCTGTCAACTTTTGTTAACTTTTTTTAAAGCTGTCAACATTTGTTAACTGTTTTTGAAGCTGTCAACTTTTGTTAACTTTTTTTTAAAGCTGTCAACTTTTGTTTACTTTTTTAAAGCTGTCAACTTTTGTAAACTTTTTTAAAGCTGTCAACTTTTGTTAACTTTTGTTAACTTCTTTTGAAGTTTTGTCTACTTTTTTGAAACTGTCAACTTTTGTTAACTTTTATTGAAGCTGTCAACTTTTGTTAACTTCTTTTGATGTTTTGTCTTCTTTTTTGAAACTGTCAACTTTTGTGGAAGCTGTCAAGTTTTGTTAATTTTTTTTAAAACTGTCAACTTTTGTTAACTTTTTTAAAGCTGTCAACTTTTGTTAACTTCTTTTGAAATTTTGTTAACTTTTTTGAAGCTGTCAACTTTTGTTACTTTTTTTTAAGCTGTCAACTTTTGTTAACTTTTTGAAGCTGTCAACTTTTGTTAATTTTTTTTGAAGCTATCAACTTTTGTTAACTTTATTGAAGCTGTCAACTTTTGTTAACTTTTTTGGAAGCTGTCAACATTTGTTAACTTTTTTGAAGCTGTCAACTTTTGTTAACTTTTTTTTAAAGCTGTCAACTTTTGTTTATTTTTTTAAAGCTGTCAACTTTTGTTAACTTTTTTAAAGCTGTCAACTTGTGTTAACTTTTATTGAAGCGGTCAACTTTTGTTAACTTTTTTTGAAGCTGTCAACTTTTGTTAACTGGTTTTGAAGCTGTTAACTTTTGTTAACTTTTTTTGAAGCTGTCAACTTTTGTTAACTTTTTTGAAGCTGTCAACTTTTGTTAACTTTTTTTGAAGCTGTCAACTTTTGTTAACTTTTTTTGAAGCTGTCAACTTTTGTTAACTTTTATTAAAGCTGTCCACTTTTGTTAACTTTTTTTGAAGCTGTCAACTTTTGTTAACTGGTTTTGAAGCTGTTAACTTTTGTTAACTTTTATTGAAGCTGTCAACTTTTGTTAACTTTTTTGAAGCTGTCAACTTTTGTTAACATTTTTTGGAGCTGTCAACTTTTGTTAACTTTTATTGAAGCTGTCAACTTTTGTTAACTTTTTGCGAAGCTCTCAACATTTGTTAACTTTTTTAAAGCTGTCAACTTTTGTTAACTTTTTTTAATGCTGTCAACATTTATTAACTGTTTGTGAAGCTGTCAACTTTTGTTAACTTTTTTTTAAAGCTGTCAACTATTGTTAACTTTTTTTAAAGCTGTCAACTTTTGTTAACTGGTTTTGAAGCTGTTAGCTTTTGTTAACTTTTTTTGAAGCTGTCAACTTTTGTTAACTTTTTTTGGAGCTGTCAACTTTTGTTAACTTTTTTGAAAGCTGTCAACATTTGTTAACTTTTTTGCAGCTGTCAACTTTTGTTAACTTTTTTTAAAGCTGTCAACATTTATTAACTGTTTTTGAAGCTGTCAACTTTTGTTAACTTTTTTTTAAAGCTGTCAACTTTTGTTTACTTTTTTAAAGCTGTCAACTTTTGTTAACTTTTTTAAAGCTGTCAACTTTTGTTAACTTCTTTTGAAGTTTTGTTAACTTTTTTGAAGCTGTCAACTTTTGTTAACTGGTTTTGAAGCTGTTAACTTTTGTTAACTTTTTTTGAAGCTGTCAACTTTTGTTAACTTTTTTGAAGCTGTCAACTTTTGTTAACTTTTATTGAAGCTGTCAACTTTTGTTAACTTCTTTTGATGTTTTGTCTTCTTTTTTGAAACTGTCAACTTTTGTGGAAGCTGTCAAGTTTTGTTAATTTTTTTTAAAACTGTCAACTTTTGTTAACTTTTTTAAAGCTGTCAACTTTTGTTAACTTCTTTTGAAATTTTGTTAACTTTTTTGAAGCTGTCAACTTTTGTTACTTTTTTTTAAGCTGTCAACTTTTGTTAACTTTTTGAAGCTGTCAACTTTTGTTAATTTTTTTTGAAGCTATCAACTTTTGTTAACTTTATTGAAGCTGTCAACTTTTGTTAACTTTTTTGGAAGCTGTCAACATTTGTTAACTTTTTTGAAGCTGTCAACTTTTGTTAACTTTTTTTTAAAGCTGTCAACTTTTGTTTATTTTTTTAAAGCTGTCAACTTTTGTTAACTTTTTTAAAGCTGTCAACTTGTGTTAACTTTTATTGAAGCGGTCAACTTTTGTTAACTTTTTTTGAAGCTGTCAACTTTTGTTAACTGGTTTTGAAGCTGTTAACTTTTGTTAACTTTTTTTGAAGCTGTCAACTTTTGTTAACTTTTTTGAAGCTGTCAACTTTTGTTAACTTTTTTTGAAGCTGTCAACTTTTGTTAACTTTTTTTGAAGCTGTCAACTTTTGTTAACTTTTATTAAAGCTGTCCACTTTTGTTAACTTTTTTTGAAGCTGTCAACTTTTGTTAACTGGTTTTGAAGCTGTTAACTTTTGTTAACTTTTATTGAAGCTGTCAACTTTTGTTAACTTTTTTGAAGCTGTCAACTTTTGTTAACATTTTTTGGAGCTGTCAACTTTTGTTAACTTTTATTGAAGCTGTCAACTTTTGTTAACTTTTTGCGAAGCTCTCAACATTTGTTAACTTTTTTAAAGCTGTCAACTTTTGTTAACTTTTTTTAATGCTGTCAACATTTATTAACTGTTTGTGAAGCTGTCAACTTTTGTTAACTTTTTTTTAAAGCTGTCAACTATTGTTAACTTTTTTTAAAGCTGTCAACTTTTGTTAACTGGTTTTGAAGCTGTTAGCTTTTGTTAACTTTTTTTGAAGCTGTCAACTTTTGTTAACTTTTTTTGGAGCTGTCAACTTTTGTTAACTTTTTTGAAAGCTGTCAACATTTGTTAACTTTTTTGCAGCTGTCAACTTTTGTTAACTTTTTTTAAAGCTGTCAACATTTATTAACTGTTTTTGAAGCTGTCAACTTTTGTTAACTTTTTTTTAAAGCTGTCAACTTTTGTTTACTTTTTTAAAGCTGTCAACTTTTGTTAACTTTTTTAAAGCTGTCAACTTTTGTTAACTTCTTTTGAAGTTTTGTTAACTTTTTTGAAGCTGTCAACTTTTGTTAACTGGTTTTGAAGCTGTTAACTTTTGTTAACTTTTTTTGAAGCTGTCAACTTTTGTTAACTTTTTTGAAGCTGTCAACTTTTGTTAACTTTTTTTGAAGCTGTCAACTTTTGTTAACTTTTTTTAAAGCTGTCAACTTTTGTTAACTTTCATTAAAGCTGTCCACTTTTGTTAACTTTTTTTGAAGTTGTCAACTTTTGTTAACTTCTTTTGAAACTGTCAACTTTTGTTAACTTTTATTGAAGCTGTCAACTTTTGTTAACTTCTTTTAATGTTTTGTCTTCTTTTTTGAAACTGTCAACTTTTGTGGAAGCTGTCAAGTTTTGTTAACTTTTTTTAAAACTGTAAACTTTTGTTAACTTCTTTTTATGTTTTGTCTTCTTTTTTGAAGCTGTCAACTTTTGTTAACTTTTTTTGAAGCTATCAACTTTTTTTAACTTTTATTGAAGCTGTCAACTTTTGTTAACTTTTTTGGAAGCTGTCAACATTTGTTAACTTTTTTGAAGCTGTCAACTTTTGTTAACTTTTTTTTAAAGCTGTCAACTTTTGTTTACTTTTTTAAAGCTGTCAACTTTTGTTAACTTTTTTAAAGCTGTCAACTTTTGTTAACTTTTGTTAACTTCTTTTGAAGTTTTGTCTACTTTTTTGAAACTGTCAACTTTTGTTAATTTTTATTGAAGCTGTCAACTTTTGTTAACTTTTTTTGAAGCTGTCAACTTTTGTTAAGTGGTTTTGAAGCTGTTAACTTTTGTTAACTTTTTTTGAAGCTGTCAACTTTTGTTAATTTTTTTGAAGCTGTCAACTTTTGTTAACTTTTTTTGAAGCTGTCAACTTTTATTAATTTTTTTGAAGCTGTCAACTTTTGTTAAATTTTTTTAAAGCTGACAACTTTTGTTAACTTTTTTTGAAGCGGTCAACTTTTGTTAACTTTTATTGAAGCTGTCAACTTTTGTTAACTTTTTTGGAAGCTGTCAACATTTGTTAACTTTTTTGAAGCTGTCAACTTTTGTTAACTTTTTTAAAGCTGTCAACTTTTGTTAACTTTTGTTAACTTCTTTTGATGTTTTGTCTTCTTTTTTGAAACTGTCAACTTTTGTGGAAGCTGTCAAGTTTTGTTAATTTTTTTTAAAACTGTCAACTTTTGTTAACTTTTTTAAAGCTGTCAACTTTTGTTAACTTCTTTTGAAATTTTGTTAACTTTTTTGAAGCTGTCAACTTTTGTTACTTTTTTTTAAGCTGTCAACTTTTGTTAACTTTTTGAAGCTGTCAACTTTTGTTAACTTTTTTTGAAGCTATCAACTTTTGTTAACTTTATTGAAGCTGTCAACTTTTGTTAACTTTTTTGGAAGCTGTCAACATTTGTTAACTTTTTTGAAGCTGTCAACTTTTGTTAACTTTTTTTTAAAGCTGTCAACTTTTGTTTATTTTTTTAAAGCTGTCAACTTTTGTTAACTTTTTTAAAGCTGTCAACTTGTGTTAACTTTTATTGAAGCGGTCAACTTTTGTTAACTTTTTTTGAAGCTGTCAACTTTTGTTAACTGGTTTTGAAGCTGTTAACTTTTGTTAACTTTTTTTGAAGCTGTCAACTTTTGTTAACTTTTTTGAAGCTGTCAACTTTTGTTAACTTTTTTTGAAGCTGTCAACTTTTGTTAACTTTTTTTGAAGCTGTCAACTTTTGTTAACTTTTATTAAAGCTGTCCACTTTTGTTAACTTTTTTTGAAGCTGTCAACTTTTGTTAACTGGTTTTGAAGCTGTTAACTTTTGTTAACTTTTATTGAAGCTGTCAACTTTTGTTAACTTTTTTGAAGCTGTCAACTTTTGTTAACATTTTTTGGAGCTGTCAACTTTTGTTAACTTTTATTGAAGCTGTCAACTTTTGTTAACTTTTTGCGAAGCTCTCAACATTTGTTAACTTTTTTAAAGCTGTCAACTTTTGTTAACTTTTTTTAATGCTGTCAACATTTATTAACTGTTTGTGAAGCTGTCAACTTTTGTTAACTTTTTTTTAAAGCTGTCAACTATTGTTAACTTTTTTTAAAGCTGTCAACTTTTGTTAACTGGTTTTGAAGCTGTTAGCTTTTGTTAACTTTTTTTGAAGCTGTCAACTTTTGTTAACTTTTTTTGGAGCTGTCAACTTTTGTTAACTTTTTTGAAAGCTGTCAACATTTGTTAACTTTTTTGCAGCTGTCAACTTTTGTTAACTTTTTTTAAAGCTGTCAACATTTATTAACTGTTTTTGAAGCTGTCAACTTTTGTTAACTTTTTTTTAAAGCTGTCAACTTTTGTTTACTTTTTTAAAGCTGTCAACTTTTGTTAACTTTTTTAAAGCTGTCAACTTTTGTTAACTTCTTTTGAAGTTTTGTTAACTTTTTTGAAGCTGTCAACTTTTGTTAACTGGTTTTGAAGCTGTTAACTTTTGTTAACTTTTTTTGAAGCTGTCAACTTTTGTTAACTTTTTTGAAGCTGTCAACTTTTGTTAACTTTTTTTAAAGCTGTCAACTTTTGTTAACTTTTTTTAAAGCTGTCAACTTTTGTTAACTTTCATTAAAGCTGTCCACTTTTGTTAACTTTTTTTGAAGTTGTCAACTTTTGTTAACTTCTTTTGAAACTGTCAACTTTTGTTAACTTTTATTGAAGCTGTCAACTTTTGTTAACTTCTTTTAATGTTTTGTCTTCTTTTTTGAAACTGTCAACTTTTGTGGAAGCTGTCAAGTTTTGTTAACTTTTTTTAAAACTGTAAACTTTTGTTAACTTCTTTTTATGTTTTGTCTTCTTTTTTGAAGCTGTCAACTTTTGTTAACTTTTTTTGAAGCTATCAACTTTTTTTAACTTTTATTGAAGCTGTCAACTTTTGTTAACTTTTTTGGAAGCTGTCAACATTTGTTAACTTTTTTGAAGCTGTCAACTTTTGTTAACTTTTTTTTAAAGCTGTCAACTTTTGTTTACTTTTTTAAAGCTGTCAACTTTTGTTAACTTTTTTAAAGCTGTCAACTTTTGTTAACTTTTGTTAACTTCTTTTGAAGTTTTGTCTACTTTTTTGAAACTGTCAACTTTTGTTAATTTTTATTGAAGCTGTCAACTTTTGTTAACTTTTTTTGAAGCTGTCAACTTTTGTTAACTGGTTTTGAAGCTGTTAACTTTTGTTAACTTTTTTTGAAGCTGTCAACTTTTGTTAATTTTTTTGAAGCTGTCAACTTTTGTTAACTTTTTTTGAAGCTGTCAACTTTTATTAATTTTTCTGAAGCTGTCAACTTTTGTTAAATTTTTTTAAAGCTGACAACTTTTGTTAACTTTTTTTGAAGCGGTCAACTTTTGTTAACTTTTATTGAAGCTGTCAACTTTTGTTAACTTTTTTGGAAGCTGTCAACATTTGTTAACTTTTTTGAAGCTGTCAACTTTTGTTAACTTTTTTAAAGCTGTCAACTTTTGTTAACTTTTGTTAACTTCTTTTGATGTTTTGTCTTCTTTTTTGAAACTGTCAACTTTTGTTAACTTTTTTAAAGCTGTCAACTTTTGTTAACTTCTTTTGAAATTTTGTTAACTTTTTTAAAGCTGTCAACTTTTATTAATTTTTTTTGAAGCTGTCAACTTTTGTTAACTTTTTGAAGCTGTCAACTTTTGTTAACTTTTTTGGAAGCTGTCAACATTTGTTAATTTTTTTGAAGCTGTCAACTTTTGTTAACTTTTTTTAAAGCTGTCAACATTTGTTAACTTTTTTTGAAGCTATCAACTTTTGTTAACTTTTTTTGAAGCTGTCAACTTTTGTTAACTTTTTTTAAATCTGTCAACTTTTGTTAACTTTTTTCGAAGCTGTCAACTTTTGTTAACTTTTATTAAAGCTGTCCACTTTTGTTAACTTTTTTTGAAGCTGTAAACTTTTGTTAACTTCTTTTGAAACTGTCAACTTTTGTTCACTTTTATTAAAGCTGTTAACTTTTGTTAACTTTTATTGAAGCAGTCAATTTTTGTTAACTATTTTGAAGCTGTCAACTTTTGTTAACTTCTTTTGAAGTTTTGTCTACTTTTTTGAAACTGTCAACTTTTGTTAACTTTTATTGAAGCTGTCAATTTTTGTTAACTTTTTTGAAGCTGTCAACTTTTCTTAACTTCTTTTAAAGTTATGTTAATTTTTTTGAAGCTATCAACTTTTGTTAAATTCTGTTGAAGTTGTGTTAATTTTTTTGAAGCTGTCAACTTTTGTTAACTTCTTTTGAAATTTTGTTAACTTTTTTGAAGCTGTCAACTTTTGTTAATTTTTTTGAAGCTATCAACTTTTGTTAACTTTTTGAAGCTGTCAACTTTTGTTAACTTTTTTTGAAGCTATCAACTTTTGTTAACTTTTATTGAAGCTGTCAACTTTTGTTAACTGTTTTGGAAGCTGTCAACATTTGTTAACTTTTTTGAAGCTGTCAACTTTTGTTAACTTTTTTTAAAGCTGTCAACATTTGTTAACTGTTTTTGAAGCTGTCAACTTTTGTTAACTTTTTTTTAAAGCTGTCAACTTTTGTTTACTTTTTTAAAGCTGTCAACTTTTGTAAACTTTTTTAAAGCTGTCAACTTTTGTTAACTTTTGTTAACTTCTTTTGAAGTTTTGTCTACTTTTTTGAAACTGTCAACTTTTGTTAACTTTTATTGAAGCTGTCAACTTTTGTTAACTTCTTTTGATGTTTTGTCTTCTTTTTTGAAACTGTCAACTTTTGTGGAAGCTGTCAAGTTTTGTTAACTTTTTTTAAAACTGTCAACTTTTGTTAACTTTTTTAAAGCTGTCAACTTTTGTTAACTTCTTTTGAAATTTTGTTAACTTTTTTGAAGCTGTCAACTTTTGTTACTTTTTTTTAAAGCTGTCAACTTTTGTTTATTTTTTTAAAGCTGTCAACTTTTGTTAACTTTTTTAAAGCTGTCAACTTGTGTTAACTTTTATTGAAGCGGTCAACTTTTGTTAACTTTTTTTGAAGCTGTCAACTTTTGTTAACTGGTTTTGAAGCTGTTAACTTTTGTTAACTTTTTTTGAAGCTGTCAACTTTTGTTAACTTTTTTGAAGCTGTCAACTTTTGTTAACTTTTTTTGAAGCTGTCAACTTTTGTTAACTTTTTTTGAAGCTGTCAACTTTTGTTTACTTTTTTAAAGCTGTCAACTTTTGTAAACTTTTTTAAAGCTGTCAACTTTTGTTAACTTTTGTTAACTTCTTTTGAAGTTTTGTCTACTTTTTTGAAACTGTCAACTTTTGTTAACTTTTATTGAAGCTGTCAACTTTTGTTAACTTCTTTTGATGTTTTGTCTTCTTTTTTGAAACTGTCAACTTTTGTGGAAGCTGTCAAGTTTTGTTAACTTTTTTTAAAACTGTCAACTTTTGTTAACTTTTTTAAAGCTGTCAACTTTTGTTAACTTCTTTTGAAATTTTGTTAACTTTTTTGAAGCTGTCAACTTTTGTTACTTTTTTTTAAAGCTGTCAACTTTTGTTTATTTTTTTAAAGCTGTCAACTTTTGTTAACTTTTTTAAAGCTGTCAACTTGTGTTAACTTTTATTGAAGCGGTCAACTTTTGTTAACTTTTTTTGAAGCTGTCAACTTTTGTTAACTGGTTTTGAAGCTGTTAACTTTTGTTAACTTTTATTGAAGCTGTCAACTTTTGTTAACTTTTTTGAAGCTGTCAAATTTGTTAACATTTTTTGGAGCTGTCAACTTTTGTTAACTTTTATTGAAGCTGTCAACTTTTGTTAACTTTTTGCGAAGCTCTCAACATTTGTTAACTTTTTTAAAGCTGTCAACTTTTGTTAACTTTTTTTAATGCTGTCAACATTTATTAACTGTTTGTGAAGCTGTCAACTTTTGTTAACTTTTTTTTAAAGCTGTCAACTATTGTTAACTTTTTTTAAAGCTGTCAACTTTTGTTAACTGGTTTTGAAGCTGTTAGCTTTTGTTAACTTTTTTTGAAGCTGTCAACTTTTGTTAACTTTTTTTGGAGCTGTCAACTTTTGTTAACTTTTTTGAAAGCTGTCAACATTTGTTAACTTTTTTGCAGCTGTCAACTTTTGTTAACTTTTTTTAAAGCTGTCAACATTTATTAACTGTTTTTGAAGCTGTCAACTTTTGTTAACTTTTTTTTAAAGCTGTCAACTTTTGTTTACTTTTTTAAAGCTGTCAACTTTTGTTAACTTTTGTTAACTTCTTTTGAAGTTTTGTCTACTTTTTTGAAACTGTCAACTTTTGTTAACTTTTATTGAAACTGTCAACTTTTGTTAACTTCTTTTGATGTTTTGTCTTCTTTTTTGAAACTGTCAACTTTTGTGGAAGCTCTCAAGTTTTGTTAACTTTTTTTAAAACTGTCAACTTTTGTTAACTTTTTTAAAGCTGTCAACTTTTGTTAACTTCTTTTGAAATTTTGTTAACTTTTTTGAAGCTGTCAACTTTTGTTACTTTTTTTTAAGCTGTTAACTTTTGTTAACTTTTTGAAGCTGTCAACTTTTGTTAACTTTTTTTGAAGCTATCAACTTTTGTTAACTTTATTGAAGCTGTCAACTTTTGTTAACTTTTTTGGAAGCTGTCAACATTTGTTAACTTTTTTGAAGCTGTCAACTTTTGTTAACTTTTTTTAAAGCTGCCAACATTTGTTAACTGTTTTTGAAGCTGTCAGCTTTTGTTAACTTTTTTTTAAAGCTGTCAACTTTTGTTTATTTTTTTAAAGCTGTCAACTTTTGTTAACTTTTTTAAAGCTGTCAACTTGTGTTAACTTTTATTGAAGCGGTCAACTTTTGTTAACTTTTTTTGAAGCTGTCAACTTTTGTTAACTTTTTTGAAGCTGTCAACTTTTGTTAACTTTTTTTGAAGCTGTCAACTTTTGTTAACTTTTTTGAAGCTGTCAACTTTTGTTAACTTTTTTTAAAGCTGTCAACTTTTGTTAACTTTTTTTGAAGCTGTCAACTTTTGTTAACTTTTATTAAAGCTGTCCACTTTTGTTAACTTTTTTTGAAGCTGTCAACTTTTGTTAACTTCTTTTGAAACTGCCAACTTTTGTTAACTTTTATTGAAGCTGTCAACATTTGTTAACTTTTATTGAAGCTGTCAACTTTTGTTAACTTTTTTTAAAGCTGTCAACTTTTGTTAACTTTTTTTGAAGCTGTCAACTTTTGTTAACTTTTTTAAAGCTGTCAACTTTTGCTAACTTTTTTTGAAGCTGTCAACTATTGTTAACTTTTTTAAAGCTCTCAACTTTTGTTAACTTTTTTAAAGCTGTCAACTTTTGTTAACTTTTGTTAACTTCTTTTAAAGTTTTGTTAACTTTTTTAAAGCTGTCAACTTTTGTTAATTTCTTTTGAAGTTTTTTTAACTTTTTTGAAGCTGTCAACTTTTGTTAACTTCTTTTGATGTTTTGTCTTCTTTTTTGAAACTGTCAACTTTTGTGGAAGCTGTCAAGTTTTGTTAAGTTTTTTTAAAACTGTCAACTTTTGTTAACTTTTTTAAAGCTGTCAACTTTTGTTAACTTCTTTTGAAATTTTGTTAACTTTTTTGAAGCTGTCAACTTTTGTTAATTTTTTTTGAAGCTGTCAACTTTTGTTAACTTTTTGGAGCTGTCAACTTTTGTTAACTTTTTTTTAAAGCTGTCAAATTTTGTTTACTTTTTTAAAGCTGTCAACTTTTGTTAACTTTTTTAAAGCTGTCAACTTTTGTTAACTTTTGTTAACTTCTTTTTAAGTTTTGTCTACTTTTTTGAAACTGTCAACATTTGTTAACTTTTATTGAAGCTGTCAACTTTTGGTAACTTTTTTTGAAGCTGTCAACTTTTGTTAACTGGTTTTGAAGCTGTTAACTTTTGTTAACTTTTTTTGAAGCTGTCAACTTTTGTTAATTTTTTTGAAGCTGTCAACTTTTGTTAACTTTTTTTGAAGCTGTCAACTTTTGTTAACTTTTTTTGAAGCTGTCAACTTTTGTTAACTTTTATTAAAGCTGTCCACTTTTGTTAACTTTTTTTGAAGCTATCAACTTTTGTTAACTTTTATTGAAGCTGTCAACTTTTGTTAACTTTTTTGGAAGCTGTCAACATTTGTTAACTTTTTTGAAGCTGTCAACTTTTGTTAACTTTTTTTAAAGCTGTCATCATTTGTTAACTGTTTTTGTAGCTGTCAACTTTTGTTAACTTTTTTTTAAAGCTGTCAACTTTTGTTTACTTTTTTAAAGCTGTCAACTTTTGTTAACTTTTTTAAAGCTGTCAACTTTTGTTAACTTTTGTTAACTTCTTTTGAAGTTTTGTCTACTTTTTTGAAACTGTCAACTTTTGTTAACTTTTATTGAAACTGTCAACTTTTGTTAACTTCTTTTGATGTTTTGTCTTCTTTTTTGAAACTGTCAACTTTTGTGGAAGCTCTCAAGTTTTGTTAACTTTTTTTAAAACTGTCAACTTTTGTTAACTTTTTTAAAGCTGTCAACTTTTGTTAACTTCTTTTGAAATTTTGTTAACTTTTTTGAAGCTGTCAACTTTTGTTACTTTTTTTTAAGCTGTCAACTTTTGTTAACTTTTTGAAGCTGTCAACTTTTGTTAACTTTTTTTGAAGCTATCAACTTTTGTTAACTTTATTGAAGCTGTCAACTTTTGTTAACTTTTTTGGAAGCTGTCAACATTTGTTAACTTTTTTGAAGCTGTCAACTTTTGTTAACTTTTTTTAAAGCTGCCAACATTTGTTAACTGTTTTTGAAGCTGTCAGCTTTTGTTAACTTTTTTTTAAAGCTGTCAACTTTTGTTTATTTTTTTAAAGCTGTCAACTTTTGTTAACTTTTTTAAAGCTGTCAACTTGTGTTAACTTTTATTGAAGCGGTCAACTTTTGTTAACTTTTTTTGAAGCTGTCAACTTTTGTTAACTTTTTTGAAGCTGTCAACTTTTGTTAACTTTTTTTGAAGCTGTCAACTTTTGTTAACTTTTTTGAAGCTGTCAACTTTTGTTAACTTTTATTAAAGCTGTCCACTTTTGTTAACTTTTTTTGAAGCTGTCAACTTTTGTTAACTTCTTTTGAAACTGCCAACTTTTGTTAACTTTTATTGAAGCTGTCAACATTTGTTAACTTTTATTGAAGCTGTCAACTTTTGTTAACTTTTTTTGAAGCTGTCAACTTTTGTTAACATTTTTTGGAGCTGTCAACTTTTGTTAACTTTTATTGAAGCTGTTAACTTTTGTTAACTTTTTGCGAAGCTCTCAACATTTGTTAACTTTTTTAAAGCTGTCAACTTTTGTTAACTTTTTTTAATGCTGTCAACATTTGTTAACTGTTTGTGAAGCTGTCAACTTTTGTTAACTTTTTTTTAAAGCTGTCAACTATTGTTAACTTTTTTTAAAGCTGTCAACTTTTGTTAACTGGTTTTGAAGCTGTTAACTTTTGTTAACTTTTTTTGAAGCTGTCAACTTTTGTTAACTTTTTATGGAGCTGTCAACTTTTGTTAACTTTTATTGAAGCTGTCAACTTTTGTTAACTTTTTTGAAAGCTGTCAACATTTGTTAACTTTTTTGAAGCTGTCAACTTTTGTTAACTTTTTTTAAAGCTGTCAACATTTATTAACTGTTTTTGAAGCTGTCAACTTTTGTTAACTTTTTTTTAAAGCTGTCAACTTTTGTTTACTTTTTTAAAGCTGTCAACTTTTGTTAACTTTTTTAAAGCTGTCAACTTTTGTTAACTTCTTTTGAAGTTTTGTTAACTTTTTTGAAGCTGTCAACTTTTGTTAACTTCTTTTGAAGTTTTGTCTACTTTTTTAAAACTGTCAACTTTTGTTAACTTTTATTGAAGCTGTCAATTTTTGTTAACTTTTTCAAAGCTGTCAACTTTTCTTAACTTCTTTTAAAGTTATGTTAATTTTTTTGAAGCTATCAACTTTTGTTAAATTCTTTTGAAGTTTTGTTAATTTTTTTGAAGCTGTCAACTTTTGTTAATTACTTTTGAAGTTTTGTTAACTATTTTAAAGCTGTAAACTTTTGTCAACTTTTTTGAAGCTGTCAACCTTTGCTAACTTTTTTTGAAGCTGTCAACTTTTGTTAACTTTTTTTAAGCTGTCAACTTTTGTTAACTTTTTTTAACTTCTTTTGAAGTTTTGTTAACTTTTATAAAGCTGTCAAATTTTGTTAACTTTTTTAAAGCTATCAACTTTTGTTAACTTTTGTTAACTTCTTTTGAAGTTTGGTTAACTTTTTTGAAGCTGTCAACTTTTGCTAACTTCTTTTGAAGTTTTGTCTACTTTTATTGAAGCTGTCAATTTTTGTTAACTTTTTTGAAGCTGTCAACTTTTGTTAACTTCTTTTGAAGTTTTGTTAATTTTTTTAAAGCTATCAACTTTTGTTAAATTCTTTTGAAGTTTTGTTAATTTTTTTGAAGCTGTCAACTTTTGTTAACTTTTTTTAAAGTTTTGTTACCTATTTTAAAGCTGTCAACTTTTGTCAACTTTTTTGAAGCTGTCAACTTTTGCTAACTTTTTTGGAAACTGTCAACATTTGTTAACTTTTTTGAAGCTGTCAACTTTTGTTAACTTTTTTTAAAACTGTCAACATTTGTTAACTGTTTTTGAAGCTGTCAACTTTTGTTAACTTTTTTTTAAAGCTGTCAAATTTTGTTTACTTTTTTAAAGCTGTCAACTTTTGTTAACTTTTTTAAAGCTGTTAACTTTTGTTAACTTTTGTTAACTTCTTTTTAAGTTTTGTCTACTTTTTTGAAACTGTCAACTTTTGTTAACTTTTATTGAAGCTGTCAACTTTTGTTAACTTTTTTAGAAGCTGTCAACTTTTGTTAACTTTTATTAAAGCTGTCCACTTTTGTTAACTTTTTTTGAAGCAGTCAACTTTTGTTAACTTCTTTTGAAACTGTCAACTTTTGTTAACTTTTATTAAAGCTGTTAACTTTTGTTAACTTTTATTGAAGCTGTCAATTTTTGTTAACTATTTTGAAGCTGTCAACTTTTGTTAACTTCTTTTGATGTTCTGTCTTCTTTTTTGAAACGGTCAACTTTTGTGGAAGCTGTCAAGTTTTGTTAACTTTTTTTAAAACTGTCAAATTTTGTTAACTTTTTTAAAGCTGTCAACTTTTGGTAACTTCTTTTGAAATTTTGTTAACTTTTTTGAAGCTGTCAACTTTTGTTAATTTTTTTTAAAGCTGTCAACTTTTGTTAACTTTTTGAAGCTGTCAACTTTTGTTAACTTTTTTTGAAGCTATCAACTTTTGTTAACTTTTATTGAAGCTGTCAACTTTTGTTAACTTTTTTGGAAGCTGTCAACATTTGTTAACTTTTTTGAAGCTGTCAACTTTTGTTAATTTTTTTTGAAGCTGTCAACTTTTGTTAACTTTTTGAAGCTGTCAACTTTGGTTAATTTTTTTTGAAGCTGTCAACTTTGTTAACTTTTTGAAGCTGTCAACTTTTGTTAACTTTTTTTGAAGCTATCAACTTTTGTTAACTTTTATTGAAGCTGTCAACTTTTATTAACTTTTTTGGAAGCTGTCAACATTTGTTAACTTTTTTGAAGCTGTCAACTTTTGTTAACTTTTTTTAAAGCTGTCAACATTTGTTAACTGTTTTTGAAGCTGTCAACTTTTGTTAACTTTTTTTTAAAGCTGTCAAATTTTGTTTACTTTTTTAAAGCTGTCAACTTTTGTTAACTTTTTTAAAGCTGTCAACTTTTGTTAACTTTTGTTAACTTCTTTTTAAGTTTTGTCTACTTTTTTAAAACTGTCAACTTTTGTTAACTTTTATTGAAGCTGTCAACTTTTGTTAACTTTTTTTGAAGCTGTCAACTTTTGTTAACTTTTATTAAAGCTGTCCACTTTTGTTAACTTTTTTTGAAGCAGTCAACTTTTGTTAACTTCTTTTGAAACTGTCAACTTTTGTTAACTTTTATTAAAGCTGTTAACTTTTGTTAACTTTTATTGAAGCTGTCAATTTTTGTTAACTATTTTGAAGCTGTCAACTTTTGTTAACTTTTTTGATGTTCTGTCTTCTTTTTTGAAACGGTCAACTTTTGTGGAAGCTGTCAAGTTTTGTTAACTTTTTTAAAACTGTCAAGTTTTGTTAACTTCTTTAAAGCTGTCAACTTTTGTTAACTTCTTTTAAAATTTTGTTAACTTTTTTGAAGCTGTCAACTTTTGTTAATTTTTTTTGAAGCTGTCAACTTTTGTTAACTTTTTGGAGCTGTCAACTTTTGTTAACTTTTTTTTAAAGCAGTCAAATTTTGTTTACTTTTTTAAAGCTGTCAACTTTTGTTAACTTTTTTAAAGCTGTCAACTTTTGTTAACTTTTGTTAACTTCTTTTTAAGTTTTGTCTACTTTTTTGAAACTGTCAACTTTTGTTAACTTTTATTGAAGCTGTCAACTTTTGTTAACTTTTTTTGAAGCTGTCAACTTTTGTTAACTGGTTTTGAAGCTGTTAACTTTTGTTAACTTTTTTTGAAGCTGTCAACTTTTGTTAACTTTTTTGAAGCTGTCAACTTTTGTTAACTTTTTTTGAAGCTGTCAACTTTTGTTAACTTTTTTTGAAGCTGTCAACTTTCGTTAACTTTTATTAAAGCTGTCCACTTTTGTTAACTTTTTTTGAAGCTATCAACTTTTGTTAACTTTATTGAAGCTGTCAACTTTTGTTAACTTTTTTGGAAGCTGTCAACATTTGTTAACTTTTTTGAAGCTGTCAACTTTTGTTAACTTTTTTTAAAGCTGTCAACATTTATTAACTGTTTTTGAAGCTGTCAACTTTTGTTAACTTTTTTTTAAAGCTGTCAACTTTTGTTTATTTTTTTAAAGCTGTCAACTTTTGTTAACTTTTTTAAAGCTGTCAACTTGTGTTAACTTTTATTGAAGCGGTCAACTTTTGTTAACTTTTATTGAAGCTGTCAACTTTTGTTAACTTTTTTGAAGCTGTCAACTTTTGTTAACTTTTTTTGAAGCTGTCAACTTTTGTTAACTTTTTTGAAGCTGTCAACTTTTGTTAACTTTTTTTGAAGCTGTCAACTTTTGTTAACTTTTTTTGAAGCTGTCAACTTTTGTTAACTTTTATTAAAGCTGTCCACTTTTGTTAACTTTTTTTGAAGCTGTCAACTTTTGTTAACTTCTTCTGAAACTGTCAACTTTTGTTAACTTTTATTGAAGCTGTCAACTTTTGTTAACTTTTATTGAAGCTGTCAACTTTTGTTAACTTTTTTAAAGCTGTCAACTTTTGTTAACATTTTTTGGAGCTGTCAACTTTTGTTAACTTTTATTGAAGCTGTCAACTTTTGTTAACTTCTTGCGAAGCTCTCAACATTTGTTAACTTTTTTAAAGCTGTCAACTTTTGTTAACTTTTTTTAATGCTGTCAACATTTGTTAACTGTTTGTGAAGCTGTCAACTTTTGTTAACTTTTTTTTAAAGCTGTCAACTATTGTTAACTTTTTTTAAAGCTGTCAACTTTTGTTAACTGGTTTTGAAGCTGTTAACTTTTGTTAACTTTTTTTGAAGCTGTCAACTTTTGTTAACTTTTTTTGGAGCTGTCAACTTGTGTTAACTTTTATTGAAGCTGTCAACTTTTGTTAACTTTTTTGAAAGCTGTCAACATTTGTTAACTTTTTTGAAGCTGTCAACTTTTGTTAACTTTTTTTAAAGCTGTCAACATTTATTAACTGTTTTTGAAGCTGTCAACTTTTGTTAACTTTTTTTTAAACTGTCAACTTTTGTTTACTTTTTTAAAGCTGTCAACTTTTGTTAACTTTTTTAAAGCTCTCAACTTTTATTAACTTCTTTTAAAGTTATGTTAATTTTTTTGAAGCTATCAACTTTTGTTAAATTCTTTTGAAGTTTTGTTAATTTTTTTGAAGCTGTCAACTTTTGTTAATTTCGTTTGAAGTTTTGTTAACTATTTTAAAGCTGTAAACTTTTGTCAACTTTTTTGAAGCTGTCAACCTTTGCTAACTTTTTTTGAAGCTGTCAACTTTTGTTAACTTTTTTTAAGCTGTCAACTTTTGTTAACTTTTTTTAACTTCTTTTGAAGTTTTGTTAACTTTTATAAAGCTGTCAAATTTTGTTAACTTTTTTAAAGCTATCAACTTTTGTTAACTTTTGTTAACTTCTTTTGAAGTTTGGTTAACTTTTTTGAAGCTGTCAACTTTTGCTAACTTCTTTTGAAGTTTTGTCTACTTTTATTGAAGCTGTCAATTTTTGTTAACTTTTTTGAAGCTGTCAACTTTTGTTAACTTCTTTTGAAGTTTTGTTAATTTTTTTTAAGCTATCAACTTTTGTTAAATTCTTTTGAAGTTTTGTTAATTTTTTTGAAGCTGTCAACTTTTGTTAACTTTTTATGAAGTTTTGTTAACTATTTTAAAGCTGTCAACTTTTGTCAACTTTTTTGAAGCTGTCAACTTTTGCTAACTTTTTTGGAAACTGTCAACATTTGTTAAGTTTTTTGAAGCTGTCAACTTTTGTTAACTTTTTTTAAAGCTGTCAACATTTGTTAACTGTTTTTGAAGCTGTCAACTTTTGTTAACTTTTTTTTAAAGCTGTCAAATTTTGTTTACTTTTTTAAAGCTGTCAACTTTTGTTAACTTTTTTTAATGCTGTCAACATTTATTAACTGTTTGTGAAGCTGTCAACTTTTGTTAACTTTTTTTTAAAGCTGTCAACTATTGTTAACTTTTTTTAAAGCTGTCAACTTTTGTTAACTGGTTTTGAAGCTGTTAGCTTTTGTTAACTTTTTTTGAAGCTGTCAACTTTTGTTAACTTTTTTTGGAGCTGTCAACTTTTGTTAACTTTTTTGAAAGCTGTCAACATTTGTTAACTTTTTTGCAGCTGTCAACTTTTGTTAACTTTTTTTAAAGCTGTCAACATTTATTAACTGTTTTTGAAGCTGTCAACTTTTGTTAACTTTTTTTTAAAGATGTCAACTTTTGTTTACTTTTTTAAAGCTGTCAACTTTTGTTAACTTTTTTAAAGCTGTCAACTTTTGTTAACTTCTTTTGAAGTTTTGTTAACTTTTTTGAAGCTGTCAACTTTTGTTAACTGGTTTTGAAGCTGTTAACTTTTGTTAACTTTTTTTGAAGCTGTCAACTTTTGTTAACTTTTTTGAAGCTGTCAACTTTTGTTAACTTTTTTTGAAGCTGTCAACTTTTGTTAACTTTTTTTAAAGCTGTCAACTTTTGTTAACTTTCATTAAAGCTGTCCACTTTTGTTAACTTTTTTTGAAGTTGTCAACTTTTGTTAACTTCTTTTGAAACTGTCAACTTTTGTTAACTTTTATTGAAGCTGTCAACTTTTGTTAACTTCTTTTAATGTTTTGTCTTCTTTTTTGAAACTGTCAACTTTTGTGGAAGCTGTCAAGTTTTGTTAACTTTTTTTAAAACTGTAAACTTTTGTTAACTTCTTTTTATGTTTTGTCTTCTTTTTTGAAGCTGTCAACATTTGTTAACTTTTTTGAAGCTGTCAACTTTTGTTAACTTTTTTTTAAAGCTGTCAACTTTTGTTTACTTTTTTAAAGCTGTCAACTTTTGTTAACTTTTTTAAAGCTGTCAACTTTTGTTAACTTTTGTTAACTTTTGTTAACTTCTTTTGAAGTTTTGTCTACTTTTTTGAAACTGTCAACTTTTGTTAATTTTTATTGAAGCTGTCAACTTTTGTTAACTTTTTTTGAAGCTGTCAACTTTTGTTAACTGGTTTTGAAGCTGTTAACTTTTGTTAACTTTTTTTGAAGCTGTCAACTTTTGTTAATTTTTTTGAAGCTGTCAACTTTTGTTAACTTTTTTTGAAGCTGTCAACTTTTATTAATTTTTTTGAAGCTGTCAACTTTTGTTAACTTTTTTTAAAGCTGACAACTTTTGTTAACTTTTTTTGAAGCGGTCAACTTTTGTTAACTTTTATTGAAGCTGTCAACTTTTGTTAACTTTTTTGGAAGCTGTCAACATTTGTTAACTTTTTTGAAGCTGTCAACTTTTGTTAACTTTTTTAAAGCTGTCAACTTTTGTTAACTTTTGTTAACTTCTTTTGATGTTTTGTCTTCTTTTTTGAAACTGTCAACTTTTGTTAACTTTTTTAAAGCTGTCAACTTTTGTTAACTTCTTTTGAAATTTTGTTAACTTTTTTAAAGCTGTCAACTTTTATTAATTTTTTTTGAAGCTGTCAACTTTTGTTAACTTTTTGAAGCTGTCAACTTTTGTTAACTTTTTTGGAAGCTGTCAACATTTGTTAATTTTTTTGAAGCTGTCAACTTTTGTTAACTTTTTTTAAAGCTGTCAACATTTGTTAACTTTTTTTGAAGCTATCAACTTTTGTTAACTTTTTTTGAAGCTGTCAACTTTTGTTAACTTTTTTTAAATCTGTCAACTTTTGTTAACTTTTTTCAAAGCTGTCAACTTTTGTTAACTTTTATTAAAGCTGTCCACTTTTGTTAACTTTTTTTGAAGCTGTAAACTTTTTTTAACTTCTTTTGAAACTGTCAACTTTTGTTCACTTTTATTAAAGCTGTTAACTTTTGTTAACTTTTATTGAAGCAGTCAATTTTTGTTAACTATTTTGAAGCTGTCAACTTTTGTTAACTTCTTTTGAAGTTTTGTCTACTTTTTTGAAACTGTCAACTTTTGTTAACTTTTATTGAAGCTGTCAATTTTTGTTAACTTTTTTGAAGCTGTCAACTTTTCTTAACTTCTTTTAAAGTTATGTTAATTTTTTTGAAGCTATCAACTTTTGTTAAATTCTGTTGAAGTTTTGTTAATTTTTTTGAAGCTGTCAACTTTTGTTAACTTCTTTTGAAATTTTGTTAACTTTTTTGAAGCTGTCAACTTTTGTTAATTTTTTTGAAGCTATCAACTTTTGTTAACTTTTTGAAGCTGTCAACTTTTGTTAATTTTTTTTGAAGCTATCAACTTTTGTTAACTTTTATTGAAGCTGTCAACTTTTGTTAACTGTTTTGGAAGCTGTCAACATTTGTTAACTTTTTTGAAGCTGTCTGTTAACTTTTTTTAAAGCTGTCAACATTTGTTAACTGTTTTTGAAGCTGTCAACTTTTGTTAACTTTTTTTTAAAGCTGTCAACTTTTGTTTACTTTTTTAAAGCTGTCAACTTTTGTAAAGTTTTTTAAAGCTGTCAACTTTTGTTAACTTTTGTTAACTTCTTTTGAAGTTTTGTCTACTTTTTTGAAACTGTCAACTTTTGTTAACTTTTATTGAAACTGTCAACTTTTGTTAACTTTTATTGAAGCTGTCAACTTTTGTTAACTTCTTTTGATGTTTTGTCTTCTTTTTTGAAACTGTCAACTTTTGTGGAAGCTGTCAACTTTTGTTAACTTTTTTAAAGCTGTCAACTTTTGTTAACTTCTTTTGAAATTTTGTTAACTTTTTTGAAGCTGTCAACTTTTGTTACTTTTTTTTAAGCTGTCAACTTTTGTTAACTTTTTGAAGCTGTCAACTTTTGTTAACTTTTTTTGAAGCTATCAACTTTTGTTAACTTTATTGAAGCTGTCAACTTTTGTTAACTTTTTTGGAAGCTGTCAACATTTGTTAACTTTTTTGAAGCTGTCAACTTTTGTTAACTTTTTTTTAAAGATGTCAACTTTTGTTTATTTTTTTAAAGCTGTCAACTTTTGTTAACTTTTTTAAAGCTGTCAACTTGTGTTAACTTTTATTGAAGCGGTCAACTTTTGTTAACTTTTTTTGAAGCTGTCAACTTTTGTTAACTGGTTTTGAAGCTGTTAACTTTTGTTAACTTTTTTTGAAGCTGTCAACTTTTGTTAACTTTTTTGAAGCTGTCAACTTTTGTTAACTTTTTTTGAAGCTGTCAACTTTTGTTAACTTTTTTTGAAGCTGTCAACTTTTGTTAACTTTTATTAAAGCTGTCCACTTTTGTTAACTTTTTTTGAAGCTGTCAACTTTTGTTAACTGGTTTTGAAGCTGTTAACTTTTGTTAACTTTTATTGAAGCTGTCAACTTTTGTTAACTTTTTTGAAGCTGTCAACTTTTGTTAACATTTTTTGGAGCTGTCAACTTTTGTTAACTTTTATTGAAGCTGTCAACTTTTGTTAACTTTTTGCGAAGCTCTCAACATTTGTTAACTTTTTTAAAGCTGTCAACTTTTGTTAACTTTTTTTAATGCTGTCAACATTTATTAACTGTTTGTGAAGCTGTCAACTTTCGTTAACTTTTTTTTAAAGCTGTCAACTATTGTTAACTTTTTTTAAAGCTGTCAACTTTTGTTAACTGGTTTTGAAGCTGTTAGCTTTTGTTAACTTTTTTTGAAGCTGTCAACTTTTGTTAACTTTTTTTGGAGCTGTCAACTTTTGTTAACTTTTTTGAAAGCTGTCAACATTTGTTAACTTTTTTGCAGCTGTCAACTTTTGTTAACTTTTTTTAAAGCTGTCAACATTTATTAACTGTTTTTGAAGCTGTCAACTTTTGTTAACTTTTTTTTAAAGCTGTCAACTTTTGTTTACTTTTTTAAAGCTGTCAACTTTTGTTAACTTTTTTAAAGCTGTCAACTTTTGTTAACTTCTTTTGAAGTTTTGTTAACTTTTTTGAAGCTGTCAACTTTTGTTAACTGGTTTTGAAGCTGTTAACTTTTGTTAACTTTTTTTGAAGCTGTCAACTTTTGTTAACTTTTTTGAAGCTGTCAACTTTTGTTAACTTTTTTTGAAGCTGTCAACTTTTGTTAACTTTTTTTAAAGCTGTCAACTTTTGTTAACTTTCATTAAAGCTGTCCACTTTTGTTAACTTTTTTTGAAGTTGTCAACTTTTGTTAACTTCTTTTGAAACTGTCAACTTTTGTTAACTTTTATTGAAGCTGTCAACTTTTGTTAACTTCTTTTAATGTTTTGTCTTCTTTTTTGAAACTGTCAACTTTTGTGGAAGCTGTCAAGTTTTGTTAACTTTTTTTAAAACTGTAAACTTTTGTTAACTTCTTTTTATGTTTTGTCTTCTTTTTTGAAGCTGTCAACTTTTGTTAACTTTTTTTGAAGCTATCAACTTTTTTTAACTTTTATTGAAGCTGTCAACTTTTGTTAACTTTTTTGGAAGCTGTCAACATTTGTTAACTTTTGGAAACTGTCAACTTTTGTTAACTTTTTTTTAAAGCTGTCAACTTTTGTTTACTTTTTTAAAGCTGTCAACTTTTGTTAACTTTTTTAAAGCTGTCAACTTTTGTTAACTTTTGTTAACTTTTTTTGAAGTTTTGTCTACTTTTTTGAAACTGTCAACTTTTGTTAATTTTTATTGAAGCTGTCAACTTTTGTTAACTTTTTTTGAAGCTGTCAACTTTTGTTAACTGGTTTTGAAGCTGTTAACTTTTGTTAACTTTTTTTGAAGCTGTCAACTTTTATTAATTTTTTTGAAGCTGTCAACTTTTGTTAACTTTTTGAAGCTGTCAACTTTTGTTAACTTTTTTGGAAGCTGTCAACATTTGTTAATTTTTTTGAAGCTGTCAACTTTTGTTAACTTTTTTTAAAGCTGTCAACATTTGTTAACTTTTTTTGAAGCTATCAACTTTTGTTAACTTCTATTGAAGCTGTCAACTTTTGTTAACTTTTTTGGAAGCTGTCAACATTTGTTAACTTTTTTGAAGCTGTCAACTTTTGTTAACTTTTTTTGAAGCTGTTAACTTTTGTTAACTGGTTTTGAACCTGTCAACATTTGTTAACTTTTTTGAAGCTGTCAACTATTGTTAACTTTTTTAAAGCTCTCAACTTTTGTTAACTTTTTTAAAGCTGTCAACTTTTGTTAACTTTTGTTAACTTCTTTTAAAGTTTTGTTAACTTTTTTAAAGCTGTCAACTTTTGTTAATTTCTTTTGAAGTTTTTTTAACTTTTTTGAAGCTGTCAACTTTTGTTAACTTCTTTTGATGTTTTGTCTTCTTTTTTGAAACTGTCAACTTTTGTGGAAGCTGTCAAGTTTTGTTAAGTTTTTTTAAAACTGTCAACTTTTGTTAACTTTTTTAAAGCTGTCAACTTTTGTTAACTTCTTTTGAAATTTTGTTAACTTTTTTGAAGCTGTCAACTTTTGTTAATTTTTTTTGAAGCTGTCAACTTTTGTTAACTTTTTGGAGCTGTCAACTTTTGTTAACTTTTTTTTAAAGCTGTCAAATTTTGTTTACTTTTTTAAAGCTGTCAACTTTTGTTAACTTTTTTAAAGCTGTCAACTTTTGTTAACTTCTTTTTAAGTTTTGTCTACTTTTTTGAAACTGTCAACATTTGTTAACTTTTATTGAAGCTGTCAACTTTTGTTAACTTTTTTTGAAGCTGTCAACTTTTGTTAACTGGTTTTGAAGCTGTTAACTTTTGTTAACTTTTTTTGAAGCTGTCAACTTTTGTTAATTTTTTTGAAGCTGTCAACTTTTGTTAACTTTTTTTGAAGCTGTCAACTTTTGTTAACTTTTTTTGAAGCTGTCAACTTTTGTTAACTTTTATTAAAGCTGTCCACTTTTGTTAACTTTTTTTGAAGCTATCAACTTTTGTTAACTTTTATTGAAGCTGTCAACTTTTGTTAACTTTTTTGGAAGCTGTCAACATTTGTTAACTTTTTTGAAGCTGTCAACTTTTGTTAACTTTTTTTAAAGCTGTCATCATTTGTTAACTGTTTTTGTAGCTGTCAACTTTTGTTAACTTTTTTTTAAAGCTGTCAACTTTTGTTTACTTTTTTAAAGCTGTCAACTTTTGTTAACTTTTTTAAAGCTGTCAACTTTTGTTAACTTTTGTTAACTTCTTTTGAAGTTTTGTCTACTTTTTTGAAACTGTCAACTTTTGTTAACTTTTATTGAAACTGTCAACTTTTGTTAACTTCTTTTGATGTTTTGTCTTCTTTTTTGAAACTGTCAACTTTTGTGGAAGCTCTCAAGTTTTGTTAACTTTTTTTAAAACTGTCAACTTTTGTTAACTTTTTTAAAGCTGTCAACTTTTGTTAACTTCTTTTGAAATTTTGTTAACTTTTTTGAAGCTGTCAACTTTTGTTACTTTTTTTTAAGCTGTCAACTTTTGTTAACTTTTTGAAGCTGTCAACTTTTGTTAACTTTTTTTGAAGCTATCAACTTTTGTTAACTTTATTGAAGCTGTCAACTTTTGTTAACTTTTTTGGAAGCTGTCAACATTTGTTAACTTTTTTGAAGCTGTCAACTTTTGTTAACTTTTTTTAAAGCTGCCAACATTTGTTAACTGTTTTTGAAGCTGTCAGCTTTTGTTAACTTTTTTTTAAAGCTGTCAACTTTTGTTTATTTTTTTAAAGCTGTCAACTTTTGTTAACTTTTTTAAAGCTGTCAACTTGTGTTAACTTTTATTGAAGCGGTCAACTTTTGTTAACTTTTTTTGAAGCTGTCAACTTTTGTTAACTTTTTTGAAGCTGTCAACTTTTGTTAACTTTTTTTGAAGCTGTCAACTTTTGTTAACTTTTTTGAAGCTGTCAACTTTTGTTAACTTTTTTTGAAGCTGTCAACTTTTGTTAACTTTTTTTGAAGCTGTCAACTTTTGTTAACTTTTATTAAAGCTGTCCACTTTTGTTAACTTTTTTTGAAGCTGTCAACTTTTGTTAACTTCTTTTGAAACTGCCAACTTTTGTTAACTTTTATTGAAGCTGTCAACATTTGTTAACTTTTATTGAAGCTGTCAACTTTTGTTAACTTTTTTTGAAGCTGTCAACTTTTGTTAACATTTTTTGGAGCTGTCAACTTTTGTTAACTTTTATTGAAGCTGTTAACTTTTGTTAACTTTTTGCGAAGCTCCCAACATTTGTTAACTTTTTTAAAGCTGTCAACTTTTGTTAACTTTTTTTAATGCTGTCTTTGTTAACTGTTTGTGAAGCTGTCAACTTTTGTTAACTTTTTTTTAAAGCTGTCAACTATTGTTAACTTTTTTTAAAGCTGTCAACTTTTGTTAACTGGTTTTGAAGCTGTTAACTTTTGTTAACTTTTTTTGAAGCTGTCAACTTTTGTTAACATTTTTTGGAGCTGTCAACTTTTGTTAACTTTTATTGAAGCTGTCCACTTTTGTTAACTGTTTTTGAAGCTGTCAACTTTTGTTAACTTTTTTTTAAAGCTGTCAACTTTTGTTAACTTTTTTTAATGCTGTCTTTGTTAACTGTTTGTGAAGCTGTCAACTTTTGTTAACTTTTTTTTAAAGCTGTCAACTATTGTTAACTTTTTTTAAAGCTGTCAACTTTTGTTAACTGGTTTTGAAGCTGTTAACTTTTGTTAACTTTTTTTGAAGCTGTCAACTTTTGTTAACTTTTTATGGAGCTGTCAACTTTTGTTAACTTTTATTGAAGCTGTCAACTTTTGTTAACTTTTTTGAAAGCTGTCAACATTTGTTAACTTTTTTGAAGCTGTCAACTTTTGTTAACTTTTTTTAAAGCTGTCAACATTTATTAACTGTTTTTGAAGCTGTCAACTTTTGTTAACTTTTTTTTAAAGCTGTCAACTTTTGTTTACTTTTTTAAAGCTGTCAACTTTTGTTAACTTTTTTAAAGCTGTCAACTTTTGTTAACTTCTTTTGAAGTTTTGTTAACTTTTTTGAAGCTGTCAACTTTTGTTAACTTCTTTTGAAGTTTTGTCTACTTTTTTAAAACTGTCAACTTTTGTTAACTTTTATTGAAGCTGTCAATTTTTGTTAACTTTTTCAAAGCTGTCAACTTTTCTTAACTTCTTTTAAAGTTATGTTAATTTTTTTGAAGCTATCAACTTTTGTTAAATTCTTTTGAAGTTTTGTTAATTTTTTTGAAGCTGTCAACTTTTGTTAATTACTTTTGAAGTTTTGTTAACTATTTTAAAGCTGTAAACTTTTGTCAACTTTTTTGAAGCTGTCAACCTTTGCTAACTTTTTTTGAAGCTGTCAACTTTTGTTAACTTTTTTTAAGCTGTCAACTTTTGTTAACTTTTTTTAACTTCTTTTGAAGTTTTGTTAACTTTTATAAAGCTGTCAAATTTTGTTAACTTTTTTAAAGCTATCAACTTTTGTTAACTTTTGTTAACTTCTTTTGAAGTTTGGTTAACTTTTTTGAAGCTGTCAACTTTTGTTAACTTCTTTTGAAGTTTTGTTAATTTTTTTAAAGCTATCAACTTTTGTTAAATTCTTTTGAAGTTTTGTTAATTTTTTTGAAGCTGTCAACTTTTGTTAACTTTTTTTGAAGTTTTGTTAACTATTTTAAAGCTGTCAACTTTTGTCAACTTTTTTGAAGCTGTCAACTTTTGCTAACTTTTTTGGAAACTGTCAACATTTGTTAACTTTTTTGAAGCTGTCAACTTTTGTTAACTTTTTTTAAAACTGTCAACATTTGTTAACTGTTTTTGAAGCTGTCAACTTTTGTTAACTTTTTTTTAAAGCTGTCAAATTTTGTTTACTTTTTTAAAGCTGTCAACTTTTGTTATCTTTTTTAAAGCTGTCAACTTTTGTTAACTTTTGTTAACTTCTTTTTAAGTTTTGTCTACTTTTTTGAAACTGTCAACTTTTGTTAACTTTTATTGAAGCTGTCAACTTTTGTTAACTTTTTTTGAAGCTGTCAACTTTTGTTAACTTTTATTAAAGCTGTCCACTTTTGTTAACTTTTTTTGAAGCAGTCAACTTTTGTTAACTTCTTTTGAAACTGTCAACTTTTGTTAACTTTTATTAAAGCTGTTAACTTTTGTTAACTTTTATTGAAGCTGTCAATTTTTGTTAACTATTTAGAAGCTGTCAACTTTTGTTAACTTCTTTTGATGTTCTGTCTTCTTTTTTGAAACGGTCAACTTTTGTGGAAGCTGTCAAGTTTTGTTAACTTTTTTTAAAACTGTCAAATTTTGTTAACTTTTTTAAAGCTGTCAACTTTTGGTAACTTCTTTTGAAATTTTGTTAACTTTTTTGAAGCTGTCAACTTTTGTTAATTTTTTTTAAAGCTGTCAACTTTTGTTAACTTTTTGAAGCTGTCAACTTTTGTTAACTTTTTTTGAAGCTATCAACTTTTGTTAACTTTTATTGAAGCTGTCAACTTTTGTTAACTTTTTTGGAAGCTGTCAACATTTGTTAACTTTTTTGAAGCTGTCAACTTTTGTTAATTTTTTTTGAAGCTGTCAACTTTTGTTAACTTTTTGAAGCTGTCAACTTTTGTTAATTTTTTTTGAAGCTGTCAACTTTTGTTAACTTTTTGAAGCTGTCAACTTTTGTTAACTTTTTTTGAAGCTATCAACTTTTGTTAACTTTTATTGAAGCTGTCAACTTTTATTAACTTTTTTGGAAGCTGTCAACATTTGTTAACTTTTTTGAAGCTGTCAACTTTTGTTAACTTTTTTTAAAGCTGTCAACATTTGTTAACTGTTTTTGAAGCTGTCAACTTTTGTTAACTTTTTTTTAAAGCTGTCAAATTTTGTTTACTTTTTTAAAGCTGTCAACTTTTGTTAACTTTTTTAAAGCTGTCAACTTTTGTTAACTTTTGTTAACTTCTTTTTAAGTTTTGTCTACTTTTTTAAAACTGTCAACTTTTGTTAACTTTTATTGAAGCTGTCAACTTTTGTTAACTTTTTTTGAAGCTGTCAACTTTTGTTAACTTTTATTAAAGCTGTCCACTTTTGTTAACTTTTTTTGAAGCAGTCAACTTTTGTTAACTTCTTTTGAAACTGTCAACTTTTGTTAACTTTTATTAAAGCTGTTAACTTTTGTTAACTTTTATTGAAGCTGTCAATTTTTGTTAACTATTTTGAAGCTGTCAACTTTTGTTAACTTTTTTGATGTTCTGTCTTCTTTTTTGAAACGGTCAACTTTTGTGGAAGCTGTCAAGTTTTGTTAACTTTTTTAAAACTGTCAAGTTTTGTTAACTTCTTTAAAGCTGTCAACTTTTGTTAACTTCTTTTAAAATTTTGTTAACTTTTTTGAAGCTGTCAACTTTTGTTAATTTTTTTTGAAGCTGTCAACTTTTGTTAACTTTTTGGAGCTGTCAACTTTTGTTAACTTTTTTTTAAAGCAGTCAAATTTTGTTTACTTTTTTAAAGCTGTCAACTTTTGTTAACTTTTTTAAAGCTGTCAACTTTTGTTAACTTTTGTTAACTTCTTTTTAAGTTTTGTCTACTTTTTTGAAACTGTCAACTTTTGTTAACTTTTATTGAAGCTGTCAACTTTTGTTAACTTTTTTTGAAGCTGTCAACTTTTGTTAACTGGTTTTGAAGCTGTTAACTTTTGTTAACTTTTTTTGAAGCTGTCAACTTTTGTTAACTTTTTTGAAGCTGTCAGCTTTTGTTAACTTTTTTTGAAGCTGTCAACTTTTGTTAACTTTTTTTGAAGCTGTCAACTTTTGTTAACTTTTATTAAAGCTGTCCACTTTTGTTAACTTTTTTTGAAGCTATCAACTTTTGTTAACTTTATTGAAGCTGTCAACTTTTGTTAACTTTTTTGGAAGCTGTCAACATTTGTTAACTTTTTTGAAGCTGTCAACTTTTGTTAACTTTTTTTAAAGCTGTCAACATTTGTTAACTGTTTTTGAAGCTGTCAACTTTTGTTAACTTTTTTTTAAAGCTGTCAACTTTTGTTTATTTTTTTAAAGCTGTCAACTTTTGTTAACTTTTTTAAAGCTGTCAACTTGTGTTAACTTTTATTGAAGCGGTCAACTTTTGTTAACTTTTATTGAAGCTGTCAACTTTTGTTAACTTTTTTGAAGCTGTCAACTTTTGTTAACTTTTTTTGAAGCTGTCAACTTTTGTTAACTTTTTTGAAGCTGTCAACTTTTGTTAACTTTTTTTGAAGCTGTCAACTTTTGTTAACTTTTTTTGAAGCTGTCAACTTTTGTTAACTTTTATTAAAGCTGTCCACTTTTGTTAACTTTTTTTGAAGCTGTCAACTTTTGTTAACTTCTTCTGAAACTGTCAACTTTTGTTAACTTTTATTGAAGCTGTCAACTTTTGTTAACTTTTATTGAAGCTGTCAACTTTTGTTAACTTTTTTGAAGCTGTCAACTTTTGTTAACATTTTTTGGAGCTGTCAACTTTTGTTAACTTTTATTGAAGCTGTCAACTTTTGTTAACTTCTTGCGAAGCTCTCAACATTTGTTAACTTTTTTAAAGCTGTCAACTTTTGTTAACTTTTTTTAATGCTGTCAACATTTGTTAACTGTTTGTGAAGCTGTCAACTTTTGTTAACTTTTTTTTAAAGCTGTCAACTATTGTTAACTTTTTTTAAAGCTGTCAACTTTTGTTAACTGGTTTTGAAGCTGTTAACTTTTGTTAACTTTTTTTGAAGCTGTCAACTTTTGTTAACTGTTTTTGGAGCTGCCAACTTGTGTTAACTTTTATTGAAGCTGTCAACTTTTGTTAACTTTTTTGAAAGCTGTCAACATTTGTTAACTTTTTTGAAGCTGTCAACTTTTGTTAACTTTTTTTAAAGCTGTCAACATTTATTAACTGTTTTTGAAGCTGTCAACTTTTGTTAACTTTTTTTTAAACTGTCAACTTTTGTTTACTTTTTTAAAGCTGTCAACTTTTGTTAACTTTTTTAAAGCTCTCAACTTTTATTAACTTCTTTTAAAGTTATGTTAATTTTTTTGAAGCTATCAACTTTTGTTAAATTCTTTTGAAGTTTTGTTAATTTTTTTGAAGCTGTCAACTTTTGTTAATTTCGTTTGAAGTTTTGTTAACTATTTTAAAGCTGTAAACTTTTGTCAACTTTTTTGAAGTTGTCAACCTTTGCTAACTTTTTTTGAAGCTGTCAACTTTTGTTAACTTTTTTTAAGCTGTCAACTTTTGTTAACTTTTTTTAACTTCTTTTGAAGTTTTGTTAACTTTTATAAAGCTGTCAAATTTTGTTAACTTTTTTAAAGCTATCAACTTTTGTTAACTTTTGTTAACTTCTTTTGAAGTTTGGTTAACTTTTTTGAAGCTGTCAACTTTTGCTAACTTCTTTTGAAGTTTTGTCTACTTTTATTGAAGCTGTCAATTTTTGTTAACTTTTTTGAAGCTGTCAACTTTTGTTAACTTCTTTTGAAGTTTTGTTAATTTTTTTAAAGCTTTCAACTTTTGTTAAATTCTTTTGAAGTTTTGTTAATTTTTTTGAAGCTGTCAACTTTTGTTAACTTTTTATGAAGTTTTGTTAACTATTTTAAAGCTGTCAACTTTTGTCAACTTTTTTGAAGCTGTCAACTTTTGCTAACTTTTTTGGAAACTGTCAACATTTGTTAAGTTTTTTGAAGCTGTCAACTTTTGTTAACTTTTTTTAAAGCTGTCAACATTTGTTAACTGTTTTTGAAGCTGTCAACTTTTGTTAACTTTTTTTTAAAGCTGTCAAATTTTGTTTACTTTTTTAAAGCTGTCAACTTTTGTTAACTTTTTTAAAGCTGTCAACTTGTGTTAACTTTTGTTAACTTCTTTTTAAGTTTTGTCTACTTTTTTGAAACTGTCATTTTTTGTTAACTTTTATTGAAGCTGTCAACTTTTGTTAACTTTTTTTGAAGCTGTCAACTTTTTTTAACTGGTCTTGAAGCTGTTAACTTTTGTTAACTTTTTTTGAAGCTGTCAACTTTTGTTAACTTTTTTTGAAGCTGTCAACTTTTGTTAACTTTTTTTGAAGCTGTCAACTTTTGTTAACTTTTATTAAAGCTGTCCACTTTTGTTAACTTTTTTTGAAGCTGTCAACTTTTGTTAACTTCTTTTGAAACTGTCAACTTTTGTTAACTTTTATTGAAGCTGTCAACTTTTGTTAACTTTTATTGAAGCTGTCAACTTTTGTTAACTTTTTTGAAGCTGTCAACTTTTGTTAACATTTTTTGGAGCTGTCAACTTTTGTTAACTTTTATTGAAAATGTCAACTTTTGTTAACTTTTTGCGAAGCTCTCAACATTTGTTAACTTTTTTAAAGCTGTCAACTTTTGTTAACTTTTTTTAATGCTGTCAACATTTGTTAACTGTTTGTGAAGCTGTCAACTTTTGTTAACTTTTTTTTAAAGCTGTCAACTATTGTTAACTTTTTTTAAAGCTGTCAACTTTTGTTAACTGGTTTTGAAGCTGTTAACTTTTGTTAACTTTTTTTGAAGCTGTCAACTTTTGTTAACTTTTTTTGAAGCTGTCAACTTTTGTTAACTTTTTTTGAAGCTGTCAACTTTTGTTAACTTTTTTTTAAAGCTGTCAACTTTTGTTTACTTTTTTAAAGCTGTCAACTTTTGTTAACTTTTTTAAAGCTGTCAACTTTTGTTAACTTCTTTTGAAGTTTTGTTAACTTTTTTGAAGCTGTCAACTTTTGTTAACTTCTTTTGAAGTTTTGTCTACTTTTTTGAAACTGTCAACTTTTGTTAACTTTTATTGAAGCTGTCAATTTTTGTTAACTTTTTTAAAGCTGTCAACTTTTCTTAACTTCTTTTAAAGTTATGTTAATTTTTTTGAAGCTATCAACTTTTGTTAAATTCTTTTGAAGTTTTGTTAATTTTTTTGAAGCTGTCAACTTTTGTTAATTTCTTTTGAAGTTTTGTTAACTATTTTAAAACTGTAAACTTTTGTCAACTTTTTTGAAGCTGTCAACCTTTGCTAACTTTTTTTGAAGCTGTTAACTTTTGTTAACTTTTTTTAAGCTGTCAACTTTTGTTAACTTTTTTTAACTTCTTTTGAAGTTTTGTTAACTTTTATAAAGCTGTCAAATTTTGTTAACTTTTTTAAAGCTATCAACTTTTGTTAACTTTTGTTAACTTCTTTTGAAGTTTGGTTAACTTTTTTGAAGCTGTCAACTTTTGCTAACTTCTTTTGAAGTTTTGTCTACTTTTATTGAAGCTGTAAATTTTTGTTAACTTTTTTGAAGCTGTCAACTTTTGTTAACTTCTTTTGAAGTTTTGTTAATTTTTTTAAAGCTATCAACTTTTGTTTAATTCTTTTGAAGTTTTGTTAATTTTTTTGAAGCTGTCAACTTTTGTTAACTTTTTTTGAAGTTTTGTTAACTATTTTAAAGCTGTCAACTTTTGTCAACTTTTTTGAAGCTGTCAACTTTTGCTAACTTTTTTGGAAACTGTCAACATTTGTTAACTTTTTTGAAGCTGTCAACTTTTGTTAACTTTTTTTAAAGCTGTCAACATTTGTTAACTGTTTTTGAAGCTGTCAACTTTTGTTAACTTTTTTTTAAAGCTGTCAAATTTTGTTTACTTTTTTAAAGCTGTCAACTTTTGTTAACTTTTTTAAAGCTGTCAACTTGTGTTAACTTTTGTTAACTTCTTTTCAAGTTTTGTCTACTTTTTTGAAACTGTCAACTTTTGTTAACTTTTATTGAAGCTGTCAACTTTTGTTAACTTTTTTTGAAGCTGTCAACTTTTTTTAACTGGTTTTGAAGCTGTTAACTTCTGTTAACTTTTTTTGAAGCTGTCAACTTTTGTTAACTTTTTTGAAGCTGTCAACTTTTGTTAACTTTTTTTGAAGCTGTCAACTTTTGTTAACTTTTTTTGAAGCTGTCAACTTTTGTTAACTTTTATTAAAGCTGTCCACTTTTGTTAACTTATTTTGAAGCAGTCAACTTTTGTTAACTTCTTTTGAAACTGTCAACTTTTGTTAACTTTTATTAAAGCTGTTAACTTTTGTTAACTTTTATTGAAGCTGTCAATTTTTGTTAACTATTTTGAAGCTGTCAACTTTTGTTAACTTCTTTTGATGTTCTGTCTTCTTTTTTGAAACAGTCAACTTTTGTGGAAGCTGTCAAGTTTTGTTAACTTTTTTTAAAACTGTCAAATTTTGTTAACTTTTTTAAAGCTGTCAACTTTTGTTAACTTCTTTTGAAATTTTGTTAACTTTTTTGAAGCTGTCAACTTTTGTTAATTTTTTTTGAAGCTGTCAACTTTTGTTAACTTTTTGAAGCTGTCAACTTTTGTTAACTTTTTTTGAAGCTATCAACTTTTGTTAACTTTTATTGAAGCTGTCAACTTTTGTTAACTTTTTTGGAAGCTGTCAACATTTGTTAACTTTTTGAAGCTGTCAACTTTTGTTAAATTTTTTTAAAGCTGTCAACATTTGTTAACTGTTTTTGAAGCTGTCAACTTTTGTTAACTTTTTTTTAAAGCTGTCAACTTTTGTTTACTTGTTTAAAGCTGTCAACTTTTGTTAACTTTTTTAAAGCTGTCAACTTTTGTTAACTTTTGTTAACTTCTTTTGAAGTTTTGTCTACTTTTTTGAAACTGTCAAATTTTGTTAACTTTTATTGAAGCTGTCAACTTTTGTTAACTTTTTTTGAAGTTGTCAACTTTTGTTAACTGGTTTTAAAGCTGTTAAATTTTGTTAACTTTTTTTGAAGCTGTCAACTTTTGTTAACTTTTTTGAAGCTGTCAACTTTTGTTAACTTTTTTTGAAGCTGTCAACTTTTGTTGACTTTTTTTAAAGCTGTCAACTTTTGTTAACTTTTATTAAAGCTGTCCACTTTTGTTAACTTTTTTTGAAGCTGTCAACTTTTGTTAACTTCTTTTGAAACTGTCAACTTTTGTTAACTTTTATTGAAGCTGTCAACTTTTGTTAACTTCTTTTGATGTTTTGTCTTCTTTTTTGAAACTGTCAACTTTTGTGGAAGCTGTCAAGTTTTGTTAACTTTTTTTAAAACTGTCAAATTTTGTTAACTTTTTTAAAGCTGTCAACTTTTGTTAACTTCTTTTGAAATTTTGTTAACTTTTTTGAAGCTGTCAACTTTTGTTAATTTTTTTTAAAGCTGTCAACTTTTGTTAACTTTTTGAAGCTGTCAACTTTTGTTAACTTTTTTTGAAGCTATCAACTTTTGTTAACTTTTATTGAAGCTGTCAACTTTTGTTCACTTTTTTGGAAGCTGTCAACATTTGTTAACTTTTTTGAAGCTGTCAACTTTTGTTAATTTTTTTTGAAGCTGTCAACTTTTGTTAACTTTTTGAAGCTGTCAACTTTTGTTAACTTTTGTTAACTTCTTTTGAAGTTTTGTCTACTTTTTTGAAACTGTCAATTTTTGTTAACTTTTATTGAAGCTGTCAACTTTTGTTAACTTTTTTTGAAGTTGTCAACTTTTGTTAACTGGTTTTGAAGCTGTTAAATTTTGTTAACTTTTTTTGAAGCTGTCAACTTTTGTTAACTTTTTTGAAGCTGTCAACTTTTGTTAACTTTTTTTGAAGCTGTCAACTTTTGTTGACTTTTTTTAAAGCTGTCAACTTTTGTTAACTTTTATTAAAGCTGTCCACTTTTGTTAACTTTTTTTGAAGCTGTCAACTTTTGTTAACTTTTTTTAAAGCTGTCAACATTTGTTAACTGTTTTTGAAGCTGTCAACTTTTGTTAACTTTTTTTTAAAGCTGTCAAATTTTGTTTACTTTTTTAAAGCTGTCAACTTTTGTTAACTTTTTTAAAGCTGTCAACTTTTGTTAACTGTTTTTGAAGCTGTCAACTTTTGTTAACTTTTTTTTAAAGCTGTCAAATTTTGTTTACTTTTTTAAAGCTGTCAACTTTTGTTAACTTTTTTAAAGCTGTCAACTTTTGTTAACTTCTTTTGAAGTTTTGTTAACTTTTTTGAAGCTGTCAACTTTTGTTAACTTCTTTTGAAGTTTTGTCTACTTTTTTGAAACTGTCAACTTTTGTTAACTTTTATTGAAGCTGTCAACTTTTGTTAACTTTTATTGAAGCTGTCAACTTTTGTTAACTTTTTTGAAAGCTGTCAACATTTGTTAACTTTTTTGAAGCTGTCAACTTTTGTTAACTTTTTTTAAAGCTGTCAACATTTATTAACTGTTTTTGAAGCTGTCAACTTTTGTTAACTTTTTTTTAAAGCTGTCAACTTTTGTTTACTTTTTTAAAGCTGTCAACTTTTGTTAACTTTTTTAAAGCTGTCAACTTTTGTTAACTTCTTTTGAAGTTTTGTTAACTTTTTTGAAGCTGTCAACTTTTGTTAACTTCTTTTGAAGTTTTGTCTACTTTTTTGAAACTGTCAACTTTTGTTAACTTTTATTGAAGCTGTCAATTTTTGTTAACTTTTTTAAAGCTGTCAACTTTTCTTAACTTCTTTTAAAGTTATGTTAATTTTTTTGAAGCTGTCAACTTTTGTTAATTTCTTTTGAAGTTTTGTTAACTATTTTAAAGCTGTAAACTTTTGTCAACTTTTTTGAAGCTGTCAACCTTTGCTAACTTTTTTTGAAGCTGTCAACTTTTGTTAACTTTTTTTAACCTGTCAACTTTTGTTAACTTTTTTTAACTTCTTTTGAAGTTTTGTTAACTTTTATAAAGCTGTCAAATTTTGTTAACTTTTTTAAAGCTATCAACTTTTGTTAACTTTTGTTAACTTCTTTTGAAGTTTGGTTAACTTTTTTGAAGCTGTCAACTTTTGCTAACTTCTTTTGAAGTTTTGTTTACTTTTATTGAAGCTGTAAATTTTTGTTAACTTTTTTGAAGCTGTCAACTTCGGTTAACTTCTTTTGAAGTTTTGTTAATTTTTTTAAAGCTATCAACTTTTGTTAAATTCTTTTGAAGTTTTGTTAATTTTTTTGAAGCTGTCAACTTTTGTTAACTTTTTTTGAAATTTTGTTAACTATTTTAAAGCTGTCAACTTTTGTCAACTTTTTTGAAGCTGTCAACTTTTGCTAACTTTTTTGGAAACTGTCAACATTGGTTAACTTTTTTGAAGCTGTCAACTTTTGTTAACTTTTTTTAAAGCTGTCAACATTTGTTAACTGTTTTTGAAGCTGTCAACTTTTGTTAACTTTTTTTTAAAGCTGTCAAATTTTGTTTACTTTTTTAAAGCTGTCAACTTTTTTTAACTTTTTTAAAGCTGTCAACTTTTGTTAACTTTTGTTAACTTCTTTTTAAGTTTTGTCTACTTTTTTGAAACTGTCAACTTTTGTTAACTTTTATTGAAGCTGTCAACTTTTGTTAACTTTTTTTGAAGCTGTCAACTTTTGTTAACTTTTTTGAAGCTGTCAACTTTTGTTAACTTTTTTTGAAGCTGTCAACTTTTGATAACTTTTTTTGAAGCTGTCAACTTTTGTTAACTTTTATTAAAGCTGTCCACTTTTGTTAACTTTTTTTGAAGCAGTCAACTTTTGTTAACTTCTTTTGAAACTGTCAACTTTTGTTAACTTTTATTAAAGCTGTTAACTTTTGTTAACTTTTATTGAAGCTGTCAATTTTTGTTAACTATTTTGAAGCTGTCAACTTTTGTTAACTTCTTTTGATGTTCTGTTTTCTTTTTTGAAACAGTCAACTTTTGTGGAAGCTGTCAAGTTTTGTTAACTTTTTTTAAAACTGTCAAATTTTGTTAACTTTTTTAAAGCTGTCAACTTTTGTTAACTTCTTTTGAAATTTTGTTAACTTTTTTGAAGCTGTCAACTTTTGTTAATTTTTTTTGAAGCTGTCAACTTTTGTTAACTTTTTGAAGCTGTCAACTTTTGTTAACTTTATTTTGAAGCTATCAACTTTTGTTAACTTTTATTAAAGCTGTCAACTTTTGTTAACTTTTTTGGAAGCTGTCAACATTTGTTAACTTTTTGAAGCTGTCAACTTTTGTTAACTATTTTTAAAGCTGTCAACATTTGTTAACTGTTTTTGAAGCTGTCAACTTTTGTTAACTTTTTTTTAAAGCTGTCAACTTTTGTTTACTTTTTTAAAGCTGTCAACTTTTGTTAACTTTTTTAAAGCTGTCAACTTTTGTTAACTTTTGTTAACTTCTTTTGAAGTTTTGTCTACTTTTTTGAAACTGTCAATTTTTGTTAACTTTTATTGAAGCTGTCAACTTTTGTTAACTTTTTTTGAAGTTGTCAAATTTTGTTAACTGGTTTTGAAGCTGTTAAATTTTGTTAACTTTTTTTGAAGCTGTCAACTTTTGTTAACTTTTTTGAAGCTGTCAACTTTTGTTAACTTTTTTTAAAGCTGTCAACTTTTGTTGACTTTTTTTAAAGCTGTCAACTTTTGTTAACTTTTATTAAAGCTGTCCACTTTTGTTAACTTTTTTTGAAGCTGTCAACTTTTGTTAACTTCTTTTGAAACTGTCAACTTTTGTTAACTTATATTGAAGCTGTTAACTTTTGTTAACTTCTTTTGATGTTTTGTCTTCTTTTTTGAAACTGTCAACTTTTGTGGAAGCTGTCAAGTTTTGTTAACTTTTTTTAAAACTGTCAAATTTTGTTAACTTTTTTAAAGGTGTCAACTTTTGTTAACTTCTTTTGAAATTTTGTTAACTTTTTTGAACCTGTCAACTTTTGTTAATTTTTTTTAAAGCTGTCAACTTTTGTTAACTTTTTGAAGCTGTCAACTTTTGTTAACTTTTTTTGAAGCTATCAACTTTTGTTAATTTTATTGAAGTTGTCAACTTTTGTTAACTTTTTTGGAAGCTGTCAACATTTGTTAACTTTTTTGAAGCTGTCAACTTTTGTTAATTTTTTTTGAAGCTGTCAACTTTTGTTAACTTTTTAAAGCTGTCAACTTTTGTTAACTTTTGTTAACTTCTTTTGAAGTTTTGTCTACTTTTTTAAAACTGTCAATTTTTGTTAACTTTTATTGAAGCTGTCAACTTTTGTTAACTTTTTTTGAAGTTGTCAACTTTTGTTAACTGGTTTTGAAGCTGTTAAATTTTGTTAACTTTTTTTGAAGCTGTCAACTTTTGTTAACTTTTTTTGAAGCTATCAACTTTTGTTAATTTTATTGAAGCCGTCAACTTTTGTTAACTTTTTTGGAAGCTGTCAACTTTTGTTAACTTTTGTAAAAGCTGTCCACTTTTGTTAACTTTTTTTGAAGCTGTCAACTTTTGTTAACTTTTTTTAAAGCTGTCAACATTTGTTAACTGTTTTTGAAGCTGTCAACTTTTGTTAACTTTTTTTTTAAAGCTGTCAAATTTTGTTTACTTTTTTAAAGCTGTCAACTTTTGTTAACTTTTGTTAACTTCTTTTTAAGTTTTGTCTACTTTTTTGAAACTGTCAACTTTTGTTAACTTTTATTAAAGCTGTCAACTTTTGTTAACTTTTTTTGAAGCTGTCAACTTTTGTTAACTTTTATTAAAGCTGTCCACTTTTGTTAACTTTTTTTGAAGCAGTCAACTTTTGTTAACTTTTTTGAAGCTGTCAACTTTTGTTAACTTTTTTTAAAGCTGTCAACATTTGTTAACTGTTTTTGAAGCTGTCAACTTTTGTTAACTTTTTTTAAAGCTGTCAAATTTTGTTTACTTTTTTAAAGCTGTCAACTTTTGTTAACTTTTTTAAAGCTGTCAACTTTTGTTAACTTTTGTTAACTTCTTTTTAAGTTTTGTCTACTTTTTTGAAACTGTCAACTTTTGTTAACTTTTATTGAAGCAGTCAACTTTTGTTAACTTTTTTTGAAGCTGTCAACTTTTGTTAACTTTTATTAAAGCTGTCCACTTTTGTTAACTTTTTTTGAAGCAGTCAACTTTTGTTAACTTCTTTTGAAACTGTCAACTTTTGTTAACTTTTATTAAAGCTGTTAACTTTTGTTAACTTTTATTGAAGCTGTCAATTTTTGTTAACTATTTTGAAGCTGTCAACTTTTGTTAACTTCTTTTGATGTTCTGTCTTCTTTTTTGAAACGGTCAACTTTTGTGAAAGCTGTCAAGTTTTGTTAACTTTTTTTAAAACTGTCAAATTTTGTTAACTTTTTTAAAGCTGTCAACTTTTGTTAACTTCTTTTGAAATTTTGTTAACTTTTTTGAAGCTGTCAACTTTTGTTAATTTTTTTTAAAGCTGTCAACTTTTGTTAACTTTTTGAAGCTGTCAACTTTTGTTAACTTTTTTTGAAGCTATCAACTTTTGTTAACTTTTATTGAAGCTGTCAACTTTTGTTAACTTTTTTGGAAGCTGTCAACATTTGTTAACTTTTTTGAAGCTGTCAACTTTTGTTAATTTTTTTTGAAGCTGTCAACTTTTGTTAACTTTTTGAAGCTGTCAACTTTTGTTAATTTTTTTTTGAAGCTGTCAACTTTTGTTAACTTTTTGAAGCTGTCAACTTTTGTTAACTTTTTTTGAAGCTATCAACTTTTGTTAACTTTTATTGAAGCTGTCAACTTTTGTTAACTTTTTTGGAAACTGTCAACATTTGTTAAATTTTTTGAAGCTGTCAACTTTTGTTAACTTTTTTTAAAGCTGTCAACATTTGTTAAATGTTTTTGAAGCTGTCAACTTTTGTTAACTTTTTTTTAAAGCTGTCAAATTTTGTTTACTTTTTTAAAGCTGTCAACTTTTGTTAACTTTTTTAAAGCTGTCAACTATTGTTAACTTTTGTTAACTTCTTTTTAAGTTTTGTCTACTTTTTTGAAACTGTCAACTTTTGTTAACTTTTATTGAAGCTGTCAACTTTTGTTAACTTTTTTTGAAGCTGTCAACTTTTTTTAACTGGTTTTAAAGCTTTTAACTTTTGTTAACTTTTTGTGAAGCTGTCAACTTTTGTTAACTTTTTTGAAGCTGTCAACTTTTGTGAACTTTTTTTGAAGCTGTCAACTTTTGTTAACTTTTTTTGAAGCTGTCAACTTTTGTTAACTTTTATTAAAGCTGTCCACTTTTGTTAACTTTTTTTGAAGCAGTCAACTTTTTTTAACTTCTTTTGAAACTGTCAACTTTTGTTAACTTTTATTAAAGCTGTTAACTTTTGTTAACTTTTATTGAAGCTGTCAATTTTTGTTAACTATTTTGAAGCTGTCAACTTTTGTTAACTTCTTTTGATGTTCTGTCTTCTTTTTTGAAACGGTCAACTTTTGTGGAAGCTGTCAAGTTTTGTTAACTTTTTTTAAAACTGTCAAATTTTGTTAACTTTTTTAAAGCTGTCAACTTTTGTTAACTTCTTTTGAAATTTTGTTAACTTTTTTGAAGCTGTCACTTTTTGTTAATTTTTTTTGAAGCTGTCAACTTTTGTTAACTTTTTGGAGCTGTCAACTTTTGTTAACTTTTTTTTAAAGCTGTCAAATTTTGTTTACTTTTTTAAAGCTGTCAACTTTTGTTAACTTTTTTAAAGCTGTCAACTTTTGTTAACTTTTGTTAACTTCTTTTTAAGTTTTGTCTACTTTTTTGAAACTGTCAACTTTTGTTAACTTTTATTGAAGCTGTCAACTTTTGTTAACTTTTATTGAAGCTGTCAACTTTTGTTAACTTTTTGCGAAGCTCTCAACATTTGTTAACTTTTTTAAAGCTGTCAACTTTTGTTAACTTTTTTTAATGCTGTCAACATTTGTTAACTGTTTGTAAAGCTGTCAACTTTTGTTAACTTTTTTTTAAAGCTGTCAACTATTGTTAACTTTTTTTAAAGCTGTCAACTTTTGTTAACTGGTTTTGAAGCTGTTAACTTTTGTTAACTTTTTTTGAAGCTGTCAACTTTTGTTAACTTTTTTTGGAGCTGTCAACTGTTGTTAACTTTTATTGAAGCTGTCAACTTTTGTTAACTTTTTTGAAAGCTGTCAACATTTGTTAACTTTTTTGAAGCTGTCAACTTTTGTTAACTTGTTTTAAAGCTGTCAACATTTATTAACTGTTTTTGAAGCTGTTAACTTTTGTTAACTTTTTTTTAAAGCTGTCAACTTTTGTTTACTTTTTTAAAGCTGTCAACTTTTGTTAACTTTTTTAAAGCTGTCATTTTTTGTTAACTTCTTTTGAAGTTTTGTTAACTTTTTTGAAGCTGTCAACTTCTGTTAACTTCTTTTGAAGTTTTGTCTACTTTTTTGAAACTGTCAACTTTTGTTAACTTTTATTGAAGCTGTCAATTTTTGTTAACTTTTTTAAAGCTGTCAACTTTTCTTAACTTCTTTTAAAGTTATGTTAATTTTTTTGAAGCTATCAACTTTTGTTAAATTCTTTTGAAGTTTTGTTAATTTTTTTGAAGCTGTCAACTTTTGTTAATTTCTTTTAAAGTTTTGTTAACTATTTTAAAGCTGTAAACTTTTGTCAACTTTTTTGAAGCTGTCAACCTTTGCTAACTTTTTTTGAAGCTGTCAACTTTTGTTAACTTTTTTTAAGCTGTCAACTTTTGTTAACTTTTTTTAACTTCTTTTGAAGTTTTGTTAACTTTTATAAAGCTGTCAAATTTTGTTAACTTTTTTAAAGCTATCAACTTTTGTTAACTTTTGTTAACTTCTTTTGAAGTTTGGTTAACTTTTTTGAAACTGTCAACTTTTGCTAACTTCTTTTGAAGTTTTGTCTACTTTTATTGAAGCTGTCAATTTTTGTTAACTTCTTTTGAAACTGTCAACTTTTGTTAACTTTTATTGAAGCTGTCAACTTTTGTTAACTTCTTTTGATGTTTTGTCTTCTTTTTTGAAACTGTCAACTTTTGTGGAAGCTGTCAAGTTTTGTTAACTTTTTTTAAAACTGTCAAATTTTGTTAACTTTTTTAAAGCTGTCAACTTTTGTTAACTTCTTTTGAAACTGTCAACTTTTGTTAACTTTTATTAAAGCTGTTAACTTTTGTTAACTTTTATTGAAGCTGTCAATTTTTGTTAACTATTTTGAAGCTGTCAACTTTTGTTAACTTCTTTTGTTGTTCTGTCTTCTTTTTTGAAACGGTCAACTTTTGTGGAAGCTGTCAAGTTTTGTTAACTTTTTTTAAAACTGTCAAATTTTGTTAACTTTTTTAAAGCTGTCAACTTTTGTTAACTTCTTTTGAAATTTTGTTAACTTTTTTGAAGCTGTCAACTTTTGTTAATTTTTTTTAAAGCTGTCAACTTTTGTTAACTTTTTGAAGCTGTCAACTTTTGTTAACTTTTTTTGAAGCTATCAACTTTTGTTAACTTTTATTGAAGCTGTCAACTTTTGTTAACTTTTTTGGAAGCTGTCAACATTTGTTAACTTTTTTGAAGCTGTCAACTTTTGTTAATTTTTTTTGAAGCTGTCAACTTTTGTTAACTTTTTGAAGCTGTCAACTTTTGTTAATTTTTTTTTGAAGCTGTCAACTTTTGTTAACTTTTTGAAGCTGTCAACTTTTGTTAACTTTTTTTGAAGCTATCAACTTTTGTTAACTTTTATTGAAGCTGTCAACTTTTGTTAACTTTTTTGGAAACTGTCAACATTTGTTAAATTTTTTGAAGCTGTCAACTTTTGTTAACTTTTTTTAAAGCTGTCAACATTTGTTAACTGTTTTTGAAGCTGTCAACTTTTGTTAACTTTTTTTTAAAGCTGTCAAATTTTGTTTACTTTTTTAAAGCTGTCAACTTTTGTTAACTTTTTTAAAGCTGTCAACTATTGTTAACTTTTGTTAACTTCTTTTTAAGTTTTGTCTACTTTTTTGAAACTGTCAACTTTTGTTAACTTTTATTGAAGCTGTCAACTTTTGTTAACTTTTTTTGAAGCTGTCAACTTTTTTTAACTGGTTTTGAAGCTTTTAACTTTTGTTAACTTTTTTTGAAGCTGTCAACTTTTGTTAACTTTTTTGAAGCTGTCAACTTTTGTGAACTTTTTTTGAAGCTGTCAACTTTTGTTAACTTTTTTTGAAGCTGTCAACTTTTGTTAACTTTTATTAAAGCTGTCCACTTTTGTTAACTTTTTTTGAAGCAGTCAACTTTTTTTAACTTCTTTTGAAACTGTCAACTTTTGTTAACTTTTATTAAAGCTGTTAACTTTTGTTAACTTTTATTGAAGCTGTCAATTTTTGTTAACTATTTTGAAGCTGTCAACTTTTGTTAACTTCTTTTGATGTTCTGTCTTCTTTTTTGAAACGGTCAACTTTTGTGGAAGCTGTCAAGTTTTGTTAACTTTTTTTAAAACTGTCAAATTTTGTTAACTTTTTTAAAGCTGTCAACTTTTGTTAACTTCTCTTGAAATTTTGTTAACTTTTTTGAAGCTGTCAACTTTTGTTAATTTTTTTTGAAGCTGTCAACTTTTGTTAACTTTTTGGAGCTGTCAACTTTTGTTAACTTTTTTTTAAAGCTGTCAAATTTTGTTTACTTTTTTAAAGCTGTCAACTTTTGCTAACTTTTTTAAAGCTGTCAACTTTTGTTAACTTTTTTTAAGCTGTCAACTTTTGTTAACTTTTTTTAACTTCTTTTGAAGTTTTGTTAACTTTTATAAAGCTGTCAAATTTTGTTAACTTTTTTAAAGCTATCAACTTTTGTTAACTTTTGTTAACTTCTTTTGAAGTTTGGTTAACTTTTTTGAAACTGTCAACTTTTGCTAACTTCTTTTGAAGTTTTGTCTACTTTTATTGAAGCTGTCAATTTTTGTTAACTTCTTTTGAAACTGTCAACTTTTGTTAACTTTTATTGAAGCTGTCAACTTTTGTTAACTTCTTTTGATGTTTTGTCTTCTTTTTTGAAACTGTCAACTTTTGTGGAAGCTGTCAAGTTTTGTTAACTTTTTTTAAAACTGTCAAATTTTGTTAACTTTTTTAAAGCTGTCAACTTTTGTTAACTTCTTTTGAAACTGTCAACTTTTGTTAACTTTTATTAAAGCTGTTAACTTTTGTTAACTTTTATTGAAGCTGTCAATTTTTGTTAACTATTTTGAAGCTGTCAACTTTTGTTAACTTCTTTTGTTGTTCTGTCTTCTTTTTTGAAACGGTCAACTTTTGTGGAAGCTGTCAAGTTTTGTTAACTTTTTTTAAAACTGTCAAATTTTGTTAACTTTTTTAAAGCTGTCAACTTTTGTTAACTTCTTTTGAAATTTTGTTAACTTTTTTGAAGCTGTCAACTTTTGTTAATTTTTTTTAAAGCTGTCAACTTTTGTTAACTTTTTGAAGCTGTCAACTTTTGTTAACTTTTTTTGAAGCTATCAACTTTTGTTAACTTTTATTGAAGCTGTCAACTTTTGTTAACTTTTTTGGAAGCTGTCAACATTTGTTAACTTTTTTGAAGCTGTCAACTTTTGTTAATTTTTTTTGAAGCTGTCAACTTTTGTTAACTTTTTGAAGCTGTCAACTTTTGTTAATTTTTTTTTGAAGCTGTCAACTCTTGTTAACTTTTTGAAGCTGTCAACTTTTGTTAACTTTTTTTGAAGCTATCAACTTTTGTTAACTTTTATTGAAGCTGTCAACTTTTGTTAACTTTTTTGGAAACTGTCAACATTTGTTAAATTTTTTGAAGCTGTCAACTTTTGTTAACTTTTTTTAAAGCTGTCAACATTTGTTAACGGTTTTTGAAGCTGTCAACTTTTGTTAACTTTTTTTTAAAGCTGTCAAATTTTGTTTACTTTTTTAAAGCTGTCAACTTTTGTTAACTTTTTTAAAGCTGTCAACTATTGTTAACTTTTGTTAACTTCTTTTTAAGTTTTGTCTACTTTTTTGAAACTGTCAACTTTTGTTAACTTTTATTGAAGCTGTCAACTTTTGTTAACTTTTTTTGAAGCTGTCAACTTTTTTTAACTGGTTTTGAAGCTTTTAACTTTTGTTAACTTTTTTTGAAGCTGTCAACTTTTGTTAACTTTTTTGAAGCTGTCAACTTTTGTGAACTTTTTTTGAAGCTGTCAACTTTTGTTAACTTTTTTTGAAGCTGTCAACTTTTGTTAACTTTTATTAAAGCTGTCCACTTTTGTTAACTTTTTTTGAAGCAGTCAACTTTTTTTAACTTCTTTTGAAACTGTCAACTTTTGTTAACTTTTATTAAAGCTGTTAACTTTTGTTAACTTTTATTGAAGCTGTCAATTTTTGTTAACTATTTTGAAGCTGTCAACTTTTGTTAACTTCTTTTGATGTTCTGTCTTCTTTTTTGAAACGGTCAACTTTTGTGGAAGCTGTCAAGTTTTGTTAACTTTTTTTAAAACTGTCAAATTTTGTTAACTTTTTTAAAGCTGTCAACTTTTGTTAACTTCTTTTGAAATTTTGTTAACTTTTTTGAAGCTGTCAACTTTTGTTAATTTTTTTTGAAGCTGTCAACTTTTGTTAACTTTTTGGAGCTGTCAACTTTTGTTAACTTTTTTTTAAAGCTGTCAAATTTTGTTTACTTTTTTAAAGCTGTCAACTTTTGCTAACTTTTTTAAAGCTGTCAACTTTTGTTAACTTTTGTTAACTTCTTTTTAAGTTTTGTCTACTTTTTTGAAACTGTCAACTTTTGTTAACTTTTATTGAAGCTGTCAACTTTTGTTAACTTTTATTGAAGCTGTCAACTTTTGTTAACTTTTTGCGAAGCTCTCAACATTTGTTAACTTTTTTAAAGCTGTCAACTTTTGTTAACTTTTTTTAATGCTGTCAACATTTGTTAACTGTTTGTGAAGCTGTCAACTTTTGTTAACTTTTTTTTAAAGCTGTCAACTATTGTTAACTTTTTTTAAAGCTGTCAACTTTTGTTAACTGGTTTTGAAGCTGTTAACTTTTGTTAACTTTTTTTGAAGCTGTCAACTTTTGTTAACTTTTTTTGGAGCTGTCAACTTTTGTTAACTTTTATTGAAGCTGTCAACTTTTGTTAACTTTTTTGAAAGCTGTCAACATTTGTTAACTTTTTTGAAGCTGTCAACTTTTGTTAACTTTTTTTAAAGCTGTCAACATTTATTAACTGTTTTTGAAGCTGTCAACTTTTGTTAACTTTTTTTTAAAGCTGTCAACTTTTGTTTACTTTTTTAAAGCTGTCAACTTTTGTTAACTTTTTTAAAGCTGTCAACTTTTGTTAACTTCTTTTGAAGTTTTGTTAACTTTTTTGAAGCTGTCAACTTTTGTTAACTTCTTTTGAAGTTTTGTCTACTTTTTTGAAACTGTCAACTTTTGTTAACTTTTATTGAAGCTGTCAATTTTGGTTAACTTTTTTAAAGCTGTCAACTTTTCTTAACTTCTTTTAAAGTTATGTTAATTTTTTTGAAGCTATCAACTTTTGTTAAATTCTTTTGAAGTTTTGTTAATTTTTTTGAAGCTGTCAACTTTTGTTAATTTCTTTTAAAGTTTTGTTAACTATTTTAAAGCTGTAAACTTTTGTCAACTTTTTTGAAGCTGTCAACCTTTGCTAATTTTTTTTGAAGCTGTCAACTTTTGTTAACTTTTTTTAAGCTGTCAACTTTTGTTAACTTTTTTTAACTTCTTTTGAAGTTTTGTTAACTTTTATAAAGCTGTCAAATTTTGTTAACTTTTTTAAAGCTATCAACTTTTGTTAACTTTTGTTAACTTCTTTTGAAGTTTGGTTAACTTTTTTGAAGCTGTCAACTTTTGCTAACTTCTTTTGAAGTTTTGTCTACTTTTATTGAAGCTGTCAATTTTTGTTAACTTCTTTTGAAACTGTCAACTTTTGTTAACTTTTATTGAAGCTGTCAACTTTTGTTAACTTCTTTTGATGTTTTGTCTTCTTTTTTGAAACTGTCAACTTTTGTGGAAGCTGTCAAGTTTTGTTAACTTTTTTTAAAACTGTCAAATTTTGTTAACTTTTTTAAAGCTGTCAACTTTTGTTAACTTCTTTTGAAATTTTGTTAACTTTTTTGAAGCTGTCAACTTTTGTTAATTTTTTTTAAAGCTGTCAACTTTTGTTAACTTTTTGAAGCTGTCAACTTTTGTTAACTTTTTTTGAAGCTATCAACTTTTGTTAATTTTATTGAAGCTGTCAACTTTTGTTAACTTTTTTGGAAGCTGTCAACATTTGTTAACTTTTTTGAAGCTGTCAACTTTTGTTAATTTCTTTTGAAGCTGTCAACTTTTGTTAACTTTTTGAAGCTGTCAACTTTTGTTAACTTTTGTTAACTTCTTTTGAAGTTTTGTCTACTTTTTTGAAACTGTCAATTTTTGTTAACTTTTATTGAAGCTGTCAACTTTTGTTAACTTTTTTTGAAGTTGTCAACTTTTGTTAACTGGTTTTGAAGCTGTTAAATTTTGTTAACTTTTTTTGAAGCTGTCAACTTTTGTTAACTTTTTTGAAGCTGTCAACTTTTGTTAACTTTTTTTGAAGCTGTCAACTTTTGTTGACTTTTTTTAAAGCTGTCAACTTTTGTTAACTTTTGTAAAAGCTGTCCACTTTTGTTAACTTTTTTTGAAGCTGTCAACTTTTGTTAACTTTTTTTAAAGCTGTCAACATTTGTTAACTGTTTTTGAAGCTGTCAACTTTTGTTAACTTTTTTTTAAAGCTGTCAAATTTTGTTTACTTTTTTAAAGCTGTCAACTTTTGTTAACTTTTGTTAACTTCTTTTTAAGTTTTGTCTACTTTTTTGAAACTGTCAACTTTTGTTAACTTTTATTAAAGCTGTCAACTTTTGTTAACTTTTTTTGAAGCTGTCAACTTTTGTTAACTTTTATTAAAGCTGGCCACTTTTGTTAACTTTTTTTGAAGCAGTCAACTTTTGTTAACTTTTTTGAAGCTGTCAACTTTTGTTAACTTTTTTTAAAGCTGTCAACATTTGTTAACTGTTTTTGAAGCTGTCAACTTTTGTTAACTTTTTTTAAAGCTGTCAAATTTTGTTTACTTTTTTAAAGCTGTCAACTTTTGTTAACTTTTTTAAAGCTGTCAACTTTTGTTAACTTTTGTTAACTTCTTTTTAAGTTTTGTCTACTTTTTTGAAACTGTCAACTTTTGTTAACTTTTATTGAAGCAGTCACTTTTTGTTAACTTTTTTTGAAGCTGTCAACTTTTGTTAACTTTTATTAAAGCTGTCCACTTTTGTTAACTTTTTTTGAAGCAGTCAACTTTTGTTAACTTCTTTTGAAACTGTCAACTTTTGTTAACTTTTATTAAAGCTGTTAACTTTTGTTAACTTTTATTCAAGCTGTCAATTTTTGTTAACTATTTTGAAGCTGTCAACTTTTGTTAACTTCTTTTGATGTTCTGTCTTCTTTTTTGAAACGGTCAACTTTTGTGGAAGCTGTCAAGTTTTGTTAACTTTTTTTAAAACTGTCAAATTTTGTTAACTTTTTTAAAGCTGTCAACTTTTGTTAACTTCTTTTGAAATTTTGTTAACTTTTTTGAAGCTGTCAACTTTTGTTAATTTTTTTTAAAGCTGTCAACTTTTGTTAACTTTTTGAAGCTGTCAACTTTTGTTAACTTTTTTTGAAGCTGTCAACTTTTGTTAACTTTTATTGAAGCTGTCAACTTTTGTTAACTTTTTTGGAAGCTGTCAACATTTGTTAACTTTTTTGAAGCTGTCAACTTTTGTTAATTTTTTTTGAAGCTGTCAACTTTTGTTAACTTTTTGAAGCTGTCAACTTTTGTTAATTTTTTTTTGAAGCTGTCAACTTTTGTTAACTTTTTGAAGCTGTCAACTTTTGTTAACTTTTTTTGAAGCTATCAACTTTTGTTAACTTTTATTGAAGATGTCAACTTTTGTTAACTTTTTTGGAAACTGTCAACATTTGTTAAATTTTTTGAAGCTGTCAACTTTTGTTAACTTTTTTTAAGGCTGTCAACATTTGTTAACTGTTTTTGAAGCTGTCAACTTTTCTTAACTTTTTTTTAAAGCTGTCAAATTTTGTTTACTTTTTTAAAGCTGTCAACTTTTGTTAACTTTTTTAAAGCTGTCAACTATTGTTAACTTTTGTTAACTTCTTTTTAAGTTTTGTCTACTTTTTTGAAACTGTCAACTTTTGTTCACTTTTATTGAAGCTGTCAACTTTTGTTAACTTTTTTTGAAGCTGTCAACTTTTTTTAACTGGTTTTGAAGCTTTTAACTTTTGTTAACTTTTTTTGAAGCTGTCAACTTTTGTTAACTTTTTTGAAGCTGTCAACTTTTGTTAACTTTTTTTGAAGCTGTCAACTTTTGTTAACTTTTTTTGAAGCTCTCAACATTTGTTAACTTTTTTAAAGCTGTCAACTTTTGTTAACTTTTTTTAATGCTGTCAACATTTGTTAACTGTTTGTGAAGCTGTCAACTTTTGTTAACTTTTTTTTAAAGCTGTCAACTATTGTTAACTTTTTTTAAAGCTGTCAACTTTTGTTAACTGGTTTTGAAGCTGTTAACTTTTGTTAACTTTTTTTGAAGCTGTCAACTTTTGTTAACTTTTTTTGGAGCTGTCAACTTTTGTTAACTTTTATTGAAGCTGTCAACTTTTGTTAACTTTTTTGAAAGCTGTCAACATTTGTTAACTTTTTTGAAGCTGTCAACTTTTGTTAACTTTTTTTAAAGCTGTCAACATTTATTAACTGTTTTTGAAGCTGTCAACTTTTGTTAACTTTTTTTTAAAGCTGTCAACTTTTGTTTACTTTTTTAAAGCTGTCAACTTTTGTTAACTTTTTTAAAGCTGTCAACTTTTGTTAACTTCTTTTGAAGTTTTGTTAACTTTTTTGAAGCTGTCAACTTTTGTTAACTTCTTTTGAAGTTTTGTCTACTTTTTTGAAACTGTCAACTTTTGTTAACTTTTATTGAAGCTGTCAATTTTGGTTAACTTTTTTAAAGCTGTCAACTTTTCTTAACTTCTTTTAAAGTTATGTTAATTTTTTTGAAGCTATCAACTTTTGTTAAATTCTTTTGAAGTTTTGTTAATTTTTTTGAAGCTGTCAACTTTTGTTAATTTCTTTTAAAGTTTTGTTAACTATTTTAAAGCTGTAAACTTTTGTCAACTTTTTTGAAGCTGTCAACCTTTGCTAATTTTTTTTGAAGCTGTCAACTTTTGTTAACTTTTTTTAAGCTGTCAACTTTTGTTAACTTTTTTTAACTTCTTTTGAAGTTTTGTTAACTTTTATAAAGCTGTCAAATTTTGTTAACTTTTTTAAAGCTATCAACTTTTGTTAACTTTTGTTAACTTCTTTTGAAGTTTGGTTAACTTTTTTGAAGCTGTCAACTTTTGCTAACTTCTTTTGAAGTTTTGTCTACTTTTATTGAAGCTGTCAATTTTTGTTAACTTCTTTTGAAACTGTCAACTTTTGTTAACTTTTATTGAAGCTGTCAACTTTTGTTAACTTCTTTTGATGTTTTGTCTTCTTTTTTGAAACTGTCAACTTTTGTGGAAGCTGTCAAGTTTTGTTAACTTTTTTTAAAACTGTCAAATTTTGTTAACTTTTTTAAAGCTGTCAACTTTTGTTAACTTCTTTTGAAATTTTGTTAACTTTTTTGAAGCTGTCAACTTTTGTTAATTTTTTTTAAAGCTGTCAACTTTTGTTAACTTTTTGAAGCTGTCAACTTTTGTTAACTTTTTTTGAAGCTATCAACTTTTGTTAATTTTATTGAAGCTGTGAACTTTTGTTAACTTTTTTGGAAGCTGTCAACATTTGTTAACTTTTTTGAAGCTGTCAACTTTTGTTAATTTCTTTTGAAGCAGTCAACTTTTGTTAACTTTTTGAAGCTGTCAACTTTTGTTAACTTTTGTTAACTTCTTTTGAAGTTTTGTCTACTTTTTTGAAACTGTCAATTTTTGTTAACTTTTATTGAAGCTGTCAACTTCTGTTAACTTTTTTTGAAGTTGTCAACTTTTGTTAACTGGTTTTGAAGCTGTTAAATTTTGTTAACTTTTTTTGAAGCTGTCAACTTTTGTTAACTTTTTTGAAGCTGTCAACTTTTGTTAACTTTTTTTGAAGCTGTCAACTTTTGTTGACTTTTTTTAAAGCTGTCAACTTTTGTTAACTTTTGTAAAAGCTGTCCACTTTTGTTAACTTTTTTTGAAGCTGTCAACTTTTGTTAACTTTTTTTAAAGCTGTCAACATTTGTTAACTGTTTTTGAAGCTGTCAACTTTTGTTAACTTTTTTTTAAAGCTGTCAAATTTTGTTTACTTTTTTAAAGCTGTCAACTTTTGTTAACTTTTGTTAACTTCTTTTTAAGTTTTGTCTACTTTTTTGAAACTGTCAACTTTTGTTAACTTTTATTAAAGCTGTCAACTTTTGTTAACTTTTTTTGAAGCTGTCAACTTTTGTTAACTTTTATTAAAGCTGGCCACTTTTGTTAACTTTTTTTGAAGCAGTCAACTTTTGTTAACTTTTTTGAAGCTGTCAACTTTTGTTAACTTTTTTTAAAGCTGTCAACATTTGTTAACTGTTTTTGAAGCTGTCAACTTTTGTTAACTTTTTTTAAAGCTGTCAAATTTTGTTTACTTTTTTAAAGCTGTCAACTTTTGTTAACTTTTTTTAAAACTGTCAAATTTTGTTAACTTTTTTAAAGCTGTCAACTTTTGTTAACTTCTTTTGAAATTTTGTTAACTTTTTTGAAGCTGTCAACTTTTGTTAATTTTTTTTAAAGCTGTCAACTTTTGTTAACTTTTTGAAGCTGTCAACTTTTGTTAACTTTTTTTGAAGCTATCAACTTTTGTTAATTTTATTGAAGCTGTCAACTTTTGTTAACTTTTTTGGAAGCTGTCAACATTTGTTAACTTTTTTGAAGCTGTCAACTTTTGTTAATTTCTTTTGAAGCTGTCAACTTTTGTTAACTTTTTGAAGCTGTCAACTTTTGTTAACTTTTGTTAACTTCTTTTGAAGTTTTGTCTACTTTTTTGAAACTGTCAATTTTTGTTAACTTTTATTGAAGCTGTCAACTTTTGTTAACTTTTTTTGAAGTTGTCAACTTTTGTTAACTGGTTTTGAAGCTGTTAAATTTTGTTAACTTTTTTTGAAGCTGTCAACTTTTGTTAACTTTTTTGAAGCTGTCAACTTTTGTTAACTTTTTTTGAAGCTGTCAACTTTTGTTGACTTTTTTTAAAGCTGTCAACTTTTGTTAACTTTTGTAAAAGCTGTCCACTTTTGTTAACTTTTTTTGAAGCTGTCAACTTTTGTTAACTTTTTTTAAAGCTGTCAACATTTGTTAACTGTTTTTGAAGCTGTCAACTTTTGTTAACTTTTTTTTAAAGCTGTCAAATTTTGTTTACTTTTTTAAAGCTGTCAACTTTTGTTAACTTTTGTTAACTTCTTTTTAAGTTTTGTCTACTTTTTTGAAACTGTCAACTTTTGTTAACTTTTATTAAAGCTGTCAACTTTTGTTAACTTTTTTTGAAGCTGTCAACTTTTGTTAACTTTTATTAAAGCTGGCCACTTTTGTTAACTTTTTTTGAAGCAGTCAACTTTTGTTAACTTTTTTGAAGCTGTCAACTTTTGTTAACTTTTTTTAAAGCTGTCAACATTTGTTAACTGTTTTTGAAGCTGTCAACTTTTGTTAACTTTTTTTAAAGCTGTCAAATTTTGTTTACTTTTTTAAAGCTGTCAACTTTTGTTAACTTTTTTAAAGCTGTCAACTTTTGTTAACTTTTGTTAACTTCTTTTTAAGTTTTGTCTACTTTTTTGAAACTGTCAACTTTTGTTAACTTTTATTGAAGCAGTCAACTTTTGTTAACTTTTTTTGAAGCTGTCAACTTTTGTTAACTTTTATTAAAGCTGTCCACTTTTGTTAACTTTTTTTGAAGCAGTCAACTTTTGTTAACTTCTTTTGAAACTGTCAACTTTTGTTAACTTTTATTAAAGCTGTTAACTTTTGTTAACTTTTATTCAAGCTGTCAATTTTTGTTAACTATTTTGAAGCTGTCAACTTTTGTTAACTTCTTTTGATGTTCTGTCTTCTTTTTTGAAACGGTCAACTTTTGTGGAAGCTGTCAACTTTTGTTAACTTCTTTTGAAATTTTGTTAACTTTTTTGAAGCTGTCAACTTTTGTTAATTTTTTTTAAAGCTGTCAACTTTTGTTAACTTTTTGAAGCTGTCAACTTTTGTTAACTTTTTTTGAAGCTGTCAACTTTTGTTAACTTTTATTGAAGCTGTCAACTTTTGTTAACTTTTTTGGAAGCTGTCAACATTTGTTAACTTTTTTGAAGCTGTCAACTTTTGTTAATTTTTTTTGAAGCTGTCAACTTTTGTTAACTTTTTGAAGCTGTCAACTTTTGTTAATTTTTTTTTGAAGCTGTCAACTTTTGTTAACTTTTTGAAGCTGTCAACTTTTGTTAACTTTTTTTGAAGCTATCAACTTTTGTTAACTTTTATTGAAGATGTCAACTTTTGTTAACTTTTTTGGAAACTGTCAACATTTGTTAAATTTTTTGAAGCTGTCAACTTTTGTTAACTTTTTTTAAGGCTGTCAACATTTGTTAACTGTTTTTGAAGCTGTCAACTTTTCTTAACTTTTTTTTAAAGCTGTCAAATTTTGTTTACTTTTTTAAAGCTGTCAACTTTTGTTAACTTTTTTAAAGCTGTCAACTATTGTTAACTTTTGTTAACTTCTTTTTAAGTTTTGTCTACTTTTTTGAAACTGTCAACTTTTGTTCACTTTTATTGAAGCTGTCAACTTTTGTTAACTTTTTTTGAAGCTGTCAACTTTTTTTAACTGGTTTTGAAGCTTTTAACTTTTGTTAACTTTTTTTGAAGCTGTCAACTTTTGTTAACTTTTTTGAAGCTGTCAACTTTTGTTAACTTTTTTTGAAGCTGTCAACTTTTGTTAACTTTTTTTGAAGCTGTCAACTTTTGTTAACTTTTATTAAAGCTGTCCACTTTTGTTAACTTTTTTTGAAGCAGTCAACTTTTTTTAACTTCTTTTGAAACTGTCAACTTTTGTTAACTTTTATTAAAGCTGTTAACTTTTGTTAACTTTTATTGAAGCTGTCAATTTTTGTTAACTATTTTGAAGCTGGCAACTTTTGTTAACTTCTTTTGATGTTCTGTCTTCTTTTTTGAAACGGTCAACTTTTGTGGAAGCTGTCAAGTTTTGTTAACTTTTTTTAAAACTGTCAAATTTTGTTAACTTTTTTAAAGCTGTCAACTTTTGTTAACTTCTTTTGAAATTTTGTTAACTTTTTTGAAGCTGTCAACTTTTGTTAATTTTTTTTGAAGCTGTCAACTTTTGTTAACTTTTTGGAGCTGTCAACTTTTGTTAACTTTTTTTTAAAGCTGTCAAATTTTGTTTACTTTTTTAAAGCTGTCAACTTTTGTTAACTTTTTTAAAGCTGTCAACTTTTGTTAACTTTTGTTAACTTCTTTTTAAGTTTTGTCTACTTTTTTGAAACTGTCAACTTTTGTTAACTTTTATTGAAGCTGTCAACTTTTGTTAACTTTTTTTGAAGCTGTCAACTTTTGTTAACTGGTTTTGAAGCTGTTAACTTTTGTTAACTTTTTTTGAAGCTGTCAACTTTTGTTAACTTTTTTAAAGCTGTCAACTTTTGTTAACTTTTTTTGAAGCTGTCAACTTTTGTTAACTTTTTTTGAAGCTGTCAACTTTTGTTAACTTTTATTAAAGCTGTCCACTTTTGTTAACTTTTTTTGAAGCTATCAACTTTTGTTAACTTTATTGAAGCTGTCAACTTTTGTTAACTTTTTTGGAAGCTGTCAACATTTGTTAACTTTTTTGAAGCTGTCAACTTTTGTTAACTTTTTTTAAAGCTGTCAACATTTGTTAACTGTTTTTGAAGCTGTCAACTTTTGTTAACTTTTTTTTAAAGCTGTCAACTTTTGTTTATTTTTTTAATGCTGTCAACTTTCGTTAACTTTTTTAAAGCTGTCAACTTGTGTTAACTTTTATTGAAGCGGTCAACTTTTGTTAACTTTTTTTGAAGCTGTCAACTTTTGTTAACTTTTTTGAAGCTGTCAACTTTTGTTAACTTTTTTTGAAGCTGTCAACTTTTGTTAACTTTTTTGAAGCTGTCAACTTTTGTTAACTTTTTTTGAAGCTGTCAACTTTTGTTAACTTTTTTTGAAGCTGTCAACTTTTGTTAACTTTTATTAAAGCTGTCCACTTTTGTTAACTTTTTTTGAAGCTGTCAACTTTTGTTAACTTCTTTTGAAACTGTCAACTTTTGTTAACTTTTATTGAAGCTGTCAACATTTGTTAACTTTTATTGAAGCTGTCAACTTTTGTTAACTTTTTTGAAGCTGTCAACTTTTGTTAACATTTTTTGGAGCTGTCAACTTTTGTTAACTTTTATTGAAGCTGTCAACTTTTGTTAACTTTTTGCGAAGCTCTCAACATTTGTTAACTTTTTTAAAGCTGTCAACTTTTGTTAACTTTTTTTAATGCTGTCAACATTTGTTAACTGTTTGTGAAGCTGTCAACTTTTGTTAACTTTTTTTTAAAGCTGTCAACTATTGTTAACTTTTTTTAAAGCTGCCAACTTTTGTTAACTTTTTTTGAAGCTGTCAATTTTTGTTAACTATTTTGAAGCTGTCAACTTTTGTTAACTTCTTTTGATGTTCTGTCTTCTTTTTTGAAACAGTCAACTTTTGTGGAAGCTGTCAAGTTTTGTTAACTTTTTTTAAAACTGTCAAATTTTGTTAACTTTTTTAAAGCTGTCAACTTTTGTTAACTTCTTTTGAAATTTTGTTAACTTTTTTGAAGCTGTCAACTTTTGTTAATTTTTTTTGAAGCTGTCAACTTTTGTTAACTTTTTGAAGCTGTCAACTTTTGTTAACTTTTTCTGAAGCTATCAACTTTTGTTAACTTTTATTGAAGCTGTCAACTTTTGTTAACTTTTTTGGAAGCTGTCAACATTTGTTAACTTTTTGAAGCTGTCAACTTTTGTTAAATTTTTTTAAAGCTGTCAACATTTGTTAACTGTTTTTGAAGCTGTCAACTTTTGTTAACTTTTTTTTAAAGCTGTCAACTTTTGTTTACTTGTTTAAAGCTGTCAACTTTTGTTAACTTTTTTAAAGCTGTCAACTTTTGTTAACTTTTGTTAACTTCTTTTGAAGTTTTGTCTACTTTTTTGAAACTGTCAAATTTTGTTAACTTTTATTGAAGCTGTCAACTTTTGTTAACTTTTTTTGAAGTTGTCAACTTTTGTTAACTGGTTTTAAAGCTGTTAAATTTTGTTAACTTTTTTTGAAGCTGTCAACTTTTGTTAACTTTTTTGAAGCTGTCAACTTTTGTTAACTTTTTTTGAAGCTGTCAACTTTTGTTGACTTTTTTTAAAGCTGTCAACTTTTGTTAACTTTTATTAAAGCTGTCCACTTTTGTTAACTTTTTTTGAAGCTGTCAACTTTTGTTAACTTCTTTTGAAACTGTCAACTTTTGTTAACTTTTATTGAAGCTGTCAACTTTTGTTAACTTCTTTTGATGTTTTGTCTTCTTTTTTGAAACTGTCAACTTTTGTGGAAGCTGTCAAGTTTTGTTAACTTTTTTTAAAACTGTCAAATTTTGTTAACTTTTTTAAAGCTGTCAACTTTTGTTAACTTCTTTTGAAATTTTGTTAACTTTTTTGAAGCTGTCAACTTTTGTTAATTTTTTTTAAAGCTGTCAACTTTTGTTAACTTTTTGAAGCTGTCAACTTTTGTTAACTTTTTTTGAAGCTATCAACTTTTGTTAACTTTTATTGAAGCTGTCAACTTTTGTTCACTTTTTTGGAAGCTGTCAACATTTGTTAACTTTTTTGAAGCTGTCAACTTTTGTTAATTTTTTTTGAAGCTGTCAACTTTTGTTAACTTTTTGAAGCTGTCAACTTTTGTTAACTTTTGTTAACTTCTTTTGAAGTTTTGTCTACTTTTTTGAAACTGTCAATTTTTGTTAACTTTTATTGAAGCTGTCAACTTTTGTTAACTTTTTTTGAAGTTGTCAACTTTTGTTAACTGGTTTTGAAGCTGTTAAATTTTGTTAACTTTTTTTGAAGCTGTCAACTTTTGTTAACTTTTTTGAAGCTGTCAACTTTTGTTAACTTTTTTTGAAGCTGTCAACTTTTGTTGACTTTTTTTAAAGCTGTCAACTTTTGTTAACTTTTATTAAAGCTGTCCACTTTTGTTAACTTTTTTTGAAGCTGTCAACTTTTGTTAACTTTTTTTAAAGCTGTCAACATTTGTTAACTGTTTTTGAAGCTGTCAACTTTTGTTAACTTTTTTTTAAAGCTGTCAAATTTTGTTTACTTTTTTAAAGCTGTCAACTTTTGTTAACTTTTTTAAAGCTGTCAACTTTTGTTAACTGTTTTTGAAGCTGTCAACTTTTGTTAACTTTTTTTTAAAGCTGTCAAATTTTGTTTACTTTTTTAAAGCTGTCAACTTTTGTTAACTTTTTTAAAGCTGTCAACTTTTGTTAACTTCTTTTGAAGTTTTGTTAACTTTTTTGAAGCTGTCAACTTTTGTTAACTTCTTTTGAAGTTTTGTCTACTTTTTTGAAACTGTCAACTTTTGTTAACTTTTATTGAAGCTGTCAACTTTTGTTAACTTTTATTGAAGCTGTCAACTTTTGTTAACTTTTTTGAAAGCTGTCAACATTTGTTAACTTTTTTGAAGCTGTCAACTTTTGTTAACTTTTTTTAAAGCTGTCAACATTTATTAACTGTTTTTGAAGCTGTCAACTTTTGTTAACTTTTTTTTAAAGCTGTCAACTTTTGTTTACTTTTTTAAAGCTGTCAACTTTTGTTAACTTTTTTAAAGCTGTCAACTTTTGTTAACTTCTTTTGAAGTTTTGTTAACTTTTTTGAAGCTGTCAACTTTTGTTAACTTCTTTTGAAGTTTTGTCTACTTTTTTGAAACTGTCAACTTTTGTTAACTTTTATTGAAGCTGTCAATTTTTGTTAACTTTTTTAAAGCTGTCAACTTTTCTTAACTTCTTTTAAAGTTATGTTAATTTTTTTGAAGCTGTCAACTTTTGTTAATTTCTTTTGAAGTTTTGTTAACTATTTTAAAGCTGTAAACTTTTGTCAACTTTTTTGAAGCTGTCAACCTTTGCTAACTTTTTTTGAAGCTGTCAACTTTTGTTAACTTTTTTTAACCTGTCAACTTTTGTTAACTTTTTTTAACTTCTTTTGAAGTTTTGTTAACTTTTATAAAGCTGTCAAATTTTGTTAACTTTTTTAAAGCTATCAACTTTTGTTAACTTTTGTTAACTTCTTTTGAAGTTTGGTTAACTTTTTTGAAGCTGTCAACTTTTGCTAACTTCTTTTGAAGTTTTGTTTACTTTTATTGAAGCTGTAAATTTTTGTTAACTTTTTTGAAGCTGTCAACTTCGGTTAACTTCTTTTGAAGTTTTGTTAATTTTTTTAAAGCTATCAACTTTTGTTAAATTCTTTTGAAGTTTTGTTAATTTTTTTGAAGCTGTCAACTTTTGTTAACTTTTTTTGAAATTTTGTTAACTATTTTAAAGCTGTCAACTTTTGTCAACTTTTTTGAAGCTGTCAACTTTTGCTAACTTTTTTGGAAACTGTCAACATTGGTTAACTTTTTTGAAGCTGTCAACTTTTGTTAACTTTTTTTAAAGCTGTCAACATTTGTTAACTGTTTTTGAAGCTGTCAACTTTTGTTAACTTTTTTTTAAAGCTGTCAAATTTTGTTTACTTTTTTAAAGCTGTCAACTTTTTTTAACTTTTTTAAAGCTGTCAACTTTTGTTAACTTTTGTTAACTTCTTTTTAAGTTTTGTCTACTTTTTTGAAACTGTCAACTTTTGTTAACTTTTATTGAAGCTGTCAACTTTTGTTAACTTTTTTTGAAGCTGTCAACTTTTGTTAACTTTTTTGAAGCTGTCAACTTTTGTTAACTTTTTTTGAAGCTGTCAACTTTTGATAACTTTTTTTGAAGCTGTCAACTTTTGTTAACTTTTATTAAAGCTGTCCACTTTTGTTAACTTTTTTTGAAGCAGTCAACTTTTGTTAACTTCTTTTGAAACTGTCAACTTTTGTTAACTTTTATTAAAGCTGTTAACTTTTGTTAACTTTTATTGAAACTGTCAAATTTTGTTAACTTTTTTAAAGCTGTCAACTTTTGTTAACTTCTTTTGAAATTTTGTTAACTTTTTTGAAGCTGTCAACTTTTGTTAATTTTTTTTGAAGCTGTCAACTTTTGTTAACTTTTTGAAGCTGTCAACTTTTGTTAACTTTATTTTGAAGCTATCAACTTTTGTTAACTTTTATTAAAGCTGTCAACTTTTGTTAACTTTTTTGGAAGCTGTCAACATTTGTTAACTTTTTGAAGCTGTCAACTTTTGTTAACTATTTTTAAAGCTGTCAACATTTGTTAACTGTTTTTGAAGCTGTCAACTTTTGTTAACTTTTTTTTAAAGCTGTCAACTTTTGTTTACTTTTTTAAAGCTGTCAACTTTTGTTAACTTTTTTAAAGCTGTCAACTTTTGTTAACTTTTGTTAACTTCTTTTGAAGTTTTGTCTACTTTTTTAAAACTGTCAATTTTTGTTAACTTTTATTGAAGCTGTCAACTTTTGTTAACTTTTTTTGAAGTTGTCAAATTTTGTTAACTGGTTTTGAAGCTGTTAAATTTTGTTAACTTTTTTTGAAGCTGTCAACTTTTGTTAACTTTTTTGAAGCTGTCAACTTTTGTTAACTTTTTTTAAAGCTGTCAACTTTTGTTGACTTTTTTTAAAGCTGTCAACTTTTGTTAACTTTTATTAAAGCTGTCCACTTTTGTTAACTTTTTTTGAAGCTGTCAACTTTTGTTAACTTCTTTTGAAACTGTCAACTTTTGTTAACTTATATTGAAGCTGTTAACTTTTGTTAACTTCTTTTGATGTTTTGTCTTCTTTTTTGAAACTGTCAACTTTTGTGGAAGCTGTCAAGTTTTGTTAACTTTTTTTAAAACTGTCAAATTTTGTTAACTTTTTTAAAGGTGTCAACTTTTGTTAACTTCTTTTGAAATTTTGTTAACTTTTTTGAACCTGTCAACTTTTGTTAATTTTTTTTAAAGCTGTCAACTTTTGTTAACTTTTTGAAGCTGTCAACTTTTGTTAACTTTTTTTGAAGCTATCAACTTTTGTTAATTTTATTGAAGTTGTCAACTTTTGTTAACTTTTTTGGAAGCTGTCAACATTTGTTAACTTTTTTGAAGCTGTCAACTTTTGTTAATTTTTTTTGAAGCTGTCAACTTTTGTTAACTTTTTAAAGCTGTCAACTTTTGTTAACTTTTGTTAACTTCTTTTGAAGTTTTGTCTACTTTTTTAAAACTGTCAATTTTTGTTAACTTTTATTGAAGCTGTCAACTTTTGTTAACTTTTTTTGAAGTTGTCAACTTTTGTTAACTGGTTTTGAAGCTGTTAAATTTTGTTAACTTTTTTTGAAGCTGTCAACTTTTGTTAACTTTTTTTGAAGCTATCAACTTTTGTTAATTTTATTGAAGCCGTCAACTTTTGTTAACTTTTTTGGAAGCTGTCAACTTTTGTTAACTTTTGTAAAAGCTGTCCACTTTTGTTAACTTTTTTTGAAGCTGTCAACTTTTGTTAACTTTTTTTAAAGCTGTCAACATTTGTTAACTGTTTTTGAAGCTGTCAACTTTTGTTAACTTTTTTTTTAAAGCTGTCAAATTTTGTTTACTTTTTTAAAGCTGTCAACTTTTGTTAACTTTTGTTAACTTCTTTTTAAGTTTTGTCTACTTTTTTGAAACTGTCAACTTTTGTTAACTTTTATTAAAGCTGTCAACTTTTGTTAACTTTTTTTGAAGCTGTCAACTTTTGTTAACTTTTATTAAAGCTGTCCACTTTTGTTAACTTTTTTTGAAGCAGTCAACTTTTGTTAACTTTTTTGAAGCTGTCAACTTTTGTTAACTTTTTTTAAAGCTGTCAACATTTGTTAACTGTTTTTGAAGCTGTCAACTTTTGTTAACTTTTTTTAAAGCTGTCAAATTTTGTTTACTTTTTTAAAGCTGTCAACTTTTGTTAACTTTTTTAAAGCTGTCAACTTTTGTTAACTTTTGTTAACTTCTTTTTAAGTTTTGTCTACTTTTTTGAAACTGTCAACTTTTGTTAACTTTTATTGAAGCAGTCAACTTTTGTTAACTTTTTTTGAAGCTGTCAACTTTTGTTAACTTTTATTAAAGCTGTCCACTTTTGTTAACTTTTTTTGAAGCAGTCAACTTTTGTTAACTTCTTTTGAAACTGTCAACTTTTGTTAACTTTTATTAAAGCTGTTAACTTTTGTTAACTTTTATTGAAGCTGTCAATTTTTGTTAACTATTTTGAAGCTGTCAACTTTTGTTAACTTCTTTTGATGTTCTGTCTTCTTTTTTGAAACGGTCAACTTTTGTGAAAGCTGTCAAGTTTTGTTAACTTTTTTTAAAACTGTCAAATTTTGTTAACTTTTTTAAAGCTGTCAACTTTTGTTAACTTCTTTTGAAATTTTGTTAACTTTTTTGAAGCTGTCAACTTTTGTTAATTTTTTTTAAAGCTGTCAACTTTTGTTAACTTTTTGAAGCTGTCAACTTTTGTTAACTTTTTTTGAAGCTATCAACTTTTGTTAACTTTTATTGAAGCTGTCAACTTTTGTTAACTTTTTTGGAAGCTGTCAACATTTGTTAACTTTTTTGAAGCTGTCAACTTTTGTTAATTTTTTTTGAAGCTGTCAACTTTTGTTAACTTTTTGAAGCTGTCAACTTTTGTTAATTTTTTTTTGAAGCTGTCAACTTTTGTTAACTTTTTGAAGCTGTCAACTTTTGTTAACTTTTTTTGAAGCTATCAACTTTTGTTAACTTTTATTGAAGCTGTCAACTTTTGTTAACTTTTTTGGAAACTGTCAACATTTGTTAAATTTTTTGAAGCTGTCAACTTTTGTTAACTTTTTTTAAAGCTGTCAACATTTGTTAAATGTTTTTGAAGCTGTCAACTTTTGTTAACTTTTTTTTAAAGCTGTCAAATTTTGTTTACTTTTTTAAAGCTGTCAACTTTTGTTAACTTTTTTAAAGCTGTCAACTATTGTTAACTTTTGTTAACTTCTTTTTAAGTTTTGTCTACTTTTTTGAAACTGTCAACTTTTGTTAACTTTTATTGAAGCTGTCAACTTTTGTTAACTTTTTTTGAAGCTGTCAACTTTTTTTAACTGGTTTTGAAGCTTTTAACTTTTGTTAACTTTTTGTGAAGCTGTCAACTTTTGTTAACTTTTTTGAAGCTGTCAACTTTTGTGAACTTTTTTTGAAGCTGTCAACTTTTGTTAACTTTTTTTGAAGCTGTCAACTTTTGTTAACTTTTATTAAAGCTGTCCACTTTTGTTAACTTTTTTTGAAGCAGTCAACTTTTTTTAACTTCTTTTGAAACTGTCAACTTTTGTTAACTTTTATTAAAGCTGTTAACTTTTGTTAACTTTTATTGAAGCTGTCAATTTTTGTTAACTATTTTGAAGCTGTCAACTTTTGTTAACTTCTTTTGATGTTCTGTCTTCTTTTTTGAAACGGTCAACTTTTGTGGAAGCTGTCAAGTTTTGTTAACTTTTTTTAAAACTGTCAAATTTTGTTAACTTTTTTAAAGCTGTCAACTTTTGTTAACTTCTTTTGAAATTTTGTTAACTTTTTTGAAGCTGTCACTTTTTGTTAATTTTTTTTGAAGCTGTCAACTTTTGTTAACTTTTTGGAGCTGTCAACTTTTGTTAACTTTTTTTTAAAGCTGTCAAATTTTGTTTACTTTTTTAAAGCTGTCAACTTTTGTTAACTTTTTTAAAGCTGTCAACTTTTGTTAACTTTTGTTAACTTCTTTTTAAGTTTTGTCTACTTTTTTGAAACTGTCAACTTTTGTTAACTTTTATTGAAGCTGTCAACTTTTGTTAACTTTTATTGAAGCTGTCAACTTTTGTTAACTTTTTGCGAAGCTCTCAACATTTGTTAACTTTTTTAAAGCTGTCAACTTTTGTTAACTTTTTTTAATGCTGTCAACATTTGTTAACTGTTTGTGAAGCTGTCAACTTTTGTTAACTTTTTTTTAAAGCTGTCAACTATTGTTAACTTTTTTTAAAGCTGTCAACTTTTGTTAACTGGTTTTGAAGCTGTTAACTTTTGTTAACTTTTTTTGAAGCTGTCAACTTTTGTTAACTTTTTTTGGAGCTGTCAACTGTTGTTAACTTTTATTGAAGCTGTCAACTTTTGTTAACTTTTTTGAAAGCTGTCAACATTTGTTAACTTTTTTGAAGCTGTCAACTTTTGTTAACTTGTTTTAAAGCTGTCAACATTTATTAACTGTTTTTGAAGCTGTTAACTTTTGTTAACTTTTTTTTAAAGCTGTCAACTTTTGTTTACTTTTTTAAAGCTGTCAACTTTTGTTAACTTTTTTAAAGCTGTCATTTTTTGTTAACTTCTTTTGAAGTTTTGTTAACTTTTTTGAAGCTGTCAACTTCTGTTAACTTCTTTTGAAGTTTTGTCTACTTTTTTGAAACTGTCAACTTTTGTTAACTTTTATTGAAGCTGTCAATTTTTGTTAACTTTTTTAAAGCTGTCAACTTTTCTTAACTTCTTTTAAAGTTATGTTAATTTTTTTGAAGCTATCAACTTTTGTTAAATTCTTTTGAAGTTTTGTTAATTTTTTTGAAGCTGTCAACTTTTGTTAATTTCTTTTAAAGTTTTGTTAACTATTTTAAAGCTGTAAACTTTTGTCAACTTTTTTGAAGCTGTCAACCTTTGCTAACTTTTTTTGAAGCTGTCAACTTTTGTTAACTTTTTTTAAGCTGTCAACTTTTGTTAACTTTTTTTAACTTCTTTTGAAGTTTTGTTAACTTTTATAAAGCTGTCAAATTTTGTTAACTTTTTTAAAGCTATCAACTTTTGTTAACTTTTGTTAACTTCTTTTGAAGTTTGGTTAACTTTTTTGAAACTGTCAACTTTTGCTAACTTCTTTTGAAGTTTTGTCTACTTTTATTGAAGCTGTCAATTTTTGTTAACTTCTTTTGAAACTGTCAACTTTTGTTAACTTTTATTGAAGCTGTCAACTTTTGTTAACTTCTTTTGATGTTTTGTCTTCTTTTTTGAAACTGTCAACTTTTGTGGAAGCTGTCAAGTTTTGTTAACTTTTTTTAAAACTGTCAAATTTTGTTAACTTTTTTAAAGCTGTCAACTTTTGTTAACTTCTTTTGAAACTGTCAACTTTTGTTAACTTTTATTAAAGCTGTTAACTTTTGTTAACTTTTATTGAAGCTGTCAATTTTTGTTAACTATTTTGAAGCTGTCAACTTTTGTTAACTTCTTTTGTTGTTCTGTCTTCTTTTTTGAAACGGACAACTTTTGTGGAAGCTGTCAAGTTTTGTTAACTTTTTTTAAAACTGTCAAATTTTGTTAACTTTTTTAAAGCTGTCAACTTTTGTTAACTTCTTTTGAAATTTTGTTAACTTTTTTGAAGCTGTCAACTTTTGTTAATTTTTTTTAAAGCTGTCAACTTTTGTTAACTTTTTGAAGCTGTCAACTTTTGTTAACTTTTTTTGAAGCTATCAACTTTTGTTAACTTTTATTGAAGCTGTCAACTTTTGTTAACTTTTTTGGAAGCTGTCAACATTTGTTAACTTTTTTGAAGCTGTCAACTTTTGTTAATTTTTTTTGAAGCTGTCAACTTTTGTTAACTTTTTGAAGCTGTCAACTTTTGTTAATTTTTTTTTGAAGCTGTCAACTTTTGTTAACTTTTTGAAGCTGTCAACTTTTGTTAACTTTTTTTGAAGCTATCAACTTTTGTTAACTTTTATTGAAGCTGTCAACTTTTGTTAACTTTTTTGGAAACTGTCAACATTTGTTAAATTTTTTGAAGCTGTCAACTTTTGTTAACTTTTTTTAAAGCTGTCAACATTTGTTAACTGTTTTTGAAGCTGTCAACTTTTGTTAACTTTTTTTTAAAGCTGTCAAATTTTGTTTACTTTTTTAAAGCTGTCAACTTTTGTTAACTTTTTTAAAGCTGTCAACTATTGTTAACTTTTGTTAACTTCTTTTTAAGTTTTGTCTACTTTTTTGAAACTGTCAACTTTTGTTAACTTTTATTGAAGCTGTCAACTTTTGTTAACTTTTTTTGAAGCTGTCAACTTTTTTTAACTGGTTTTGAAGCTTTTAACTTTTGTTAACTTTTTTTGAAGCTGTCAACTTTTGTTAACTTTTTTGAAGCTGTCAACTTTTGTGAACTTTTTTTGAAGCTGTCAACTTTTGTTAACTTTTTTTGAAGCTGTCAACTTTTGTTAACTTTTATTAAAGCTGTCCACTTTTGTTAACTTTTTTTGAAGCAGTCAACTTTTTTTAACTTCTTTTGAAACTGTCAACTTTTGTTAACTTTTATTAAAGCTGTTAACTTTTGTTAACTTTTATTGAAGCTGTCAATTTTTGTTAACTATTTTGAAGCTGTCAACTTTTGTTAACTTCTTTTGATGTTCTGTCTTCTTTTTTGAAACGGTCAACTTTTGTGGAAGCTGTCAAGTTTTGTTAACTTTTTTTAAAACTGTCAAATTTTGTTAACTTTTTTAAAGCTGTCAACTTTTGTTAACTTCTTTTGAAATTTTGTTAACTTTTTTGAAGCTGTCAACTTTTGTTAATTTTTTTTGAAGCTGTCAACTTTTGTTAACTTTTTGGAGCTGTCAACTTTTGTTAACTTTTTTTTAAAGCTGTCAAATTTTGTTTACTTTTTTAAAGCTGTCAACTTTTGCTAACTTTTTTAAAGCTGTCAACTTTTGTTAACTTTTTTTAAGCTGTCAACTTTTGTTAACTTTTTTTAACTTCTTTTGAAGTTTTGTTAACTTTTATAAAGCTGTCAAATTTTGTTAACTTTTTTAAAGCTATCAACTTTTGTTAACTTTTGTTAACTTCTTTTGAAGTTTGGTTAACTTTTTTGAAACTGTCAACTTTTGCTAACTTCTTTTGAAGTTTTGTCTACTTTTATTGAAGCTGTCAATTTTTGTTAACTTCTTTTGAAACTGTCAACTTTTGTTAACTTTTATTGAAGCTGTCAACTTTTGTTAACTTCTTTTGATGTTTTGTCTTCTTTTTTGAAACTGTCAACTTTTGTGGAAGCTGTCAAGTTTTGTTAACTTTTTTTAAAACTGTCAAATTTTGTTAACTTTTTTAAAGCTGTCAACTTTTGTTAACTTCTTTTGAAACTGTCAACTTTTGTTAACTTTTATTAAAGCTGTTAACTTTTGTTAACTTTTATTGAAGCTGTCAATTTTTGTTAACTATTTTGAAGCTGTCAACTTTTGTTAACTTCTTTTGTTGTTCTGTCTTCTTTTTTGAAACGGTCAACTTTTGTGGAAGCTGTCAAGTTTTGTTAACTTTTTTTAAAACTGTCAAATTTTGTTAACTTTTTTAAAGCTGTCAACTTTTGTTAACTTCTTTTGAAATTTTGTTAACTTTTTTGAAGCTGTCAACTTTTGTTAATTTTTTTTAAAGCTGTCAACTTTTGTTAACTTTTTGAAGCTGTCAACTTTTGTTAACTTTTTTTGAAGCTATCAACTTTTGTTAACTTTTATTGAAGCTGTCAACTTTTGTTAACTTTTTTGGAAGCTGTCAACATTTGTTAACTTTTTTGAAGCTGTCAACTTTTGTTAATTTTTTTTGAAGCTGTCAACTTTTGTTAACTTTTTGAAGCTGTCAACTTTTGTTAATTTTTTTTTGAAGCTGTCAACTTTTGTTAACTTTTTGAAGCTGTCAACTTTTGTTAACTTTTTTTGAAGCTATCAACTTTTGTTAACTTTTATTGAAGCTGTCAACTTTTGTTAACTTTTTTGGAAACTGTCAACATTTGTTAAATTTTTTGAAGCTGTCAACTTTTGTTAACTTTTTTTAAAGCTGTCAACATTTGTTAACTGTTTTTGAAGCTGTCAACTTTTGTTAACTTTTTTTTAAAGCTGTCAAATTTTGTTTACTTTTTTAAAGCTGTCAACTTTTGTTAACTTTTTTAAAGCTGTCAACTATTGTTAACTTTTGTTAACTTCTTTTTAAGTTTTGTCTACTTTTTTGAAACTGTCAACTTTTGTTAACTTTTATTGAAGCTGTCAACTTTTGTTAACTTTTTTTGAAGCTGTCAACTTTTTTTAACTGGTTTTGAAGCTTTTAACTTTTGTTAACTTTTTTTGAAGCTGTCAACTTTTGTTAACTTTTTTGAAGCTGTCAACTTTTGTGAACTTTTTTTGAAGCTGTCAACTTTTGTTAACTTTTTTTGAAGCTGTCAACTTTTGTTAACTTTTATTAAAGCTGTCCACTTTTGTTAACTTTTTTTGAAGCAGTCAACTTTTTTTAACTTCTTTTGAAACTGTCAACTTTTGTTAACTTTTATTAAAGCTGTTAACTTTTGTTAACTTTTATTGAAGCTGTCAATTTTTGTTAACTATTTTGAAGCTGTCAACTTTTGTTAACTTCTTTTGATGTTCTGTCTTCTTTTTTGAAACGGTCAACTTTTGTGGAAGCTGTCAAGTTTTGTTAACTTTTTTTAAAACTGTCAAATTTTGTTAACTTTTTTAAAGCTGTCAACTTTTGTTAACTTCTTTTGAAATTTTGTTAACTTTTTTGAAGCTGTCAACTTTTGTTAATTTTTTTTGAAGCTGTCAACTTTTGTTAACTTTTTGGAGCTGTCAACTTTTGTTAACTTTTTTTTAAAGCTGTCAAATTTTGTTTACTTTTTTAAAGCTGTCAACTTTTGCTAACTTTTTTAAAGCTGTCAACTTTTGTTAACTTTTGTTAACTTCTTTTTAAGTTTTGTCTACTTTTTTGAAACTGTCAACTTTTGTTAACTTTTATTGAAGCTGTCAACTTTTGTTAACTTTTATTGAAGCTGTCAACTTTTGTTAACTTTTTGCGAAGCTCTCAACATTTGTTAACTTTTTTAAAGCTGTCAACTTTTGTTAACTTTTTTTAATGCTGTCAACATTTGTTAACTGTTTGTGAAGCTGTCAACTTTTGTTAACTTTTTTTTAAAGCTGTCAACTATTGTTAACTTTTTTTAAAGCTGTCAACTTTTGTTAACTGGTTTTGAAGCTGTTAACTTTTGTTAACTTTTTTTGAAGCTGTCAACTTTTGTTAACTTTTTTTGGAGCTGTCAACTTTTGTTAACTTTTATTGAAGCTGTCAACTTTTGTTAACTTTTTTGAAAGCTGTCAACATTTGTTAACTTTTTTGAAGCTGTCAACTTTTGTTAACTTTTTTTAAAGCTGTCAACATTTATTAACTGTTTTTGAAGCTGTCAACTTTTGTTAACTTTTTTTTAAAGCTGTCAACTTTTGTTTACTTTTTTAAAGCTGTCAACTTTTGTTAACTTTTTTAAAGCTGTCAACTTTTGTTAACTTCTTTTGAAGTTTTGTTAACTTTTTTGAAGCTGTCAACTTTTGTTAACTTCTTTTGAAGTTTTGTCTACTTTTTTGAAACTGTCAACTTTTGTTAACTTTTATTGAAGCTGTCAATTTTGGTTAACTTTTTTAAAGCTGTCAACTTTTCTTAACTTCTTTTAAAGTTATGTTAATTTTTTTGAAGCTATCAACTTTTGTTAAATTCTTTTGAAGTTTTGTTAATTTTTTTGAAGCTGTCAACTTTTGTTAATTTCTTTTAAAGTTTTGTTAACTATTTTAAAGCTGTAAACTTTTGTCAACTTTTTTGAAGCTGTCAACCTTTGCTAATTTTTTTTGAAGCTGTCAACTTTTGTTAACTTTTTTTAAGCTGTCAACTTTTGTTAACTTTTTTTAACTTCTTTTGAAGTTTTGTTAACTTTTATAAAGCTGTCAAATTTTGTTAACTTTTTTAAAGCTATCAACTTTTGTTAACTTTTGTTAACTTCTTTTGAAGTTTGGTTAACTTTTTTGAAGCTGTCAACTTTTGCTAACTTCTTTTGAAGTTTTGTCTACTTTTATTGAAGCTGTCAATTTTTGTTAACTTCTTTTGAAACTGTCAACTTTTGTTAACTTTTATTGAAGCTGTCAACTTTTGTTAACTTCTTTTGATGTTTTGTCTTCTTTTTTGAAACTGTCAACTTTTGTGGAAGCTGTCAAGTTTTGTTAACTTTTTTTAAAACTGTCAAATTTTGTTAACTTTTTTAAAGCTGTCAACTTTTGTTAACTTCTTTTGAAATTTTGTTAACTTTTTTGAAGCTGTCAACTTTTGTTAATTTTTTTTAAAGCTGTCAACTTTTGTTAACTTTTTGAAGCTGTCAACTTTTGTTAACTTTTTTTGAAGCTATCAACTTTTGTTAATTTTATTGAAGCTGTCAACTTTTGTTAACTTTTTTGGAAGCTGTCAACATTTGTTAACTTTTTTGAAGCTGTCAACTTTTGTTAATTTCTTTTGAAGCTGTCAACTTTTGTTAACTTTTTGAAGCTGTCAACTTTTGTTAACTTTTGTTAACTTCTTTTGAAGTTTTGTCTACTTTTTTGAAACTGTCAATTTTTGTTAACTTTTATTGAAGCTGTCAACTTTTGTTAACTTTTTTTGAAGTTGTCAACTTTTGTTAACTGGTTTTGAAGCTGTTAAATTTTGTTAACTTTTTTTGAAGCTGTCAACTTTTGTTAACTTTTTTGAAGCTGTCAACTTTTGTTAACTTTTTTTGAAGCTGTCAACTTTTGTTGACTTTTTTTAAAGCTGTCAACTTTTGTTAACTTTTGTAAAAGCTGTCCACTTTTGTTAACTTTTTTTGAAGCTGTCAACTTTTGTTAACTTTTTTTAAAGCTGTCAACATTTGTTAACTGTTTTTGAAGCTGTCAACTTTTGTTAACTTTTTTTTAAAGCTGTCAAATTTTGTTTACTTTTTTAAAGCTGTCAACTTTTGTTAACTTTTGTTAACTTCTTTTTAAGTTTTGTCTACTTTTTTGAAACTGTCAACTTTTGTTAACTTTTATTAAAGCTGTCAACTTTTGTTAACTTTTTTTGAAGCTGTCAACTTTTGTTAACTTTTATTAAAGCTGGCCACTTTTGTTAACTTTTTTTGAAGCAGTCAACTTTTGTTAACTTTTTTGAAGCTGTCAACTTTTGTTAACTTTTTTTAAAGCTGTCAACATTTGTTAACTGTTTTTGAAGCTGTCAACTTTTGTTAACTTTTTTTAAAGCTGTCAAATTTTGTTTACTTTTTTAAAGCTGTCAACTTTTGTTAACTTTTTTAAAGCTGTCAACTTTTGTTAACTTTTGTTAACTTCTTTTTAAGTTTTGTCTACTTTTTTGAAACTGTCAACTTTTGTTAACTTTTATTGAAGCAGTCAACTTTTGTTAACTTTTTTTGAAGCTGTCAACTTTTGTTAACTTTTATTAAAGCTGTCCACTTTTGTTAACTTTTTTTGAAGCAGTCAACTTTTGTTAACTTCTTTTGAAACTGTCAACTTTTGTTAACTTTTATTAAAGCTGTTAACTTTTGTTAACTTTTATTCAAGCTGTCAATTTTTGTTAACTATTTTGAAGCTGTCAACTTTTGTTAACTTCTTTTGATGTTCTGTCTTCTTTTTTGAAACGGTCAACTTTTGTGGAAGCTGTCAAGTTTTGTTAACTTTTTTTAAAACTGTCAAATTTTGTTAACTTTTTTAAAGCTGTCAACTTTTGTTAACTTCTTTTGAAATTTTGTTAACTTTTTTGAAGCTGTCAACTTTTGTTAATTTTTTTTAAAGCTGTCAACTTTTGTTAACTTTTTGAAGCTGTCAACTTTTGTTAACTTTTTTTGAAGCTGTCAACTTTTGTTAACTTTTATTGAAGCTGTCAACTTTTGTTAACTTTTTTGGAAGCTGTCAACATTTGTTAACTTTTTTGAAGCTGTCAACTTTTGTTAATTTTTTTTGAAGCTGTCAACTTTTGTTAACTTTTTGAAGCTGTCAACTTTTGTTAATTTTTTTTTGAAGCTGTCAACTTTTGTTAACTTTTTGAAGCTGTCAACTTTTGTTAACTTTTTTTGAAGCTATCAACTTTTGTTAACTTTTATTGAAGATGTCAACTTTTGTTAACTTTTTTGGAAACTGTCAACATTTGTTAAATTTTTTGAAGCTGTCAACTTTTGTTAACTTTTTTTAAGGCTGTCAACATTTGTTAACTGTTTTTGAAGCTGTCAACTTTTCTTAACTTTTTTTTAAAGCTGTCAAATTTTGTTTACTTTTTTAAAGCTGTCAACTTTTGTTAACTTTTTTAAAGCTGTCAACTATTGTTAACTTTTGTTAACTTCTTTTTAAGTTTTGTCTACTTTTTTGAAACTGTCAACTTTTGTTCACTTTTATTGAAGCTGTCAACTTTTGTTAACTTTTTTTGAAGCTGTCAACTTTTTTTAACTGGTTTTGAAGCTTTTAACTTTTGTTAACTTTTTTTGAAGCTGTCAACTTTTGTTAACTTTTTTGAAGCTGTCAACTTTTGTTAACTTTTTTTGAAGCTGTCAACTTTTGTTAACTTTTTTTGAAGCTCTCAACATTTGTTAACTTTTTTAAAGCTGTCAACTTTTGTTAACTTTTTTTAATGCTGTCAACATTTGTTAACTGTTTGTGAAGCTGTCAACTTTTGTTAACTTTTTTTTAAAGCTGTCAACTATTGTTAACTTTTTTTAAAGCTGTCAACTTTTGTTAACTGGTTTTGAAGCTGTTAACTTTTGTTAACTTTTTTTGAAGCTGTCAACTTTTGTTAACTTTTTTTGGAGCTGTCAACTTTTGTTAACTTTTATTGAAGCTGTCAACTTTTGTTAACTTTTTTGAAAGCTGTCAACATTTGTTAACTTTTTTGAAGCTGTCAACTTTTGTTAACTTTTTTTAAAGCTGTCAACATTTATTAACTGTTTTTGAAGCTGTCAACTTTTGTTAACTTTTTTTTAAAGCTGTCAACTTTTGTTTACTTTTTTAAAGCTGTCAACTTTTGTTAACTTTTTTAAAGCTGTCAACTTTTGTTAACTTCTTTTGAAGTTTTGTTAACTTTTTTGAAGCTGTCAACTTTTGTTAACTTCTTTTGAAGTTTTGTCTACTTTTTTGAAACTGTCAACTTTTGTTAACTTTTATTGAAGCTGTCAATTTTGGTTAACTTTTTTAAAGCTGTCAACTTTTCTTAACTTCTTTTAAAGTTATGTTAATTTTTTTGAAGCTATCAACTTTTGTTAAATTCTTTTGAAGTTTTGTTAATTTTTTTGAAGCTGTCAACTTTTGTTAATTTCTTTTAAAGTTTTGTTAACTATTTTAAAGCTGTAAACTTTTGTCAACTTTTTTGAAGCTGTCAACCTTTGCTAATTTTTTTTGAAGCTGTCAACTTTTGTTAACTTTTTTTAAGCTGTCAACTTTTGTTAACTTTTTTTAACTTCTTTTGAAGTTTTGTTAACTTTTATAAAGCTGTCAAATTTTGTTAACTTTTTTAAAGCTATCAACTTTTGTTAACTTTTGTTAACTTCTTTTGAAGTTTGGTTAACTTTTTTGAAGCTGTCAACTTTTGCTAACTTCTTTTGAAGTTTTGTCTACTTTTATTGAAGCTGTCAATTTTTGTTAACTTCTTTTGAAACTGTCAACTTTTGTTAACTTTTATTGAAGCTGTCAACTTTTGTTAACTTCTTTTGATGTTTTGTCTTCTTTTTTGAAACTGTCAACTTTTGTGGAAGCTGTCAAGTTTTGTTAACTTTTTTTAAAACTGTCAAATTTTGTTAACTTTTTTAAAGCTGTCAACTTTTGTTAACTTCTTTTGAAATTTTGTTAACTTTTTTGAAGCTGTCAACTTTTGTTAATTTTTTTTAAAGCTGTCAACTTTTGTTAACTTTTTGAAGCTGTCAACTTTTGTTAACTTTTTTTGAAGCTATCAACTTTTGTTAATTTTATTGAAGCTGTGAACTTTTGTTAACTTTTTTGGAAGCTGTCAACATTTGTTAACTTTTTTGAAGCTGTCAACTTTTGTTAATTTCTTTTGAAGCAGTCAACTTTTGTTAACTTTTTGAAGCTGTCAACTTTTGTTAACTTTTGTTAACTTCTTTTGAAGTTTTGTCTACTTTTTTGAAACTGTCAATTTTTGTTAACTTTTATTGAAGCTGTCAACTTTTGTTAACTTTTTTTGAAGTTGTCAACTTTTGTTAACTGGTTTTGAAGCTGTTAAATTTTGTTAACTTTTTTTGAAGCTGTCAACTTTTGTTAACTTTTTTGAAGCTGTCAACTTTTGTTAACTTTTTTTGAAGCTGTCAACTTTTGTTGACTTTTTTTAAAGCTGTCAACTTTTGTTAACTTTTGTAAAAGCTGTCCACTTTTGTTAACTTTTTTTGAAGCTGTCAACTTTTGTTAACTTTTTTTAAAGCTGTCAACATTTGTTAACTGTTTTTGAAGCTGTCAACTTTTGTTAACTTTTTTTTAAAGCTGTCAAATTTTGTTTACTTTTTTAAAGCTGTCAACTTTTGTTAACTTTTGTTAACTTCTTTTTAAGTTTTGTCTACTTTTTTGAAACTGTCAACTTTTGTTAACTTTTATTAAAGCTGTCAACTTTTGTTAACTTTTTTTGAAGCTGTCAACTTTTGTTAACTTTTATTAAAGCTGGCCACTTTTGTTAACTTTTTTTGAAGCAGTCAACTTTTGTTAACTTTTTTGAAGCTGTCAACTTTTGTTAACTTTTTTTAAAGCTGTCAACATTTGTTAACTGTTTTTGAAGCTGTCAACTTTTGTTAACTTTTTTTAAAGCTGTCAAATTTTGTTTACTTTTTTAAAGCTGTCAACTTTTGTTAACTTTTTTTAAAACTGTCAAATTTTGTTAACTTTTTTAAAGCTGTCAACTTTTGTTAACTTCTTTTGAAATTTTGTTAACTTTTTTGAAGCTGTCAACTTTTGTTAATTTTTTTTAAAGCTGTCAACTTTTGTTAACTTTTTGAAGCTGTCAACTTTTGTTAACTTTTTTTGAAGCTATCAACTTTTGTTAATTTTATTGAAGCTGTCAACTTTTGTTAACTTTTTTGGAAGCTGTCAACATTTGTTAACTTTTTTGAAGCTGTCAACTTTTGTTAATTTCTTTTGAAGCTGTCAACTTTTGTTAACTTTTTGAAGCTGTCAACTTTTGTTAACTTTTGTTAACTTCTTTTGAAGTTTTGTCTACTTTTTTGAAACTGTCAATTTTTGTTAACTTTTATTGAAGCTGTCAACTTTTGTTAACTTTTTTTGAAGTTGTCAACTTTTGTTAACTGGTTTTGAAGCTGTTAAATTTTGTTAACTTTTTTTGAAGCTGTCAACTTTTGTTAACTTTTTTGAAGCTGTCAACTTTTGTTAACTTTTTTTGAAGCTGTCAACTTTTGTTGACTTTTTTTAAAGCTGTCAACTTTTGTTAACTTTTGTAAAAGCTGTCCACTTTTGTTAACTTTTTTTGAAGCTGTCAACTTTTGTTAACTTTTTTTAAAGCTGTCAACATTTGTTAACTGTTTTTGAAGCTGTCAACTTTTGTTAACTTTTTTTTAAAGCTGTCAAATTTTGTTTACTTTTTTAAAGCTGTCAACTTTTGTTAACTTTTGTTAACTTCTTTTTAAGTTTTGTCTACTTTTTTGAAACTGTCAACTTTTGTTAACTTTTATTAAAGCTGTCAACTTTTGTTAACTTTTTTTGAAGCTGTCAACTTTTGTTAACTTTTATTAAAGCTGGCCACTTTTGTTAACTTTTTTTGAAGCAGTCAACTTTTGTTAACTTTTTTGAAGCTGTCAACTTTTGTTAACTTTTTTTAAAGCTGTCAACATTTGTTAACTGTTTTTGAAGCTGTCAACTTTTGTTAACTTTTTTTAAAGCTGTCAAATTTTGTTTACTTTTTTAAAGCTGTCAACTTTTGTTAACTTTTTTAAAGCTGTCAACTTTTGTTAACTTTTGTTAACTTCTTTTTAAGTTTTGTCTACTTTTTTGAAACTGTCAACTTTTGTTAACTTTTATTGAAGCAGTCAACTTTTGTTAACTTTTTTTGAAGCTGTCAACTTTTGTTAACTTTTATTAAAGCTGTCCACTTTTGTTAACTTTTTTTGAAGCAGTCAACTTTTGTTAACTTCTTTTGAAACTGTCAACTTTTGTTAACTTTTATTAAAGCTGTTAACTTTTGTTAACTTTTATTCAAGCTGTCAATTTTTGTTAACTATTTTGAAGCTGTCAACTTTTGTTAACTTCTTTTGATGTTCTGTCTTCTTTTTTGAAACGGTCAACTTTTGTGGAAGCTGTCAACTTTTGTTAACTTCTTTTGAAATTTTGTTAACTTTTTTGAAGCTGTCAACTTTTGTTAATTTTTTTTAAAGCTGTCAACTTTTGTTAACTTTTTGAAGCTGTCAACTTTTGTTAACTTTTTTTGAAGCTGTCAACTTTTGTTAACTTTTATTGAAGCTGTCAACTTTTGTTAACTTTTTTGGAAGCTGTCAACATTTGTTAACTTTTTTGAAGCTGTCAACTTTTGTTAATTTTTTTTGAAGCTGTCAACTTTTGTTAACTTTTTGAAGCTGTCAACTTTTGTTAATTTTTTTTTGAAGCTGTCAACTTTTGTTAACTTTTTGAAGCTGTCAACTTTTGTTAACTTTTTTTGAAGCTATCAACTTTTGTTAACTTTTATTGAAGATGTCAACTTTTGTTAACTTTTTTGGAAACTGTCAACATTTGTTAAATTTTTTGAAGCTGTCAACTTTTGTTAACTTTTTTTAAGGCTGTCAACATTTGTTAACTGTTTTTGAAGCTGTCAACTTTTCTTAACTTTTTTTTAAAGCTGTCAAATTTTGTTTACTTTTTTAAAGCTGTCAACTTTTGTTAACTTTTTTAAAGCTGTCAACTATTGTTAACTTTTGTTAACTTCTTTTTAAGTTTTGTCTACTTTTTTGAAACTGTCAACTTTTGTTCACTTTTATTGAAGCTGTCAACTTTTGTTAACTTTTTTTGAAGCTGTCAACTTTTTTTAACTGGTTTTGAAGCTTTTAACTTTTGTTAACTTTTTTTGAAGCTGTCAACTTTTGTTAACTTTTTTGAAGCTGTCAACTTTTGTTAACTTTTTTTGAAGCTGTCAACTTTTGTTAACTTTTTTTGAAGCTGTCAACTTTTGTTAACTTTTATTAAAGCTGTCCACTTTTGTTAACTTTTTTTGAAGCAGTCAACTTTTTTTAACTTCTTTTGAAACTGTCAACTTTTGTTAACTTTTATTAAAGCTGTTAACTTTTGTTAACTTTTATTGAAGCTGTCAATTTTTGTTAACTATTTTGAAGCTGTCAACTTTTGTTAACTTCTTTTGATGTTCTGTCTTCTTTTTTGAAACGGTCAACTTTTGTGGAAGCTGTCAAGTTTTGTTAACTTTTTTTAAAACTGTCAAATTTTGTTAACTTTTTTAAAGCTGTCAACTTTTGTTAACTTCTTTTGAAATTTTGTTAACTTTTTTGAAGCTGTCAACTTTTGTTAATTTTTTTTGAAGCTGTCAACTTTTGTTAACTTTTTGGAGCTGTCAACTTTTGTTAACTTTTTTTTAAAGCTGTCAAATTTTGTTTACTTTTTTAAAGCTGTCAACTTTTGTTAACTTTTTTAAAGCTGTCAACTTTTGTTAACTTTTGTTAACTTCTTTTTAAGTTTTGTCTACTTTTTTGAAACTGTCAACTTTTGTTAACTTTTATTGAAGCTGTCAACTTTTGTTAACTTTTTTTGAAGCTGTCAACTTTTGTTAACTGGTTTTGAAGCTGTTAACTTTTGTTAACTTTTTTTGAAGCTGTCAACTTTTGTTAACTTTTTTAAAGCTGTCAACTTTTGTTAACTTTTTTTGAAGCTGTCAACTTTTGTTAACTTTTTTTGAAGCTGTCAACTTTTGTTAACTTTTATTAAAGCTGTCCACTTTTGTTAACTTTTTTTGAAGCTATCAACTTTTGTTAACTTTATTGAAGCTGTCAACTTTTGTTAACTTTTTTGGAAGCTGTCAACATTTGTTAACTTTTTTGAAGCTGTCAACTTTTGTTAACTTTTTTTAAAGCTGTCAACATTTGTTAACTGTTTTTGAAGCTGTCAACTTTTGTTAACTTTTTTTTAAAGCTGTCAACTTTTGTTTATTTTTTTAATGCTGTCAACTTTCGTTAACTTTTTTAAAGCTGTCAACTTGTGTTAACTTTTATTGAAGCGGTCAACTTTTGTTAACTTTTTTTGAAGCTGTCAACTTTTGTTAACTTTTTTGAAGCTGTCAACTTTTGTTAACTTTTTTTGAAGCTGTCAACTTTTGTTAACTTTTTTGAAGCTGTCAACTTTTGTTAACTTTTTTTGAAGCTGTCAACTTTTGTTAACTTTTTTTGAAGCTGTCAACTTTTGTTAACTTTTATTAAAGCTGTCCACTTTTGTTAACTTTTTTTGAAGCTGTCAACTTTTGTTAACTTCTTTTGAAACTGTCAACTTTTGTTAACTTTTATTGAAGCTGTCAACATTTGTTAACTTTTATTGAAGCTGTCAACTTTTGTTAACTTTTTTGAAGCTGTCAACTTTTGTTAACATTTTTTGGAGCTGTCAACTTTTGTTAACTTTTATTGAAGCTGTCAACTTTTGTTAACTTTTTGCGAAGCTCTCAACATTTGTTAACTTTTTTAAAGCTGTCAACTTTTGTTAACTTTTTTTAATGCTGTCAACATTTGTTAACTGTTTGTGAAGCTGTCAACTTTTGTTAACTTTTTTTTAAAGCTGTCAACTATTGTTAACTTTTTTTAAAGCTGCCAACTTTTGTTAACTAGTTTTGAAGCTGTTAACTTTTGTTAACTTTTTTTGAAGCTGTCAACTTTTGTTAACTTTTTTTGGAGCTGTCAACTTTTGTTAACTTTTATTGAAGCTGTCAACTTTTGTTAACTTTTTTGAAAGCTGTCAACATTTGTTAACTTTTTTGAAGCTGTCAACTTTTGTTAACTTTTTTTAAAACTGTCAAATTTTGTTAACTTTTTTAAAGCTGTCAACTTTTGTTAACTTCTTTTGAAATTTTGTTAACTTTTTTGAAGCTGTCAACTTTTGTTAATTTTTTTTGAAGCTGTCAACTTTTGTTAACTTTTTGGAGCTGTCAACTTTTGTTAACTTTTTTTTAAAGCTGTCAAATTTTGTTTACTTTTTTAAAGCTGTCAACTTTTGTTAACTTTTTTAAAGCTGTCAACTTTTGTTAACTTTTGTTAACTTCTTTTTAAGTTTTGTCTACTTTTTTGAAACTGTCAACTTTTGTTAACTTTTATTGAAGCTGTCAACTTTTGTTAACTTTTTTTGAAGCTGTCAACTTTTGTTAACTGGTTTTGAAGCTGTTAACTTTTGTTAACTTTTTTTGAAGCTGTCAACTTTTGTTAACTTTTTTAAAGCTGTCAACTTTTGTTAACTTTTTTTGAAGCTGTCAACTTTTGTTAACTTTTTTTGAAGCTGTCAACTTTTGTTAACTTTTATTAAAGCTGTCCACTTTTGTTAACTTTTTTTGAAGCTATCAACTTTTGTTAACTTTATTGAAGCTGTCAACTTTTGTTAACTTTTTTGGAAGCTGTCAACATTTGTTAACTTTTTTGAAGCTGTCAACTTTTGTTAACTTTTTTTAAAGCTGTCAACATTTGTTAACTGTTTTTGAAGCTGTCAACTTTTGTTAACTTTTTTTTAAAGCTGTCAACTTTTGTTTATTTTTTTAATGCTGTCAACTTTCGTTAACTTTTTTAAAGCTGTCAACTTGTGTTAACTTTTATTGAAGCGGTCAACTTTTGTTAACTTTTTTTGAAGCTGTCAACTTTTGTTAACTTTTTTGAAGCTGTCAACTTTTGTTAACTTTTTTTGAAGCTGTCAACTTTTGTTAACTTTTTTGAAGCTGTCAACTTTTGTTAACTTTTTTTGAAGCTGTCAACTTTTGTTAACTTTTTTTGAAGCTGTCAACTTTTGTTAACTTTTATTAAAGCTGTCCACTTTTGTTAACTTTTTTTGAAGCTGTCAACTTTTGTTAACTTCTTTTGAAACTGTCAACTTTTGTTAACTTTTATTGAAGCTGTCAACATTTGTTAACTTTTATTGAAGCTGTCAACTTTTGTTAACTTTTTTGAAGCTGTCAACTTTTGTTAACATTTTTTGGAGCTGTCAACTTTTGTTAACTTTTATTGAAGCTGTCAACTTTTGTTAACTTTTTGCGAAGCTCTCAACATTTGTTAACTTTTTTAAAGCTGTCAACTTTTGTTAACTTTTTTTAATGCTGTCAACATTTGTTAACTGTTTGTGAAGCTGTCAACTTTTGTTAACTTTTTTTTAAAGCTGTCAACTATTGTTAACTTTTTTTAAAGCTGCCAACTTTTGTTAACTAGTTTTGAAGCTGTTAACTTTTGTTAACTTTTTTTGAAGCTGTCAACTTTTGTTAACTTTTTTTGGAGCTGTCAACTTTTGTTAACTTTTATTGAAGCTGTCAACTTTTGTTAACTTTTTTGAAAGCTGTCAACATTTGTTAACTTTTTTGAAGCTGTCAACTTTTGTTAACTTTTTTTAAAGCTGTCAACATTTATTAACTGTTTTTGAAGCTGTCAACTTTTGTTAACTTTTTTTTAAAGCTGTCAACTTTTGTTTACTTTTTTAAAGCTGTCAACTTTTGTTAACTTTTTTAAAGCTGTCAACTTTTGTTAACTTCTTTTGAAGTTTTGTTAACTATTTTAAAGCTGTCAACTTTTGTCAACTTTTTTGAAGCTGTCAACTTTTGCTAACTTTTTTGGAAACTGTCAACATTTGTTAACTTTTTTGAAGCTGTCAACTTTTGTTAACTTTTTTTAAAGCTGTCAACATTTGTTAACTGTTTTTGAAGCTGTCAACTTTTGTTAACTTTTTTTAAAGCTGTCAAATTTTGTTTATTTTTTAAAGCTGTCAACTTTTGTTATTTTTTTTAAAGCTGTCAACTTTTGTTAACTTTTGTTAACTTCTTTTTAAGTTTTGTCTACTTTTTTGAAACTGTCAACTTTTGTTAACTTTAATTGAAGCTGTCAACTTTTGTTAACTTTTTTTGAAGCTGTCAACTTTTTTTAACTGGTTTTGAAGCTGTTAACATTTGTTAACTTTTTTAAAGCAGTCAACTTTTGTTAACTAGTTTTGAAGCTGTTAACTTTTGTTAACTTTTTTTGAAGCTGTCAACTTTTGTTAACTTTTTTTGGAGCTGTCAACTTTTGTTAACTTTTATTGAAGCTGTCAACTTTTGTTAACTTTTTTGAAAGCTGTCAACATTTGTTAACTTTTTTGAAGCTGTCAACTTTTGTTAACTTTTTTTAAAGCTGTCAACATTTATTAACTGTTTTTGAAGCTGTCAACTTTTGTTAACTTTTTTTTAAAGCTGTCAACTTTTGTTTACTTTTTTAAAGCTGTCAACTTTTGTTAACTTTTTTAAAGCTGTCAACTTTTGTTAACTTCTTTTGAAGTTTTGTTAACTATTTTAAAGCTGTCAACTTTTGTCAACTTTTTTGAAGCTGTCAACTTTTGCTAACTTTTTTGGAAACGGTCAACATTTGTTAACTTTTTTGAAGCTGTCAACTTTTGTTAACTTTTTTTAAAGCTGTCAACATTTGTTAACTGTTTTTGAAGCTGTCAACTTTTGTTAACTTTTTTTTAAAGCTGTCAAATTTTGTTTATTTTTTAAAGCTGTCAACTTTTGTTAACTTTTTTAAAGCTGTCAACTTTTGTTAACTTTTGTTAACTTCTTTTTAAGTTTTGTCTACTTTTTTGAAACTGTCAACTTTTGTTAACTTTTATTGAAGCTGTCAACTTTTGTTAACTTTTTTTGAAGCTGTCAACTTTTTTTAACTTGTTTTGAAGCTGTTAACTTTTGTTAACTTTTTTTGAAGCTGTCAACTTTTGTTAACTTTTTTTGAAGCTGTCAACTTTTGTTAACTTTTTTTGAAGCTGTCAACTTTTGTTAACTTTTATTAAAGCTGTCCACTTTTGTTAACTTTTTTTGAAGCTGTCAACTTTTGTTAACTTCTTTTGAAACTGTCAACTTTTGTTAACTTTTATTGAAGCTGTCAACTTTTGTTAACTTTTATTTAAGCTGTCAACTTTTGTTAACTTTTTTGAAGCTGTCAACTTTTGTTAACATTTTTTGGAGCTGTCAACTTTTGTTAACTTTTATTGAAGCTGTCAACTTTTGTTAACTTTTTGCGAAGCTCTCAACATTTGTTAACTTTTTTAAAGCTGTCAACTTTTGTTAACTTTTTTTAATGCTGTCAACATTTGTTAACTGTTTGTGAAGCTGTCAACTTTTGTTAACTTTTTTTTAAAGCTGTCAACTATTGTTAACTTTTTTCAAAGCTGTCAACTTTTGTTAACTGGTTTTGAAGCTGTTAACTTTTGTTAACTTTTTTTGAAGCTGTCAGCTTTTGTTAACTTTTTTTGGAGCTGTCAACTTTTGTTAACTTTTATTGAAGCTGTCAACTTTTGTTAACTTTTTTGAAAGCTGTCAACATTTGTTAACTTTTTTGAAGCTGTCAACTTTTGTTAACTTTTTTTAAAGCTGTCAACATTTATTAACTGTTTTTGAAGCTGTCAACTTTTGTTAACTTTTTTTTAAAGCTGTCAACTTTTGTTTACTTTTTTAAAGCTGTCATCTTTTGTTAACTTTTTTAAAGCTGTCAACTTTTGTTAACTTCTTTTGAAGTTTTGTTAACTTTTTTGAAGCTGTCAACTTTTGTTAACTTCTTTTGAAGTTTTGTCAACTTTTTTGAAACTGTCAACTTTTGTTAACTTTTATTGAAGCTGTCAATTTTTGTTAACTTTTTTAAAGCTGTCAACTTTTCTTAACTTCTTTTAAAGTTATGTTAATTTTTTTGAAGCTATCAACTTTTGTTAAATTCTTTTGAAGTTTTGTTAATTTTTTTGAAGCTGTCAACTTTTGTTAATTTCTTTTAAAGTTTTGTTAACTATTTTAAAGCTGTAAACTTTTGTCAACTTTTTTGAAGCTGTCAACCTTTGCTAACTTTTTTTGAAGCTGTCAACTTTTGTTAACTTTTTTTAAGCTGTCAACTTTTGTTAACTTTTTTTAACTTCTTTTGAAGTTTTGTTAACTTTTATAAAGCTGTCAAATTTTGTTAACTTTTTTAAAGCTATCAACTTTTGTTAACTTTTGTTAACTTCTTTTGAAGTTTGGTTAACTTTATTGAAGCTGTCAACTTTTGCTAACTTCTTTTGAAGTTTTGTCTACTTTTATTGAAGCTGTCAATTTTTGTTAACTTTTTTGAAGCTGTAAACTTTTGTTAACTTCTTTTGAAGTTTTGTTAATTTTTTTAAAGCTATCAACTTTTGTTAAATTCTTTTGAAGTTTTGTTAATTTTTTTGAAGCTGTCAACTTTTGTTAACTTTTTTTGAAGTTTTGTTAACTATTTTAAAGCTGTCAACTTTTGTCAACTTTTTTGAAGCTGTCAACTTTTGCTAACTTTTTTGGAAACTGTCAACATTTGTTAACTTTTTTGAAGCTGTCAACTTTGGTTAACTTTTTTTAAAGCTGTCAACATTTGTTAACTGTTTTTGAAGCTGTCAACTTTTGTTAACTTTTTTTTAAAGCTGTCAAATTTTGTTTACTTTTTTAAAGCTGTTAACTTTTGTTAACTTTTTTAAAGCTGTCAACTTTTGTTAACTTTTGTTAACTTTTTTTTAAGTTTTGTCTACTTTTTTGAAACTGTCAACTTTTGTTAACTTTTATTGAAGCTGTCAACTTTTGTTAACTTTTTTTGAAGCTGTCAACTTTTTTTAACTGGTTTTGAAGCTGTTAACTTTTGTTAACTTTTTTTGAAGCTGTCAACTTTTGTTAACTTTTTTGAAGCTGTCAACTTTTGTTAACTTTTTTTGAAGCTGTCAACTTTTGTTAACTTTTTTTGAAGCTGTCAACTTTTGTTAACTTTTATTAAAGCTGTCCACTTTTGTTAACTTTTTTTGAAGCAGTCAACTTTTGTTAACTTCTTTTGAAACTGTCAACTTTTGTTAACTTTTATTAAAGCTGTTAACTTTTGTTAACTTTTATTGAAGCTGTCAATTTTTGTTAACTATTTTGAAGCTGTCATTTTTTGTTAACTTCTTTTGATGTTCTGTCTTCTTTTTTGAAACAGTCAACTTTTGTGGAAGCTGTCAAGTTTTGTTAACTTTTTTTAAAACTGTAAAATTTTGTTAACTTTTTTAAAGCTGTCAACTTTTGTTAACTTCTTTTAAAATTTTGTTAACTTTTTTGAAGCTGTCAACTTTTGTTAATTTTTTTTGAAGCTGTCAACTTTTGTTAACTTTTTGAAGCTGTCAACTTTTGTTAACTTTTTTTGAAGCTATCAACTTTTGTTAACTTTTATTTAAGCTGTCAACTTTTGTTAACTTTTTTTCAAGCTGTCAACATTTGTTAACTTTTTGAAGCTGTCAACTTTTGTTAACTTTTTTTAAAGATGTCAACATTTGTTAACTGTTTTTGAAGCTGTCAACTTTTGTTAACTTTTTTTTAAAGCTGTCAACTTTTGTTTACTTTTTTAAAGCTGTCAACTTTTGTTAACTTTTTTAAAGCTGTCAACTTTTGTTAACTTTTGTTAACTTCTTTTGAAGTTTTGTCTACTTTTTTGAAACTGTCAATTTTTGTTAACTTTTATTGAAGCTGTCAACTTTTGTTAACTTTTTTTGAAGTGGTCAACTTTTGTTAACTGGTTTTGAAGCTGTTAAATTTTGTTAACTTTTTTTGAAACTGTCAACTTTTGTTAACTTTTTTGAAGCTGTCAACTTTTGTTAACTTTTTTTGAAGCTGTCAACTTTTGTTGACTTTTTTTAAAGCTGTCAACTTTTGTTAACTTTTATTAAAGCTGTCCACTTTTGTTAACTTTTTTTGAAGCTGTCAACTTTTGTTAACTTCTTTTGAAACTGTCAACTTTTGTTAACTTTTTTTGAAGCTATCAACTTTTGTTAACTTTATTGAAGCTGTCAACTTTTGTTAACTTTTTTGGAAGCTGTCAACATTTGTTAACTTTTTTGAAGCTGTCAACTTTTGTTAACTTTTTTTAAAGCTGTCAACATTTGTTAACTGTTTTTGAAGCTGTCAACTTTTGTTAACTTTTTTTTAAAGCTGTCAACTTTTGTTTATTTTTTTAATGCTGTCAACTTTCGTTAACTTTTTTAAAGCTGTCAACTTGTGTTAACTTTTATTGAAGCGGTCAACTTTTGTTAACTTTTTTTGAAGCTGTCAACTTTTGTTAACTTTTTTAAAGCTGTCAACTTTTGTTAACTTTTTTTGAAGCTGTCAACTTTTGTTAACTTTTTTGAAGCTGTCAACTTTTGTTAACTTTTTTTGAAGCTGTCAACTTTTGTTAACTTTTTTTGAAGCTGTCAACTTTTGTTAACTTTTATTAAAGCTGTCCACTTTTGTTAACTTTTTTTGAAGCTGTCAACTTTTGTTAACTTCTTTTGAAACTGTCAACTTTTGTTAACTTTTATTGAAGCTGTCAACATTTGTTAACTTTTATTGAAGCTGTCAACTTTTGTTAACTTTTTTGAAGCTGTCAACTTTTGTTAACATTTTTTGGAGCTGTCAACTTTTGTTAACTTTTATTGAAGCTGTCAACATTTGTTAACTTTTTGAAGCTGTCAACTTTTGTTAACTTTTTTTAAAGATGTCAACATTTGTTAACTGTTTTTGAAGCTGTCAACTTTTGTTAACTTTTTTTTAAAGCTGTCAACTTTTGTTTACTTTTTTAAAGCTGTCAACTTTTGTTAACTTTTTTAAAGCTGTCAACTTTTGTTAACTTTTGTTAACTTCTTTTGAAGTTTTGTCTACTTTTTTGAAACTGTCAATTTTTGTTAACTTTTATTGAAGCTGTCAACTTTTGTTAACTTTTTTTGAAGTGGTCAACTTTTGTTAACTGGTTTTGAAGCTGTTAAATTTTGTTAACTTTTTTTGAAACTGTCAACTTTTGTTAACTTTTTTGAAGCTGTCAACTTTTGTTAACTTTTTTTGAAGCTGTCAACTTTTGTTAACTTTTTTTGAAGCTATCAACTTTTGTTAACTTTATTGAAGCTGTCAACTTTTGTTAACTTTTTTGGAAGCTGTCAACATTTGTTAACTTTTTTGAAGCTGTCAACTTTTGTTAACTTTTTTTAAAGCTGTCAACATTTGTTAACTGTTTTTGAAGCTGTCAACTTTTGTTAACTTTTTTTAAAGCTGTCAAATTTTGTTTACTTTTTTAAAGCTGTCAACTTTTGTTAACTTTTTTAAAGCTGTCAACTTTTGTTAACTTTTGTTAACTTCTTTTTAAGTTTTGTCTACTTTTTTGAAACTGTCAACTTTTGTTAACTTTTATTGAAGCAGTCAACTTTTGTTAACTTTTTTTGAAGCTGTCAACTTTTGTTAACTTTTATTAAAGCTGTCCACTTTTGTTAACTTTTTTTGAAGCAGTCAACTTTTGTTAACTTCTTTTGAAACTGTCAACTTTTGTTAACTTTTATTAAAGCTGTTAACTTTTGTTAACTTTTATTCAAGCTGTCAATTTTTGTTAACTATTTTGAAGCTGTCAACTTTTGTTAACTTCTTTTGATGTTCTGTCTTCTTTTTTGAAACGGTCAACTTTTGTGGAAGCTGTCAAGTTTTGTTAACTTTTTTTAAAACTGTCAAATTTTGTTAACTTTTTTAAAGCTGTCAACTTTTGTTAACTTCTTTTGAAATTTTGTTAACTTTTTTGAAGCTGTCAACTTTTGTTAATTTTTTTTAAAGCTGTCAACTTTTGTTAACTTTTTGAAGCTGTCAACTTTTGTTAACTTTTTTTGAAGCTGTCAACTTTTGTTAACTTTTATTGAAGCTGTCAACTTTTGTTAACTTTTTTGGAAGCTGTCAACATTTGTTAACTTTTTTGAAGCTGTCAACTTTTGTTAATTTTTTTTGAAGCTGTCAACTTTTGTTAACTTTTTGAAGCTGTCAACTTTTGTTAATTTTTTTTTGAAGCTGTCAACTTTTGTTAACTTTTTGAAGCTGTCAACTTTTGTTAACTTTTTTTGAAGCTATCAACTTTTGTTAACTTTTATTGAAGATGTCAACTTTTGTTAACTTTTTTGGAAACTGTCAACATTTGTTAAATTTTTTGAAGCTGTCAACTTTTGTTAACTTTTTTTAAGGCTGTCAACATTTGTTAACTGTTTTTGAAGCTGTCAACTTTTCTTAACTTTTTTTTAAAGCTGTCAAATTTTGTTTACTTTTTTAAAGCTGTCAACTTTTGTTAACTTTTTTAAAGCTGTCAACTATTGTTAACTTTTGTTAACTTCTTTTTAAGTTTTGTCTACTTTTTTGAAACTGTCAACTTTTGTTCACTTTTATTGAAGCTGTCAACTTTTGTTAACTTTTTTTGAAGCTGTCAACTTTTTTTAACTGGTTTTGAAGCTTTTAACTTTTGTTAACTTTTTTTGAAGCTGTCAACTTTTGTTAACTTTTTTGAAGCTGTCAACTTTTGTTAACTTTTTTTGAAGCTGTCAACTTTTGTTAACTTTTTTTGAAGCTCTCAACATTTGTTAACTTTTTTAAAGCTGTCAACTTTTGTTAACTTTTTTTAATGCTGTCAACATTTGTTAACTGTTTGTGAAGCTGTCAACTTTTGTTAACTTTTTTTTAAAGCTGTCAACTATTGTTAACTTTTTTTAAAGCTGTCAACTTTTGTTAACTGGTTTTGAAGCTGTTAACTTTTGTTAACTTTTTTTGAAGCTGTCAACTTTTGTTAACTTTTTTTGGAGCTGTCAACTTTTGTTAACTTTTATTGAAGCTGTCAACTTTTGTTAACTTTTTTGAAAGCTGTCAACATTTGTTAACTTTTTTGAAGCTGTCAACTTTTGTTAACTTTTTTTAAAGCTGTCAACATTTATTAACTGTTTTTGAAGCTGTCAACTTTTGTTAACTTTTTTTTAAAGCTGTCAACTTTTGTTTACTTTTTTAAAGCTGTCAACTTTTGTTAACTTTTTTAAAGCTGTCAACTTTTGTTAACTTCTTTTGAAGTTTTGTTAACTTTTTTGAAGCTGTCAACTTTTGTTAACTTCTTTTGAAGTTTTGTCTACTTTTTTGAAACTGTCAACTTTTGTTAACTTTTATTGAAGCTGTCAATTTTGGTTAACTTTTTTAAAGCTGTCAACTTTTCTTAACTTCTTTTAAAGTTATGTTAATTTTTTTGAAGCTATCAACTTTTGTTAAATTCTTTTGAAGTTTTGTTAATTTTTTTGAAGCTGTCAACTTTTGTTAATTTCTTTTAAAGTTTTGTTAACTATTTTAAAGCTGTAAACTTTTGTCAACTTTTTTGAAGCTGTCAACCTTTGCTAATTTTTTTTGAAGCTGTCAACTTTTGTTAACTTTTTTTAAGCTGTCAACTTTTGTTAACTTTTTTTAACTTCTTTTGAAGTTTTGTTAACTTTTATAAAGCTGTCAAATTTTGTTAACTTTTTTAAAGCTATCAACTTTTGTTAACTTTTGTTAACTTCTTTTGAAGTTTGGTTAACTTTTTTGAAGCTGTCAACTTTTGCTAACTTCTTTTGAAGTTTTGTCTACTTTTATTGAAGCTGTCAATTTTTGTTAACTTCTTTTGAAACTGTCAACTTTTGTTAACTTTTATTGAAGCTGTCAACTTTTGTTAACTTCTTTTGATGTTTTGTCTTCTTTTTTGAAACTGTCAACTTTTGTGGAAGCTGTCAAGTTTTGTTAACTTTTTTTAAAACTGTCAAATTTTGTTAACTTTTTTAAAGCTGTCAACTTTTGTTAACTTCTTTTGAAATTTTGTTAACTTTTTTGAAGCTGTCAACTTTTGTTAATTTTTTTTAAAGCTGTCAACTTTTGTTAACTTTTTGAAGCTGTCAACTTTTGTTAACTTTTTTTGAAGCTATCAACTTTTGTTAATTTTATTGAAGCTGTCAACTTTTGTTAACTTTTTTGGAAGCTGTCAACATTTGTTAACTTTTTTGAAGCTGTCAACTTTTGTTAATTTCTTTTGAAGCTGTCAACTTTTGTTAACTTTTTGAAGCTGTCAACTTTTGTTAACTTTTGTTAACTTCTTTTGAAGTTTTGTCTACTTTTTTGAAACTGTCAATTTTTGTTAACTTTTATTGAAGCTGTCAACTTTTGTTAACTTTTTTTGAAGTTGTCAACTTTTGTTAACTGGTTTTGAAGCTGTTAAATTTTGTTAACTTTTTTTGAAGCTGTCAACTTTTGTTAACTTTTTTGAAGCTGTCAACTTTTGTTAACTTTTTTTGAAGCTGTCAACTTTTGTTGACTTTTTTTAAAGCTGTCAACTTTTGTTAACTTTTGTAAAAGCTGTCCACTTTTGTTAACTTTTTTTGAAGCTGTCAACTTTTGTTAACTTTTTTTAAAGCTGTCAACATTTGTTAACTGTTTTTGAAGCTGTCAACTTTTGTTAACTTTTTTTTAAAGCTGTCAAATTTTGTTTACTTTTTTAAAGCTGTCAACTTTTGTTAACTTTTGTTAACTTCTTTTTAAGTTTTGTCTACTTTTTTGAAACTGTCAACTTTTGTTAACTTTTATTAAAGCTGTCAACTTTTGTTAACTTTTTTTGAAGCTGTCAACTTTTGTTAACTTTTATTAAAGCTGGCCACTTTTGTTAACTTTTTTTGAAGCAGTCAACTTTTGTTAACTTTTTTGAAGCTGTCAACTTTTGTTAACTTTTTTTAAAGCTGTCAACATTTGTTAACTGTTTTTGAAGCTGTCAACTTTTGTTAACTTTTTTTAAAGCTGTCAAATTTTGTTTACTTTTTTAAAGCTGTCAACTTTTGTTAACTTTTTTTAAAACTGTCAAATTTTGTTAACTTTTTTAAAGCTGTCAACTTTTGTTAACTTCTTTTGAAATTTTGTTAACTTTTTTGAAGCTGTCAACTTTTGTTAATTTTTTTTAAAGCTGTCAACTTTTGTTAACTTTTTGAAGCTGTCAACTTTTGTTAACTTTTTTTGAAGCTATCAACTTTTGTTAATTTTATTGAAGCTGTCAACTTTTGTTAACTTTTTTGGAAGCTGTCAACATTTGTTAACTTTTTTGAAGCTGTCAACTTTTGTTAATTTCTTTTGAAGCTGTCAACTTTTGTTAACTTTTTGAAGCTGTCAACTTTTGTTAACTTTTGTTAACTTCTTTTGAAGTTTTGTCTACTTTTTTGAAACTGTCAATTTTTGTTAACTTTTATTGAAGCTGTCAACTTTTGTTAACTTTTTTTGAAGTTGTCAACTTTTGTTAACTGGTTTTGAAGCTGTTAAATTTTGTTAACTTTTTTTGAAGCTGTCAACTTTTGTTAACTTTTTTGAAGCTGTCAACTTTTGTTAACTTTTTTTGAAGCTGTCAACTTTTGTTGACTTTTTTTAAAGCTGTCAACTTTTGTTAACTTTTGTAAAAGCTGTCCACTTTTGTTAACTTTTTTTGAAGCTGTCAACTTTTGTTAACTTTTTTTAAAGCTGTCAACATTTGTTAACTGTTTTTGAAGCTGTCAACTTTTGTTAACTTTTTTTTAAAGCTGTCAAATTTTGTTTACTTTTTTAAAGCTGTCAACTTTTGTTAACTTTTGTTAACTTCTTTTTAAGTTTTGTCTACTTTTTTGAAACTGTCAACTTTTGTTAACTTTTATTAAAGCTGTCAACTTTTGTTAACTTTTTTTGAAGCTGTCAACTTTTGTTAACTTTTATTAAAGCTGGCCACTTTTGTTAACTTTTTTTAAAGCAGTCAACTTTTGTTAACTTTTTTGAAGCTGTCAACTTTTGTTAACTTTTTTTAAAGCTGTCAACATTTGTTAACTGTTTTTGAAGCTGTCAACTTTTGTTAACTTTTTTTAAAGCTGTCAAATTTTGTTTACTTTTTTAAAGCTGTCAACTTTTGTTAACTTTTTTAAAGCTGTCAACTTTTGTTAACTTTTGTTAACTTCTTTTTAAGTTTTGTCTACTTTTTTGAAACTGTCAACTTTTGTTAACTTTTATTGAAGCAGTCAACTTTTGTTAACTTTTTTTGAAGCTGTCAACTTTTGTTAACTTTTATTAAAGCTGTCCACTTTTGTTAACTTTTTTTGAAGCAGTCAACTTTTGTTAACTTCTTTTGAAACTGTCAACTTTTGTTAACTTTTATTAAAGCTGTTAACTTTTGTTAACTTTTATTCAAGCTGTCAATTTTTGTTAACTATTTTGAAGCTGTCAACTTTTGTTAACTTCTTTTGATGTTCTGTCTTCTTTTTTGAAACGGTCAACTTTTGTGGAAGCTGTCAACTTTTGTTAACTTCTTTTGAAATTTTGTTAACTTTTTTGAAGCTGTCAACTTTTGTTAATTTTTTTTAAAGCTGTCAACTTTTGTTAACTTTTTGAAGCTGTCAACTTTTGTTAACTTTTTTTGAAGCTGTCAACTTTTGTTAACTTTTATTGAAGCTGTCAACTTTTGTTAACTTTTTTGGAAGCTGTCAACATTTGTTAACTTTTTTGAAGCTGTCAACTTTTGTTAATTTTTTTTGAAGCTGTCAACTTTTGTTAACTTTTTGAAGCTGTCAACTTTTGTTAATTTTTTTTTGAAGCTGTCAACTTTTGTTAACTTTTTGAAGCTGTCAACTTTTGTTAACTTTTTTTGAAGCTATCAACTTTTGTTAACTTTTATTGAAGATGTCAACTTTTGTTAACTTTTTTGGAAACTGTCAACATTTGTTAAATTTTTTGAAGCTGTCAACTTTTGTTAACTTTTTTTAAGGCTGTCAACATTTGTTAACTGTTTTTGAAGCTGTCAACTTTTCTTAACTTTTTTTTAAAGCTGTCAAATTTTGTTTACTTTTTTAAAGCTGTCAACTTTTGTTAACTTTTTTAAAGCTGTCAACTATTGTTAACTTTTGTTAACTTCTTTTTAAGTTTTGTCTACTTTTTTGAAACTGTCAACTTTTGTTCACTTTTATTGAAGCTGTCAACTTTTGTTAACTTTTTTTGAAGCTGTCAACTTTTTTTAACTGGTTTTGAAGCTTTTAACTTTTGTTAACTTTTTTTGAAGCTGTCAACTTTTGTTAACTTTTTTGAAGCTGTCAACTTTTGTTAACTTTTTTTGAAGCTGTCAACTTTTGTTAACTTTTTTTGAAGCTGTCAACTTTTGTTAACTTTTATTAAAGCTGTCCACTTTTGTTAACTTTTTTTGAAGCAGTCAACTTTTTTTAACTTCTTTTGAAACTGTCAACTTTTGTTAACTTTTATTAAAGCTGTTAACTTTTGTTAACTTTTATTGAAGCTGTCAATTTTTGTTAACTATTTTGAAGCTGTCAACTTTTGTTAACTTCTTTTGATGTTCTGTCTTCTTTTTTGAAACGGTCAACTTTTGTGGAAGCTGTCAAGTTTTGTTAACTTTTTTTAAAACTGTCAAATTTTGTTAACTTTTTTAAAGCTGTCAACTTTTGTTAACTTCTTTTGAAATTTTGTTAACTTTTTTGAAGCTGTCAACTTTTGTTAATTTTTTTTGAAGCTGTCAACTTTTGTTAACTTTTTGGAGCTGTCAACTTTTGTTAACTTTTTTTTAAAGCTGTCAAATTTTGTTTACTTTTTTAAAGCTGTCAACTTTTGTTAACTTTTTTAAAGCTGTCAACTTTTGTTAACTTTTGTTAACTTCTTTTTAAGTTTTGTCTACTTTTTTGAAACTGTCAACTTTTGTTAACTTTTATTGAAGCTGTCAACTTTTGTTAACTTTTTTTGAAGCTGTCAACTTTTGTTAACTGGTTTTGAAGCTGTTAACTTTTGTTAACTTTTTTTGAAGCTGTCAACTTTTGTTAACTTTTTTAAAGCTGTCAACTTTTGTTAACTTTTTTTGAAGCTGTCAACTTTTGTTAACTTTTTTTGAAGCTGTCAACTTTTGTTAACTTTTATTAAAGCTGTCCACTTTTGTTAACTTTTTTTGAAGCTATCAACTTTTGTTAACTTTATTGAAGCTGTCAACTTTTGTTAACTTTTTTGGAAGCTGTCAACATTTGTTAACTTTTTTGAAGCTGTCAACTTTTGTTAACTTTTTTTAAAGCTGTCAACATTTGTTAACTGTTTTTGAAGCTGTCAACTTTTGTTAACTTTTTTTTAAAGCTGTCAACTTTTGTTTATTTTTTTAATGCTGTCAACTTTCGTTAACTTTTTTAAAGCTGTCAACTTGTGTTAACTTTTATTGAAGCGGTCAACTTTTGTTAACTTTTTTTGAAGCTGTCAACTTTTGTTAACTTTTTTGAAGCTGTCAACTTTTGTTAACTTTTTTTGAAGCTGTCAACTTTTGTTAACTTTTTTGAAGCTGTCAACTTTTGTTAACTTTTTTTGAAGCTGTCAACTTTTGTTAACTTTTTTTGAAGCTGTCAACTTTTGTTAACTTTTATTAAAGCTGTCCACTTTTGTTAACTTTTTTTGAAGCTGTCAACTTTTGTTAACTTCTTTTGAAACTGTCAACTTTTGTTAACTTTTATTGAAGCTGTCAACATTTGTTAACTTTTATTGAAGCTGTCAACTTTTGTTAACTTTTTTGAAGCTGTCAACTTTTGTTAACATTTTTTGGAGCTGTCAACTTTTGTTAACTTTTATTGAAGCTGTCAACTTTTGTTAACTTTTTGCGAAGCTCTCAACATTTGTTAACTTTTTTAAAGCTGTCAACTTTTGTTAACTTTTTTTAATGCTGTCAACATTTGTTAACTGTTTGTGAAGCTGTCAACTTTTGTTAACTTTTTTTTAAAGCTGTCAACTATTGTTAACTTTTTTTAAAGCTGCCAACTTTTGTTAACTAGTTTTGAAGCTGTTAACTTTTGTTAACTTTTTTTGAAGCTGTCAACTTTTGTTAACTTTTTTTGGAGCTGTCAACTTTTGTTAACTTTTATTGAAGCTGTCAACTTTTGTTAACTTTTTTGAAAGCTGTCAACATTTGTTAACTTTTTTGAAGCTGTCAACTTTTGTTAACTTTTTTTAAAACTGTCAAATTTTGTTAACTTTTTTAAAGCTGTCAACTTTTGTTAACTTCTTTTGAAATTTTGTTAACTTTTTTGAAGCTGTCAACTTTTGTTAATTTTTTTTGAAGCTGTCAACTTTTGTTAACTTTTTGGAGCTGTCAACTTTTGTTAACTTTTTTTTAAAGCTGTCAAATTTTGTTTACTTTTTTAAAGCTGTCAACTTTTGTTAACTTTTTTAAAGCTGTCAACTTTTGTTAACTTTTGTTAACTTCTTTTTAAGTTTTGTCTACTTTTTTGAAACTGTCAACTTTTGTTAACTTTTATTGAAGCTGTCAACTTTTGTTAACTTTTTTTGAAGCTGTCAACTTTTGTTAACTGGTTTTGAAGCTGTTAACTTTTGTTAACTTTTTTTGAAGCTGTCAACTTTTGTTAACTTTTTTAAAGCTGTCAACTTTTGTTAACTTTTTTTGAAGCTGTCAACTTTTGTTAACTTTTTTTGAAGCTGTCAACTTTTGTTAACTTTTATTAAAGCTGTCCACTTTTGTTAACTTTTTTTGAAGCTATCAACTTTTGTTAACTTTATTGAAGCTGTCAACTTTTGTTAACTTTTTTGGAAGCTGTCAACATTTGTTAACTTTTTTGAAGCTGTCAACTTTTGTTAACTTTTTTTAAAGCTGTCAACATTTGTTAACTGTTTTTGAAGCTGTCAACTTTTGTTAACTTTTTTTTAAAGCTGTCAACTTTTGTTTATTTTTTTAATGCTGTCAACTTTCGTTAACTTTTTTAAAGCTGTCAACTTGTGTTAACTTTTATTGAAGCGGTCAACTTTTGTTAACTTTTTTTGAAGCTGTCAACTTTTGTTAACTTTTTTGAAGCTGTCAACTTTTGTTAACTTTTTTTGAAGCTGTCAACTTTTGTTAACTTTTTTGAAGCTGTCAACTTTTGTTAACTTTTTTTGAAGCTGTCAACTTTTGTTAACTTTTTTTGAAGCTGTCAACTTTTGTTAACTTTTATTAAAGCTGTCCACTTTTGTTAACTTTTTTTGAAGCTGTCAACTTTTGTTAACTTCTTTTGAAACTGTCAACTTTTGTTAACTTTTATTGAAGCTGTCAACATTTGTTAACTTTTATTGAAGCTGTCAACTTTTGTTAACTTTTTTGAAGCTGTCAACTTTTGTTAACATTTTTTGGAGCTGTCAACTTTTGTTAACTTTTATTGAAGCTGTCAACTTTTGTTAACTTTTTGCGAAGCTCTCAACATTTGTTAACTTTTTTAAAGCTGTCAACTTTTGTTAACTTTTTTTAATGCTGTCAACATTTGTTAACTGTTTGTGAAGCTGTCAACTTTTGTTAACTTTTTTTTAAAGCTGTCAACTATTGTTAACTTTTTTTAAAGCTGCCAACTTTTGTTAACTAGTTTTGAAGCTGTTAACTTTTGTTAACTTTTTTTGAAGCTGTCAACTTTTGTTAACTTTTTTTGGAGCTGTCAACTTTTGTTAACTTTTATTGAAGCTGTCAACTTTTGTTAACTTTTTTGAAAGCTGTCAACATTTGTTAACTTTTTTGAAGCTGTCAACTTTTGTTAACTTTTTTTAAAGCTGTCAACATTTATTAACTGTTTTTGAAGCTGTCAACTTTTGTTAACTTTTTTTTAAAGCTGTCAACTTTTGTTTACTTTTTTAAAGCTGTCAACTTTTGTTAACTTTTTTAAAGCTGTCAACTTTTGTTAACTTCTTTTGAAGTTTTGTTAACTATTTTAAAGCTGTCAACTTTTGTCAACTTTTTTGAAGCTGTCAACTTTTGCTAACTTTTTTGGAAACTGTCAACATTTGTTAACTTTTTTGAAGCTGTCAACTTTTGTTAACTTTTTTTAAAGCTGTCAACATTTGTTAACTGTTTTTGAAGCTGTCAACTTTTGTTAACTTTTTTTAAAGCTGTCAAATTTTGTTTATTTTTTAAAGCTGTCAACTTTTGTTATTTTTTTTAAAGCTGTCAACTTTTGTTAACTTTTGTTAACTTCTTTTTAAGTTTTGTCTACTTTTTTGAAACTGTCAACTTTTGTTAACTTTAATTGAAGCTGTCAACTTTTGTTAACTTTTTTTGAAGCTGTCAACTTTTTTTAACTGGTTTTGAAGCTGTTAACATTTGTTAACTTTTTTAAAGCAGTCAACTTTTGTTAACTAGTTTTGAAGCTGTTAACTTTTGTTAACTTTTTTTGAAGCTGTCAACTTTTGTTAACTTTTTTTGGAGCTGTCAACTTTTGTTAACTTTTATTGAAGCTGTCAACTTTTGTTAACTTTTTTGAAAGCTGTCAACATTTGTTAACTTTTTTGAAGCTGTCAACTTTTGTTAACTTTTTTTAAAGCTGTCAACATTTATTAACTGTTTTTGAAGCTGTCAACTTTTGTTAACTTTTTTTTAAAGCTGTCAACTTTTGTTTACTTTTTTAAAGCTGTCAACTTTTGTTAACTTTTTTAAAGCTGTCAACTTTTGTTAACTTCTTTTGAAGTTTTGTTAACTATTTTAAAGCTGTCAACTTTTGTCAACTTTTTTGAAGCTGTCAACTTTTGCTAACTTTTTTGGAAACGGTCAACATTTGTTAACTTTTTTGAAGCTGTCAACTTTTGTTAACTTTTTTTAAAGCTGTCAACATTTGTTAACTGTTTTTGAAGCTGTCAACTTTTGTTAACTTTTTTTTAAAGCTGTCAAATTTTGTTTATTTTTTAAAGCTGTCAACTTTTGTTAACTTTTTTAAAGCTGTCAACTTTTGTTAACTTTTGTTAACTTCTTTTTAAGTTTTGTCTACTTTTTTGAAACTGTCAACTTTTGTTAACTTTTATTGAAGCTGTCAACTTTTGTTAACTTTTTTTGAAGCTGTCAACTTTTTTTAACTTGTTTTGAAGCTGTTAACTTTTGTTAACTTTTTTTGAAGCTGTCAACTTTTGTTAACTTTTTTTGAAGCTGTCAACTTTTGTTAACTTTTTTTGAAGCTGTCAACTTTTGTTAACTTTTATTAAAGCTGTCCACTTTTGTTAACTTTTTTTGAAGCTGTCAACTTTTGTTAACTTCTTTTGAAACTGTCAACTTTTGTTAACTTTTATTGAAGCTGTCAACTTTTGTTAACTTTTATTTAAGCTGTCAACTTTTGTTAACTTTTTTGAAGCTGTCAACTTTTGTTAACATTTTTTGGAGCTGTCAACTTTTGTTAACTTTTATTGAAGCTGTCAACTTTTGTTAACTTTTTGCGAAGCTCTCAACATTTGTTAACTTTTTTAAAGCTGTCAACTTTTGTTAACTTTTTTTAATGCTGTCAACATTTGTTAACTGTTTGTGAAGCTGTCAACTTTTGTTAACTTTTTTTTAAAGCTGTCAACTATTGTTAACTTTTTTCAAAGCTGTCAACTTTTGTTAACTGGTTTTGAAGCTGTTAACTTTTGTTAACTTTTTTTGAAGCTGTCAGCTTTTGTTAACTTTTTTTGGAGCTGTCAACTTTTGTTAACTTTTATTGAAGCTGTCAACTTTTGTTAACTTTTTTGAAAGCTGTCAACATTTGTTAACTTTTTTGAAGCTGTCAACTTTTGTTAACTTTTTTAAAAGCTGTCAACATTTATTAACTGTTTTTGAAGCTGTCAACTTTTGTTAACTTTTTTTTAAAGCTGTCAACTTTTGTTTACTTTTTTAAAGCTGTCATCTTTTGTTAACTTTTTTAAAGCTGTCAACTTTTGTTAACTTCTTTTGAAGTTTTGTTAACTTTTTTGAAGCTGTCAACTTTTGTTAACTTCTTTTGAAGTTTTGTCAACTTTTTTGAAACTGTCAACTTTTGTTAACTTTTATTGAAGCTGTCAATTTTTGTTAACTTTTTTAAAGCTGTCAACTTTTCTTAACTTCTTTTAAAGTTATGTTAATTTTTTTGAAGCTATCAACTTTTGTTAAATTCTTTTGAAGTTTTGTTAATTTTTTTGAAGCTGTCAACTTTTGTTAATTTCTTTTAAAGTTTTGTTAACTATTTTAAAGCTGTAAACTTTTGTCAACTTTTTTGAAGCTGTCAACCTTTGCTAACTTTTTTTGAAGCTGTCAACTTTTGTTAACTTTTTTTAAGCTGTCAACTTTTGTTAACTTTTTTTAACTTCTTTTGAAGTTTTGTTAACTTTTATAAAGCTGTCAAATTTTGTTAACTTTTTTAAAGCTATCAACTTTTGTTAACTTTTGTTAACTTCTTTTGAAGTTTGGTTAACTTTATTGAAGCTGTCAACTTTTGCTAACTTCTTTTGAAGTTTTGTCTACTTTTATTGAAGCTGTCAATTTTTGTTAACTTTTTTGAAGCTGTAAACTTTTGTTAACTTCTTTTGAAGTTTTGTTAATTTTTTTAAAGCTATCAACTTTTGTTAAATTCTTTTGAAGTTTTGTTAATTTTTTTGAAGCTGTCAACTTTTGTTAACTTTTTTTGAAGTTTTGTTAACTATTTTAAAGCTGTCAACTTTTGTCAACTTTTTTGAAGCTGTCAACTTTTGCTAACTTTTTTGGAAACTGTCAACATTTGTTAACTTTTTTGAAGCTGTCAACTTTTGTTAACTTTTTTTAAAGCTGTCAACATTTGTTAACTGTTTTTGAAGCTGTCAACTTTTGTTAACTTTTTTTTAAAGCTGTCAAATTTTGTTTACTTTTTTAAAGCTGTTAACTTTTGTTAACTTTTTTAAAGCTGTCAACTTTTGTTAACTTTTGTTAACTTTTTTTTAAGTTTTGTCTACTTTTTTGAAACTGTCAACTTTTGTTAACTTTTATTGAAGCTGTCAACTTTTGTTAACTTTTTTTGAAGCTGTCAACTTTTTTTAACTGGTTTTGAAGCTGTTAACTTTTGTTAACTTTTTTTGAAGCTGTCAACTTTTGTTAACTTTTTTGAAGCTGTCAACTTTTGTTAACTTTTTTTGAAGCTGTCAACTTTTGTTAACTTTTTTTGAAGCTGTCAACTTTTGTTAACTTTTATTAAAGCTGTCCACTTTTGTTAACTTTTTTTGAAGCAGTCAACTTTTGTTAACTTCTTTTGAAACTGTCAACTTTTGTTAACTTTTATTAAAGCTGTTAACTTTTGTTAACTTTTATTGAAGCTGTCAATTTTTGTTAACTATTTTGAAGCTGTCATTTTTTGTTAACTTCTTTTGATGTTCTGTCTTCTTTTTTGAAACAGTCAACTTTTGTGGAAGCTGTCAAGTTTTGTTAACTTTTTTTAAAACTGTAAAATTTTGTTAACTTTTTTAAAGCTGTCAACTTTTGTTAACTTCTTTTAAAATTTTGTTAACTTTTTTGAAGCTGTCAACTTTTGTTAATTTTTTTTGAAGCTGTCAACTTTTGTTAACTTTTTGAAGCTGTCAACTTTTGTTAACTTTTTTTGAAGCTATCAACTTTTGTTAACTTTTATTTAAGCTGTCAACTTTTGTTAACTTTTTTTCAAGCTGTCAACATTTGTTAACTTTTTGAAGCTGTCAACTTTTGTTAACTTTTTTTAAAGATGTCAACATTTGTTAACTGTTTTTGAAGCTGTCAACTTTTGTTAACTTTTTTTTAAAGCTGTCAACTTTTGTTTACTTTTTTAAAGCTGTCAACTTTTGTTAACTTTTTTAAAGCTGTCAACTTTTGTTAACTTTTGTTAACTTCTTTTGAAGTTTTGTCTACTTTTTTGAAACTGTCAATTTTTGTTAACTTTTATTGAAGCTGTCAACTTTTGTTAACTTTTTTTGAAGTGGTCAACTTTTGTTAACTGGTTTTGAAGCTGTTAAATTTTGTTAACTTTTTTTGAAACTGTCAACTTTTGTTAACTTTTTTGAAGCTGTCAACTTTTGTTAACTTTTTTTGAAGCTGTCAACTTTTGTTGACTTTTTTTAAAGCTGTCAACTTTTGTTAACTTTTATTAAAGCTGTCCACTTTTGTTAACTTTTTTTGAAGCTGTCAACTTTTGTTAACTTCTTTTGAAACTGTCAACTTTTGTTAACTTTTTTTGAAGCTATCAACTTTTGTTAACTTTATTGAAGCTGTCAACTTTTGTTAACTTTTTTGGAAGCTGTCAACATTTGTTAACTTTTTTGAAGCTGTCAACTTTTGTTAACTTTTTTTAAAGCTGTCAACATTTGTTAACTGTTTTTGAAGCTGTCAACTTTTGTTAACTTTTTTTTAAAGCTGTCAACTTTTGTTTATTTTTTTAATGCTGTCAACTTTCGTTAACTTTTTTAAAGCTGTCAACTTGTGTTAACTTTTATTGAAGCGGTCAACTTTTGTTAACTTTTTTTGAAGCTGTCAACTTTTGTTAACTTTTTTAAAGCTGTCAACTTTTGTTAACTTTTTTTGAAGCTGTCAACTTTTGTTAACTTTTTTGAAGCTGTCAACTTTTGTTAACTTTTTTTGAAGCTGTCAACTTTTGTTAACTTTTTTTGAAGCTGTCAACTTTTGTTAACTTTTATTAAAGCTGTCCACTTTTGTTAACTTTTTTTGAAGCTGTCAACTTTTGTTAACTTCTTTTGAAACTGTCAACTTTTGTTAACTTTTATTGAAGCTGTCAACATTTGTTAACTTTTATTGAAGCTGTCAACTTTTGTTAACTTTTTTGAAGCTGTCAACTTTTGTTAACATTTTTTGGAGCTGTCAACTTTTGTTAACTTTTATTGAAGCTGTCAACTTTTGTTAACTTTTTGCGAAGCTCTCAACATTTGTTAACTTTTTTAAAGCTGTCAACTTTTGTTAACTTTTTTTAATGCTGTCAACATTTGTTAACTGTTTGTGAAGCTGTCAACTTTTGTTAACTTTTTTTTAAAGCTGTCAACTATTGTTAACTTTTTTTAAAGCTGCCAACTTTTGTTAACTAGTTTTGAAGCTGTTAACTTTTGTTAACTTTTTTTGAAGCTGTCAACTTTTGTTAACTTTTTTTGGAGCTGTCAACTTTTGTTAACTTTTATTGAAGCTGTCAACTTCTGTTAACTTTTTTGAAAGCTGTCAACATTTGTTAACTTTTTTGAAGCTGTTAACTTTTGTTAACTTTTTTTAAAGCTGTCAACATTTATTAACTGTTTTTGAAGCTGTCAACTTTTGTTAACTTTTTTTTAAAGCTGTCAACTTTTGTTTACTTTTTTAAAGCTGTCAACTTTTGTTAACTTTTTTAAAGCTGTTAACTTTTGTTAACTTCTTTTGAAGTTTTGTTAACTATTTTAAAGCTGTCAACTTTTGTCAACTTTTTTGAAGCTGTCAACTTTTGCTAACTTTTTTGGAAACTGTCAACATTTGTTAACTTTTTTGAAGCTGTCAACTTTTGTTAACTTTTTTTAAAGCTGTCAACATTTGTTAACTGTTTTTGAAGCTGTCAACTTTTGTTAACTTTTTTTTAAAGCTGTCAAATTTTGTTTATTTTTTAAAGCTGTCAACTTTTGTTAACTTTTTTAAAGCTGTCAACTTTTGTTAACTTTTGTTAACTTCTTTTTAAGTTTTGTCTACTTTTTTGAAACTGTCAACTTTTGTTAACTTTTATTGAAGCTGTCAACTTTTGTTAACTTTTTTTGAAGCTGTCAACTTTTTTAACTGGTTTTGAAGCTGTTAACTTTTGTTAACTTTTTTTGAAGCTGTCAACTTTTGTTAACTTTTTTTGAAGCTGTCAACTTTTGTTAACTTTTTTTGAAGCTGTCAACTTTTGTTAACTTTTATTAAAGCTGTCCACTTTTGTTAACTTCTTTTGAAGCTGTCAACTTTTGTTAACTTCTTTTGAAACTGTCAACTTTTGTTAACTTTTATTGAAGCTGTCAACTTTTGTTAACTTTTATTTAAGTTGTCAACTTTTGTTAACTTTTTTGAAGCTGTCAACTTTTGTTAACATTTTTTGGAGCTGTCAACTTTTGTTAACTTTTATTGAAGCTGTCAACTTTTGTTAACTTTTTGCAAAGCTCTCAACATTTGTTAACTTTTTTAAAGCTGTCAACTTTTGTTAACTTTTTTTAATGCTGTCAACATTTGTTAACTGTTTGTGAAGCTGTCAACTTTTGTTAACTTTTTTTTAAAGCTGTCAACTATTGTTAACTTTTTTCAAAGCTGTCAACTTTTGTTAACTGGTTTTGAAGCTGTTAACTTTTGTTAACTTTTTTTGAAGCTGTCAACTTTTGTTAACTTTTTTTGGAGCTGTCAACGTTTGTTAACTTTTATTGAAGCTGTCAACTTTTGTTAACTTTTTTGAAAGCTGTCAACATTTGTTAACTTTTTTGAAGCTGTCAACTTTTGTTAACTTTTTTTAAAGCTGTCAACATTTATTAACTGTTTTTGAAGCTGTCAACTTTTGTTAACTTTTTTTTAAAGCTGTCAACTTTTGTTTACTTTTTTAAAGCTGTCAACTTTTGTTAACTTTTTTAAAGCTGTCAACTTTTGTTAACTTCTTTTGAAGTTTTGTTAACTTTTTTGAAGCTGTCAACTTTTGTTAACTTCTTTTGAAGTTTTGTCAACTTTTTTGAAACTGTCAACTTTTGTTAACTTTTATTGAAGCTGTCAATTTTTGTTAACTTTTTTAAAGCTGTCAACTTTTCTTAACTTCTTTTAAAGTTATGTTAATTTTTTTGAAGCTATCAACTTTTGTTAAATTCTTTTGAAGTTTTGTTAATTTTTTTGAAGCTGTCAACTTTTGTTAATTTCTTTTAAAGTTTTGTTAACTATTTTAAAGCTGTAAACTTTTGTCAACTTTTTTGAAGCTGTCAACCTTTGCTAACTTTTTTTGAAGCTGTCAACTTTTGTTAACTTTTTTTAAGCTGTCAACTTTTGTTAACTTTTTTTAACTTCTTTTGAAGTTTTGTTAACTTTTATAAAGCTGTCAAATTTTGTTAACTTTTTTAAAGCTATTAACTTTTGTTAACTTTTGTTAACTTCTTTTGAAGTTTGGTTAACTTTTTTGAAGCTGTCAACTTTTGCTAACTTCTTTTGAAGTTTTGTCTACTTTTATTGAAGCTGTCAATTTTTGTTAACTTTTTTGAAGCTGTCAACTTTTGTTAACTTCTTTTGAAGTTTTGTTAATTTTTTTAAAGCTATCAACTTTTGTTAAATTCTTTTGAAGTTTTGTTAATTTTTTTGAAGCTGTCAACTTTTGTTAACTTTTTTTGAAGTTTTGTTAACTATTTTAAAGCTGTCAACTTTTGTCAACTTTTTTGAAGCTGTCAACTTTTGCTAACTTTTTTGGAAACTGTCAACATTTGTTAACTTTTTTGAAGCTGTCAACTTTTGTTAACTTTTTTTAAAGCTGTCAACATTTGTTAACTGTTTTTGAAGCTGTCAACTTTTGTTAACTTTTTTTTAAAGCTGTCAAATTTTGTTTACTTTTTTAAAGCTGTCAACTTTTGTTAACTTTTTTAAAGCTGTCAACTTTTGTTAACTTTTGTTAACTTCTTTTTAAGTTTTGTCTACTTTTTTGAAACTGTCAACTTTTGTTAACTTTTATTGAAGCTGTCAACTTTTGTTAACTTTTTTTGAAGCTGTCAACTTTTTTTAACTGGTTTTGAAGCTGTTAACTTTTGTTAACTTTTTTTGAAGCTGTCAACTTTTGTTAACTTTTTTGAAGCTGTCAACTTTTGTTAACTTTTATTGAAGCTGTCAACTTTTTTTAACTTTTATTGAAGCTGTCCACTTTTGTTAACTTTTATTGAAGCTGTCAATTTTTGTTAACTATTTTGAAGCTGTCAACTTTTGTTAACTTCTTTTAAAGTTTTGTTAACTTTTTTGAAGCTATCAACTTTTGTTATCTTCTTTTGAAGTTTTGTTAATTTTTTTGAAGCTGTCAACATTTGTTAACTTTTTTGAAGCTGTCAACTTTTGTTAACTTTTTTTAAAGCTGTCAACATTTGTTAACTGTTTGTGAAGCTGTCAACTTTTGTTAACTTTTTTTTAAAGCTGTCAACTTTTGTTAACTTTTTTTAAAGCTGTCAACTTTTGTTAACTGGTTTTGAAGCTGTTAACGTTTGTTAAATTTTTTTGAAGCTGTCAACTTTTGTTAACTTTTATTGAAGCTGTCAACTTTTGTTAACTTTTTTGGAAGCTGTCAACATTTGTTAACTTTTTTGAAGCTGACAACTTTTGTTAAATTTTTTTGAAGCTGTCAACTTTTGTTAACTTTTATTGAAGCTGTCAACTTTTGTTAACTTTTTTTGAAGCTGTCAACTTTTGTTAACTTTTTTGAAGCTGTCAACTTTTGTTAACTTTTTTTAAAGCTGTCAACTTTTGTTAACTTTTTTCGAAGCTGTCAACTTTTGTTAACTTTTATTAAAGCTGTCCACTTTTGTTAACTTTTTTTGAAGCTGTAAACTTTTGTTAACTTCTTTTGAAACTGTCAACTTTTGTTCACTTTTATTAAAGCTGTTAACTTTTGTTAACTTTTATTGAAGCAGTCAATTTTTGTTAACTATTTTGAAGCTGTCAACTTTTGTTAACTTCTTTTGAAGTTTTGTCTACTTTTTTGAAACTGTCAACTTTTGTTAACTTTTATTGAAGCTGTCAATTTTTGTTAACTTTTTTAAAGCTGTCAACTTTTCTTAACTTCTTTTAAAGTTATGTTAATTTTTTTGAAGCTATCAACTTTTGTTAAATTCTTTTGAAGTTTTGTTAATTTTTTTGAAGCTGTCAACTTTTGTTAATTTCTTTTGAAGTTTTGTTAACTATTTTAAAGCTGTAAACTTTTGTCAACTTTTTTGAAGCTGTCAACTTTTGCTAACTTTTTTTGAAGCTGTCAACTTTTGTTAACTTTTTTAAAGCTGTCAACTTTTGTTAACTTTTTTTAACTTCTCTTTAAGTTTTGTTAACTTTTTTAAAGCTGTCAAATTTTGTTAACTTTTTTAAAGCTGTCAACTTTTGTTAACTTTTATTGAGGCTGTCAACTTTTGTTAAATTTTTTTGAAGCTGTCAACTTTTGTTAACTTTTATTGAAGCTGTCAACTTTTGTTAACTTTTTTTGAAGCTGTCAACTTTTGTTAACTTTTTTGAAGCTGTCAACTTTTGTTAACTTTTTTTAAAGCTGTCAACTTTTGTTAACTTTTTTCGAAGCTGTCAACTTTTGTTAACTTTTATTAAAGCTGTCCACTTTTGTTAACTTTTTTTGAAGCTGTAAACTTTTGTTAACTTCTTTTGAAACTGTCAACTTTTGTTCACTTTTATTAAAGCTGTTAACTTTTGTTAACTTTTTTTGAAGCTGTCAACTTTTGTTAACTTTTTTGAAGCTGTCAACTTTTGTTAACTTTTTTTAAAGCTGTCAACTTTTGTTAACTTTTTTCGAAGCTGTCAACTTTTGTTAACTTTTATTAAAGCTGTCCACTTTTGTTAACTTTTTTTGAAGCTGTAAACTTTTGTTAACTTCTTTTGAAACTGTCAACTTTTGTTCACTTTTATTAAAGCTGTTAACTTTTGTTAACTTTTATTGAAGCAGTCAATTTTTGTTAACTATCTTGAAGCTGTCAACTTTTGTTAACTTCTTTTGAAGTTTTGTCTACTTTTTTGAAACTGTCAACTTTTGTTAACTTTTATTGAAGCTGTCAATTTTTGTTAACTTTTTTGAAGCTGTCAACTTTTCTTAACTTCTTTTAAAGTTATGTTAATTTTTTTGAAGCTATCAACTTTTGTTAAATTCTTTTGAAGTTTTGTTAATTTTTTTGAAGCTGTCAACTTTTGTTAATTTCTTTTAAAGTTTTGTTAACTATTTTAAAGCTGTAAACTTTTGTCAACTTTTTTGAAGCTGTCAACTTTTGCTAACTTTTTTTGAAGCTGTCAACTTTTGTTAACTATTTTAAAGCTGTCAACTTTTGTTAACTGGTTTTGAAGCTGTTAACTTTTATTAACTTTTTTTGAAGCTGTCAACTTTTGTTAACTTTTTTGAAGCTGTCAACTATTGATAACTTTTTTTGAAGCTGTCAACTTTTGTTAACTTTTATTTAAGCTGTCAACTTTTGTTAACTTTTTTTCAAGCTGTCAACATTTGTTAACTTTTTGAAGCTGTCAACTTTTGTTAACTTTTTTTAAAGATGTCAACATTTGTTAACTGTTTTTGAAGCTGTCAACTTTTGTTAACTTTTTTTTAAAGCTGTCAACTTTTGTTTACTTTTTTAAAGCTGTCAACTTTTGTTAACTTTTTTAAAGCTGTCAACTTTTGTTAACTTTTGTTAACTTCTTTTGAAGTTTTGTCTACTTTTTTGAAACTGTCAATTTTTGTTAACTTTTATTGAAGCTGTCAACTTTTGTTAACTTTTTTTGAAGTGGTCAACTTTTGTTAACTGGTTTTGAAGCTGTTAAATTTTGTTAACTTTTTTTGAAACTGTCAACTTTTGTTAACTTTTTTGAAGCTGTCAACTTTTGTTAACTTTTTTTGAAGCTGTCAACTTTTGTTGACTTTTTTTAAAGCTGTCAACTTTTGTTAACTTTTATTAAAGCTGTCCACTTTTGTTAACTTTTTTTGAAGCTGTCAACTTTTGTTAACTTCTTTTGAAACTGTCAACTTTTGTTAACTTTTTTTGAAGCTATCAACTTTTGTTAACTTTATTGAAGCTGTCAACTTTTGTTAACTTTTTTGGAAGCTGTCAACATTTGTTAACTTTTTTGAAGCTGTCAACTTTTGTTAACTTTTTTTAAAGCTGTCAACATTTGTTAACTGTTTTTGAAGCTGTCAACTTTTGTTAACTTTTTTTTAAAGCTGTCAACTTTTGTTTATTTTTTTAATGCTGTCAACTTTCGTTAACTTTTTTAAAGCTGTCAACTTGTGTTAACTTTTATTGAAGCGGTCAACTTTTGTTAACTTTTTTTGAAGCTGTCAACTTTTGTTAACTTTTTTAAAGCTGTCAACTTTTGTTAACTTTTTTTGAAGCTGTCAACTTTTGTTAACTTTTTTGAAGCTGTCAACTTTTGTTAACTTTTTTTGAAGCTGTCAACTTTTGTTAACTTTTTTTGAAGCTGTCAACTTTTGTTAACTTTTATTAAAGCTGTCCACTTTTGTTAACTTTTTTTGAAGCTGTCAACTTTTGTTAACTTCTTTTGAAACTGTCAACTTTTGTTAACTTTTATTGAAGCTGTCAACATTTGTTAACTTTTATTGAAGCTGTCAACTTTTGTTAACTTTTTTGAAGCTGTCAACTTTTGTTAACATTTTTTGGAGCTGTCAACTTTTGTTAACTTTTATTGAAGCTGTCAACATTTGTTAACTTTTTGAAGCTGTCAACTTTTGTTAACTTTTTTTAAAGATGTCAACATTTGTTAACTGTTTTTGAAGCTGTCAACTTTTGTTAACTTTTTTTTAAAGCTGTCAACTTTTGTTTACTTTTTTAAAGCTGTCAACTTTTGTTAACTTTTTTAAAGCTGTCAACTTTTGTTAACTTTTGTTAACTTCTTTTGAAGTTTTGTCTACTTTTTTGAAACTGTCAATTTTTGTTAACTTTTATTGAAGCTGTCAACTTTTGTTAACTTTTTTTGAAGTGGTCAACTTTTGTTAACTGGTTTTGAAGCTGTTAAATTTTGTTAACTTTTTTTGAAACTGTCAACTTTTGTTAACTTTTTTGAAGCTGTCAACTTTTGTTAACTTTTTTTGAAGCTGTCAACTTTTGTTAACTTTTTTTGAAGCTATCAACTTTTGTTAACTTTATTGAAGCTGTCAACTTTTGTTAACTTTTTTGGAAGCTGTCAACATTTGTTAACTTTTTTGAAGCTGTCAACTTTTGTTAACTTTTTTTAAAGCTGTCAACATTTGTTAACTGTTTTTGAAGCTGTCAACTTTTGTTAACTTTTTTTAAAGCTGTCAAATTTTGTTTACTTTTTTAAAGCTGTCAACTTTTGTTAACTTTTTTAAAGCTGTCAACTTTTGTTAACTTTTGTTAACTTCTTTTTAAGTTTTGTCTACTTTTTTGAAACTGTCAACTTTTGTTAACTTTTATTGAAGCAGTCAACTTTTGTTAACTTTTTTTGAAGCTGTCAACTTTTGTTAACTTTTATTAAAGCTGTCCACTTTTGTTAACTTTTTTTGAAGCAGTCAACTTTTGTTAACTTCTTTTGAAACTGTCAACTTTTGTTAACTTTTATTAAAGCTGTTAACTTTTGTTAACTTTTATTCAAGCTGTCAATTTTTGTTAACTATTTTGAAGCTGTCAACTTTTGTTAACTTCTTTTGATGTTCTGTCTTCTTTTTTGAAACGGTCAACTTTTGTGGAAGCTGTCAAGTTTTGTTAACTTTTTTTAAAACTGTCAAATTTTGTTAACTTTTTTAAAGCTGTCAACTTTTGTTAACTTCTTTTGAAATTTTGTTAACTTTTTTGAAGCTGTCAACTTTTGTTAATTTTTTTTAAAGCTGTCAACTTTTGTTAACTTTTTGAAGCTGTCAACTTTTGTTAACTTTTTTTGAAGCTGTCAACTTTTGTTAACTTTTATTGAAGCTGTCAACTTTTGTTAACTTTTTTGGAAGCTGTCAACATTTGTTAACTTTTTTGAAGCTGTCAACTTTTGTTAATTTTTTTTGAAGCTGTCAACTTTTGTTAACTTTTTGAAGCTGTCAACTTTTGTTAATTTTTTTTTGAAGCTGTCAACTTTTGTTAACTTTTTGAAGCTGTCAACTTTTGTTAACTTTTTTTGAAGCTATCAACTTTTGTTAACTTTTATTGAAGATGTCAACTTTTGTTAACTTTTTTGGAAACTGTCAACATTTGTTAAATTTTTTGAAGCTGTCAACTTTTGTTAACTTTTTTTAAGGCTGTCAACATTTGTTAACTGTTTTTGAAGCTGTCAACTTTTCTTAACTTTTTTTTAAAGCTGTCAAATTTTGTTTACTTTTTTAAAGCTGTCAACTTTTGTTAACTTTTTTAAAGCTGTCAACTATTGTTAACTTTTGTTAACTTCTTTTTAAGTTTTGTCTACTTTTTTGAAACTGTCAACTTTTGTTCACTTTTATTGAAGCTGTCAACTTTTGTTAACTTTTTTTGAAGCTGTCAACTTTTTTTAACTGGTTTTGAAGCTTTTAACTTTTGTTAACTTTTTTTGAAGCTGTCAACTTTTGTTAACTTTTTTGAAGCTGTCAACTTTTGTTAACTTTTTTTGAAGCTGTCAACTTTTGTTAACTTTTTTTGAAGCTCTCAACATTTGTTAACTTTTTTAAAGCTGTCAACTTTTGTTAACTTTTTTTAATGCTGTCAACATTTGTTAACTGTTTGTGAAGCTGTCAACTTTTGTTAACTTTTTTTTAAAGCTGTCAACTATTGTTAACTTTTTTTAAAGCTGTCAACTTTTGTTAACTGGTTTTGAAGCTGTTAACTTTTGTTAACTTTTTTTGAAGCTGTCAACTTTTGTTAACTTTTTTTGGAGCTGTCAACTTTTGTTAACTTTTATTGAAGCTGTCAACTTTTGTTAACTTTTTTGAAAGCTGTCAACATTTGTTAACTTTTTTGAAGCTGTCAACTTTTGTTAACTTTTTTTAAAGCTGTCAACATTTATTAACTGTTTTTGAAGCTGTCAACTTTTGTTAACTTTTTTTTAAAGCTGTCAACTTTTGTTTACTTTTTTAAAGCTGTCAACTTTTGTTAACTTTTTTAAAGCTGTCAACTTTTGTTAACTTCTTTTGAAGTTTTGTTAACTTTTTTGAAGCTGTCAACTTTTGTTAACTTCTTTTGAAGTTTTGTCTACTTTTTTGAAACTGTCAACTTTTGTTAACTTTTATTGAAGCTGTCAATTTTGGTTAACTTTTTTAAAGCTGTCAACTTTTCTTAACTTCTTTTAAAGTTATGTTAATTTTTTTGAAGCTATCAACTTTTGTTAAATTCTTTTGAAGTTTTGTTAATTTTTTTGAAGCTGTCAACTTTTGTTAATTTCTTTTAAAGTTTTGTTAACTATTTTAAAGCTGTAAACTTTTGTCAACTTTTTTGAAGCTGTCAACCTTTGCTAATTTTTTTTGAAGCTGTCAACTTTTGTTAACTTTTTTTAAGCTGTCAACTTTTGTTAACTTTTTTTAACTTCTTTTGAAGTTTTGTTAACTTTTATAAAGCTGTCAAATTTTGTTAACTTTTTTAAAGCTATCAACTTTTGTTAACTTTTGTTAACTTCTTTTGAAGTTTGGTTAACTTTTTTGAAGCTGTCAACTTTTGCTAACTTCTTTTGAAGTTTTGTCTACTTTTATTGAAGCTGTCAATTTTTGTTAACTTCTTTTGAAACTGTCAACTTTTGTTAACTTTTATTGAAGCTGTCAACTTTTGTTAACTTCTTTTGATGTTTTGTCTTCTTTTTTGAAACTGTCAACTTTTGTGGAAGCTGTCAAGTTTTGTTAACTTTTTTTAAAACTGTCAAATTTTGTTAACTTTTTTAAAGCTGTCAACTTTTGTTAACTTCTTTTGAAATTTTGTTAACTTTTTTGAAGCTGTCAACTTTTGTTAATTTTTTTTAAAGCTGTCAACTTTTGTTAACTTTTTGAAGCTGTCAACTTTTGTTAACTTTTTTTGAAGCTATCAACTTTTGTTAATTTTATTGAAGCTGTCAACTTTTGTTAACTTTTTTGGAAGCTGTCAACATTTGTTAACTTTTTTGAAGCTGTCAACTTTTGTTAATTTCTTTTGAAGCTGTCAACTTTTGTTAACTTTTTGAAGCTGTCAACTTTTGTTAACTTTTGTTAACTTCTTTTGAAGTTTTGTCTACTTTTTTGAAACTGTCAATTTTTGTTAACTTTTATTGAAGCTGTCAACTTTTGTTAACTTTTTTTGAAGTTGTCAACTTTTGTTAACTGGTTTTGAAGCTGTTAAATTTTGTTAACTTTTTTTGAAGCTGTCAACTTTTGTTAACTTTTTTGAAGCTGTCAACTTTTGTTAACTTTTTTTGAAGCTGTCAACTTTTGTTGACTTTTTTTAAAGCTGTCAACTTTTGTTAACTTTTGTAAAAGCTGTCCACTTTTGTTAACTTTTTTTGAAGCTGTCAACTTTTGTTAACTTTTTTTAAAGCTGTCAACATTTGTTAACTGTTTTTGAAGCTGTCAACTTTTGTTAACTTTTTTTTAAAGCTGTCAAATTTTGTTTACTTTTTTAAAGCTGTCAACTTTTGTTAACTTTTGTTAACTTCTTTTTAAGTTTTGTCTACTTTTTTGAAACTGTCAACTTTTGTTAACTTTTATTAAAGCTGTCAACTTTTGTTAACTTTTTTTGAAGCTGTCAACTTTTGTTAACTTTTATTAAAGCTGGCCACTTTTGTTAACTTTTTTTGAAGCAGTCAACTTTTGTTAACTTTTTTGAAGCTGTCAACTTTTGTTAACTTTTTTTAAAGCTGTCAACATTTGTTAACTGTTTTTGAAGCTGTCAACTTTTGTTAACTTTTTTTAAAGCTGTCAAATTTTGTTTACTTTTTTAAAGCTGTCAACTTTTGTTAACTTTTTTTAAAACTGTCAAATTTTGTTAACTTTTTTAAAGCTGTCAACTTTTGTTAACTTCTTTTGAAATTTTGTTAACTTTTTTGAAGCTGTCAACTTTTGTTAATTTTTTTTAAAGCTGTCAACTTTTGTTAACTTTTTGAAGCTGTCAACTTTTGTTAACTTTTTTTGAAGCTATCAACTTTTGTTAATTTTATTGAAGCTGTCAACTTTTGTTAACTTTTTTGGAAGCTGTCAACATTTGTTAACTTTTTTGAAGCTGTCAACTTTTGTTAATTTCTTTTGAAGCTGTCAACTTTTGTTAACTTTTTGAAGCTGTCAACTTTTGTTAACTTTTGTTAACTTCTTTTGAAGTTTTGTCTACTTTTTTGAAACTGTCAATTTTTGTTAACTTTTATTGAAGCTGTCAACTTTTGTTAACTTTTTTTGAAGTTGTCAACTTTTGTTAACTGGTTTTGAAGCTGTTAAATTTTGTTAACTTTTTTTGAAGCTGTCAACTTTTGTTAACTTTTTTGAAGCTGTCAACTTTTGTTAACTTTTTTTGAAGCTGTCAATTTTTGTTGACTTTTTTTAAAGCTGTCAACTTTTGTTAACTTTTGTAAAAGCTGTCCACTTTTGTTAACTTTTTTTGAAGCTGTCAACTTTTGTTAACTTTTTTTAAAGCTGTCAACATTTGTTAACTGTTTTTGAAGCTGTCAACTTTTGTTAACTTTTTTTTAAAGCTGTCAAATTTTGTTTACTTTTTTAAAGCTGTCAACTTTTGTTAACTTTTGTTAACTTCTTTTTAAGTTTTGTCTACTTTTTTGAAACTGTCAACTTTTGTTAACTTTTATTAAAGCTGTCAACTTTTGTTAACTTTTTTTGAAGCTGTCAACTTTTGTTAACTTTTATTAAAGCTGGCCACTTTTGTTAACTTTTTTTGAAGCAGTCAACTTTTGTTAACTTTTTTGAAGCTGTCAACTTTTGTTAACTTTTTTTAAAGCTGTCAACATTTGTTAACTGTTTTTGAAGCTGTCAACTTTTGTTAACTTTTTTTAAAGCTGTCAAATTTTGTTTACTTTTTTAAAGCTGTCAACTTTTGTTAACTTTTTTAAAGCTGTCAACTTTTGTTAACTTTTGTTAACTTCTTTTTAAGTTTTGTCTACTTTTTTGAAACTGTCAACTTTTGTTAACTTTTATTGAAGCAGTCAACTTTTGTTAACTTTTTTTGAAGCTGTCAACTTTTGTTAACTTTTATTAAAGCTGTCCACTTTTGTTAACTTTTTTTGAAGCAGTCAACTTTTGTTAACTTCTTTTGAAACTGTCAACTTTTGTTAACTTTTATTAAAGCTGTTAACTTTTGTTAACTTTTATTCAAGCTGTCAATTTTTGTTAACTATTTTGAAGCTGTCAACTTTTGTTAACTTCTTTTGATGTTCTGTCTTCTTTTTTGAAACGGTCAACTTTTGTGGAAGCTGTCAACTTTTGTTAACTTCTTTTGAAATTTTGTTAACTTTTTTGAAGCTGTCAACTTTTGTTAATTTTTTTTAAAGCTGTCAACTTTTGTTAACTTTTTGAAGCTGTCAACTTTTGTTAACTTTTTTTGAAGCTGTCAACTTTTGTTAACTTTTATTGAAGCTGTCAACTTTTGTTAACTTTTTTGGAAGCTGTCAACATTTGTTAACTTTTTTGAAGCTGTCAACTTTTGTTAATTTTTTTTGAAGCTGTCAACTTTTGTTAACTTTTTGAAGCTGTCAACTTTTGTTAATTTTTTTTTGAAGCTGTCAACTTTTGTTAACTTTTTGAAGCTGTCAACTTTTGTTAACTTTTTTTGAAGCTATCAACTTTTGTTAACTTTTATTGAAGATGTCAACTTTTGTTAACTTTTTTGGAAACTGTCAACATTTGTTAAATTTTTTGAAGCTGTCAACTTTTGTTAACTTTTTTTAAGGCTGTCAACATTTGTTAACTGTTTTTGAAGCTGTCAACTTTTCTTAACTTTTTTTTAAAGCTGTCAAATTTTGTTTACTTTTTTAAAGCTGTCAACTTTTGTTAACTTTTTTAAAGCTGTCAACTATTGTTAACTTTTGTTAACTTCTTTTTAAGTTTTGTCTACTTTTTTGAAACTGTCAACTTTTGTTCACTTTTATTGAAGCTGTCAACTTTTGTTAACTTTTTTTGAAGCTGTCAACTTTTTTTAACTGGTTTTGAAGCTTTTAACTTTTGTTAACTTTTTTTGAAGCTGTCAACTTTTGTTAACTTTTTTGAAGCTGTCAACTTTTGTTAACTTTTTTTGAAGCTGTCAACTTTTGTTAACTTTTTTTGAAGCTGTCAACTTTTGTTAACTTTTATTAAAGCTGTCCACTTTTGTTAACTTTTTTTGAAGCAGTCAACTTTTTTTAACTTCTTTTGAAACTGTCAACTTTTGTTAACTTTTATTAAAGCTGTTAACTTTTGTTAACTTTTATTGAAGCTGTCAATTTTTGTTAACTATTTTGAAGCTGTCAACTTTTGTTAACTTCTTTTGATGTTCTGTCTTCTTTTTTGAAACGGTCAACTTTTGTGGAAGCTGTCAAGTTTTGTTAACTTTTTTTAAAACTGTCAAATTTTGTTAACTTTTTTAAAGCTGTCAACTTTTGTTAACTTCTTTTGAAATTTTGTTAACTTTTTTGAAGCTGTCAACTTTTGTTAATTTTTTTTGAAGCTGTCAACTTTTGTTAACTTTTTGGAGCTGTCAACTTTTGTTAACTTTTTTTTAAAGCTGTCAAATTTTGTTTACTTTTTTAAAGCTGTCAACTTTTGTTAACTTTTTTGAAGCTGTCAACTTTTGTTAACTTTTTTTGAAGCTGTCAACTTTTGTTGACTTTTTTTAAAGCTGTCAACTTTTGTTAACTTTTGTAAAAGCTGTCCACTTTTGTTAACTTTTTTTGAAGCTGTCAACTTTTGTTAACTTTTTTTAAAGCTGTCAACATTTGTTAACTGTTTTTGAAGCTGTCAACTTTTGTTAACTTTTTTTTAAAGCTGTCAAATTTTGTTTACTTTTTTAAAGCTGTCAACTTTTGTTAACTTTTGTTAACTTCTTTTTAAGTTTTGTCTACTTTTTTGAAACTGTCAACTTTTGTTAACTTTTATTAAAGCTGTCAACTTTTGTTAACTTTTTTTGAAGCTGTCAACTTTTGTTAACTTTTATTAAAGCTGGCCACTTTTGTTAACTTTTTTTGAAGCAGTCAACTTTTGTTAACTTTTTTGAAGCTGTCAACTTTTGTTAACTTTTTTTAAAGCTGTCAACATTTGTTAACTGTTTTTGAAGCTGTCAACTTTTGTTAACTTTTTTTAAAGCTGTCAAATTTTGTTTACTTTTTTAAAGCTGTCAACTTTTGTTAACTTTTTTTAAAACTGTCAAATTTTGTTAACTTTTTTAAAGCTGTCAACTTTTGTTAACTTCTTTTGAAATTTTGTTAACTTTTTTGAAGCTGTCAACTTTTGTTAATTTTTTTTAAAGCTGTCAACTTTTGTTAACTTTTTGAAGCTGTCAACTTTTGTTAACTTTTTTTGAAGCTATCAACTTTTGTTAATTTTATTGAAGCTGTCAACTTTTGTTAACTTTTTTGGAAGCTGTCAACATTTGTTAACTTTTTTGAAGCTGTCAACTTTTGTTAATTTCTTTTGAAGCTGTCAACTTTTGTTAACTTTTTGAAGCTGTCAACTTTTGTTAACTTTTGTTAACTTCTTTTGAAGTTTTGTCTACTTTTTTGAAACTGTCAATTTTTGTTAACTTTTATTGAAGCTGTCAACTTTTGTTAACTTTTTTTGAAGTTGTCAACTTTTGTTAACTGGTTTTGAAGCTGTTAAATTTTGTTAACTTTTTTTGAAGCTGTCAACTTTTGTTAACTTTTTTGAAGCTGTCAACTTTTGTTAACTTTTTTTGAAGCTGTCAATTTTTGTTGACTTTTTTTAAAGCTGTCAACTTTTGTTAACTTTTGTAAAAGCTGTCCACTTTTGTTAACTTTTTTTGAAGCTGTCAACTTTTGTTAACTTTTTTTAAAGCTGTCAACATTTGTTAACTGTTTTTGAAGCTGTCAACTTTTGTTAACTTTTTTTTAAAGCTGTCAAATTTTGTTTACTTTTTTAAAGCTGTCAACTTTTGTTAACTTTTGTTAACTTCTTTTTAAGTTTTGTCTACTTTTTTGAAACTGTCAACTTTTGTTAACTTTTATTAAAGCTGTCAACTTTTGTTAACTTTTTTTGAAGCTGTCAACTTTTGTTAACTTTTATTAAAGCTGGCCACTTTTGTTAACTTTTTTTGAAGCAGTCAACTTTTGTTAACTTTTTTGAAGCTGTCAACTTTTGTTAACTTTTTTTAAAGCTGTCAACATTTGTTAACTGTTTTTGAAGCTGTCAACTTTTGTTAACTTTTTTTAAAGCTGTCAAATTTTGTTTACTTTTTTAAAGCTGTCAACTTTTGTTAACTTTTTTAAAGCTGTCAACTTTTGTTAACTTTTGTTAACTTCTTTTTAAGTTTTGTCTACTTTTTTGAAACTGTCAACTTTTGTTAACTTTTATTGAAGCAGTCAACTTTTGTTAACTTTTTTTGAAGCTGTCAACTTTTGTTAACTTTTATTAAAGCTGTCCACTTTTGTTAACTTTTTTTGAAGCAGTCAACTTTTGTTAACTTCTTTTGAAACTGTCAACTTTTGTTAACTTTTATTAAAGCTGTTAACTTTTGTTAACTTTTATTCAAGCTGTCAATTTTTGTTAACTATTTTGAAGCTGTCAACTTTTGTTAACTTCTTTTGATGTTCTGTCTTCTTTTTTGAAACGGTCAACTTTTGTGGAAGCTGTCAACTTTTGTTAACTTCTTTTGAAATTTTGTTAACTTTTTTGAAGCTGTCAACTTTTGTTAATTTTTTTTAAAGCTGTCAACTTTTGTTAACTTTTTGAAGCTGTCAACTTTTGTTAACTTTTTTTGAAGCTGTCAACTTTTGTTAACTTTTATTGAAGCTGTCAACTTTTGTTAACTTTTTTGGAAGCTGTCAACATTTGTTAACTTTTTTGAAGCTGTCAACTTTTGTTAATTTTTTTTGAAGCTGTCAACTTTTGTTAACTTTTTGAAGCTGTCAACTTTTGTTAATTTTTTTTTGAAGCTGTCAACTTTTGTTAACTTTTTGAAGCTGTCAACTTTTGTTAACTTTTTTTGAAGCTATCAACTTTTGTTAACTTTTATTGAAGATGTCAACTTTTGTTAACTTTTTTGGAAACTGTCAACATTTGTTAAATTTTTTGAAGCTGTCAACTTTTGTTAACTTTTTTTAAGGCTGTCAACATTTGTTAACTGTTTTTGAAGCTGTCAACTTTTCTTAACTTTTTTTTAAAGCTGTCAAATTTTGTTTACTTTTTTAAAGCTGTCAACTTTTGTTAACTTTTTTAAAGCTGTCAACTATTGTTAACTTTTGTTAACTTCTTTTTAAGTTTTGTCTACTTTTTTGAAACTGTCAACTTTTGTTCACTTTTATTGAAGCTGTCAACTTTTGTTAACTTTTTTTGAAGCTGTCAACTTTTTTTAACTGGTTTTGAAGCTTTTAACTTTTGTTAACTTTTTTTGAAGCTGTCAACTTTTGTTAACTTTTTTGAAGCTGTCAACTTTTGTTAACTTTTTTTGAAGCTGTCAACTTTTGTTAACTTTTTTTGAAGCTGTCAACTTTTGTTAACTTTTATTAAAGCTGTCCACTTTTGTTAACTTTTTTTGAAGCAGTCAACTTGTTTTAACTTCTTTTGAAACTGTCAACTTTTGTTAACTTTTATTAAAGCTGTTAACTTTTGTTAACTTTTATTGAAGCTGTCAATTTTTGTTAACTATTTTGAAGCTGTCAACTTTTGTTAACTTCTTTTGATGTTCTGTCTTCTTTTTTGAAACGGTCAACTTTTGTGGAAGCTGTCAAGTTTTGTTAACTTTTTTTAAAACTGTCAAATTTTGTTAACTTTTTTAAAGCTGTCAACTTTTGTTAACTTCTTTTGAAATTTTGTTAACTTTTTTGAAGCTGTCAACTTTTGTTAATTTTTTTTGAAGCTGTCAACTTTTGTTAACTTTTTGGAGCTGTCAACTTTTGTTAACTTTTTTTTAAAGCTGTCAAATTTTGTTTACTTTTTTAAAGCTGTCAACTTTTGTTAACTTTTTTAAAGCTGTCAACTTTTGTTAACTTTTGTTAACTTCTTTTTAAGTTTTGTCTACTTTTTTGAAACTGTCAACTTTTGTTAACTTTTATTGAAGCTGTCAACTTTTGTTAACTTTTTTTGAAGCTGTCAACTTTTGTTAACTGGTTTTGAAGCTGTTAACTTTTGTTAACTTTTTTTGAAGCTGTCAACTTTTGTTAACTTTTTTAAAGCTGTCAACTTTTGTTAACTTTTTTTGAAGCTGTCAACTTTTGTTAACTTTTTTTGAAGCTGTCAACTTTTGTTAACTTTTATTAAAGCTGTCCACTTTTGTTAACTTTTTTTGAAGCTATCAACTTTTGTTAACTTTATTGAAGCTGTCAACTTTTGTTAACTTTTTTGGAAGCTGTCAACATTTGTTAACTTTTTTGAAGCTGTCAACTTTTGTTAACTTTTTTTAAAGCTGTCAACATTTGTTAACTGTTTTTGAAGCTGTCAACTTTTGTTAACTTTTTTTTAAAGCTGTCAACTTTTGTTTATTTTTTTAATGCTGTCAACTTTCGTTAACTTTTTTAAAGCTGTCAACTTGTGTTAACTTTTATTGAAGCGGTCAACTTTTGTTAACTTTTTTTGAAGCTGTCAACTTTTGTTAACTTTTTTGAAGCTGTCAACTTTTGTTAACTTTTTTTGAAGCTGTCAACTTTTGTTAACTTTTTTGAAGCTGTCAACTTTTGTTAACTTTTTTTGAAGCTGTCAACTTTTGTTAACTTTTTTTGAAGCTGTCAACTTTTGTTAACTTTTATTAAAGCTGTCCACTTTTGTTAACTTTTTTTGAAGCTGTCAACTTTTGTTAACTTCTTTTGAAACTGTCAACTTTTGTTAACTTTTATTGAAGCTGTCAACATTTGTTAACTTTTATTGAAGCTGTCAACTTTTGTTAACTTTTTTGAAGCTGTCAACTTTTGTTAACATTTTTTGGAGCTGTCAACTTTTGTTAACTTTTATTGAAGCTGTCAACTTTTGTTAACTTTTTGCGAAGCTCTCAACATTTGTTAAATTTTTTAAAGCTGTCAACTTTTGTTAACTTTTTTTAATGCTGTCAACATTTGTTAACTGTTTGTGAAGCTGTCAACTTTTGTTAACTTTTTTTTAAAGCTGTCAACTATTGTTAACTTTTTTTAAAGCTGCCAACTTTTGTTAACTAGTTTTGAAGCTGTTAACTTTTGTTAACTTTTTTTGAAGCTGTCAACTTTTGTTAACTTTTTTTGGAGCTGTCAACTTTTGTTAACTTTTATTGAAGCTGTCAACTTTTGTTAACTTTTTTGAAAGCTGTCAACATTTGTTAACTTTTTTGAAGCTGTCAACTTTTGTTAACTTTTTTTAAAACTGTCAAATTTTGTTAACTTTTTTAAAGCTGTCAACTTTTGTTAACTTCTTTTGAAATTTTGTTAACTTTTTTGAAGCTGTCAACTTTTGTTAATTTTTTTTGAAGCTGTCAACTTTTGTTAACTTTTTGGAGCTGTCAACTTTTGTTAACTTTTTTTTAAAGCTGTCAAATTTTGTTTACTTTTTTAAAGCTGTCAACTTTTGTTAACTTTTTTAAAGCTGTCAACTTTTGTTAACTTTTGTTAACTTCTTTTTAAGTTTTGTCTACTTTTTTGAAACTGTCAACTTTTGTTAACTTTTATTGAAGCTGTCAACTTTTGTTAACTTTTTTTGAAGCTGTCAACTTTTGTTAACTGGTTTTGAAGCTGTTAACTTTTGTTAACTTTTTTTGAAGCTGTCAACTTTTGTTAACTTTTTTAAAGCTGTCAACTTTTGTTAACTTTTTTTGAAGCTGTCAACTTTTGTTAACTTTTTTTGAAGCTGTCAACTTTTGTTAACTTTTATTAAAGCTGTCCACTTTTGTTAACTTTTTTTGAAGCTATCAACTTTTGTTAACTTTATTGAAGCTGTCAACTTTTGTTAACTTTTTTGGAAGCTGTCAACATTTGTTAACTTTTTTGAAGCTGTCAACTTTTGTTAACTTTTTTTAAAGCTGTCAACATTTGTTAACTGTTTTTGAAGCTGTCAACTTTTGTTAACTTTTTTTTAAAGCTGTCAACTTTTGTTTATTTTTTTAATGCTGTCAACTTTCGTTAACTTTTTTAAAGCTGTCAACTTGTGTTAACTTTTATTGAAGCGGTCAACTTTTGTTAACTTTTTTTGAAGCTGTCAACTTTTGTTAACTTTTTTGAAGCTGTCAACTTTTGTTAACTTTTTTTGAAGCTGTCAACTTTTGTTAACTTTTTTGAAGCTGTCAACTTTTGTTAACTTTTTTTGAAGCTGTCAACTTTTGTTAACTTTTTTTGAAGCTGTCAACTTTTGTTAACTTTTATTAAAGCTGTCCACTTTTGTTAACTTTTTTTGAAGCTGTCAACTTTTGTTAACTTCTTTTGAAACTGTCAACTTTTGTTAACTTTTATTGAAGCTGTCAACATTTGTTAACTTTTATTGAAGCTGTCAACTTTTGTTAACTTTTTTGAAGCTGTCAACTTTTGTTAACATTTTTTGGAGCTGTCAACTTTTGTTAACTTTTATTGAAGCTGTCAACTTTTGTTAACTTTTTGCGAAGCTCTCAACATTTGTTAACTTTTTTAAAGCTGTCAACTTTTGTTAACTTTTTTTAATGCTGTCAACATTTGTTAACTGTTTGTGAAGCTGTCAACTTTTGTTAACTTTTTTTTAAAGCTGTCAACTATTGTTAACTTTTTTTAAAGCTGCCAACTTTTGTTAACTAGTTTTGAAGCTGTTAACTTTTGTTAACTTTTTTTGAAGCTGTCAACTTTTGTTAACTTTTTTTGGAGCTGTCAACTTTTGTTAACTTTTATTGAAGCTGTCAACTTTTGTTAACTTTTTTGAAAGCTGTCAACATTTGTTAACTTTTTTGAAGCTGTCAACTTTTGTTAACTTTTTTTAAAGCTGTCAACATTTATTAACTGTTTTTGAAGCTGTCAACTTTTGTTAACTTTTTTTTAAAGCTGTCAACTTTTGTTTACTTTTTTAAAGCTGTCAACTTTTGTTAACTTTTTTAAAGCTGTCAACTTTTGTTAACTTCTTTTGAAGTTTTGTTAACTATTTTAAAGCTGTCAACTTTTGTCAACTTTTTTGAAGCTGTCAACTTTTGCTAACTTTTTTGGAAACTGTCAACATTTGTTAACTTTTTTGAAGCTGTCAACTTTTGTTAACTTTTTTTAAAACTGTCAACATTTGTTAACTGTTTTTGAAGCTGTCAACTTTTGTTAACTTTTTTTAAAGCTGTCAAATTTTGTTTATTTTTTAAAGCTGTCAACTTTTGTTATTTTTTTTAAAGCTGTCAACTTTTGTTAACTTTTGTTAACTTCTTTTTAAGTTTTGTCTACTTTTTTGAAACTGTCAACTTTTGTTAACTTTAATTGAAGCTGTCAACTTTTGTTAACTTTTTTTGAAGCTGTCAACTTTTTTTAACTGGTTTTGAAGCTGTTAACATTTGTTAACTTTTTTAAAGCAGTCAACTTTTGTTAACTAGTTTTGAAGCTGTTAACTTTTGTTAACTTTTTTTGAAGCTGTCAACTTTTGTTAACTTTTTTTGGAGCTGTCAACTTTTGTTAACTTTTATTGAAGCTGTCAACTTTTGTTAACTTTTTTGAAAGCTGTCAACATTTGTTAACTTTTTTGAAGCTGTCAACTTTTGTTAACTTTTTTTAAAGCTGTCAACATTTATTAACTGTTTTTGAAGCTGTCAACTTTTGTTAACTTTTTTTTAAAGCTGTCAACTTTTGTTTACTTTTTTAAAGCTGTCAACTTTTGTTAACTTTTTTAAAGCTGTCAACTTTTGTTAACTTCTTTTGAAGTTTTGTTAACTATTTTAAAGCTGTCAACTTTTGTCAACTTTTTTGAAGCTGTCAACTTTTGCTAACTTTTTTGGAAACGGTCAACATTTGTTAACTTTTTTGAAGCTGTCAACTTTTGTTAACTTTTTTTAAAGCTGTCAACATTTGTTAACTGTTTTTGAAGCTGTCAACTTTTGTTAACTTTTTTTTAAAGCTGTCAAATTTTGTTTATTTTTTAAAGCTGTCAACTTTTGTTAACTTTTTTAAAGCTGTCAACTTTTGTTAACTTTTGTTAACTTCTTTTTAAGTTTTGTCTACTTTTTTGAAACTGTCAACTTTTGTTAACTTTTATTGAAGCTGTCAACTTTTGTTAACTTTTTTTGAAGCTGTCAACTTTTTTTAACTTGTTTTGAAGCTGTTAACTTTTGTTAACTTTTTTTGAAGCTGTCAACTTTTGTTAACTTTTTTTGAAGCTGTCAACTTTTGTTAACTTTTTTTGAAGCTGTCAACTTTTGTTAACTTTTATTAAAGCTGTCCACTTTTGTTAACTTTTTTTGAAGCTGTCAACTTTTGTTAACTTCTTTTGAAACTGTCAACTTTTGTTAACTTTTATTGAAGCTGTCAACTTTTGTTAACTTTTATTTAAGCTGTCAACTTTTGTTAACTTTTTTGAAGCTGTCAACTTTTGTTAACATTTTTTGGAGCTGTCAACTTTTGTTAACTTTTATTGAAGCTGTCAACTTTTGTTAACTTTTTGCGAAGCTCTCAACATTTGTTAACTTTTTTAAAGCTGTCAACTTTTGTTAACTTTTTTTAATGCTGTCAACATTTGTTAACTGTTTGTGAAGCTGTCAACTTTTGTTAACTTTTTTTTAAAGCTGTCAACTATTGTTAACTTTTTTCAAAGCTGTCAACTTTTGTTAACTGGTTTTGAAGCTGTTAACTTTTGTTAACTTTTTTTGAAGCTGTCAGCTTTTGTTAACTTTTTTTGGAGCTGTCAACTTTTGTTAACTTTTATTGAAGCTGTCAACTTTTGTTAACTTTTTTGAAAGCTGTCAACATTTGTTAACTTTTTTGAAGCTGTCAACTTTTGTTAACTTTTTTTAAAGCTGTCAACATTTATTAACTGTTTTTGAAGCTGTCAACTTTTGTTAACTTTTTTTTAAAGCTGTCAACTTTTGTTTACTTTTTTAAAGCTGTCATCTTTTGTTAACTTTTTTAAAGCTGTCAACTTTTGTTAACTTCTTTTGAAGTTTTGTTAACTTTTTTGAAGCTGTCAACTTTTGTTAACTTCTTTTGAAGTTTTGTCAACTTTTTTGAAACTGTCAACTTTTGTTAACTTTTATTGAAGCTGTCAATTTTTGTTAACTTTTTTAAAGCTGTCAACTTTTCTTAACTTCTTTTAAAGTTATGTTAATTTTTTTGAAGCTATCAACTTTTGTTAAATTCTTTTGAAGTTTTGTTAATTTTTTTGAAGCTGTCAACTTTTGTTAATTTCTTTTAAAGTTTTGTTAACTATTTTAAAGCTGTAAACTTTTGTCAACTTTTTTGAAGCTGTCAACCTTTGCTAACTTTTTTTGAAGCTGTCAACTTTTGTTAACTTTTTTTAAGCTGTCAACTTTTGTTAACTTTTTTTAACTTCTTTTGAAGTTTTGTTAACTTTTATAAAGCTGTCAAATTTTGTTAACTTTTTTAAAGCTATCAACTTTTGTTAACTTTTGTTACCTTCTTTTGAAGTTTGGTTAACTTTATTGAAGCTGTCAACTTTTGCTAACTTCTTTTGAAGTTTTGTCTACTTTTATTGAAGCTGTCAATTTTTGTTAACTTTTTTGAAGCTGTAAACTTTTGTTAACTTCTTTTGAAGTTTTGTTAATTTTTTTAAAGCTATCAACTTTTGTTAAATTCTTTTGAAGTTTTGTTAATTTTTTTGAAGCTGTCAACTTTTGTTAACTTTTTTTGAAGTTTTGTTAACTATTTTAAAGCTGTCAACTTTTGTCAACTTTTTTGAAGCTGTCAACTTTTGCTAACTTTTTTGGAAACTGTCAACATTTGTTAACTTTTTTGAAGCTGTCAACTTTTGTTAACTTTTTTTAAAGCTGTCAACATTTGTTAACTGTTTTTGAAGCTGTCAACTTTTGTTAACTTTTTTTTAAAGCTGTCAAATTTTGTTTACTTTTTTAAAGCTGTTAACTTTTGTTAACTTTTTTAAAGCTGTCAACTTTTGTTAACTTTTGTTAACTTTTTTTTAAGTTTTGTCTACTTTTTTGAAACTGTCAACTTTTGTTAACTTTTATTGAAGCTGTCAACTTTTGTTAACTTTTTTTGAAGCTGTCAACTTTTTTTAACTGGTTTTGAAGCTGTTAACTTTTGTTAACTTTTTTTGAAGCTGTCAACTTTTGTTAACTTTTTTGAAGCTGTCAACTTTTGTTAACTTTTTTTGAAGCTGTCAACTTTTGTTAACTTTTTTTGAAGCTGTCAACTTTTGTTAACTTTTATTAAAGCTGTCCACTTTTGTTAACTTTTTTTGAAGCAGTCAACTTTTGTTAACTTCTTTTAAAACTGTCAACTTTTGTTAACTTTTATTAAAGCTGTTAACTTTTGTTAACTTTTATTGAAGCTGTCAATTTTTGTTAACTATTTTGAAGCTGTCATTTTTTGTTAACTTCTTTTGATGTTCTGTCTTCTTTTTTGAAACAGTCAACTTTTGTGGAAGCTGTCAAGTTTTGTTAACTTTTTTTAAAACTGTAAAATTTTGTTAACTTTTTTAAAGCTGTCAACTTTTGTTAACTTCTTTTAAAATTTTGTTAACTTTTTTGAAGCTGTCAACTTTTGTTAATTTTTTTTGAAGCTGTCAACTTTTGTTAACTTTTTGAAGCTGTCAACTTTTGTTAACTTTTTTTGAAGCTATCAACTTTTGTTAACTTTTATTTAAGCTGTCAACTTTTGTTAACTTTTTTTCAAGCTGTCAACATTTGTTAACTTTTTGAAGCTGTCAACTTTTGTTAACTTTTTTTAAAGATGTCAACATTTGTTAACTGTTTTTGAAGCTGTCAACTTTTGTTAACTTTTTTTTAAAGCTGTCAACTTTTGTTTACTTTTTTAAAGCTGTCAACTTTTGTTAACTTTTTTAAAGCTGTCAACTTTTGTTAACTTTTGTTAACTTCTTTTGAAGTTTTGTCTACTTTTTTGAAACTGTCAATTTTTGTTAACTTTTATTGAAGCTGTCAACTTTTGTTAACTTTTTTTGAAGTGGTCAACTTTTGTTAACTGGTTTTGAAGCTGTTAAATTTTGTTAACTTTTTTTGAAACTGTCAACTTTTGTTAACTTTTTTGAAGCTGTCAACTTTTGTTAACTTTTTTTGAAGCTGTCAACTTTTGTTGACTTTTTTTAAAGCTGTCAACTTTTGTTAACTTTTATTAAAGCTGTCCACTTTTGTTAACTTTTTTTGAAGCTGTCAACTTTTGTTAACTTCTTTTGAAACTGTCAACTTTTGTTAACTTTTTTTGAAGCTATCAACTTTTGTTAACTTTATTGAAGCTGTCAACTTTTGTTAACTTTTTTGGAAGCTGTCAACATTTGTTAACTTTTTTGAAGCTGTCAACTTTTGTTAACTTTTTTTAAAGCTGTCAACATTTGTTAACTGTTTTTGAAGCTGTCAACTTTTGTTAACTTTTTTTTAAAGCTGTCAACTTTTGTTTATTTTTTTAATGCTGTCAACTTTCGTTAACTTTTTTAAAGCTGTCAACTTGTGTTAACTTTTATTGAAGCGGTCAACTTTTGTTAACTTTTTTTGAAGCTGTCAACTTTTGTTAACTTTTTTAAAGCTGTCAACTTTTGTTAACTTTTTTTGAAGCTGTCAACTTTTGTTAACTTTTTTGAAGCTGTCAACTTTTGTTAACTTTTTTTGAAGCTGTCAACTTTTGTTAACTTTTTTTGAAGCTGTCAACTTTTGTTAACTTTTATTAAAGCTGTCCACTTTTGTTAACTTTTTTTGAAGCTGTCAACTTTTGTTAACTTCTTTTGAAACTGTCAACTTTTGTTAACTTTTATTGAAGCTGTCAACATTTGTTAACTTTTATTGAAGCTGTCAACTTTTGTTAACTTTTTTGAAGCTGTCAACTTTTGTTAACATTTTTTGGAGCTGTCAACTTTTGTTAACTTTTATTGAAGCTGTCAACTTTTGTTAACTTTTTGCGAAGCTCTCAACATTTGTTAACTTTTTTAAAGCTGTCAACTTTTGTTAACTTTTTTTAATGCTGTCAACATTTGTTAACTGTTTGTGAAGCTGTCAACTTTTGTTAACTTTTTTTTAAAGCTGTCAACTATTGTTAACTTTTTTTAAAGCTGCCAACTTTTGTTAACTAGTTTTGAAGCTGTTAACTTTTGTTAACTTTTTTTGAAGCTGTCAACTTTTGTTAACTTTTTTTGGAGCTGTCAACTTTTGTTAACTTTTATTGAAGCTGTCAACTTCTGTTAACTTTTTTGAAAGCTGTCAACATTTGTTAACTTTTTTGAAGCTGTTAACTTTTGTTAACTTTTTTTAAAGCTGTCAACATTTATTAACTGTTTTTGAAGCTGTCAACTTTTGTTAACTTTTTTTTAAAGCTGTCAACTTTTGTTTACTTTTTTAAAGCTGTCAACTTTTGTTAACTTTTTTAAAGCTGTTAACTTTTGTTAACTTCTTTTGAAGTTTTGTTAACTATTTTAAAGCTGTCAACTTTTGTCAACTTTTTTGAAGCTGTCAACTTTTGCTAACTTTTTTGGAAACTGTCAACATTTGTTAACTTTTTTGAAGCTGTCAACTTTTGTTAACTTTTTTTAAAGCTGTCAACATTTGTTAACTGTTTTTGAAGCTGTCAACTTTTGTTAACTTTTTTTTAAAGCTGTCAAATTTTGTTTATTTTTTAAAGCTGTCAACTTTTGTTAACTTTTTTAAAGCTGTCAACTTTTGTTAACTTTTGTTAACTTCTTTTTAAGTTTTGTCTACTTTTTTGAAACTGTCAACTTTTGTTAACTTTTATTGAAGCTGTCAACTTTTGTTAACTTTTTTTGAAGCTGTCAACTTTTTTAACTGGTTTTGAAGCTGTTAACTTTTGTTAACTTTTTTTGAAGCTGTCAACTTTTGTTAACTTTTTTTGAAGCTGTCAACTTTTGTTAACTTTTTTTGAAGCTGTCAACTTTTGTTAACTTTTATTAAAGCTGTCCACTTTTGTTAACTTCTTTTGAAGCTGTCAACTTTTGTTAACTTCTTTTGAAACTGTCAACTTTTGTTAACTTTTATTGAAGCTGTCAACTTTTGTTAACTTTTATTTAAGCTGTCAACTTTTGTTAACTTTTTTGAAGCTGTCAACTTTTGTTAACATTTTTTGGAGCTGTCAACTTTTGTTAACTTTTATTGAAGCTGTCAACTTTTGTTAACTTTTTGCAAAGCTCTCAACATTTGTTAACTTTTTTAAAGCTGTCAACTTTTGTTAACTTTTTTTAATGCTGTCAACATTTGTTAACTGTTTGTGAAGCTGTCAACTTTTGTTAACTTTTTTTTAAAGCTGTCAACTATTGTTAACTTTTTTCAAAGCTGTCAACTTTTGTTAACTGGTTTTGAAGCTGTTAACTTTTGTTAACTTTTTTTGAAGCTGTCAACTTTTGTTAACTTTTTTTGGAGCTGTCAACGTTTGTTAACTTTTATTGAAGCTGTCAACTTTTGTTAACTTTTTTGAAAGCTGTCAACATTTGTTAACTTTTTTGAAGCTGTCAACTTTTGTTAACTTTTTTTAAAGCTGTCAACATTTATTAACTGTTTTTGAAGCTGTCAACTTTTGTTAACTTTTTTTTAAAGCTGTCAACTTTTGTTTACTTTTTTAAAGCTGTCAACTTTTGTTAACTTTTTTAAAGCTGTCAACTTTTGTTAACTTCTTTTGAAGTTTTGTTAACTTTTTTGAAGCTGTCAACTTTTGTTAACTTCTTTTGAAGTTTTGTCAACTTTTTTGAAACTGTCAACTTTTGTTAACTTTTATTGAAGCTGTCAATTTTTGTTAACTTTTTTAAAGCTGTCAACTTTTCTTAACTTCTTTTAAAGTTATGTTAATTTTTTTGAAGCTATCAACTTTTGTTAAATTCTTTTGAAGTTTTGTTAATTTTTTTGAAGCTGTCAACTTTTGTTAATTTCTTTTAAAGTTTTGTTAACTATTTTAAAGCTGTAAACTTTTGTCAACTTTTTTGAAGCTGTCAACCTTTGCTAACTTTTTTTGAAGCTGTCAACTTTTGTTAACTTTTTTTAAGCTGTCAACTTTTGTTAACTTTTTTTAAGCTGTCAACTTTTGTTAACTTTTTTTAACTTCTTTTGAAGTTTTGTTAACTTTTATAAAGCTGTCAAATTTTGTTAACTTTTTTAAAGCTATCAACTTTTGTTAACTTTTGTTAACTTTTGTTAACTTCTTTTGAAGTTTGGTTAACTTTTTTGAAGCTGTCAACTTTTGCTAACTTCTTTTGAAGTTTTGTCTACTTTTATTGAAGCTGTCAATTTTTGTTAACTTTTTTGAAGCTGTCAACTTTTGTTAACTTCTTTTGAAGTTTTGTTAATTTTTTTAAAGCTATCAACTTTTGTTAAATTCTTTTGAAGTTTTGTTAATTTTTTTGAAGCTGTCAACTTTTGTTAACTTTTTTTGAAGTTTTGTTAACTATTTTAAAGCTGTCAACTTTTGTCAACTTTTTTGAAGCTGTCAACTTTTGCTAACTTTTTTGGAAACTGTCAACATTTGTTAACTTTTTTGAAGCTGTCAACTTTTGTTAACTTTTTTTAAAGCTGTCAACATTTGTTAACTGTTTTTGAAGCTGTCAACTTTTGTTAACTTTTTTTTAAAGCTGTCAAATTTTGTTTACTTTTTTAAAGCTGTCAACTTTTGTTAACTTTTTTAAAGCTGTCAACTTTTGTTAACTTTTGTTAACTTCTTTTTAAGTTTTGTCTACTTTTTTGAAACTGTCAACTTTTGTTAACTTTTATTGAAGCTGTCAACTTTTGTTAACTTTTTTTGAAGCTGTCAACTTTTTTTAACTGGTTTTGAAGCTGTTAACTTTTGTTAACTTTTTTTGAAGCTGTCAACTTTTGTTAACTTTTTTGAAGCTGTCAACTTTTGTTAACTTTTATTGAAGCTGTCAACTTTTTTTAACTTTTATTGAAGCTGTCCACTTTTGTTAACTTTTATTGAAGCTGTCAATTTTTGTTAACTATTTTGAAGCTGTCAACTTTTGTTAACTTCTTTTAAAGTTTTGTTAACTTTTTTGAAGCTATCAACTTTTGTTATCTTCTTTTGAAGTTTTGTTAATTTTTTTGAAGCTGTCAACATTTGTTAACTTTTTTGAAGCTGTCAACTTTTGTTAACTTTTTTTAAAGCTGTCAACATTTGTTAACTGTTTGTGAAGCTGTCAACTTTTGTTAACTTTTTTTTAAAGCTGTCAACTTTTGTTAACTTTTTTTAAAGCTGTCAACTTTTGTTAACTGGTTTTGAAGCTGTTAACTTTTGTTAAATTTTTTTGAAGCTGTCAACTTTTGTTAACTTTTATTGAAGCTGTCAACTTTTGTTAACTTTTTTGGAAGCTGTCAACATTTGTTAACTTTTTTGAAGCTGACAACTTTTGTTAAATTTTTTTGAAGCTGTCAACTTTTGTTAACTTTTATTGAAGCTGTCAACTTTTGTTAACTTTTTTTGAAGCTGTCAACTTTTGTTAACTTTTTTGAAGCTGTCAACTTTTGTTAACTTTTTTTAAAGCTGTCAACTTTTGTTAACTTTTTTCGAAGCTGTCAACTTTTGTTAACTTTTATTAAAGCTGTCCACTTTTGTTAACTTTTTTTGAAGCTGTAAACTTTTGTTAACTTCTTTTGAAACTGTCAACTTTTGTTCACTTTTATTAAAGCTGTTAACTTTTGTTAACTTTTATTGAAGCAGTCAATTTTTGTTAACTATTTTGAAGCTGTCAACTTTTGTTAACTTCTTTTGAAGTTTTGTCTACTTTTTTGAAACTGTCAACTTTTGTTAACTTTTATTGAAGCTGTCAATTTTTGTTAACTTTTTTGAAGCTGTCAACTTTTCTTAACTTCTTTTAAAGTTATGTTAATTTTTTTGAAGCTATCAACTTTTGTTAAATTCTTTTGAAGTTTTGTTAATTTTTTTGAAGCTGTCAACTTTTGTTAATTTCTTTTGAAGTTTTGTTAACTATTTTAAAGCTGTAAACTTTTGTCAACTTTTTTGAAGCTGTCAACTTTTGCTAACTTTTTTTGAAGCTGTCAACTTTTGTTAACTTTTTTAAAGCTGTCAACTTTTGTTAACTTTTTTTAACTTCTCTTTAAGTTTTGTTAACTTTTTTAAAGCTGTCAAATTTTGTTAACTTTTTTAAAGCTGTCAACTTTTGTTAACTTTTATTGAGGCTGTCAACTTTTGTTAAATTTTTTTGAAGCTGTCAACTTTTGTTAACTTTTATTGAAGCTGTCAACTTTTGTTAACTTTTTTTGAAGCTGTCAACTTTTGTTAACTTTTTTGAAGCTGTCAACTTTTGTTAACTTTTTTTAAAGCTGTCAACTTTTGTTAACTTTTTTCGAAGCTGTCAACTTTTGTTAACTTTTATTAAAGCTGTCCACTTTTGTTAACTTTTTTTGAAGCTGTAAACTTTTGTTAACTTCTTTTGAAACTGTCAACTTTTGTTCACTTTTATTAAAGCTGTTAACTTTTGTTAACTTTTTTTGAAGCTGTCAACTTTTGTTAACTTTTTTGAAGCTGTCAACTTTTGTTAACTTTTTTTAAAGCTGTCAACTTTTGTTAACTTTTTTCGAAGCTGTCAACTTTTGTTAACTTTTATTAAAGCTGTCCACTTTTGTTAACTTTTTTTGAAGCTGTAAACTTTTGTTAACTTCTTTTGAAACTGTCAACTTTTGTTCACTTTTATTAAAGCTGTTAACTTTTGTTAACTTTTATTGAAGCAGTCAATTTTTGTTAACTATCTTGAAGCTGTCAACTTTTGTTAACTTCTTTTGAAGTTTTGTCTACTTTTTTGAAACTGTCAACTTTTGTTAACTTTTATTGAAGCTGTCAATTTTTGTTAACTTTTTTGAAGCTGTCAACTTTTCTTAACTTCTTTTAAAGTTATGTTAATTTTTTTGAAGCTATCAACTTTTGTTAAATTCTTTTGAAGTTTTGTTAATTTTTTTGAAGCTGTCAACTTTTGTTAATTTCTTTTGAAGTTTTGTTAACTATTTTAAAGCTGTAAACTTTTGTCAACTTTTTTGAAGCTGTCAACTTTTGCTAACTTTTTTTGAAGCTGTCAACTTTTGTTAACTATTTTAAAGCTGTCAACTTTTGTTAACTGGTTTTGAAGCTGTTAACTTTTATTAACTTTTTTTGAAGCTGTCAACTTTTGTTAACTTTTTTGAAGCTGTCAACTTTTGTTAACTTTTTTTGAAGCTGTCAACTATTGATAACTTTTTTTGAAGCTGTCAACTTTTGTTAACTTTTATTAAAGCTGTCCACTTTTGTTAACTTTTTTTGAAGCTGTCAACTTTTGTTAACTTCTTTTGAAACTGTCAACTTTTTTTAACTTTTATTGAAGCTGTCAACTTTTGTTAACTTTTATTGAAGCTGTCAATTTTTGTTAACTATTTTGAAGCTGTCAACTTTTGTTAACTTCTTTTAAAGTTTTGTTAATTTTTTTGAAGCTGTCAACATTTGTTAACTTTTTTGAAGCTGTCAACTTTTGTTAACTTTTTTTAAAGCTGTCAACATTTGTTAACTGTTTGTGAAGCTGTCAACTTTTGTTAACTTTTTTTTAAAGCTGTTAACTTTTGTTAACTTTTTTTAAAGCTGTCAACTTTTGTTAACTGGTTTTGAAGCTGTTAACTTTTGTTAAATTTTTTTGAAGCTGTCAAATTTTGTTAACTTTTATTGAAGCTGTCAACTTTTGTTAACTTTTTTGGAAGCTGTCAACATTTGTTAACTTTTTTGAAGCTGACAACTTTTGTTAACTTTTTTTGAAGCTGTCAACTTTTGTTAACTTTTATTGAAGCTGTCAACTTTTGTTAACTTTTTTTGAAGCTGTCAACTTTTGTTAACTTTTTTGAAGCTGTCAACTTTTGTTAACTTTTTTTAAAGCTGTCAACTTTTGTTAACTTTTTTCGAAGCTGTCAACTTTTGTTAACTTTTATTAAAGCTGTCCACTTTTGTTAACTTTTTTTGAAGCTGTAAACTTTTGTTAACTTCTTTTGAAACTGTCAACTTTTGTTCACTTTTATTAAAGCTGTCAACTTTTGTTAACTTTTTTAAAGCTGTCAACTTTTGTTAATTTTTTTGAAGCTATCAACTTTTGTTAACTTTTTGAAGCTGTCAACTTTTGTTAACTTTTTTTGAAGCTATCAACTTTTGTTAACTTTTATTGAAGCTGTCAACTTTTGTTAACTTTTTTGGAAGCTGTCAACATTTGTTAACTTTTTTGAAGCTGTCAACTTTTGTTAACTTTTTTTAAAGCTGTCAACATTTGTTAACTGTTTTTGAAGCTGTCAACTTTTGTTAACTTTTTTTTAAAGCTGTCAACTTTTGTTTACTTTTTTAAAGCTGTCAACTTTTGTAAACTTTTTTAAAGCTGTAAACTTTTGTTAACTTTTGTTAACTTCTTTTGAAGTTTTGTCTACTTTTTTGAAACTGTCAACTTTTGTTAACTTTTATTGAAGCTGTCAACTTTTGTTAACTTCTTTTGATGTTTTGTCTTCTTTTTTGAAACTGTCAACTTTTGTGGAAGCTGTCAAGTTTTGTTAACTTTTTTTAAAACTGTCAACTTTTGTTAACTTTTTTAAAGCTGTCAACTTTTGTTAACTTCTTTTGAAATTTTGTTAACTTTTTTGAAGCTGTCAACTTTTGTTACTTTTTTTTAAGCTGTCAACTTTTGTTAACTTTTTGAAGCTGTCAACTTTTGTTAACTTTTTTTGAAGCTATCAACTTTTGTTAACTTTATTGAAGCTGTCAACTTTTGTTAACTTTTTTGGAAGCTGTCAACATTTGTTAACTTTTTTGAAGCTGTCAACTTTTGTTAACTTTTTTTTAAAGCTGTCAACTTTTGTTTATTTTTTTAAAGCTGTCAACTTTTGTTAACTTTTTTAAAGCTGTCAACTTGTGTTAACTTTTATTAAAGCGGTCAACTTTTGTTAACTTTTTTTGAAGCTGTCAACTTTTGTTAACTGGTTTTGAAGCTGTTAACTTTTGTTAACTTTTTTTGAAGCTGTCAACTTTTGTTAACTTTTTTGAAGCTGTCAACTTTTGTTAACTTTTTTTGAAGCTGTCAACTTTTGTTAACTTTTTTTGAAGCTGTCAACTTTTGTTAACTTTTATTAAAGCTGTCAACTTTTGTTAACTTTTTTTTAAAGCTGTCAACTTTTGTTTATTTTTTTAAAGCTGTCAACTTTTGTTAACTTTTTTAAAGCTGTCAACTTGTGTTAACTTTTATTAAAGCGGTCAACTTTTGTTAACTTTTTTTGAAGCTGTCAACTTTTGTTAACTGGTTTTGAAGCTGTTAACTTTTGTTAACTTTTATTGAAGCTGTCAACTTTTGTTAACTTTTTTGAAGCTGTCAACTTTTGTTAACATTTTTTGGAGCTGTCAACTTTTGTTAACTTTTATTGAAGCTGTCAACTTTTGTTAACTTTTTGCGAAGCTCTCAACATTTGTTAACTTTTTTAAAGCTGTCAACTTTTGTTAACTTTTTTTAATGCTGTCAACATTTGTTAACTTTTTGAAATTTTGTTAACTTTTTTGAAGCTGTCGACTTTTGTTAATTTTTTTTGAAGCTGGCAACTTTTGTTAACTTTTTGAAGCTGTCAACTTTTGTTAACTTTTTTTGAAGCTATCAACTTTTGTTAACTTTTATTGAAGCTGTCAACTTTTGTTAACTTTTTTGGAAGCTGTCAACATTTGTTAACTTTTTGAAGCTGTCAACTTTTGTTAATTTTTTTAAAGCTGTCAACATTTGTTAACTGTTTTTGAAGCTGTCAACTTTTGTTAACTTTTTTTTAAAGCTGTCAACTTTTGTTTACTTTTTTAAAGCTGTCAACTTTTGTTAACTTTTTTAAAGCTGTCAACTTTTGTTAACTTTTGTTAACTTCTTTTGAAGTTTTGTCTACTTTTTTGAAACTGTCAACTTTTGTTAACTTTTATTGAAGCTGTCAACTTTTGTTAACTTTTTTTGAAGTTGTCAAATTTTGTTAACTGGTTTTGAAGCTGTCAACTTTTGTTAACTTTTTTTGAAGCTGTCAACTTTTGTTAACTTTTTTGAAGCTGTCAACTTTTGTTAACTTTTTTTGAAGCTGTCAACTTTTGTTAACTTTTTTTAAAGCTGTCAACTTTTGTTAACTTTTATTAAACCTGTCCACTTTTGTTAACTTTTTTTAAAGCTGTCAACTTTTGTTAACTTCTTTTGAAACTGTCAACTTTTGTTAACTTTTATTGAAGCTGTCAACTTTTGTTAACTTCTTTTGATGTTTTGTCTTCTTTTTTGAAACTGTCAACTTTTGTGGAAGCTGTCAAGTTTGGTTAACTTTTTTTAAAACTGTCAACTTTTGTTAACTTCTTTTGATGTTTTGTCTTCTTTTTTGAAGCTGTCAACTTTTGTTAACTTTTTGAAGCTGTCAACTTTTGTTAACTTTTTTTGAAGCTATCAACTTTTGTTAACTTTTATTGAAGCTGTCAACTTTTGTTAACTTTTTTGGAAGCTGTCAACGTTTGTTAACTTTTTTGAAGCTGTCAACTTTTGTTAACTTTTTTTAAAGCTGTCAACATTATTTGTTAACTGTTTTTGAAGCTGTCAACTTTTGTTAACTTTTTTTCAAAGCTGTCAACTTTTGTTTACTTTTTTAAAGCTGTCAACTTTTGTTAACTTTTTTAAAGCTGTCAACTTTTGTTAACTTCTTTTGAAGTTTTGTCTACTTTTTTGAAACTGTCAATTTTTGTTAATTTTTATTGAAGCTGTCAACTTTTGTTAACTTTTTTTGAAGCTGTCAACTTTTGTTAACTGGTTTTAAAGCTGTTAACTTTTGTTAACTTTTTTTGAAGCTGTCAACTTTTGTTAACTTTTTTGAAGCTGTCAACTTTTGTTAACTTTTTTTGAAGCCGTCAACTTTTGTTAACTTTTTTTGAAGCTGTCAACTTTTGTTAACTTTCATTAAAGCTGTCCACTTTTGTTAACTTTTTTTGAAGCTGTCAACTTTTGTTAACTTTTTTTGATGTTTTGTCTTCTTTTTTAAAACTGTCAACTTTTGTGGAAGCTGTCAAGTTTTGTTAACTTTTTTTAAAACTGTCAACTTTTGTTAACTTTTTTAAAGCTGTCAACTTTTGTTAACTTCTTTTTATGTTTTGTCTTCTTTTTTGAAACTGTCAACTTTTGTGGAAGCTGTCAAGTTTTGTTAACTTTTTTTTAAAACTGTCAACTTTTGTTAACTTCTTTTGAAATATTGTTAACTTTTTTGAAGCTGTCAACTTTTATTAATTTTTTTTGAAGCTGTCAACTTTTGTTAACTTTTTGAAGCTGTCAACTTTTGTTAACTTTTTTTGAAGCTATCAACGTTTGTTAACTTTTATTGAAGCTTTCAACTTTTGTTAACTTTTTTGGAAGCTGTCAATATTTGTTAACTTTTTTGAAGCTGTCAACTTTTGTTAACTTTTTTTAAAACTGTCAACATTTGTTAACTTTTTTTGAAGCTATCAACTTTTGTTAACTTTTATTGAAGCCGTCAACTTTTGTTAACTTTTTTGGAAGCTGTCAACATTTGTTAACTTTTTTGAAGCTGTCAACTTTTGTTAACTTTTTTTGAAGCTGTCAACTTTTGTTAACTGGTTTTGAAGCTGTCAACATTTGTTAACTTTTTTGAAGCTGTCAACTTTGTTAACTTTTTTAAAGCTGTCAACTTTTGCTAACTTTTTTTAAAGCTGTCAACTATTGTTAACTTTTTTAAAGCTCTCAACTTTTGTTAACTTTTTTAAAGCTGTCAACTTTTGTTAACTTTTGTTAACTTCTTTTAAAGTTTTGTTAACTTTTTTAAAGCTGTCAACTTTTGTTAACTTCTTTTGAAGTTTTGTTAACTTTTTTGAAGCTGTCAACTTTTGTTAACTTCTTTTGATGTTTTGTCTTCTTTTTTGAAACTGTCAACTTCTGTGGAAGCTGTCAAGTTTTGTTAACTTTTTTTAAAACTGTCAACTTTTGTTAACTTTTTTAAAGCTGTCAACTTTTGTTAACTTCTTTTAAAATTTTGTTAACTTTTTTGAAGCTGTCAACATTTGTTAACTGTTTGTAAAGCTGTCAACTTTTGTTAACTTTTTTTAAAGCTGTCAACTTTTGTTAACTGGTTTTGAAGCTGTTAACTTTTGTTAACTTTTTTTGAAGCTGTCAACTTTTGTTAACTTTTTTTGGAGCTCAACTTTTGTTAACTTTTATTGAAGCTGTCAACTTTTGTTAACTTTTTTGAAAGCTGTCAACATTTGTTAACTTTTTTGAAGCTGTCAACTTTTGTTAACTTTTTTTAAAGCTGTCAACATTTATTAACTGTTTTTGAAGCTGTCAACTTTTGTTAACTTTTTTTAAAGCTGTCAACTTTTGTTTAATTTTTTAAAGCTGTCAACTTTTGTTAACTTTTTTAAAGCTGTCAACTTTTGTTAACTTCTTTTAAAGTTTTGTTAACTTTTTTGAAGCTGTCAACTTTTGTTAACTTCTTTTGAAGTTTTGTCTACTTTTTTGAAACTGTCAACTTTTGTTAACTTTTTTAAAGCTGTCAACTTTTGTTAACTTCTTTTGAAATTTTGTTAACTTTTTTGAAGCTGTCAACATTTGTTAACTGTTTGTGAAGCTGTCAACTTTTGTTAACTTTTTTTTAAAGCTGTCAACTTTTGTTAACTTTTTTTAAAGCTGTCAACTTTTGTTAACTGGTTTTGAAGCTGTTAACTTTTGTTAACTTTTTTTGAAGCTGTCAACTTTTGTTAACTTTTTTGAAGCTGTCAACTTTTGTTAACTTTTTTTGAAGCTGTCAACTTTTGTTAACTTTTATTGAAGCTGTCAACTTTTGTTAACTTTTTTGGAAGCTGTCAACATTTGTTACCTTTTTTAAAGCTGTCAACTTTTGTTAACTTTTTTTACAGCTGTCAACATTTATTAACTGTTTTTGAAGCTGTCAACTTTTGTTAACTTTTTTTTAAAGCTGTCAACTTTTGTTTACTTTTTTAAAGCTGTCAACTTTTGTTAACTTTTTTAAAGCTGTCAACTTTTGTTAACTTCTTTTGAAGTTTTGTTAATTTTTTTGAAGCTGTCAACTTTTGTTAACTTCTTTTGAAGTTTTGTCTACTTTTTTGAAACTGTCAACTTTTGTTAACTTTTATTGAAGCTGTCAATTTTTGTTAACATTTTTTGAAGCTGTTAACTTTTCTTAACTTCTTTTAAAGTAATGTTAATTTTTTTGAAGCAATCAACTTTTGTTAAATTCTTTTGAAGTTTTGTTAATTTTTTTGAAGCTGTCAACTTTTGTTAATTTCTTTTGAAGTTTTGTTAACTATTTTAAAGCTGTAAACTTTTGTCAACTTTTTTGAAGCTGTCAACTTTTGCTAACTTTTTTTGAAGCTGTCAACTTTTGTTAACTTTTTTAAAGCTGTCAACTTTTGTTAACTTTTTTTAACTTCTTTTTAAGTTTTGTTAACTTTTTTAAAGCTGTCAAATTTTGTTAACTTTTTTAAAGCTGTCAACTTTTGTTAACTTTTATTGAGGCTGTCAACTTTTGTTAACTTTTTTTGAAGCTGTCAACTTTTGTTAACTGGTTTTGAAGCTGTTAACTTTTATTAACTTTTTTTGAAGCTGTCAACTTTTGTTAACTTTTTTGAAGCTGTCAACTTCTGTTAACTTTTTTTGAAGCTGTCAACTTTTGTTAACTTTTTTTGAAGCTGTCAACTTTTGTTAACTTTTATTAAAGCTGTCCACTTTTGTTAACTTTTTTTGAAGCTGTCAACTTTTGTTAACTTCTTTTGAAACTGTCAACTTTTTTTAACTTTTATTGAAGCTGTCAACTTTTGTTAACTTTTATTGAAGCTGTCAATTTTTGTTAACTATTTTGAAGCTGTCAACTTTTGTTAACTTCTTTTAAAGTTTTGTTAACTTTTTTGAAGCTATCAACTTTTGTTCTCTTCTTTTGAAGTTTTGTTAATTTTTTTGAAGCTGTCAACATTTGTTAACTTTTTTGAAGCTGTCAACTTTTGTTAACTTTTTTTAAAGCTGTCAACATTTGTTAACTGTTTGTGAAGCTGTCAACTTTTGTTAACTTTTTTTTAAAGCTGTCAACTTTTGTTAACTTTTTTTAAAGCTGTCAACTTTTGTTAACTGGTTTTGAAGCTGTTAACTTTTGTTAAATTTTTTTGAAGCTGTCAACTTTTGTTAACTTTTATTGAAGCTGTCAACTTTTGTTAACTTTTTTGGAAGCTGTCAACATTTGTTAACTTTTTTGAAGCTGACAACTTTTGTTAACTTTTTTTGAAGCTGTCAACTTTTGTTAACTTTTATTGAAGCTGTCAACTTTTGTTAACTTTTTTTGAAGCTGTCAACTTTTGTTAACTTTTTTGAAGCTGTCAACTTTTGTTAACTTTTTTTAAAGCTGTCAACTTTTGTTAACTTTTTTCGAAGCTGTCAACTTTTGTTAACTTTTATTAAAGCTGTCCACTTTTGTTAACTTTTTTTGAAGCTGTAAACTTTTGTTAACTTCTTTTGAAACTGTCAACTTTTGTTCACTTTTATTAAAGCTGTTAACTTTTGTTAACTTTTATTGAAGCAGTCAATTTTTGTTAACTATTTTGAAGCTGTCAACTTTTGTTAACTTCTTTTGAAGTTTTGTCTACTTTTTTGAAATTGTCAACTTTTGTTAACTTTTATTGAAGCTGTCAATTTTTGTTAACTTTTTTGAAGCTGTCAACTTTTCTTAACTTCTTTTAAAGTTATGTTAATTTTTTTGAAGCTGTCAACTTTTGTTAATTTCTTTTGAAGTTTTGTTAACTATTTTAAAGCTGTAAACTTTTGTCAACTTTTTTGAAGCTGTCAACTTTTGCTAACTTTTTTTGAAGCTGTCAACTTTTGTTAACTTTTTTAAAGCTGTCAACTTTTGTTAAATTTTTTTTTAACTTCTTTTTAAGTTCTGTTAACTTTTTTAAAGCTGTCAAATTTTGTTAACTTTTTTAAAGCTGTCAACTTTTGTTAACTTTTATTAAGGCTGTCAACTTTTGTTAACTTTTTTTGAAGCTGTCAACTTTTGTTAACTGGTTTTGAAGCTGTTAACTTTTATTAACTTTTTTTGAAGCTGTCAACTTTTGTTAACTTTTTTGAAGCTGTCAACTTTTGTTAACTTTTTTTGAAGCTGTCAACTATTGATAACTTTTTTTGAAGCTGTCAACTTTTGTTAACTTTTTTTAAATCTGTCAACTTTTGTTAACTTTTTTCGAAGCTGTCAACTTTTGTTAACTTTTATTAAAGCTGTCCACTTTTGTTAACTTTTTTTGAAGCTGTAAACTTTTGTTAACTTCTTTTGAAACTGTCAACTTTTGTTCACTTTTATTAAAGCTGTTAACTTTTGTTAACTTTTATTGAAGCAGTCAATTTTTGTTAACTATTTTGAAGCTGTCAACTTTTGTTAACTTCTTTTGAAGTTTTGTCTACTTTTTTGAAACTGTCAACTTTTGTTAACTTTTATTGAAGCTGTCAATTTTTGTTAACTTTTTTGAAGCTGTCAACTTTTCTTAACTTCTTTTAAAGTTATGTTAATTTTTTTGAAGCTATCAACTTTTGTTAAATTCTTTTGAAGTTTTGTTAATTTTTTTGAAGCTGTCAACTTTTGTTAACTTCTTTTGAAATTTTGTTAACTTTTTTGAAGCTGTCAACTTTTGTTAATTTTTTTGAAGCTATCAACTTTTGTTAACTTTTTGAAGCTGTCAACTTTTGTTAACTTTTTTTGAAGCTATCAACTTTTGTTAACTTTTATTGAAGCTGTCAACTTTTGTTAACTGTTTTGGAAGCTGTCAACATTTGTTAACTTTTTTGAAGCTGTCAACTTTTGTTAACTTTTTTAAAGCTGTCAACATTTGTTAACTGTTTTTGAAGCTGTCAACTTTTGTTAACTTTTTTTTAAAGCTGTCAACTTTTGTTTACTTTTTTAAAGCTGTCAACTTTTGTAAACTTTTTTAAAGCTGTCAACTTTTGTTAACTTTTGTTAACTTCTTTTGAAGTTTTGTCTACTTTTTTGAAACTGTCAACTTTTGTTAACTTTTATTGAAGCTGTCAACTTTTGTTAACTTCTTTTGATGTTTTGTCTTCTTTTTTGAAACTGTCAACTTTTGTGGAAGCTGTCAAGTTTTGTTAACTTTTTTTAAAACTGTCAACTTTTGTTAACTTTTTTAAAGCTGTCAACTTTTGTTAACTTCTTTTGAAATTTTGTTAACTTTTTTGAAGCTGTCAACTTTTGTTACTTTTTTTTAAGCTGTCAACTTTTGTTAACTTTTTAAAGCTGTCAACTTTTGTTAACTTTTTTTGAAGCTATCAACTTTTGTTAACTTTATTGAAGCTGTCAACTTTTGTTAACTTTTTTGGAAGCTGTCAACATTTGTTAACTTTTTTGAAGCTGTAAACTTTTGTTAACTTTTTTTTAAAGCTGTCAACTTTTGTTTATTTTTTTAAAGCTGTCAACTTTTGTTAACTTTTTTAAAGCTGTCAACTTGTGTTAACTTTTATTGAAGCGGTCAACTTTTGTTAACTTTTTTTGAAGCTGTCAACTTTTGTTAACTGGTTTTGAAGCTGTTAACTTTTGTTAACTTTTTTTGAAGCTGTCAACTTTTGTTAACTTTTTTGAAGCTGTCAACTTTTGTTAACTTTTTTTGAAGCTGTCAACTTTTGTTAACTTTTTTTGAAGCTGTCAACTTTTGTTCACTTTTATTAAAGCTGTCCACTTTTGTTAACTTTTTTTGAAGCTGTCAACTTTTGTTAACTGGTTTTGAAGCTGTTAACTTTTGTTAACTTTTATTGAAGCTGTCAACTTTTGTTAACTTTTTTGAAGCTGTCAACTTTTGTTAACATTTTTTGGAGCTGTCAACTCTTGTTAACTTTTATTGAAGCTGTCAACTTTTGTTAACTTTTTGCGAAGCTCTCAACATTTGTTAACTTTTTTAAAGCTGTCAACTTTTGTTAACTTTTTTTAATGCTGTCAACATTTATTAACTGTTTGTGAAGCTGTCAACTTTTGTTAACTTTTTTTTAAAGCTGTCAACTATTGTTAACTTTTTTTAAAGCTGTCAACTTTTGTTAACTGGTTTTGAAGCTGTTAGCTTTTGTTAACTTTTTTTGAAGCTGTCAACTTTTGTTAACTTTTTTTGGAGCTGTCAACTTTTGTTAACTTTTTTGAAAGCTGTCAACATTTGTTAACTTTTTTGCAGCTGTCAACTTTTGTTAACTTTTTTTAAAGCTGTCAACATTTATTAACTGTTTTTGAAGCTGTCAACTTTTGTTAACTTTTTTTTAAAGCTGTCAACTTTTGTTTACTTTTTTAAAGCTGTCAACTTTTGTTAACTTTTTTAAAGCTGTCAACTTTTGTTAACTTCTTTTGAAGTTTTGTTAACTTTTTTGAACTTGTCAACTTTTGTTAACTGGTTTTGAAGCTGTTAACTTTTGTTAACTTTTTTTGAAGCTGTCAACTTTTGTTAACTTTTTTGAAGCTGTCAACTTTTGTTAACTTTTTTTGAAGCTGTCAACTTTTGTTAACTTTTATTAAAGCAGTCAATTTTTGTTAACTATTTTGAAGCTGTCAACTTTTGTTAACTTCTTTTGAAGTTTTGTCTACTTTTTTGAAACTGTCAACTTTTGTTAACTTTTATTGAAGCTGTCAATTTTTGTTAACTTTTTTGAAGCTGTCAACTTTTCTTAACTTCTTTTAAAGTTATGTTAATTTTTTTGAAGGTATCAACTTTTGTTAAATTCTTTTGAAGTTTTGTTAATTTTTTTGAAGCTGTCAACTTTTGTTAACTTCTTTTGAAATTTTGTTAACTTTTTTGAAGCTGTCAACTTTTGTTAATTTTTTTGAAGCTATCAACTTTTGTTAACTTTTTGAAGCTGTCAACTTTTGTTAACTTTTTTTGAAGCTATCAACTTTTGTTAACTTTTATTGAAGCTGTCAACTTTTGTTAACTGTTTTGGAAGCTGTCAACATTTGTTAACTTTTTTGAAGCTGTCAACTTTTGTTAACTTTTTTTAAAGCTGTCAACATTTGTTAACCGTTTTTGAAGCTGTCAACTTTTGTTAACTTTTTTTTAAAGCTGTCAACTTTTGTTTACTTTTTTAAAGCTGTCAACTTTTGTAAACTTTTTTAAAGCTGTCAACTTTTGTTAACTTTTGTTAACTTCTTTTGAAGTTTTGTCTACTTTTTTGAAACTGTCAACTTTTGTTAACTTTTATTAAAGCTGTCAACTTTTGTTAACTTCTTTTGATGTTTTGTCTTCTTTTTTGAAACTGTCAACTTTTGTGGAAGCTGTCAAGTTTTGTTAACTTTTTTTAAAACTGTCAACTTTTGTTAACTTTTTTAAAGCTGTCAACTTTTGTTAACTTCTTTTGAAATTTTGTTAACTTTTTTGAAGCTGTCAACTTTTGTTACTTTTTTTTAAGCTGTCAACTTTTGTTAACTTTTTGAAGCTGTCAACTTTTGTTAACTTTTTTTGAAGCTATCAACTTTTGTTAACTTTATTGAAGCTGTCAACTTTGTTAACTTTTTTGGAAGCTGTCAACATTTGTTAACTTTTTTGAAGCTGTCAACTTTTGTTAACTTTTTTTTAAAGCTGTCAACTTTTGTTTATTTTTTTAAAGCTGTCAACTTTTGTTAACTTTTTTAAAGCTGTCAACTTGTGTTAACTTTTATTGAAGCGGTCAACTTTTGTTAACTTTTTTTGAAGCTGTCAACTTTTGTTAACTGGTTTTGAAGCTGTTAACTTTTGTTAACTTTTTTTGAAGCTGTCAACTTTTGTTAACTTTTTTGAAGCTGTCAACTTTTGTTAACTTTTTTTGAAGCTGTCAACTTTTGTTAACTTTTTTTGAAGCTGTCAACTTTTGTTAACTTTTATTAAAGCTGTCCACTTTTGTTAACTTTTTTTGAAGCTGTCAACTTTTGTTAACTGGTTTTGAAGCTGTTAACTTTTGTTAACTTTTATTGAAGCTGTTAACTTTTGTTAACTTTTTTGAAGCTGTCAACTTTTGTTAACATTTTTTGGAGCTGTCAACTCTTGTTAACTTTTATTGAAGCTGTCAACTTTTGTTAACTTTTTGCGAAGCTCTCAACATTTGTTAACTTTTTTAAAGCTGTCAACTTTTGTTAACTTTTTTTAATGCTGTCAACATTTATTAACTGTTTGTGAAGCTGTCAACTTTTGTTAACTTTTTTTTAAAGCTGTCAACTATTGTTAACTTTTTTTAAAGCTGTCAACTTTTGTTAACTGGTTTTGAAGCTGTTAGCTTTTGTTAACTTTTTTTGAAGCTGTCAACTTTTGTTAATTTTTTTTGGAGCTGTCAACTTTTGTTAACTTTTTTGAAAGCTGTCAACATTTGTTAACTTTTTTGCAGCTGTCAACTTTTGTTAACTTTTTTTAAAGCTGTCAACATTTATTAACTGTTTTTGAAGCTGTCAACTTTTGTTAACTTTTTTTTAAAGCTGTCAACTTTTGTTTACTTTTTTAAAGCTGTCAAATTTTGTTAACTTTTTTAAAGCTGTCAACTTTTGTTAACTTCTTTTAAAGTTTTGTTAACTTTTTTGAAGCTGTCAACTTTTGTTAACTGGTTTTGAAGCTGTTAACTTTTGTTAACTTTTTTTGAAGCTGTCAACTTTTGTTAACTTTTTTGAAGCTGTCAACTTTTGTTAACTTTTTTTGAAGCTGTCAACTTTTGTTAACTTTTTTTAAAGCTGTCAACTTTTGTTAACTTTCATTAAAGCTGTCCACTTTTGTTAACTTTTTTTGAAGTTGTCAACTTTTGTTAACTTCTTTTGAAACTGTCAACTTTTGTTAACTTTTATTGAAGCTGTCAACTTTTGTTAACTTCTTTTAATGTTTTGTCTTCTTTTTTGAAACTGTCAACTTTTGTGGAAGCTGTCAAGTTTTGTTAACTTTTTTTAAAACTGTAAACTTTTGTTAACTTCTTTTTATGTTTTGTCTTCTTTTTTGAAGCTGTCAACTTTTGTTAATTTTTTTTGAAGCTATCAACTTTTTTTAACTTTTATTGAAGCTGTCAACTTTTGTTAACTTTTTTGGAAGCTGTCAACATTTGTTAACTTTTTTGAAGCTGTCAACTTTTGTTAACTTTTTTTTAAAGCTGTCAACTTTTGTTTACTTTTTTAAAGCTGTCAACTTTTGTTAACTTTTTTAAAGCTGTCAACTTTTGTTAACTTTTGTTAACTTCTTTTGAAGTTTTGTCTACTTTTTTGAAACTGTCAACTTTTGTTAATTTTTATTGAAGCTGTCAACTTTTGTTAACTTTTTTTGAAGCTGTCAACTTTTGTTAACTGGTTTTGAAGCTGTTAACTTTTGTTAACTTTTTTTGAAGCTGTCAACTTTTGTTAATTTTTTTGAAGCTGTCAACTTTTGTTAACTTTTTTTGAAGCTGTCAACTTTTATTAATTTTTTTGAAGCTGTCAACTTTTGTTAACTTTTTTTGAAGCTGACAACTTTTGTTAACTTTTTTTGAAGCGGTCAACTTTTGTTAACTTTTATTGAAGCTGTCAACTTTTGTTAACTTTTTTGGAAGCTGTCAACATTTGTTAACTTTTTTGAAGCTGTCAACTTTTGTTAACTTTTTTAAAGCTGTCAACTTTTGTTAACTTTTGTTAACTTCTTTTGATGTTTTGTCTTCTTTTTTGAAACTGTCAACTTTTGTTAACTTTTTTAAAGCTGTCAACTTTTGTTAACTTCTTTTGAAATTTTGTTAACTTTTTTGAAGCTGTCAACTTTTATTAATTTTTTTTGAAGCTGTCAACTTTTGTTAACTTTTTGAAGCTGTCAACTTTTGTTAACTTTTTTTGAAGCTATCAACTTTTGTTAACTTTTATTGAAGCTGTCAACTTTTGTTAACTTTTTTGGAAGCTGTCAACATTTGTTAATTTTTTTGAAGCTGTCAACTTTTGTTAACTTTTTTTAAAGCTGTCAACATTTGTTAACTTTTGTTGAAGCTATCAACTTTTGTTAACTTCTATTGAAGCTGTCAACTTTTGTTAACTTTTTTGGAAGCTGTCAACATTTGTTAACTTTTTTGAAGCTGTCAACTTTTGTTAACTTTTTTTGAAGCTGTTAACTTTTGTTAACTGGTTTTGAACCTGTCAACATTTGTTAACTTTTTTGAAGCTGTCAACTTTTGTTAACTTTTTTAAAGCTGTCAACTTTTGCTAACTTTTTTTGAAGCTGTCAACTATTGTTAACTTTTTTAAAGCTCTCAACTTTTGTTAACTTTTTTAAAGCTGTCAACTTTTGTTAACTTTTGTTAACTTCTTTTAAAGTTTTGTTAACTTTTTTAAAGCTGTCAACTTTTGTTAACTTCTTTTGATGTTTTGTCTTCTTTTTTGAAACTGTCAACTTTTGTGGAAGCTGTCAAGTTTTGTTAAGTTTTTTTAAAACTGTCAACTTTTGTTAACTTTTTTAAAGCTATCAACTTTTGTTAACTTCTTTTGAAATTTTGTTAACTTTTTTGAAGCTGTCAACTTTTGTTAATTTTTTTTGAAGCTGTCAACTTTTGTTAACTTTTTGGAGCTGTCAACTTTTGTTAACTTTTTTTTAAAGCTGTCAAATTTTGTTTACTTTTTTAAAGCTGTCAACTTTTGTTAACTTTTTTAAAGCTGTCAACTTTTGTTAACTTTTGTTAACTTCTTTTTAAGTTTTGTCTACTTTTTTGAAACTGTCAACATTTGTTAACTTTTATTGAAGCTGTCAACTTTTGTTAACTTTTTTTGAAGCTGTCAACTTTTGTTAACTGGTTTTGAAGCTGTTAACTTTTGTTAACTTTTTTTGAAGCTGTCAACTTTTGTTAATTTTTTTGAAGCTGTCAACTTTTGTTAACTTTTTTTGAAGCTGTCAACTTTTGTTAACTTTTTTTGAAGCTGTCAACTTTTGTTAACTTTTATTAAAGCTGTCCACTTTTGTTAACTTTTTTTGAAGCTATCAACTTTTGTTAACTTTTATTGAAGCTGTCAACTTTTGTTAACTTTTTTGGAAGCTGTCAACATTTGTTAACTTTTTTGAAGCTGTCAACTTTTGTTAACTTTTTTTAAAGCTTTCATCATTTGTTAACTGTTTTTGTAGCTGTCAACTTTTGTTAACTTTTTTTTAAAGCTGTCAACTTTTGTTTACTTTTTTAAAGCTGTCAACTTTTGTTAACTTTTTTAAAGCTGTCAACTTTTGTTAACTTTTGTTAACTTCTTTTGAAGTTTTGTCTACTTTTTTGAAACTGTCAACTTTTGTTAACTTTTATTGAAACTGTTAACTTTTGTTAACTTCTTTTGATGTTTTGTCTTCTTTTTTGAAACTGTCAACTTTTGTGGAAGCTCTCAAGTTTTGTTAACTTTTTTTAAAACTGTCAACTTTTGTTAACTTTTTTAAAGCTGTCAACTTTTGTTAACTTCTTTTGAAATTTTGTTAACTTTTTTGAAGCTGTCAACTTTTGTTACTTTTTTTTAAGCTGTCAACTTTTGTTAACTTTTTGAAGCTGTCAACTTTTGTTAACTTTTTTTGAAGCTATCAACTTTTGTTAACTTTATTGAAGCTGTCAACTTTTGTTAACTTTTTTGGAAGCTGTCAACATTTGTTAACTTTTATGAAGCTGTCAACTTTTGTTAACTTTTTTTAAAGCTGCCAACATTTGTTAACTGTTTTTGAAGCTGTCAGCTTTTGTTAACTTTTTTTTAAAGCTGTCAACTTTTGTTTATTTTTTTAAAGCTGTCAACTTTTGTTAACTTTTTTAAAGCTGTCAACTTGTGTTAACTTTTATTGAAGCGGTCAACTTTTGTTAACTTTTTTTGAAGCTGTCAACTTTTGTTAATTTTTTTAAAGCTGTCAACTTTTGTTAACTTTTTTTGAAGCTGTCAACTTTTGTTAACTTTTTTGAAGCTGTCAACTTTTGTTAACTTTTTTTGAAGCTGTCAACTTTTGTTAACTTTTTTTGAAGCTGTCAACTTTTGTTAACTTTTATTAAAGCTGTCCACTTTTGTTAACTTTTTTTGAAGCTGTCAACTTTTGTTAACTTCTTTTGAAACTGCCAACTTTTGTTAACTTTTATTGAAGCTGTCAACATTTGTTAACTTTTATTGAAGCTGTCAACTTTTGTTAACTTTTTTGAAGCTGTCAACTTTTGTTAACATTTTTTGGAGCTGTCAACTTTTGTTAACTTTTATTGAAGCTGTTAACTTTTGTTAACTTTTTGCGAAGCTCTCAACATTTGTTAACTTTTTTAAAGCTGTCAACTTTTGTTAACTTTTTTTAATGCTGTCAACAATTGTTAACTGTTTGTGAAGCTGTCAACTTTTGTTAACTTTTTTTTAAAGCTGTCAACTATTGTTAACTTTTTTTAAAGCTGTCAACTTTTGTTAACTGGTTTTGAAGCTGTTAACTTTTGTTAACTTTTTTTGAAGCTGTCAACTTTTGTTAACTTTTTATGGAGCTGTCAACTTTTGTTAACTTTTATTGAAGCTGTCAACTTTTGTTAACTTTTTTGAAAGCTGTCAACATTTGTTAACTTTTTTGAAGCTGTCAACTTTTGTTAACTTTTTTTAAAGCTGTCAACATTTATTAACTGTTTTTGAAGCTGTCAACTTTTGTTAACTTTTTTTTAAAGCTGTCAACTTTTGTTTACTTTTTTAAAGCTGTCAACTTTTGTCAACTTTTTTAAAGCTGTCAACTTTTGTTAACTTCTTTTGAAGTTTTGTTAACTTTTTTGAAGCTGTCAACTTTTGTTAACTTCTTTTGAAGTTTTGTCTACTTTTTTAAAACTGTCAACTTTTGTAAACTTTTATTGAAGCTGTCAATTTTTGTTAACTTTTTCAAAGCTGTCAACTTTTCTTAACTTTTTTTAAAGTTATGTTAATTTTTTTGAAGCTATCAACTTTTGTTAAATTCTTTTGAAGTTTTGTTAATTTTTTTGAAGCTGTCAACTTTTGTTAACTTCTTTTGAAATTTTGTTAACTTTTTTAAAGCTGTCAACTTTTGTTAATTTTTTTGAAGCTATCAACTTTTGTTAACTTTTTGAAGCTGTCAACTTTTGTTAACTTTTTTTGAAGCTATCAACTTTTGTTAACTTTTATTGAAGCTGTCAACTTTTGTTAACTGTTTTGGAAGCTGTCAACATTTGTTAACTTTTTTGAAGCTGTCAACTTTTGTTAACTTTTTTTAAAGCTGTCAACATTTGTTAACTGTTTTTGAAGCTGTCAACTTTTGTTAACTTTTTTTTAAAGCTGTCAACTTTTGTTTACTTTTTTAAAGCTGTCAACTTTTGTAAACTTTTTTAAAGCTGTCAACTTTTGTTAACTTTTGTTAACTTCTTTTGAAGTTTTGTCTACTTTTTTGAAACTGTCAACTTTTGTTAACTTTTATTGAAGCTGTCAACTTTTGTTAACTTCTTTTGATGTTTTGTCTTCTTTTTTGAAACTGTCAACTTTTGTGGAAGCTGTCAAGTTTTGTTAACTTTTTTTAAAACTGTCAACTTTTGTTAACTTTTTTAAAGCTGTCAACTTTTGTTAACTTCTTATGAAATTTTGTTAACTTTTTTGAAGCTGTCAACTTTTGTTACTTTTTTTTAAGCTGTCAACTTTTGTTAACTTTTTGAAGCTGTCAACTTTTGTTAACTTTTTTTGAAGCTATCAACTTTTGTTAACTTTATTGAAGCTGTCAACTTTTGTTAACTTTTTTGGAAGCTGTCAACATTTGTTAACTTTTTTGAAGCTGTCAACTTTTGTTAACTTTTTTTTAAAGCTGTCAACTTTTGTTTATTTTTTTAAAGCTGTCAACTTTTGTTAACTTTTTTAAAGCTGTCAACTTGTGTTAACTTTTATTGAAGCTGTCAACTTTTGTTAACTTTTTTTGAAATTTTGTTAACTATTTTAAAGCTGTCAACTTTTGTCAACTTTTTTGAAGCTGTCAACTTTTGCTAACTTTTTTGGAAACTGTCAACATTGGTTAACTTTTTTGAAGCTGTCAACTTTTGTTAACTTTTTTTAAAGCTGTCAACTTTTTTTAACTGGTTTTGAAGCTGTTAACTTTTGTTAACTTTTTTTGAAGCTGTCAACTTTTGTTAACTTTTTTTGAAGCTGTCAACTTTTGTTAACTTTTTTTAAAGCTGTCAACTTTTGTTAACTTTTATTAAAGCTGTCCACTTTTGTTAACTTTTTTTGAAGCTGTCAACTTTTGTTAACTTCTTTTGAAACTGTCAACTTTTGTTAACTTTTATTGAAGCTGTCAACTTTTGTTAACTTTTATTGAAGCTGTCAACTTTTGTTAACTTTTTTAAAGCTGTCAACTTTTGTTAACATTTTTTGGAGCTGTCAACTTTTGTTATCTTTTATTGAAGCTGTCAACTTTTGTTAACTTTTTGCGAAGCTCTCAACATTTGTTAACTTTTTTAAAGCTGTCAACTTTTGTTAACTTTTTTTAATGCTGTCAACATTTGTTAACGGTTTGTGAAGCTGTCAACTTTTGTTAACTTTTTTTTAAAGCTGTCAACTATTGATAACTTTTTTTAAAGCTGTCAACTTTTGTTAACTGGTTTTGAAGCTGTTAACTTTTGTTAACTTTTTTTGAAGCTGTCAACTTTTGTTAACTTTTTTTGGAGCTGTCAACTTTTGTTAACTTTTATTGAAGCTGTCAACTTTTGTTAACTTTTTTGAAAGCTGTCAACATTTGTTAACTTTTTTGAAGCTGTCAACTTTTGTTAACTTTTTTTAAAGCTGTCAACATTTATTAACTGTTTTTGAAGCTGTCAACTTTTGTTAACTTTTTTTTAAAGCTGTCAACTTTTGTTTACTTTTTTAAAGCTGTCAACTTTTGTTAACTTTTTTAAAGCTGTCAACTTTTGTTAACTTCTTTTGAAGTTTTGTTAACTTTTTTGAAGCTGTCAACTTTTGTTAACTTCTTTTGAAGTTTTGTCTACTTTTTTGAAACTGTCAACTTTTGTTAACTTTTATTGAAGCTGTCAATTTTTGTTAACTTTTTTAAAGCTGTCAACTTTTCTTAACTTCTTTTAAAGTTATGTTAATTTTTTTGAAGCTATCAACTTTTGTTAAATTCTTTTGAAGTTTTGTTAATTTTTTTGAAGCTGTCAACTTTTGTTAATTTCTTTTGAAGTTTTGTTAACTATTTTAAAGCTGTAAACTTTTGTCAACTTTTTTGAAGCTGTCAACCTTTGCTAACTTTTTTTGAAGCTGTCAACTTTTGTTAACTTTTTTTAAGCTGTCAACTTTTGTTAACTTTTTTTAACTTCTTTTGAAGTTTTGTTAACTTTTATAAAGCTGTCAAATTTTGTTAACTTTTTTAAAGCTATCAACTTTTGTTAACTTTTGTTAACTTCTTTTGAAGTTTGGTTAACTTTTTTGAAGCTGTCAACTTTTGCTAACTTCTTTTGAAGTTTTGTCTACTTTTATTGAAGCTGTCAATTTTTGTTAACTTTTTTGAAGCGGTCAACTTTTGTTAACTTCTTTTGAAGTTTTGTTAATTTTTTTAAAGCTATCAACTTTTGTTTAATTCTTTTGAAGTTTTGTTAATTTTTTTGAAGCTGTCAACTTTTGTTAACTTTTTTTGAAGTTTTGTTAACTATTTTAAAGCTGTCAACTTTTGTCAACTTTTTTGAAGCTGTCAACTTTTGCTAACTTTTTTGGAAACTGTCAACATTTGTTAACTTTTTTGAAGCTGTCAACTTTTGTTAACTTTTTTTAAAGCTGTCAACATTTGTTAACTGTTTTTGAAGCTGTCAACTTTTGTTAACTTTTTTTTAAAGCTGTCAAATTTTGTTTACTTTTTTAAAGCTGTCAACTTTTGTTAACTTTTTTAAAGCTGTCAACTTGTGTTAACTTTTGTTAACTTCTTTTCAAGTTTTGTCTACTTTTTTGAAACTGTCAACTTTTGTTAACTTTTATTGAAGCTGTCAACTTTTGTTAACTTTTTTTGAAGCTGTCAACTTTTTTTAACTGGTTTTGAAGCTGTTAACTTCTGTTAACTTTTTTTGAAGCTGTCAACTTTTGTTAACTTTTTTGAAGCTGTCAACTTTTGTTAACTTTTTTTGAAGCTGTCAACTTTTGTTAACTTTTTTTGAAGCTGTCAACTTTTGTTAACTTTTATTAAAGCTTTCCACTTTTGTTAACTTATTTTGAAGCAGTCAACTTTTGTTAACTTCTTTTGAAACTGTCAACTTTTGTTAACTTTTATTAAATCTGTTAACTTTTGTTAACTTTTATTGAAGCTGTCAATTTTTGTTAACTATTTTGAAGCTGTCAACTTTTGTTAACTTCTTTTGATGTTCTGTCTTCTTTTTTGAAACAGTCAACTTTTGTGGAAGCTGTCAAGTTTTGTTAACTTTTTTTAAAACTGTCAAATTTTGTTAACTTTTTTTAAGCTGTCAACTTTTGTTAACTTCTTTTGAAATTTTGTTAACTTTTTTGAAGCTGTCATTTTTTGTTAATTTTTTTTGAAGCTGTCAACTTTTGTTAACTTTTTGAAGCTGTCAACTTTTGTTAACTTTTTTTGAAGCTATCAACTTTTGTTAACTTTTATTGAAGCTGTCAACTTTTGTTAACTTTTTTGGAAGCTGTCAACATTTGTTAACTTTTTGAAGCTGTCAACTTTTGTTAAATTTTTTTAAAGCTGTCAACATTTGTTAACTGTTTTTGAAGCTGTCAACTTTTGTTAACTTTTTTTTAAAGCTGTCAACTTTTGTTTACTTGTTTAAAGCTGTCAACTTTTGTTAACTTTTTTAAAGCTGTCAACTTTTGTTAACTTTTGTTAACTTCTTTTGAAGTTTTGTCTACTTTTTTGAAACTGTCAAATTTTGTTAACTTTTATTGAAGCTGTCAACTTTTGTTAACTTTTTTTGAAGTTGTCAACTTTTGTTAACTGGTTTTAAAGCTGTTAAATTTTGTTAACTTTTTTTGAAGCTGTCAACTTTTGTTAACTTTTTTGAAGCTGTCAACTTTTGTTAACTTTTTTAAAGCTGTCAACTTTTGTTGACTTTTTTTAAAGCTGTCAACTTTTGTTAACTTTTATTAAAGCTGTCCACTTTTGTTAACTTTTTTTGAAGCTGTCAACTTTTAATAACTTCTTTTGAAACTGTCAACTTTTGTTAACTTTTATTGAAGCTGTCAACTTTTGTTAACTTCTTTTGATGTTTTGTCTTCTTTTTTGAAACTGTCAACTTTTGTGGAAGCTGTCAAGTTTTGTTAACTTTTTTTAAAACTGTCAAATTTTGTTAACTTTTTTAAAGCTGTCAACTTTTGTTAACTTCTTTTGAAATTTTGTTAACTTTTTTGAAGCTGTCAACTTTTGTTAATTTTTTTTAAAGCTGTCAACTTTTGTTAACTTTTTGAAGCTGTCAACTTTTGTTAACTTTTTTTGAAGCTATCAACTTTTGTTAACTTTTATTGAAGCTGTCAACTTTTGTTAACTTTTTTGGAAGCTGTCAACATTTGTTAACTTTTTTGAAGCTGTCAACTTTTGTTAATTTTTTTTGAAGCTGTCAACTTTTGTTAACTTTTTGAAGCTGTCAACTTTTGTTAACTTTTGTTAACTTCTTTTGAAGTTTTGTCTACTTTTTTGAAACTGTCAATTTTTGTTAACTTTTATTGAAGCTGTCAACATTTGTTAACTGTTTTTGAAGCTGTCAACTTTTGTTAACTTTTTTTTAAAGCTGTCAAATTGTGTTTACTTTTTTAAAGCTGTCAACTTTTGTTAACTTTTTTAAAGCTGTCAACTTTTGTTAACTGTTTTTGAAGCTGTCAACTTTTGTTAACTTTTTTTTAAAGCTGTCAAATTTTGTTTACTTTTTTAAAGCTGTCAACTTTTGTTAACTTTTTTAAAGCTGTCAACTTTTGTTAACTTCTTTTAAAGTTTTGTTAACTTTTTTGAAGCTGTCAACTTTTGTTAACTTCTTTTGAAGTTTTGTCTACTTTTTTGAAACTGTCAACTTTTGTTAACTTTTATTGAAGCTGTCAACTTTTGTTAACTTTTATTGAAGCTGTCAACTTTTGTTAACTTTTTTGAAAGCTGTCAACATTTGTTAACTTTTTTGAAGCTGTCAACTTTTGTTAACTTTTTTTAAAGCTGTCAACATTTATTAACTGTTTTTGAAGCTGTCAACTTTTGTTAACTTTTTTTTAAAGCTGTCAACTTTTGTTTACTTTTTTAAAGCTGTCAACTTTTGTTAACTTTTTTAAAGCTGTCAACTTTTGTTAACTTCTTTTGAAGTTTTGTTAACTTTTTTGAAGCTGTCAACTTTTGTTAACTTCTTTTGAAGTTTTGTCTACTTTTTTGAAACTGTCAACTTTTGTTAACTTTTATTGAAGCTGTCAATTTTTGTTAACTTTTTTAAAGCTGTCAACTTTTCTTAACTTCTTTTAAAGTTATGTTAATTTTTTTGAAGCTATCAACTTTTGTTAAATTATTTTGAAGTTTTGTTAATTTTTTTGAAGCTGTCAACTTTTGTTAATTTCTTTTGAAGTTTTGTTAACTATTTTAAAGCTGTAAACTTTTGTCAACTTTTTTGAAGCTGTCAACCTTTGCTAACTTTTTTTGAAGCTGTCAACTTTTGTTAACTTTTTTTAAGCTGTCAACTTTTGTTAACTTTTTTTAACTTCTTTTGAAGTTTTGTTAACTTTTATAAAGCTGTCAAATTTTGTTAACTTTTTTAAAGCTATCAACTTTTGTTAACTTTTGTTAACTTCTTTTGAAGTTTGGTTAACTTATTTGAAGCTGTCAACTTTTGCTAACTTCTTTTGAAGTTTTGTTTACTTTTATTGAAGCTGTCAATTTTTGTTAACTTTTTTGAAGCTGTCAACTTCGGTTAACTTCTTTTGAAGTTTTGTTAATTTTTTTAAAGCTATCAACTTTTGTTAAATTCTTTTGAAGTTTTGTTAATTTTTTTGAAGCTGTCAACTTTTGTCAACTTTTTTGAAGCTGTCAACTTTTGCTAACTTTTTTGGAAACTGTCAACATTGGTTAACTTTTTTGAAGCTGTCAACTTTTGTTAACTTTTTTTAAAGCTGTCAACATTTGTTAACTGTTTTAGAAGCTGTCAACTTTTGTTAACTTTTTTTTAAAGCTGTCAAATTTTGTTTACTTTTTTAAAGCTGTCAACTTTTGTTAACTTTTTTAAAGCTGTCAACTTTTGTTAACTTCTTTTTAAGTTTTGTCTACTTTTTTGAAACTGTCAACTTTTGTTAACTTTTATTGAAGCTGTCAACTTCTGTTAACTTTTTTTGAAGCTGTCAACTTTTGTTAACTTTTTTGAAGCTGTCAACTTTTGTTAACTTTTTTTGAAGCTGTCAACTTTTGATAACTTTTTTTGAAGCTGTCAACTTTTGTTAACTTTTATTAAAGCTGTCCACTTTTGTTAACTTTTTTTGAAGCAGTCAACTTTTGTTAACTTCTTTTGAAACTGTCAACTTTTGTTAACTTTTATTAAAGCTGTTAACTTTTGTTAACTTTTATTGAAGCTGTCAATTTTTGTTAACTATTTTGAAGCTGTCAACTTTTGTTAACTTCTTTTGATGTTCTGTTTTCTTTTTTGAAACAGTCAACTTTTGTGGAAGCTGTCAAGTTTTGTTAACTTTTTTTAAAACTGTCAAATTTTGTTAACTTTTTTAAAGCTGTCAACTTTTGTTAACTTCTTTTGAAATTTTGTTAACTTTTTTGAAGCTGTCAACTTTTGTTAATTTTTTTTGAAGCTGTCAACTTTTGTTAACTTTTTGAAGCTGTCAACTTTTTTTAACTTTATTTTGAAGCTATCAACTTTTGTTAACTTTTATTAAAGCTGTCAACTTTTGTTAACTTTTTTGGAAGCTGTCAACATTTGTTAACTTTTTGAAGCTGTCAACTTTTTTTAACTATTTTTAAAGCTGTCAACATTTGTTAACTGTTTTTGAAGCTGTCAACTTTTGTTAACTTTTTTTTAAAGCTGTCAACTTTTGTTTACTTTTTTAAAGCTGTCAACTTTTGTTAACTTTTTTAAAGCTGTCAACTTTTGTTAACTTTTGTTAACTTCTTTTGAAGTTTTGTCTACTTTTTTGACACTGTCAATTTTTGTTAACTTTTATTGAAGCTGTCAACTTTTGTTAACTTTTTTTGAAGTTGTCAAATTTTGTTAACTGGTTTTGAAGCTGTTAAATTTTGTTAACTTTTTTTGAAGCTGTCAACTTTTGTTAACTTTTTTGAAGCTGTCAACTTTTGTTAACTTTTTTTGAAGCTGTCAACTTTTGTTGACTTTTTTTAAAGCTGTCAACTTTTGTTAAATTTTATTAAAGCTGTCCACTTTTGTTAACTTTTTTTGAAGCTGTCAACTTTTGTTAACTTCTTTTGAAACTGTCAACTTTTGTTAACTTATATTGAAGCTGTCAACTTTTGTTAACTTCTTTTGATGTTTTGTCTTCTTTTTTGAAACTGTCAACTTTTGTGGAAGCTGTCAAGTTTTGTTAACTTTTTTTAAAACTGTCAAATTTTGTTAACTTTTTTAAAGGTGTCAACTTTTGTTAACTTCTTTTGAAATTTTGTTAACTTTTTTGAAGCTGTCAACTTTTGTTAATTTTTTTTAAAGCTGTCAACTTTTGTTAACTTTTTGAAGCTGTCAACTTTTGTTAACTTTTTTTGAAGCTATCAACTTTTGTTAATTTTATTGAAGTTGTCAACTTTTGTTAACTTTTTTGGAAGCTGTCAACATTTGTTAACTTTTTTGAAGCTGTCAACTTTTGTTAATTTTTTTTGAAGCTGTCAACTTTTGTTAACTTTTTAAAGCTGTCAACTTTTGTTAACTTTTGTTAACTTCTTTTGAAGTTTTGTCTACTTTTTTGAAACTGTCAATTTTTGTTAACTTTTATTGAAGCTGTCAACTTTTGTTAACTTTTTTTGAAGTTGTCAACTTTTGTTAACTGGTTTTGAAGCTGTTAAATTTTGTTAACTTTTTTTGAAGCTGTCAACTTTTGTTAACTTTTTTTGAAGCTATCAACTTTTGTTAATTTTATTGAAGCCGTCAACTTTTGTTAACTTTTTTGGAAGCTGTCAACTTTTGTTAACTTTTGTAAAAGCTGTCCACTTTTGTTAACTTTTTTTGAAGCTGTCAACTTTTGTTAACTTTTTTTAAAGCTGTCAACATTTGTTAACTGTTTTTGAAGCTGTCAACTTTTGTTAACTTTTTTTTTAAAGCTGTCAAATTTTGTTTACTTTTTTAAAGCTGTCAACTTTTGTTAACTTTTGTTAACTTCTTTTTAAGTTTTGTCTACTTTTTTGAAACTGTCAACTTTTGTTAACTTTTATTAAAGCTGTCAACTTTTGTTAACTTTTTTTGAAGCTGTCAACTTTTGTTAACTTTTATTAAAGCTGTCCACTTTTGTTAACTTTTTTTGAAGCAGTCAACTTTTGTTAACTTTTTTGAAGCTGTCAACTTTTGTTAACTTTTTTTAAAGCTGTCAACATTTGTTAACTGTTTTTGAAGCTGTCAACTTTTGTTAACTTTTTTTAATGCTGTCAAATTTTGTTTACTTTTTTAAAGCTGTCAACCTTTGTTAACTTTTTTAAAGCTGTCAACTTTTGTTAACTTTTGTTAACTTCTTTTTAAGTTTTGTCTACTTTTTTGAAACTGTCAACTTTTGTTAACTTTTATTGAAGCAGTCAACTTTTGTAAACTTTTTTTGAAGCTGTCAACTTTTGTTAACTTTTATTAAAGCTGTCCACTTTTGTTAACTTTTTTTGAAGCAGTCAACTTTTGTTAACTTCTTTTGAAACTGTCAACTTTTGTTAACTTTTATTAAAGCTGTTAACTTTTGTTAACTTTTATTGAAGCTGTCAATTTTTGTTAACTATTTTGAAGCTGTCAACTTTTGTTAACTTCTTTTGATGTTCTGTCTTCTTTTTTGAAACGGTCAACTTTTGTGGAAGCTGTCAAGTTTTGTTAACTTTTTTTAAAACTGTCAAATTTTGTTAACTTTTTTAAAGCTGTCAACTTTTGTTAACTTCTTTTGAAATTTTGTTAACTTTTTTGAAGCTGTCAACTTTTGTTAATTTTTTTTAAAGCTGTCAACTTTTGTTAACTTTTTGAAGCTGTCAACTTTTGTTAACTTTTTTTGAAGCTATCAACTTTTGTTAACTTTTATTGAAGCTGTCAACTTTTGTTAACTTTTTTGGAAGCTGTCAACTTTTGTTAACTTTTTTGAAGCTGTCAACTTTTGTTAATTTTTTTTGAAGCTGTCAACTTTTGTTAACTTTTTGAAGCTGTCAACTTTTGTTAATTTTTTTTTGAAGCTGTCAACTTTTGTTAACTTTTTGAAGCTGTCAACTTTTGTTAACTTTTTTTGAAGCTATCAACTTTGGTTAACTTTTATTGAAGCTGTCAACTTTTGTTAACTTTTTTGGAAACTGTCAACATTTGTTAAATTTTTTGAAGCTGTCAACTTTTGTTAACTTTTTTTAAAGCTGTCAACATTTGTTAACTGTTTTTGAAGCTGTCAACTTTTGTTAACTTTTTTTTAAAGCTGTCAAATTTTTTTTACTTTTTTAAAGCTGTCAACTTTTGTTAACTTTTTTAAAGCTGTCAACTATTGTTAACTTTTGTTAACTTCTTTTTAAGTTTTGTCTACTTTTTTGAAACTGTCAACTTTTGTTAACTTTTATTGAAGCTGTCAACTTTTGTTAACTTTTTTTGAAGCTGTCAACTTTTTTTAACTGGTTTTGAAGCTTTTAACTTTTGTTAACTTTTTTTGAAGCTGTCAACTTTTGTTAACTTTTTTGAAGCTGTCAACTTTTGTGAACTTTTTTTGAAGCTGTCAACTTTTGTTAACTTTTTTTGAAGCTGTCAACTTTTGTTAACTTTTATTAAAGCTGTCCACTTTTGTTAACTTTTTTTGAAGCAGTCAACTTTTTTTAACTTCTTTTGAAACTGTCAACTTTTGTTAACTTTTATTAAAGCTGTTAACTTTTGTTAACTTTTATTGAAGCTGTCAATTTTTGTTAATTATTTTGAAGCTGTCAACTTTTGTTAACTTCTTTTGATGTTCTGTCTTCTTTTTTGAAACGGTCAACTTTTGTGGAAGCTGTCAAGTTTTGTTAACTTTTTTTAAAACTGTCAAATTTTGTTAACTTTTTTAAAGCTGTCAACTTTTGTTAACTTCTTTTGAAATTTTGTTAACTTTTTTGAAGCTGTCAACTTTTGTTAATTTTTTTTGAAGCTGTCAACTTTTGTTAACTTTTTGGAGCTGTCAACTTTTGTTAACTTTTTTTTAAAGCTGTCAAATTTTGTTTACTTTTTTAAAGCTGTCAACTTTTGTTAACTTTTTTAAAGCTGTCAACTTTTGTTAACTTTTGTTAACTTCTTTTTAAGTTTTGTCTACTTTTTTGAAACTGTCAACTTTTGTTAACTTTTATTGAAGCTGTCAACTTTTGTTAACTTTTATTGAAGCTGTCAACTTTTGTTAACTTTTTGCGAAGCTCTCAACATTTGTTAACTTTTTTAAAGCTGTCAACTTTTGTTAACTTTTTTTAATGCTGTCAACATTTGTTAACTGTTTGTGAAGCTGTCAACTTTTGTTAACTTTTTTTTAAAGCTGTCAACTATTGTTAACTTTTTTTAAAGCTGTCAACTTTTGTTAACTGGTTTTGAAGCTGTTAACTTTTGTTAACTTTTTTTGAAGCTGTCAACTTTTGTTAACTTTTTTTGGAGCTGTCAACTTTTGTTAACTTTTATTGAAGCTGTCAACTTTTGTTAACTTTTTTGAAAGCTGTCAACATTTGTTAACTTTTTTGAAGCTGTCAACTTTTGTTAACTTTTTTTAAAGCTGTCAACATTTATTAACTGTTTTTGAAGCTGTCAACTTTTGTTAACTTTTTTTTAAAGCTGTCAACTTTTGTTTACTTTTTTAAAGCTGTCAACTTTTGTTAACTTTTTTAAAGCTGTCAACTTTTGTTAACTTCTTTTGAAGTTTTGTTAACTTTTTTGAAGCTGTCAACTTTTGTTAACTTCTTTTGAAGTTTTGTCTACTTTTTTGAAACTGTCAACTTTTGTTAACTTTTATTGAAGCTGTCAATTTTTGTTAACTTTTTTAAAGCTGTCAACTTTTCTTAACTTCTTTTAAAGTTATGTTAATTTTTTTGAAGCTATCAACTTTTGTTAAATTTTTTTGAAGTTTTGTTAATTTTTTTGAAGCTGTCAACTTTTGTTAATTTCTTTTAAAGTTTTGTTAACTATTTTAAAGCTGTAAACTTTTGTCAACTTTTTTGAAGCTGTCAACCTTTGCTAACTTTTTTTGAAGCTGTCAACTTTTGTTAACTTTTTTTAAGCTGTCAACTTTTGTTAACTTTTTTTAACTTCTTTTGAAGTTTTGTTAACTTTTATAAAGCTGTCAAATTTTGTTAACTTTTTTAAAGCTATCAACTTTTGTTAACTTTTGTTAACTTCTTTTGAAGTTTGGTTAACTTTTTTGAAGCTGTCAACTTTTGCTAACTTCTTTTGAAGTTTTGTCTACTTTTATTGAAGCTGTCAATTTTTGTTAACTTCTTTTGAAACTGTCAACTTTTGTTAACTTTTATTGAAGCTGTCAACTTTTGTTAACTTCTTTTGATGTTTTGTCTTCTTTTTTGAAACTGTCAACTTTTGTGGAAGCTGTCAAGTTTTGTTAACTTTTTTTAAAACTGTCAAATTTTGTTAACTTTTTTAAAGCTGTCAACTTTTGTTAACTTCTTTTGAAACTGTCAACTTTTGTTAACTTTTATTAAAGCTGTTAACTTTTGTTAACTTTTATTGAAGCTGTCAATTTTTGTTAACTATTTTGAAGCTGTCAACTTTTGTTAACTTCTTTTGATGTTCTGTCTTCTTTTTTGAAACGGTCAACTTTTGTGGAAGCTGTCAAGTTTTGTTAACTTTTTTTAAAACTGTCAAATTTTGTTAACTTTTTTAAAGCTGTCAACTTTTGTTAACTTCTTTTGAAATTTTGTTAACTTTTTTGAAGCTGTCAACTTTTGTTAATTTTTTTTAAAGCTGTCAACTTTTGTTAACTTTTTGAAGCTGTCAACTTTTGTTAACTTTTTTTGAAGCTATCAACTTTTGTTAACTTTTATTGAAGCTGTCAACTTTTGTTAACTTTTTTGGAAGCTGTCAACATTTGTTAACTTTTTTGAAGCTGTCAACTTTTGTTAATTTTTTTTGAAGCTGTCAACTTTTGTTAACTTTTTGAAGCTGTCAACTTTTGTTAATTTTTTTTTGAAGCTGTCAACTTTTGTTAACTTTTTGAAGCTGTCAACTTTTGTTAACTTTTTTTGAAGCTATCAACTTTTGTTAACTTTTATTGAAGCTGTCAACTTTTGTTAACTTTTTTGGAAACTGTCAACATTTGTTAAATTTTTTGAAGCTGTCAACTTTTGTTAACTTTTTTTAAAGCTGTCAAATTTTGTTTACTTTTTTAAAGCTGTCAACTTTTGTTAACTTTTTTAAAGCTGTCAACTATTGTTAACTTTTGTTAACTTCTTTTTAAGTTTTGTCTACTTTTTTGAAACTGTCAACTTTTGTTAACTTTTATTGAAGCTGTCAACTTTTGTTAACTTTTTTTGAAGCTGTCAACTTTTTTTAACTGGTTTTGAAGCTTTTAACTTTTGTTAACTTTTTTTGAAGCTGTCAACTTTTGTTAACTTTTTTGAAGCTGTCAACTTTTGTGAACTTTTTTTGAAGCTGTCAACTTTTGTTAACTTTTTTTGAAGCTGTCAATTTTTGTTAACTTTTATTAAAGCTGTCCACTTTTGTTAACTTTTTTTGAAGCAGTCAACTTTTTTTAACTTCTTTTGAAACTGTCAACTTTTGTTAACTTTTATTAAAGCTGTTAACTTTTGTTAACTTTTATTGAAGCTGTCAATTTTTGTTAACTATTTTGAAGCTGTCAACTTTTGTTAACTTCTTTTGATGTTCTGTCTTCTTTTTTGAAACGGTCAACTTTTGTGGAAGCTGTCAAGTTTTGTTAACTTTTTTTAAAACTGTCAAATTTTGTTAACTTTTTTAAAGCTGTCAACTTTTGTTAACTTCTTTTGAAATTTTGTTAACTTTTTTGAAGCTGTCAACTTTTGTTAATTTTTTTTGAAGCTGTCAACTTTTGTTAACTTTTTGGAGCTGTCAACTTTTGTTAACTTTTTTTTAAAGCTGTCAAATTTTGTTTACTTTTTTAAAGCTGTCAACTTTTGTTAACTTTTTTAAAGCTGTCAACTTTTGTTAACTTTTGTTAACTTCTTTTTAAGTTTTGTCTACTTTTTTGAAACTGTCGACTTTTGTTAACTTTTATTGAAGCTGTCAACTTTTGTTAACTTTTATTGAAGCTGTCAACTTTTGTTAACTTTTTGCGAAGCTCTCAACATTTGTTAACTTTTTTAAAGCTGTCAACTTTTGTTAACTTTTTTTAATGCTGTCAACATTTGTTAACTGTTTGTGAAGCTGTCAACTTTTGTTAACTTTTTTTTAAAGCTGTCAACTATTGTTAACTTTTTTTAAAGCTGTCAACTTTTGTTAACTGGTTTTGAAGCTGTTAACTTTTGTTAACTTTTTTTGAAGCTGTCAACTTTTGTTAACTTTTTTTGGAGCTGTCAACTTTTGTTAACTTTTATTGAAGCTGTCAACTTTTGTTAACTTTTTTGAAAGCTGTCAACATTTGTTAACTTTTTTGAAGCTGTCAACTTTTGTTAACTTTTTTTAAAGCTGTCAACATTTATTAACTGTTTTTGAAGCTGTCAACTTTTGTTAACTTTTTTTTAAAGCTGTCAACTTTTGTTTACTTTTTTAAAGCTGTCAACTTTTGTTAACTTTTTTAAAGCTGTCAACTTTTGTTAACTTCTTTTGAAGTTTTGTTAACTTTTTTGAAGCTGTCAACTTTTGTTAACTTCTTTTGAAGTTTTGTCTACTTTTTTGAAACTGTCAACTTTTGTTAACTTTTATTGAAGCTGTCAATTTTTGTTAACTTTTTTAAAGCTGTCAACTTTTCTTAACTTCTTTTAAAGTTATGTTAATTTTTTTGAAGCTATCAACTTTTGTTAAATTCTTTTGAAGTTTTGTTAATTTTTTTGAAGCTGTCAACTTTTGTTAATTTCTTTTAAAGTTTTGTTAACTATTTTAAAGCTGTAAACTTTTGTCAACTTTTTTGAAGCTGTCAACCTTTGCTAACTTTTTTTGAAGCTGTCAACTTTTGTTAACTTTTTTTAAGCTGTCAAATTTTGTTAACTTTTTTAAAGCTATCAACTTTTGTTAACTTTTGTTAACTTCTTTTGAAGTTTGGTTAACTTTTTTAAAGCTGTCAACTTTTGCTAACTTCTTTTAAAGTTTTGTCTACTTTTATTGAAGCTGTCAATTTTTGTTAACTTCTTTTAAAACTGTCAACTTTTGTTAACTTTTATTGAAGCTGTCAACTTTTGTTAACTTCTTTTGATGTTTTGTCTTCTTTTTTGAAACTGTCAACTTTTGTGGAAGCTGTCAAGTTTTGTTAACTTTTTTTAAAACTGTCAAATTTTGTTAACTTTTTTAAAGCTGTCAACTTTTGTTAACTTCTTTTGAAATTTTGTTAACTTTTTTGAAGCTGTCAACTTTTGTTAATTTTTTTTAAAGCTGTCAACTTTTGTTAACTTTTTGAAGCTGTCAACTTTTGTTAACTTTTTTTGAAGCTATCAACTTTTGTTAATTTTATTGAAGCTGTCAACTTTTGTTAACTTTTTTGGAAGCTGTCAACATTTGTTAACTTTTTTGAAGCTGTCAACTTTTGTTAATTTTTTTTGAAGCTGTCAACTTTTGTTAACTTTTTGAAGCTGTCAACTTTTGTTAACTTTTGTTAACTTCTTTTGAAGTTTTGTCTACTTTTTTGAAACTGTCAATTTTTGTTAACTTTTATTGAAGCTGTCAACTTTTGTTAACTTTTTTTGAAGTTGTCAACTTTTGTTAACTGGTTTTGAAGCTGTTAAATTTTGTTAACTTTTTTTGAAGCTGTCAACTTTTGTTAACTTTTTTGAAGCTGTCAACTTTTGTTAACTTTTTTTGAAGCTGTCAACTTTTGTTGACTTTTTTTAAAGCTGTCAACTTTTGTTAACTTTTGTAAAAGCTGTCCACTTTTGTTAACTTTTTTTGAAGCTGTCAACTTTTGTTAACTTTTTTTAAAGCTGTCAACATTTGTTAACTGTTTTTGAAGCTGTCAACTTTTGTTAACTTTTTTTTAAAGCTGTCAAATTTTGTTTACTTTTTTAAAGCTGTCAACTTTTGTTAACTTTTGTTAACTTCTTTTTAAGTTTTGTCTACTTTTTTGAAACTGTCAACTTTTGTTAACTTTTATTAAAGCTGTCAACTTTTGTTAACTTTTTTTGAAGCTGTCAACTTTTGTTAACTTTTATTAAAGCTGTCCACTTTTGTTAACTTTTTTTGAAGCAGTCAACTTTTGTTAACTTTTTTGAAGCTGTCAACTTTTGTTAACTTTTTTTAAAGCTGTCAACATTTGTTAACTGTTTTTGAAGCTGTCAACTTTTGTTAACTTTTTTTAAAGCTGTCAAATTTTGTTTACTTTTTTAAAGCTGTCAACTTTTGTTAACTTTTTTAAAGCTGTCAACTTTTGTTAACTTTTGTTAACTTCTTTTTAAGTTTTGTCTACTTTTTTGAAACTGTCAACTTTTGTTAACTTTTATTGAAGCAGTCAACTTTTGTTAACTTTTTTTGAAGCTGTCAACTTTTGTTAACTTTTATTAAAGCTGTCCACTTTTGTTAACTTTTTTTGAAGCAGTCAACTTTTGTTAACTTCTTTTGAAACTGTCAAATTTTGTTAACTTTTTTAAAGCTGTCAACTTTTGTTAACTTCTTTTGAAATTTTGTTAACTTTTTTGAAGCTGTCAACTTTTGTTAATTTTTTTTAAAGCTGTCAACTTTTGTTAACTTTTTGAAGCTGTCAACTTTTGTTAACTTTTTTTGAAGCTGTCAACTTTTGTTAACTTTTATTGAAGCTGTCAATTTTTGTTAACTATTTTGAAGCTGTCAACTTTTGTTAACTTCTTTTGATGTTCTGTCTTCTTTTTTGAAACGGTCAACTTTTGTGGAAGCTGTCAAGTTTTGTTAACTTTTTTTAAAACTGTCAAATTTTGTTAACTTTTTTAAAGCTGTCAACTTTTGTTAACTTCTTTTGAAATTTTGTTAACTTTTTTGAAGCTGTCAACTTTTGTTAATTTTTTTTAAAGCTGTCAACTTTTGTTAACTTTTTGAAGCTGTCAACTTTTGTTAACTTTTTTTGAAGCTGTCAACTTTTGTTAACTTTTATTGAAGCTGTCAACTTTTGTTAACTTTTTTGGAAGCTGTCAACATTTGTTAACTTTTTTGAAGCTGTCAACTTTTGTTAATTTTTTTTGAAGCTGTCAACTTTTGTTAACTTTTTGAAGCTGTCAACTTTTGTTAATTTTTTTTTGAAGCTGTCAACTTTTGTTAACTTTTTGAAGCTGTCAACTTTTGTTAACTTTTTTTGAAGCTATCAACTTTTGTTAACTTTTATTGAAGATGTCAACTTTTGTTAACTTTTTTGGAAACTGTCAACATTTGTTAAATTTTTTGAAGCTGTCAACTTTTGTTAACTTTTTTTAAAGCTGTCAACATTTGTTAACTGTTTTTGAAGCTGTCAACTTTTGTTAACTTTTTTTTAAAGCTGTCAAATTTTGTTTACTTTTTTAAAGCTGTCAACTTTTGTTAACTTTTTTAAAGCTGTCAACTATTGTTAACTTTTGTTAACTTCTTTTTAAGTTTTGTCTACTTTTTTGAAACTGTCAACTTTTGTTAACTTTTATTGAAGCTGTCAACTTTTGTTAACTTTTTTTGAAGCTGTCAACTTTTTTTAACTGGTTTTGAAGCTTTTAACTTTTGTTAACTTTTTTTGAAGCTGTCAACTTTTGTTAACTTTTTTGAAGCTGTCAACTTTTGTTAACTTTTTTTGAAGCTGTCAACTTTTGTTAACTTTTTTTGAAGCTGTCAACTTTTGTTAACTTTTATTAAAGCTGTCCACTTTTGTTAACTTTTTTTGAAGCAGTCAACTTTTTTTAACTTCTTTTGCAACTGTCAACTTTTGTTAACTTTTATTAAAGCTGTTAACTTTTGTTAACTTTTATTGAAGCTGTCAATTTTTGTTAACTATTTTGAAGCTGTCAACTTTTGTTAACTTCTTTTGATGTTCTGTCTTCTTTTTTGAAACGGTCAACTTTTGTGGAAGCTGTCAAGTTTTGTTAACTTTTTTTAAAACTGTCAAATTTTGTTAACTTTTTTAAAGCTGTCAACTTTTGTTAACTTCTTTTGAAATTTTGTTAACTTTTTTGAAGCTGTCAACTTTTGTTAACTTTTTTTAATGCTGTCAAATTTTGTTTACTTTTTTAAAGCTGTCAACCTTTGTTAACTTTTTTAAAGCTGTCAACTTTTGTTAACTTTTGTTAACTTCTTTTTAAGTTTTGTCTACTTTTTTGAAACTGTCAACTTTTGTTAACTTTTATTGAAGCAGTCAACTTTTGTAAACTTTTTTTGAAGCTGTCAACTTTTGTTAACTTTTATTAAAGCTGTCCACTTTTGTTAACTTTTTTTGAAGCAGTCAACTTTTGTTAACTTCTTTTGAAACTGTCAACTTTTGTTAACTTTTATTAAAGCTGTTAACTTTTGTTAACTTTTATTGAAGCTGTCAATTTTTGTTAACTATTTTGAAGCTGTCAACTTTTGTTAACTTCTTTTGATGTTCTGTCTTCTTTTTTGAAACGGTCAACTTTTGTGGAAGCTGTCAAGTTTTGTTAACTTTTTTTAAAACTGTCAAATTTTGTTAACTTTTTTAAAGCTGTCAACTTTTGTTAACTTCTTTTGAAATTTTGTTAACTTTTTTGAAGCTGTCAACTTTTGTTAATTTTTTTTAAAGCTGTCAACTTTTGTTAACTTTTTGAAGCTGTCAACTTTTGTTAACTTTTTTTGAAGCTATCAACTTTTGTTAACTTTTATTGAAGCTGTCAACTTTTGTTAACTTTTTTGGAAGCTGTCAACTTTTGTTAACTTTTTTGAAGCTGTCAACTTTTGTTAATTTTTTTTGAAGCTGTCAACTTTTGTTAACTTTTTGAAGCTGTCAACTTTTGTTAATTTTTTTTTGAAGCTGTCAACTTTTGTTAACTTTTTGAAGCTGTCAACTTTTGTTAACTTTTTTTGAAGCTATCAACTTTGGTTAACTTTTATTGAAGCTGTCAACTTTTGTTAACTTTTTTGGAAACTGTCAACATTTGTTAAATTTTTTGAAGCTGTCAACTTTTGTTAACTTTTTTTAAAGCTGTCAACATTTGTTAACTGTTTTTGAAGCTGTCAACTTTTGTTAACTTTTTTTTAAAGCTGTCAAATTTTTTTTACTTTTTTAAAGCTGTCAACTTTTGTTAACTTTTTTAAAGCTGTCAACTATTGTTAACTTTTGTTAACTTCTTTTTAAGTTTTGTCTACTTTTTTGAAACTGTCAACTTTTGTTAACTTTTATTGAAGCTGTCAACTTTTGTTAACTTTTTTTGAAGCTGTCAACTTTTTTTAACTGGTTTTGAAGCTTTTAACTTTTGTTAACTTTTTTTGAAGCTGTCAACTTTTGTTAACTTTTTTGAAGCTGTCAACTTTTGTGAACTTTTTTTGAAGCTGTCAACTTTTGTTAACTTTTTTTGAAGCTGTCAACTTTTGTTAACTTTTATTAAAGCTGTCCACTTTTGTTAACTTTTTTTGAAGCAGTCAACTTTTTTTAACTTCTTTTGAAACTGTCAACTTTTGTTAACTTTTATTAAAGCTGTTAACTTTTGTTAACTTTTATTGAAGCTGTCAATTTTTGTTAATTATTTTGAAGCTGTCAACTTTTGTTAACTTCTTTTGATGTTCTGTCTTCTTTTTTGAAACGGTCAACTTTTGTGGAAGCTGTCAAGTTTTGTTAACTTTTTTTAAAACTGTCAAATTTTGTTAACTTTTTTAAAGCTGTCAACTTTTGTTAACTTCTTTTGAAATTTTGTTAACTTTTTTGAAGCTGTCAACTTTTGTTAATTTTTTTTGAAGCTGTCAACTTTTGTTAACTTTTTGGAGCTGTCAACTTTTGTTAACTTTTTTTTAAAGCTGTCAAATTTTGTTTACTTTTTTAAAGCTGTCAACTTTTGTTAACTTTTTTAAAGCTGTCAACTTTTGTTAACTTTTGTTAACTTCTTTTTAAGTTTTGTCTACTTTTTTGAAACTGTCAACTTTTGTTAACTTTTATTGAAGCTGTCAACTTTTGTTAACTTTTATTGAAGCTGTCAACTTTTGTTAACTTTTTGCGAAGCTCTCAACATTTGTTAACTTTTTTAAAGCTGTCAACTTTTGTTAACTTTTTTTAATGCTGTCAACATTTGTTAACTGTTTGTGAAGCTGTCAACTTTTGTTAACTTTTTTTTAAAGCTGTCAACTATTGTTAACTTTTTTTAAAGCTGTCAACTTTTGTTAACTGGTTTTGAAGCTGTTAACTTTTGTTAACTTTTTTTGAAGCTGTCAACTTTTGTTAACTTTTTTTGGAGCTGTCAACTTTTGTTAACTTTTATTGAAGCTGTCAACTTTTGTTAACTTTTTTGAAAGCTGTCAACATTTGTTAACTTTTTTGAAGCTGTCAACTTTTGTTAACTTTTTTTAAAGCTGTCAACATTTATTAACTGTTTTTGAAGCTGTCAACTTTTGTTAACTTTTTTTTAAAGCTGTCAACTTTTGTTTACTTTTTTAAAGCTGTCAACTTTTGTTAACTTTTTTAAAGCTGTCAACTTTTGTTAACTTCTTTTGAAGTTTTGTTAACTTTTTTGAAGCTGTCAACTTTTGTTAACTTCTTTTGAAGTTTTGTCTACTTTTTTGAAACTGTCAACTTTTGTTAACTTTTATTGAAGCTGTCAATTTTTGTTAACTTTTTTAAAGCTGTCAACTTTTCTTAACTTCTTTTAAAGTTATGTTAATTTTTTTGAAGCTATCAACTTTTGTTAAATTTTTTTGAAGTTTTGTTAATTTTTTTGAAGCTGTCAACTTTTGTTAATTTCTTTTAAAGTTTTGTTAACTATTTTAAAGCTGTAAACTTTTGTCAACTTTTTTGAAGCTGTCAACCTTTGCTAACTTTTTTTGAAGCTGTCAACTTTTGTTAACTTTTTTTAAGCTGTCAACTTTTGTTAACTTTTTTTAACTTCTTTTGAAGTTTTGTTAACTTTTATAAAGCTGTCAAATTTTGTTAACTTTTTTAAAGCTATCAACTTTTGTTAACTTTTGTTAACTTCTTTTGAAGTTTGGTTAACTTTTTTGAAGCTGTCAACTTTTGCTAACTTCTTTTGAAGTTTTGTCTACTTTTATTGAAGCTGTCAATTTTTGTTAACTTCTTTTGAAACTGTCAACTTTTGTTAACTTTTATTGAAGCTGTCAACTTTTGTTAACTTCTTTTGATGTTTTGTCTTCTTTTTTGAAACTGTCAACTTTTGTGGAAGCTGTCAAGTTTTGTTAACTTTTTTTAAAACTGTCAAATTTTGTTAACTTTTTTAAAGCTGTCAACTTTTGTTAACTTCTTTTGAAACTGTCAACTTTTGTTAACTTTTATTAAAGCTGTTAACTTTTGTTAACTTTTATTGAAGCTGTCAATTTTTGTTAACTATTTTGAAGCTGTCAACTTTTGTTAACTTCTTTTGATGTTCTGTCTTCTTTTTTGAAACGGTCAACTTTTGTGGAAGCTGTCAAGTTTTGTTAACTTTTTTTAAAACTGTCAAATTTTGTTAACTTTTTTAAAGCTGTCAACTTTTGTTAACTTCTTTTGAAATTTTGTTAACTTTTTTGAAGCTGTCAACTTTTGTTAATTTTTTTTAAAGCTGTCAACTTTTGTTAACTTTTTGAAGCTGTCAACTTTTGTTAACTTTTTTTGAAGCTATCAACTTTTGTTAACTTTTATTGAAGCTGTCAACTTTTGTTAACTTTTTTGGAAGCTGTCAACATTTGTTAACTTTTTTGAAGCTGTCAACTTTTGTTAATTTTTTTTGAAGCTGTCAACTTTTGTTAACTTTTTGAAGCTGTCAACTTTTGTTAATTTTTTTTTGAAGCTGTCAACTTTTGTTAACTTTTTGAAGCTGTCAACTTTTGTTAACTTTTTTTGAAGCTATCAACTTTTGTTAACTTTTATTGAAGCTGTCAACTTTTGTTAACTTTTTTGGAAACTGTCAACATTTGTTAAATTTTTTGAAGCTGTCAACTTTTGTTAACTTTTTTTAAAGCTGTCAAATTTTGTTTACTTTTTTAAAGCTGTCAACTTTTGTTAACTTTTTTAAAGCTGTCAACTATTGTTAACTTTTGTTAACTTCTTTTTAAGTTTTGTCTACTTTTTTGAAACTGTCAACTTTTGTTAACTTTTATTGAAGCTGTCAACTTTTGTTAACTTTTTTTGAAGCTGTCAACTTTTTTTAACTGGTTTTGAAGCTTTTAACTTTTGTTAACTTTTTTTGAAGCTGTCAACTTTTGTTAACTTTTTTGAAGCTGTCAACTTTTGTGAACTTTTTTTGAAGCTGTCAACTTTTGTTAACTTTTTTTGAAGCTGTCAATTTTTGTTAACTTTTATTAAAGCTGTCCACTTTTGTTAACTTTTTTTGAAGCAGTCAACTTTTTTTAACTTCTTTTGAAACTGTCAACTTTTGTTAACTTTTATTAAAGCTGTTAACTTTTGTTAACTTTTATTGAAGCTGTCAATTTTTGTTAACTATTTTGAAGCTGTCAACTTTTGTTAACTTCTTTTGATGTTCTGTCTTCTTTTTTGAAACGGTCAACTTTTGTGGAAGCTGTCAAGTTTTGTTAACTTTTTTTAAAACTGTCAAATTTTGTTAACTTTTTTAAAGCTGTCAACTTTTGTTAACTTCTTTTGAAATTTTGTTAACTTTTTTGAAGCTGTCAACTTTTGTTAATTTTTTTTGAAGCTGTCAACTTTTGTTAACTTTTTGGAGCTGTCAACTTTTGTTAACTTTTTTTTAAAGCTGTCAAATTTTGTTTACTTTTTTAAAGCTGTCAACTTTTGTTAACTTTTTTAAAGCTGTCAACTTTTGTTAACTTTTGTTAACTTCTTTTTAAGTTTTGTCTACTTTTTTGAAACTGTCGACTTTTGTTAACTTTTATTGAAGCTGTCAACTTTTGTTAACTTTTATTGAAGCTGTCAACTTTTGTTAACTTTTTGCGAAGCTCTCAACATTTGTTAACTTTTTTAAAGCTGTCAACTTTTGTTAACTTTTTTTAATGCTGTCAACATTTGTTAACTGTTTGTGAAGCTGTCAACTTTTGTTAACTTTTTTTTAAAGCTGTCAACTATTGTTAACTTTTTTTAAAGCTGTCAACTTTTGTTAACTGGTTTTGAAGCTGTTAACTTTTGTTAACTTTTTTTGAAGCTGTCAACTTTTGTTAACTTTTTTTGGAGCTGTCAACTTTTGTTAACTTTTATTGAAGCTGTCAACTTTTGTTAACTTTTTTGAAAGCTGTCAACATTTGTTAACTTTTTTGAAGCTGTCAACTTTTGTTAACTTTTTTTAAAGCTGTCAACATTTATTAACTGTTTTTGAAGCTGTCAACTTTTGTTAACTTTTTTTTAAAGCTGTCAACTTTTGTTTACTTTTTTAAAGCTGTCAACTTTTGTTAACTTTTTTAAAGCTGTCAACTTTTGTTAACTTCTTTTGAAGTTTTGTTAACTTTTTTGAAGCTGTCAACTTTTGTTAACTTCTTTTGAAGTTTTGTCTACTTTTTTGAAACTGTCAACTTTTGTTAACTTTTATTGAAGCTGTCAATTTTTGTTAACTTTTTTAAAGCTGTCAACTTTTCTTAACTTCTTTTAAAGTTATGTTAATTTTTTTGAAGCTATCAACTTTTGTTAAATTCTTTTGAAGTTTTGTTAATTTTTTTGAAGCTGTCAACTTTTGTTAATTTCTTTTAAAGTTTTGTTAACTATTTTAAAGCTGTAAACTTTTGTCAACTTTTTTGAAGCTGTCAACCTTTGCTAACTTTTTTTGAAGCTGTCAACTTTTGTTAACTTTTTTTAAGCTGTCAAATTTTGTTAACTTTTTTAAAGCTATCAACTTTTGTTAACTTTTGTTAACTTCTTTTGAAGTTTGGTTAACTTTTTTAAAGCTGTCAACTTTTGCTAACTTCTTTTAAAGTTTTGTCTACTTTTATTGAAGCTGTCAATTTTTGTTAACTTCTTTTAAAACTGTCAACTTTTGTTAACTTTTATTGAAGCTGTCAACTTTTGTTAACTTCTTTTGATGTTTTGTCTTCTTTTTTGAAACTGTCAACTTTTGTGGAAGCTGTCAAGTTTTGTTAACTTTTTTTAAAACTGTCAAATTTTGTTAACTTTTTTAAAGCTGTCAACTTTTGTTAACTTCTTTTGAAATTTTGTTAACTTTTTTGAAGCTGTCAACTTTTGTTAATTTTTTTTAAAGCTGTCAACTTTTGTTAACTTTTTGAAGCTGTCAACTTTTGTTAACTTTTTTTGAAGCTATCAACTTTTGTTAATTTTATTGAAGCTGTCAACTTTTGTTAACTTTTTTGGAAGCTGTCAACATTTGTTAACTTTTTTGAAGCTGTCAACTTTTGTTAATTTTTTTTGAAGCTGTCAACTTTTGTTAACTTTTTGAAGCTGTCAACTTTTGTTAACTTTTGTTAACTTCTTTTGAAGTTTTGTCTACTTTTTTGAAACTGTCAATTTTTGTTAACTTTTATTGAAGCTGTCAACTTTTGTTAACTTTTTTTGAAGTTGTCAACTTTTGTTAACTGGTTTTGAAGCTGTTAAATTTTGTTAACTTTTTTTGAAGCTGTCAACTTTTGTTAACTTTTTTGAAGCTGTCAACTTTTGTTAACTTTTTTTGAAGCTGTCAACTTTTGTTGACTTTTTTTAAAGCTGTCAACTTTTGTTAACTTTTGTAAAAGCTGTCCACTTTTGTTAACTTTTTTTGAAGCTGTCAACTTTTGTTAACTTTTTTTAAAGCTGTCAACATTTGTTAACTGTTTTTGAAGCTGTCAACTTTTGTTAACTTTTTTTTAAAGCTGTCAAATTTTGTTTACTTTTTTAAAGCTGTCAACTTTTGTTAACTTTTGTTAACTTCTTTTTAAGTTTTGTCTACTTTTTTGAAACTGTCAACTTTTGTTAACTTTTATTAAAGCTGTCAACTTTTGTTAACTTTTTTTGAAGCTGTCAACTTTTGTTAACTTTTATTAAAGCTGTCCACTTTTGTTAACTTTTTTTGAAGCAGTCAACTTTTGTTAACTTTTTTGAAGCTGTCAACTTTTGTTAACTTTTTTTAAAGCTGTCAACATTTGTTAACTGTTTTTGAAGCTGTCAACTTTTGTTAACTTTTTTTAAAGCTGTCAAATTTTGTTTACTTTTTTAAAGCTGTCAACTTTTGTTAACTTTTTTAAAGCTGTCAACTTTTGTTAACTTTTGTTAACTTCTTTTTAAGTTTTGTCTACTTTTTTGAAACTGTCAACTTTTGTTAACTTTTATTGAAGCAGTCAACTTTTGTTAACTTTTTTTGAAGCTGTCAACTTTTGTTAACTTTTATTAAAGCTGTCCACTTTTGTTAACTTTTTTTGAAGCAGTCAACTTTTGTTAACTTCTTTTGAAACTGTCAAATTTTGTTAACTTTTTTAAAGCTGTCAACTTTTGTTAACTTCTTTTGAAATTTTGTTAACTTTTTTGAAGCTGTCAACTTTTGTTAATTTTTTTTAAAGCTGTCAACTTTTGTTAACTTTTTGAAGCTGTCAACTTTTGTTAACTTTTTTTGAAGCTGTCAACTTTTGTTAACTTTTATTGAAGCTGTCAATTTTTGTTAACTATTTTGAAGCTGTCAACTTTTGTTAACTTCTTTTGATGTTCTGTCTTCTTTTTTGAAACGGTCAACTTTTGTGGAAGCTGTCAAGTTTTGTTAACTTTTTTTAAAACTGTCAAATTTTGTTAACTTTTTTAAAGCTGTCAACTTTTGTTAACTTCTTTTGAAATTTTGTTAACTTTTTTGAAGCTGTCAACTTTTGTTAATTTTTTTTAAAGCTGTCAACTTTTGTTAACTTTTTGAAGCTGTCAACTTTTGTTAACTTTTTTTGAAGCTGTCAACTTTTGTTAACTTTTATTGAAGCTGTCAACTTTTGTTAACTTTTTTGGAAGCTGTCAACATTTGTTAACTTTTTTGAAGCTGTCAACTTTTGTTAATTTTTTTTGAAGCTGTCAACTTTTGTTAACTTTTTGAAGCTGTCAACTTTTGTTAACTTTTTTTTAAAGCTGTCAAATTTTGTTTACTTTTTTAAAGCTGTCAACTTTTGTTAACTTTTTTAAAGCTGTCAACTATTGTTAACTTTTGTTAACTTCTTTTTAAGTTTTGTCTACTTTTTTGAAACTGTCAACTTTTGTTAACTTTTATTGAAGCTGTCAACTTTTGTTAACTTTTTTTGAAGCTGTCAACTTTTTTTAACTGGTTTTGAAGCTTTTAACTTTTGTTAACTTTTTTTGAAGCTGTCAACTTTTGTTAACTTTTTTGAAGCTGTCAACTTTTGTTAACTTTTTTTGAAGCTGTCAACTTTTGTTAACTTTTTTTGAAGCTGTCAACTTTTGTTAACTTTTATTAAAGCTGTCCACTTTTGTTAACTTTTTTTGAAGCAGTCAACTTTTTTTAACTTCTTTTGCAACTGTCAACTTTTGTTAACTTTTATTAAAGCTGTTAACTTTTGTTAACTTTTATTGAAGCTGTCAATTTTTGTTAACTATTTTGAAGCTGTCAACTTTTGTTAACTTCTTTTGATGTTCTGTCTTCTTTTTTGAAACGGTCAACTTTTGTGGAAGCTGTCAAGTTTTGTTAACTTTTTTTAAAACTGTCAAATTTTGTTAACTTTTTTAAAGCTGTCAACTTTTGTTAACTTCTTTTGAAATTTTGTTAACTTTTTTGAAGCTGTCAACTTTTGTTAATTTTTTTTGAAGCTGTCAACTTTTGTTAACTTTTTGGAGCTGTCAACTTTTGTTAACTTTTTTTTAAAGCTGTCAAATTTTGTTTACTTTTTTAAAGCTGTCAACTTTTGTTAACTTTTTTAAAGCTGTCAACTTTTGTTAACTTTTGTTAACTTCTTTTTAAGTTTTGTCTACTTTTTTGAAACTGTCAACTTTTGTTAACTTTTATTGAAGCTGTCAACTTTTGTTAACTTTTTTTGAAGCTGTCAACTTTTGTTAACTGGTTTTGAAGCTGTTAACTTTTGTTAACTTTTTTTGAAGCTGTCAACTTTTGTTAACTTTTTTAAAGCTGTCAACTTTTGTTAACTTTTTTTGAAGCTGTCAACTTTTGTTAACTTTTTTTGAAGCTGTCAACTTTTGTTAACTTTTATTAAAGCTGTCCACTTTTGTTAACTTTTTTTGAAGCTATCAACTTTTGTTAACTTTATTGAAGCTGTCAACTTTTGTTAACTTTTTTGGAAGCTGTCAACATTTGTTAACTTTTTTGAAGCTGTCAACTTTTGTTAACTTTTTTTAAAGCTGTCAACATTTGTTAACTGTTTTTGAAGCTGTCAACTTTTGTTAACTTTTTTTAAAGCTGTCAACTTTTGTTTATTTTTTTAATGCTGTCAACTTTCGTTAACTTTTTTAAAGCTGTCAACTTGTGTTAACTTTTATTGAAGCGGTCAACTTTTGTTAACTTTTTTTGAAGCTGTCAACTTTTGTTAACTTTTTTGAAGCTGTCAACTTTTGTTAACTTTTTTTGAAGCTGTCAACTTTTGTTAACTTTTTTGAAGCTGTCAACTTTTGTTAACTTTTTTTGAAGCTGTCAACTTTTGTTAACTTTTTTTGAAGCTGTCAACTTTTGTTAACTTTTATTAAAGCTGTCCACTTTTGTTAACTTTTTTTGAAGCTGTCAACTTTTGTTAACTTCTTTTGAAACTGTCAACTTTTGTTAACTTTTATTGAAGCTGTCAACATTTGTTAACTTTCATTGAAGCTGTCAACTTTTGTTAACTTTTTTGAAGCTGTCAACTTTTGTTAACATTTTTTGGAGCTGTCAACTTTTGTTAACTTTTATTGAAGCTGTCAACTTTTGTTAACTTTTTGCGAAGCTCTCAACATTTGTTAACTTTTTTAAAGCTGTCAACTTTTGTTAACTTTTTTTAATGCTGTCAACATTTGTTAACTGTTTGTGAAGCTGTCAACTTTTGTTAACTTTTTTTTAAAGCTGTCAACTATTGTTAACTTTTTTTGAAGCTGTCAACTTTTGTTAACTTTTATTAAAGCTGTCCACTTTTGTTAACTTTTTTTGAAGCTATTAACTTTTGTTAACTTTTTTTGAAGCTGTCAACTTTTGTTAACTTTTTTTGAAGCTGTCAACTTTTGTTAACTTTTATTAAAGCTGTCCACTTTTGTTAACTTTTTTTGAAGCTATCAACTTTTGTTAACTTTATTGAAGCTGTCAACTTTTGTTAACTTTTTTGGAAGCTGTCAACATTTGTTAACTTTTTTGAAGCTGTCAACTTTTGTTAACTTTTTTTAAAGCTGTCAACATTTGTTAACTGTTTTTGAAGCTGTCAACTTTTGTTAACTTTTTTTTAAAGCTGTCAACTTTTGTTTATTTTTTTAATGCTGTCAACTTTCGTTAACTTTTTTAAAGCTGTCAACTTGTGTTAACTTTTATTGAAGCGGTCAACTTTTGTTAACTTTTTTTGAAGCTGTCAACTTTTGTTAACTTTTTTGAAGCTGTCAACTTTTGTTAACTTTTTTTGAAGCTGTCAACTTTTGTTAACTTTTTTGAAGCTGTCAACTTTTGTTAACTTTTTTTGAAGCTGTCAACTTTTGTTAACTTTTTTTGAAGCTGTCAACTTTTGTTAACTTTTATTAAAGCTGTCCACTTTTGTTAACTTTTTTTGAAGCTGTCAACTTTTGTTAACTTCTTTTGAAACTGTCAACTTTTGTTAACTTTTATTGAAGCTGTCAACATTTGTTAACTTTTATTGAAGCTGTCAACTTTTGTTAACTTTTTTGAAGCTGTCAACTTTTGTTAACATTTTTTGGAGCTGTCAACTTTTGTTAACTTTTATTGAAGCTGTCAACTTTTGTTAACTAGTTTTGAAGCTGTTAACTTTTGTTAACTTTTTTTGAAGCTGTCAACTTTTGTTAACTTTTTTTGGAGCTGTCAACTTTTGTTAACTTTTATTGAAGCTGTCAACTTTTGTTAACTTTTTTGAAAGCTGTCAACATTTGTTAACTTTTTTGAAGCTGTCAACTTTTGTTAACTTTTTTTAAAGCTGTCAACATTTATTAACTGTTTTTGAAGCTGTCAACTTTTGTTAACTTTTTTTTAAAGCTGTCAACTTTTGTTTACTTTTTTAAAGCTGTCAACTTTTGTTAACTTTTTTAAAGCTGTCAACTTTTGTTAACTTCTTTTGAAGTTTTGTTAACTATTTTAAAGCTGTCAACTTTTGTCAACTTTTTTGAAGCTGTCAACTTTTGCTAACTTTTTTGGAAACTGTCAACATTTGTTAACTTTTTTGAAGCTGTCAACTTTTGTTAACTTTTTTTAAAGCTGTCAACATTTGTTAACTGTTTTTGAAGCTGTCACCTTTTGTTAACTTTTTTTTAAAGCTGTCAAATTTTGTTTATTTTTTAAAGCTGTCAACTTTTGTTAACTTTTTTAAAGCTGTCAACTTTTGTTAACTTTTGTTAACTTCTTTTTAAGTTTTGTCTACTTTTTTGAAACTGTCAACTTTTGTTAACTTTTATTGAAGCTGTCAACTTTTGTTAACTTTTTTTGAAGCTGTCAACTTTTTTTAACTGGTTTTGAAGCTGTTAACATTTGTTAACTTTTTTAAAGCTGTCAACTTTTGTTAACTAGTTTTGAAGCTGTTAACTTTTGTTAACTTTTTTTGAAGCTGTCAACTTTTGTTAACTTTTTTGGAGCTGTCAACTTTTGTTAACTTTTATTGAAGCTGTCAACTTTTGTTAACTTTTTTGAAAGCTGTCAACATTTGTTAACTTTTTTGAAGCTGTCAACTTTTGTTAACTTTTTTTAAAGCTGTCAACATTTATTAACTGTTTTTGAAGCTGTCAACTTTTGTTAACTTTTTTTTAAAGCTGTCAACTTTTGTTTACTTTTTTAAAGCTGTCAACTTTTGTTAACTTTTTTAAAGCTGTCAACTTTTGTTAACTTCTTTTGAAGTTTTGTTAACTATTTTAAAGCTGTCAACTTTTGTCAACTTTTTTGAAGCTGTCAACTTTTGCTAAGTTTTTTGGAAACTGTCAACATTTGTTAACTTTTTTGAAGCTGTCAACTTTTGTTAACTTTTTTTAAAGCTGTCAACATTTGTTAACTGTTTTTGAAGCTGTCAACTTTTGTTAACTTTTTTTTAAAGCTGTCAAATTGTGTTTATTTTTTAAAGCTGTCAACTTTTGTTAACTTTTTTAAAGCTGTCAACTTTTGTTAACTTTTGTTAACTTCTTTTTAAGTTTTGTCTACTTTTTTGAAACTGTCAACTTTTGTTAACTTTTATTGAAGCTGTCAACTTTTGTTAACTTTTATTTAAGCTGTCAACTTTTGTTAACTTTTTTGAAGCTGTCAACTTTTGTTAACATTTTTTGGAGCTGTCAACTTTTGTTAACTTTTTTGAAGCTGTCAACTTTTGTTAACTTTTTTTAAAGCTGTCAACATTTGTTAACTGTTTTTGAAGCTGTCAACTTTTGTTAACTTTTTTTTAAAGCTGTCAAATTTTGTTTATTTTTTAAAGCTGTCAACATTTGTTAACTGTTTTTGAAGCTGTCAACTTTTGTTAACTTTTTTTTAAAGCTGTCAAATTTTGTTTATTTTTTAAAGCTGTCAACTTTTGTTAACTTTTTTAAAGCTGTCAACTTTTGTTAACTTTTGTTAACTTCTTTTTAAGTTTTGTCTACTTTTTTGAAACTGTCAACTTTTGTTAACTTTTATTGAAGCTGTCAACTTTTGTTAACTTTTTTTGAAGCTGTCAACTTTTTTTAACTGGTTTTGAAGCTGTTAACATTTGTTAACTTTTTTAAAGCTGTCAACTTTTGTTAACTAGTTTTGAAGCTGTTAACTTTTGTTAACTTTTTTTGAAGCTGTCAACTTTTGTTAACTTTTTTGGAGCTGTCAACTTTTGTTAACTTTTATTGAAGCTGTCAACTTTTGTTAACTTTTTTGAAAGCTGTCAACATTTGTTAACTTTTTTGAAGCTGTCAACTTTTGTTAACTTTTTTTAAAGCTGTCAACATTTATTAACTGTTTTTGAAGCTGTCAACTTTTGTTAACTTTTTTTTAAAGCTGTCAACTTTTGTTTACTTTTTTAAAGCTGTCAACTTTTGTTAACTTTTTTAAAGCTGTCAACTTTTGTTAACTTCTTTTGAAGTTTTGTTAACTATTTTAAAGCTGTCAACTTTTTTGAAGCTGTCAACTTTTGCTAACTTTTTTGGAAACTGTCAACATTTGTTAACTTTTTTGAAGCTGTCAACTTTTGTTAACTTTTTTTAAAGCTGTCAACATTTGTTAACTGTTTTTGAAGCTGTCAACTTTTGTTAACTTTTTTTTAAAGCTGTCAAATTGTGTTTATTTTTTAAAGCTGTCAACTTTTGTTAACTTTTTTAAAGCTGTCAACTTTTGTTAACTTTTGTTAACTTCTTTTTAAGTTTTGTCTACTTTTTTGAAACTGTCAACTTTTGTTAACTTTTATTGAAGCTGTCAACTTTTGTTAACTTTTATTTAAGCTGTCAACTTTTGTTAACTTTTTTGAAGCTGTCAACTTTTGTTAACATTTTTTGGAGCTGTCAACTTTTGTTAACTTTTATTGAAGCTGTCAACTTTTGTTAACTTTTTGCGAAGCTCTCAACATTTGTTAACTTTTTTAAAGCTGTCAACTTTTGTTAACTTTTTTTAATGCTGTCAACATTTGTTAACTGTTTGTGAAGCTGTCAACTTTTGTTAACTTTTTTTTAAAGCTGTCAACTATTGTTAACTTTTTTCAAAGCTGTCAACTTTTGTTAACTGGTTTTGAAACTGTTAACTTTTGTTAACTTTTTTTGAAGCTGTCAGCTTTTGTTAACTTTTTTTGGAGCTGTCAACTTTTGTTAACTTTTATTGAAGCTGTCAAATTTTGTTAACTTTTTTGAAAGCTGTCAACATTTGTTAACTTTTTTGAAGCTGTCAACTTTTGTTAACTTTTTTTAAAGCTGTCAACATTTATTAACTGTTTTTGAAGCTGTCAACTTTTGTTAACTTTTTTTTAAAGCTGTCAACTTTTGTTTACTTTTTTAAAGCTGTCAACTTTTGTTAACTTTTTTAAAGCTGTCAACTTTTGTTAACTTCTTTTGAAGTTTTGTTAACTTTTTTGAAGCTGTCAACTTTTGTTAACTTCTTTTGAAGTTTTGTCAACTTTTTTGAAACTGTCAACTTTTGTTAACTTTTATTGAAGCTGTCAATTTTTGTTAACTTTTTTAAAGCTGTCAACTTTTCTTAACTTCTCTTAAAGATATGTTAATTTTTTTGAAGCTATCAACTTTTGTTAAATTCTTTTGAAGTTTTGTTAATTTTTTTGAAGCTGTCAACTTTTGTTAATTTCTTTTAAAGTTTTGTTAACTATTTTAAAGCTGTAAACTTTTGTCAACTTTTTTGAAGCTGTCAACCTTTGCTAACTTTTTTTGAAGCTGTCAACTTTTGTTAACTTTTTTTAAGCTGTCAACTTTTGTTAACTTTTTTTAACTTCTTTTGAAGTTTTGTTAACTTTTATAAAGCTGTCAAATTTTGTTAACTTTTTTAAAGCTATCAACTTTTGTTAACTTTTGTTAACTTCTTTTGAAGTTTGGTTAACTTTTTTGAAGCTGTCAACTTTTGCTAACTTCTTTTGAAGTTTTGTCTACTTTTATTGAAGCTGTCAATTTTTGTTAACTTTTTTGAAGCTGTAAACTTTTGTTAACTTCTTTTGAAGTTTTGTTAATTTTTTTAAAGCTATCAACTTTTGTTAAATTCTTTTGAAGTTTTGTTAATTTTTTTGAAGCTGTCAACTTTTGTTAACTTTTTTTGAAGTTTTGTTAACTATTTTAAAGCTGTCAACTTTTGTCAACTTTTTTGAAGCTGTCAACTTTTGCTAACTTTTTTGGAAACTGTCAACATTTGTTAACTTTTTTGAAGCTGTCAACTTTTGTTAACTTTTTTTAAAGCTGTCAACATTTGTTAACTGTTTTTGAAGCTGTCAACTTTTGTTAACTTTTTTTTAAAGCTGTCAAATTTTGTTTACTTTTTTAAAGCTGTTAACTTTTGTTAACTTTTTTAAAGCTGTCAACTTTTGTTAACTTTTGTTAACTTCTTTTTAAGTTTTGTCTACTTTTTTGAAACTGTTAACTTTTGTTAACTTTTATTGAAGCTGTCAACTTTTGTTAACTTTTTTTGAAGCTGTCAACTTTTTTTAACTGGTTTTGAAGCTGTTAACTTTTGTTAACTTTTTTTGAAGCTGTCAACTTTTGTTAACTTTTTTGAAGCTGTCAACTTTTGTTAACTTTTTTTGAAGCTGTCAACTTTTGTTAACTTTTTTTGAAGCTGTCAACTTTTGTTAACTTTTATTAAAGCTGTCCACTTTTGTTAACTTTTTTTGAAGCAGTCAACTTTTGTTAACTTCTTTTGAAACTGTCAACTTTTGTTAACTTTTATTAAAGCTGTTAACTTTTGTTAACTTTTATTGAAGCTGTCAATTTTTGTTAACTATTTTGAAGCTGTCATTTTTTGTTAACTTCTTTTGATGTTCTGTCTTCTTTTTTGAAACAGTCAACTTTTGTGGAAGCTGTCAAGTTTTGTTAACTTTTTTTAAAACTGTAAAATTTTGTTAACTTTTTTAAAGCTGTCAACTTTTGTTAACTTCTTTTGAAATTTTGTTAACTTTTTTGAAGCTGTCAACTTTTGTTAATTTTTTTTGAAGCTGTCAACTTTTGTTAACTTTTTGAAGCTGTCAACTTTTGTTAACTTTTTTTGAAGCTATCAACTTTTGTTAACTTTTATTTAAGCTGTCAACTTTTGTTAACTTTTTTGCAAGCTGTCAACATTTGTTAACTTTTTGAAGCTGTCAACTTTTGTTAACTTTTTTTAAAGATGTCAACATTTGTTAACTGTTTTTGAAGCTGTCAACTTTTGTTAACTTTTTTTTAAAGCTGTCAACTTTTGTTTACTTTTTTAAAGCTGTCAACTTTTGTTAACTTTTTTAAAGCTGTCAACTTTTGTTAACTTTTGTTAACTTCTTTTGAAGTTTTGTCTACTTTTTTGAAACTGTCAATTTTTGTTAACTTTTATTGAAGCTGTCAACTTTTGTTAACTTTTTTTGAAGTGGTCAACTTTTGTTAACTGGTTTTGAAGCTGTTAAATTTTGTTAACTTTTTTTGAAACTGTCAACTTTTGTTAACTTTTTTGAAGCTGTCAACTTTTGTTAACTTTTTTTGAAGCTGTCAACTTTTGTTGACTTTTTTAAAAGCTGTCAACTTTTGTTAACTTTTATTAAAGCTGTCCACTTTTGTTAACTTTTTTTGAAGCTGTCAACTTTTGTTAACTTCTTTTGAAACTGTCAACTTTTGTTAACTTTTTTTGAAGCTATCAACTTTTGTTAACTTTATTGAAGCTGTCAACTTTTGTTAACTTTTTTGGAAGCTGTCAACATTTGTTAACTTTTTTGAAGCTGTCAACTTTTGTTAACTTTTTTTAAAGCTGTCAACATTTGTTAACTGTTTTTGAAGCTGTCAACTTTTGTTAACTTTTTTTTAAAGCTGTCAACTTTTGTTTATTTTTTTAATGCTGTCAACTTTCGTTAACTTTTTTAAAGCTGTCAACTTGTGTTAACTTTTATTGAAGCGGTCAACTTTTGTTAACTTTTTTTGAAGCTGTCAACTTTTGTTAACTTTTTTGAAGCTGTCAACTTTTGTTAACTTTTTTTGAAGCTGTCAACTTTTGTTAACTTTTTTG